>CM064064.1:5273333-6581666 GCA_032594955.1 Panicum miliaceum
GAAAATATGTTTTCCACATATTTAAAAAAATCTTTGCACAAAATCTTTTTAAAAAATTGTACAAAAGTTTTCAAAAGAAAATTCAATAATGGAAAAAACAAAAAAATGAATCACAAAAGAGTTGCGGAGATGCACTCCTAACCGCCTCGCCATATACCTTTCTGCTACTCTCGCAAATGCCTAAGTGTCAACTCGCCTTCCTTCCCCCTTGTCGCATGGAAATCTCGTGAGAAAGAAAGGAAAAAATATGAAAAAGAATAATGTGGAAATGGGAGCAAGCTCGCTCGATTTTCTATGATAATTCTCATGGAGGTCCGATTGTAGAATTGAAATTGCCAAAACTTTACTAGGTCACTCGATAGAGTTGATGGGCTAGCTGCAGTGGACCTTTTGCTACAATAGTCTATAAGAAACGGCCTAATGCCTACGGCCATGATCTTACTTGTCCCAGGCTTTTCTCTGTTGATGCAACAATCGATGTAAAACACAAGTTTATCCAAGTATGACGACCATATGTAACCACTACTATCATCATGCATAGTAAATATGCATACAAATCGTGTCTTATATAAAAAAATAGATAGGCGGGTGCGTGTACATTGCATACATATAGTCAATGCACTAAACATTAGAACTACCTCAGTTACGAAAATGATTGATCCGTGGATAATATGCTCACTATTTCATCGTCGGACTTATTTTCCTTGCATGAGTTCATCTTAGTTTGACCATGTTACCAAATCCTTGCAGCCTCCCTGGCAAGTAATCCTTCACCAAATTCTTCTATCATGTTACCAAAGGATGCATGTATGGCAAATTTAAATTCTATCGGAATTTCTTTGGATAGCAGCACCAATACGATTAATGTTTCTTACAATGCTCTCAAATGAATCGAGGTTGATAGGGTTATTGTTCAGCCAAATTTAAAGGGAACTGGACGAGCTGGTTTTGACATCAATCCTTTTGAGCTAAGTGATGAGTAAGACCCTGAAAATGATAGTGGGCTTCTTTCTCACTTGGTTAAGGAAATAACCGACGTGGATTTGGATGAATCGGACCTGGATAGAAGAATTTGTGATCTTAAGGTATCCAGTCGTAAGTCTGAATCATCATCCAAAAAATATAAGGTACGGAAAAGATTCTAGAAACAAAGTAAAAGTGTTTCCTCATGAAAGGATTCTACTGGAATAGCAGAGGTCATTCTGATTTGGCTAAATACCACTACATATTAGAAGCAATTAGGGACCACATACTCGACTTTGTTGCTGTCATGGAAACAGGGAAACAAGACATGTCTAGATCGAATCTTAACCGTCTCTCAAGGGGCGTGGATTTCATCTGGCATTGTTTCCCTCCTAGGGGGCGGTCGGGTGGAATACTGTTGGGAGTTAATTCAACGGTCCTTGATTTATCTATGATAGTGGAAGGGGAATTTTTTTATTAAACTTCATCTCCATAATAAAATTGATGACTTCAAATGGATTATGATGGCAGTGTATGGCCCAGCACAAGATGATTTTAAATTTGCTTTCTTGTCAGAGCTCGTTCGTACTTGTCCACAGAATCCGTTGCCAACCTTAATCGGGGAGGGAGGGGGACTTTAACATTATGCGGCATAGTAAGGAAAAGAATAAAAATATTTTCAACCAACGCTGGCCGTTCTTATTCAACGTCGTCATTGATAGCTTTGATCTTTGGGAGATTTATTTGACAGGGAGACAATTTACCTGGGCAAACTCTCTAACGGATTCAACCTATGAGAAACTCAATAGAGTTTTAATGACAACTGAATGGGAATTCAAATTTCCAACGGTAACGGTGCATGCACTGGACAGAGGTGTTTCAGATCATACTCCTCTACTATTGGAAACTGGCGACCCATCCTACATGGGGATTGTAAAACAGTTCAAAATCGAACTCAGTTGGCTTTCTCATGAGGATTTCAGGGAATGGGTCGCAGAAATTTGGAATAAACCGGTTAATGGACAAAACTCAATGCAATGCTGGAATAGGAAAATGGGGGCTTTAAGAAAACACTTGCGGGGGTGGGCTCGCCATCATCATGGGGTGTACAAAGCTCAAAAGGAGAACCTCCAAATGGTTGTGACAAATCTAGATACTTTGGCCGAAACTAGCCGAAACTAGGTTGCTTACAGATGGGGAAAGGGAACAACTGGAAAATGCACGTGATGACTTGATAGAGCTCTTGCGCGAAGAGGGACTCAAGTTCTATCAACGTGCCAAAGCGACTGACGTCCTTTTGGGGGATAATAACACTAGGTACTTTCACATGATTGCTAATGGTAAACATCGAAAGAAACGTATCTTTTCCCTAGAACACGAAGGTGGTAAAATTGAGGGGCAGCATAACCTGAAAGGGTATATCACCTAATTCTATAGAGAATTATTTGGCCCTTCTGAGGAGAATAATTTTTCCCTAAGCAATAGGATAGATGATATTCCTCAAGTCATTCAGCTTGAAAATGAATTCCTCACGGCTCCATTCACTAAAAAGGAGATTCGGGATGCAATTTTGGATATGGAGCATAACAAAGCCCCGGGATGCAATTTTCGACATGGAGCATAACAAAGCCCCGGGCCCAGATGGTTTCCCGGCTGAACTCTATCAGCAATTTTGGGATGTCATCAAAGGGGACCTGATGCTCATGTTTCATGATCTGCATAATGGCGACCTTCCCCTCTTTAGCCTAAATTTTGATGTCATAACTTTATTGCCAAAAACACAAGAAGCCAGCAAAATCCAGCAATATAGACCGATTTGCTTACTAAATATGAGCTTTAAGATTTTTACAAAAGTGGAGACAGTCTGTACCAACTTGGTCGTAAACCATCTAATCAGCCCTACACAGACAGCGTTTATGCGAGGACGAAATATATTAGAAGGGGTTGTTATTCTCCATGAAACCATACATGAGCTGCATCGCAGAAATCAGAGTGGGGTAGTCATCAAAATAGATTTCGAAAAGGCTTATGACAAAGTGAGGTGAAATTTCCTATTGCAAACGCTTCGGAAGAAAGGATTTTCACCCAAGTGGATTGAGTGGATTAAATCCTTCATTTCAGGCGGAAGTGTAGCAGTAAAATTGAATGATGAGGTAGGTCCTTTCTTTCAAACAAAAAAAGGACTTAGACAAGGTGAACCACTTTCACCCATCCTGTTCAATATAGTCGCCGATATGCTCACACTTTTTATCAATCGAGAAAAAAAGGGATCGGTTAAGTGGTGTGGTGCCTCATCTAATAGATGGTGGGCTCTCTATACTACAGTACGCTGATGACACAATTCTCTTTTTGGAACATAACCTGGAGCAGGCTCATAATATGAAGACAATTCTTTGTGCGTTTGAGCAACTATCAGGTCTAAAAATTAATTTTCATAAGAGTAAAATCTTTTGCTTTGGTGAAGCAAAGAACTATGAAAGTCACTACATGGAGCTGTTTGGATGTAATCCAGGCACCTTCCCAATTCGATATTTAGGTATTTTGATTCATTATAGAAAGTTATCTAATAACGATTCGATGAGGGTGCAAGAAAGATTTGAAAAACGTCTCAGTAGCTGGAAAGGTAAAAATCTATCAACCGGAGGTCGTCTGACACTGATCAACTCTGTTCTTAGCAGCTTACCCATGTACATGATGTCCTTTGAAATTCCAAAAGGGGTTCATAGAAAGTTGGATTACTTCCATTCTAGATTTTTTTTGACAGTGTGATGAGCACAAAAGAAAATATCAGTTAGCAAAATGGAATATCTTGTGTCACCCGAAAGATCAAGGGGGACTAGGGATACATAATTTAGAGTTAAAGAACATAGCCTTGCTCAGTAAATGGCTATATCGCCTGTTAACGATAGACGGTACATGGCAGCAGATCATACGCAACAAATATCTAGGGACGAAGCCTCTGGTGCAAGTCCAATGGAAGAGCGAAGATTCTCATTTCTGGGCAAGCCTGATGAAGGTAAAACAGGATTTCTTAAAATTTGGAACTTTTGTCATAAAAGATGGGTCACAAGTAAGATTCTAGGAGGATATATGGTTAAGCAATAGATCTCTTCGTGAACAATACCCTCAACTTTATAATATAGTCAGAAAAAAGCAA
Organism: Panicum miliaceum; assembly: GCA_032594955.1. Lineage (NCBI taxonomy): Eukaryota > Viridiplantae > Streptophyta > Magnoliopsida > Poales > Poaceae > Panicum > Panicum miliaceum. The sequence goes on from CM064064.1 coordinate 5,277,454, forward strand.
GATATCATGGCCGAGGTACTTCGTACACCAATTCCTAATCTATCCTGACATAGAGACCTAATTAGCAGCAAATTGGTGATGTGGAACAATCTTGTCTCACGTCTTGCAACTGTTGTTATAGGTTACGAAGGGAATGAATTCAAATGGAATCTAGACCAGATAGGTATTTTTTCGGTAAAATCACATTATCTGGACCTAATTAATCAAAATATCCCTAACCTAAACAAGAGACTTTGGAAATTAAAAGCCCTACTTAAGATAAAAATCTTCCTTTGGTACCTTAGGCGAGATGTCATTCTTACAAAAGATAATTTAGCAAAACAGAATTGGCAAGGAAATCAACAGTGTTGTTTCTGTCATGAAAATAAAACGATACAACATATGTTTTTTAACTGTCGTTTCACACAAATGGCATGGGCTACGGTGGATGCAGCCTGGGTCTTACCTAAATCTTGTAGTGTGTCCAATATGTTTGGGAGCTGGCTAAATGGATTACCAAAAGATATCAAATCTTTAGTCCTTGTGGGTGCGGCAGTCTTGTGTTGGTCTGTCTGGCTCTGTAAAAACGCTGTGGTTTTTTATAACAAGCAATCTTCCTTTTTGTAGGTTATTTTGTCGACTACGCACTGACTCCATACGTGGGCTATCCTTCAGCAGCTTACTTTGCATAATGTGCTTGTAGCGGCGTCTTTCTTGGTACAGGTGGCCAAGGACTGTTTTGCCGGGACACATGGGTGGCGGTTTAGTCTTAGGATCAACAGTCATTAGTGTGTTAGGATTTCTTCAAACTGTTTTAGGTTGTGTGCCGTTTGGGCAGAAGCTGGAAAAATTTCAAGACGATGTATCACCTTGATGTATTTTTTCTTAAAATCAATAAAGTTTTCTTTTTTAAAAAAAATTTGACCATACTAATCGCACATGGCAAGTGGCGTGGCCACCTCGTGGACACGTAGCATCCTCACGGTTGAGACAAACCCCAACGGTCAATGTAAAATCCTTCGCTTAGAAAAAAACACAAAAAAGACCCCCGATAACTTTCTTGACCGTATGTGTCCGTCCCTGACCAAGCATGCCAGTAGGCGTCGCGGCAGATGAACTGAATCTGGAGCGGTTCAGAAATGTCAACCGCTGACTCGATCTGATGATGTGCATGCATCCACGCCGCGGGTGCCAATCAGTTTCCGCACGCGAAGGTCAAACGAGCTCGGACCTGCACAGTCGCGCGCGTGCGTGGACGCACGGCACGAGAGGTGGGAGAAACCGAGAGCCCTGTGCCAAGAATTCCCCAAATTTCCCATCCTGGTCTTGATTCTTGAAACCGGGGGCGCGGCGGCGCCTCTGAAGAATCCCAAACCGCCACCAACTTCCTGATCCTGCAGGTAGCCGTAGCCACACGGGGGCACGCCATTGGCCGGAAACCCCGCGGGGGTCGTTCCCGGCACGCGCGGCCTGGTCGAGCTGTCCCTCTCCGGCGCCGGGGCACGGCCGTGACCTGACACTTGGTTGCCCCGCCGCGCGCCACCTGGTGGTGCTCCAGGCTCCAACCGTCAACGAAAACCTGCAGGCCGCCGGCCGGGACCGCCTCCTCATAACTTCGTAGACGGCGGGTGTGCCCTCCTCGTAGTTTCTCACCCGATGGCATAAGCGATTACGTTCTCCGTTCTTGACGACGACGACGACGCCGGCCGGCCGGCGGCAGCACCTGGCGTGGTAACGGGCGTACGTGGCGTTGCTTGCGAGAAGCGAACGGCCCAGGCGTGACTTTTGGCACATGAATTCGAGTAGTTGGACGCTAAGTTTCTTCCGATCGAGCTGTAAGCAGCCTCAGTAATGGTCGCTCGTCAGCTTACATGTTTGCATCGGTCGCCTGTGACAGCGGAGGTTTGGACGCGCCTCGCTGTTCACAGTGGCTCTCAACAAGAACTATGAGTTCATCGATCAGCCGTGTTTGGATCGGAGTTGGAGCCAACGCAACAGCCGGGGTTGTGATGGAAGTCCAGGTCCTGCCAGGCTGCCACCGTTCAATGTCTGCCCGTGACCGGCGGCGTGGCAGTGCTAATAACGTGACTTGTCATGGATAAGACTGCTACGTGGAGTGGAGTATAAACATCGTACTCTCCTAATCAGACAATATTGTAGTAGCTAAAGTAGTTTCCAAAAAGGGAAACCAAAGTGCATTTCTCAAATTAAGCTAGATGTGCATGCTGCGCTCTCGTCGTTTATCTTGCAAATTAAGCTAGATACTGTACATCATATCCTTTCATGCATGCATGCCGCCCACAATGCCAAGTCACCTGCCTGTACGTGCACACAACGTCAAGGAGAACCACACGCATGGAGGTAACAAGATCGGATACAATACGTGTATACTGATGTGCCACGCGCAGGGAGACACATGAGGATTTTTCGAGAAATGGACATTGTTTCCTTTTTTCAGAAAGTACTTCGGCTATGCTACTGTAAAGCTTCGAACGAAGAGCACATACTTCGATCATTCCACATCATAGAAGTAAGTATTCACGAGAAGGCACGTCAGCAGTGTCACGCTGCCGGCAGGGTGGACAAAAACGTTGACACGGGTGCATGAAATGGATGCGGTTAGCCATCACATATGGTGATAATTTGGTAAATCATCATCCGATAATTTGGTAAATCATCATCCGAATGAAATTACTTTTTCTCTTGTTGGACTGTTTTCCGTGGACCAAGGCCAAAGGAGAGATTGGGTGCATCCATGCAGGAGAGGCCTATTACCACATGCATATTAATCTCAAACTAAACAAAACTATAACTATTAAACTGAGCATCTAAAATAAATTTTGATTGCACAATTATTTTTCTTATGACAAGATCTTCAAAAGAAGACCACACTTGTCTTTATTTGCATGATATTTTTTAAGCATTTTCTTTAAAACTAAATAATTAATTTCGGATACTGGAAACAAATATTTTAACATCACGAACAAATAAATATTTTTACGAATAAAAAATTAAATATGATGAACAAATAATAATGTACAGCAAACAAAATATTAAACATCACGAATATTTGATTGCATAGACTAAACAATAAAAAAAGAATATCGTGAACAAATGAGTTAACATGGCCGAACAATTTAATATATAAAGCGAACAAATAATTTGGTTTGCAAACAAATTAGTTACAGAAAGACAAATAATTTTACATGAAGGACAAATGCATCTACATTATTAATAAATATTCTTATAAGTATATATATACAAGCTAAAAATAGTATATAAAAATGAATTATTAAATATCTCTACATGATACGTCTTCAACTTACATAAATTCTATAACATGAATAACAATTTAAGATGCAAAGTAACATGCCATGCCAAGAAAAGATAGAAAAAATAGAAAAGAAATATTACAATGAAACAAGAAAGAGAAAGAAAGAGAAGAAAGAAGATCACGTCAATGATTGAAGAGAAAAAATAGCTGAAGAGAAAGGTAAACAAAAAAATAGAGAAAAGCAAAGCAACTAACGAAAGTACAAATAAATGAAAAATAAAATATAAGAAAATTGTAAGAAACTCAATAGTGAATAGGAAAATAAAAATTATAAGAAAAAAATATAAAAGAAGAAAACTAGAGCTGGAGAAAGAAAAACAAAAAAGAAAATGTGAATGATTAGCATTTATGCGTGTCGAATGAAGAAAGAAAAATGAAAGATGTAAGAAAAGAAATATAAGAAGAAAAATGAAAGATAAAAAAAGCACAAAAAAATTACTGCGCTGCAAACTTGCGAGCAGTAGGCCGGTGCGTCGCTATCAGATACTTGTGAAAAGAGCAATAAATCTACCTGGTGCATGGCTGCATGCTGCTAGCGTTATCAATGTACCCATGCGTAGCAGGCTGCTGATTCGAGGAAAGAGCTATTAGGCCGCATACATTGAAACAGCCCAACAGTAGGCGCATGTTCCTTCGGGCGATGGTTTCGTGCTTTGCAGCACAAGCCATAGCTAGCCCTCACGGCATGAATCCGGAAAAACTACTACTACAAATTAAAGAAGAAAGAAGAATAATGTGTGACTCTATGTGGCTAAAAGAATTTGTTTTCTCATTTTATATATGGTACCAAATATGGATGACTTCGATCAATACGAGTAAACAATTTCATGGAGCCAGCAAAACTAGTGGTTAATTTCAGGGTACTGCAAATCAAAGAAAAAATGTGCTACTTTACACGTATTTTTGATGAAATAATATAATGTACATGTATTGTAATCATCCCCATTATGTCCTATATATAAAAGAGAAAACAAACTTTTTCAGCCAGATATATCCCATAAAAGTGCAACAAGAAATCAAGTTTAGGAACCACTAGTGAACTTTCTCCTCCTTATCAAAGAAATTAGATCCCATATAATGGTAATCTACTAATTGTAAAATACTCTCTCTAACTGTAGCATTATTTGTTTCTCCAGTGGGTCCTAAAAGATGCTTCAAAATATAGATTTGCTCTTCAAGAGTATTTCCTTTGTTCATTTTAACTCGATCTAGTAGAAAAAGGCGTGTTTATATGCATTGAATCAATGGATGTTATACAAAGATTGTTATACAAAGAAAGAGTAGGTATTTATAAAAGTTATTGGATGGAGAGAGAAATCGGCGAATTTATATGATAGATGTTTTCAAGTGGCATGTGTGGGAAGAGGGTTGATTCTTTGATTTATATGCATGCACCATATTACCTATTCCAAAAATTAAAGAAAAATTTATTATTTATCTAGTTACTTGATATTCTTCATTTAAAGATCATGATTACCAACCCGCAACAATATTCAAAATAATGAAACTTTTTCTTCAAAACACAGTTGGCCCCTATGAACACCTCTAAGTGATTGGGCTGGTTGATTTTGATCTTTAGATTGCTAAAGTCAGCATAGTCGTCACGTCGCCTAGCACTTAAAGAGTATCGCTGTTAATTCCTAGAGTAACTCAAAACAAAAATACGAGCACATGTGCCCCCACTCAGTAGGTAGGTTTCACCGCAAAGAACATAACCGTCCACGATCTAAAATAAAAGCTTGATATATAATATACAACGGTTTAATAGAGCTATGTAGAAAAACTGACCTACTACTCTTTCCATTTCTAATTGTTGGTTGTTTTGGCAAATTTAGATATATAGTTTTTGCTATGTATCTAGACATAGTGTTTATCTAGATGCATAACAAAACCTATATATCTAGAAATGTCAAACCAATCTATAATTTGGAATGAATGGTGTAGAAACTAAACACCTGAGTGATGATGCATGGCTCGTGGCCTTCTTTGTTTTGCCCGTTTATTTTCGGCCCCTTCCCAAAGTTCTAAGAAATTGTAATGAGAGCCATCCATGATCGCCATTTTCGTTCCCAACCTTCTCCCTGTGCCTCCCGGTGCTATAAATTTCACACATGTGGATCCCTCAACCACCCACCATTTGGGAGGAGAAGATCCTCTCGAGATCGCTTCCCTCGTGTCCCTCTCGCCCAACACCCCCGCGCCACTACTGGCTCAAATCACACTCGGATACGAAAGTGAAGTGCGGCGGGGGCACTCGCCTCCCGCGTGATCTCGAGGGGATTACTCCTCCTAGAGGCTGCGGCGTGGGGGGCAAGGCCACATGGCTTTCTTCCTCCTCGCTGTAGCCTGCGCCTGCTACGTCGCCTCGCTCGCCGTGCTGGTGCTGCTGGGCGCGAGCAGGCGCCGGAGGGGAGGTGCCGCCGGCCGGGGCGGAGGCCAGGCGCAGGGGCTCAAGCTGCCCCCGGGCTCCCTGGGCCTGCCGTACCTCGGCGAGACCCTGCAGCTCTACTCCCAGAACCCCAAGATCTTCTTCGCCGCCAGGCTGAAGAGGTAACTGCTGCCCGACCGGCCGGTTGCTAGCGCCGCCATTGCCGGAAATTCCGCGAGTTGCGAACAAATGCGTGTATGTGATGAGCTGGCTGGCTGATTTCTCTGCCTGCGCGCGCCGCGCATGCCCGCAGGTACGGCGAGGTCTTCAAGACGCACGTGCTGGGCTGCCCGTGCGTGGTCCTGGCGACCCCGGAGGCGGCGCGCATGGTGCTCGTGTCCCGGGCGCACCTCTTCAAGCCGACGTACCCGCCGAGCAAGGAGCGCATGATCGGCCCCCAGGCGCTCTTCTTCCACCAGGGCGACTACCACCTCCGCATGCGCCGCGTCGTGCAGGGCTGGCTCGGCCCCGACGCGCTCCGCGCCCTGGTGCCCGACGTCGAGGCCGCCGTGGCGTCCACGCTGAGCTGGTGGGAAGGCCGCGAGACGAGCACCTTCCACACCATGAAGAGGGTGAGTGCCGGCCGGCGCAACACGCGCGACGCCGCCGCCGGGCAGGCACCCGTCCGGTGTCCGGGACTGTCGGAAGCGTGTGCCCGCCTCCATTCCTCTTCCCCCATTGTACCGTTGTGCGCGTGGTACGTGTCCAGCTAATAACTTGGTGGTCTCCCTTGGCTTTTCTGCCTTTTTCTTTCAGCTCACGTTCGACGTCGGCGTCGTCACCATCTTCGGCCGACGGATGGCCGAGCACGTGAAGGAGGAGCTTAGGAGGAACTACTTCACCGTGGAGAGAGGCTACAACAGCTTCCCCATCCCCGTCGTCCCCTGGACCCGCTACAGCCAGGCCATCAAGGTACGAAGGCGACAGTTCTTTCTTCTTGAAATCAATGGCGCTCGGTCCATTTCCTTCCTTCTCCACAATGTCGCCACCAAACCAATCGACCTGCTTTTTCCGGTCGGCGCGTGTGCATGCAGGCGCGGCAGCGGCTGGGCGCGATCCTGGGTGGCATCCTGTCGGAGCGGCGGGCGCGGGACGACCCGGGCGACGACCTCCTGGGCACCCTCATGCGGTACCGCGACGACGGCGGCGCGGCGCTGTCGGACGACCAGGTCGCCGACAACGTCCTCGGCGTGCTGTTCGCGGCGCAGGACACGACGGCCAGCGTCCTCACCTGGATCCTCAAGTTCCTCCACGACAACCCCAAGCTTCTCGAAGCCGTCAAGGTGAGCTCGCCGCGCCGCGCCGCGCCGACCGGGCGACCGGCCGGGAGACCTCCCGCGTCCTTCTCCTTCCCGCTTCGCACAGTACAAATCATTAGAGCATCTGTGACCGGGACGATTGACCTGGTCATGACGTCGTACCCGATCGACCAAACCGCCCGCCGGTGTTCGGTTCTAACGCCGTCGTCGCCACCGTGTCCTGGCCCCTCTCCCGGCCCGGCCGGCGGCGTGTCGATCGCAGGCGGAGCAGATGACGGCCTACGAGGAGAACGACGGCGGGAGGCTGCCGCTGACGTGGGCGCAGACGAAGAGGATGCCGATGACGCAGCTGGTAAGCCTCCCCGTGACGTGCACATCTCTCTGTCGCCGCCGCAGAGGAGTGGCGCTCCCGTTTGGAACCTTGCTCTTGTTAACTGGAGCTGCTAGCTTCCAGTAGGTGTACGTTCGTCCTGCTAGCTTACCATTTTGTTGTAACTCGTGGCACCTGTTTCGGTGGAGCCAGGTGATCTTGGAGAGCCTGAGGCTGGCGAGCATCATCACCTTCACGTTCAGGGAGGCCGTCGAGGACGTGGACTACGAAGGTACGTGCACGTACACCATCACACACCGCGAAAGGCACGTGTAGAACATGGACCTCGCGACCTTCTTGGCGCACCAAAGGACACAACGAGCTCACAAGGGATTAGTAAGAGAAATTCCCAACAAACACATCCACACATGACACAGTAGATGCTGTCGAGTCAAGTCCACCTCAGCACACGCCAGGCATGGAGATCCAACTGGCTTCGTCGCCGTCTCACATATAATCCTCGGAACATTAAAGAGGGAGAGCCACTAGTCTTCAGAAAACCAACACCAAAGGAGAATTCCTCCAAAAAAAAAGACACCAAAGGAGACATTTTTCTGAGGCTGCCGTTCGTATGAACACGGCCGCAACCCCAGCGATGATTCCGGCCGTGGGCCCACGCAGGGATGGTCCGTTTTTCACCTCAGAGCACGGCCGCGCGCCCACGCCCTCTCGTTCCGATCACCGACGAGCGATCGGCAGGCGGCCGCGGCCGCTGCCCTTCCCGGACGGCACCGGCGGCCGCTGCTCCACTCCGTCCCTACAGGCAGCATAACTGCAGGAGTCAATGAGACAGCGGGAGCGGCCGGCAGAAATGGTGTGCGTGGTTCGGTTATGTTTGGGGGATATTTTTTTTATGGAACAGGAGGGGAGATCCCCTACTTGATATATTATATTAGAAAAGGAAATAATAAAAGTTTAGCTATTACAAAAGTTATCAAACCATGCTGACATAAGAGGGATATCTCTTGTCTTCGCCCGATGAATAACCATGGCAAAGTTAAACTTGAAGATCTCTATTGTGCCTTGAATTGAAGGGGCTACTGCTTCAAATATGAGAGCATTCCTAGTAACCTGTGCGGAGGATATGGTTACAAGCATCATTAGTTGAGTCGACTAAACCCTAAAAGGCTCGATAAAGCCGTCGCTTCCGCCTCTGGATTTACTCCTCTCCGACTCAGGAGCGTATCTAGGGGGTGGGCCGGGTGGGCCCCGGCCCACCCTAAGATTTGGCCCAAGCATTCTTATTGTAGATTTTCTCTTATATATCCTAATTTATTACTCACAGAAAAATAACTACTAATTATTTTTTATGCACACCAATTGAATTGAGAAGATCAAAAGTGAGAAATTATATATTTTCAATAAGATTAAATTGATTTACTTACTAATATATATAAAAAGTTATTGGCCCACCCTATCAAGAAATCCTAGATTCGCCACTGCTCCGACTGCGACTGGACTGACGATGGGTCGTTTTGGTTGCAGGGTTCCTGATCCCCAAGGGGTGGAAGGTGATGCCGCTGTTCGGGAGCATCCACCACAGCCCGGAGTTCTTCCAGGACCCGCAGACCTTCGACCCGTCCCGCTTCATGGTAAGGGGGCCTGCCTACTGCTACTACAACCTGCCAGTAGATGATTGCATAGTTTTGAACTTTAGATATCAACGTTACAAGAGCCTCCATCGTGTCGCAAAGTTTTGCAGCTGTTGTTATCAGCTGCTGTTCCTATCGGAAAGCCAAAGTCAAGGACAGCAATTACTTTCACTGCCGGCTGCACAGTCATTGTTGACTCCCAGGACTCGAGTAGTGCAGGCAGGAGACCCGTTAAACGGTGGCTGGCCAATCACCCGACCAGGCCTGCAGCTGAGAGAGAACCCACCAGCGACACCTCTAGCATCCTAACCCTGCTGCCTGGAACATGTTGTTCGTGCACGGCGCAGTGATAGGCCAGGCGACAAGCATTACGCACCAACACTTGTTGGCACACTAGAAAATCTGGAATAGAGTGAGAGTGAGAACAAGTTCAGAGTCAGTAGCGGACAATTCTCTGGAGCATCATCATTCGTAGCGTCCTGGGATCCAGCCGCGAGTCCTTTGTACTGACCCGCGCGTCCCGTTGGCAGGTGGCGCCCAGGCCCGGCACGTTCCTGCCGTTCGGGAGCGGCGTGCACGCGTGCCCCGGGAACGACCTGGCCAAGCTCGAGATGGTCGTCCTCGTCCACCGCCTCGTCACCAACTACAGGTACGTGTCACTCGCCGCCCCCGGCAGGGACCCGGCAGGCCGTGGGGAAACCCATCCGGATCCGCCATGTGTGCGCGCTCGGCCGGCGCTCCCTTGTGCGCGGCGCCCGCGCGCGGTCCCGAGCCGGACGCTGTGCGCGCTCGGCTACCGAACCCGCCGCGCGCCGCGTCACTTTCCACGCGTTTTCCTCGTACTCCTCGGCATTTCTTTCTTTTGCTCGACCTTCTCCCACCGGCGACGCTAGCTGACGCGGGGTTTGGTTTGCTTGTGCGTGTCATTGCGTGATTGCTTGTTGGCAGGTGGCAGGTGATCGGGTCGAGCGACGACGTGACCTACAGCCCCTTCCCCGTGCCGAAGCGCGGCCTCCGGGCGAGGCTGCTGCGCGCGACGACCGGCGGCGCGGAGGAGGGTGGCCGCCGCGCGCCGGGCGCGGCCGCCTGAGGCCGCGCGGCGCCGCGCCCGCGCGCTGCCTTCGAGTTCTGGAGGATCGGTCCATCTCCTTCCTGGCGCGCGCTGGCCATCCCCGGCATGTGCCCGACCAATTAACAAAATAGCCGGTCAATCATTGGGAGGATGACAGTGTATCATCATCAGTGTCGCCGTGTCAGTAGCAGAGGACACCGTGTGGTCCGGTAGCGTGACGCCCGGGCGAACGAGCCCGGCGCCCTTGGCATGCTCTGGTCACGCTGCTAGCAGTAGTAAGAATAAAGCGGTGTTGGTGTCAGAACTGTCGATGTGTCAGCATGCTGCAGACCTGCAGTGACACCGTCGCTGTTGCAGACAGCAAAACGTTGCCTGCGACGGCGACGGCGAGGCTGTCGAGACGCGGGCTGACGCGTGGCCTGGCCATTAGCCCGTCCGTCGCCGGCTGCCGCAGATCACACCAGCGATCCCGTCCCCCGCCCCACCGGCTTTTCTCAAAAGCTGCCTGCAAGGGATGGAGCCCGGCGGCAGGTGATTGACGAGAAAGCGTGTCGCTGTCGCCGACCTGCTTTTTGTTCACAGAGTGCATGCGTACAGACTGTGGCATGCTGGCATGCCATTCGCACGCGAGGCTATGCTAAGATCGCCACGAGTCCCGGAGAAAGAGTGGTCGTCCATCGCCAGTCCGTTGCACGACAGCTCGCGCTCTCTCCTGACAAGTAGTGTGAACTCGTTGCCTAGCTAGAAAAATAATGCGCCGTGCATGTGACGTGCCGTGTGCTGGTGCCGAGCATGGCGGGACACTGGGACGGTGACGGGCACAGGACACCGGACAACCCGAGGCTTTTGAGATGGAAAGCTTGACCACATCCGCGACAAACACGGTGCGGTGCTTGTGTCCGTGAAGCAACTCCAACTCACTCTACCAGAGCTCCATCCACATGAGAGACTGACGCAGGCAATGAGAGGCAGTGCAAGACAGTAGAGGACCATACGAACTGAAACGGAATGGGCAACGGTGCGTCCAACATAAAGAGTAAAAAAACACAGAGACACCTAAAGAAAAAAGGCTCCTCCACGGGTCGGTACGTGGCATGGCAGTAGCACACGTCTGGATCTGGCCGTGCACTCCTGCAGTCTACTGCAGCACTGCAGAGTGCAGAGCAGCAGAGAATCGGACCGCATCCCCGAGTGGATCGTCGTATCCCAGCCCAGCAGGCCCCTTTTCAGGGGAAAAAGGAGCCAGGCCACGGGTCACTGCGGTGCGAGAGATCCTAGCTTTCTTTCTTTCTCCTGATGCCGAGACCGTAGTGCGTCCGTTCAGTGCAGCTAGCTGCTCCTACTACATAGCTGCCGTGTACGTGTCGAGGCCTCCCGGCGAACCCAGGTGAAATCGTACATGGTTGTCCGCGGAAGTACAAAATGTTCCCCCGCAACCACAAGAAGGCAATCGGGTGGAGTGGAGACGGGATCTAGCGTCGGAGGAGCGCGTACCACCAGGCCGGCCATTTCGAAGACGAGACCTCGATGCAGGTTGCTCGGCCGGTACGCTGCGCCTTCACGGCCAGGGCGCCACGTGCCCCGGCCGCTGCTCTGCCCAGCCAGTTCGGTCACTGCTTAGCAATGCTTCTTGCTTCCGATCGGGGCGAGTGAGTTGGCACCTTGGCATGCATCCGGTTCTCGTGGGGTTGTTGCTCGGGACCAGGACTAAAGATCCAAACAGACCCCAGGTGTTGGAGTCCAGCTAACGGGCGAGTACCTGCAGTGACGAGGAGTCATCAGTCAGTGATGAGCTGATGACCAGGGCACGCGGCAGGCAGGTAGCGTGGGGACGGCGGGCGGCAACGGCACGCGCGTCGCGAGGGCACCGTGCCCCTTTCGGAGCCGTTAAGGTCTCGCTCGCCTCCCCGACCAAAGTACGCGGATCCAACTGAGGAGCACTGGTACTAATCCTCCTCTGATCTTTTTGTTTTCTTTTTGATGAAAATCCTCCTCTGAGCTCGTTCTGGGCGTGGCTGTTGTGCACTGTGGAGTCACGCTGGCAGCTGAGCTGAGACCACGAGGGAGCCAATGCCAATCACGCCGGCGGTGCGGGCTGGACGAAACATAAAGATCCCGCGGCCGAGTAGAGGCCGCGGGATCTTGAGCTCGACACGTGTAGAGGCTCGCCCTCCTTTGTGTCGCGTACTCGCGTGCGTCCTGTGCGGTTGGAGAGCTCGGTGTGAGTGACTGACCGTCTGGCCCCGACCTGACCTGTCAAGGGAAAGAAGGGGTCGCCGCTGGGCTCCACGGCCAGCTAGGGCATCAGCAGCATATGTCCGGAGGTTACAGATGGCGCGGCATGCCATTTTCCATCCACCTGCTTGCTTTTCAGGCTGTGTCCAGTGCAACCGCGCCTAGGTGGTTTAGCTAACTGGACGCAGTGGCTTGGTGCAGTGGAAAACGCAAGGGGTCCAGCAGGTCCAGGTAGCTGAGGGTGAGGCAGCAGCATCGTCCCCTGATAGAAAGAGTAGCATGGTTAGTGAGCTTAGAAGGCTCGAATAAGACTTGCAACAGCGGACGATCTGCACGAATCCTTCACAAAAACGTGTCAATTCCTTTGCGGTTGTTCCTGAAAGGAGGAACTGCTGTTTACTGCCGTCTCTCGATGAAAATTTACACCCGGTTGATCATCTGTACTAGCATCAGTTTCACCGCTACACAAAACACCATAGATTTACAGTACAACGAAACTCAGCACCGTGAAGTTTGGTAAGAATGGGGGGAAACAAGTATGTCTAGATCATGGTTATACAAAAATTACTTCAAGCTTTGCACAGGGGTGGTCTTTGATGTATCGCTCAAGTTCCGAATCGTCTCTAAACCTGAAACCGTATAACGCCTGACGTTGTGTTAGACCGACTGGGTAGATCTTGTATACCTTCAGATCGTCCCCACCTCTAATACTCGGTGGTCTTTCATCCTTCCATACAGGAACGTGGTTGAGGGACCTAAATTTAGCAAGCACCGCAGACTCCAAAGCACCCAGAGTTATCTGGCCCGATCTGCACAGCATAGATTGGAAGCATGTTTAAAGATGTACAGACGGCAAGAAATACAGTGAACATTGTCACTCAAAACCTCAACACAACTTGGCAGTAGTAGAGCAACATAACTAGCACTCTGGCAGGATAGCTCGCTCAATTGTCGGAAAACAAGCAAAAGATCCAAGACTAAAAGCACATGAAGTTTGCTTTCCTAATATAACTAGCGGGATACTTTTCTCAATTACCGCAAGACCTATGATTGAAATGCGGTTGTATTTGCTTTTCTAATCTATGTCATATAATCTAGCCTCACCAATATAACCTGTGTAGATCTTTAGCGTTCCTTCGATTTTTTTAATTTAATTATTTTGTAGCTTTCATATCTCAAAATATTGAGGGTGAGCACAACAGTAAAACTTCCATACCTCAGATAAATGCTCTCTGACTTAAACTGTCCTCTCTCTCGGACAAATAAGTGGTAAACTGTTCCCTTTTTGCTGGAACAGCTACAAGGACGATTTGTAAATTTTGGAGTCCTTTCCTCTTTTCCATGAATTTTTGTAGCAATATGTATGCAAAGCCGACAAGATGAATGAACTGCTGCCATGTCGATAAGAGCTTTGAAAGAATCCGACGGACCATCATATTTCCACCTACACATGCAAACAAAGAATGAGATATATTTTACTGTTTACAACAAAATCATAACAGGTGCTACAATAATGGCTGCTACATGATCTTTGACAACTGCAGAGGCAAATGTAACCAATAGACATTATTCATCCTTTTAATAGGATGACCTTAGATAAAATTTCACAGCAATATTTTACGCCTCCATCAATATAATTAGGATCAAACTCACATGTTGCTGAAGAAGTGTTCACTCTGAATTTAGTATAGAAATTCTGGTACTATTAAAGTATCAATATTCAAAGAAATTGTGAACAGAAACTTAGTCTTACTAAGAGTTGTGAACAAAATGAATCTATGATTCCTTTTCCCATCACCAAAATAAGCCGACGACAAAGTTTTAGCTTCACACAAATTGTGTTTTAAATTACATTGCAGATGTCTCCGAGGTGCACTTATGTTCGCTAGGTTGAAAGCAGACTGTTGGAATAAATGGAGCAATGTGGCATTCTTAGTTTTAGTTTCATGGAAATTCTAGCAGGTTCTTGCATGCATACGTTTAACGTATTTTTCTAAGTAGTATGTCCATTTGTATTCTTAGGATTTAGAATTGGATGGTGGGATTAATAGGGTGATGTGGCAATTTCTCGTGCCCTGCATTGTGTTGGCCTTACAAGAGAGATAAGATATACTCATATAGACTTTCAATGGAAAATCTGAAAAACACTCAATGATACCAGCATATAGTTATGCACCAAATAATTGCTGCAAGCAGATAATTCCAGAAATCCTAAGAGTGAAACAAGAGTGTGATGTCAAATCTAATCCTGGCAGAGGCTCACAGTAGTACATTATGATCCACAAGTGCTAGAGACCCTCACAGTTTTGTCCAATCAGCATGCCCATTTTTCTTCACATTGGCACAGGCAAAAGGGGAGCATTCAAGTGCAGTGCCAAGGTATGTACATGGATCAGGATCATAATGTAAAACGCCATCTGTGCATCAGTTTCCTAAAAATAGATAACCTATTGACAACATCATTAAGAAATTGAGTCTCACAGTTGTGACCTGGGGACTAATTGAAGAAGTTTACCCATTAATTCAGTTCATGGTTTGTAGCTTTCATGCTTTGGCAGTGTCAAAACCACAGAGGCAAGAATTGCAAGGTGAGCTTTACTACCAAAGTTGAGCCACATTATACCCTTTCTATAAGGAGAAACTGGTTTGTTATGGAGCAACTCTTTAATTTCATGGTGATTCAGTTACTCAGGAAGCCACATCGTTATAAATAAAATGTTTGTTGTCACCTGATCTTGATATGAAAAAATTTAATTGGTCAAACCAGCACCGATTCACTATAATAAAGTTGATAACGTAATACACGCCACTCCTTATGAAGTTGAACTAAACTCCAATAGATACATACAGGACACCTGATTCATTGCAGAGCATGCTAAATCAATATGCAATCGCCCCAATATCACCATGACTGTGCAAGGCTTGGCATTTACCTCAAGGACTGATTGAAGGCATCAGGATTTGAAGCAATATTTTTCATTGTCTTTGCAACTGAAGCAACATCATCAAGCTCCTTAATATGTAATATCGCGCCTTCTCCTGGAGAAAACTCCTGAATATTCGGAGCACCAACAACAACTGGAATAGCACCTGTAGTGGAAGGGAAATGAAATAGTCGATCACTACATTCCACTTACAACTTTAGAATTCACAAATACCGTTTCAGAATATTTTCGGCTGATAAAATGAACATTGCAGTTTGATTAATTTTTTGCATGTTTACAACATCAATTGGAAATAAATTGCTGCATCAGTTAGCAAATTATAGAGAAACAATATAAAGGGAAAGGAAATCTGCCCATGGGGTGAAATGCTTCATCCTATAGTGATGAACTAAACATATGAAAACAAACGTATCCTCAGCATGCAATGGTGGAAGAGTATTTAGTGGAGAGTTGTGGGCATAAACAGTTACCTGCTACCAGCGACTGAAAAAACTTTTCTGTTACATAATCCTCCTCATTAGAATTCTCAAAAGCCAAGCTGAATTTGTAGCGCTTCAAAGTCTCCACTTTGTCCACTGCACCCAAGCAAGAGATAGAGTGTGAAGTGTGAACTACAAATTCGAAGTCAAATACAATGCATCTCAACAGCAGAAACTATGCATCAAGAATAAAAGGATTAATAATCAGAGAAAAGCATGTATTAAACAGCGAAGGTGAACATGACAATATCTTCGAGGATCTAACATGGCTCAAAGAAGACCATAATCCAAACCTACTGTCCTTGCTAGGAAATTGGCAAGGCACGATAATAATTCCTACACGATTCCAATGAAATGTTGCATTCCAGACGGACCTTAAACTTACATATACACCTTAATTGTTTTACTAGTCACACCTTTACTAATGCAAATGAAAAACAGGGACCTTGGATAATACTAAGCCTTTGCAAAACAAACTGTGACTAATGATGTCACATCTACTACAACTATAGGTGGTGACATTGATATGCCTGTGAACTGATAGAATATAGTGAATTACAGGTCCGGATCTGGTGGGTGGCAGTAAGGTGGAGATCTTAGCCCTCCCAATGCCAGTAGTACTTCCTCCAAGCCATAATGCAGAAGGAAGCGAGAGCTGGAAGCAATAGGTGGATTAGGGAGGGCATGCGGCTTACTTGTTACTCGATATGACAAACTGAGATAAGTAGAAATTGGGTACCGATACCAAACATTTCTTATTCACAACAAAATAAGTAGCTTATCTGCCACTCTGATTTCGTGCACTGCTACTGATGTGTGGTAATTCAGGTTCATTGACAATATGGTGGAAGAGAAATCAGTGGTCAAAATCTACTTTCGATGACTTTATCATTACAAAATATGCTATGGGCAGAGGGAGTACCAACTTTTGCAAGCAGAACAGAAAATATCCCATTTTTGTGCCAACAATGACACCAAGAAAAAGATGATGTTAACATAACAGCAGAGAAGGTGTACCTTTGCCATCACGGTTACGATGACAACTACCATATGAATCGATTTTCACATCCAAGTTTTCAAGCATCTCAAGTGCTTGCAAACGGAAGTTCCGTGCACCACAGTTGGAAATAAAGGCTGCCGCAAGAGCTTCTTCGGTCTTTGGAGGCACAGGTGCCATGATATCATATTCAGCCCATGAAAAGTAACCAACAGGTACATCTGAGGAAAGGCTGGTTGTCATCACAATTTTGTACCCTCTCCTGTAATAGAAGGCAATGAAATTGCTAGCCCATTAGAAAAATGATTCTCTTAATAAATCGTGCTTCTGAAGACAAAATTCCAAAGCTGAACAGCAGGGCATGAATGACGAAACATGGTACAGAATGAGGATAGCAATCAACAAAGTGCTTAGTTCAAGATCAAAAGCATTTCCAGCGGATGAGCTTGTTGTGGCTGCTTGCTTTTTCCTCTTAATTTGAAATAACAATGGTTACACATCAGCAAGCAATAGGTATTTGGCATTCAAACAATACTCCATGCATTCTTACGTACCATAAATGCTAAGAATAAACTATGTTCACATTAGTCCATCAACGTTGCACTCCTTAACATGGATCTCTGGAGACAGAAACTAGTTCTAGTGTCAATATCCCATATATGAAAATAGAATTTTTGTAACCAAAGCAGTATTAAATGCGGAATACAGTTGAAGTTCATTTTACCAAATTAAGAAAATCATTTCAAACAGGTAAAGAATGTTGTACGAAATCACCAAACAGAAATAACTTGGTTCTTACCCACCCTCGAGCCACATCAATATTGTTTTCTGAATAATATTGAGATGATTCCATTGATCTGAGGATGCTTTCTACAGAAGAATCTGGCGCTATTCCAAAAGTAGCATCAGGGGTCTTACTTGCAGAAAACCCAAACTCACATCCTACAGCACATTTATTCCAATCCTGAGTGAGAAAAAGAAACACACATGAGTATTATGAAGAGAGAGGAGTGATGCAAGCTGTGGATGGTACAACTGTTAGGATATGCAACACCATTTCCATATATAACATCATGCCACTAACAGTGTGAACACAAACACTTGGCGCCTCTTATGCTTTTAAGTGAACAACACCCCCACACAGATCAAATTTCCAAAAGCATTTTTTAGACAAAAAGCTTTCCACACTGCCTTTTGTACGAAGCGTAAACTGGGACATCAGTATACAATATAAGTCTAGTTCAACTCATCATCAGCGATCCCAAACATATGTAAAGCGAAGCAAGCACTGGAACCAAAAACACATTATTATAATCCTCCATAACAGGGTGGAGCTTCAAGCCAAGCAGCTGGGGCTGCGTCCCCCTATTCATTCTGGCATAATATGCATAATTAAGAAGCAGATCATTTGCTGCATGGTAGGCTACAAACCAGTATTTTACCATCCATAACCCTCTGTTCTGTAAATTTTAGTGCTGAGTTTTTCAATGGTGATATATCATTTCATTTCTACAGGTGGCACCACTCTGTATTTTGGGCAAGTTCCACCACTGCTTCTACAACCAAAGACGTCCCAGAGCTTTCAGAACAATAAATATTGCAACTGAGCTTTCAGTCACTGTTGGAATTTCTTGCTCCATCGTATTCAGAAATCGTTGCTTGAATAACAAATTAAACACTGCTTCCACTTTCCTTTCTACATCAACAGGACACCAGATCTGTTCGAATCTAGCAGCAATATAATTTCCTCCCTCCGAAGAGTAAATATCCAAACAATACGCTATTCAAACTTATCACGTTCAGCTGTACAAATTATTCCAATTAATTTTTTTAGCAATAAATACTAGCAGCAGAGATGAAGAGAGTACTAATCTAGTATTAAGGTTTAGTACTCTAAGTTTAGACCATTGACTGAACATCAAAAACCAGCCAATCGAGCAGTTAGGCTGGGACAAGGCCATCAGCTCTCATGCCAAGCATGGCCAGTATGGGACAGAAGAATAGAAACTAAAATGAAGCATTTCACTTGTTGTGGCCTTATTTCTACCAGGCTCGATTTCTCTCGTTAACTTAGTTAAGCCAGATGCTACCTGGATACATGATACACAAGCTTAAGGTTTGACAATCAGCTAGCAACTAGTGGCACTGTTTCAGATTATGATACACCCTTGTATCATTCAATGACTTACTCATCATATTATGGGTTGTTCAGGCGACTCAATATTCCATAAAATCCGGAATGAAGAGCTAAACTTAAGAAACAGCGAGCATAAAATGGTGTCGTGCTTCACCAAGTATTGAAAAGTTCTTGAGACGAATGCTAAGGTTAGATGGTCTAGTTTTCACAGCACAGATTTTACTAAAACTTATGGAACAAATTTGATACCCCTAAGTAGCAGATCCCGTCGTTGCAAAACTAGCTGTCCTAACTCAAATCAAGAGCACGAAGCGAGGGGGCATGGAGGAGACCTTGGCAGCGCCGCCGACGAGCACGGGGTCCCTGTCGAAGTCGCGGTCGTAGGGCACGGCATCCTCCCTCTCGAGCCGCTCCTGGCACCGCCGGATCTCGTCGTCGCCCTCGTCGCCTCCCCCGCCCTCGCCCCAGCTGGCGGAGCGGCGGTAGAAGGTGGTGGTCCAGCTCTCGACGGCCTCGGCGTTCTTCGACATGTCGAGGCGGCCGAGGAACGCGATCTCGGCGAGGAAGGCGGCCCCGACGAGGAGCGGCAGCAGCAGCCCCCAGCGCCGGCGCCGGCCCGCCGGCGCCTGCGCCTGCGCCCCCGCCTGCGAGTGGGAGGCGCCCTTCATCGGTGGCCCTCCTTGCGGCCGCCTCGGCGGGGGGTGGGGGTCGGGGATCGCGGGGGGCGGCCGGGGAGGGTGGGCGGAGTCGTTGAGCGACCCGGTCGTTGGAAATGGACCCACGACCCAGCCTCGGGTGAGATTTTTGGTCCGGCTCGGCCGGCTCCGGCTGCATTGGGACGAAGCAGATGGGATGGAGTGGGTACCACATGTCAGTGAACGAGAGTGGCCGTCGCCCCGTACTTTTTACTTTTTGACTTTTTTAAACAAAATTCATATTTGGACCTCTGAAAAACTATTCCCGAATTTGAACGGGGTCGGCGCCGTAAACCATGGCGTCGAGCTTTGCGACCCGATCCAGCGTTGCAATCGACGTGGAGGCGACGTGGCACCACCTCGACGCCACAAATCTTGACGTCGAGCATGGTGCCATAGACGCCGAAGGTTACCCTTTATATTTTTGGTATGCAAAATATATAAGTATAACGGTTTTAGAAAAGATGCAAACTACATCCTCTAGCTTAGATGGTTAAGGCAATTGATTCTAGCCATGCAAACCCAAGTTCAAGTTGTAATTTTGCAGCTTTTTTATATTTTGTAGAGTTGTATTTGTGTCCAACTCGGTGAACGAGATAAAGCAGTTAAGGAGGCGATGCATGAACGCCTCGCTCTTCGCGCGTGAGGCGCCAGCATGGGCAGTACATGGATTTATGCAGAATTAATTGGCCAGAGTATTAATAAGCTTACAATTTGCAAAGAATTTAGCATGGACGGTACATGGATTTAATGCAGAATTAATTGCCCAGAGTATTAATAGGCTTACAATTTGCAAAGAATTTAGCATGGACGGTACATGGATTTAATGCAGAATTAATTGGCCAGAGTATTAATAGGCTTACAATTTGCAAAGAAATTAAGTCTAAAAATATAAAAAAACTGCAGAATTAGGACTTGAACCTAGGTCTGCAAGGCTTACAATTTGCAAAGAAATTAACTCTAAAAATATATATAAAAAACTGCAGAATTAGGACTTGAAACTAGGTCTACAAGGCTAGAACCAATTGCCTTAACCATCTAAACTAGAGCATGTAGTTTGCATCTTTTTTGGAACAATTCTACTTATATATTTCGCATACTAAAAATATAAAGGGTAAACCTTCGGCGCTTACGGCACCCAGCTCGGCGCCAAGATTTACGGCGCCAAGCTCGATGCCAAAATCTGTGGCGCTGAGGTGGTGCCACGTCGCCTCCACGTCGATTGCCACGCTGGATCGGGTCGCAAAGCTCAGCGCCATGACTCACGGCGCCGAGATGTACTACCTTGACGCCGTGAGTCACGGCGCCGATGCCCAGGGTTCAAATTCGGAAATAGTTTTTTCAAGGTCCAAATGTGAATTTTATTCACAATAATGGTCAAAAAGTAAAAAGTATGGGGCCGCCACCTTTTAGGCTGAATGTCTTTCTTCGGAAAGCCGGCCCGGTCGGACCCATTTAGTAAGTAATGGGCCGCGACCGTTGGGCTTTGGGGTCCAAGTGAAACTAGGTCGCAACAAAGTTGTGTAGCCGCTTCATGATGGGCTGAAGGCCGCAGCCTAGCAAGAAATTTGAGCGACCAGCCCATCAGCAACCGGCAACGGGGCTCCTCTGCTTCTCTTATTGGGCCTAATTAAGGTAGAAACCCATGTTCTTAGGACGTGTGTGACAACTTTGGTTTGCCTACTTTTTCGCTTGCTGCTTGTCCTCACCATCATCAGGCGGTAAAAGGGCGTGCTGTGCTGATCCGGGGCTGGACCACAAGCACAGAGGGAACAATCCTGAACATGCCGTGACGGTGGATCAGGACGCATGGGAGAAATATAAATCGTTCCGGAGTGTCATCTCTGCACGCCGTGTCCGGGGACAGCAGAACAAGGACAGATCGGTAGGCCGGTTAAAACAGCGCGACTGGAAAAAAGGGGCGGACCATCCACACGGTGCATGTCCCCCATGCATCCATGGAATAGATCAATGTACGTTGGACGTGCGTGCGTGAGAGCCCAACGGCCAACGCGTCAGACAAAATCGGGCACTAAGTAGCATGTATGCATGGCTGGTTATTCTTGCTACGTCGGACGTAGGCACCATACAACCGATGTTCTCTTTATGGTCCATCATGGACATAGTGATAAGAACAACTTGTTAATAAGAACTGTGTACTAGTACGTAGTAGTATTATTGTACAGCCAACCCAAACAAGACTGGCGCGCGCTACGAATATAAGTAACGAGTACTTTGCACGCGCCTTGACGCGCCCTTGCTTTAATTTTTTTTCCGATATAAATAAATAAATTTAATATATATATATATAATGGAACATTTAACCAGGGAGGATATTATTTAATTGTACAATAGGAATCTAAATAAAGAAGTACATTTATACATAATGATATTAAAGCTAACATCTACGATTTGCCTTGAAATTTAAATATAGAACTATATATTGGTAGGGAGATGCTACATCTAAGCATTTTATTGGTCCTGATAAATTTGATTATGAAGTTGGCGTCTTTGGCGGCTCTTATACCTGCAAGCCAAGTAAATTTCAAAATATAAGTTACCAGTTTACTCGAATTCCTGAAATAAATAAGAGAATACGGTTGATGCTTACCTGTATAAAGGTTTTTATGTGGGCTCTACTGCTCCAGGGAGTGTCATGATCTTGCTTTTTTTTTAATAAAGACCGGGAGCACATCTTTTTTTTTTTGAATTGAACAAATGTAGCGCGCCCTTGCTCTTCTTTTCTCGACGTAAGTAAATTTAGGATATACATGTTTGTAATAGAACATTTAACCAGCGAAGGTATTATTTATTTTTATAATGGAAACTTAAATGCAAAAGTACATTTATACACAACGATATTAAAGCTAACATCTACAATTTGCCTTGAATTTAAATACAGAACTACATATTGGTAGGGATATGCTACAGCTAAGCATTTTATTGGTCCTGATAAATTCGATTATGAAGTCATTGGATATGCTACAGCTAAGCATTTTGCAGGTCATTTAAATTTCAAAAATGTAAGGTATCATCTTGCTTGAGTTTCTACAATAGATAAGAGAATATGTTTAATGCTTACCTGTATTAAGATTTTTTATGGGTGCTCTAGGGTCGATGATTTTGCTTTGTTGTTTTTAATGAAGATCGTTAGCACATCTTTTTTTATTTTTTTGTAATGAAGATCGGTAGCCTTGTGGGCTGTTTTCCCATTTTTAAGGGGGTGGATTAGGACTCTCTAATGACTACGTAGCTTCGCTTCTAATATAATGTGTCGTGGCATCAAAATTGCTCAATGTCTAGTACAGTTGGTAAGCGTTGCAGTGATTTGTAAGCCATTCGAACTTCTGAATTCTGGTGTGAGAAGAAAGTTTTGAGAGGAATAGTCATTGTACCTTCACAACAGTCTCACTGAACCAAGAGATCAGCATATATTTGTAGAGGTAGCCAGCCATCGCAATAAGTGCGGCAAACCATGTAAGGGTATCCCACACCACAGACTCCGCCAAATACTCTTTTTCCATGTGACAACCCCTGTGATTAGGAGGACAGATAGACCAAGAATGGCTTGATCCAAGGACCACCCCTATGAGACTGCATCCACATTCAGCATTCCCCCAAAGATCCAAAGACCAACCTGGTGGCATGCAGAGCACGATGTTCAGTAAAGAAATGTAATCTAGTAGATTCAGATTAGATGCAGACAATTCCTATGATTGATAATAATAAACAGTGAGATCCATAGAATGGTACAATCTGGAGAACAATGTTTAGTACCATGTCCATCCAATCTGAAGACCTCTTTCTAGAACAAGATGAAATAATAAACTGATAATAGTTCAAAATGCTCTAGCAAGGAAATTCGGATGTACTTTTTGACTCTTGCTCTACTTTATGACTATAGAACTTCGTCGGAGTAGTGATCTAGAGGATGAGCTGCTATAGACAACAATCAGAAAGAGAATTTACCTGCTTGGCTACTTGGTGAAGGTCCACCCATCTTGCAGTATCATTGAAAGAGCCTTGTTGAAACAGGCTTCACAAAACTCACCTGTGGAAAAATATTATCCATACTGTTGCAATTTGAACAGCTTTGCAAATGAAAAGATAAGGAGCGAATGGCTCAAACTCTGATCATAAATGGTCTTAAAAAACTAATCATAAATCATTTAATATTTTCTAATCATTTGAAAATGTCACGTAGAAAAGGTCGATTATATTCTATAGTGGAACAGAAGTGCAATTATTAACAGGTTGATAACAATAATAACAAAGAAGCGGCCAAAGAAAAAGGGAGATAAAAATACCTTGATACTGCAGAGCTCTTGTCAGGCAACAAATTGTCTTACTAAATTACCTAGCTGCCTTCTATTTGATTAATAAGCAATGGTCAATGATACAATGGGAGGATTAAAAAGAATATTAAAAGCCAAAAAAGCATGAAAAGGAAAATGAAAAAAGGTAGATGTAAAAAAATTTGTGGCCTGCCAGGGTCAGCCATCTTGATTTCTCATGGGATCTTTTAAGTATTTAAATAGATAATAATATAACTTCTCAGTATAAGTATTGCTTAAATTTGAATAAAACTAAGCCTAGACATTGTATGTTCAGATAAGAAGATATGGTAAAATGAATTGATACACAGCAGCATGTATTACATACATATTTCTTAGCACAAAAAGCAATCAGGAACAGATAATACTCTTAATGTGCAACATGGTCAAGTAAAAGCAAGGAGCAAAAGGAGCTTACCAAGATACAAATGTTGTAGCTGGAATCAAATTATTTTTTCCCCTACAGCATCAGTAGCAAGGTAATTAGTTTGTGGAGGAGAAGCGGCAGCAGTCATCTCCTCTTTTCTTTCAACAAAAAATGAGTCTAGGTTAGCAGCTGAAAAATTTAGTGTATCCACAGAAGAAGACTGCTCCGTTGTTATGGAACTTGCAGGTGTTTCCTTATTCTCAGGGAGGCAAGTAAATTTTAAGTCCAATAGATCAGATATGATCATCCCACTGCTTGGTGCTTCCTTGCTTTTATTTGAACCCATAGAATCACTATCAAACTTTACAAAGTCCTGAATGAAAAGGTGAAGCAAAGGAGGGGAAAAATCCTCCATCAGCTATGAGTAGAACCAGGATTAAGCTTCAGATATGAGACCACAGTTCCTGCCTACTTTGAATTTAAAGAAAACACTGGGACAGTGACACGAATTCTGAAGAATTAAGCACTAAAGATAAATGTGTGTACACCTAAATTTCCATTTGTCCAGCAGACCAACGAGGTCTACTGCAAAAATCCGATCTTACTTAAAGTAATCCATAATTGCAATGTATGCAAGAAGCAAGATCATTATTCCTTAAACCACATGGAGCTTACATTCCACAAATGACTTTTTCTCATTCATTATGATTATTATATGGTGAGTTAGCAAGTAAGAACTACATGCTAACGGTGTGGTAGCCAATACAAACAAACACTACTTAAGAAAGTATGCATGCATATTTACTTTGAACACGGAATATCCAACAAATGCAGCATTCTCGACCAAAGAACATATTATATATATTCTCTATCCAATTCAGTCTCATACTCTCACGTCAAGTGTTGGTTAATAGCACATATGAATCAAGATTTAAAATATCCATGAAGATTTTGCTTCCATGTGTGTGAAATCAAACCAGAAATATCAGAGTTCACTGTGGTACCAGCATAACACATAGGCACTTAGATCCCATATGGCATATGGGTAGCAAGCTTTAACTTCTAGGTAAGGAAATAGTACCACAACGTCCCGTTTGGCTATAGAAGAGTCTCAATTAAATTATAGGGTATGACTGGATGAAATGGTTAAGATAGCAGGTAAATCTTTGATTCTACTCAGGAGTGAAGAATGGTGTGGTTGTGACAACATGTTCCCTGATAATTTTTTTATAACAGAATTTGCCAGCTTTCTGCAGAGTTTATCTGATACCATTTGAGCTCTAACTATTAAGAGCTTCTCCAAGTAGCTTGCAAGTGAAATTACTCTAGAAGGTGCAGTTGTAAAAGCCCTTGCTACCAAAAAACCATTAAGATTTATAGGGCAAGCTAAATGACATGGTTGCTTGATCAGAAATTTAGATTTCTTGTAAACTACTTTGGTAACCTCAATGAGAGCACCTAGTAACCAAGAAAAATCCTGGGCAGGCTACTCAGAGCAAACCAAACGAATTGAACAGTATGGATAACTATTGTGCATTTGATCTCAGGAGGTTCTCACTCAAAGTCATGAGCCAACTGAAAGGAAGCTTCGAAACAAAAACCTACTCAAATTGCTAGAACCTTGACAAGAAAGAAAAAAATCCTTTTGATGAATTATTCAAATGAATATCATGTGATAAAACCAATGAAAAGAAATAAATGGCTGTAACAGAGACATGAATGTGAGGGCCTAAGATGGAAGGCATAGGTTGGACCTGAACAAAAAATAATGTTGAGAACAACATAATTGAGAAGAATAGACCTCAATGCACATGACCTTCTCAATTTTCTGTGCAAGCTCATGAGTTGGAGCAAGAACCAATGCCTGGCACTCAACCAATCCATAATCAAGCTGCTGCAAAATTCCAGAACGGAAGGTAGCGGTTTTCTCTATTCTAGACTGAGCTTGCTGAATCACGTCAAACCCCTTGTAGAAGGGAGCAATTCCCCTTTGACGAATGGCTGATGGCGTCTCAAAACCTGCAAAAGAAGTAAAAAGATGTTTATAGAGCATATCAAGACTCTAACCATTGAACTAACATCAGGTAGTATAATTTTTTTACATACCCGTAGACATAGATGCCTCTTAGAAGGCTCTGTAGGAGACCCATATTATAAAAACCTTAACAAACTTCTTCATACGAAGTAAAGAAGTCTTCAGTTCTGGGACTAAAAAATAAATAATTGTAAATGACAAAGAAAAGTTGCATGAAAGTCTTCATAGGAACGCTTTGTTAGCATAAAAGATAAGGTTGCAATATGGATATGACGAAGGACTGTTTCTAATAGTTTAATCTCTGTCTGTGTTCCATGAGGATGATCTCCCTAAATTATAAAGAATCAATTCCATCGATGATTCCAATAAAAATGACCATGAACAACAATAGATAAGGAACCGAGGTGAGGATGGATCGAACCGTCGGTCGCCGACGATGCAGGGACGAATGCTTCCAGAGACGCTGCATCAATCAATCAATGAATCCGGCCGGATTCAGAAGAATTTGGTTCTGGCGAGATCGATGTGGAGGAGGTTTTGAGGATGTCGTCCCTGGCGGACTGGCATTGTTGGCGCTGTCCGAGCGCACGGGGTTCTCGGCACCGTCTCGTCGTCGGTGAGCTCGCAGCGCAGGGCCGGGTCCATCTCCTCCCCGCGGGACTCGCAGATGTTTTGCAGCACGCAGCAGGCGCCCAGCACCCCGGGGAGGTCCTGCAGCTTCACCTCGATGCGCTTCTGCAAGGCAAGCCCATCGCCCCTTGACCCGCACGAAGGCGTCGACGGCCACGCGGCGGAGCTCCGCGACCTTCTCGTTGAAGGCGTGTTGCGCCCACATCAGGTTCGGCCGCGCGTAGGGGGCGAGCACCCAGTCCATGAGTGGGCAGCTGGCGCAGCCGACCACCCAGGACCCCGCCGTCATGCCGGCGGCGGCGCGCTGCTGCAGCGCGGACCGGTGCAGGCGCCGACGACGTCGGGGATCCCCGAGTCGGCCTGGAAGCGGGCCTTGAAGCCGTCTGCGGCGGCGGCGTCGGGCCAGCAGAGGAAGCGCGGCATGAGGAGATTGCGGATGGCGGCGCAGACCTCGAGGACCACAGCCGGCACTGCTGGTGCGGGCTCTGGCCACTGGCCGCCGCGGACGACCCTCCTCTGGTGACGTCCCCTTCCTCCTCCCTCTCCTCCTCGTCCCCCTGTGCCCATAGCGGTCGGAGTGGCGGCCGTTGAGCTTAAAGAGGGGAAGGCCGGGGAACTCTAGGCACGGGGCGTCGTTGACGTCCAGCGAGGTGAGGACGCTGGTTGCGGACCTCTTGTTGGTCTTCGCCATCTTCAATCCCGCCGGTCGTCGCCGCCCGCCGGCCGCGCGCTACCTCGCCACCCAGGAACCGTCCGCCCGCCGCCGCCTTCGTCGTTGCCGTCCACTAGGAGGAGGTCGGTGCGAGGGAGGCTTGTTTTTTATTTTATTTTTTCTTTCTTATCGCTTGGTCTAGATCACAGGCTCACGGGACGTCGCGAGAAACTTCCAGACAATCAAATGGCCGCACGTGCAGCCGGTACCAAAGCAGCTGAAGGCCATAGGATACGTATCGCACGGTGTAAAACATTTTTTCTATCGTGGCTGGCCGCCCTGGTTGGCCGCCGAGCGGTGCGTCTTTAAAGTATAGAAATTCCATCGAAGTGGCTATTCGGTTGTGGGTAGGTATATGAATTATGATAGACCAGCAGGTTTGTCCTCCGATCCCTTTTCAGTTCTTTTTAATCTTTTGCGCTGGTTCCTCCTTCAGAATAGCAGTACGTAAAAACAAAGCGAGTGAACGTATCCACGCTCCACAACGAACCGTCCTGCGTATTCAGGGGACCAGCACAGTATGACAAAGGAGACCGTGCATCATCATTCAGTCTGAACTCTGAAGCAAGGATCATATAGCGAGCCCTGATCGTATTTTACGCAGACCACCAGCCGACCGACTGAGACGGTCTCAGTGAGACCGAGACGTTCGCTCACGGGGACGGAAATTGGATCTGATCGACCACGCACAACTTGACGCACACGGTCAGGGAGACAGACAGGATCGATCGGATCGGAGGAATTTCGAAAGATGCATCCCTATCGCAAAAGCATGCACGCACCTTTTTTCTAACGGATCTCTGGGCGAGGAGGAGAAGGTATCTTTTGGTGGTTACGACGATCAATCAGGCCCGCGCACGGGTGCCCTGCCGACCGACCTGCAGGCCCATCTGTCCTAATCGACCGTGCATGCTCATCCATCGACCGCGTAACCATCTCAAAAGCAAGCGATCATGGCGTCATCTTCTTTTATTTCTATCTCTCCCACCAAGTTTTTTTTCCGTTGGTTTAAAAAAAAGTTTTTTCCCCGTGGCTATACTATACTTATATGCCTAGGAATCTAGGATGGCTAGCTGCACCTAGCTAGGCTAGTAGGCTAGGGCTTTCTTTAGCCCAACCGTGAACTGTAGTACGTGTGTACGTAGGGTTTGTTAATTTGTTTAGTTAAACCCATCCACCATGAACGAAGGGGTTAATTAAGAGTATACACTGCTTCGTACTGTACATGTATAATCTGGTTCGCTTTGCCTTTAATATGCAGCAGGGCCGTAGGAGGAGCTAGGGAATACTTAACCTGCTCGTTGAGGTTTCTGGAAAAATTTAACAAAGCGTCTGTTTGGGTCCACTAGAGCTAAAACTAGCTGTCACTGACACGGAGGATTCTCGTATAAGTAGATACCAGACGGCTCGGGTGGAAATCATATCTGGAATTATTACGTGTTCTGTTCCGTGGCAACCGGCTAGCGTAAGTACGTCTGAGCAGCAGATTCTCTAGCTAGCGCAGCAGCACATCGTCACTAGCGAAAGCAAAAGGCTTCCCTCTTTACACCCGGACATATCTATCTATCCACAAATCCATCTAGTGGCGTCGCATAATGGTGTGTCCCTAGCTACCGACCATAGATAATGATGCTTTTTTACATGACCACTGGATCACAGACACTAGGACCAGTATCAGGAGGGAGAGTGTTATGAGATGAGAGAGGAGTGTTACAGTTTTCAAGTATTCAGTCCTGGTAACTGTGCGATGATACTTAAGCCAATCTTAATAGGAATATCATAAGCATTAAATTTGCTGACATGGCAGAAGAGAGAAGAGGGGAAGACATGGGATGAGAGAGGAGTATCATCATCACGACACTTCTCTAACACAGTTCTTAAGATCCTAATCTTATTATTTGTATGATAACACTCTTCGCTGAGACTGGTCTTAAACTGGTCTAATGCCCGATTAGATGGAGTCCATATCAGTCATATGCTAGACTGCTAGAGTTGCACCACAGACTAGACCCATCACACGATGGTTAGCGTTGCATGACCAAGCCAGACACCAAGGAGGAGGAGCTGAGACAAAGATAAAAGATGCAGATTCTAGGCATGCCAGTGGGACGGGTTGAAATGGGTTCCATGGGGTAGGTTTTGATGTGGAGTGTATTTGGACGGATTAAAACGAGCTATATAAGGTAATGGGATGGGGCGGAACAGGTTCTATGTAAATGCGGGTTGGGGCGGATTGGAGCGGGTTGGAATAAGTATGTTTTAATCAATTTTGACTTAGTATGACTGTCATCTACTCTCTACAAAGCAATATGGCTAGATCTGCATGTGGACCCCACGTCAAGAGCCGGACCCTGGAAATAAAACTTCACGTTCACACTATAAAATTTTATCGAAATTGACTGAAATTTGTTTTGGAGGTGACTCAGTATGCCTAGCAGCTACTTTGTGCAAAGCAGCGTGGTTAGAATTATACGTTGGCCCCACATCCAGAGTCGGACCCTGAAAATAAAACCTTGCATTCACACTATAAAATTTTATCGAAATTGACTGAAATTTGTTGGAGATGACTCAGTATGCCTAGCAGCTCCTTTGTACAAAGCAGTGTGGCTAGACCTGCACGTGGACCCCATGTCAAGAGCCGGATCCTGGAAATAAAACCTTGCGTCCACACTATAAAATTTTATCGAAATTGACTGAAATTTCAACTATAAAATTTTATCGAAATTGACTGAAATTTATTGGAGATGACGCAGTATGCCTCGTAGCTACTCTGTGCAAAACAGTATGGCTAGAACTACACGTGGGCCCGACGTCAAGAGTCGGACCCTAGAACTAAAACTTTGCGTTCACACTATAAAATTTACTTGTAATTGATTGAAATTTATTGAAGATGGCTTAGTATGACTGGCAGCTACTCTATGCAAAGCGGTGTGGCTAGACCTGTACGTAGGCCCCACATCAAGAGCGGAACCACTAAATATAAATATATATAATTAAATATGGGTTATTGGGTTGGGGTGAGTTTGATTAGTATGTCTAGCCATATCGATAAATTTAAGAATAAAATAAAGCAGGGTGGGATATGTTATTTAGTTGAGCTTTTAGATTGGTGCAGATTGTCATTTAATTTCCATAAGCAATAGGGTGAGGTAGATATAAGGGGTAGATTTAGACCCACCTAGCGGGCCTAGCAGATTCTCCGTCCTCCGCTTTGCCGAGCGCACGCACGCTCGCCAGACACTAGTAGTACTTTGCTACCTAGACCAGACAGCCCCGCCAACTCTACTACATGGCGTAGGTCAGTAGGTGAATAGTTAGCTCGGTAGCATGTAGCAACGCCGGGCCAAACCCGCACGAGCGTGGTGGCTTTATCTGTTTGATCTGATCATGTCGAACTCCATCGCTATCCCAGCGGTCAAGAGAGAATTTGCCGTGCCCACCACTAGCTCTGGCTCTGCCGACTGCTGCCGGTTGCAACTGCTTCATCATTTGCATGCGTGCATAAACATAGCTCCACTGCTCGACCTAAGCACGTACGTAGTGTAGCAGCAGTAGCCTCTAGGAGGTGTAGCTAGCAACTGGCTGCATCTATTGACACGGCTTTACCATGCATTGCATGTGTGTGCTGGCAACTGTGATCTTATTTAGTTTTTCGTCAAAATTTTTACATATCAATATTTGAATACATGAATGGTGTATTAAGTGTAGTTAAAAAAATCGCATTACACAAATAGACTGTAAATCGCGAGACGAATCTAATAAATCTAATTAGACCGTGATTAGATAATAAATTGCTACAATATTATTTATTAGATTCGGATAAAATCTGCTATTAGTTTTTTAATTAATCTATGTTTAATATTTTAAATGTAAAAAGATTTTATTTTAAAAACTTTACATTGGGAATCGAACGAGGCCTTACCGCAGAAAGAGGTCACGCCCAAAGCGAAGGGTTCAAGCAGCAATGCAAGCCAGCAACACGTACGGCCGGAGGCACAAATTAAAGGAGGAGCTAGCTAGTACAGTACTAGCTGGACACACAAAAGAGTAGTAGCGGCGGAGAACTCGTGCGGTGCCTCGCCCTTTTGCCCACCCGACAAATTGAAGACGGGCTCCTTTAGGTAGTGTTTGGTTGAAGAGCGAGTTAGAATGGATCGGCTCCATTTCGGAATAGAGCATTGGAGTGGCTCCATTTTATGTTTGGTTTGAGGTGTTTGGTTGGAAGGACAAGCATCAACCGGCTCTTATGCCGTTAACCCCTGATTATGGGGCCCACTGTCATGCACCCCATCTTCTTCCCCTCTCCTCCCCTTTCCGACGCCGCCGCATGCTCGTCGTCCCGCTGGCCGCTGCCCCACGCCTTCCTGCTGCGCACCAACCCCCGCCGGCTTGGCCGCTCGGCCGCCTGCGCAGCGCCGCCGCCTGCCTGCGCTCACCTGCACGCCGCCGGTGCGCGCGCTCGCCTGCCCGTCGGGGCGGGCTCCTCGCGCTCGCCTTACGCTGCTGCTGCCCGCCCCCGCGCGCTCACCTGCCCGCGGCCAGCCGCCGTTGTGGCCTCCGCGCGTCCGTCGCCGCCCAATTCGTCGTGCGGCTGTCGAATTTGTCGCGCCGCCGCTTAAATTGGACCTCCACCGCTCAAATCGACCGTGCTCCGGCTGGGCAGCGTTGTGGGGAGCAGAGGATGGCGCGGAGAAAGGACGACGCCGGAGGGAGCATGACATGGGAAGGGACGGCATCGAACTGGAACGAACTGGTTCAGTCGTTTTTGCGGAGCGAGCTCGTTCCGAATGTAGAGCGAATATTCGCTCGGAGGAATCGCTCTGTTCCTACGCTCGCGAAACAAACACGAGACGGGTCGGCTCCGTTCCGCGCCGCTCCTAAACCAAAACGCACCCTTAATTTTGCTTCCAACGAGCGGCTCCAAAGGAGTACTAGGCTCGACGGCTGTCCCAAACTGCCGGAGCAATCGTCGCTCACTGTCACTGGCACTGCTAGCTACTAGCCGTAGGCTACTAGTGCCGGCGCCGGCGCGCGTGGAATCACGGGCGGGCGGGCGGGCGCGCGCGCTTTCGGTTGGCGGCCGCATTTGCCTCGCTCTCACCCGCACGCACGGGAGGACTGAGTACACACGAGAAAAGGGGTGGGTCGCCATTGATGTGGTCGGTCTCGGAGGTGGAGCGGTTAGCCCTAGCTCGGCTTTCACAGGGACCGCGAGAGAGCCTTAGCTCCGCCGCCGCAGGAACGTCGGTCGAATCGGATCAGTACATCAAATCCTCAACGGCTCCATGCATGTTCTGGGAGTGCGATCAAGCGCCTCAGAGCAATTATTACACAAAGCTATAAGCAGACTGAATGATAAGGTGAAGAAAAGAGGAGAGGAGAGAGAAGGTAGGTGTAAGTTTACAACCAGCTTTATTACGAGAACCAAGAAACTGCATGAGAGAGACAAGTGGGTCATGTATTAATGATGAAAAGCTAAATCATTATATGAGTAGGTTGAGAGATAGGCTATAAAAATTCTTACAGCCAGCAGTTGGCTGTATCATTAGCCTTGCTCTTATATATATGCCATATGGGTTCATGCATATGGAAATGCCTATTGGACCGTGGCCGGAAAAGGTGCTGATGTTAGAGTCGGAAGCGAGCCGGAGTCCAGAGCACGCACGCATGGCAAATTGGCAAATACGTGCGGCCCGTCTCAGCGGGATGTGTCATCGCACAGTTACTAAGACTGTGAACTAAGTAACCGAGCCGGAAGAATATCATGATGATGACACTCCTCTCATATCCCATAACAATCCTCATTCTTTCTTCTACCATGTCAGCAAATTTAATACTTATAATATTTTTATAGTATTTTTATTAAGATTAGCCTACAGCGAGTAGCACTTTCTTTCGTCTAGAGTGTGACTGCTATGACTGCTAGTCACGTCCACCAACAGCATCTTAGAACCAAAGCATGGTAAACTAGACGCCCGGCCGTGCCTCAATGAATCATTAAAGGGAGATCGACACGTACTACAGCTTGGCGCCCCCAATCAGTAAGCTAATTGAACCCTACCCTTATCAGTAATTCCTTGATGTAATGGAAGTAAGCACCACGAGGCCTTCCGTGCGTGCACCTCAAAAGCAGCATTGTTCCTTATCCAAAAAAAAAGAGCAGCATATATCGTTGGGACTTGAGAGCCTTGGAACTCCATGCGGATGCATATCGGTAGATTGAGCTTGGTCCAGTGCTCCAGCACTAACAGACAGGATTAGAGAAAGGGGCAAGTTCAACAGGTCAACACCTCACTTCCAAGATCGAAGAGAGTCTCCATCTGACAAGGACGTCCATATCACTGTCCCTATTCCAGTTCCATGTGAACAGCTATGGCCGGCAAGCAAGAGATCGAGCAATAACGCCAGCAGGAAACGTGAGAAACAACCCCTTTAGTTAGTTATCAGCATCGAAAGTCAGAAGGCAGCGACGGATGGGACACTGACTTTCAGCATCAGAGGAGAGAAGATAGCAACGCAGTGAAGCTCTGTCGAGATAACACAGTCGCGCCATGGATCACAGCAGCTTCTTCTTGTCTCTTCTCGTGCCCGGCTGCTCATTAGTCATCAGCCACCGTACCCATCCATTGGCTACCTTTGAGTCAGCGAGTCAAGTAAAAAAGTCATCTTGATAAGGTAGCCCGGGAAGGTGTCGGTCTTGTCCAGGCCGAACGTTCATGTAGATGTAGGTCGTTTCTACTGATGTTTGACATGAATCTCTAGCTACTGGTTACTGCGCCAGCACCGAGAGCCATGGTCCATGGATCGAGATCATGCATGGCACCTCTCAACGGGAGTGTCAGCACTTGCGTGCTAAATTCAGCTGAACACCATCGCAGATAGCGAAGGGATGATGCGATGCAGTTACACGCAAAATCAAATGAGGATGTTTTTTTTTGCGAGAAGTAAAATGAGGATTAGTAGTGCTGCTGGACGGCATGTACTAAACAACAGCAGACTGTACCCGTTACAAACAAGGATCGGCCCAGCACACGCATAAAAAAACGGCAGCCGCAAAGAGACTCCACATTGGAGTGGCTTTGTCATAAACAAGAGCAGCCGGTCTTGAAGAGAGAACTACGCCTACTTTGCATAATTGCGTCACTCGGGGATCCATGCGTTCCTCTGCCCACGCCCGTCCTATGTTTAGCGTGGGCCCAGTTCCAAAGAAGGCCCCACGCAAGCCTAAAATTAGTGCCACGCCTCATCTTTTCCGTCGACATTATTAGATTTGCTTCGAAGACTCGCCGCTGCACACACATGTCGTTAGTCGTACAGTGAGCATTGAAAAGAAAGGCGTATTTTCGTCAATGGAAAAAAGAAAATATGTCCTGAAAACTTTGCTGACCGTTTGGGCCGTGCAGGTGGGAACATGCATCTCTGGCAACTCAACGGCCGTTTCCTTCTGCCAGGCAGGCTGAGGCGCCGCCGCTCGGGCACGTTCAAGCGGGTTCCATCATCTGCACGAGCCTCTCTGATCTGCCCGGAGGCGCCAGCGCCAACCACATGCCGATATGCCGTAGGCCCCAGGGAAGCATGCGAATGTGCTTCAGCTCCGGCCGCAGCAAACTTCCTGGAGGCTAGGAGCCGAACGCGATCCAGCCATCCAGGCATCGCCGCCGCAACCCGGTTGCCGGCGGTAACCGCGATGCGAACGAGCGGCGAGAACTCGTGGACAGTGAGTGACCGACCGGATCGGAGACAAAAACTTCGCTCGCGTCCGTCGTTGGCCAACGGGCGAGGGCGGAGAGAACAAAAACGAAGCGGGAGACGCCAAGGCTGGCCAACTCAGGCGCGAGGGATGGGCACCACCCGCTGTACTGGAGCCTCCTTTTTCCAGCGCTACGGTAACTTCAAACGATTTATTAGATATGAATAATTGATAAAATTTATTCCATAACTTTCGGATAAAATTGCGAGATAAATCTTTTAAATCTATTTAAATTATGATTAGACAATATCGTGCTACAGTAAACAAGCTCTAATGATGGATTAATTAGGCTTAATAGATTCGTCTTACGATTTCCCGTTCATCCGTATAATTAGTTTTATAATTAATCTATATTTAATACTTATAATTAGTGTTGAAAAATTTATCAAAAATCTTTTAATAAAAAATTTTAGCAACTAAACTGGTCCTGGTGGCCCGGAGATCTCTGCCGCGGGGCGCGGGGCCCGCCCTCCCCCGTGCCGCCACCTCCCCCACCACGCGACGCCGACGGCCAACGCGATGGCCGCCTCCCGTCTTATATAACCCCGCCTCCCCGCCTCCCACCCGGCCTCTAGCTCCCCAGCTCTTCCGTCCGCTCGCTCCGGC
This sequence comes from Panicum miliaceum, assembly GCA_032594955.1. Classification (NCBI taxonomy): domain Eukaryota; kingdom Viridiplantae; phylum Streptophyta; class Magnoliopsida; order Poales; family Poaceae; genus Panicum; species Panicum miliaceum. The sequence continues at coordinate 5,313,410 of CM064064.1, forward strand.
CGTTACCCAAGCGCACCTCAGCTCAGCGCACTGCCCCCTCCATCCTCGGAAGGCGGCGCCGGCCCCGCCAAGGAGAGAGAAGCTCGGCGGCGGCGGCGGCCATGGTGGACGTGGGCCGGCGGATGGCCGGCCTGACCCCGGCGGCGCACGCGGCGGGGCTGCGGCGCCTGTCCACGCGCGCTGCGGCGGGGCCCTCGTCGGCGTCGGCGTCTCCGCGGCACGGCCTGCACTCCTTCGCCCCGCTCGCGGCCGCGGTGCTGGCCCACCTCCGGGCCTCCGGGGTGGCCGTGCTCCCGGGGCTCACGGAGCTCGAGCTGGCGCGCGCCGAGGCCGAGCTGGGCTTCGCGTTCCCGCCCGACCTCCGCGCGGTGCTCGCCGCGGGGCTCCCCTCGGGGCCCGGGTTCCCGGACTGGCGCACCCGCGCGGGGCTCCGCTCCGCCTTCGACCTGCCCATCGCCGCGGCGTCGCTGCAGATCGCGCGCGGCGCGCTGTGGCCGCGCTGCTGGGGGCCCCGGCCCGCCGACCCGGACCGCGCGCTGCGGCTCGCGCGCTCCGCCATCCGCCGCGCGCCGCTGCTCGTGCCGCTCTTCGACCGCTGCTTCCTGCCCTGCCGCCCCTGCCTGGCGGGCAACCCGGTGTTCTTCGTCACCGACGACCGCGTCCTCTGCTGCGGCCTCGACGTGCTTCACTTCTTCACCCGCGACTCCTGCTTCCAGCCGCTGGACCCGCGGGCGCCGGTGGCGCAGCACGGCGAGGCCGCCGCCGCGACGCTGTGCACGCGCCGCAGCCTCGACGCGGCCTGCGGCGGCGCGGCCCCGCGCTGGATCGAGTTCTGGAGCGACGCGGCGTCCGACCGCCGCCGCCGCGACTCGTCCTCCTCGGAGGCCTCCACCGCGTCGTCGCTGTCCTCCGGGTGCGCGTCGCCGCCGCCGCCGCCGGTGGCAGCGGCCAGGCGGTCGCGGACCCCGCACTGGGTGGACGCCTACCTGGACCGGCTCGGCTCCGTGCTGCGGCAGGGCGGGTGGAGGGACACGGAGGTGACGGAGATGGTCGAGGTGGCGGCCTCCGAGGTGTTCAACGACGGCGAGGAGGCGGCGGCGCGCCCCGCGGCCGACCCCGACGCGGTGCTCGACGCCCTGCTGCTCAAGGCCGACCGGTGCTCCGACTCGCTCCGGCGCGCCGGGTGGAGCTCCGAGGACGTGTCGGACGCGCTCGGGCTCGACCTGCGCCGATGCAAGGAGCGGCCGCGCCCCGCCGTGCGGATACCGCCGGAGATCGCCGTCAAGGTCGAGCGGCTCGCGAAGTCGGTGGCGCGCCGCTGACGTACCGGACTCGCCGGAGAGGCACAGGCAGTTGCCACCGGCGGCCGGCAGACATTTTCTTTTCTCTGGGGAAAAAAGTTGCTCTTTTTTTATTGACTTTTTCGCTATACAAGGAAAGAATACTTGTACTTTAATCGAGTAGTAAAAACTGTACGAAAAAGTTAACCCCATGATCATGTCCACGCGAAGGTGTAATTAAATGCTTGGAAATGAGCGGTACTAACGGCTACTTTTGACGGCGCAAGCCATTTCTCCCCCTTCTTCCATGTCTGATGGGTCTCGCTAATGCTGAATCAGTTTAAAGGCCTATCAGAAAGAAGAAGCAACGAAACTGAAACTGAAAGATCGCCGAGATTTGCATGAATTTTACAGAAAAGTGTTCGGTTTCAACAAGGACATGGAAAAGCCCTGCGTTAGGAGCACACGGTAGAGTCGGAACCGCGGTAGTAGCGGACTACTAGTGGTTTTCGTTTTTTTTTTTCAAATCTTTTGATAAGGAGACTGTACTTTCTGTCCATTCTTTGGGTGGCAAGGTGGATGCCGGTGTCTGCCGCCAATCTAGATCTCATCTGCGGAGCCGAGTCACTTCCAGTAGCAAACGGTCAGATTCCAGGTAGCCGCTGCCGTACCGGTATAGTTTTGCGCCAGGGAGGGATCTTCCGTGCGAGATCTAGCACACTACTGCTTCGATGACCGAGTCTCTGATTTGTGTTCTTTCAGTTCAGAGTTTATCCACTCTGTTTTTTGTTCACTCTGTTTTACCACTATGGTTACCGTCCAGACTCTGCTTTCTAAAATTCTAACCCTTCCCTTTCCAAAGCCATGAAATGGTTAGTTGGTTCATCGGCTGGGCAATGCTCGTGCAGTCATGCACGCACTAGTGTCCGTGCTTTGCTCGCTTTTCGTTGGGGCCGTGTGAGCGCGCCTGTCTAGGCTCGCCCCTTTTCGTACTGCGCGCTGTGCCTCTCGCCTCTGTTCGGGCACGGGGGAAAAAGAGTACTAGCATTGTTCGTTGTTCCGTTGCCGCGGCGGCAAAGCAAGCGCACGCACGCACACGCGCGAGGCCGGGGCAGGGAGCGGCCGGCCGGCCGGCCCTCGGGAGCCGCGCGGTCGTGTCGCGCGCGCCTGCCTCCGCGCTGCCCACCCGCCCGCCGCCGCTGCCGCCTCTGCGCGGCTGGCGGCCGCCCCCGTGCAGCCGTGCAGGAGGGCGCCAGGGCGCAGCCGCGTTCCCACTCGCACTCGCACTCTCGTCCTCGCCCCGTCACCGCGCCGACGCGCCGTGCGTGGGAACGGAGAGAGACGGCCGGACAGGTCTGGTGCGGGGGCTGCAGCGCCGGCGCGCCCTCCCGATTCCAATGCGGCGCCGTGCGCGCCTGCCCTGTGCGCGGCGTCGAGGAAAGCGGAGCCGCGGCCTGTGGCGCAACAGCGACGCGTGAACTGAACCCCGCGACGAGCGTGCCCCGCGTGCCGGTGGTCCTGGCGCCCTGCGGCGCCGGTCTCCCCACCGCCAGGCCGTGGCTGCCCGCCGCCGTATCTCGACCGTTGGTTGGATTTGATTTGAAATGGCTGGCGAAGGCTGCGCGCGCGGAGCGCCCAGGGCCCAGGGCCCAGGGCTCCTAGTTCGCCTCCAAAGCTGTCGCCGCCAGCTTTGACGGAAGCAGGGGAGGGGGAGGACGGCGACATGCACGCACGCTGGCTGCTTGCTGGGGTTCCCAGTACTTCGCTGCGAGCGATGGTCGGGAGCTCCGAGGAGGCTCCGTGAATTTTGAACCCGGGAGGTGCGGTGCGGTATTGCAGAGGCGGCGGATGGAACGCAGCTTTCACCACCGGTTAAACTAGGTTAAACCCGGCGTCGTTTACGCTCCAACTGGGCGATTAAAAGTAGGAGTAGCACGGTAATCATCTAGTAATCCAGTTCTTGTCTTGACACGCCGATGCTCGACAGAGCAGATAACAGCTAGCAGTAGCTGCTACTCTCGTAGCTCCAGCATTGTGCCCGGCCTTCCCACTTCGCACCGTTCGCCACAACGGGAGTTTCTTTACTCTTCTTTGCACGTACACTAGCATTTACGCTTGCGGTCCTGCTAATTTGCAAGTAAAAAAAAACTCAGCTGCCCAACTTTTACTACTAAGGCCTCCTCCAACAACAAGCACGCAGGGATGTCGCTAGTATCTAATGACACGGCGGTCAAGCTGATAATGGGTTCGTGGTGGAATCGGTTGGAGTGGTTTGGATTTTATATTGGTTCTTACTTTAATTTGGTGGAAAATTAGTTGCTACAATTTGGTTTGATTTGGTTTCACAGGAGAACCGGTTTGATTTGGTTTGAAATACTAATAGCGCCAGGTGGCTAGACCTATACGTGGACCCCACGTCAAGAGCCGGACCCTAAAAATAAAACCTCGTGTTCGCACCAAAAATTTTATCGGATTGAAATTTGTTGGAGATGACTCAATATTACTGGCTGCTACTCTGTGCAAAATAGTGTGACTACACCCACAGGTAGGCCCCATATCAATAGACGGTCTTGAAAATAAAACCTCGTGTTCACACCATAAAATTTTATCAAAATTGATTAAAAATTTGTTGGAGATGACTCAGTATGACTGGCAGCTACTCTGTGCAAAGCAATGTGGCTAGATCTACACGTGGATCCACGTTAAGAGTCGGACCCTAGAAATAAAACATCGTGTTCACATTATAAAATCTTATTGAAATTGATTAATATTTGCTGGAGATGATTCAGTATGACTGACAGCTATCTGTGCAAAGTGGTGTGGCTAGAAGTGCATATGGGCCCCTACGTTAAAAGTCGGACCTTGGAAATAAAATCTCATATTCATAGTATAAAATTTTATCAAAAATGACTGAAATTTATTGAAGATGACTCATTATGACAGATAGCTACTCCGTGCAAAGCAGTGTGGCTAAACCTACACGTGGGCCCCATGTTAAGAGCGGAGTAATTGATTTTCTGTATAGCCTCCTGCGCGTAGGAATTAAAAGTACCATCACTAGCAGGCTCCTCACTAGTTGCAAGTCTCCATCTTCCACTCTATCTTTAATGGTATGGTATGGTTTGATTTTCATATGCTATGGTATGATTTGGAGTGGTTTATATCAACATGTTTAATTACATAGTTCGGTACGGATTTGATTTGGTTCTCACACTGTTGGCAGCTTGACATGGCGGAGAGAGAAATAAAAAAAAGTGCTACGCTAGCTGTAATTTCTTGGCAGAGCAAATAGAGAGGGGCACGGAGATTGAGGAGTGCCTAGAACAGCTTTTGCATTTTTTACTCACTTTGATCTTCACCTCAGCCGGCTTCGCCAAGGCTGCTGGAGGAGGCGTAAGGATATGTAGAACAGTTTAGGCAGCCGTCCTCTATTTATATATACAGACAGAACTATCTATTTAGCTATTTATGTAATAATTAATATATATTTTGGCTGTTGTTTTGCATAGGAGCACGAATCAAAGCAATAGATGAGATAATAGACAGCAATACTCTCTTTCTTCATTAAATGATGGTCACATCAGCTCATTTTACTTATATGGCAACAAAAAGACAGCTACTATCTAACTGTTGTACATGCCCTAATCAGATAAACCGAGCCGCGAGGGACGATATTACCACTGCTCTGGAGTTGTTATTGCCAGCTCACCACTAAAAAATGGCGAAAACGAGATAACTCTGTAAAAAGAAGACTGCAAAATTCAGTGGCAAATTTGCGGGTGTGCTACGATATTAAGGTTTAGGGCTTGCAATTTTGCAGCTTCTAACTACTCAAGCCTACCTAGTATAGGATGTAATGCGCTATTGGTTAGTCCTAATCCTTTCCGTTGGTGAGGATATGTGGCGGAGTATCGTGGTGGTTGACGGTATCGTGCGTGCATATATGAATATATGATGCATCGCTATGATTGCACGAGCGCGAGCCAACGCGGATCAAGCACTGCAACTGCAAGGATTCCAGACACGGCAGCTGAGACCCTGCGTTGTTTACGTCGTCGAATCCTTCAGGTCTTAGCCTTCCTGTGGTCCTGCTCGAACACTCATCTGCTGACTGCCGCCGATGGAGTTCTTTAGGAGCGCTCGCGCACGGATCTCTGTCACGGAACGGGGTTTTTTTGGCTGTAAAAGCGTGTCCAAAGTTTGGCTTGCTTGCTCGGCGGGGGAGCACGAACTGGACATGAAAGCGTGGCCATATTCCTGGACCACAGTGTAACCAAGGTGTAATGAACTCTACACATGAATAGATTTGGATGGGATGGTGATGCACACGCTCGTGTACTATTTCGTTCCTGTCTAACTAAGTGCTGAATTGTTTATTGGATGCAGCCAGGGAAGCATAACGAGACGAGCGGATTGCTTGTCACGATATATTTTTTTTCCTGAATGGAAAAATTGCCACAATATTCCTAGACCACATCGATGTAATATATCCGGATGCAGCAAAGGTTTACTTGCGAGGACGGTATTAAAGATGGCAACAGGTAGGAAATATCCGTGTACCCGCGGATACCAAACCCGGCGGGAGCGGATTCGGGTATGAGTTTGTATCCGCGGGCACGGGCGCGGATACAACTCTAAACTTAACGGATATCTTCTAGCAGACTTGAAAATTTGCTATCCGAATCCGCAAATCCGAAATATTTGCTTGCTTCAATTGGATTTTTATGTAATAATAGTTTTGAACAATGACTCTTGTATGATTGTACGCTTTTATTTTTGTTAATGGGTGATGTATCATATGTCATGTGTGAGACTAGTTCATTTGTTTGCTCGAACTTATTTGTTTCCTCAAATAAATGGTATTTACTTGTTGTTGAAATGTGATTGTGTGCTTGATTGAGTTGATTCCCTAAAGCTTGCGGGTACACGGGCGTGCCCGCGGGTATGCGGGTATCCGCGGATAGCGGATACAGGCCTCGTTTCCTACCCGTGACAGGTTGCGGGTGCAGATGAGGGCGCTAATTTGAGGATGCGAGTAAGGGTTTACGAAGTTGATATCCGCACGGATTTTACCCGTTGCTATCTTTAGTCGGTATGTAGAGACAAATGAGTTATTTAGCTCGTTAATCTATCATAGGAAGAATGCTGATAAATGGTAGAAATTATACTACTCAGCTCGGTATCTATTGAAAATATACACTGCAATTTTGCCCCTATATGCTAACGTTAGTACTGGTTGTAATTTGATCCGTACTAAAGCTAGCACGGAGGTATTTTTATAACGGATTCAAATTTGAAAGCCCCTGAAGTCATATTAGTACCGGGTCAAGATACTGGCCGGTACTAAATGTTACTGTTTAGTACCGGCTGGTGTTTTGGCCCGGTATTAAAATGACATGGCCATTTAGTACCGGTCAATGACACCGCCCGGTACTAACCATTTAGTACCGGCAGGTATCTTGGTCCGGTACTAAATGGTCCTCCACGAGTTAAAGGAAAGCATCTCCCATCCACACAGCTCTGCACAGAGTATCTGCTAGTCATACTGAGTTATCTCCAACAAATTTTAATCAATTTTGATCAAATTTTATAGTGTGAACGCGAGGTTTTCTTTCCAAGGTCCGGCTCTTGATGTTGGGTCCACGTGTAGGTCTGGTCACACCGATTTGCACAGAGTAGCTGCTAGTCATACTAAGTAATCTTCAACAAATTTAAGTCAATTTTGATAAAATTTTATAGTGTGAACACGAGGTTTTATTTCCAGGATCCGGCTCTTGATGTGGGGCCCACATGTAGGTCTAGCCACACTGCTTTGCAGAGAGTATCTGTCAGTCATACTAAGTTATCTCCTACCAATTTCAAATAATTTCGATAAAATAGTATGATGTGAACGCGTGATTTTTAATTTCAGAGTCCGGCTCTCAACGTAGACCCACAAACCCAAATTAGTTTGGCCCCAACCGCATTTACAGAGAACCCGCTCCGTCCCACCCCATTACTTAATACAACATATTTTGACCCATCCAAACACGCTCCACATCAAAAGCCACCCGATAAAACCTATTTCAACCCATCCACTAGCAGGCCTAGTGTGTGGTAGGGGAGGGGGCAAATGTCCCTCTCACACACTTGTGATTTTGAATAAGCTTTTCCTTAATGAATTATGCTGGGGTTGGGACCCGAACAGAAGTGAGATGAGAAAGAAAGAGAACAAGGGAGCAAATGAAGTAATGAATAAATGGCTAAGAGTCCTCTCCCTCCTCAAACCCTGGAGCTCTATTTATAGGGAGGAGAAGTGGTTATTTATATTTATTTCATTGGTGGAGTTAAATATTACAAATAGGCCTCTAAGCTTTAAAAATAGACCCCTGAGATTTGCAAATGAGTCAACAAACCCCTAATTTATTCTCTTTTATACACATGGGGATCAAATTGTTGCATGTGTTAGTCTATCACAAGGAGTTGGATCTAGGGCTATACTGAACTAGGGTCTCCAGTTTTTATGAAGATTTAGTGGGTGTAGGTACGACACTACATATACAAGTTAAAATTCAGTTAGGATGATATAGAGCCATTAGAAATATGATGATCTTTCACAACTGATCGTTGTTTACTGCAGTTCTCTCAGTACAGTGTAAGACTCTCGATCACAGACTCACAGTCGATAGTTGGTTACAATATTAAGGTAGAAGTATCGGGTCAGCTTCATTAGCTTTAGATCAACCGAAAGTGGTCAAATGCATCCAGCGATACGTCCGTGGCCACGGTGACACCAATTAAAACTAGAACAGTATCGGAGCAATCAAGCGATCATAGCTGATTAACTGACACAGGCCGAGCTTACGGCTAATCCACCGCGCCCCACCACCCGGCCGTAGTGCCCCAAAAGGCACCCACACGGCCCACCCACCGCAGCAGCTCGATCGATCGTCGTCGTCCGCTCCGAGGAGGGAACCGGTGCCCGCTGGCCGCTGGGTTTCTACCGCCGGCGCACGCGGCCGTTGGACGGGGGGATGCATGGTTCGGTGACCGCGCCCACGTGCCGGGGGCACATGAGCGCAGCGGCCAATGATTGCCACCGGGGACGCCGCGCCCCCAGCTCAGCGCTGCAGGTGCGTTCGGAGGCCGGCCGGTCCTCCGCCTGGCGGTTCCTGTTCTGTTCTGGGGGGGCCGGGCGAGCTCTACGTTCGTGGCCGTGCCCAGGTCCGCCTCCTTCCTTGCTTCGAAGCAGCAACCCGTGCCTGTGATGTGAGACGCGCGCCATGATGATCTGTACTTGCACGCAGGAGTACAACGCTGCTAGTACAAGATACAGCCAAGCTTGGTCTGGTAGAGCAATTTGTCGGCACACGCGCGTGAAGAACGCACGCACCCAGGTGAAGCAGACAGATTTCCGAGCGTATGTAGGGCGACGGATCGGAGCGCGTCGGGATGGCCGTTCCGTTTGTTCGGACGCGACCATCGTCCATCACGTGCCATGTGCATGCACCCAAAGTTCTTCAACGAACCATCCATCGGATTCCACCGCCCCGCGCGCTTCGATCGGCAGGCCAGCAGTCGGCAACTCGGCACCCGCGAACAATAATCCAATGATCCATGGGGAGCCGTAAACTAGCCGCGCCCGCGCGCCCTCGTCCTCGTCGCGCGCGCGCGCGCGAGAGGGAGAGAGAACCAGACTCGAGAGGTCCCCGCCCGTCTTCTACTCTTCTCCCCCTGCGCGGCTGCTTCTGCGCGCTCGCCGTGCTCGAATCCGAGGGGGGAAGCCTCCCTGAGGACCCAAGCGTCCGTACGGCCCGATGGATTGAGCTGGACTGGCAGTGCTATGATACCCGAGGCGTCTGCGTGAGCTGCTGCGGATCATTGGTTTGCAAGTGGAAGGCGTGCGATCGGAGGCTCTGCTGGTCGCGTGCGCGAGCGAGCGGCGGTCATTGTGCCTGTGCACGTTCGGGCCTGCGTGCCACGCGGCGGCGGTAATCCCGACGGCCTGTCCAGTGCCGACCGACCGACCGATCGGAGTCGGAGTCACGGAGCGTGGATTAGTCCACGGACCGGATAACATTAGCGTACAAGCTGTGTTAAGAGCATGGCTAATAGTCCCAGCCGAGCAAATTGGCACAGTGGCGGGTCCTGCTGCCGCAACGCTGCTCAGCCAATCACCGTCCGCGCAGCGCGTCTCCGCCAGCCGGCGTTTTGCGAGCCGGCCACTGCCTTCTCTCTTCTCCTCCCACGTCGGACGTCGCCTGCTCCTAGCCGGCCATTATACCTGCTCTAAGGCGCAGAGCCGATCAACAACGGACCCAGGTTCAGAATGGAGCCTGGACCAATAAGGGGGGCAGCTGCTTCTTCTCAGCTTTTTGGCAAACCAAATTAACTATAGATTTAACGTTTAACGGAGTACGGTGTGATGGTTGCTCGGGAGCCCGGATCGGTGCCCAGGGTCGCCGGGTCCTGGGTCCGCCGCCGAAGCCGATCGATAAGCGTACGCCGGTTAAATTAGTGCTAAGGCGCAGGCGTCGCTCATCCGCAGATCGATCGTCATTTGCGGATGGGATGAAGCCATGACGATGCTGTAGCTTTCAGCTCAGCTCATCGTGGATCTGACACTGTGCCGTCCTGTGCGTGCCGCCGCCTTGGACGCCTACAGGCTACAGGCGCCTCGTGCCGGATACTGACAGGCACAGCGAGCGGTGGCCCGGGCCAGCTGACGTGTCGCCGGGCCGCGGTTGCTTGGGACAGCGGCACCACCCGCCGCACGTGGAGCCGACCGTTGCGGCCTCGCGCCACGGCCAGCGCATGCGCGCGCGCGCAGCCTCTCCCCACCCGCAGCTTCTTCACGTGCGGCGGCTCTGTCCCCACATGCCCGCCACGAGGGACGGGTGGTCCCACGTGCCGGCTCGCGACGCGACGAAACCACCCCCCCCCCTCTCAAAAAGAGTATGAAAACGGATGAAAAAATACCGTACCGTACCACCGTATTTCTATATTTATTTATATCCCATCTGAATATGGAAATAGAACAGGAGGTAGAAAGAGGTGTATCATGTCTGTATTTGCGGGATTCCATATTCATCCGGGATGATCCCGTATTTATTACGTATTTATAAAATGCGAAAAAGATTTAATAGACATATCATATATCCTCTTTTATTTCTCAACATTAATCCGTGCACTTCATGATTTAAACATAGAAAACGTGAAACCTTAATTATATTTTTAAAAAGTATCTTGTGTAAAAGAGTGTGTAATGTTATATTCATACGAGGTGAACGGTGATTAAACAATAATGTATTCCGGTAAAGTTTCCGCTTCCCGCCCGTTTCTGTAACCCGTATATTCCGTTTCCGCTTCCGCTCCCGTCTATTCCGCTCCCGCTCCCGTTTCCGTAATAAAATACGGAAACGGAAATAATTGAGAAATTTTCCCGGCTGTTCCCGTCCGTTTTCATCCCTACCCCTCTCCTGCGCAATGGCTGTCGACCCCACCCCACCCCGCCCTCGGGCCCCCACCCGCCTGTGACATGTATCGGTAGTTCAGTATTAGTCTCTCTCGCCTCTCGGCCAACTTGCATCGTGATCTGACACGATTTTCGAGTCCCCCAGCCGCGCGTCGACGACTCCACGGCGAAGAGAGGCATGGCGCATGAACAGCGCCCCGAATCAGTAAACAAACGCGCCGCTCGGTGCATGATCGATCCAACAAGAGATGCGCCAATCATTTCCCAGTGCTCCGATCCGTACAGCCTGTGCGCCGTGTCCGTATCCCGTGCATCAAGCCATCAACGGACGGAGGACGCAGGGCACGCTGCCACAGTGGAGGGGCGGCATCTCGCCGCGCGGGCCCCGGCGTCGGCGGTCGGGGCCTCGCCGGCGCCCACTGGCCAGCGCCAGACACGGAGACACCGCGGTGCGGCCTGATCAGCGGCGACGCCCGGCCGCTATCCTATCCGTATCCGATCCGGAACAGTCGGTGACGTACGCGCGAGCGCGATGATTGCGGACCGACGCCGCGCGCGGCGACCGGCGGGGACGCTGGCCATGCCGCGCTGCGCGCACGGGCGCGCGGTCCTACGGCGGCGCCACGCGGGTTCATGCAGCAGCAGCCAGCGCCGCGTGGACGGCTCAGGGTCAGCGACTACAGTGCCTCTCCGGGATGGTGGCGCACTGCGTCTGTGTGCATGCCGGCGACAGTGGACGGGCCACGGATGAGGTACGGCGCACGCACGCACGTTCCCGTAAAGTAGGTTACCCGCCCTACGTGCGATCTGTGCTATGATACTACTAGTAGTAGGAGCAGACTATTTTTTTGAACGTGTAGTAGGAGCAAACTAGCAGACCGGATTTAGTAATTGAACCGTAGGTGTCATCAGTCTGCGAGCAGTTGGTGTGGCGACGAACTGATCTTCCGACGGGAGCGTCCGAGCGACCCGCGAACACGAGCAGCCGGCAACGCCTCGATCGACTGTGGCCTCGGGAAAAGCACGCGCCGCTGTTCGCCCCCAAAAAGTTTCCGGCCCTATCCACGCGACCATCCATCCAAATCTACCCGATCCGGTCGCCGGCAGGGATCTCGCGCTCCCGATCAGCCGGTCACCGTCGCCCGTCCGTTCGCGCGTCGCCGGTTGTTATCCCCGGACGGCGTCGAGGGGCCGGCCGACGGACCCGCGCGCGGAGAGCGACGGCTCGCTCCCGATGGCGCGTCGCCAGCGACACCGACCGACCGTGTCGCGCGGCGGCGGGCCGGGCGGGCGGTGGTGGGCTCGCCGTGTCCCGGCCCGTAGGGGACACCAGGGTGGTGCCGGTGCCACCATCGGGGCGTGTTCCGCCGCCAGGGCCCAGGGCTCCTCCCGCGCCCCCGGCAGGGCGACCCCCCGCTCCCTGCCGGACAGGGACTGTTCGTGAACTAACCGGCCGAACGAGCGGGTGCCTGTTCGTGGGGCAGCTGCGCCATGGCTGGTACTAGTAGGCTAGCACTAGCAGCTAGCTAGTAGCAGCAGCACTGGCTGATTGGCTGCTGGTGATGGGCATGAGCTCATCTGCCCGGCCGGTAGGCTACCAAAGCTTGGTGCCATATCTGAATCTCACATCCAAAACTTTATTGCGGATCAGCAGCACGAAATGTACATGACGGGGACATGGGACATGCTGTTTGGGGCCATGAGCGATTGAAGAGCGCATCAAGAAAGACAATTTGTGGGTGGATGCCATGACAGGGTACTGGGACGAAAGGGACCTGGGTTGGACTGTTGGAGGAACAGAGAAGAACAGAACTGCACGGAAGAGACCCACTTCAGAGGAAGAAAGAGTTCGTCTCGTTCCGTAGCGGCGGCGAGTTGCCCGGCCCGCCCTGCATCGGAGAGACGGAGGATCGTTCTCCGGCGCGGTGGCAGGTTCCTGTCCGCCTTTCCCGTTGGAAATCACATGTACGGCCGGCCGGCCCCGGTGAAGATCACCGCGTGCCGTCATCTTCCCGCTATCGAGTTGGACGGTGGCGCGAGGCGTTTAGCTGCTTGCCCGTGATGGGAAAGCACGGTGAGATCGCCGGCCGGACGGCTGGTCTGCGCGCGAGTGCTTGGCATTCAAGCGGCGTCGCTTTCGCGGCCCGGTGAACATGCCCGGAGGCCAGTGGAATTCGTTTGACCGAGCCAGGTGTTCTTGTTGCGTTCCCGTCGCTGAGTATGACAACGGGGCCTAGTTCTCCCGGTGCCGTAATGGCGATGCACGGTTACGCATGTCAGTGTGGATTATCTGACGCAACGCCAGAGCCATCAAACATCACACAAGTCAGAAGGTGTAGGTGAATACAAGACTCCAAAGCGCAGTCCACATGCAGAGATGCCTCACTCGCCTTCTGCTTCTCTGTAGGGATGGACGATAGCAGAAGTACACAAGTCCAGATCTGACCAAAGAATGTATTGGAACGGAAGCATCCGAAAGGTTTGTTACTCCTTTTGGTATCAGTTCAGTTGGCAAAACCGAATCAAATCTTCAGACTTCAATCATAAAACTTGCAAATACAGTGATTATACGTAGCCATCCGCATCATCTTAGGAGGCGAGTATGCATGGAACCAACTGTATGCATTTCTGATGGTTGCTTTTTTCCGGCGTCCCCTAGATATCAGTTCAGTCATATGGCATGGCCCAACGCTTCAGCCTTCGAAGCTCAAACCAGCAGCTCCCAATCCAGACCAACAGATAGCTCTAAAATCTCAACGCCGAGAACAGAAAGATAACTAATGGCATGTAAATTGCATACTCGAATACCTGAGCATGTTAACTGTATGACCAAGAGAAGCTTCAGTCTAATGACAGGATCCAAGCCTTCAGACTTCCAACCTTGTGAATTGAACTCGACCACACATTAGGTGCTTCCTCGATATCCCTTAGTTAAAAAGCTCAATCTTACGATTTGAACCAAGAGGGTTCATACTTCAGTCCTGAAACTTGCCACTTGAAGCCCTAAATTATCAAATTGAGTTCCTCCGTCTCCAACTTCTGGAACAGATGCAATTCAAAGCCATTTCTAGTAAGCATCAATAAACTGCAAGACGCCCCAGAGCTTCTCTTAGAGAACACAATTGATGCATAATACTAAATATCCATCGACCTTCCTATGAAATCATACCACAGGTACTATTGGGCTATCTCTCATCAGGTAAGGAGCGCGAGGGCACGGAAGCGCAATAAAGCTGACAGACTCAAAGGAGGCATAGTGACAGGATAAGAAAGTTAAGCACTGGTACACTCACTCTGTTGATCACTAATATACAACAGAAATTTGGGTTCACCAAATCCTGACGATATGTACAAGTACCATAATGTTAAATATTTTGTCAAGTCCGATCATCAACAACTCAGTTACCAGGGACCTGTCAATGTTCTTCGCAAGCAGCGTTTCTTCTGTGCATATGGATTGCTGACCACTTCCAGGACCTGTTTCGAGAATAAGTCTTGCGATCAGTTATCTAGAAAAGACAATAGTACCATGCGCATATATATGTGCAATAGGATTTGCAAATAAAGAGTAAACTTTATGCACAGACACAGTACAAGGATTGAAAAGAAAAAACTACAAAACAGAACACCCAAAAAACTGAAACGCATGCAAAAGCCATGCTCCATGATGCCATCAGACCTATTTATTTACAACTGGACTCTGCATTCTGCATCGAGCCAATGTTCGCCAGACAAACAGCTAAGTTGATCTAGTTACTGTGATAACCTTACCACTTACCATGATACATGGATGGCACGCCTACTTATCATAAACAAAACATAATGGAGTGTATGATATATCCAAAGCTTTATGCATATAAGAAGCTCATGGATATATCAAACCTCCAAGCTGCATTAGGTGTTCAAGTTAGTGGGATATTAAAATGTTTCAAGTGATCAAAACAGAAAGGTGATGTAAACTCTCGATGACTATACTGGAGCATTGTGTAACATATACTACCTTGTGAGGGAGAAGAAGGTTTAAGGCCGTAGTAAACCAACGTTTATTCATTTTTGCAAAACAAACAAACAAACATTTGTAACATATACAGCAGACAAATGTTAAAGAGAGCAATCATTTAAACATCTACATTCTAGGGCATTAGAGTTCAAAGTACTCATCGAAGAAAACACACTCAAAGTCCACTGTAGTCTATTCAATTTAATTTTTTCCCATTTCGTGTGTTCAAGGGTTGCATGACATCATGGAGTTACCAATATGATACATTTAGTCAGTAAAAACCAAAATTGTAAAAGATAGTAGGGTTTTGGTTTTCAGCTAGCAGTGCTGAGAAAATTTCAGGGAACTACACTTCTGCTCAAAATTATTGTCACGCTACACTTCTGCGCCATTATAAAAAAATATACATGCATGTACACGTCATCAGGAAACTATATTTATTTGCATGAGCTGGTATTTCAGGCACACATGTCAGCCACCCTAAAGCTAGCAGAACCACATATGTCTGACACGTCAGTTCCTGTGGTCAGTACCTCCTAAATGTGTAATAGAATGATAATATGTGTGGAATATGTTCCACGACAAAAATATGTAGTCTTGTAATAGTCTTTACTCTTTAGAAGACTAGTGTGTCGAAATTTAAACCTAGATTCTAAAACAAGATTCCATTCTGAATCATTCTATGATTTTTGCATGGTTTTTGCTTTGTGTTAGGAGTCCAACTGAAGTGAGCGAACCATAATCAGAAATCAGTATTTAAATCTACATCCATTAGAAGTGTAAATACAATGCACGGAAAAGTATACTGGGCACATTAAATGCGGTGCTTATCACACCTACCCCGACTTCTGCTTCCCCATCTGTACTGTAATTATCTAGGAATGGCGAAATCAACCGGCATCCTAATAAACACGCTGGGGCTGCCCATAAAAACATGATTGCCATTATCATCCCTGACATAATTATTTGATCTCCATCACCTTCAAGAAAGGCTGTTGCCAATAGCCTCTCAGGTACGTCAGAAGAACACAAACTTTCTAAGCCTCTGGTGTAACAACCGATGAGGCTGTCCCGCCAGAGGACCATAAAGCAGACCCACTACAGTCACAAGTTCTCATGCATAGCTTATGCTCTAAAGATCACCTTTTTGGCTACAAATTATATACCTCTCTTGAAAAACAAAAATAATAGCGGTCTTGTTCTCCCTGATAGATTCAAGTCAGAGATAAAGTTGCATGGTCTGACCTTTGACTTTGGTTAACTAACCCACAAACAATCTAGATGCAACTTTCTGGATGAATAGTACTATTCTTTAATGAGTTCTGAGTTTTAAACTTTTAATACAACATGTACCCTAATTTTCATATGCACGCAAATCCAACAATAGACCAGCAACAGAAAGTCACAAAACCAGTTCAACCAATGTTATGAAACAACGCATTTATATGAACCAAAAAACATAACAGCCTAGTTTCCTTCGGTTTTCCAATTGGAGGAGTGAGAAAAACTCTTAAATTCACTAGTTGAAAAAAAACAGGAATGCGCCAATTTAAGTGTAGGGTGAAAAAAGAACATCAAGAATGGAAGTTTGACCCAAAAAGCTACCTGATTTTTCTGCATTTCCATTATTTCTTCCTGCAATTTGAGAAAACAAACAAAATTACTAACTTCAGAAAAATGTAATATCATTTATAGAGAGATTCTTATAAAGAATATGAGGACAGGAATTTAAATGCAGACATCGGAGAACAAATAATGGTTCCTGAAATATACATTTTGCCCGTTCATTAAGGCCAACAATGTATCC
Organism: Panicum miliaceum; assembly: GCA_032594955.1. Classification (NCBI taxonomy): domain Eukaryota; kingdom Viridiplantae; phylum Streptophyta; class Magnoliopsida; order Poales; family Poaceae; genus Panicum; species Panicum miliaceum. The sequence continues at coordinate 5,329,951 of CM064064.1, forward strand.
ACAATTGCATTACCACAGTTCAAATTTTGCAAGCTGGCACTGGTGATTGTCCATTTTAATATGGGCGGTTATTTTTGGGGGAGGCGGAAGATGAAGTAGTTGGCAGCATGGAATAGGATTATCCATCCCTGGTTGGACTTTGAATGAGGGAGGATTGCTCCAAATCCTATGCCCCTCTCAAAAATAATGATGAGGCAAAAGTTGGTCCACTAAGATAAACTCCAAGGCAAACACCTGTACAATGACTTTGCAGTAGTTATTGAAGTTCAAAATCTATACTATATTTAAGAGATAAATTTCATGTTTTAATCTCACTAGTTACCTAAGTTTTTCAGTTAGAGCCAGCTCATGCAATTTTGAAAACAAAGTGCTTCTTCTATGAAAATTGTTGGACTGTTTAAATTGAAATGACACTTACTTTGATTCTTACGATGGTCTCATCTTTTCATTTGTTCTACAATTCAGTTGTGCTCATATAAATTGTGAAAAAATCTCAACAAATTGTTTCAGTGAGATCCAACACAGCACTTGGTCAAACAGATTTAACTAAAGAACTGAGCATTTTAAAAGTTCAACAATTCAAAGTGAAAAGTCCTCTCAACTCCTCAGTAACCAACTTCCAAAGTCTTTGGACAAGTCACTGTAAATACTTCACTAAAGGACTAAGCATTTGCTATCCAACCAAAATCCGTGAAATAACTGGTGATGTTAGCAGATGGACAGACATGCAAATGCAATCAGAATCTCTTCCTATCAAATGATAGAAAATTGTACAGAAATGGTACAGCATGACATATACCTGCTTCTTCTGCAATTCTGCGTTCAGTTCCTTGAGTTTCTGAACTTCAGCTTCCAACTCCATGGTATATGCCTGTAAACCATAAGAGATATCACTGAAACGTGCTTAGAGCAAAAAAAATGTGTGTCAAAGTTGCACACAGCGATATGCTAGGCCAGACGTGCCTTTACCAGTGACTACCTTATCGAGTACCCATCGTTTTCAACATGGCATAGGCAAGGCCAATGTAATGATTTGTCAGAATCGTAATACAATATTTTAGCTCATCAACTTGCAATAGGAATCAGCTGCTACTTAGTATGCAACACATACACATGCAAGAATTCAGGACAAGAGTATGACCTGCTTCCGGGCACGGGATCTAGCTGCAGACTCCCTGTTCTTGATCATCCTCCTATGCCGCCGCTCCACCACCTTCTCCACGCCCGCACCGCTCCTCCTCCCCCTTATCACTCCCTCATATGGGTACGGCACGGGCGCTATGGGCGAGGACAGGTCCCCGTTCCCCTTGCCCACGGAGTCCAGCTGGGCCGCCGACGTATCCACCGGGCTCAGTGTGACGGCAGCACTCGCCATCCCCGCCACCCCAGGCATGAGCCCGTTGCCCATGCCCTGATCCCCAATCCCCACCGGCGCAAACCCCATCGCGCCCGCCCCGGCGTCATTGGCGGCCCCGAAGTTGCCGAAAAAGATGGAGGCGCCATTGCTGACCGCCTGAATCGGCCGCGGAGCCACCGGCTGCACGGGGACAGCCGCCGCCGCCGCCATCGCCGCGGCGGCGGGGTTGTCTCGGACGACGCCGGCCCTGACCAGGAACTCCTCGAGCGTCATCTCCCCAAGGGTCGGCTGCCGGCTGGGCTGCGGCTCCGCCCCGCCGGCCGGCCGGCCCTCCCGGACGAAGTCCCGCCAGACCTCGTCCACCGTCTTGACGCTGAGCGTGCGCGGCAGGGTGAGGGAGCCCTGCCTCTCCAGCGCGGCGCCGTCCTCGCCGGCCGCGGACGCCGAGGCGGAGGCCGACGCCATGGCCTGGCTCTCCTCGGCGGTCCAGATGCTCCGCAGCAGCTCGTCCATGTTCATGGAGCCGAAGTCCTTGCCGAGCCCTCCCCCCATCCCCCCGAGCGTGCTCTGGAACTCGTCGAACGTGAGCGAGTAGATCGACCCCTGCCTCGACAGCGGGCCCGGCCCCGCCGCGCCCCTCCGCTCGCCGTCCTTCAGATCCATCACCCCCCTCCCTCCCTCCCTCTCCCTCACTCCCACCGCGGCGCGACGACGACGAGGAAGCCGGCCGGGCGGGATTCGCGGCGCGCTATATAGGTTGCTTGCGCGCGGGCGGGCGGGCGCGTGCGCGGGCGCAATCGATGCGTGGGACGACCGAATTGGAAGGCAAGGGACTGTGCCGTGCCGGCCCGCGCGCCTCCGCCTCGGCGGCGGCGGCGGCGGTGGTGGTGGGGTTCGGTGGGCGGAGGCAGGCGCAACCGCTACCTGTCTCGCCTGCTCGCCTAGTCGCCTCGCCGCCTCGGCTCGCCTTGGTGCGGGGGTGCTCTCGCGCGCGGCGTGGGCGGGGGGGCGCGGGTCAGAGTGCGGCGGGGGACAGGTGTCCCCTCCCCGCGGCGGTGCCTATAGTGGCCCGCTGCCCCCGAGATCCTCTGCGCCCGCCCGCCAACGGCCGCGCCGCACCTGTCGCGGGCCGCAGGGCAGGGCGCCTCCCGCAGAGGATCCGGGGGGCGCCCCCGCAGTGGAGTGGGGAGCGCGCGCTACGTGGCGGCGCGCGAAGGCATCGGCCCGGGCGGACGCGACGTCCGGCCAGTCAGGTCGCGCGACGTGGTGGCGCGGCCAGCCATTTATTTTAACCCCCACCCGACAAGAACAGGAGTCACCCACGAGGCCGCCACACCCCAGCGGGCGCCGCCGCGGCCGTGAGGCCGGCCGGTGGGCCCGCGCACGGCATGGGGCCGATCGATTAGCTAACTGGTCGCGTGGTGCGGTGTGGGGGTGGTGCGTGGCGGCCTGGCGGGCGCCTTCCAGGAAGCATCGTACCTACCAGATCTGGGGTAACATGGGGGTGCCCTTTTTGAGCTTCCCTGTCCTCGTGCGTTCGTACTGGTAGCACTGCACTGCTGCCAGTAAAAAAAAAAACCCGGCGGTTAAAGTGAGCTCAGAGGATCAGACGGTGAGATCGGGGGGAGATTTTACAGGCATTTTCCTTTGTAGTTTGGACAAACGATTTGGGACATGAGATTCCTTTTTCATATGCTTGCAGGAATTGAGTTGAATTTTGTGGAGTTCAAAGTTTCAAACACGTTCTTGGGGAGTGTTAAGTTATAATCTTATTAACAGTGTCCTTGTCTAGCAGCTTTGACGGCGAGTTAGGAATTTGATTTCCAAAGGGAGCCTAGATGCCAGCATGTGCGACGGGGATGGGGGCGCGCGCATGCTCTTGGCGTGAAGCGAAAGGCTGCGCGCCTGCGCCACGATGCAATGGCGCACGCATGTGGTGTACAGATCAAAGATGCCGCGAGGAGGTATTGGCAGGTGGGCCGTGGGGCGGGACCGCGGGAGGTGGTGAATAACCGTTCTCCAAACTTTGGCTAACATCAAACACTTCATTTTAATTTAATTTAAGATCCTCTTTAATTTTTTCAGTTTAAGTTATAAGTCCCATCACATCGCATATTTAAACACCAATTAGGAGTACTAAATATAGATTTATTATAAAACTAATTTCATAAGTTGTGACCACAAGACGAATCTATTAAGCCTAATTAGTTCATAATTTGACGACTAATTGCTACAGTAACCATCCGCTAATCGTGCATTAATTATACTTGATAGATTCGTCTAGAGCCCTAATTGCAACTTATGCAATTAATTTTATATTAGATTGGCATCTGAATATTCGAATTGACATCCGAACATTCGATGTGATAGCAACTTAAAAACCAAATGAGGCCAAACCCATCATACATTCGATATGAGAATTATGTGTAAGAATTATATGGTAGGGTTGGCAGAGTGACCGCACGGAGTTTGCAGCAATTACAACGCTAGAGGTTAAAAAAATCAGTATAGGAGCACACATGTTTCGGCTATTGCAATTAGGGAAAAGGATAGATAACGCCACTTTATACCAAACACCTATAGTGTGCGAACCACCTAGAAATGAGCACACCGTTCTTTTCTTTTTTTTCCTTTAAAATATTTTTTTTTTGCGGATACAATACGTCACTTCGTCCCTACACGGCAACGAGAGAGGTATAAAGCTATCTAAAGGATACCATAATAAAATATGAGCTTATTACGTATGCTTGTAGCCAGACATCGCGTGTTGATGCCAAGTTGAACCCAAGGTAGAGCAGAAACAGACACGTCAATGTGTGTTCCTTGTGTGTAAAGATGACTTTCTTGGCATAGTGCTTAAAATGCTAGACTTTGCTGCTGGGACTCGATGCATGTTTAGTTTCTTGACACAAGTTACAATAATTTTTGAACGCAAAGCGAGACTTCTATGCATATCCAACCCTAGAACAGGACAACAGGGTGACAACCTTAGACCAACATACGTTAGGACCTCTTTTGTATACAATGATATATAAGTAGTAATATTGCTCATACAAAAATGAATGTATTTGCTCAACTCCCTAGCGAATGAGATAAGATTTAGCCAAACAACATAGGAACTTAAAAGGCCAAAGAGGCAAGAGGTGACAATCCCACAATAAGAAATTAACAAGATGCATAGCACACAATTATATATTTTAGCCACTGCTCGTATGTTCATCAAAACTAACAATATTCCCTACTTTGATAACTAGTGGTTTTCACAACTCACATGGCCATCATGCATGTTTTTGCTCTCAAGTTGAGCTCCCTTTGCCACTGGCCATATATATGTTACTCTTGTTGGTTAGTTAAGGCATTTATTTAGCTATCTAAGGACATGACGTGAAGAAACTAAGGAACTACGAAGTTGTCGGGTCTTATCCTAACATACAAAATGCCAGTAAGTGAGGTAAGTAAGAGAAGTAAAGGAGTGAGTATGAAAATAGAACTTGCTGCTTTTCAGTTCATCCTGGACTTCTCTATTGATAAGGAACGAAGGCAACCGTATGTTATGGTACTATGCATAGTAGTGGGGAGACCCTCATAGGCACTTAGATGTCCACTAATAAATTTGAATTCGGTTAAATTATGAAAAATTAAGTATTGTTGCTCCACTCCAACAAAGAAAAAATAAATTCTAGCTTCGTCCTTTAGTATAAGCTGTATATATAGCTGGGACCGACGGAGCTTCAGAGTTCGATGATCCTCCGTAAGGTTCTCATAGCCTTTGTATTGCTTTGTTCCACTTTTTTATACCTCTGATTGATTTTGTCTTACTGTTGAAATAATGGATTCTGAAACATCGATCAATTCAATCTTCTGTTGGGAAAGAAAATCACTGCTTCAATTTTGGTTTTTCACATTAATTTTAATGGTGACTTTCCTATACTTTTTCTGTCGTATTCATTGGACAAGATGTACTAACTCTAACCGAATGTAACTGATACCATTAGATGATCAAACCAAATAAATTTCATTTTAGAAAGTATCTATAGTCTAGTGGTTACAAGAGTCTAAGTCCTGGGTTCGACTCCTTATGGAGTGAATTTTCTAGGATTTAACAGCGTTGTGCTTTCAGTAGTAGGCGATGTTCCTATCGACAACGAGACATCTGTGGTGATTTCATCAGATCTTGGGATCTTCGAATATGCTTATAGAGGTACAGTTTGTGTATGTGCATTTATAGGTTTGAGTATGCGTGCGTTATGAGTGTTCGAGGTACGGTGTACCAGCTAATCGAAAACAAAAATAAATTTTGTTTTGATCGTACGTAAACTCGTGCCCTTCTCCTGGCACTGCGCGATGCACGCCCTACCATCTGGGTGGACAAATGCTAGTCTGCAAGCATTGGCGGCGGCGTGCTTCTGCTTCCCTCCGCCTCGGCCTGGACCCAACGACGTGTATGTTGGTGATGATCTTGCCGGCGTTGGAGTTGAGCTGGTCCACGGTCTCGTCACCACGAAGGGCCCGGACCATACACCGTCACCGTGTTGCTCTTCTCGTAGTAGGTGATAGTCTGCCCTGAATCGGAGAATCGAAGTAGCTGCAATTTGCAAGCATGAACATAAATTAACAAATGAGGTGAGATGCTAAGACTAATAAATACATTTTTTCACAATGAAAAGCTAGCATAGAGAACTTACGTGATGTCTAACGGGAACACAGTAGGTGCCAAATGAAAAGCAATTTCAACAGGGACAAGAATGACCATTGCAACATAGATAACACTGAGAAAAAGACCCAACAGAATCTTGAAATAAAAGTTGCAGAATGGTTCCCCTATATTGATTTGGCCTCCAGTAGTGTCGACAAAAGGGGCACTAACTCCTAGCCTCAATACCTATTGACAAGCAAAACACATGCATACCACTGTTTAAATTCCGAGGGCTTGTTTGGAATGGAGTATTCTTCTCAAAGGAATTTTACAGGAATCAGATTCCTATAGTTTTAGTTACTGTATCAGTGTTTGGAATGGAGGATTCAACAATTCCTTTCCATAGGAAAGGTTCCTACATTGGTATGTTTTGGAGGAGGAAAAAGAATCCAGTCTCTCCTCTTGGTTTCTTTTCCTTCATGAAGTGCGAGAAAACTGGCACACTAATAGCGTCGCCATCACGATCGGTACCAAAGATTACATGCATGCAGATCAAGTATGCTTATCCCTACGGGCCTCCTGCCGTGCGCCGGCTTATCCCGCATGCCATCAGACTCCATCGGGTGGGCCGAGCCACCCCTTTGGTGGACGGCTAGGCCCATCTTGGTGGTACCCGGGGTAATATACCCCACAGCAGCCCCCAAGCTCTTCTTTGTAGTCGACCAGAAACATCGTCCGAACAGCTTCCTTGAGGGTACTCCCTTCTGTTGTTGCATGGTCCGAGTAGTTTTAGTACTGGCCGAGCGCTTCGGGTGCTGTTGCTGAGAGGGTGGGAAGAGCTCCACCCCACCTTGCCTTTATAAAACTCACACGGCCCCGAGAGGCGAAGTGTCTCCGAGTGCCGGGTGGTTTAGCATAAGGCAATCGGGACTCCGAACAGCTTATCCCCCGCGATGGATTTCGCCCGTATATTCAATGGTGTGCGCCTACTGGCACACCCATTGGGTGCAGCCCCCGAGGCCTGGTACAACACCCAGACCGCGCTCATGCGTGGCCTAGCTCTGACCGACTGGTGCGCCGTTCCTCCCGTGGAAATCCTTCCTACCGACACTTGGTGAAGCACTTTGCCTCGAACCAACTTGGCAGTGTGTCGCATGCCCTCAGGAGGAAATCGCACAGGGTCGCGCAGAAGCGCTTGGTCTCACGACCGAGGGTCGAACCCGAGTAATTAACTAGTTCCGAACCCCTGCAAGGCGCGTGCGCCCGAGTGGTTTGTCTGCCCGCGAGTGTTCTCGCTAGCCCACTGAGGACAGCAAAGAAACCCAGGCTCCATTTGGGCCCGTTCCCCTGGCAACTGTCTTTATTCTCAAGGCCCAATCAGCTGGCCTTAATCCTTATGAATTCCGGCCCATTTAGGCCCAAAGAGGCACGCGTAACCCTAAAACAACGCCACGTAGGCAGAAGTCGAAGGGTCATCACCGCTCAAGCCCAGGAATGGCGCAAGTCCGAGGCGTCGCAGTCCCGGCTCAAGCGCTTGGTGGAGGAGGGCGCGCTGCCGGACGCCGAGACCGCCGGATGGGTCGCCACCGCTAGTGAGGAATTTCCTACCCCGGCGAACTCCACCGTCCTCGTTGTGTTGGAGTCCTTTTTCCTCCGCGGGTTGGGGCTTCCTCTACACCCATTTGTTCGAGACCTTCTCTTCTACTATGGCCTTGAACTGTGCAACCTCAACCCCAACTCTGTCCTTCACCTCGCAATATTCATCAATCTTTGCGAGTCGTTCCTCGGGATCAACCCACATTTCGATCTTTTTCGCTACTACTTCGGTGTGAAGAGTTATCCGGGCGACAAATGCCCTCATGTCGTTGGCGACGCCGGATTCTAGCTCTTGGAGGGGGTATCTCATGAGTACCTCAATGTTCCCCTCCCGGACAACAACAAGGGCTGGCATGCCGGGTGGTTTTATGCCTCCAATCACGAGCCCGCTGCCCCTGGCGACCTTGACCGCCGGCCCCGAGTCATCGACCCATGGACCGACAGGGTGCCGCCGGAGATGGAGTGCGAAGTGGCCGAGTTGGTTCAGATGGTGGTGGACCTGAAGAAGAACGGGCTCACCGGAGTTGGCGTGGCGGCCAACTTCGTGCTCCGGCGCATGCAGCCTCTGAAGGAGCGCGCTCACCCGGCATACGAGTATGCCGGGGCGGACGACTTCGTGCGGGAGGCACCGGAGCAGATCCCGAAAGAAGGGGCGTACCACCGGCTGAAGCAGTTCTTCGTGCCGAGGACGTCTCTCTCTACTACCGGGTGCCCGCCGCCTTTTAGCCTCGGCAATCCTCGTCCAGAGGTATTATCCCGCTGATTTTTCTTTTTCTTCTCTTTTCCTCCTTACTCCGAAAGAAGCGGAGTAATTTGCCTATCATACTGACTCCTGCCTTTGATTTGCAGAGCCGAGCGGCGTATGTCTCTAACCCGCCGCTTCGCGAGCATCCAAGGAGCGTGGACCTGACCCACCGTGGCACCAGGTATCTTCACGAGGCAAGGCGCGAGTCGAGCCCAACCCCTGATTCGCCGGGTCGCTCCGACCTGCTGCCAGGGCCTACTCTGCCACCGTCTCCAGCTGCGCCAGAGGTTCCTGTCGACCTGAAGGGCAAGAGCAAGAAGGCGGAGACGCTGAGTGCCCGGGCGAGGCGAAAGCGTGTCGCAAGCCGACCGACGGGGGTGCCTCCGATCCAAGGTCGTCGCCGTGTCGCGCGGATTTCTGACTCGGACTCCGAGTCGGAAGGGGACGTGGTGACCGGGCGGTTGAGCGCCGGGTCGGCCATCGCTGCTGTGCCGATCTGGTCAGCTCCTCCGACTGGTGTGGTGGCGCCATCTGGTGAACCTGGTTCGTCCAGTGAGCCTCGTGCCCAGCCGACCTCCGGAACGCCGTCAGCCGCTCGTCCGTCCATACTCCGAGCCCGAGTTAGGGTGTCAGAACAGTAAGTTCAGTTTTCCCTTTGCTGGATTTTCTTTGGGTGTTTTTGGTTGTCGGATGCTGAGGTTGTTTCTGCGTTGATGCAGGCCTGCGGCAGCCTCCGACATCGGCGAGGATGTGGGCATGGCGGTGATCGACCTGAGAAACCTCAGGGCGTTCCCGGGTGGACTGCTTGCTCTGCCTGCCCCTGGGGGGAGCCCCCAGCGTCAAGCTGGGGATCTGCCCGCTCCGCCACCGCGATCTCCGAGCCCCCAGCGTCGAGCTGGGGATGTGCCTGTTCCTCCTGCCTCCACGCCCAGCCCCCAGCGTCGAGCTGGGGACAGTACCGAGCAGCGCGAGGCCCCGTTGGGTGCCGGGTCGGACAACCTTGCCGCAGTCGAGCCGGAGCAAGGGAAGGCCAGCGCCATCTCCACCGCAGCCCTTCCTGTCCGGACGGGAGTCGGCAGGGGCGCTGCATCCGGTTCGGCTAGGGAGCTCGCAGAAGTGCTGGCTCGCGGGATGGAACTGGCAAAGGTACGAGTTTTCTGTTGTCCTCCTTTATGTTTTCCATTGGTCTGAAAGCTCTTGTCTGGATCCTTACCCTGCGTTTCCTTTTGCTGCAGGCGGTCGGGGCGCAGATTGATCAGTAGGAGAGCCGACTCCAAGAGCTGACCCTGTCCACGGTGGAGAAGAACGCCCTGGCCGCCGAGGTTGCGCAACTCAAGGGGGAACTCTCAACCCTGAAGCTGGCCGCCACCAAGATGGGAGAAGATGCCAAGGGTATGTCTTGCACCCCTTTTCTGTTTTTGTTGGTATTGCCTCAAATTTTGAGATTCATTAGTTCTTGCCGAGTGGTGTGCAGCCCGAGAGGAGGCCGAGAAGAAACTGAAGGAGGAGCTCGCGGGGGAGCAACGTAGAACTCGGGACCTCCAGGGCGAGCTGCTGCAGGCGCGGCAGAATGAAGCCAAAGCTGCGCAGGAGCTGAAGGGTGAGCACTTGCCGACCCTTGCATCGCCCTGCCTTATGTTGTACTTGGTCTTGTCTAGTGCTGACGCCGCCCAGATTTTCACCGGAAAATTCATGCCCAATTTGCAGACCTCACTGCCCGACTCGAGGTGTAGTAGAGGAAGCGCGAGGAGCTGGAGGAGGCGGCAACTGCCGTTGCAGATATCTTGGACCCTCTCCCCGCGCAGCCGACCGGGTACGAGTTCGGGGTCCCGTTCAGGCCGGCTCCGAGGATGGTGGACCGTCTGCGCATTCTCCCCCGTCGCTTCAACGACTATCTGCGCAGCATCAGCATCGCCAGCGTCGGCCATGTCCTCGCCGTCTTGAAGTCTCTGTACCCGCGGTCGAACTTGGAGTAGCTGCGGGGCGGGTAAGCGCGGGGCACCACCGAAGCCGATGTTGACAGGCTGCTTGTCGAGGTGGAGCCGGTGGCGAAGCACTTGGCCCGCGACGTCGTCCCTGAAGACGGTGAAGGTCCTGCACAGGAGTAGACTAGTTTATGTAGAAACTGATGTTGGAACAGTTGCTTTTGTGGGTTTGGTTTGGAACAGACGTTTTAACTTCGTGTAAATGCCGTCCCTTCCCCGATGCACTGGTCTTAATTTCCGTGTAGTTAACCTGTTACGGGAGTCGATTAGTCCCGTTGGCTTAGGATACATGGCGCAGAGAGCGTATTCTCGTACACGCTTAGTCCCTTAGCTTGGCGAGATGGTCTAATGCCCCCGAGTTAAGGTGTGTTCTACATCGTACTTTATGGACTTCGTACTCGGGAAAAAATTGGGATGGGAAGCCGAAATAACTTTCATTAATATGATGATACATAGTATTTCTCCGAGCCCCCAAGCGTATTTTAGAAGCTTGGGTGTAGAAACATAAATCTTTGCTCCGGAAATTTATTTTGACTAAGAAAAATAGAAAAAGATACTGGGTAGAAGCGTAGGTGCTCGATGTTCCAAGCATTCGGAACCTCCGTCCCATCTTCTCTCATCGGCCAGTATGAGCCCGGCCGACTGACTTGCTTGACGATGAAAGGACCCTCCCAAGGTGCTGCAAGCTTGTGTAGGTCATTGGTGTCCTGTATCCTCCTCAGCACGAGGTCTCCGACTCCAAAGGCTCGCTGCTGGATGTTCCTGTCATGATATCTCCTCAACCCCTGAGCATATCGAGCGGCCTGGATGCAAGTGGCCACTCGGGCTTCCTCAAGGCTGTCGAGGTCTTCAATCCGTGCCTCTTCTGCAGCATTCTCCTCGTAGTGCTCCACCCTTGGCGACTCGAACATGAGGTCGGTTGGAAGGACCGCCTCTGAATAGTATACGAGGAAGAATGGTGTTTGCCCCGTGGCTCTACTCAGCTGGGTACGCAAGCCCCAGATCACAGCCGGCAACTTTTTCAACTATTTTCCCACGTATTTGGTCAGCTTATTAAATATCCAAGCCCTTACTGCCTTGAGTATTAACCTGTTGGCCTTCTCCACCTGCCCATTCGCCTTTGGGTGAGCAACAGATGTGAAGCATAGCTTGATGCCGCGCTCAGCACACCAATCTTTGAACTCATATGCATTGAAGTTCGTTCCATTGTCGGTAATTATCTTGTTGGGGACATCGAAACGGTTGGTGATCTCGCTGAAGAACTCTATTGTCTTGGCCGCCGTGTGCTTCTTGATTGGTTTCACCTCGATCCACTTGATGAACTTGTTAATGACGACCAAAATGTGGTGGTCGTACCCCCGTGGCACCCTTTTGAAGGGACTGATCATGTCCAAGCCCCAATAGACAAATGGCCACGAGATGGGTATGGTCTGTAGCTCTTGAGCCGGAGTATGAATCTATCGGGCAAAGAACTGACAGCCCTGGCATCTCCGAGTCAGCTCCTCGGAGTCTCCGACGGCGGTGTAGATGAAGTTGCCATGCGCGTAATCCTCGGATCCTGAGACGGCATCTACGAGTTACGGACAAGACTGGTCGTCCTCCTCTTCTTGTGGCTGCCCCGAGTCCTGAGTCGACTCGGACGCGGTGTGGCCGTCCTCTAGAGCGGGTAGGAGGGATTGTCCTTCCAGTAAAGCGTCCTCGCCAGGGGGAAGTTCGGTCTGGTCCACGGGTGCAGGCTCCAGATCGAATCTGCGGTGGACCACGCGCCCCTTAGGGGACGCAGTGATGGTGATTCCCATACGCAGCCCAGAGAGCGGGACTTCTTCTTCCTCCTCGTCCGGCCACTCGAAGTTGAGACTCGGAGTGGGGGATCGGGAGAGGCTCTGCATGACCGTCGCGCTGTACACAACGGAGCAGTTCGAGAGGCCGTATGGGGATATGCTCCACAGGGACGCTTAGTCTTCCGAGTGGTTCGAGAGGACTTGCTCGGATAGCGAGATGCAACTGGCCAATTGGCCGGAGGTCCGATCCAGCCCTTGGGCTATCTCAGACGTCGAGAAAGCACCTGGGATCTCGTCGCTTGGGGCGAGGAGCTCGGGCACCGGGATGTGAACTTCGTGGGCTCCCGCGCTGCCGGGCAAGTCGTGGCTCTCCTTGTGCAGGGTGATGCGGGGTGTTCTAGTTAGATCAGACAGCCTGATGCAATCTGCTATGGAGTTCCCGACGCAATCGATTGCTTCGATCAGATCGGTCGGATCAACAGCTCGGCGCGTAGCCATGCTGGAGCTTTCCGGGATGTTCAGGGCGATCCTGGACACGCCGATCTCCGCTGATAGCGGAGGCTTTTCCGCCACCGGTTCCTCTATGGGAGCCGAGTGGTCTTCGACTGTCGCGCTGTCTTGCGGCGGAGCGTCAAACGAACCAAAGGGGATGGAGACCCCCTCGGTGTCATCGATGTCGCAACTCTCCATGATCACGACGTGGTCCATCAAGCTCAGCCGATAATCTCAACGATCACCCCTACCTGGCGCGCCAACTGTCGGGGTTGTAGTCCGGCAGTCCACCACGGGTATCCCCATGGTGGTAGATAATTCGGAGGGGATCTGAAGGATACGGAGCTAGATGGTGAACACAGGGGACGTAAGGGTTTAGACAGGATCGGACCGCCGCGTAGGCGTAATACCCTATGTGCTGGGTGTTGTATTGAATGTGAGAGAGAATGGATTTATTTTTGAGGGGGTTCCTACCCGCCTTATATAGTCCGGGGGGCAGGGTTACAAGTCGGTCCTTGGCCTAACCCTAGTCGGTTTACAAAGATACGCTGCCGTCAAGGTCGGTGCCAAAGATTACATGCATGCGGATCAACTATGCTTATCCCTATGGGCCTCCTGCCGTGCGCCGGCTTGTCCCGCACGCCATCAGACTCCATCGGGTAGGCCGGAGCCACCCCCTTTGGTGGGCGGCTAGGCCCATCTTGGTGGTACCCGGGGGTAATATCCCCCACAAGGCGTGGCTGGGGCGGAACGCGGGAGACGCGTCTGCGGCCACCAGGAGGATGTGGAGGTCGAGAGCCACGAGTCGCGGGTGGTGGCGCGCTCGTCGGAGGAGACAGAGGAGCAAGGCGAGGGAGAAGGTGTGCGCTGGGAGCGGGCTTGGCGGCGAGAGGTGGGAGACGGCGAGCGGGAGGACGGGCAGGGACGAGTCAAGCGGGATGGATGCGGAGGTGGGGGAGATGAGGCGCTGATGCCTGGAGATCAGCGATGGCAGCTTCCGCGCAAGGCGGCGGGAGGCAGCCATCGCCGGAACCGAAAGGGGAGGGTTAGCCTTGACCCAACCATTATTGAAGAGGAGGAGGTCAGGAAGATCCAGTGAGGTGGGCTGAGGATGTGTTGAGGAGATGGGCTAGGTGGCTCAGCAGTAGAAGTAGCTTTGGATTGGGACTTTGGATTGGGCCAATATATCAGATTCAACTAGGAACTTCGGATTGATGTATAGCTCTTTTCAGATTGAAACTTTTCTCAGTGCACACTTCAGAGTTGAGAGGTCACTCCATTGCAATTCACACACACATAATCTCATGACAAACAGCAATTACACGAGAGTCATTCAGTCAGATCCCATTGCAAACGCTACTAAGTGCATCATAAATATGCTTGGATATTCTCTCATCATCACAGTATATAACAGTCCTATCAGATGTTATTTTCACCAGAGCATCTCCTGGACTTGTAATCAGAACTGGGCGTTCGCCTGCAGAGTTATCGTCTGCAGCAAACGAACATACCATCCCCTTTTCTTGCAATGCTGCCAACAAGCGATCCGGATCAACAGCATCCCGGTGTAGCAAGTGTCGCTTTGATTGATCTGATAGCTTCCCTGCTATAGCCAGCTGGTACTTCCCACTGCTTACAAGCAGTTTTGTTCTCAATCTCGCAACTGCAGTGGTCTCGTTCAGTTTCCTAGGCTGCAATCCGTGGGCGACATCAGTTGCGAGGTGCACCTCAAAATCTTCCCGTATATTTGGGAGCTCAATGGTTTTTCCCTTGGAGTAATACAAGAATGAACATGGCCTCTCCTTTACTGAATACCGTGACTTCAGACCTTCAGGAAGCTTCATAATAAAGTGGGGGCATAATGAAAGGAATGACAGCTTAAGAAAAGCTAGCTCTACTTGATATGATGAAACAAGAACTCGCATTACCATTACGAACTTTGGATTGAGCGCTCCCAGTAATGTATCAATTTTTGCCGCCCTGTTACAAAAAAAAGAGTTTTTAAACTTATACTCTAATACGATGTATCAGAAACACAGCCTTTTGAAGCTCAAACATACCTTACTCCAGAAAGGAAAGAACACTCGAGGACTTGAATTGCCAAGGGCATGGAAGGCTTAAGGGTCAACTCAGCATCATCTCCTTGCTGCAAATAAAGATTTATGTACTTTAGCAACACAACAACAGCAACAATGTTAGGTTCGGAAAAAGGATCAATAGTCTCTACCTCTAGAACAAGAAGGCAGCGTTTGTCTGCATGCCAGCGACGAAGCAAATGGACAGCTGGGCCAAGCCTAAGGCTCCAGTGTGGACAAAACACAATACAAGGCTCCTTCCATTCTGCCCTGTCAAGATTATAGTGTTGTACTGTTGTCACATAGCAGAACCAATGAAGGAAACGATAAAATAAAAAACAGTGACCGAAGTACAAGTGAGTTCATATGGATGCAATGCATAAGCTACATGCCCAATAAATACGGTAAATGTAAAATTAAGAGCAAAGCCTTTAGTGATATAGGAAGACTAGCAAAGATGAGAAAAAGAATTCTAAGCATGAAACCCTAAGTAAAAATGTAATAGCTACTAATCACATTTTTATCAGATTCTTACAGCAGGCTCTTTGAGTGTAAATGGGGGAACAGAAATAATTTGCCCTCCTTCAAAAGCTCCACATGGCCAAATAATGCCTCGCCAGAGAACAGCTGCAGCATGAGAAGCAAAGAAGTGAGACCATTTTACTTTCATATTTCAAGACTCAAGAGTCAAAAGTGAACGACCTTCTCTTGCCGCGACTTGCATAGCCATTCAGGCAAGGCATTGGTAAAAGCAATTATTTCTTCTGCTGTTTCAGAAATCATAAATATGGGTACCTGACTCGGACAAAAACAATCATCAGACAAAAAAAAAGAGAGAATAATCTGAGAAAAGGTGAGTTACTACAGAACACTGACACGATATTTACATTTCATGGTATAGAAACAACATAAAGGGTAGACAAGTAGTGCTATGTCAAATACTAAAATAGCCCAATACTTATCAGTTTAAAACTTAAGATACTTGAACCATACACATAGTTAAACATCTCTAAACAATAGTCATTGACATCTTGACATCATGGTCCATTAGCAAAAATAGGCACACCATAAGTAGAATAACAGGACAGTATTCACATCAAGGCTAACCTGCTACACAAACCTTGGGAGCTGAGGCTCACACGCAGAATTAATTAAATGGTACAATATTTTAACATGGAAATACACTATATGATTGCAAGGTCCACAATTACCTTGATACTGGAAGAACGTAGTGTTCCGGATATAAGCTCCAGAAGTAAAAGAATAGAACCAAGACGACCTATTGGTATTAGAACAGAGCCTCCAGATTTTATTGCATCAATGATACATGAGCATATGTAGCTGATTCTCTCAATCTCCTCCGTGATATCATCATTGTTGCACAGGAATGGGATCTTTTCATCTGCATCAACACCATCATCCCTGGAAGATTAAGTTTAACACTTCATGCAAAGAAAGCACTGAAGGTTATAATTAGACATGTATTTCATGCAAAAGACTAGCATACCTCAACAGCACTGAGTGACGATGTGGTGGAGAGTCTGTTTGATTCATTGCATGCTCATCCAGTTTCTCATTATCCTCATCCATGTCATTCAAGGATGAGAAATCCAAAAACAAAATCACAGCGTTTTCCTTCAGAGAGCTGTAATCAAAATCTAATGCATGAGCCGACACAAATACTGAACTTGGTAGGTAGGTAATACAAGCTCCTGGACCTTTTATTGTCCAGACAGAATTGCCTAGTTCCAGGCCTGAACTAGAGGCTTTCAGCATAAATATGCCATTGAAACAAACCTCCTCTCCGTATTTAACGGGCTGTATTTTCTGAATGCATTCTTCTATGTTTCCTGGACTGCCAAGTAGATGTAATCCAATTAAATTAAACAGAACAGTGATAAGAACTAATGATGGTGTGATGGAATCATCACAGTGAATCTAAAAGCATATAAATTCTATGTTTCCTGGACTGCCAAGTAGATGTAATCCAATAAAATCAAACAGAACAGTGATACGAACTAGTGATGGTGTGATGGCATCATCACAGTGAATCTAAAAGCATATAAATTCTTGCAGGAGGAAAACAACTATATTGTAACTAAAACACTAGCAGCATGCAGATCCCTAAGTGGCAAAAACGAAAACCAATATTAACATTGACCACGAGTGTAAACAAATCAGTTAAAAACTTAAAATGGTAATATCAGATTCACATCTGGGTTGAGTTCAAGTAACACTTGAATTCAAAAATGAATCAGGTGTTACTAACTTTCTATATAAATCAAACCAAACTTTGGTAGCTAACTATATTTAAGTGGTGTATCCTATTATTCTGGTGTCGATTTGAGTATTTAGACACACCATGAATCAATCAAATGAATATTTAAAGAAAGACAAGTTCACCTCTCGATGATCATCTATGATGGATTGCATATAATTTCTCTGTTTACTAATATTATTTCACTAAAATCAAGTTGTAACATGGGTAATTGGGTATTACACTCAGATCAAGGCAATGTTATACGATCATCCAATCGAACCTAGTCGACATGGCACCGATAAGGTCCTGATCGGGCGATTAGTTGCGATTAATCGGGCGATAAGTCCGACTAATCGGGGTTTTACCTAGTCGCCTCAATACCGACTAGGACGACTAATCGCGATTAGTCGGACGACTGAATAACATTGGATCAAGGTTTGGATTCACATCTGACAGAAAATTATTGCTTATAAGACAAAATTCCCTAACAACTCAAATCCTATTAGATTTAGCTGATTTGATGGCCGGATATTATTTGCTCCTATTATATTCCTAAGACTAAGATTAGGAAACTTTAATTAGTCAATTTGAGCAGTATGCCTATATCAAAGGTTATGCTTTCATTTATTTGGAGTTCTTTCTTTGTTGAAAATGTGTACTTTATCAAGCATTATAACATATAAGTCGTTATGCAGGAAGAAAATCTATAGATGTGCAGTTTAGCAGGCATATGACTCTACAACGGACCTGTATAGAGGTATCAGAGAAGTTAAATCCTTTCCCTCATCTTGAGTCACTGGCTTCTGCAACATCGACAGGAGTTCATTGAGTTTGTCCCCTTCCATCCACTTGGGTAACCCATCTGTATCTGGCCCATAGTACCTTATAAATTCGCGGTGCATCTCCACTAGCTCCCCCATCATTAGCTTTCCAATCCTCTCTGCTACCTCTGTCACGTAAATCTACCCAGAAAGAACAATCAACAACTGCAAAATGATTGAGTTCTCATTTCGTGCAACATTTACACTGAGCATTATATGTTTCTATCCCTTTCCAATCATACTGGAGAAACGCATTTCCGTTGTTATTGTATGAAAAAATGCATCTAATTGTTCCCACCAAGATATTTCATTCTGTGCCTTACTGCCTAGTACATGTTACCTAATTATGAAGACTATCTATTTGCATTTTAGTGACAGCCAAAGAGCATGCACTTTGTATTGCTGCAGGTGCAGGAGTGAGGTCTTTTTCAATTTTTTTTTTGCGGGTATTTCATATCCTTGAAAGAACAAGCACGACACCATAACGATTAACTATCCTACACTGCACTTGAAACATACAGCACCACTCATAGCAAAACCAGCAACAGAAAGAAAGACTAACTAAACAATCGAGCTACAATTGAAAGTTGAAACCAGCAAAGACAGTAAGTAGCAGCAGCAGCAGGGGATGCACCTTGGTATTCGCAAATCCGGGGAGCCCGGTGAGGTAGGGGAGTCCAAGCATTCCCGTCGCGGAAGACACGAGCACGGCGTCCACGAATGAAGTTATGGAGGCACATGGTTGTAGCAACAATCATCTTTTGCTTATCCAATGGGAAACTCGGCACCTTGAGAAGTATTCTCCACTTCATTTTCAACACACCAAAAGCGCGCTTTATTGCATTGCGAATACTTGAATGCAAATAGTTAAAGTGCTCATGCTCACCACTTGGAGCAGGACCCCTCCTGAAATCTGGAATATGTTACCTTGCACCCTTGTATGGTGCCAAGTATCCAGGCCTATATGGATATCCAGTATCGATAACATAATATTTTCTTGAAATGACATGACCAATTGTATGAGCTATATGCGAAATATTGCCATGTGCAGACTTGTGAGCACAATCAAGAATATGTGAAAATACCTGCAGGGGGGTGTGGAAATGTGTCATGGGATGCTTTCTACTTAGGCACATCATTTCTTGTCATCCACTCATGCTTCCTTGTCAACCATTCAAACCTCTCCTCGTGAGTGTCCAAAGTCATGAACATCTCTCTTTCGGCCCTTTTGGTAAAAATAATAGATGCTATGAAATGCTCATTTATCGATGGAACAGCACCACATTCCTTAACCAGAGCCACGACATCCTTTATGGAGCAACCAGAATTATCCTCCCTCCGTGCAATTGACTCACAAGATGCAGTTGTTCTCTCGTTCATCTCCACAATCTTTCCCATCTGTTCATGAAACCAATGATCTTGACTTGTCTTCGGTTTCTTTCCTTTGTTGTTATCAGCCCCTCTACCTCTCTTTCCTTTCCCACTTGTAGGTGTCACCTCCTCCGGCTCACAATCGTTGTCTTCATTGGCGGCTTCATCATTGTCATCAACATGAATGGGAGATTGTGTCGGGCTGCCTTGGGAAGGTGCTACACCACTAGAGGCACACCAATGATCATCTCCGGTGTTATAAAGGGATTCGAACATAATTTCTAAATAATCCTCATTTTGGATGCCTCTGTTCTTGAATCTGGCACAACCTTTTGTTTTCTGTAATAATGGACAAAAAAATTAATTTCAGTCAAATAACAAAGCATTATAATGGACAAACAAATAAATTTTCAGTCACAAACCTTTGCTGTTTCCTTCCACCAAGTATCTGGCATGACAGTATTTTTCCCTGTTTCATCCCATCCTTTACCAGTCTCCCTCATGAGTTGCTTCCAAATACCGTAATCAGTTTTCAGCTTATCCCATTAATTCTTGAATTGTTTTCTTGCATACATAAGCCCTGTCCTATCGCGAAACCTTTTTATCACGTTCAGGTATCCAGTATTGTTCAAATGGGTGTTATCACGATTTCCTTTTTGCACTTCATCTGCAAAAAGCTCACACACTACTCTAGTATTCTCATCACACCAATCAGCTTCTCTGTTGTCAACACAAGTAAAAACAAGATCAAGTTCCTACACATTCCAATTCTACTCAAGTATACTGTGTATTCCATTTTCAATCAAGTATGGTACACATTCCATTTTAAATCAAGTACATGCTAGACATTGCAAAATTATTCACGAATTTGGTAGCAAGAGAAGTGTTTCTTACACTGGATCGCTGAGATCAACGTCCACGCTTTCAGGGGCAGCACGAATCGGCGCCGGTGGCCTAGGAGCACAGCCACCACGACCCCCTCGTCGGCGAGCAGGCGTGCTACGATCATTAGCCACTGTTTCTTCTACCCTAGCTTCTCCTGCCGTTCTCTGGTTCCCGGTGGATGTTGAAGGCGGCACCGTCGTTGCAGTCAGCACACTAGTGAGCCACTCCAGCCCTAGTGTCGCGCCCGCTCTGGTCCACCAATCCGGTGGACACCCGCCACTCGACACGGTCGCCCCTCCGGAGCCTGGACCGCCAGGCCATGCCCCTGCAGAGAAGCTGGGACACGCCGGAGCCGCCGGCGCGGGCACCGCGCCCTGCCCGGCCCCCGCGCCATGCCAGGCCGCGGCCGGGTGCGTCGCGCTCGCGCCCGCCACGGCGCCTGCCCGCACACCGCTCCCTGCCTGGCCCCCGGGCCTTGCAAGGCCGCGGCCGCGTGTGCCGCGCTCCCGCCGGCACGACGCCCTGCCCGGCCCCCGCGCCTTGCCAGCCCGCAGCCGCATGCGCCGCGCCTGCGCTGGCCACCACGCCCTGCCCGCCGGCCGCGGGTTGCCAGGCCCCCGCCACATGCGCCGCGCCCTGATCCGCAGCGGCCCCATGCCACGCCGACGCTGCCTGGTGCTGTGCCGCGCCTGGCCATGCCGGCCCCGCTCCCTTCGGCCAAAGGCCTCCATGGGGCTCCTCTACTCCCCCTCCGTCGTCCCTGATGGTTGGATCGACTCCCTCCGGAGTGGATTCGTCGATTTCGACGCTCGGAGTGGCCTCCCTGCGCGCCGAAGCCGCCGGCCGCCGGAGGGGATTCATCCCGCCGCCGCCCTGGTTCCTGAGCGCGAGAGGGGAAAGAACGGGAGGGAGAAGCCGCGTGCGGGCCGAGGCGTCGAAAAAATCTGGTGGTGGCAATTTGGGTGTAATTTCTTCGAACTTTGGGGGCACATGTTACGGGCGGGACGTGGGGAGCCTGGCGGAGCCACGTTTTCTGGCTCCGCCGAGGCCAA
This sequence comes from Panicum miliaceum, assembly GCA_032594955.1. Classification (NCBI taxonomy): domain Eukaryota; kingdom Viridiplantae; phylum Streptophyta; class Magnoliopsida; order Poales; family Poaceae; genus Panicum; species Panicum miliaceum. Next base: position 5,351,007 of record CM064064.1, read on the forward strand.
ACCGCTCCAGTGTGCACGTTTTGCGGGGCTTCAACTTTGGAGCCACGGGTCTTTTCTGGCTCCGCCGAGGCCAAACCGCTCCAGTGTGCACGTTTTGCGGGGCTTCAACTTTGGAGCCACGGGTGAAGCACCCTGTTTGGCGGGGCTCCAGCTGGAGCCGATTTTGGAGTCGGAGCCGGAGCCCGGGCTTTACATGTTCGGTTGGATGGTTCTATTTTTGTAATTTATAATAAAATGGTGCTATGTGTTAAATTAAATTTGATGTGTATGTCTGAAAAAATTACAGTCGATCTATCTGAAGATTGTAAATATCATTATAATGTAAATTTAAGAAGTTGGCACACTCAGTTCCTCCAGGCTCGGATGAGATTTAACTAATATGTATTCAAGTTTGTCCCACATGACTGGAATTCTCACGTCAGTTAAATGTAACACTTGTATTACTGTCAGCCAATCATAAAAGGAGGTAGAGGTAATAATGTAAGATGGGGCTTTGTATCACAAAATATTGCGTGAAGATTTGGGAGTTCTCAAAACAAAAGCTGCAGATAGTAAACTTCAGTTGCAAAGATCAGTTTCTGATCTCCACGTTTACTGTCAAATTTGTGATTTTTTTGTTCTGTACTGAAATCATAGAAGGTTTTTAATTTGATGGTTCGCTAACACATTGAATTTCTGTATCAATGTCAAAATCCACGAGGTCCAGTTGATTATTCAAGAAAAATATTGAAACATTGTCAAAAGGAAGAATCCAAAGGTCAGGTGAAGTGAACTGCCACAAGAAAAGATGACTCCACTTCATGTATCATATGAAATGCTTCGTATGGATAATAATTTGTACTGACGAGCTAGGAAGTTAATGTGCAGAAGTAGAAAAGAAAGGAGGGCAGGGGATGAAATGCTTAGTAGTAGAGCAAGTCGCCAATGACCTTCCCCATAGGAGGTTCCGTTTGATTGGCGGCGCTGCCGTGTCGGGTGTACATATCTGCAACTTTTCCCATGGCGTGGCTCCAATTCGCAGCTCAGAGTGGTTTCTTATCCTGCAAAGAGTTCAGCCATCCGATCCTCTTAGTCCTTTGTTCGGTAATATGGGAATGATAGGTATAGTAAAAAATTTATGATACGTACAACAAAATATCCGAATTTGTTTTGGATTGGGAAATAATTCACTCATGATAGTTACAACAAAAGATCTGGATCGGTTCCACAACTCTCGACTCATGGATTGATTTGGGTCTCTTATTGTATCTATTATGAGTGAATTAATTCCCGACAATAAATCTCAATCCCTCATTATAGCTATCATGAATTTTTTACTATAACTATGATTCACAGCCCAGAATGAATCTCGTGTAATCGAACTAAAATTCAGTTGAATAGATATAAGTGTAACCAAGGTACTAAATAGCGTTTGTAGCGCCCGCAATAGCATCCGCTATAGCGGTAGCGGTAGGATACCGCTACCGCTATAGGGTAGCAGACCCATGATAGTAAGTTTGGACTTAGCGCCCGCTATTGCGCTTTGCACCCGCTATTATGGGCCGCTATTGCAATTTTTTGCCGCTATTCGCTAAATTGGTGGTTCAAGTGACAATGAAGATGAATTAAATGTCCTGGAAATGATGATCTATGCCGTGATAAAAAATGATAGGATGACAACTTCTTCTTCATTGATATGATAACTTACGTATCCGTGAATCTTATTTATACCAATTTATTGATGCTTCTTTGCGACTTTCCTATCTAAATGTAATGGACAACTCAAAAGGATTTGAATTCTTTCAAACAAACTTAGTGTCAATATTCAAATATAATCTGAGAAATTGACTATTTATTTAAACTCCGCTATTTGGACTTAGCGCCCGCGATAGCATCCGCGATCCGCTACACAGACACTAATCCGCTACCAGACCGCTAAACGCTATTTAGTACCTTGAGTGTAACAGAAGAAGACCAAGAGGAAATAGAAGCTTGAGATACTCTTAAATAATTCTAGTTCTCGTGACTTGTGCAATACTACGTCACCGAACTGGCAAGGAGCTGAATCCGATCGCCAGAGAAACGTTCGAGACCCTGATCAGGATTGTAAAAATAAAAATACATGAAGTGCACAATGTGCCATAAAATTATGTTAACGATACCCAACTACGCTGAATATTATTCTGAATTATCAAACGAAAGACATAGACACCTATGTGGGGCCGGCGCCTGCCATGTTCATACACCTCACAAAAAGCACCTTTCATGTTGGAATGGCAAATTCCTTAACTTCTAAGCCCCCCATGGACAGACTCATTCCTTCCTCCGGCAAGTTACAACTTAAATTAGTCAAATAATTTTTTATTGAATGCACAGACATTATACCCAGTGTGGTAGGAGCAGGAAAAAGATTTGCTAGAACAGTAAATCCACCTAATCATGGCAATCACATTAGCTTTGCAGTAGCACAAAGCCACAAAGGTGTGCAGCCTGAACAATCTGCACGACGTGACCGTGCAGGTGGAGACTTTTTATTCAAGTAGACACATTCTATTCAAGTAGATGTAAGAAAGACCTGTTCCTCTATAATACATCAGAATGGCATAAAAAAGAAAATATCATACACAGAATCAGAGCATGGCATGCCATAAATTAATAAACATTTAAAATACAGCATGAAAGAGAATTTAGAGTGTTCGATTTTAGAAGGAAAAAAAAGAAGAATAGCAGAAAATAAAGATGACCACGCAGCAAAAACTATGATCCCTCAAGACCAACCATAGAACTGCAGTTTTCTATCTGCATACTGACAATGTAACTACGGCCGTAATTCCCCAAATGGAATCATTGGGATATTGACAAACAATAAGAATAATCAGTGCATAATAAAGCACTGAGAAAAATTATAATGTGTGAGATCATGGATTGTGTAAGCTCAGGTACAAAGCACAAGAATTCAACACAAAAGATGAATGGGGCAAAATTATCATAGATTCATATCACATCCATGCAATGAAAGATCACATATAAATGCAGTTCGAAAATTCAGACTTTCTTTTTCATGCTGCAGTTTAATATTGCACATTGATGCTCTATTGCACCTTGATGCTGAAGATCCAAAAGATGCATCAACTTTAAAGTCAGAACCCTCCATCTGTGCATAGACAACTAAGTTTCAATTCAAATAGATCACGCAACAAAGATTTCATTTTAATTTATCAACCATTGACAATAGCAACAAAAGGCAATGTATAAGGCAGCCTGTAAACTACGCTAAATTTCCTAACGACTGGATCCTTGAAATGGTAGTAATGTTCTTGCATTACTTCCAACCATGTGTTATTCAATCAATCAAGTAGTTCCATAAAAAGTTCTATCATCACCACTGCAGAAAGTCATCAGAATATCTTATATTATGCTAAAGGACCCTCAAGATCCAATGATATATTCTGTACATGGAAATACAGGATACTGCATGAACTGAAAGAACATACAAACAGATGCAAATATTAGAAATGAAATTTGATACAGGAATTGTACGACATACTAAGTACTAAGATTGGACTGGCAAATAGCAACAATCTTGTGGCGATAAGTATTAGCAAGTAAAACCAGGGCTACAGATTTGTAAAAAACATAATTTGAACTATTTTGAAGCGACAGTGCCGGTGGCAAATTCAAAACGAAGAGAAACCAAGCTACATTTTCCAGTCTCTGGAAGGACATAAAAGTCATGGTTAGTGTAATATTTGTTTTCTGCCCGCAAACATTTCCAATGGTCTACAGTATAGAGGCAAAAAATTCCCAAAACCTATAACTCAAAAATATTCCAAGAAAAAGGGCTAAAATCAATCATCGTAGAAAGGCCTTCAAATCCCAATCATGTAGCATACATGTTTCTTGTTTGGTCCAATGCAAAGCATAGTTTGAAGCAGTTCAACAAAACAATGAAGAAAACATGCACCTTAGATATACTCTTCCCTTGCAAGGTTCTCTGGTCATCATAGTAGGCTAGTAGCAGGTACCATCAGATACCAAAATTGAAATAAAAAAGAAGAAATCTTAACCCTTTTTCTTCCAGTTTTCCCTTAAATCTATACACTGCCACTACCTATCCTTGAAGATGAACAATTATCAGAAGTTTTCGTAGGCTTAGTATATTCAGTATCACATATGCAACAAAAAATCAGCTTTGACAATGCTAATCTAATCTAAACTAACAATGAGAAGCATTAAGTTGACCTGTCTTACAAAAAGATTAAAGGCAATGCAATTTTAAAACTACAGATATATCTAACCAGCTCCAAGTTCAGTGCAAAAATATTCAATGTCAAAAAGGTATTCTATGTCATGACAGTTGTATTTCTTTTACTGCAACCAAATCAACTATGTCTGCGTCTTTCACAAATTCTCAACAAAAATAAAAACTTTGTAACAGATTACTGAGCATAAGCTGTTTGACAGAGTGATCCAATAATCTCCAGCTCAACCCATCTCATCATCAAACCTTACATTCAGCTTGGTTAAACTACCAACACTCAATCACAGTTTCCTACCTCAATAAATCTTCTTCAGCCTCTAATTCTCTTTGCATACTCCTCATCAGTCCCTGTCCTAAAAAGAATAATCATCATCATCCAGCTCTGGTCAGTCCCGTGAATCATTGGCAGCTGCAGTTACAAAATTGAAGAGTTCAGCTAATTTACATAGAAAATGGCCGAAACAATTATTTTACAACTTCACAAGTAAGTAACTGATTCTACAATTACCATTCAATTGATCTGAATATGGGTCATCATGATCTTCTTCTCCAGCATCTGTGTGTAACCTAATGGATATAAGACCACTAGGAAACATTCACAAATAAGAATGGAACCCAAGTCAACACACGTGAATTAAATTTACCAGGGACATGCAGCCTTCTCCTTCTCTTTCTATGAGTGTTACCCTTCTGCTTGACAGTATACAAGTCATAAACTTCTAAATCTATTCATCAGAAAAAAAACAGAAATTATGTTACAATAAAACACCAGTACATACTTTTTGCTTTGCAGGCTTGTCCTTCCCTTCCAGCTTCTGCAGCTCCAGCTTCTGCTCCCACAGCTCCAGCGCCTGCTGCCGCTTCTGCAGCTCCAGCTCCAGCTCCTGCTGCTCCAGCTCTAGCTTCTGGAGCTCCTGCTGCAGCACTGCCTTCTTCTCGGCCTTTCTCCTCTTCTTCATATTTGTGTTATCCACCAACTTGTCAGTATATAAGTCATAAACTTCTGAATCTACTCATCAGCAAAACAAAATAAAAACAGAAAGAAAGTTGCAATAAAGCATCAGCACATACCTTTTCCCGCTTCTCCTCCTCCTCCTGCAGCTCCTGCTCCTCATCCAGCTCCTTCGACCACTTTTGCCACACGCTGTCCTTCTGAATCGGAGATTCAGAACACAATAACGACTGCAGAAAAATTCAGTAACAAGTCTTTATTCCAAACTACAACAAAGAAAGATGCAATAAAGTAACATCATTTACCTCTGAGTCCTCTTCTTCTTCACCCCTTTTCGACTGCAGAAAAATTCAGTACAAGTTTTAGTCCATACTACCCCCAAAAAAAGTTGCAATAAAGTATCTTTTACCTCCTCTAGGTGCTGCGCCTCTTCATCCCTCTTCGTCTGCAGAAAAATTCAGTATACATTTTAGTCTGTACTACCAGAAAAAAAAGATGCAATAAAGTATCTTTTACATCTGGGTCTTCTGCCTCATCATCCCTCTTTGGCGGCAGAAAATTTCAGTACAAGTTTTAGTCCATATTACCAGAAAAAAAGTTGCAATAAAGTATCATTTACCTCTGGGTCCTTTGCCTTTTCATACCGCTTCGCCTCTAGCCTCATCTCATACCTCATCTTCATCACTCAATTGAATAGGCATAGACTGGATTATATGCTTCCTCAAGCGAATATAACAAGATCTCACACGGCCTTCAAACTCTGCACCCAACAATTGAATTAGAAGATCATACAGTAGGAGGCATGAAAATCGAAAATAAAAAATTGCAATACCAATGAGCTTCTCTTTATGGCCGCACCCGGCGTAGTACTTGGTTCTATTGACACAGAATGCCAAAAACCCATATGAATCCTTTTCTCCAGGAGTAACAGGATACTGCAAGAAAAACAACCAGACTATAAAAGTTTGAAATTGATTTAGTTAGATTACTGAGAGCATGCAGATGGAAGAGGAAATCAGGATTACCAGCTCATCAATATAGTGTTCAGGTTCAGCCAAGTACCAAAGCGACCCACTACGAACTCGATATTTCGTGCGGCGGCCATCAAGATATGGCTTGAGCTCATCAGGTATGTAAAAAGAATTAGGCCCTCCCACAGCGTCAATCTCTCCGATGAGCTCAATGATGTTGCACACTGCTTTCTCAATGTCCTGATTAAGACCTACAACAGCATTCAAATCATCAAATCAGTTGCGAAGTATCGATTAAATCAGTTGCAAAGTTTGAGTAAGTTTCTTCTGAGTTCTGCAACAGGATAATATTCAGTTGAGCATGTTTCCTACCAGAAAGAACCTGATCCAGACTTTGAAGAACACAGTCCCTCATTTCAACCGCCTCGTGCTTGACCATTCGGTTGTAATCAATCCTCTTTTTATGGCGGAAACGGATGAGTTGGCCCAGACAGCTAAATTCCCATCGCAGCTCTTTGCTTAAAAAACCAATTCGACCTGTGCCATCTGCCGGAGGATACTGGAACTGCAATAAAGTGTCCATTATCTATTTATTGCATATACACCTTCAAGGTATAATAACTTGTGCTTATATAAGATTGCTTGTGGCTGTATAATTTCATTGAACTAGAGTGCAATTACAAGCAATATCTATCCAGACACAACATGAGACTGTTATGGAACCTTTTCATTATAACGAATAGACAGGACAGAACATTCACAAGATCAGTACAAAATAGAGTCCAATAAAAGTCACTAGCATGAATAAATAATTCCTGCAAGCCTTCCTTTTATAACAGAATAAGACCATTGTAGCAGCATATATTCCCAAAAATTCAGAGACACCCGCTGCACGCAAAAGTGGAGAAATGAAGATGGCTAATATGCAGATGACAGAATCTCGAAAATTACTTAAGAAACACTTTGGTCCTCGAACTCATTTTGTTGACTACCCGTGGAAGCAGGCACTGACAGATGCAAAACAATGCAGTTCGATTCGACTCTTCTACAGCGTGCAGCGGATCGGGAGGTGAGTTTTCCAACCTCTTGCGCTTCTCTATTTGACCCATTTTCATTCTGGATTGTGATTCTGAGTCGATGAGTCAATTTGTAGGAGGGCGTCGCTTAGCGGCGCCAAGCGCAAGGCGGAGGAGTCCACCAGTGAGACCGTTTCGATTGAGGTGGCCAATGGGGAGGCGTCCCCATCGGAGCGGCCGCAGGTTCACCCTCGACTGATCGAGGGGGCGACCACCCAGACTGAGGGGGAGGTGGCGGTGTCAGAGCCGCCTTTGGGGGACGACATCGTGCCCATGGAGGTCGCACCGGGAGACGGGGCCAAGGGAGGGGTCGTGGAGGACCCTGCCGACCCGAACGCGGGGCCCCGAGTCATTGCCCCCGTGCTCGCTGTTGCCCAAGAACCGCCTAAGGAGAGGGCGCCTGGGGAGGAGGCAGCGGTGACCAAGGAGGCGCTGGTCGAAGCCGCCCAGCGTGCAGTTGAGGCGACCAAGGTGAGTCTCTGGAGTTTGCATTTAGCTGCCTGGCCATGTTGCTTGATATGCTTTGTTTGTGCAGGCTTTGGCCGACCTGAGTCGGCGAGCTGCGAGTCAGCTCGGGGCAGGGGACGGGTCGGCGATCGAGTCCTCCAGCTGGAGGAGCTGCGGGCGCTGGAGCGTCACCACTCCGAGGCCTCGAAGAAGCAGTCGGCGAAGCTGAAAGATTTGGCTTTTTAGTTGTCTTTGTGTCTGGCTGCCCGACTTGCCGCAAGGGGCTGATGCCTGGGGCTGTGCAGAGCTGAAGGAGGCCAATGAGACGATGGCCCGGGAGCTCAAGGTCGTCATGGCGGCGAATGAGGAGCTGCACCGGTTGCGCGAGGGAGCTGAAGGCCGGGAGTCTCTCACGGAGCAGAAGCTCCGGCTGGAGAAGCAGCGTTGCGAAGGTCACTACCCTTGTTTCTTGAAGGTTACCTATTTTGCTGAGTCGTTCGTACGGATACAAGTTATTTTTGCAGAGGTGGAGTCCCATTTGGCCAACGCCCGGGCGGACCTCGACCAGCTGATGGCCAAGACTGACGCTCTGTTGGTCGCGTTTGAGCCGAAGGGGGTCGCCCTGGCGGAGGAAGCGGCGTAGCGGTTGGACCATGCGCGGGAGCGCTTCAAGGCCTTCGTCAAGAAGACTGCGAAGGACTCGGTGCAGTTCGCGATGGCCCTCGTGATGTCCCATAACCCTGAAGCGGACCTGGATCCTGTGGATGAGGGCGTCGCGGAGGACTGCACCGACGCCGAGTGGGACGCACACTTCGCCACCGTTGGACCCCTCGCCAAGCGCATCATGGGTCAGGTGAACATGTGAGAAAATCGTTATTAGGGCAGAAACATTGTGGGGCTGAGTTTTGACCGAAAAAACAATGTTTATTTTGCATGTTTATTATGCTGCTTTTGTTAATTTCTATAGTTGAGTAGGTTTCTGACTTGGCCGAGTGGTTAGGATGCCGACTCTGTGGTGTGCCCCTGCCCATTGTGTAGAGAGCTGGTCATCAGACACGTGATAGGCGTAGGTGACACAGAGTGGTTCCAGGACGCACCGGTTTGTGATCAGGTCACCACCCAGCTAGGTTAGTTTTTGACGCGAACGATGCTGGTGCGAGTTGGCATGGCCGAGTCGTAGCCCCGAGCGTGCTGGACGAGTCAGGAGGGGCTATACCAGGTCGTTTTACAGCCGCAAAGAAGAAGTAGTGTACAGAAAGACAAAAAAGCGATGAAATGCTCTTATTATTATTCAGAAAGGTTGGGGTACATATCTGAAAGCTCCTCTCAAGGGTAGAAGCACCGGAGGTGTTCGATGTTCCATGGGTTGCCCACGTCCGTGCCATCTTCTCTTTGCAGACGATAGGTGCCATGGGCAACGACTGCGCTGACGATGAAGGGACCTTCCCATGGGGAAGACAACTTGTTTGCGCCGGTACTATACTGGATGCGACGCAGGACCATGTCGCCTATGTTGAAGTCTCGCTCATGCACGTTTCGGTCGTGGTAGCGCTTGAGCTGCTGTTCATAACGTGCGTGTTGCAAGGCAGCTATGACGCGATGTTCCTCGACTAGGTCGATGTCGTGGCACCGAGTTGTTTCTGCTTCACCTTCCTCGTAGTTTTGGATGCGCGGGGCACCGAAGGTTATGTCACTCGGTAGGACGACCTTCGAGCTATACACTAGGAAGAAGGGAGAATGGTCGGTGGCCCGACTCTATTGGGTGCGTAGGCCCCAAACAACCTGTGGTAGTTCTTGGATCCACTTGAGACCGAACTTCTCGAGTGGGTCGAAGATGTGTGCCTTGAGCCCCAGGAGGATCATACCGTTGGCGCGTTCCACCTGGCCATTGTACCTTGGGTGAGCCACGGATGCGTAGTAGACATCGATGCAGTTTTCCAGGCAGTGGTCCCAGAACGCGCTTCCGGTAAACGATGTGCCCAGGTCAGTTATGATCCTGTTGGGCACGCCGAACCTATGGGAGATTTCCTGGATGAACTCAACCGCCTTGAGTGTTGTACTTGCCATGAGTGGTTTGACTTCAATCCACTTGGTGAACTTGTCGATGGCCACAAATATGTGGTTGTAGCCACCTACAGCCGTCTTGAGAGGTCCAACCGAGTCGAGCCCCCAGCAGGCGAAGGGCCAGGAAGGAGGAATCGTTCGCAGGGCCTGAGCCGGAACGTGCTGCTGCTTGGCAAAAAATTGGCACCCTAGGTACCTTTTCACGATGTTGTGGGCGTCAGCGAGTGCCGTAGGCCAGTAAAAACCAGACCTGAACGCCTTGCCCACCATGGTAGAGGCACCTGCGTGGATGTCGCAGATGCCCAAGTGGATGTCGTGCAGTAGAGCGACACCTTCGCTCTGAGCGATGCATTTGGACAACGTCCCTAAGGAGGCCGAGTGCTTGAACAAGTCGGTGCTGATGACCACGTAGCTGGCAGCTCGTCATGAGAGCTTCTCGTGTTCTTTTCTATCGGGGGAGGACTTGTTGTTTACGAGGAAGTCGATGATGGGAGAGCGTCAGTCGGAGTCGATCACCAACACTTCTTGGCCTTGAGCAGGCACCAAGTCTGTCGTGGTGGGGGGTGGTTCTTCGACCTCGACCGTGGGTCGTCTCAAGGCTTGGACGAAGACTCCGGCCGGGACAAGGGCACGACTGGAGCCGAGCTTGGAAAGGACGTCAGCCGTGATGTTGTAGTCTCTGATGACGTGGTGGAACTCCAACCCGTTGAAGCTGGCTTCCCATTTTCGTATCTCCTTGCAGTAAGCGTCCATCTTCTCCTTTCTGCAGTCCCAGTCTTTGTTGACTTATTGGATAAGGACTTTGGAGTTTCCGTAGGCGAGGAGGCGCTTGATGCCGAGCGAAGCAGCGATCTGGAGACCGTGGATAAGGGCTTCATACTCAGCAGCGTTGTTAGTTGCCTTGAAAATAATTGGAGGACGTACTTGAGTTGTTCGCCTTTTGGGGAGATGAGTAGAACTCCTGCGCCGGCTCCATCGAGATTGAGGGCGCCGTTGAAGTACATCTTCTAGTGCTCGGGTCGTTCCTCGGATGGTGGGTCTTGTATCTCTGTCCACTCGGCCACGAAGTCAGCCAGAGCTTGAGACTTGATCGTGGACCGAGGGGAGAACTGCAGGCTGAGTGCACCCAGCTCGACGGACCACTTGACGACTCGGCCGTTTGCATCACGGTTGTGGAGGATGTCGTCGAGGGGGAATGAGGAAACAACTCCGATGGTGTGTGCTTGGAAATAATGCCTCAACTTCCTGGACGTGATGAGGACCGCATACAGGAGTTTTTGGACCTGAGGGTAGCGCACCTTGGACTTGCCGAGTACCTCGCTGATGAAGTAAACGAGTCGCTGCACCTTGTAAACATGACCTGGCTTGACTCGCTCAACGACAAGGACGGTACTCACCACATAAGTGGTTGCCGCTACGTAGAGGAGGAGCTCCTCATCCGGCTCTGGAGCCGTGAGGACCGGTGGGTTGGTGAGAAATTCCTTGAGCTCTTGGAAGGCTCTGGTAGCATCGTCGTTCCATACGAACTTGTCTGCGTTGCGAAGCAGCTTGAAGAAGGGGAGTCCCTTGTTGCCGAGTCGAGTGATGAATCGACTCAGGGCCGCCATGCGTCCGGTCAGTTTCATCACGTCTTTCTTGCACCGAGGGGGCTTCATTCTCATGATGGCGTTGACCTTGGTGGGGTTGGCTTCGATGCCTCGATTACTGACTATGAAGTCGAGTAACTTTCCTGAGGGTACATCGAAAAGACACTTGCATGGGTTCAGCATTCATTTGAATTTCCTAAGATTTTCAAATATTTCGACTAGATCTGCTATGAACTGATCATAGGACCTGGTTTTTATGACTACGTCGTCGACGTAAGCCTCGATGTTGCGGCCGATCTGCCCCTGGAGGCATCTCTGGATGGGTTTTTGATACGTAGAACCCGCGTTTCTAAGGCCAAACCTCAGGGTGTTGTAGCAGTATGCCCCGAAGGGTGTGATGAACGAGGTCTTCTCTTGATCTGACTCCTTGAGGGCGATCTGATGGTACCCGGAGTAGCAATCAAGGAACGAGAGGAGGACGCACACGGCCGTAGAGTCAACGACCTGGTCGATGCGAGGAAGAGGGAAGGGGTGTTTAGGGCAATGCTTGTTGAGATCTGTATAGTCAACACACATTCTCCATTCACCATTTTGCTTTTTTCATGGACTGGGTTTGCCAGCCATTTGGGGTGTGTGACTTCACAGATGAATCCTACGGCTAGGAGCCAAGTAACTTCTACCCTAATAGCCTCCTTCCGACCTTGAGCGAAGCACCGAAGTCGCTGCTTGACGGGTCGCGCCTTTTCGTCGAGATCCAAGGACTGCTCAGCCTCCTCCCTCGAAACGCCCGGCATGTCAGAGAGCTTCCATGCGAATATATCACAATTGGCACGGAGGAAGGAGGTGAGCGCGTCTTCCTCTGCTTTGTCAACGTCCGCCCCGATGAGGACGGACTTGTCTGGGTCATTCTCCCTGAGGAGGATGGTCTTCGTCGCGCAGCCGGGCTGCAGCTATGACTTAGTTGCCGAGTCGTTTGTCGGGATGGGGATGTCCTATGGAGGCATCGCCTTTGCCGACCCGGCAATCATGACGGCGTTCTTGGTCCTCTCAAGTGCTTCCGAGATATTGATGTTCTCGGTCTCACAGGAGTGGGACGTTTGCAGGTCGCCGTAGATCGAGAGGACACCGTTGGGAGCAGGCTTCTTAAGGACAAGATACGTGTGGTGTGGAATGTCCATGAACCTGGCGAGGGCGGGCATCCCCAGGATGGCATGGTATGATGTCTCGAAGGAAGCCACCTCAAAGTGGATGTGCTCCATCCTGTAGTTCTCCCGGGTGCCGAAGGTGACTAGGAGAGTAACCTGGCCAACCGGAGTCGAGCCTGAGCCGGGGATGATGCCGTAGAAGGCCTCCTGGGTCGGAACCAAGGAGGTCATGTCGTACCCCATGCTTTCCAGCATCTTGGAGAAGATGATGTTGACGCCACTGCCTCCGTTAACAAGCACCTTGGAGAGGCGCACCTGGCTAACCACCGGGCTGACCACGAGTGGGAGGAGCCAAGGCTAGGCAGGTGTATCCAGTGATCTCACCGATCAAATGTGATCGCGACCTCGGACCAGTGCAGGGGTTGGGTGTTGGAACACGGAGTTGACCTCGCGCTGATCAAGCTTGAGGCGACGTCGGCACCTTGGGGCCCTGGAGCCACCATAGATGAACTTGACCGCCCGATCCGCCTCCTGGAAGTCTGCTGGGGACTTGTCGCATTGGTTGTCGCGGACTCGCCTGAGCGAGTCATTCCGGCGTCCTCGACCCCTTGAGGTTTTGGAGCTGCCGGGTTTGTCGCGATCGTCATAGCGAGGACGTTTGGGGTCATCCTAGGCCACACTATTGCGGACTGCGTGACACTCCCGCGCCGTGTGGTTGGAGTCCTTGTGCCAGGGGCATTTGCCATCAAGGAGTCGATCCAGCTCCTCCTAGTTGAGGGAGGTGCGCTGTCGGGGTCGATCTGCAACTGCGACGGTGTTATTGGGGCTGCGCTTGCGCTCCTGCTACTTGGACGACTCGAGTCGGTCGTTGTGCTTGCCGGAGTTGTGGCAAGGGGGTCGATCGTCGGGTCGTTGACGATCGTCGTGTCACTGCTTAGGCCGATCGTCGGAGTGACGCCGGTCCTTGTGGTGGCGGTGCGCCTTCTCAGCGTCCTCCATGTCGACGTGCTTGTTGACGACGACCATCATCTCGGAGACGGTTTTGGGGTTGCTCTCAAACATCTTGCGCCAGAGCTTGATGTTGTGCAGCCCTTGGTGGAAATAGTGGATGACGTCCCTGTCATCAACATCCGTAATCATGTTACGGTTGGTGAAGTACTTCTTAGTGTAGTCGCGCAGGGATTCGCTGGGTTGCTTAGTGATGCTGCACAGATCCCATCTCGTTCTGGGACCCAGGCATGAAGCCTGGAAGTGGTTGACGACAGCGGTGCAGAGGTCCTGCCAACTTTGATTGAGCCAAGACGGAGTCCCTCGAGCCAGTTGAGAGCCTGGCGACTCATCATGACCGGGAAGTAAGCCGCCATGATGTCGTTGTTCCCGCTCACCGCCCGGACGGCGATGTTGTAGGTGCGCAGCCACGTCTTGGGGTCGGAGTCGCAGTCGAACCTGTCGATGCTGACCTGCTTGAACGTGGAGGGCCACGAGACTCCGCAGAGTCGGTTGGAGAAGGTAGAGAAGTCGTCCAGGTCCCCGGTGACGTCATCGTCGAGGTTGATCGGAACCTGCTAGGATCGGTGTGGACACCGGTTGGCGTTGCTCCTCATCGTACTGGCAACGACGCTTTCGCTCAGCCTCATCACGTTCACGGTGTCGATGGTTGATGACGGGTCGAACATCGCGGTTGCGAAGGTTGGAGCGAAGATCCGGCTGGTTGACCTCATTGCCATCATGGTGATGGGCTGTAGAGTGGCGAGAACTACTAGACTGGGCTCGTAGATACGAGTTGTCCTTCCTCAAGCGCTGGACCTGAGCAGCAGCAACATGCAAACGAGTCTGAGCTCGTTCGAGCTCGGGTGAACGGGGTAGAGTCTCCAGTACCTCGAATGCGGCGGCCAGGTTGGCAGATGGGGTGGGGAAGACGTTCCAGCCGTCGCACTCGAGGATGAAGTCGTCGTCGAGGTTCCGCGGGTTCACCGGCGCGCGTCGGGGTGGAACCCGTGGGTTGCGACCCTCAGCGTCTCGGAGATCTTCTTCAGCATGGTTGATGGCGGCCTCGTTGGTGCATCGAGTTTGGTGGTTCTGGTTGCGTTGGAGTCGTTGACGCTTGGCCTCATCATCCTCTCCTTCGACAGAAGCTTCGTCGGAGAAAACGACGGAGATCTCCCACTGATCTGGAGAGCTCACATGGTTGGGTGGGAGGGTGAAGAGGACCTCCTGGTAGCCAGCTTGTGGTCCTGAGACCGTGTCAGATCCGATCTGGTCAACGCTGGGTTGACTCAGGTCGGAAAGACGCACCTGTCGGTGTTTTTACCGTCAGCCTACCTATGGATACCCTAAGGTAGGTGATTATTTGGTGAGGGATCGCCGGATCTGGAACTTGAAGGTAAATGCGAGGACACAAGACACAGATTTAGACAGGTTCAGGTCGCCAAAATAGCGTAATACCCTTCGTCCTGTTTGGGTGTTGAATATTGCGCCCTGCGCTTAGGTGTTGAGTGGCCTGTTGGCTGCTCTGTTGTGCCTATCTAGGTACCCCTGCCCTCCTTTATATATCCCAGGGGGTGGGATTCCTAGTAGGATTACAGAGTATGAGTCCTAGTAGGATTACAGGGTAGAGTCCTAGTAGGAATTCGACTTTTTTTTCCCCCATGGGTAGCTTCCTTGCGGAACCCAAGGGATCTATCCCTAACAGCACCTTCTCCATCGAAGATCGGATCTGGTCCGAATGAACGGAGGAGCTGGAGTGGAGCCCGAACGGGGCCTTAGGGGCCGAGTCACGGGGACGGCGGAGTGCCGACTCCGCGAGCCCGATGCACCCGGCCAGGGAGGCATCCACTCGGTCCAAACCTGCAAGGATATCATCGATGTTGATGTGCGGGCGATGGATCATTCATAAGGGGTTTTGGGCCTCGTGCAGGTCCTCCACCTGGTGCAGCACTGAGCTGGAGAGGGTCAGATCGGATCTGGAACCGTAGAGGCTTTCTGTCTCAGAGACAGACGAGCTTGGCGACGAGCTCCTGGGAGCAGACATCTCCGGAAATCTTCCAAAGATGATGGAGTGGCTGGCGGTAGCCTGGATCTGGAGCGTCACTTGCACGGAGAAGAAGACGCCGGTGTTGGATGCCATCAAGTTCGCCAAGAGGACCCTGGAGATCCCCCTACCTGGCGCGTCAACTGTTGGATTTGCACTCCGGCAAGTCTGCCAAGGGTAGCCCCAAGCAGTAGATTTGTAGGCGGGGTAGATCGGAGAGAGCTCGTGAACTTGATGGTAACACAAAGACCCAGAGGTTTAGACAGGTTCGGGTTGCGAGGAGCGTAACACCCTACGTCCTGTGTTCGGGGGTTTGTATTAGGCTTTGTAGTATGGGCTGAATGAGATGGGTCGCTTTTTCTATGGGTCCCCCCACGCCCCCTTATATATCCGAGCAGCCGTGAGTTACAAGTTAGGGTAAATCTACTCGGGTTTGTTACAAGGTATCCGATCGGTTAAGATACACAAGATATGCTTATCCAGTTCGACCTAGATCCTGACCCCGAGGGATCCTGCCCACCGTCCAGCCGAGTGCATGTACGTCGGGTCGTTTATGCGGAGTCGTTTAGACGGGTAGCCATCTCCACTCGGTAGGGAGGTACCTGGGTCTACCTCCATCACCAAGCTTGTGAACAAGAGACTTGCAGGTGGTCCTGGAGATGAACGCACCGACGACGTCGGCATCGACGATGTTGGGGAGAGCGTTGCACTACTGTGAAAACCAGCGGATGTAATCTCTGAGGGATTCGCCCGGCTTCTACTTGCAGGTCTTCAGGTCCCAGGAGTTTCCGGGGTGGACGTATGTGCCCTGGAAGTTGCCCACGAAGACCTGCTTGAGGTCAGCCCAGCTGCGGATGCTGTTGGGTGGCAAGAACTCGAGCCATGACCGGATGTGCTCTCTAACACAGATGGGCAGGTATTGGATGATGAAGTTGTCATCGGTGGCACCCCCAGCCCCGCATGCGAGAGGAAGTCCTCGAGCCAGATAGCGGGGTTGGTTTCCTCGGCATACTTGGCGACGTTTTCCGGCGGGCGGAAACGCTGCGAGAACGGTGCCTGTCGGATGTGTGACGCGAAATCCTGTGGGCCCAGCGCGTCGGGGCTCGCGCTACGCGGGCGTTCATCGTGGCGAGGGCGGCTTCTGTGCTGCGGGTTCCTGTCCTCACTCTCGACCTCTGACACGGCGTCGTCAGGCATGCTGGCGGCCATCTGGTCGATGTCGGCGTCGCGACGTGCCCGCTGCCTCGCATGGATGATGCTGCGTGCGTCGTAGTCGGGGAATAGACGGCCTTGGATCGGCGCAGGCCGCGGCGCGGGCGCCAGGTTGGCCTGAGGGGCGGTGACCGCTCCTCAAGCTCGTGGGGCTTGAGGCCCTTGCGGTTGAAGCACCGAAGGGTTGGGCTGTTGAGGGCCCGCACCCCCGGTAGGGCAGGAAACCGGTCGTTGCTGACGCATCGATGAGCTTTCTGCTTGCTGGAGGGCGGCACGCTCCACCAACGCCTTGATGTTGCGGTGGATCTCCTGCTGCTGGGGGTCGGCGGGAGGCGGTAGGATGCGGAGGAGCACGACTGCGGCAGCGATGTTCTGCCCAGCCCGCTCGAACTGTGGGAGCACGTCACCTCCCGCGGTGATGCTACGCTGAACCTGCTGCGCACGCTCCCGAGCGGCACTCGTCGCACCGCAGGGGTTCGCCGGAGGTGGCGGTGCTTGTTGTGGGTCGCCTTGTGGTTTCCACAGCTCTTCGGTGTGGGCCTGCGTGTTGGCCAGGGCCTGCGCGCGGTGATCCGCCGCGGTATGGGTGTGCTCCGAGCTTTCCACGGACGGATTTCCTCCTAGGAGGTCCGCCATGGCACATCTCGGGCACATGGTGCACCTAGGTGTTGGCGCGTCCCCGACGCTTGAGGCGTCACTGAGGACATCATCTCCATCAAGAAGGAGTTCGAGAAATGACACGGGACTGTACCCTGGCATGCCCACGAACAGAGGCGCCACAGGAGGCAGCGGCATGATCTTGCCCAGCTCCCGGGCGACAGCTGCCGCTGCGTTCAGGAGGCCGAACAGCGGCGCAGCCCGCGGTATCGTGGGTGGCACCAGAAGAGTCCCACCTAAGAGCTGGCGAGCGACGTTGTTTAGGGAGTACAAAACCAGGTCCACGTCGCTCACGAAGGGATTAGCACCGAACAAGAGCTCGATGCGACGGGCCAGTGCCTCGGGATCGAGTTCGGCCTGCGGGTTGATGGTGAAGCCGGACTCCTCAGATAACGCCGGAGCGATCATGTCCTCACGGAGGTGGAGCGTGCCGAGGTGGTCGGTGACGAAGTCGAAGCTTCCAAAGTAGAAGGCTTGGAAAGGCACGACGGGCGGCGGCGACCATGGCGTGGAGCACGTCATAGCGGAGAGGACCGGCAAACCAAAGCAGAGCGGGGCACTCGTGTCGTTGGTCCCGATGAGGTTGATGATGGAAGCCATCCAATCGCCAGAGCAAAGGACGCACGACGTCCTCCCCACGGACGGCGCCAAAACTGTCAGTTCCGGAAATGGGCGACAGGTAAACTACTCGATAGCGTGTGTCGTGCGTTGTGATCAGAGGTGGCCTAGCACACAATGACTCGAGGGGTTATACTGGTTCAGGTGAGAACGCCCTACGTCCAGTCGGAGGTCAGTCGGATGTATTGCTCGAGCCCAGGTGCTCGTGAGAGTTGGGGAGTACAAGCCTTTTCGAGTGCTATAGAGCTAGGTGTTCTATCTATCTTGTCTTCTGTTGAGTTGTCCTAAATCTAAAGGGACCCCTCTTTTACAGCTCAAGGGGGGCCCATGTTACAATGAATTCTTTGGAGGAGAAGGCTTCGGGGAGAAATATCTTTGACTCCGGCGGTCGGACGGCCCAGGCCGTCAATGGGTCCATACTGGTGGTCAGTCGGGGATGTCCTTCAGTAGATTGCGTGGTCCTGAAGTCCTGGGGGTCTTCTGGTATTGAGCCTGTTTGCCGGGTTGAGTCAATCGATAGGAACGAGAGCCCTGATGGGACGATGCAGTCGTCCAATGGGGGGGGGACCGTTTACATGCCAAGTCCCATCCTGGCTGATGGTTTCTTGGTGGTCAAGCCGTGGTGACGGCAGGTCTGATCATCACAAGGACCAAGTGGACGCCACAGTTGCGGTCCTCTGCTGCGGCAGAGGCACAATGGCCCACTGTTCGGGCGTACGAACCCGGAAGGGCCGCATCCACTTGGTACGGCCGGGTCTTGACCCTTGCGGACTAAGTCTGGTCGGTCATGACCAAGTGGGATTTTCCTTCTAGTAGTGACCCGAGTCAGTCAGGAATCTAAAAGGAGGGAGAGAAGCGGTGCCTGTAGTCCTTTGGCTGAGCTCGTTCGAGGGCACTCAGACTCGACGCCATGGGCTACGGTGTTCGATTCGGTGAAACCCCTTAGACGACACTCATGGGCCTGAGCGGCCCATAAGCGCTTGCGTGGCTAAAAGGCCGTGAGTGCGAGGATTGCTCTAGCCTTAGCTTGACAAGGCGGGCCCACTAGGACCCTTGGTTCTTGGAACCCAACATATATAATGGGTGTTTAAATGTCAGAAGGAGTAATATATATAACGTTAATACTACAGGGGCCTTATGGGTTCATTGACCCTAAAGCTTTTTAGCGCTCATGGTTTCATATTTAATGAATGATGATAATTTGAATGAAATCTCTGCAATACCTGCACAAAGAGGTGGCCCAAGGAAGGCAAGGCAAGCAACACGGGGAGTTTTGCTTGACAGGAAGAACAAAGCAATGGGGACAAGGACGTGCATCTCTGTTCTTGAGGGGAACAAAAGGCCCCATGTTCCGGTGCAAGCTGCTAAGTTTTCATCAGAGGCTGGTGTTGCTGTTAGGTCTCAAGTTTCTATCTTGACGCATTGGAAAGAATACAAAGAACAACCTGAACTTTTTGATGGCTTCGTGGGAAGGTTATCTGTGAGTGCCTATCTACTAGTCCTTATTGTACATTCAACTCTTACATGTAAGTCTGATTTGGATTCTAATCACCAGGGAAGATTAGCAATTGATACTAGGAAGCATCCAACAACAGATGCTTGTAGCAGTGTGTTCCAGAAATCCAAATGGCAGACGCGGTATAAGTTGAAGCAGAAATACTATGTTGGCGTCGCTGCAAATGAGATCCGCACAGCCTCTCCTGTCTCCAGCATGACTGATGCACAGTGGTGCCAACTTGTTGACAAGTGGTCAAATGCACACCATAGGGTAATTTCTCTTCGTGTGCTTTCCTATCTCCAACATGACTGATGCACAACGGTGCAAACTTATGATGGAGACTAACACATACGTCTCGTGCAGGAGATTTCTGAGCAGAATAAGCTAAACCGGGGCAGAGTCTTGTTACCTTCAGCAACAGGATCACGCTGCTATATTGCCCAGTTGCATTCATATGTAAGTGTCAACACACTTCTAATGTAACCTCTCCATTTTTCTGCTTCCCGTTATTGATGCACTTCCGTCGGTCTCTTGTGGCAAGTCCCATTATTCTTTAAGTTTAGTTCATGCATTTGGTACATCATCAGCACCAGAACAAGAGCAACAATGCCGAACCTACTGAAGTCACCGAGGATGTAGAGCTCCAAGTTGATGAAGATGTCGAGCCCACAGAAGTCGATGCCGTGGTAGCCTTCAAGGTCTGCCATACCAACAGCAAGAACGGTATGAGTGCCACGGCTAGAGACGCAGTTGTAAGTCCCAGTACATTCCTTCAGCAAGAGTTTTGTCCTTCTTTGTCCAACACTCTATACTTCTCACATCATATATTGTTAACGTGCATTGTTGCCTGTATTTCTGAGTTTGTTAACAATTTTTAGTACCAGTTATCCAATTTGCCTTTATTCCCAGTTTGTTTAATGTTCCTTTTTCTAGATTGTTTATCCAATATAGTCAGTAAGCTAATAGTTCATCTTTATCTTTTGTAGATGTTAATGAAAACTATATAGGCAGAAGCTGTTGCTGATGGGCAGTCAGGATTGCCTAGTGCTGAGGTTGTTTCCAAGGCCCTCTCCCAGGTTAGCTCCAACAGCACTTTCTTGAAGAATGCTGTCAGGGATGCTGGTATAGTCGCTCCCTCCTCGAGGTCGAGGCGTCGGTCATCTTCTGAAACTTTGTTTTGTGAAGAACTTGATGCTGAAAGATAGGGTTCATATGTTCTGCATGAACGAGTGGAAGAACTCCAGAGCAACAGTGATGATCTACAAAGAAAGAGTGATGCACTACAGAAGGAGCCTGAAGCAGCACATAGGATCAGAGCTGAAATATAGGGTTCATATGCGCTGGAGAGAACCCAAAGACAATATGAGGAGCTGAAGAAGCAACAGGAAGATAGCCATCGCCTCCTTTCGCAGTTCATCCAGGCCCAAAGCAACCTTGGTACCTCTCTTCAGCTCTGATCCTATGTGTGTGGAACTGTAGTGACCCTGGACATTCCCATTTATGTCGTAATGTAATTCTGAACAGTCTGCCCCGCTAATTGTGATCATGTAATGAAACTATTTATGGAACAATTCTGATGTATAATGTTGTTTTGTGATGAAATGGTGCTGTGACGAAATAGTTTTGTGATGAAAATGGTGCTGTGACGAAATAGTTTTGTGATGAAAATGGTGCTGTGAGGAAATAGTTCTGTGACGAAATGGATCCATATGAGAACGCCACGTGCCGCAACAGGAAAATAACACGTGGACAAATAGGGCACTGACACGTGGTAGAATAGGCGAACAACACGTGGGTCAGCCAAGAACGGCCACGTGGACAGCTAGGGCACCGACACGTGGAAGAACCTTGAAACGAAACGTGGGTCAACCAGGAAAGGACACGTGGACAAACAGGAAAAGGACAATTGACACAAGCGCGGAAGGACACGTAGGCAAATAGGAAGCCGAAACTTGGCAGAACAAGGTAAGAACACGTGGGCATCCAGAAAACCGACACATTGACGAATAGGAGCAGGCCACGTGGACGAGCAGCACAGCGACACGTGCACATATAGGAAAGAGGCACGTGGCTGAATCCGTCGAGGCCACGTGGACAAGCTGTTGACGCCAGAGTTTGACACGTGTTGAATCGGCATCAGGAAAGGAAGAGACTGGCCGATGCGGCAGATTTAAAGGCTACAGGTAGAAATCGGCCGATTGAGGCTACAGTTAGGAATTGGCCGATTGACGATGCAGCGTGCACCAACAGATAGGGGGATGAAGCCAATGGAATCCCAACAGAGGATCCAAGTCAAAGGGGACCTGACCATTGGTCAAAGAATGATGCCGACTCGGACATGAAGCAAAGCCCGTTTCCTTTAAGAAAATATTATAGATATAGTAGTTTTCTATTTAAATCAGGTTTGTAACAGATCGTAATCGGTTAGGAGTCTTAGTCCTGGGTATAAATAGGAGCCGTCAGGGTTTTATAAGATATACATCAATCAATCAACAAAACAATCTACTTTTTCATCGCACTTTACTTTCAAGTCGGCGACTTCGCCATTACTTCTTTTTCTTTCACGAGTTCGTACGGATTGGCAGGGCTGCATCAACTCGATCTCCGGCCAATTGGTAGGTTCCGCTTATCGAATAACATCTGAGCTTTAACTTCGGGCGCATCGCCGTGGTTTCGTTTGGATTTATTCACCAGTTATCGATATTTACTAGAATTATAGGTTTTACCTGTTGTTCTAGTATTATCACCAGTTATCCAGCTTGAGATTGAAACTATCGGCTTTATCATCGCTTTCCCTCGTTCACTGTCATACAGCTGATTAGATCTATTTCAAGTGTTGCATCTGTAATAATTGTTTAAGTTGCTCCAACAGTTTTCTTTGCAATTATTACATGATTATCGGCTGATCCATAGCCGGTCATCTTCATAGCAAATCGGCCGATTCGCCGATATGCTCTTCGGGACAGATCGGAACCTCAGCCGATCGGAACGCCCGGAATTTAATACGTTTATTTCCTTGTCAATCAACAGGTCAGATTGACTGGCACGCCGCGTGAACCGCACCAGGGCAATAACCCGAACAGGAGCTAAGCAGATTCTCCCGGGGCGTGTGTCCGATGCTGAAGGTCATCGGCCGATTCCTGGCCGATTTTTAGCGCCAACACAAGCAGCAGGGTAACACGTGTACAAACGAGAAGACGACACGTGGCTCCGTTCGGTAATGAAACGTGGCTACATCCTGGAATGGCACGTGCCTTTGTTGCAAGGCGGCATGTGTCCACCTGAGGTGAGGACACGTGGGCTGGCCAAATAGTGACACGTGTCCACCTAACCCGAGGACACATGGGCTGCCTGCATAGTGACACGTGGACGGACCAAATAGTGACACGTGGGCTACCCAAATAGTGACACCTGTCGACCTGAGGCGAGGACACGTGGGCTGCCCAGATGGTGACACATGGGCGGGCCATATAGTGACACGTGAGCTGACCAAATAGTGACATGTGGCATCGTGCAAGGTCGTCACGTGTCGGTCCACCTTTGCGGCACGTGACGCCTGACACGTCACTTGGTAGCGTGGATGACACATCAACAACCAACATGGACATTGCCATATCAGCTGCCAGCATGGATGACACGTCAACCGCCAACGTGAGCGATGCCATATCAGCTGCCAGCGTGGGCTGGAACACGTGGAATCGGCTTTTGGTGACGTTTTGCAACTCGTCACAGAAAAAAAACAATTCTGTGACGTTTTCCAGAAGTTCGTCATAGTAGACCTAACAGGACCCTCATTCTAAGACGAACGCAAATTAGTCACAAATTCGTCACGGAAAATCTTCTATGACGTATTTCGCGTTTACAGTGATAAAAATCGTTCGTCACGGATGCCTTGATTTCCAGTAGTGTAGGGACCGAGGAGGCGGAAGGGAGGGAGAGCACGAACGAGTGGGGTGTGTGTGTGGGGTGGGGGGGCTTCGCCTACCCACCTAGACCACGCATTCGAGCGGCTCGCGACGGCGCACCTCTCGCCTGTCGCGGCGTCGCCACTGGTTGACGTGATGCGGGCCTCCCTCGAGCTGCTCGCGCTGCCGAACCTCGCATGCTGCCAAACCTCGCGCGCCGCCTCCACCGTTGCGGCCTGCTCCACTTCCTCCGCCTCTTCCCGCGCGTCTTCCACCCCTGCGCCCCCCACTCCCGCTCTCCCTCTCACTGACCCCCACTGCCGCGGACCTCCTCGCCGTCACCAACTCCCCCTCCGACGCGGTGCGTATGCTCCACCGCTTGCTGGCGATCTAGATCCCGCCGCGGGAGGGCGGCGACGAAGAGCAGGACGAGCTGTGGCGGGGAGGGGTGACAGAGGTAGGCAGAGAGGGAGAAAGGGAGGGGAGGCGGCGGCGGCGAGGCAGAGAGGAGAGAGGGAGAGAGAGGGCGGCGGCAGGGAGCAGGAGAGGGAGGGAGAGGGCGGCAGGGAGAGATGGGGTAGGGTTCGGGGTTGCGGGAGGGGGTTAGTGAAAAATACCTTGGGGTTTTTTTAAAGACGTTGCATTATCAAATTTCTTCTTCTTTGCGTCAAAATAAATATTAGTTAGAGGGCCTACGTGAAAAATAAAAGAACATGGATACTATGTAGCCGAGAGGAAATGGGCTTAGTCATGATTTTTAGAAATCGGAGGATTTTTTTCAAAAGAGCCGAAGCTCGCGGGGCGGGTCCTCTTTTTCCCTTGGGATGCGAGGAGAGGTAAGGGTGGGTGGATGCGAGGAAGAGGTCAAGGTCGGATTAAAGATGGCAACGGGTAAAATACGCGCGGATATTAACTTTGTAAACTCGTACCGGCATCCTCAAATCCGTGCCCGCACCCGCGCCCGCAACCCGCCACGGGTAGAAAACGACATCCATACCTGCTGTCCGCAGATACCCGTATTCCCGCGGGCACGCCCGTGTACTCGCAAGCTTTAGAAAATCAACTCAATCAAGCACACAATCACAATTCAACATCAAGTAAACACCATTTATTCGAGAAAACAAATAAGTCTAAGCAAATAAATGAACTAATCTCATACATGATACGTCACAAATTAACAAAAATAAAAGCATACAACCATACAAGTCCAATTGATGCAAGCAAATATTTCGGTTTTGCGGATTTACGGGTTCGGGTAGCAAATTTTTAAATCTATTAGAAGATATCCGTTGGTTCTAGAGTTGAACCCACGCCCGTACCAGCGGGTACAAACTCAGACCCGAATCCGCGCCCGAATTTGATATCCGCGGGTACGTGTACCCGTTGCCATCTTTATGTCGGCTAGCTTTTAATCAAGCTGACGTGTGTGATGTGTTACCGTTTGCCGTTGCCGCGGCCGAACCAAACACTGGATTTTTGGGTTTTTCTTCCCCGGGGTTTATCCATCTGCTCTGAGCCTACGCTCGTCGTCTTCACTGCTCCGACGACCCGCCTTTTCGCCATGCTATCTCCATGGCGCTCTCTCCTCTCCCCGACCGCACCTCCCGCCACGGAGATACGGGCACCGCTGCATCCACCAAACCGCCCACCGTTGCACTCCTCCCTCCGGTCACCACCACCGCGTTCCGTGGCGCGGGCCGCCCCTGCGCTCTCCGCCCCCGCGACGGCTGTCTCCTCGCCGCCCTCTTCAAAGAAGAAGGTACGTTCTCCATTCTCCATTCGCCACCTCCCTGCATGGTGATTACAGCGCCAGGAGGTTGACTTTCCGCGCTTTTGTATAATGAAGGTTCTCGTGCCCATCGCCATGGGCACGGAGGAGATGGAAGCGGTCATCCTCGCCGGCGTCCTCCGGCGAGCCGGTGCCGACGTGACGCTGGCCTCCGTCGAGGACGGCCTCGAAGTGGAGGCGTCCTGCGGCTCCCGCATCGTCGCGGACACGCACATTGCCTCCTGCGCCGACCAGGTGTTCGACCTTGTGGCTCTTCCGGTAATTCACGTCTTCTTATCTTACTGATCGACGTGGTATAAATGGTTCCTGCGTAGCTTAGTGTATCGAGGATTGCAATTAACAGGAAAGTGATTTAGGAACGTTCTGGTATCTTGAGACAGCACAGCACCGAGATGTTGACAATACTTCACTCCGGTGCTATTGTCATGATTACTCATTTTTGGTGCTGACGACAAGTGGTCAACCTCATGTGTATTACATCACTTGCTAGCAGTGCCTAGAGTATTATATTTGATTTTTGGGTTCATATTTCAGGGAGGAATGCCTGGTTCAGTGCGGTTGAGAGACAGTGATATCCTTC
The DNA here is from genome assembly GCA_032594955.1 of Panicum miliaceum. Taxonomy (NCBI): domain Eukaryota; kingdom Viridiplantae; phylum Streptophyta; class Magnoliopsida; order Poales; family Poaceae; genus Panicum; species Panicum miliaceum. Next base: position 5,376,778 of record CM064064.1, read on the forward strand.
AGAGGATCACAGTTCGTCAGGCTGAGGAGAAAAGACTGTACGGTGCTATATGTGCTGCGCCTGCAGTTGTTCTAATGCCGTGGGGTCTCCACAAGAGAAAAAAGGTGGTCATTTTACTATATGGATAAATTCAGTCCACCAATGTTTGGGCCCATCTAGTGACATCTTTTTTTTCTTGTTTTTACAAGATCACCTGTCACCCATCTTTTATAGGAGATCTCCCTACATTCCGAGCTGTTGAATCAAACGTTCAGGTTTCAGGAGAGCTAACTACAAGTCGTGGACCAGGGACATCATTCCAGTTCGCTTTATCATTTGTTGAGCAAATGTTTGGGCCTCATGCAGCTGAAGATGTGGACAAAATTTTGGTTTGTCAGAAGACACTTTAATATCTTTGACTTAAAATATCATAATGTTTTAGCTGATGAGAGAACCAAACAATAGCTCAGTTGGTATAACCTCCAATTGAAGGTCAGCACCCCAGGCTTAAAGCCAGGTGCTTGCAGGCTGTGTGAATACCTCCCTAAAGGTTCCGTACTCCCCTCTCTTAGGACAAAGGGGGGCAATCTTCTCCCTGCGTCGAGTTTCTTTATCTTTTAGATGATTATAGGTTATTTTACATAAAGATTAGATCTGGTAATTGCAGTGGTTAAGGTCATGGTTTCTACTCTGCAACCACCTTAAACTGATAATAAAGGTACAGTTCAGTCCCAAGCAAGTTGGGGTTGGCTAGAGTTGAAACCCAACAGGAGCCACCGATCAAGGTTCAGGCACTTGAATAGCTGTTTTCCGTGCACTCCTATTCAAGGATAAATCTTTGGGTATATTCCATCCTTTTCAAGTCTCCATTTATTGCCTCCTCCCATATCAATTTGGCCTTCCCCTGCCTACTGGCTAAACCAATAAAATTAGAGACACATAAACTCCTCCTTTGCTTTCTCATTTCTTTTTTTTCTTAAATTCAGTTTGTTCAGGCCTACTGGCTACTCAAACTACTCAGTTTTGGTTTATTAATGTTGATGATTCTTTTTTATATTACACTACAGATGACACAAATTGACGGAGATTTTGAAAGGAGTACAGAGGTCAATGAACTTGAGTGGTCTATTGATCACAATCCTCATGTAAGTACACCTTAAACTGTATACCGTGTCATGTCATGCATGGTTTCATCCCTCACCATGATTTTATGTCATACTTTGGAGGGCATCATGCTTTAATGAAATTTGACCAACTGGTTTGCTTAAATCATTTATTTTTAAAAATCACTGCATCATAGTGAATTATTGCACAACTTAGTCTGCTATTCTAGCTGATTCTCATTAAAGGTATACCCTTGATTTATTAAAGTTCAGTTCGGTTGCACATTCCCTAGCATGCAATATAGTTGATCTCTCTGTTCACTTTCAGATGCTGTTGTTTATCATATCTAGTTCTCTCAGTAAGTTCAGTCATACTCATATGCATGGACAAATTAATTGAAATAGTATGATTGGCTTCAGGTGTATTTTGATGGAGGGTTGGCTGTTTTGTCATAACATTGATGTTAATTTGACATGAAAAACAGGTTCTTATTCCAATCGCAAATGGGTCTGAAGAAATGGAGATCATAATTCTGGTTGATATTTTAAGACGTGCAAATATAAACGTGGTATTGGCATCAGTTGAAAAATCTCCAAATATTGTTGGATCTCAAAGGATGAAGATTGTTGCTGATAAAAGCATCATGAGTGCCTCCGATTCAAAATACGACTTAATCATTCTTCCTGTAAGTTTTCTGCAGTTCATCTTTTTATTTGGATGGTCATAAATGGCAACACACATTTCAACAAGATATCTGCCTTCTGCCATTTAGTTCACAGATGTGGGACAAAATTGTCCCCACCATCCCACGTTGTTCTTTTGATGATGTCATATTATTCGAAAGTGCGTGTCTAACGTATCACAGTCAAGTTTAGGTCATTTTTTTTACAAGAGTTGATGTAGATGTATATTAGCTGTGAGCTAGTTTGCTATGAAAGGATTCACTGAGCAAAAGCTTAAAACAAGATAATCTCATTCTTGCATTTTACATAGGGCCTGGTTTTCAGATGTCATTTATAGTTTTTATGCCATCACAATCAGTTGTGCCGGCGCATTGATCTTATAATAGTAGTTTTGTTTTTAGTGGAATAAGAACTGTATGTAACCTTGTTGCAACTCCATGCAGCTATGCTAGTGTTGTTGTTTCTCAGCATATAGGTTGTCGCGATGATTGTATGTTTCCCAGATAAGTCATGTGCCTTCTTCAATTATGAATCCCTATTTTGTCCTTGATGTGCTTAAGATGTAGTATCGGGGACACCTTATAAAAAACAAGGTGTAGTATCAGGACTTGAATCCTAAACAGACTTGAACTTAAGCTGTTATGTGCAACTGCATGCTGTCTTGTTCTTTAGCATTTCATTTGTTGATATTGTACCTTTCAGGGAGGAACTGCTGGAGTTGAGCGGCTGCACAGGTCAAGAATTCTGAAGAAGTTACTCAAAGAACAAAAGCAAGCTGGCAGGATGTATGGTGGTGTCTGTTCTTCTCTGAAGGTCTTGCAGCTGCAAGGTTTACTTGAGGTGAGATTCTAAGGCTCAAAACTCACGTCACCTCATATTCGTTGGAAATGGAAAATGACATTGGATGTTTTACCTAGGATAAAATAGTGACCGCTCATCCCGCTGTAGCCAATGAGCTTACATGCAAAATTATTGACCGATCAAATATTGTGATCGACGGAAATTTGATTACTGGGAAGGGGATTGGGACAGTTGTTGATTTTGCCCTAGGTACCATCAGGAAATTTTTTGGCCATGGACGAGCCAAAAGTGTGGCAAATGGAATAGTTTTTGAGTACCCTAAGAGCTGAAGCACCAAGAATTGCTGAAACTACGAAACGCGCAACACATTTATGGTTGTAATCGAAGATCTGGCTATCTATGCTCCTGATAAAAGTTGAACTGATGCTTTTGGGACAGCAAGAGAGTCCTCTGTTGTTGCCTTTCTGGACAGCTGGACTGAAATCTCCAGATCCACTATAAATGTTGAGATGGACCAAATTTATACTGGAAGCTTCAGTGGAAGTCATTTCATCATCTTCTTGATATGATTTGTTGGCGGATAAATGACACTGAGTGATTGCAAACTGGTAAGTTCTATGTGATGTTGATAAGCATGAATACTTCTTGTTCACACACATGATCTATCTTAGCTGAAAGTTTTCTTTGGTAAAAAAAGAACACATCTGTGTACACACTCACTACACAGGCAACATATATCTGCAACTTTAGCTCAGACAACAATTTAATGACATTTCACTATTGAAATAGTTGAGGAATTTCGAGCTCTTAAATTTACAGAAATGAAAATCCTTACATCTTCAGTGTGCAAACTGATGTACTGTATGCTATATGCAGATTATGTGCATTCAAAGGAAACTTTACGTCCTCAGTGTGCCTGTATTGGTCTGGGAACACATTTCCTGAGGTCTGAAGCCCTTAGATGTTGCTATATACAATCCGTGAATTCATCTGACAATTTTATCTAACTCTGGACTTTCCCAGATACTGGGTTTCAGGAGTGCAATCTAACTGAATATATTTGCTTAAATTGGAACTTTAGCATTGCTGTTTTTTAATCAGAAGTCGGTTTGACCTCACACTGTGTATTACTGATTTTATTAGAAGTCGTTTTGATCTCTCTTTGTGTATTACTGATGGATTGTGCTTTTCAATTCATGGTTCTATGTCACTATCAGAAGTTACACGAGTTACTGAATTTAAAAGGCAGTAAGCATAACAGAATTGCTTATTTTGCTTGCGCATAACATATTTACTTATTTTGCCTGCGCCAGTCTTCAGGTAATGATATGCCTTTTGGGGCGAAGCAAATTGAGTGTGTCCTGCTTCTGACCCAAGTCATAAGATGATTCCCAGCTTTCAGACTGGAATGTAATATGATGTACTCTCCGACAGTTTCTGTAAAGTGATGCAGTGCAAAACTAGCAGAACAGGAACTCTTTTATTATTCTGTGGTCAGATACCAATAATCACACACAAATAACCATATGCCTTTTGGGGCGAAGCAATGTGAGTGTGTCCTGGTCCTGACCTAAGTCATTAGATGATTCCCAGCTCTCAGACTGGAATGTTATATATACTCTGTGACAGTTTCAGTAACAGCAATGCGGTGGGAAAACTAGTAGAATATGAACTCTTTTATTATTCTGTGTTCAGATACCAATAATCACAATTCACAAGTAATCCGTGAGAACAGTAGTTGCTCTTATTTTGCCTCTACTTTCTTATATTCCCCTGCTAGAATGATAGCTCAAGGGAATGCCCAGAATATGAACCCTGTTGTAGAGAGACCATTGGATGGGAAAAAAACTGGCTAGCCCTAATTTTTTACTGACAAGGCTCTGATTTTTCCTCTACACTCCATCTTGAGAGTAATAATAGTACCTGTAAACAGCAAAAGATATGTTAAAAGATTAAAGCATGCATCGACCCAAGGTACAGAATTATGTGGTTCTATTCCGTACGGTGAAATTCAGGTTCCAATTTCCAAATCTAGTGATGTTAATTTTGTCATGTCTTGCCAGAAACATGGTGTGAACTATGTGCATTTTATTACTCTATGATAGGGAACATGTTAATTCTCTCATGTTCGTGTTGCTGGCTGATAATCTGCTATAGCTTTGGATTTGGAATAATTTTTTAAGTAATATGAAGTGCAGATTTCATATTCAGTGCTACAGCAGATCTATTATATTTTTATTATAAAAAATAGATTATGAGAAAACACTTTGGACAATCATTGCAACCAAACATATGCAGAAATGAAAGACCATATCTGACTGCAAAAGTAGTGGATGCAATTAATCAATGGTAAAATCTGAATTCATCTTACTTGAGCATAGAACTACATCTCTGGATAGCACGACATGTGAAGCATCCACTCAATGAACTCATTTGACCATTCTTGCTGAGGCGTGGCACCATTGATACTCCTGCAAAATGCTGATCTTGAATTGCAGTTGATATATTGCATACCACTTGCATTTTCCTAGGACCCGACCCGACCTGAGGGTATTGAAAATTGTCTCCAGCGAGTATGGTCTTTCTTTTCAAGTGTTATCTGGAGAATCACAAGTATGAGTGGATATCAAACCTCCTATTAGCCAGGTAACAAAAATGAAGCATGCGATAAAAAACTAAACCCTGAAACGGACAAACAAGCATACCACAAGCAATTGAATTGCTGCTTTAAACCTTTAACTTTCTGCATATGCTTCCATGCAGTAATTTTTGCTTCCTCTGCCTCAATCCTTCAAACAAACAAACACATCCATCAGCATTTGCTGGAACATGGTAAATCCCTATATTTAATGATTGACTGACCATCCACAAAAGATAAGAATTAGCTGCACATTTTACAGAACGGGTGACAGAGGAACTTCTAGCTTCACCGTGGTTGATAAACTATGTACTCACAGGGCTAGTTCGAAACCACTATATTAGTTAACTACCTGCCCTCATTCTTTTGTTTGCCTCAGTAGGTAATTTTAGAATGAGTATAGATGCAATTCACAAAACTCAACATAAGTAATGGGAAAACAAGAGTTCAAAGATCACCCAAGAACCGCATCTGGACTGCCAACAGGCTCAAAATCCATGGTTGGCCCAACAATTATTTCTTCACTCTGTGAATGGAACCTGGAGACGGATTCACATCTTTTCTCACAATGCCTGGTATAGCCAACAATTATCTCGAAAATACAAGATGAATCCCAGAGCTGGAGCATTGCCAGGGCCAAACACCTCGCCATGATGCTCCCTTTGCCCCCTTTATCCCCTTTTTTGTCCTCTCGGGGTCTTTTGCCTTTTCGCACCATGTTTTTACTGCTCCTATTCTTATTAATATAAGATGGGTAACCAGGTCTTTTTTTAAAACAAAGATCACCCAAGACCAAGAAAAGGTATTATAAGATGCACTGTGAGAAGAACTAATTTAGGGCGGGCTAGATTGTTCTTTTTTTTTTGAAAATGTATGGAAATTCCTGGCCTCTGCATCGTCAGCAGGCTAGCATATCAGAAAAGACAATCAGAGAATATGTTGCTATTTTATGAAGTATCTGCATCGCAAGTCTAATATTTTTTGAACCAAAGTAGTTACTCTAATAAAAGATAGTGCATAGAAATAATGATATGCCTCAAAAGATTAAGAGTAATAGTAGTCCCCTTACTTTGATATATACACATAGCAATTTCTGGTACTTCCCAGTCAGAAGGTTTAGATTCCACATGTTTTCCTTCCACTCTAATATTTGTAGCGTTCTTGTCAGAGCCTCGACCGACATGTCCTTGGACCATCTAGTAAAGAGTCACCGATCATCCACATGCACATCCCTGATCTCAAGCTTAAAGAAACAACTCTCCAGCTCTTTCACTTTTTGCGCCAATAGCGAACAGGAGAATTAAGGCTTCATGTTGGGATATCAGGGCTTGTTTGTGTTGTCACATCCTTCCTCACAATTACAGGGGCAATATAGTGCCAGAGTCTTCTATGCTATCAATTCATCCATCTGCACAACCAGAAAATGTTATTCCAAAAGGATATTAATGCCTATTAAGAAATTTGAGGACACACAATAAGTTTGAATGCATTGCGTGCTCAATAGCATTCGAATGAAGCTGGCCATCAAACATTTAACCCATCTAAAACTGTCTAGTTCAATAAGAAATTCTGGTACATTAACCATAGACGTATTCAAGAATCAATGCTCTATCATTAACATTTTCAACAGTTGTCCAATGCTAACCAAAACATAAAGAAAGAATATACAGTGCTTGAAAATACGAGGCGTGTACCTTGTATAGATTCATGGGCCCATCAACATCAACAGTAGGCTGGTTGGTTTGTCCATACGAATTCATGTAGCAATTTCCTGAACACTTGCAACTGTTATTTCACCTGTAAGCCTAGCATATATTGCAGCACTAGGACGACAATTCTGCTCCTCCATGAACGATAGCAGACTAGAGCAGTCAGCAGTGTTTCCCTTTTGTAATAAACCATCAATCAAAATCTTCCAAACAATCTCATCACAGTTGTATTCCTTTGACAGTATGTCACCAAAAATTCTTTTAGCAGTATGAAAGCTTCCCTCCTCACAAAGAGCACAAATAATAAACCTATAAGATTCTAAATGTGGTAAATAGCCATTTTTGGCCATTGTATCAAGAAATCTTAATGCTTCTTTTAGCAATTTCAGTCTGCAGCAACATTCTATAATACAAGTATATACATCCTCACTTGGGGTCAAGTTAGCACTCTGCATCCCTGCGAGAAAACTTTTTGCTTCCTCCAATCTGTCAAATCTGCACAAACATCTAATAAAACAATCATAGATATAGCTGGCTGGGGCAGACTGAAGCTTAATCACCTCCTCCAAAAGTCCATTGAGAACTTTCATGTCAGCTATTTTCCATACATTAACAAAGTTGGCAACTATGTCACCAGAGGAATTTTTCTTTAGCAGCAGTTCAAGAAGAACCGTGTAAGACTCCTCATTTGGCTTGCTCCCATTATCAACCATGCTCTTATAAGATGAAAATGCCTGACTGACTAGTCCGAGATTTGCATACCCTTTAATCAATGTGTTATATGTGACTAAATTAGGGCAAACACCATGATCGATCATCTGAACCATCATGGATTCAGCATCTTCCATCCTTCCCTCTTGACAGTAGGAGCGTATAAATACTGTATAAGTGAAAACATCAGGCTTTATACCTGCTACAACCATCCTATCAAATATCTTCTTTGGACCTTCAGACCCAAACTCCCTAAGTAACTTATCAATTAGAATGGTATATGTGACAGCATTTGCTTGTACTCCATTCTCCATCATATCATCCAACAGCAACAGTGCTTCCGACAGCTTGTTTTCTCTGCATAGTCCATCAATAAGTGAACTGAACACATGGGTATCTGGCACAAACCCCTCCATGGTCATTTTCTGCATCAAATTATGAGCAGCATCAAACTTTCCCGCCTTGCACAATGCATCTATCATGCTGGTCCAGACAACCTGATTCACCTTAATTCCCTTCTGAACAAGAGACCCCAGAAACTGCTGAGCTTCCTCAATTCTGCCACGTTTGCACAAAGCATCAATCAACACTGAGCAAGTCCACTCATTAGGGACCAGCCCACTAGCCTCCATCGAGTGAAGAAGCCTAAAAGCACATTCCAAGTGCCCCTCGTTGCACTGCCCCTGGATTAAGGCTGTGTATGTCACCACATTTGCAGCTAAACCTGCCTCAACCATCCGATTGTATAGCACCATGGCCCTCTCTACTTTCCCAGACTTGCAGAATCCACATATCAGCTCAGTATATGTGCGGACATTTGGCAGGCATCCTTTACTCTGCATCCCCTCAAAGACACCAACTGCAAGCTCCAAATCCCCAGTACTGCAGTAGCCATCGATCAAAGCATTGTAGACAACAACATTGGGCACAAATCCTTCCCCCATTGCCTCTGTGAGCAGCGCATCCGCCTCTCCAGTTCGTCCTGCCCCACATAACCCGTGCACCAACGTGCTGTACACATGCTGATCAGGGGCGCATCCATCAGGCCGCATCCCAGCGAAGACCGCCATAGCCTCACGCACCATCCCAGCGCCACACAGCCCCTGGAGCAAGGCTGCGTACGTGAACGCGGTGCGCGCGCACCCCCGTAGCGGCATTAGCACGAACACCCGGCAGGCGTGCGTGAGCAACCCCGCGCGGCAGTACCCGAGGACGAAAGACGTGTAGGCGTGGGAGTCCGGTGCGAGGCCGGCGCGCAGGAGCGAGGACAGGTGGCGCTTGGCGGCGGGGAGGTCGCCGGCGAGGCAGTAGGCGTTGATGAGGGTGGTGTAGGTGCGGAGGTTGCGGGCGGGCATGCGGGCGGCGAGCGACTCCATGTCCGGGAGCATGCGGTGGCGAGCGAGCGCCATGAGGAGGGTGTTGAGGCACCGGATGGGGGGCAGTGGCGCGGAGGGGGAGAGGAGGAGGTGGGAGAGGCGGCGGAGGTCGGCGGGCGAGGAGGCGGTGGCGGAGATGGCCGCGAGGAGACGGGGAAGCGCCGCGGGCGAGGGCGGGGGCATCGCGCGGTGACCTATGGCGCGGCGGCTGGCATTGCCGGACCCGGGTGATGGAGATGGGCGGCGGCGGCGGCGGCGGCGCCGAGGTGGGGAGGTGAGAGACGGAAGGCGGATCCAGGGCCAGGGTAGTCTAGTCAGAAGACTGCAAATTGGGCCCGGTGTCGGAATGGCTGAGCCGATCCGGTTCGGGCACTAGGGGAGAAAATGGGTTCATTTGTTTTAACCATATTGCTAGGGATGAAAGTGTAGCGAATTTTCGTATTCGATCCGATCCGAATTTGAATTTTGTGGATGTGAAGAAAGTCTTTTGATATCCACACGGATATAGATAATCCGAATTTGATTGTATGCGGATGCGAAGTAGGATATGGTATTAGTAAAATCTGGAGGATATGTATTATCCGATAATTGAACGCGAATAATTCGAGATTTATAATAGAATATCCGACTACTTTCGCGAGCCCAGCAGGTCAGCATTTTGTACAAATTAAGCGCGGTCCAAATACACATATAATATTTTTATAGCTCATTAATTAAATTTATATTATGTGCACATGCATCGGTAAACCCTAACGACTGATCGACAATATTTTTATTTTGTTTTACATGTTTGCTCTATACACCTAAGTCTAAACTGAGAACTTATAATGATTTTTGTTGGACGTCAAGTTTGAAGTGTCACCATCAACTTTGTGTCGTGAACTATAAAGGTGAGTATTTTATTTCATGATGTTTTGTTGCTTCATAGATTTGATTTACGAATTATTAATCAACGTAAAAAACTACACATAAACATATATTATCCGATCATATTAATCTGTATTCGGTCCGATACCGACCCGACTCCGTACCGCATCCGATATCCTCGTAGCTCCGTATCCGTAACAGTATCCGTATAATATCCGCGCCGCTCCGTATCCGATAAAAAATATGGATGAGGATATGGAACAGGTATTATCCGCTCTGATCTGATCCGCTTTCATCCCTATATATTGCGGTTAAAAAAACAAATGTGTAAACTCACGCAAAATCTAAGGTATGTCATGTGTCAATAGACAACTGATTATTGGCACTTAGCAAAAACAAGAGCTGAATTAAACGTATACACAAATACTCCCTCCATATCAATTTATTTGATATTTTTAGTTAAAAATGAACTAATAAACGTTAAATATTAGTAAGGGGTAAGAAAACTGTAAATAAGATGAAAAAACTTTTTAGCTAAAACACTATTTTGCCTGCCTTCTAATGAAGATATATTGTGTGGACTCTACCACACAAAGTGATGGAGGACTCTGCCACCTCGAATCTAACTCATATGACATAATAGTCCGCGTCTCTTTGTTCTTACTGCAACGTACACCCTCCGAGTAAAGGTCTAACAAGCTACTAGTGGTGAGAATAAGCTAAGAAGATTTCTTCCTTCTTTCACGGCTCCCGCCACATCTTTTTTTTGCATCTCTCATTCATTCTCAACCCTGGGCTCCTCTCCCATAAGCCACACCCACAACTACATATTCATCATTGTTAGGCCTTAACATCATTAGATAAAAAGGAAAAAACGGTGGTGGTGCTGCAGTCAAGTTGTTGTAATGCTTATTTTTTTGTTTGCTCTAATACTATTTTTCTACTTCTTTCATCCCATATTATTAATCGTTTTGGTATTTCTTGATTTATAGATTTAGCTATACACCTCTATTTTAAGTTAAATAAAATACCGTGACAACCAGCACATGCAAACCATAAAAACTATACCATAATAACCACCATTATACACCGGCGTGGTGGGGTGTTTTTTTATAAAGAATACCGGGACTGTTCGAAACTCGGAAATCGCGCCATTGATTGCTGTCGGCTTCTACCCCGAATTCCATCCCCGTTCCTGCCCACTCGCCCACCGCCCAGGCGATTCCGGCGGAACCGCCGGTGAAGTTCGACGTCGCTGGCTTCTCCCCCGGGCCCCGCCCCCTCCCCCCGAATCCCATCCATATCCGGATATCCCTGCCTCCCCATCCCTGTCCACCCACACCGCGCCAGGCAATTCCCAGTGGAGCCAACGGAGAAGATCGACGCCGGACCCGCCACACCTGCCCTGCACGGCGCGTCGCTACCCCCCGGTCAGATGCGCTGATTCCTCTGATTCCCATAAGACGGCGCTCGCCCCCGCGCCTCCTCGTCGCCGCCATGTCACATGTGCCGGGCGCCGCAATGACCACCGGCGGGATTCCAGCGGCGCAATTGGTGCAGGCAACCATTCGAGCGGCTACTCACGAAGGCCGCGGTACCAGGTGAGTTCAAGCGGCTACTCACGAAACTTCACGAATGCCATTGATTTGTTTCATCCCGAAATTGTTTTTCTCATGCCGATACTTATCTCTCGGATTTTCCAGCAGTTGATTCTCCGATTGATTTAATCCATTTTTTTTTCCAATTTTCACTGCCACATACATGTCGGTGATGCTGGAATTGGAGATCTAATTTCATTTGTTTGATATGCAGCAAAATCTCCTGATCTTGTCATGTTATTGCATCCGTGGAGGTGATGGTGCAGTAATCACCTGATCTGCCAGTATCGACAACAGGGCAATCATGCCTCCCACGACACATCGTCCTGCAGTTACAGGCCTACAACAAGTTAACTTCCCTTCTGTGTTGGCTTGTTTGTTGATTTTTATTTGATTTTGTAGACTTGCTAGTTAATCTCCAATCCCGGTTTCCATGCTGTGTGCAGATCGCGGACCTAGTAAAGGAGTAAAATTGATCCCTTTTTGAAGAAGGCATCTCAAGTGGCTGATGTCTGGGATATATGCATAGAAGGATTCCTCTTCGCCCATATGTGGTATGGTGCCCATAGACCCCTTATCAAAACTTATGTCCCCTGCAGTAAAGAGAAATAAACATTGTGCCAACGTCTTGGCAGATTGAAATGTTGTTCTCTTCCAAATTTTAAAATTGGCTTGGACCTAGCATCCTTTTTATTAGAAAACTCGATTTGACCTGCATTTTATTCAATGGATTGCAAATTACGGCTTGTTCAAAACCAATATACTCCTATTTAGGTTTATCTAATAGATTAATTTTCTCTCATCATATGTGCAGATTGTAGACCCAGATTTCAGTATAATCATTTTTAGGCAGACAATATGCAGACATCCCCAATTTGTTACAGAGTTTAGAAAAAGCAGCTCATACCTCCAAAAAGTAGCATTCCACTACTACTTCATGTCCATGCCAGTGCTCATTGAGTCATTTTGTACAATTCTGCAGTCCTGCTCCAAAAACTACTCCATGGTACATTGCATGACGACCAGGGAAATGTGGCTGAGAAGACGCTATATGCATGTGTCTGTGAAGATTGAATAAGCTAGCAATCTCGTCTTGTCTGTACAACGTGCCAATGCAATTTTTTCTTTCATCCAAATGTTATCCATCGTTCTAAGATTTTTTTTCCTGGTGAACATCACTCCCTGTATTTAATTTATTTGCTCATGCGTACTAGTAGCTTATGGGTGGCATGTACTTCATTTTAATATGTTTTTTCTATTCAGCGTGCATCCTTCCTAGCACCAATGTTTTTACTGTTCCAAACAATGAATATTTCTTCTCGATATTGTCGGAGTTATCTCAAGATTTCCAGGTCCCAAATATTTGTTCACTCCTTTTATTATAAGGCTGTCTTCGCTCCATGTTATGGCCAATGGGATCATCCGAACAGTGTTCTAATGTATTTAGGTTCCAAAAAAATAAATATTTCTCATATACAGTACACTTTTTTAAAAAATCTTGTATTTAGTTTTTCAGGATTATTAAGAAAATTATTTCTCTATTCTCTCAATATTACTTGTCACTACATTTAAAATTACTCCTAGAAAACTAGTAGCTTTTAAATTGCTTCCGATATAACATTGGAAAATGGTGACTCTGTTGTGGTAGTAACTGTCCATGTACATGAGGAATAAACTTTTACATACCAAAGGAGTAATTCTATAAAGGAATGAATAATTTTTTGTGATTGTGTTTACACTGCCAACACAGAGTAATTGCCCATATACACAATGAGTAATCACCATAGACCAAAGAAGAAATCTTTAGTGAACAAGGAATAACACTTGAAGACCAAAAAGAGTAATCTTGTACAGCATGGAATAATTTTTCATAGTTATGTTTATGCGGACGAATGGAGTAAATTGTAAATACATAGGGAATAATCTTTAACGGACCAAAGGAATAATGTTTAAAGAAGGAATTGTGTTTGCATAGACGAACAGAGTATTCAACCATATACACAAGGAGTATCTTTTAAAAATTAAAGGAGTAATCTTTAAAGAACAAGCAATAGTTTTTCATAGTTGTAACTATCTAAGCTACTTTTATCTTTTCGGTTTTACATATTTTCAACCTTGCAGTATGTGGAGTAATTTTATATTTCTGGGAGCAGTAATTTTACATTATAAAATAAGAATTGTGAAATTTTGAACCGCTAAAATAGATCCTCACATTTTTAAACAATATATCATATCTTGCATGCAATCAAATTTAATATTCTCTCATGCCTGCTTCTTGCAACCACTAATAATATCCCACCAACAAAGTTTTATGGTCTATGAACCATTTAATTTCCCACATGTATACGGAAATTACTTCTCTCTCGCTCTCTTTATCTCCTCATCTCCGTTAGGCTCTGCTGGTCACTCTCCTTATCTCCGCAAATAATTAGTTGGAGCAAATCAAGGATGTCATCAATGCAAAGATATTTCTCTCGTCTCTCCCGAAAACAAATGGCGTATATTGCTCTCCAAGTCTTTGTTGTAGGCCTGCAAGTCCTGAAATCACTGCAATTTTACATTAATTGCAATACAATGGAGATTCCATGCATTGTCGCATGTGCTGCATGCTCAAAAGATTTCGCATGCTGTGTGAACGTAAACCGCAGACCGCCGCCGCCGCCTTGGAATTCTCGATACCCCTTGGTTGTGTTGTTGTGTTTGTTGTGCTAGGGCATGGCGCCGGTGAAGACCGTCGGAGCAGGGGATGGCTGACCGGTGGAGGGATCAGCGGCGCTGAAAATCAGATGCAGAATCGACATACAATCAAATTTTACGGCTGCGACACAAAACAGACAGAATTTTACGGCTGTAGGGGCTCGTCGGAGCTCCGATGGAGACGCCGCCGGGTGCGCTGGATAATATTCGAAACTCCCTGCGACCTAAATAGACCAGCCTTATATATATATATGCGCGTGCATAAGAAAACCTATGAGTCAAGAAAAGCTAAAATGACTAATAGTTTAAAATGGAGAGAGTAGATATTTATCTAGGATATAACAAGAATAAATAGTTTGGTGCACTTGGAGTCCTCCTTTATCATACCCAAGTCAATTTTCTAAACACGCACCGCGACACACATTTGTTTGTAGCAATGTTGCAGTTCCTAATTCTAAATGTTTTAGAGTTTCTTGGTAAACGTTACTGACTCACGGTAGTTCAAACGACATAAGTTTGGTTTGTTTTAGATCCTTTTTTTAGGCCTCGTATGATCAAGTTCATTTGCCTCCTCCTTTGCATCCTTTCCCCCCCTTTTTCTAAAGATTTGGTCTGATGTTGCATCTTTGATTTTTAGAATGTTTCATGTATTATTTTCTAATGTTTTTAGACTATTTCAAATGTTGCAACCTCTAATAAAAACTGTGGATTTCTGGGAACAGATTTGATTGTTGTGGTGCACTTTTTCTGTGGAGGAAATCCTGCAGTGTGGCAGGAAAACAAATAAAGTTCTTGCCATTGTTTTTTCCCCTTGGAATGATAGGACAATAGAGATCCTCATGCCCTCATGCGCTCATTTTCTGAGCTTTCTAGATGGAAAATTCCAACATAAATGTCCCTGAAGAAATAATAGAAACACCATAGAAAAGTGACTTGATTGAAGCTGTTCAAGGATGTGAAACTATATGCTTATTGTTCTTTTGTTACCTTGCTCAATCTCTCGTTAGCATTCCATTTTTGTAATGTATTCTTCAAAATCCACAGACTAACTGCGTAGATCTAGTATTATGAGTAAGTAAGTTACTCAAAAACCAGTAGCAAGCTAGCAGGATGGTTATTACCACGAACTTCTTTGGCCATGGACAAGCTGATAAAGGTGTGGGGACAATTCACTTATACCCCCCTCACTAATAACATGGCAGCGCCATCAGACTTACAGACGACTTTTGGTATGAGGCACAGCCTTCTGATGACCCTAGTCATAAGATGGTTCCCAGCTCTCTGAGACTATGATTCCTATACTCTAGTAGTTTCTGTAACAAAAATGCACTGGAAGACTAGCAGAAGAGGAACCATTTTATTGCTATGTAGTGAGATACCAATAATCATAATTCACAAAGCATACATGATAACAGCAGCTCCTCTCGTTTTGCATCTACTTATGTTACCCTGGCAGAATAAAAAATTAAGGGAGAGAGAGAAAAAAACAGAATATAAACCCTGTTGCAGACAGGCCATTAGATGAAAAATTTGGCAGACCCCATTTCCATACTGACGAAGCTTCGAGTTTCCTCTAAACTCCACCTTGAAAGTAAGAGCGGTGCCTGAAAACAGCAAAAGTTATGTTCAGACTTAAGAGTAAAGCGCTCATGGATCCAAGGTACAGGATTGTGTGGTTCCAAATATACCAAATTGAACACACATAAGTTTTTTTTGTCTTTAACAAAAAGTTCTTGGGAGCAGGACATATGATACAGGTACAAGATAAAATCTGTGCAAATGCACAAGGACACCATTTCAAGGGATAATAACTCCTGCCTAAAATGATATGTGGTTTTTATAGTTTAGCAGGACTTCCCAAAAACTAGTTTCCAAAAGCATATTTCTGGTTTCTGTCATATTGTCCATATGAGATGGAAAAATAAATTATGCAAGAACTGACAAATGCTATGTCATACGCTAGTGTGAGATTGACTAGCAACATTTACTGCATCATCTTCCCACACATATATAGTATGATATTATATAATTCATGATGTAATGGGAAATGCAGATTTGAAACCCACAACTACAAAAAATTATATTATATTTTACTTATTATAATAGATCATTGGGAAAACACTTTGGACAATCATTGCCAACCGAGCATATGCCGAAAAAGAGGATGATGATCATAACAGCAACTGCAAGAATTGGCATACATCTTACTTGATCGTGCAACTTATATCTCTAGAAAGCATGACATGTGAAGCATCCACTCAACGAATTCATTTGACCATTCTTGCTGAGGTGTGGCGCGGTTTTGATACTCCTGGACATATGCTGATCATGATTGGCAGTTGTTGTACTGCGTACCACCTGTGTTTTCCGAGGAGCAGACCTGAGGGTGTTGAAAATTCTCTCCAGCGAGTATGGTCTTTTCTTTTCAAGTTTTATCTGAAGAATGACAAGTATGAGGGGATATCAAGCCTCCTAGCAGCCAGGAAACAAGAATGAAAAGTATGCAAAAAGGGGAAACAAAAATAAATCAGGAAAGAGAGAAACAAACATACCACAAGCTTTTGTATGGCTGCTTCTGCGTTTGCTTTTTGCATATTCTCCCATGCAGTCATTTTTGCTTCCTCTCCCTCAATCCTTTAAACAAAAAGTGCATCTATCAGCATTTGATAGAAGATGGAAAATGTATTACAGCTTCATTATCTTCTCAAATCCCTATATTATTTTAGTGAACAGGTGATAGAGGCGATAAAGTCTAGCTGCACTAGCACGACAGGTGTAAACCATTCCCTAATTCGAACTACGCCCAGATGTAATGGAATGACAAACAACTAAAAGAACTATGTACTGACATGTTTCATGTACCTCTTCCTCCTAAAGATAATTCAGACACTATTATATTAGTTTAAGTCAGGACTTGCATTCATTCTTTTAATTCCATCAGTAAGTTACTTTAGAACAAATAATAACTGTAGTTCACAAAATTCAACACGATTAGTTATATCTAAGTAATAGGAAAAACCCAAGAGTTTGAAGATCACCCATGAAAAGGTAACACAAACATGCAGTGTGAAAAGAACACAACTGAGGCAGGCTAGCATATTATTTAGATAATGGGAGAAAACTTCTGGCCTTTGAATACGCAAACTAGCATATCACTATATTAGAAGAGACACTGAAAGAATATGTTGGACATGAAGTAAATATCTAAGTAGTTAGTCCAACACTAAATATGATGCATAGAAATAATGATATGCCTGCATCGAGCCGGTCAAACAAGTAGTTTATCTGAAAAGCATCAACAGTACTGGCCCCTTACTTTGATATACACTTAGCAGTTTCCATTACTTCCCAGGCAGAAGATTTAGATTCCATTGTCTTTTTCTTCCATTCTATAATATTTGTTGCATCCTTGTCAGCACCTCGGGTGACATGTTTCTTGGACCACCTAGTCAGAGTGACCCGATCATCCACCTGCACATCCTTGATCTCAAGCTTCGAGATACAACTCTCCAACTCTTTGACTTGTTGCACCGACAGCGAACGGGAGAATGAACTCCTCATGCTGGGAGAAGATGACCTGCTTATATCAGGGCTTGTTTGTGTTGCCACATCCCTCCTCAGAATTGTAGGGGTACTGCTAGTGGCAGTGTCTTTTATGTTTTCAATTCGTTCATCTGCACAATGAGAAAAGGATATTTCAAAAGGACATTAGTACCCCATGAGAAATTTGAAGATACTTCTGTAAGGAATAAGGTCGAGTGCAATAGTGCATTCTGTTCTGCTGAATAACGTTAGAACCAAGGTGGCCATCAACATTTAAATTTTCAGAAACATTTTTTTTCGGCAAACCATAATGTATTAAAATTTTTAATGTTTTATGACCTAAATTTTTCAATGGTAATCTAGCGATAATGGAAAACTTCAAGAAAGAATGAAAATATATGGTGCTTAAGAGCAATAGAGCATGAGGCGTGTACTGTTTATAGATTTTTTTAGAAACAAGGCGTACCGTTTATAGATTCATAGGAAGTAGGCAATGACTGGTATGACTCAGTTGCACTACCATATTGCTGAGAAACCCAGGTAGATCGCATAGCAGGATACAGACCATTCGTTTGACCGAACCTGCCTCCTCGTCCATTGCTGCTATCCTCACCCGATGCTGCACCAAGATCCCTTCCAGGGTCCATAATGCCACCACAAACATGCTCAGGTAGCAAAACTCCAGCCAAGTAAGGTGAGTTCACTGTGAGATTTCCAACTCTACCACTCTCAAGGAACAGAGCCGATGATGAAGATGAGTATGGTCCACCAAATCTGCCAGCAGGTCCAAGAGGTCCACTTTTGGACTTCGGCCGCCAGAGTTGTGGGATTGACTTACCAAGTGCATTGCCGGGGTTCGGACTGAAGATCCACCGTTCTGCATCCTCCCATTTTGATGGCAGTGTCCTCCCACTGCTATATGGTAGCACCGTGCTGCTTGCTGGATGCCTTCTATGACCGGTTGAAGGCGGGATCACTCTTTCAGAATTCGAACCCTTCTGGTACCCAACAACTGTGGTCCCACGCCGATGGTAGCTCGGTGTCCCTGGACTAGACAACACGTCTGGCCTGTTATATGATGAATATGACGCACCCGACCCCTTGCTGATCACCCTGACACCGTTGGCAGGGAACCCTGGAGAATGCGTCGAGGATTTGGCAACACCAGGGCTGCCAAAATCAACCGAGGCAGGTCGTTGTGCCCGGTCCTTCCTACCTTGAAAAAGAACCGCCCCCAACCGATGCCGCTGCTCTTGGCATTCTATCAAACAGGATATGAGCATAACTTATTAATACTCATGAACCACCAATGGACCATCACCAGGTTCAAGAATATTACCTCTGGTAGGACGGGGGACTGCATTCTTGGCCTGCTCCTGGAGCCGTGCACGTACCCACCTATTGTCCTTGGCCCCCTGTAATGCCCCTTCATCATCATCCTCTTGTGGTTCCGTGGAGCCTGCAGAAGCTTCAGAAGGCAAAAAGTCCATCAAACTTTAATGGCTGCAAACTCGTGTGTTAACAAGCAAATAAGCAACAACAGTGCACAAGCAAGACAATGACGCAGTGTAAAAGTACAACTGCACACGAAACGAGCTGCTGACCAAATTCTGCGTGCTCACCGTAGGAGGAGGAAGTGAGCCTCTCGTCAGGCTCCGGACTCGTCACCAGACGACCGCCCCGGCGCACGAACCTGGTTAAAGGCTGCACCAATAATTCTCTTAGATGAGGAAACACAATCTATCCTAACAAGTTGCAATTTGCAAAGAAGCGATCGATCGAGAGAAAGAGCGACGCAATGGGGATGGAAATTTGAGCATCCAAGGTTTAGGGCCCCATCTGTTTGTCCCAGTGAGGTTTACTTTCAGAGATCGCACTGTATCTGCTACAGCCTCTAGCTGGACAGTATCTTATCTAATACTGTTGCTTCTTGTCTCTAGCATCGGCATTGGCATCTCTAGGTGTACGGCATGTGTCTCGTTGACTACCTAGATCAGTGTGGGAAACGCCACTTGCATAAAAAAAAGTTAGCACTAATCAGTAGTCATCCAACATCGATCCCACCTCGGATACCACGAGTCAAGAACAGAGGGAAAAAGACAGAGGGAAACGACGCGTTTATGCTATCTGATCATGCCTGGTTTGTCATCTCTCTCATGATTCAGGAAATGCTCAAGGGAATGGAGGCAACGACATCAAGAGTGCCGCCCGCTTCCTCATTTCCATGAAAAGTTTTGCACTTCCACCATGGCAAGCAGAGTGCGAGAAGCAGCAGAGAAGTGGCTACACAGGCAACAGCAACTAACGCGAGGCCAAGCAAACCAAGCAACGCAGGAAGGAGAGGATGACGGACCGAGTCGCCGCCGGACGATCCGCGCGCGCTGCTCCCGCGGCTCGTCGAGCTTGCCGACGCCGAGCACCCGCTTGCCTCCCCCTCCTCCTCCTCCACGGCCCCGCGCCTCCCCCTCGCCACCGCCCCCTCGCCTCCGCCGCCATCACCAACCCGCATCTCTCCCTCCCCTCCCACAGGGACCGCGCGAGCAGCAGCAGCCGCAGCGCCGCGAGCGGGAGGGAGACAGCCCGGCACGGCACGGCGCAGCGAGAGGCGCGCGCGGGTATTAAAAATGGCGGGTGCCGGGGTGGTGGCGTTTAATAGCAGAGGCGAGGTGGGAGGGAAATGAATCCGATGTCCACCCATCCACGGGTGGATGATGGATCGCCCCGCCCGCCCCCGGGCGGTGGCCACGCCGCCACGAGACACCACCGGCCGAAGCCGCAGTGGGGGTGGGGGATCTCGAGGCCGGCGCCAACGTGGTGGCCTGGGCTAGTCCCAGTAATAGCTGCGGATTCACGCGGCGCTACCGCCTACCGCAGTCATTGCGCCGCCGTACTTCGTGGCCCGTGGGTAGCATGGCGTTCCGCGGCGGTTTGGCTGGCGGCGTGCGTGTGATTGGAATTAGTTTGGCATGGCCAGGCCGACTTTTCCGTTTTCCGGAGTAAATACATCCTGGCCCGCAGGCTATGAGTGTGTTGCGCCGTTGGCCTGTTTCGATGGCGGAGTTTGGCTCACTGCATCTTTCCGGCCCTCGCTGAGGCGGAGCAGCTTCTTCTGCTCAAGCCCGTGGTCTGAGGAGCTTGCAAGTGAAGGTGGAGACCATCCTGGGCCGCATTGGAGTTAGTTTGGCATGGTTGGCCAGGCCAACTGACTTTTTCTGGAGGACTGTGATCCCAGGTGTCGCAGAAGATTTTCCGCTACCGCTCGCGATCATCTAATTTAAGTTTGTTTAATGAAATGAAGGCCAACGCAGAGCTGTTTCGCCGTTCGCCGCGTGCGTTCATCTATTTTTTTATTTGTGCAGAGTCCTACCGATAAGACATTCAATTACGAACTGTTGTAAAAGGTCTTCCCCTCCTGACTACAGCAAGCGACGTGCAGTCTAACCAAACGAACAACCTAAACAAATATTATTACTCAGAACAAAAAAAATATAAATGGAACGGAACAAATATTAACATATAGAAAAAATATTGACATATAGAATAAACTAGCATGGTTACCCGCGCAAATTGCGCGGGCTAGATACATATTTGGCAAAGGAAAATTTATCTTAACAAACGTGATATAGCATATAGTTGATTTATGACTTAATTGATGTTTAATTATCATCAAATCCATTGTTAGTGCACAAATCCTTGTCCATGCAGTATTGGCACATAACTTTTCACATAAAAAAAGATTACCTGATTTCGTGATTCCCCTCCTGATTTCAATCAATAAAAAAAATTCCAACTTGTGATGATGCACGGCCATATCCTACCTAGTCAATACATGACCTTGCTCTACCCTAGTGATCCATGATCCCATTGTTCTCTAATCGCCGCGGGAGGTCAGATTTGTATCCTTCTCGATGTTGCTAACTGTACACCCTCTATAGGTACATGCCTTGTCTGGTTAACTACCTAATAACATGAAGATTTTGCCTTCTACTTGACAACATATTGTCCCAACATAAAGCTACATGATATAAGCAAATCCATATATCTTCCATACATATTTGCTCGTATGAGGTGCCTTTCGGTTGTTGTGTTTGTTGTCTCTTTGCTGCTTCTATCCATTTGATATGGTGATTTTTGAGTTACATGATGCTTTCAAATTTGTACAGATAAATATCCAATCCTATGTCCTATCCCGTAATCCAGGTCTTCATTGACCGCAATTATGAATCGTAAGTGTTGTGAACTCTAAAATTGATTTGATGTGTACTCTTCTTTTTTCCTACTATAATTTCAGTTTACTATTAGAAATTAGACTTCTTAGTTTTATAGATTTTACAAAGACTCTTTATTTATGTGCTTTAAATTGAAGTTTGAGAATATTATTTGTATTTTGCATGAACTTTATTTTTTATTTAATCTAGACTGTTGCATGATGACAACAGTTGACTGCTTAAATTTTCCCCTTTTCCATTTAATTTGCACATTGCTTGTAAACATGTTGTCTTCTGAGCAATGAAACTCCTTTAGATCTTTAGGAAAAAAATAACATGAGAACTGAGGAAAATAACTAATTGAGTGGAGAACATCTTCTCTACCTGTGTCAAAGAAATCCCATATATGAATAAATGTTTACTTTTAGCAAAATGTGATATAAAACTCTATTCCGTAGAGGATAATAGCATCTGCTTGCTGGATTTTATATGAATGAAGTTTTTATTCATGAAATAGAGTTATGAAATGTGGTAGCTTTTAACAGTTATCAAGCAAATACAGATCCTTGGAAGACGCACAAAATTGCCCAAGCAGTTTCATAGGCATACCCTGATATAAAAAGAGAATGTTTGCGCCTGCTATTACGTGTGTTAATTGTAGAGATGATTTCTTGATGTGTATGGCCCATCTTACCTGTAGGTTTGTTACCTACCCATTTCACCACATCCAACCACCCTTCTTGGTGATGTGCTTAGACCGCAGTGCCGAGCAGTCATGATCTATTGGAGAAAGCTTGCCGACATGTCTCCAGAAAAATTGATTCTTAACTTGTGTCTAGACGTCGCATGCATTGAGCAACCAATATTAACACATTGTGTGTTCGATGTTATTTTCTCTCTATGATTGGTCAGTTGCGGTTCTCTACGTTTGCGCATGCTACCCTGCTCTATTGCTCACATTGATGACCCATCACAACATAATCTACTTATTGGTCTCACCAACGGAGCTTGAACATGGTCAACCTTAGGGGAATCTCCATTGAATTCATGGAGGTCAGATTTTAAAATTTGAGCTTTGATCTTGATCTTTGTGCTGCAGCAGAGTCGTATGCTTGATGCTTGATGCATTTGAGCGAGCACCTCAACCATTCTCGGGGCCATAAAATGAAAGAGATAATAAAATTTATTCGATTTTGATGGTGATCATATTCTAGCT
This sequence comes from Panicum miliaceum, assembly GCA_032594955.1. Lineage (NCBI taxonomy): Eukaryota > Viridiplantae > Streptophyta > Magnoliopsida > Poales > Poaceae > Panicum > Panicum miliaceum. The sequence continues at coordinate 5,399,908 of CM064064.1, forward strand.
ATTTTCTTGATCGCTATAGAAATCAACTACTATTTTTTTCTATTTTTTAATTCTTAAATTTATCAATTTCTTACTCATATTTGATAATGGACTTTTTGCTCAACTACTAATTTTCTTATTTTTCTAATTCCTAATTTAGCTATTTACTTATTGTATTTGGCTTGAACTCTCTAATTATGTTCTATTTTTTATGTTTTTAGTTATAACTTTAGTTACTTATTATTCATATTTGATATTGACTCTTGTGTTAATTCAGAACTTTTTTCATAAAATCCAATGATGTAAATCCTTCTTTTTATCGTACTTGATATGGACTCTTGCGTTAGTTCAAACCATTAAATCTTCATAAAATCTAATGGTGCAAATTCTTCTCTTTTTTAGACTATTGTGAAAATTTTTAGACCCTCTCGATAAACATGATGCCTTCTTTTAACACTCCCTTAATAATATAATAGATAAATCTTTACATATTTCTAAAGGACGTAATGTTTCTAGATTAATTTTTGGTTTGGTCCAACTTCTAATATCGACATATGAGCCTTGGTCCATCCCGTATGCGATTCGGTCAAGTCCTCCGTCCATAACTCGATCACGTAAATCCCTACAAATTAATGCACAGGCAACTATATGTATCCGATATCTACGCAGTTTTTATCTGTAACAATGCACGGGTATATTTGCCTAGTAGATACTAACATGTATTCATCTCCAATTAATTATTTTGTCTTGTAAGTCAAACCAAGGATAATCTTAGCGCCGACACGATTTTTGCGTAGCGTGGGGGGCATCTTGTATATTGGATTTTGCTTGTGACCATCATCGTTTTTACTTGAGTGTACATTGTCTCCGGGGCTTCTTTTCTTTAAGATTGGGCGATGCAACCATTGAGAACGGTTGTCTTGATCTCAGTGGAACCCGCTAGAAGATGTTCACTAAGTTGGAGGATACACCGTGGATTGAGCTAGCATTGGCCGCTTAGCCGCCGTCTTGCTACGTGCTTTGCTCGCGACAGACGTAGATACGTGACCGTCATATTCTTTTTTAGATAACGTTTGCACGCACGCAAACTTTCTTTAAATATCAAAGTTGGATTCTATTTCTATAATTTTGATCTTTTAATTATTCTATTATATATATTTATTAGTCATATCTGATAGGGACTCTTTGAGCTAGTATGGTCCGTTATATCTTTATAAAATCTAACGGTCTAAATTCTTCTCTCCTTCTCTCTTTAAGATAGTCTAGTTCGTTAGATCTTTATAAAATCTGACGGTCTAAATCCTTCTATTTTTTAGATTAATGCGGAAATTTCTAGACACTTTCAACAAATGTGGTGATTTTTTTTAACACTCTCTTATTAATATAATAGATGGAATAAATTGTTCGATCAGAATAAAAAGTAAACAAGAGGAAGAAATAAAAAATAAACGAGAAACACTGCCCACCGAAGTGGTACACTAGCGCTAGCAGACAAAATATTGCTACTAGTGATAGCACAAGGCCACGTGGGCCGCCGTCGCCGCAAGCGGAAGGCCACAGGCAGTAAACAAAGTCGGCCCATTTAGCATACGTGGGCAGTTCTGCGATGGCACCAATCACAGTCGCATGCCACAGCGACTATCTATCGCTTGTACCGTAAATTATCAAACCATCACCTGAAGAGAAATATGATCACTGTTCAGTCCAATGCGGCCCAACACAGCGGCCAGCAGCTCTTTCTTCTTCCTCGCGCTGGCGAGCCGCTCCTTTCTCCTCCTCCTCCTTCCTCGCACTTGCAAGTCGGGTCACGATCTTCGGGTTTGGGGTTCGGGATCGGGGTTGGGGGTTGGTGTTACTTTCCCGCGGTAGAGGAGGGTCCTTGGGCGGCGGCGGACCGGCGGTGGCGATGGATTGTGAGCGGGGCGGCGGGACGCTACCAACCGCGGGTGGCGGAGGACATCCGGTGAGCGGTGGTGGAGGCGGGGGTGTGGCGAGGTAACCTCCGGCGAAGCTCTGACAGCGGGTGGTGGTTCCATTCGACGACAGCGGTGGACGGAGGTGGTGGTAGGAGGCGGCGGCGGCGGTGATGGGAGGTGGCCGGCGCGGGCGGGCTAAGGTCCCACCGGAGCCCCGCGCCGGCGGCGGTGGACGGCGGGTGCTCAGAAAGAGGAAGAAGAAAGGAAAAGGATGAGGGAGTAGATAATGGGTTTTTTAAATCCGTTAACCCGACGGGCACGAGTTTGGGCATAAAATTAAACCCGTGACGAGTAATGGGTTTTTTAACGGGCATGAATTATGTTCGCGGGCACGGGTCTGAGGAGCTTGCAAGTGATGGTGGGCCGCTTACTACCGCCGGAGACCTGGCTCCAGAAACTTTGAGCCATCTCGTGTCTAGCATTAACATTTTATTTTTTTAATAAAAGAATTCCAGCAGCACATAAGTTGGGAGTACGTTTACAGGCCCAACACAGCGGGGGATTACTAGCCACACATACGACATCCCTTCACGAGCTGCAGCTTGTAACACGCACAACCTGCCAGGAAACACTTGGCTTGGCAAAAATGCACACATCTGCATTGGTCTTTGGAGCATTAACACCACGAGACAATCGTCGCGTCATTGTAAAAACAAAGGAAAAAAAGATCTCTCTGAAGAATTCCTACAATTAGCATACACAAGCTAAGATTAGGACAGTGAGATTACTGCGGAGCTCTTCACTGTTTGCAGTCCACCAACTGGTTTTTGAAAAGCAACTTTTTTTCAAAAAAAAAAAGCAACAGTCCACCAATTGGTGCATGGCCAGAGGCAGTCGAACCATGGGTGCACACGGACATGGAGGGTCAAGAGCCAGAAACTACAGGGCCCTAATGGTCGGTACACCGTTGGTGGCCTGCAGCAACTAACCGTCGGGCACCCGGCCACGTTCCCTTCCCGTTCAGGCCCCATCCAACGACCTGATCACGACCCACGGAAGAGAGAGCCTCCCGTTCAATCCAACCGCCCTGACCCGCGTCGCGATCCCTCCGATCGTCAGTTCGGCGGGCCCGGCCTGCCGGCCGCCGCCCTACGAACTAACCAGCCGCCCAAACGCCCGGCTCCATCTCGCCGCCGGCCCACCCCCGCCTCCCATGTGGCCGTCGGCACGGCTCCCCTGCCGGCTCACTCGCCGTCTCTCCGCGCGTCCACGAGCAGCGAGAGGTGTCAGATCGAATTGTTCCGCGGCCAGCGTAACGTGTACACATCTACCTCGGTCCACAGCGGCGAGACCACAGCCGCGGCCCACCGCTCGCGGCGGCGGGCGTACAAGCGCCCACGTACACGGCGACGCCGCGGCCGGCCGGCCGGCCGGGTTCGGTACCCGGTCCCGTCACCCGCGCTCGCGTGTCCGGCCACAGACCGCCGCGGGGTCGGTCTCGCGCGCCCCCCGCGCTCTGACGGGAGCGACAGCGGCGCCGCTCCGAGGCCGGCGATAACGCGAGGGGACGGGAAGCTTTGGTGTCTTCCTCCATACCCCTCCCCGCGCGCCCGTATCTCTCGCTCAGGTGTCACCCGGCCGGGCCCTGTGCACGGGGATGGCGCCGCCCGCCCGCCCGGCCGGGCACGTTCCGACGCGACGTCGTCACGTTACCCCCTTCTCTCCCGCGGGTTTCACCCCTGTGCGTATCTCGCCGCGATTTTGGCTCTACGTACACGTGGGGCTCCGCGCCCCATGTGTCAGGACTGCCATGCGTGCCGTGCCGTGACACCGATCCATCGTCTCGTCATCGCCGTCGCTGGCTCGCGCGCTAGCTTGCCGGCTCACCGGACTGGCCTCCGATCCGGCCGGCAAGCGTCTGGCGTCGCGTCCACGTCGAGCCCGAGACCGGCATGTCCTGGGCAGGGTTGAGTCCTGATTTGGCTGACAGGGCTTCCTGTCACGAGAGATCGAACACGCAGGCGTGCGCTTTCAGCAGGTGCCGGGTCGTCGTCCTCTCCAGAGTCCTCGCCGCTACCCCGTCCCGATTCCCAAGAGGATGTAGCAGGCACACCTGTTCGCCGAAACAAAAACACTGGTCAGTGTGGGCTCCCGCGCGCGATGCTAACATATTGGCACTTGGCAGCACGCACCGGGTCATGCATGGCGGTCGACGGTCTGGCGCTCGAGGAAGGAGGCTAGCTAGGTTCATGCACCCTGGCCAACAATTTCCCTTTCCGACTGCGCACCACACAGGATCCGGAGCATGTCCGTGCTGGCCGGAACCGAATCCATGGCGGAAAACAACGTCGCCGAAGAAGGAGAAAAGCGATGAGCACCCAATGATGGAGTAATGAGGAACCAATCAAAGCTAGCTTGGCCCGATCGATGGAACATGGAAGGTGCCAGCTTTGTTGGAGAGGGAGGTTTTGGTAGGATCGGGCCGGCGGAGTAGGACGGGTCTTGGGCGCCCCCGCGCGCGTGACGATGCCGACCCGGTGGCATCGGCCAGTCCGCGGTCTCTGGCGCCAGGAGGGCTGCACCTGGGCGCTCTGAATCCGCCGGAGGCCACACCGGATCTTGCCGCCGTGGGGCCGGAGTGGAGCCACCCCCCGCCGCAGCGCGACACGTGCCCTTCATTCCCCGCGACCTGTTCGACGGACGCCGGCGATCCGGTCGGCGGCGGCCGTGGTGGGCGCGCGCGCGCACCCCGCGGGACAACGAGGCCCCATCCGACGATCTCCCCAAGCTTTCCCACTGATGGGGATGTCTCGCAAATCCCGTGCACTGTGGTGGTAGCTAGACCGGACGCAGCAGGTTCAGAGCACGCGTTTTTTTCCTTCCCGTGTTCCTCTTCTGAGGCCTGGCCCCTGAGGGCACGTATCAGCTGAGACAACGGCAGGGCGACGCTGACGACCTGCGAACTGTAGCTGCCGACAGGCAGGGTGTGGGCAGCCGAAAAGATTTCTCCTCTTGGCCAGTGAAATCCCAGGAGAGCTGGCTCAGTGGAGGTACGGGTACCAGACGATTCGCCGTCGACGACGGCCTTGCGGGGTGGACCGAACTGAGCACGTCGGTCTCGCGACAGGTCGATCTGTCGAGCGGGCCGGGAGGCCCGGGCAGACCACGGCGGAGCTATCGAGTTCCCCCCCGCACATGGCTGCGACGGGGGGGGCGGCACATGTACAAGGGTTTAGATCTTGTGGCGGATCGCCTCGCGCGGCCCCGGTCTTCTCGCGGCATCATCGCGGTTCCACGACGAGCATTCGTCGCCGTCTTCGTCGTCGCCGTCGTCTTCGCGCTCTAGCTCGGATCAGATATGCCAACGTCTCTATTTTTCACCTGTACTTGCATGTGCCGGGGCCACTCGTTAGTTCAGAAGGTTTCGGATCTGCTCATCACGACGTGCGCGTCTGCTGGGGGGGGGGGGGGGGGGGGGTCTAGAGTTCTAGACAGAGAACGGTGATTGAAATCGTGAACGTGTGTGGCGCTTGCATGAATAGTGCGAGAGGATATGTAGGCATCGTACGGTGGGTATATTGTCCAGATATCAACTGTTCATCTTGATTGACGGTCGTGATTACTAATCCAGCAATCCTTAATTGCCGTAGCACTTGTAGTTATTGTCAATCGAAAGAGCGAAATACGGCAGAGATGCCCTCTATCCTAATTGTCAGTTTGGATTCAATAAGTGATATCCAATTAGTTGGTCCAACCTACTCCCTCTGATCCAAAATATATCTATTTTTAGATTTTTAAGTCAAACCTTTTAAAGTTTCTTTTAAATTTTGACTATGAATAGTAAAAAATTATAAAAAATTGTGAAAATGCTATTATTTGATTCAAAATGTAACCTTTTCTATTTAGAATTAATTATTTTTAAAGATATTATTAATCAACGTATTGTCTTTACTATATTATCGGACATAGGTAGTAGTTAATTTCAGCTGGCCAGCTAATTTATTAGCTAGGTGCATAATTAGGTTTGCAAAAGTTACCGGGAGTATTTCTGCAAGTGGGCGACGGTGACACATGCAAGCTTAGCATAACTTTTGGTTCTAAAGGCTGAAGGTGATAACTCTACCTGAAAGTTTTACCGAGAGCATTTACGAATCAGTGTCGAGCGATTGCCGACCAAACACCAGCGATTGGATAATGTTCAGTGGGTAAAATAACTACTCCCTCCGTTCAAAAAACAAGTTATTATAGAAATTCTAGGATAAATGAAAGTTAAAATAACCATATTTTTCCCTATTTATTTTCCATATTTGACACTAATTAATTCTTGCATGCACATGCACTTTCTAAATAGGGTAAGATGATTTATTTTTTGAACAAATTTTAAAACCTAGAAAGAATTATTTTTTAGTACGGAGGGAGTACTAGTCACCCTCGCCCATTCGGTTGAAACTCTAGGTAAAAGTGTCAATCAGTGAGATATCCAAACATGCCTTAAACTTGTCTGTTTGTCCCTAATTAAGCTTGTTAACTGTACTTTTTTCCGAATGAATTAGATGTCGTACTGTCATTATTAAGCCTGAATCCCTCTAACATGCCTATATATGTGACAAATCGTCAGTTGAGTTTGGACCACCTGTCCATGCTAATTATGGTGACTTTGACACCGAATGGAATACAACGGTACGCCACACCCGTCAACTTTAGAAGCGCTATTCAGCTGCAAGCCTGCAATGAATACAACGGTATGCCACACCCGTCTATCTCATACTCTATTTCATCTATTAAATATTCTAACATAATACTCATATATTTATCATTATCTGGTTGCAATAGATTTATTTAGTAACTTTGCATCACACGTCCATATGTGTTTAATATGTGTTTAATTGAACTATTTTTTGAACTATGTGAACAACATGAAAATTGATACTTTTATCTCTTTCCTCATACATGAATACATGGTGACACACGTCATGAGTACTATTTTTTATAAAGTTAATATAAATAATATATTAATAATGATAGAAATAGTAATTTAAAATTTTATATTTAGATATTTTAATATTTTATTATAATTATATAATTTAGATTTAGATTTATGGGTCAGTTTAACTTTTAATAATGATATAATTGGACTTATATGCAAATTTGTGGGGTTATTTGCATTATTCTTATAATAGGTGGGGAATTTACATGAATATTAGGGGGTTACTTTAGTTTATTTTTTATAATAGCAGAGGTGAGTAATTTAGATATATGTTTAGGGGGTTACTTTATATTATATTTTATAATAGTATAGGTGGGTAATTTAGATACATGTTTAGGGGTTACTTTAGCCTATTTTCATAATGACAGAGGTGAGTAATTTAATAGAAAAGATAACAAATTCAATGGCTACTACGATTAAATTTGTCGGATTGGTGGCCAGATGTTTCTGATTTTTGTGAAAATTTCTAGAACTTTTCTAATTTTTTAGATTGTCCACCTAGGATCCTAGGTGGTTTCACGTGAAGGCTTTATTGGAGCCTCCAATTATAAGATAAGATGGTATGCATTTTTGTCATGAGAGCAAGGACTCTATCGACCGGTAGGAATTCAAGTCTACTTTTCCTCTTAGATTATTTCAAAACAAAAAAATATGGTATAAAACACTACTACAATCGTAACAATCTCCATCGGAGCTCATCATCGCACATATCCATCCACCCTTTCCATCGGACGTCCCACTTAAGTTGATGGCCAAAAAGCGGAACGCCAAATAGAACAGTTTCACTTATCAGAGGAAACAACTTTCGTCTTTCTACATTCTGGGCCAGCAAGCAGAGCTTCTCCACGAAGGAGCTTTTGGAGAAGCTGCCGCTCGCTCAAACAGGGGCTTAGTCAAGTTTGCAATTACACTTATTTGGTCGTCATGTTTGTTAGTTAAATAAATTTGATGTTGCCCTTGGACCCCTAAATATTATTTTTTGTAAATTATAACAAAGTTTCTGGTCCTTTAAAAAATGTTTAGGGGTTGGGATATTCAATATTCACTTTAAGAATATGGACCGTGGTGATAAGTTAAGATATGGACCGTGCATTACTTTTTGAAACGGATCGTGCATTTCACTTGAACCCATAAAAAAAAAATCTGACTTGATGAACTTCAATCCGAAACGAACCGGAGTCCAGTCCAAGCAGACACACCTGTCGACTATCACCTCGTTAGTCGTTACCACCCTCGTCTGGGACGGAACGGGTTAGGATACGGACTGACGGGCAGTCAGTCAGTCAGACACCAACTGCGGCCGAGGCATTAACATCGAGCCTGACACGGGCACATGGCGATGGCCGGCGCCAGAGACGGTCGTCGGCTCGTCGCGCACCGGAATCGCCTCGCCGTCGGAAAGCGATGCCCAGGCCGCCCCGCTTCGGGGCGGCGCGCGCTCCCGCCGTCCCCACGGCCGGCCGGTCGGCCGGGAGCGGCTGTGCGCGCACAGCGCCGGGTCCTGTGCGCGGGCGTACGGGGTGACGAGGAAGCGGGCAGGCCGGGGCTCGGCCGCGCGCGCCGAGGCGCCGCCAGGTTTCTCGTTTCGTGCGCGCGGGATCATGCAGCGCGGAACAGTGCCTTGCTCGTCGCCGTGCAAGCACGCCCTGTGCGCGGAAAGTCGGATCGCTCGCGTCCTCGATCTCTTCTTCCCTGTCCAGCTACGAGTATGATGATAGGGTAGGGTTCCATGTATAGCATCTTTGATTTGACTGGGTTTGTTCTTGGTGTTTTTTTAACAGCTGGTAAAACTTTTTGCACGTAGAGACGGTAAACACTCAAAGAAGGAAAGGAAGTTAGGTTAAGTGATGACTGATGATGGAAAAAGGAGTGGCAACGAATGGAAATTAACACGTTCACAACATGAGATGCGTGCAATGTACAAGCTATTACATGTGTGCATGTGCTGCGAGAGTATAGTCGCAAGCATGCAAAGGGCAGTAAAAAAAAGACTTCTCTAGGTACTAGCTAGTAGTAAAAATGTAATAAGGCGTCTAGCCAGGTGCATCTTAGTTTATACACAACATATGATCGTACACGTGCTGCCGACGCGCGCGTGCTCGTCGGAGTACGTGCGTACGTGCAGAGCTCCAGGTCCGACGGCGATTAGTGATCGACCACAACATGGCCATGCATGTTGGCGGGTGCAGTGGCCGCGCGCGCGCGAGCGATCTACCACTGGCCGCTGATGCGGCCGGGGTAGGGCGCGGCGCCGCCGTCGTCCGCCGGGCGGCGGCCGCTGGCGGCGGCGGCGCGCTCGAGGGACTGCACCTGCGTCTTGAGGAACTTGACGTAGTGGATGGCCTCGTCCAGCATGGACGCGGTGTCCATCTTGGTGCCGCCCGGGACGAGCCGCTGCAGGATGCGGATGCGCTCGCTGATGCGCTCCCGCCGCATCCGCGCCGCCACGCTCTGCGGGTCGGTGGAGATGCGCACGTTGCGCCGCTTCGGGGGGCGCACCATCTCCGGGTCGATGTTCACCGGCTGCAGCGCCGCCACGCGGAAGATCATCTCCCGCATCGCCGACGACCCCACGGCGGTGGCGCCGTCCCCGCCTCCGCCTCCTCCGCCGGCGGCGGCGGCGGCAGGGTAGTCCTGCGCCGCGTACTCCGAGCGGGCGCTGCCGTTGCACGACGCGTGGGACGTGACAGCGGAGGAGTACTGGTGGTGGTGGTCGTCGTGGTAGGTGGCGCGGCCGTTGGCGCCGCCCGCGGACATGTGATGAGGCACCGAGGAGGAGGAGAAGTGGTGGTGAGCTTGCTGCTGCTGCATGCACGGCGGCGACGGGGGAGTCGAGGGCACCATCATCGTCATGCCGCCGTGGTGGTCAGGGAACGCCGTGAGCTGCTCCAGCTGGAGCATTGCGTTCATCAGCTCCAGCTGCGCCTCCGGGTGGGAATTCAGCATGTCGAAGTCCATTCAGCGCGGCCGCGATCAAGAGCCCGACGACTGGATCGGATGGGAAGGAAGCTCTGGAACAGCGTGTAGAGAGCGAGGTCGGTCAAGGGGATCGCCGGAGCTGGTGGAGAAAGAGCAGTGGTGCTGCAAAGCTAGCACCTAGCTAGCTTGTCTCAGGGCCTCTCTGGAGAGGCCGGCCTATGTGTATGAAAGCAAGATTGTGTTGTTACCGTGTTGCTAAAGGTGAGGGTCCTATTTATAGGGGATTGCCGGTGCTAGGTGGCCTCTCTGGAGTTGACAGGCCACAGTGCTCGTGTTCCCTTGCATCACCAGCCTCTTAATTCCTCTTCCATTTCGTGGCGAGTCTTGCTGCTCTTTTTTCTGGCTTCACAAAGCTAGTAGCATGCGTTAAAGATAAACTATCCCTGTCTTTTGTTTTCCGGAAAATGATGTGTCAAGATAATGTCTCGCAGAGACACGGAATCTGTCCTCTGACACCTCAGGGCCTTTCAAGAGTTGCCGACTGTATGTCCAGCCAGCCCAAATATCTCCATGAAGGGTTCTTTTGTTGGGATATATGATGGGACCAAACATTATTTTGTTTTTCCTTAAATATATATATCCCCATTTTCTCGACCTAGTAGAAGTCACGTCCACGGTACAGTTATTTCACTGTATCCTATCTGATCTGCTAATGAATACAAACTGCATCCGTGTGTTTTTAATTTAAAGTAGTATAGTAGTTAAGAATTTTGGTATATTCCACCGAAAAGTACATTTTTGGAGTACTACTATTTTTCCGTGAAGTCCTAATTGGATTGTGTAAGAAACATGGTCCATTGGACATAATTGTAATTTTGGTGATTGAGTGACAACATAGTCATTGGTACTAATATATGTGTCAAGAATGAATATTTGTAGAGTTTTATATGTTTCAAAGATGCAACAAAAAAAACCTCCAAAGCCGGGACAATGAGAGATGAATTGGGAGTGTCCCATGAATATTTATATTTTAACTCATAAAATGGGTTATATTTCTAGAGAATTCTGTAGAGCATTTCACAAGTTTTCTATAGAGCCCAAGATCATCAAAATCGGAGTCCCGGGTAAAAAATTATGATCAAAATACGAAGGCAGCAAAGAGAGAAAAGAGGCAACCGGATCAACCGATGCAGCGTCAGTCTTTTGGCGTTTAACCGGTACTAAAATGTGATCTAATGAGATGGACTTCTGAAAAATCTTGTAGAGCATCTTACAAGCTTTCCATAGAGTACAAGATCATCGAAATCAGAGTTCAGAGTAAAGAGTTATGATAAAAATACAAAGCATCATGAAGCTGATACGTGTGAGTGACAGGTTGATCTGACCAATGCGTAGTTTGAACCGACGCCAAAACCGGTGCACACTATATTGCACTAAAATGTTTAACCGGTCAGTACAAAAATACAAGCGTCGGTTGAACCGATGCTACCATCGGTGTTTTGGTCAGACAAACGTCCAGAGAGCATGTTTGCGTGAAGAAATCAAGGTAAAGGGCACGGATGATCCGACGCTAGCGTAGTTTAAACCGGTGCTAATGTACTTTTACTTAACCGTTACTAGCCATTAGAGCAACAACTCTTTTGAGTTGTTGTGTTATTTATACCCTCTTTACTCACCCATTTGGGGTTGCTGAAGTGTAGAGGAAGCTCATACACATTCAAGAGGACATCCTAGACACCATAGTGCTTAGCGATCACGTCCATAGACTTTAGCACAAATTTTGAGAGTGTTAGTGCTAGATTAGGCCAAGAGAGAGAGTGAGAAAGCAAGGTGTAATTGCCTTGTGTTTGGTTCTAGAGTGAACTACCGTGCAATCTTGGTATGCCAGCCCCTTGGAGCTTTGGTGGCTCGCCGGCAAATCTTCAACCCTTCGGCGGCTCGGTGTGGAGCGACGACGGCAGCTTTGTGCGGGGAACGTGGAGACTCGCTTCCTTGGTGAAGAAGCTCCTTAATGGAAAGGCATCAAGGTCACCGGGTGACTTGGCAAGAGCCTTGGTGGTTAAGCCTTAGTGGCGAGTCAAGAAGAGTCCCAGAATAGGCTTGGTGATCGCGAAGCAATACTCTTAATGAGTGCTTCAACAACGTGGACTAGGGATGGCTTTGTGCCTATCGATACCACGGGATAATTCTTCGTGTCGAGAGTTTCCTTCCCCTCATCCACTTCCTTTAAACTTCCGCATTTCATACTTACAATTTGTTTGCCTTTACATTTTTTAGTGTAGTATCTTCTTAGGATTGACTATAAGTTGTAAAATTCTTTGGGATGAGATTTTCACACTAGAAGAACACTAGTTGCACATCTGGATAGCATGTTCTAGTTTATATTTTGTGCAAACTAGTTGAGCTATAAGTTAAGATTAATTTTAGAAAGTGTCTAATTCATCCCCTCTCTCTCAGGCTACGAGCAAATTAAATTTTCTACGTACTGCCTCCTTATTATCAGAAGACTGCCGCCGGTCGTCTCAGCCCCAACAAGTTAACCTCGTATGTCACGCATCAGCCAATCAGTGACAGGTTCGGATGAACGGATCCTCAATACGTCGTTCTAATGCGGACGGCGGCATCATTAGCTAGCCAGCGTTCGTTCCCTGCACCTAGACGCAAAAAAAAACTATGCGAAATTTCTGTTCCATCATGCAACTAGCTAGCTAGGTCTCTCATCACGCGATTGCTTAATATATAGAGCACTAGTGCTGATCTTGGCACGATGTGCCTTGCAAATGGTTCGTCGGAAAATATTTTGACTAGCGTTAGAAGGCTTTTTTTTTCTGAAGAAAAAGAAGAAGCAAAAAAATTCAGTTCTAATGTATTTTACCTTACCTAATGTTACAAGGCTTTGTCCTATCATTGCACCTTTTTATCATCGTGAAACTTATGCAGAAAACACTGTAGAAATAAAACAAAGCATTTTGCCTCTAATGTGCACCATGAAACGTCCTTCCGGGCCGACCTGAGGTACAAGCTAGTTTGGATCTACTATTATAATTGTTCTTGTTCAGACACTGTTGCGAACAGAACACGTGAGAGAGCTTCAGTCACGAGTCACGACATCAATGGCCGGAGACAAGAGTAACTACATTTCGCTCTCAGGGGCAATACAACACATGGCGAAAATAGGAAGAATTGCGTAAATAAAGTTTCTTGTTTTCTTCTTGTTATTAATGAATGCTGGACAATCCGTGTCCAGGTCTTTCAAAAAAAAAGTTTCTTGTTTCTGGAATCATGTAAAGATGTTTTTAATAAGCTCTTGACAGTTGTCAAATGTAGGAGCTATACAACCATGAAGAATTTGATGACCGGGTTCTGTTTCATTTGCAAGCTAGAAAATTGGCCAAAAAAATTAAGGAGCTAGCGAAATGAGCAACAATGAAAAAATACAGATATAATTTATGATGACCTTTGTTCTCTCGCGTCTTCCATTTGAAAATTGAGTTTATTATGTGGTCTTGAAATTCTTATTCTCTATATAATTAATTTTAGGGAATAGTGAGTTGATCTTTTTATTTTATGCTATTTATTTTGTTGATACAATTAGCTGGTTTATTTTCCTTGTTCTTGTAGGCATTCCTTTCAGTCCTAAATACATGATATTTGCATTGGACAAACTTTGGGTCGAACATTTAGAGCTTATAACTATCTTTCAGAAATATAGATAGGCAGACATGAAGGCCGTGTTGGGCAAGCAGCTGCGGCTACGGTTGCTGTATGTAAAGTATTCATGGTTGGAGTCGTTTCCAAACCTTTCTCAGTTTCTTGCTCTGTCTTGTTTTTTTTTCCACACGAATCTAATAAGCCATACTGTAAACCAGTAATCCAGAAAATCAACTTTCAATCAAGTGTGACAACTACTCATCAAGCAGAAATTACAATTAGTAATTTTTGGTCAAAGAAATAGATAATGCCTGTACATGCATATATATCAAGCTTGAGACGTCAACTTCCATCATGGATGGTCCCATCACGAAACGGATATAGAGTATATGTTTGTTATCTTTTCTGATGAAATTTCTTTGCATTTTCAATTTAGCGAAGCCGTACGTCTAAATCAAAGTTATCTGTTAGCCGCCTAGTCATTCCAGCTAGTAAATGAACATCATATCAATGCGATAATTTCTGTTCTATTTTCAAAAAGAAAAATTCTTGATGTACACGACGTTTGACAGACAGATTTCGACAGATTTCAGCAGGTTCAATAGTATTACGTGAGAGAGAATAAGCCGAAAGTAAACAAGCCGTACAACTGTAACTCGACACACACTGACACACCAGGCTAGTCCAAAAAGACAAGAACAGATGCATACTCCAAAATAAAACCCCTGCCATCAATGCAATCTCTTAAACTTGTCTTTGGTGCATGATTTTCACTCATTCATGTAACCAAAGTACCATTGATCCAAGTAGATTGTGCACGTGCTCTTCCATCGCGTATACGCAGTAGTTGCGTGATCCGAGTAGTAATTAGTACACACGTGTAAAGATAGCTAGCACCCGTGGGTGGGACGGGAGTATCAGACGGACCACAGGAGCTACGTACGGAGAGGGGGAGGGGTCCTAGATCGAGCAGCTAGCGAAGCCGCCGGTAGCGCTAGCTTGTTGCGGCCTCGGAGCTGCCACCAAAGGCCTGGGCATGGTCAACGGCCGCCGAGGACGCCGGTCCGCCGGTCGGTTGGCGCCCGTCCTGCCCGCCCGCCCGTACGTAAATGGCCCGGAGCCCACCGCGCGATCCGCGCCGGAGCGCAAGCACGCTCCGTTCGTCTGCCGGCCGGCCGGCCTCCGCCCCCGCCGTCTATGCCGTCGCGGTACGTCCATGCATGATCCACCGATCGCGCGAGAGCTTGGGGCACTGGCAGCAGCTTGCATTGGCACCAAGCGCGCGGCGGGTTGCGACCTGCGAGCAAATTGCTGTGGGCCACTGGGGGTGACCGTACCTGACGGCATCTGACCGGAGCTTGGACGGAGACCGCCGCCTCCGATCCGGTACTGAATTAAAGTTTCCAGCTCCAGCCCGGTGAGAGAAAGGCCGGTAAAACTCACCGTAATTCGGATAAAAGACAACTTTTCTCAGTTGAGTTGAAGTAAAAAAAAAACAGGTTTTACTCGAGCCTCTGGGGTCATTTCCATTGCCCTGCTGCCCTGGTGAAGGCGAGGTGAAAAATCCATGTACAGTATCTGATTACCTTAGTCAAGCAACAAAGCCGCCGCATGTGTCGGTCGGCAGTACAGCGGCTTTAACTTTACCAATTTTTGCGGATCAGCCCTTTCATTGCACGTAGAATTTGGCACCGGTGGAATCGGACGAACAGGAAAGCGAGTGAAGGTCATTATTGATAGGAACATGCATGCGTGAAGAATCGAAGATACATCGATCTGCCGGTGACATTACATTGTAGAACGAAGTAGTTCGTTCGATCTCGAAGCGGAGCCTAGCTAGCTAAAGCTAAGCTACCTTTCAAGCTACAGCAGGTACGAGATCGAACCGGCTTACACACACACTAAACCACACAGGACCTGGACTTACTCATTTGGCCTCATCGTCCCTGATCGCGGCCTGCACGTTGTGGGCACGGCCCGGTCGCGAGACTCGGTCCACGGGGTGATCCACAAGTGTCTCAGTTCCAGTGACCTACACCCATCATGGTGAGTGTCTCACTGAAAGATCGAGAGCTATCTGCGCAGGACACTCGTTTGTAGCGTATTGGGCATGAGAGATGTGTCCACAATTCGCATCAGCATTATAATCTTTTGCAATAACGACGGAGGGGCATTTTACCATATGCTTTCTTACCCCGATCAACTGACCGTACATTATGTTTCTTACCCCGATCATGGACGACAAACCTTTTCCGTTTCATTATGTTTGCCGTCCATGACGACTTGGGAAGAAATTAAACGTTCCACAATTTTTGTCCATGGGATATTATACTCTAACTTTATTTGTTGGTCATCATTACTACAAAAATAATTTGTAGAAATGCCTCAGTTTTTCTAGGGACGGGTCAAAAGGTAACTCGTTCCTACAAATAGAGTGCGATTACTGTAACATCCAACCCGTCCTTAAAAATATATTTTTAAAGACGGGTGACGCCATCACTCGCCCCAACAAATAAATACCATTTTCAGGGCATCACTAGGCGTTACCTGCCCCTGAGAATGGTGGGATTTCTAGGGCGGGTGATGGCGTCACCTGCCCCTAAAAATGCATTTTTAGGGGCGGGTGAGGGCATGACCCGCCCCTACAAATGGTTCCACACGAAAAAATTCATAACTTTTTTATATGATCTCGGATGAAGTCAAACTTTATGTCAAAATTGTAGATCTTGACGATATCTAAAACTTTGTAGTTGACAAATTTTTCATTTGAGGTCATTTAATGGTCCAAAAATTATTATATGTTCTCTAATTTATAATCTAGCTAGAAGTTTTGATTTTTTCAAACAACCTCGGATATAGAGTAGCTCCATATCAAAGTTGTAGTGGTCAGAACTAAAATTTTATAGTTTATATATTATTTATTTAAGGTTTTTTAGAATCATAAGATCATTTAATAGTTGTACCCTATATATGGTTATGACTATGTAGTATCTCATACAACTCAAGTCATGTTTTGAGATTTCTACAATCTTAACCTTTATATACACTGAAGTATATACTTAGAATATATTTTTTTAAATCTATAGTTCACAATAACCATAGCATAGAAGCTTCACTTTTTTGATTTTTTTTGCTAATTTAGATGAATTTTAGAATAAAGTGGAAAAATATTTTTAGGGGCGGGTGACGGCGCCACCGCCCCCTACAAATTAATTTCAGAGTTAGTATAAAAGAATAGCATACCCCGTAGAGTCATAAGTGATTGTGTAGTGTCGTGGAGAGAAAAGTACAAGCGAGACTTGAGGTAAATGGTTCGAACCCGGGTGACTCAAGTGTGCATATTTTACCAAAAAAATTGTACCTTGAGTATAGGGGCGTATGGTGGTTGCTAGTTGGCTGAAATATCTTTTTCTTTTTTATTTTGTTGTTTTCCATTTTTTTGACTTTTTTACTTTCTAGGACATGGATTTATAGGGGCGGGTCACTCTACAAATAATTTTTGGGGCGGGCACGTTACCCACCTCTAAAAATAGTATTTTAGCTGCGAGAACTAGGGGCGAGTACCGCACCCACCCTTAAAACTACGTTTTTACTCGTCCCTGAAAATCTTTTGTTTAGTAGTGCACTACTTTAATTATGCACTAGAAACTGGGGCGCGCCGTTGGTGCGCCATCTTGAGCTGGTCCAGTGGATGCCCTGTGAGTAGTATTAGCGTAAACTATTTTTGGAGGTGGACACGGTATACAATGGACGTGAAGATGGGGATTAAGTGGATCGAGGGAGCAATGATGGAGACGTGGAGACCTTAATTGCGGATTTGCAAATTTTGTAAATAGAATTTAGGTTGTAACTGTAGAGAGTATAAGAGGTAGCAAAGACTTTGTAAGACGTTGAGATCTTAGTTGCAGGTTTGGGAATTTTGTAAATGAAATTTAATTATAATTATATTATAAATGGAATTTAGATTTTAACTGTAGTGAGGGAATATGTTGTATTGAGTGAGGAGGAGGTATCTAGAGTAGTGACAAATATGTTGTGCATGGTATAGTACTTATGATTCAGTTGGTATTAGTAACTGTTGTACATTTTACTTTTAGAACTAGCTAAGGCAAACAAATCATATTAATTGATTGTACATTTTTATTAAGAAACGAAGGTAGTGCAATTGTCAGGTTTTTTTAGGGTAATCTGATTTTTTTCTATTATTTGATCTTAGATCTGTATAGAAACGCTTAGAATTTAAAATTTTGATCTATATAAATATTGTATATTTTTAAATTTTGGAGAGCTTTCCTATTGGACACCTTTTGATTTGAATGCGTTCTGATCTTTGAATTGTAGGTTGAAAGAATAAATAACCCGTGTAACCTGTATGAATGCGTTTGGAATTTAAAATTTTGGTCTATAAAAATATTGTGGATTTTTAAGTTCTGAAGAACTCTCGTATACGATATTTTTTGATTCGAATGCGTTTTGGTCTTTGAATTATAGGTGGAAAGAGTATAAGTAACCCTTGTAACGGGCTGCGTGGCAGTGGGTTGGATTTTGTTAAAATCATAGGGTTATTTTAAAAGATTGCCTGAGAGGAGGGATGGACGCGGGTTGGATTTCAATGTAACCTGAGGGTTTGTTTGCAAGATCGCCGGCCTGAGAGGAGGGAGGGACGGCGGGCGCGATATCTACAATATCCGAGGGCTATTTTTGCAAACTTTTTGGCCAACCGCCCGATATCGGCTGTCCGTCGCGTGATCCAACGTGTGAGAATTGCTACTGACGTGGATCGATCCGGGTCCGAAAAGTTCACCGATTTTAGGTCTTTTAAGATGTGTGAAAAAACCGTATTTTGTGCTGACAATCCATGAGAAAAATACATGATATAAAATTCTACAAACTTTTACTATTATTACTTGGATTGAAAAATAACCATAAAAAGGCCCATAAAATTTTCAGGGACGCCTGTTGATGTCCCAAATGTCTTACTGGACACGAGAAGTAAATATGAGACGATATGCTGCACTGCATGGACTTGTGCCAAAATCAGGCGCTGTTTGGTTTAAGGCTGGATATCGAGCCAGCTTGGCTCGGCTCGGCTCAGCTCGAGCTGACTCGTTATGATAACGAGCTGGCTTGGCTCGGCTCGATATCAGAGCAAGCTAGAAGTCAGGCTCGGCTCGGCTCGTTTGCCAGCTCGAGCTAGCTTGTTTAGCTCGTGAGCGAGCTCCAAAAAATAACAGCAAGAGTCTTCCTCCATGGCCGCGGGGATAGGGATACGAAGCTGTAGGCGTCGACCGTCAACTAGATCTCGGCGAGGGACGACACGACCGCGTGGCGTGCAGGGGCGAGAGCTGCGGTGCGGCTGCACGGGTCCGCCCGGCCACAACGAGTGGTGCGGCGCGCAGGGGCGAGGGCTGCGACAAGGGGCACGGCGCAGGCTATCGCCTACCCGCTTGCCTACCTGGCTGGCCGGGAAGTGGAGGCCGAAGGCGCGGACGGCGGAGGACCGCGGCGGCGAGCTGCGTGAGGCGCGGAGGATCGGGACGGCAGGCTACGGCGCTGTGCTGTGCGAGGGGCGGAGGCGAGAAGGACCAGGGTGGAGGCGTGGAGGACCGGGCAGCGAGGCCGCGGCGCTGTGCTGTGCGAGGTGATGAGGACCGGGGCGGAGGCGAGGCGCGGAGGAGCGGTGCGGAAGTTCTGTGCGACGGGCAACGGGGGAGTCGAGGAGAGGGGGAGTCGGTAGGAAAGGGAGAAGGGGCTAAGAGTCAGGAATTAGGCAGGTATAGCATTTTGGGCTGGGTCGATTGCTATTTTAGGCTTTAGCCCTGGCTCGTTTTGGCTCGCGAGCGGCTCGCAGCTGGCTTGATAAAACACCGAGCTAAACATTAGCTCGGCTTGTTAATATTTTCTAACGAGCCGAGCCAAGCCGAGCCACTAATGAGCCAAGCCGAGCGAGCTAGCAAGCCACAAGTTCTTTCCAAAAATCTTACTGGACAAGAGGAGTAAATATGATACGATATGCTGCACTGCATGGACCTGTGCCAAAATCAGGCGCTGTTTGGTTCGAGTCGCCGGTCCACGTCGTCCGTCACTCTGTTAGCTAGCGTTATTAATAGCAAGGCCAACAAGGCAACAATCTGCAGAACCGGATCGGTCCGATCCGTCGTCCGGCGACAAATCGCCGGACCGACGGCGCCATCCTGGAGTGACCCCAGCATGCCTGTCGGGGCACCAAAACACGCCATTAGTTCAGGGGTTAGGATCGATCAGATGATGCGCCACAGGAAAGTTAATAGGATGTGTCAAGTCCCAGGTGCTGTCGGGGCACCAAAACACGCCATTTAGTCCGGCTATTAGCCGTTTTTAAAGCTTGAAGCTAAATGCCTTAGCCCGCTATTTAAAATATTAGTTCTCACTCTTGTTTGCATGTGGTTTCAAAAGAAGATTTTTTTAGTGCGAGAGCATCTTCAAAAGACTAGTTAAATGATTTAACTAGCATAATTTTATCTACTTAACATCAAAATAGCTCTCCAACAGATTAGTTAGCCAACTCGCTAAGCCATCCGGTTCTCCAAATTGACCCCCTCGCTAGTCAAACTTAGCTAGCCAAACTGGCTTGCCAAGTATGGCCGCAGGGAGAGTTGAATATAGGTTAAAATTTAAAGTGTGAAAAATTGAGAGTCTGTTAAAAAATTGAGAGCTTTTGTTGTGTCTTCGGGCCCGGCCCTTTGTTAGTCGGTTATACCTCTTAGCTATCCAATAGCCATTACCTTTACCCCACAACTCCACGTAGATATCTGAAGTTGTCCGAACTGAATTATTTCAGTTTTTTAACGAAAACCAATTTTATGCATTGAGTTCAGATACTTTTTTAAAACACAGTACAAGTATAGATGCTCACAACACATACGCACACTCATCCTATTAATACACGCACGCAACTCTAATCCTATGAGTATCTTCAAGAGACTGAGCCGACAAATCCTCGCGATTGACAAAGTCACCACACGCGCCTCGCTGTCGACGGGAACGTCGCCTACCACTAAAAGTACAACGCCGTTAAATCCTAGAAAATTCGCTCCCACGGGGAGTCGAACCCAGGACCTCAGATGCTACTGAGGCTCTTGTAATCACTAGGCTATAGGCTATAGAGCCTTTCATGATCAGATATTTGAAAGTGATACAAATAGATTTGACTCGAAATGAGTTCCATAAAAGTGTACAGTTGCTATATATTGCAGGCTTATTCGAATACGAGGTACTGAGGTGGTAGCCACAGTTTCAAATAGTTGACTTCAGGCAACTCTAAAATGTCACTTAATTGTGATTGATTGGAAGAAGTATATTTTTATTATTAAAAATAGTTGTAAAAATGTCTGAAAATCCCCTTGTTTCGAAGGCCGGCGGTCGTGTGGCTAAGGCGCTGCTGGACTGGCGTGGAATGCGGGTCAGTGTCGAGTGCACCCGGGCCGTGCAATTTTTTTTTTAAAAAAAGCATAGTCGTTGAGCGAGCCTGACGACACGGCAAGTTTTTGGAGCCCCACCAGCGGCTGCAGGCCCACTGGTACGCATGGGCCGGGCGGATAAGATGCCTTTGGAGTCAAGACGACCGGCGGGCTACTCCGGAGAAAAAAAAAGGTCTATTTTACAACCTTTGATTACTGTGTTCGTTCCATTTTCAATCTCGATGTACAAAAATAAAAATCTTGCAACTATCAAAATCGTTTATTTTTCACCCTTCTCCGGTTTTCAGGACGGTTTGCGCCGACGTCAGAGTGGTTTTTCCTTTTTCTTTTTCTCTTTCTCCAACTTTAATAGCAAGGGAAAAATAGTTAAATAGGTCAAACAATTATGAAATTTGTTAGAGAGGTACAGTAGGTGATAGGAACCTATTTTCACTATTATTTCTAGTTGGAACTCACAAAATTTTGAAACATAAATATTTGAATATGGGTAAATTTAAATTTCAATGAATGTTTAGGGCATCAATGCATGCTCCAAAATTTACCAAATTTGAAACCTAAGGTTTATTTTGAACGTAGTTTATCATGTTAATTTCATTTCACTCATGTTTCGTGGAAATTTTTCAAAATCTGTTAAAATAATTAAGTTTGGCGCAAATTTGGCCTTTATGAACAAACTTACAATATTGCTATGGAACATGAGTGAAATGAAATTAACATGATAAACTAAGTTCAAAATGAACCTCAGGTTCAAAATTTGATAAATTTGGGAGCATGTTTTTATGCCCTAAAAATTCAATAAATTTTAAATTTTACCCGTATTCAAATATTTATATTTTAAAATTTTTTGTGTTCCAACTAAAAACAATAGTTAAAATAGGCTACATATTTCAAAATTGATGAGAAGGATCGTCATCAATGGCCTAAGATCCGAGTATAGTGGGTTTATGGCTGCAGTGAGCGGATGGCCAATACAGTCGTCCTTAGTGGAGTTGGAGAATCTATTGGCTAATCAGGAGGCATTAGCAAAGAGGATGGGCAGCATCACCTTGGAGGAGAAGGATAAAGAGGAGGCACTCTTCATCAGGAATAAGGGTCCACCGAAAGACAGAGGAGAGGCGAAGGAGTGGACAAGAGGTGATACGTATTGCCACAAGAAGAATAACTATTCAAGGGGAGCTCAAGAAGACAACGATAATGAAGATGACCAGGAGTTGGTTAAGAATGAGAGGAGAAGAAGAGGTGAGTGTTTCAACTGTGGTAAGAAGGGATATTTTGCCAGAGATTGTCCAAATCTAAGGAAGCACACAGAAGGAAATGTGGCTACTATGAAAGAAGTCGTACATAGTGAGTGACTTAGTGAAGAAGAGTGGGATGCAGAGGTATGCATCACAACTGAAGATGATGAAGCTTACTTTGTGGAAGACTTGACAGAGGGTGAAGCTCTATCAACCAGAGTTGCTGAAGAAGAAGAAGAAGAAGAAGAAGAAGAAGAAGAAGAAGAAGAAGAAGAAGAAGAAGAAGAAGAAGAAGAAGAAGAAGATGCAGAAGCTGGTCTCTCGATGGAGGTAAGAGATCCAGATATTTCTACTGGATTTATAGTATTTGAATGCGATGAGGAGGAGGAAGATAATAGAGATGAGAACAATGAGCCTAGTCTTCATAAAGATGAGAAGTTATAAGAGTATATGGAAGACAAAGATGGAGCATTGGTGGTCCATGAAGATCTAGAAGAGCATGATAAGATGAAGATAATTCCGGAAGGATGCAATTGTGAAAATCTAAGGTATGACAATGCTTCACTTGCTATTATTTTGCCTTCGTACAAGGAACCATCTAGAGGAAAGACAACTAGAAGAGTGAAGAAGGAAGAAAAGATGCATGGATTCACCAAGTTTGCGGGGAACCTCCGTCGGAAGATAGAGGCATATGAGTTGAAGGAGGAGAAAATCATGTCACGAGGGCAAGTGAAGAAGAAGGTTCGTAACGGCAGAGCGAAAAATATCCAAGGGCAGCGACACAGAATGGTCTGGCCGCCAGAGATAAGTATGCATTGAGGGGGAGTGTTGAAATATGCAATGCATACTTGGAACATTTAGGAGATCGTGGAAATCACAAGAAACTACCTTTACAATCCATAAGGATAACAATAAGATCATGACAAGGTAAGAAGGTTCTAGAAGAGTGGAGGACATGTATGATTTATAGCTGTCATGCTTCATGGTGAAGTGTGGAATGTTCTAGAGAAGAGATATTTGTATGATAGGATAAAGATGGAGAAACATCTAGAATTATAGAAGAGTGTAGAAGGTGGACACATGGCAACACCATATGAGCCATGGAGTCCTATATATATGGGGTCACTCCTCTCCCCCAAGCCATGTCAAGTAGAAGTCATTTTAAGATGGCATAGGTAGCCATCATAGATAATTGAGTGACATGCCATTAGATGGCATGAGTAGAGTGTGGTAGGATAGCCACATAAAAAGTGTAAGTGTTGTTGGGTTGTGAATAGAGAAGTTGAGTTCCTTGTAGAGAGTTGGTCTTCCATATTGGTGTCCAGGTGAAGATATCATCATTATAATATGGGTATAGTATCCACGAAAAAGTGGTATCACACTACTTTAGTATCGCTTCTCGAAATTCGGTGTGTTAGGGGTGCCGATTTGTCAACAAACCCTTAATCGTTTATGTTTGCGTCGACAGCGCGCAAGGCCAGGTAGAGCCGTGGTTGCCTGCGTGGAGGTGCGTGTTCACCCCGCGCCGCAAGTGCGAGCAGCAGTCCGCACCGGTAGGAGGCGGCAAGGGTATGCAGCAAAAGATGCAGAGTGCGCGCTAAGGTTGGTGCGATTTGGCCGTCGATATTGGGCGAGCTCACCGCCTCGACGAGGTACAAGCAGGCTGTCTTACGTGAGGTCTAAGCTGGTGCTCTGCTCTTCCGCCGCTCACAATGGCAAACAGTGCTGCCCCTTGCCTGCGCTGGCAAGAAAAACTGCCAAGTCCTGGGCACTTTTGCTTGGAAAAGATGTGCAGTCCGTTGGATCGGATTTGGATGTTGGAGATGGAGAGAAAGTTGCGTTGTGACTTTATGAAGCAAAGTCACTCAATCTCGCTCCAAAAAGAAGATGGCCAAGGATTGTTTTTAGAGCTGTCATGGAATGTACGATATATTTTGCTACTGGGGTATCGTCATCGGAGCAACTAAAAAACCGGTAGTCGTATATAGTAAAAAGATGTCCAGAATTTTTTTAGATACCGAAAAAGCATACAGAGAGCTCCGCATACTGTAATCTTTTTAGATACCGAAAAAGCATACAGAGAGCTTTCTTCTGAATTCTGATATTTTGTTGCAACGTAATTATTGGACTAGAGACCAGGGATCGATTTCTACAATAAACGGGGGAAAAGGGCTCACATAAAAGAAGTCCACAACTCTTTTCCAGGTCAACTTTGGGATTTCCTTTTGTTCATTGATAGATGTACTGTGTCTGCTGGCGCAATTTGAGGTGCCGCACATACATTATCATGATGAGTGTCAATGTATGAGTATGACACAGTACTATCACTATATTTCAGGCCCATTTGATTTCTTTTCTGATCAGGGTGGTGTACTTCTGGAATCTTGAATTATGGTCCTAAATTAATCGTGATCTGTACTGTATTTCTGACAATTGTGTTGGTTGATCCGCCGTCGCTTACGCTAGCTGAGATCTTTATCTAAAACTAGCTGAGATCATAGGGTTGAAAGTAAACGGAAAAAATATATAGTGTGCTGCAGTGATGTGCAAAGGAGAAAAGAAGTTGTGATTCATTACAAGCTTGTAGCACGTCACACTTCCGGAGGCGGTTATCCTTGAGCCCTACTACTCCTTCATCTTTATAAAATATGTATCCTATCGATTTTAGGATAGATTAGGTGACGGGGAAAAGATGCATTTAATTTATCCTTAAGTTTTACTAGATTCATACCCGTGCGTTGCAACGACACACAATAAATATTTTCCAAACAAACAAACACAATATAAAATACATATTATTTTAATATTTAATGTTGTCCACACGACAATAATAAATTACAAAAATAGTTTTTAAATTAAACAAGCCAAGTCTCACGACATACAAGCGGAATTGCTGTTAAGAAAGTTCGATATAGTATGATGTCACATATAACAGTAAATAAAACTCACACGGAACCGTAGATCCACAAAATGTTTAGCCATAACAAACTTTCCATATCTCAATCCTCTATACTCGTCGTACACCTATGTTGAAACAATTTACGGAGATCGGTTGATCCGTTCTTAGTGCCAACTGGAGTTCCTTGACAGTTAATGCCATCTTGTAGCGTGGACGTAGATCTAAAGCAAGGTCATTTAAACTAATATTTAATTTAGAATAAAAACTATTTGAAAACTGTAGACTACCCTATAACAAAAGTGGTAAATCTCAGATCAAGGAATCCAACAAATTTTAGTTTATATTTTTCTGATTTATCTAAGATTTTATAATAATTTTATAAGTTTATTACAGATTCAAACCACATTACACAGTTTTAGTTTATGAACAGTCCCCTAGTTCTTGCACTAAAGACCCTGAAAAGAGCTCGAGGCTTGCAATGTGGCCTCTGGGCATGGCTGCGGCGGTGGAGGCCAAAATCCAGCGAGGGAGGGCTTGCCGGCGGTGGGGAAGCACGAGGGGCTAACGATTTGATGCGATAATTTGGGCCGGGGGTGGTCGGGAGGAGACTAACGGCGGTGCAGGGCCTCGATGACGGTGGCGGGCTCGATTCCGGCGAGGTAGGGGGCCGGTGGAGGTCGGAAAAAGGTTGGCGAGGTGGAGTGTCAGGAGAGGAGCACGCCTGGGAGGTCGGTTGGAACGGCGGAAGGCCGGAGGTGGGTCGTCGACGGTGAGGAGGCGGCGGTGGCTTGCACGGGGTTATGATCGAGTTGCGGTGTGATCGGATTGGAGGGCAAGTTAGCAGCGTATTAGGGGATTGAAGCGCTGATGATTTCACACGGATGGATGACAAAGCCCCATGATAGACTGATTCGCCAGGATGAAGCGATGAACGGCCGATGATTTTCTTGCGGCGGAGGACCGAGCGATGGACGGCGCAGCTGTTGCAGCGGGAGTCCGACGTGAGGCGCGCGCGCGATTATCTCACGTTGGACGAGTCGTCTAATGGGGCTTTTTAAGAGTAGAGATAGCGTGGCGAGTTGTATGTTGCCTGATTATTTTAATACCATTTTGGATAACATTTTAACTAATTCTCCAATCAGCTAAACCAATTCTGGCAACTTCAAGAAGATTAAATGAATAAATGTCCAAATTTATCCAAAATATCTTATATTTGAAGATAAAGTCTGAGTACTTGGATGCCCTGCGTAGGACGGAGGTAGTATTCCTTCAGTTTCCTCTGTCGCTATACCGGCTGGTTCATGGCCTCAGCAGGGGCCTGGGAAATGCGAGCTGGTTCAAATGCTCGAGTTGAGGTAGGAATGCATCTGAATGTATAAGCAGTAGGAGATTACCTCTCCTATTTTATAAAAAAAATAGCTGATTCTTTTGAGTTTTGAGGATATCTTTAGCTGGTTCATCAGACCCAACATACCATTGAATATGTGCTGGCAGTGCTGCCACACTGAAAATGTCTGCCTGCGCAAACGGGAACATTTGAAAAGACCAAAGCAGCGAAGACATCACCTTTAATTTTTAGGGTGTCATGTAGGGAAAAAAAAGCTGATGTGGCAATGAAATTAATAAGGAGGGAGGAGAAAATTTGAAGACGCTGGGTGTTGATACGAAAACCAATGCACGAAGAAACCGACGAGCCTGCGTTGGGGGCGATTCGGAGTTTCTTCCCTGTGAGGCCCACCGCCACCCACGCCGGAGAGCTTGGCTACGCCGCGCCGTTCGCGTCGCGCACTGCCGGCCCGCCTCGACGCCATCAGCGGCTCGCGAGTAACGGCGGCGGAGGTCGCCGCCGCCCTCCGCCACCGCACACGCGCGCTAGCGCCGGCCACATGGACCTCGCTGCTGCCTTTCGCGCGTGCACTCGCGGCCCCGCCGCCGTTGAGCGGGCTCGCAAAGCGCCTGTGCGCAGCTCGCCTCCGTTAGTGCGCAGCTCGCCGGCCGCCGTCGCAGCCTTGTGGCCTTGCTTGTGGGAGCTGACACTCATCCATCGAAAATCAAACTTGGTGCTAAAATGAAATGCGTATCAGATGCTCGTCGCGGCTGACCTGCCATCGGAGCTTTAAACATTAGCTCGCTGCGGCCACAGCAAATCGTGATTAGCGGTAGCTATGATTTTGAGATTGTGGTTTTATTCATGTCGATTGAAGCAAAGAGGAGCCTCTGGCCTCTACTCAGCTCAGTGAATTGATTTTGGGGGAGGAAGGGATGTGAGAGTAGGCAAAAGCTCGCCGCTGCCATGACACTGGAGAAAGAGATGAGAGGACGCCGGGGAGAGAGGGGAGGAAAGGTAGGAGGAAAGACTATTTATTACGGGTCATTCAAAGAAACTATCCATTGGAGATATAGTTTTCAGTTTTCATAAAGAATGTTTTGCTGATATGGTAGTATGGATACTGCTCGTAGATATTATGGGTTGTGATTGCTCGTTCTCGACTAAAAAGAGAGTAGACCAAACAGTAGTTGCAGCAGCACGGAGATGCAGTCCTACATAAAAAACTGGGACTTCCAGCTTCTGCGCAAAAAAAATAAACAACTGATGATCTACTACCCCCGAATGTCCGTGCTTCTTTCCTAAAGCAACGTGATGCTCGGCCGCGCGTTCCTCGCCGTTTCGTGCCAGAAGGCCGGCCGGCTAGCTGCAGGTACCTAACCCAGCTTCGCGACACGAAACCAATAAACTTGGCCAGTGAGCAAGAACAGCCATTCCGCCATTGGAATTTTTTAGAAAGGCGGCTAGCTGCAGGTGTGGCCAGCCAAAAGAGCTAGCTAGGGTTCGTCGTCTTGTCCTAACCTTCAGCAAGGAGTTAGAGACAGGTTCAAGCGCCGCGCGTGTTCTTCAACTCTGTGCACAACAAGGAACCTCGTGGGGAAGAAAGGTGTGAAAGGATCAGTTCAAGGAGCAGGGATCGCAAGTGCCCCGGTCGAACGGCCTGAAAGCCTGATCGCTTCAGGGACGATAGGGCGGGCTAGCTGCAGATCTGCAGCTCATCACCAGACCCTGTGCATCTATCCAAATATGAAATGGTCTGAAAGGAGCGCTGCAGACGGAAGGTACGCCCTCCCGTACGTACTCCGTGACGACGCGTGCGTAGACACAGTTTCTGCAGCGTGCGAATACGTCCGTCCGTACTCGTCCGTAGCAGGTGTGGTTTCTGAAGAAACGTTCCAACCTGACACGCCCAACGTACCACCGTACGATTCATGCAGCACGCGGCTCGTACCTTGCCGTTTGGTCAACGGAATTGAAAGGTGCGCTTTGTCAACTCGGTGGTCGCAGTCTCCCTCTTGCAAGCAGCAGTTTAAAGAAGTATAGATTGTTGAGAATCCGGAATGTGTGAATTTAAACGTACGAGAGGATCAGAGGATGGACTTATGATCTATTGGTTGATCTTGATTCTTGAGTGAACAATAATTGCATAAATATATAGTGTATATATATTCCTCTGTTGTGTTTTATATGACGCTGGTTAGCTCAAATTTAAGCTAAGCGACTCAAATAAAAGAGGATGGATGGAGTATGTAGGTTGAGGAGGCATGATCTAGCCCGTTCGGACCCTCCCGAACAAGCGCCTCACTCTAATAAGCAGTATTTGGCAGACAGATTTCGGTAGATTTTGGCTAATTTAATAGTATTTTGTGAGAGATAAACCGAAAGAAACTGAAAGGAGCCGAAAGTAGACAAGCCTCTTCTTAGAACATAAATCCATTTAATTATTTGCCCTAAAACGTTAGAACTTAAAAGTTCGACAGAGAGAGAGCTTAACAATATGATAACAAGAAAGCACTGTACTGCCTCTATTCATTTGTTTAGACTCAAAAAGTGGTCCCCTAAATATAATATGGTTTCGGGCGTTGGCATGTGTTCGTTTCTTATGTGCCTATCTTTGCATTTACTAATATTTCCTGAACCAGCTTCTCACAAATCTAACACGGAGTACATATATGTTACTAGTTGTAACTTACATACATACATGTAGTATCGAGCATGAGATCTTTCAAAAAAATTACAATCTTTCAAAAAAAAAGTATCGAACATGAGCAGACAATGCAAGCTACCAAATTTACCGGCTCCTGCGCATCGACGAGAACAGCTGGATCAACGACGATCGATCAAGAGGAACTGATAAGACCATGCACGCATCTGTGTACGACTCGGTGCTACGCGGGGCCGTGCAC
The DNA here is from genome assembly GCA_032594955.1 of Panicum miliaceum. Taxonomy (NCBI): domain Eukaryota; kingdom Viridiplantae; phylum Streptophyta; class Magnoliopsida; order Poales; family Poaceae; genus Panicum; species Panicum miliaceum. The sequence continues at coordinate 5,429,187 of CM064064.1, forward strand.
CTCTGTCCTCTGACACGATCCGAGCCAGAAACGGGTAGACGGGAGAGACGTTTGCTTCCGCCGGCGGCGTGCGCACCTGCCTGCTCCGGTCGCCGCCGCCGGTGGCAGGTTTGACGCGTTCCAGCCTGCCTCGCACACTCTCCGACCCCGGACCCCCCGCTGTATAAATGGCCCCACCATTCCGCCCCCATCTTCCCAGATCAGCTCGACGACCAAAAGAAACTAGCCACCCGCCGCCCGCGCGACACCGCGCGGCCCGCACCATGAGTCGTCCAGTAGCTCGCCACCTCCGCCTCGCGGCGGCCGCGCTCCTCGCCGCCGGCCTCCTGCTCTCCGGCGCCGCCAGGGCGCAGGAGGAGACGGAGCACGAGGAGGAGTTCAACTACGGCCGCGGCGACGAGCACGGGCCGGAGCACTGGGGCGAGATCAAGCCGGAGTGGGCGGCGTGCGGCGCGGGGCGGATGCAGTCGCCCATCGACCTCGCCCACGAGCGCGTCTCGCTGGTGCGCGGCCTCGGCTACCTCGACCACGCCTACGGCCCCGCCGAGGCCTCCATCGTCAACCGCGGCCACGACATCATGGTACGTGACGTCGCCGCCGGCTAGTGCGCAGGCAGCAGCTAGCCGGCCGCCGGGAGCATTAACGGTCGCCATCGCCCTTAATTAGCATAAACTCCCCCTTCCATTTATTACTACGAGTAGGAATAAATTCAGCAGGTACTACTCCACTGTACTAGGCTTCTCTGACGCTGGCAGGTGACTGGCCGTCATCGCGGGTGAGGTTCGAGGGCGACGCCGGCGACGGCGTACCACCTGAAGCAGCTGCACTGGCACTCGCCCACCGAGCACACCGTCGACGGCCGCCGCTACGACCTGGAGCTGCACCTGGTGCACGAGAGCGCCGAGGGCAAGGCCGCCGTGATCGGCATCCTCTACGAGGCCGGCGACCGCCGCGACCCGCTCCTCCACCAGGTCTGTCCGACGATCCGCTCGCTGCTGGCCTGGCCGGCTGCTGCTTAATCAATCATGCTTGCAACTGGCCGAATCGGGATGCTTAATCATTTGATCGGTACTGCCAACTAAGAAAATTGAGTAACATGGAGATCTGCACGTTGTGCACGATTGGTTTTGATTTCCTGCAGATGGAGCCGTTCATCAGGCGGATCGCCGACAGGCGGGACCGGGAGGAGCGCGTCGGGGTGGTGGACCCCCGCACCGTGCGCGGCCGCGCCAGCGTGTACTACCGGCACATGGGCTCCCTCACCGTGCCGCCCTGCACCGAGGGGGTCATCTGGACCATCCTCAAGAGGGTATGCACGACGTCCCAGCAGCGCTTAACTTTTTGGCCTTTTATTTGTTTATTATTACTCCGCTTCAGGCCATCAACGTTTGATCGTGACACGACGACCGACTGTGCTTAGGCTTTAACTAAACCACAAGTAGTGCTATAGTATATTCTGTCGATCGGCAATGGGTTGGTGAGGAAACTTTGATGATACTGCCTACTGGTACCATTTTTTCCTGAAGTGTTCGAGCTTTTTCTGTGTGCAGGTTCACACCGTGTCCACGTACCAACTGGAGCTTCTCAGGGAAGCCGTGCACGATGTAAGTAAATTGAGCTACGGTTACTTCTTAGTGATGTACGGGCTGACGTGGAGGCGCCAGTAGTACTGTAGAGTTCAGAATAGCGTGGCTCATGAAGATTTTTTTTTTTGTAATTCTTTCTATTTCTGTGCCTTTATTTGTTATACGCGCAAAATGAAGACATTACTTCATGTCAACGTTGATGGGCTTGCAGCATGTTCATATAAAACTAGTACATATATGTCCATGTTAATGTAGTGATCGATTTTATTATTGGTAAGCACGTACATGCTCAAATGCGACCGTCCAACTGGCACTCATATAATAAGGCCAGCGAGCTTGACTTGCCTTCTAGTACCTGAAAGAAAACGTTGTTACGTTCACTGGCGGAAGAACTCTGAAAGAGCTTGAGTTGCCCTTCCTACCTAAAAGGTTTCAAAGCTGAACGTCATATACTACTTTCTTGTCGAATGGAAGTCGATCATAAACCCAGATGTTGCTGAATGCTGACCCAGTAACTGACCCGGTAAGAAAAGAGGACAACAACATACGTAAGTACATAGGAACGACAAACCAATCCTTTAAGACAAATGGGGTCGCCATATGACAACACAAAGTCTCGACTCACAGGACATAGAGACATGTTCCCAAAACATTTTAAACCACGTAGCTAGGTTCAACAGCGCACAAAGACATGAAGACAAACACAAAACGTTTAAACCGTAGTAGCACAAGTTTGAGTTTTGACATTGTAGCGCCATGCGGCCATGCATCTGCCTGCCTACAGCTGAACCTCGGACATGCCATTATCATCACCCTGCCACCTCCAAGTCCTCATTCCTCCTACAGTTTTGAACAAATTCACAGTATGTTGATAGCTGGAGATACAGGATGTTAAATAACACTACAAGTCTAAATGGGCGTCGGGCTGCCAGTCTTGGTCCCACACGTCAGCGACTCAAAGCTACATGGCAGTAATCCCTGAGGATTTGCTTCCCTGAAGATTGCAGGAGGCCGGAGGGGGGCAGCACCAGCACCGTTAGCCGTCAAGCTATAGCATGGGCGCATGGCGGATGGTAGCGCCGGCGGCGGCGTGTGGACTCGCGTAGTAGTCACACGATGACTTGATGCATCCACCGTCTGCGTGTGCGGGGGCGGCGGACATTTCTGCCGCTTTTGCCGCCGGCCCCTGATGCGCATGGGCTTGCGCCGCCTCCTCGCATCGCGCAGTCTTGGCTCCGCGACGCGCCGTCGTCGTCATCTGGTGCCGGCGAGACGGGACAGGGCCACAGGGGCGGTGGCCTCTTCTCCAAGAACACGGCCGTCACCCACCATGGGAAGCGGACACGAAACGGAAGCTACCGGCCGAGCTGCAGAGAAGCCTCCTTTTCCCGCCGTTTGTTACGCGGCCTCGTTTTCGCGTGCCATCCCTGCTTGTGGACCGGTTCACTGAGAGTCTTTTACCTTTTTCCCTTCAGAAAAGAGTCTTTTACCTTTCAGTAAACTGGTTCCGCCTCCACGTTTTTACCTCCGGCTCCCGAAGTCTCTCCTCACGCGGTTCATTCGGTTTCACGCCTTCACCAACTGCGCCTGCTAAATTTTCAACCTCATACCAACCGAGGGAGCTGCAGAAGCGCACGCATGCTGAAGCTAACTTCTCCCTCCCCTGTTGCAAAGCGTGTGTGATCTTTTATTCCAGATCTGCTTACAAAAATCGTCACACTTAAACTACTCCTAATCATAATGACCGAGCGCCTGACAGATACCTGAATGGATTCTTATTTTTACACATATTTGTCTCCATTACCCAATCTTGAGCTGGAAACGTGGCCCATCTTGCTCGAAGATGAGCATAAAAAAAACGAAATGGGGAATGAGTAGATGAGTCCTTAATTTATAAACGAGCAGTGCCCTGATTAATTCATGTTTAGTTGCAGATTATAGAATGAGAGAGATCTGTTTGCAAGCGTTGCGCAGCTGTTTTGGGTAATTTTGACAAGCATTTTTAAATAACGTTTGCATACAGGTGTTGCTTCATACAGATCGAGCAACAGATAGCCACTGCATCCTTATCAGTTGGGAACTTGAAATGATTATTGTGCAGGTGGCCGGTGTTTTGTAGACCTATAATGGAATGTGCGATATATTTTGTTATGGGGATATCATTTTCGTATAGCAATCGGGATATTTCTCTGTAGGGCTGCTTTCATCTGTGCGACCATGACAAAAATTGCCCAATCGAGCTGGTTGTCATGTAGCTAGCCAGCTAGCCATGAATAATGGTTAGCATCTATTTGTGAATTTTTTCATGCGTTGCGTATCTGCTGTGGAGAATGTTCAGTGGCACCCATTACATTATCCTAATGAATTGTAGTCACCAATGATGATGATGAATTTCCACGATTCTCTGGCAGCCTTTAATATCAATTTTATTACACTAGCATTGTACTGCATCCCCATCGCCCCATGCGATTCTTCTGATCATCTTCTGAGTATGGGAGATTGAAATAACCATTCTCTGTATTCTGTGTTTGCTGAACCATCCCTTGCAGTAAAGCGGATTTTTAAGGGCAAAAACTGAATTTCAAATAAAATTTTGACCGAAATACTTAGTTTGCGAAATTTATGCAACCCCAGCCAGCAGCCGGCAGTGGTTACTTGTTGTCTTCCTAATTTATTTGAAACTATCTTACTATTACTAATTGAAGGCTTCAATAAAGTCTTCACGTGAAGCCACCTAGGATCCTAAGTGGACACTCTAAAAATTAGAGAAATCCTAGAAATTCTCACAAAAATCAAAAACATCAGGCCATCAATCCGACAAATCTAATCATATTAGCCATTGGATCTGTTATCTTTTTCATTAAATTACCCACCTCCGCCATTATAAAAATAGGCTAAACTAATCCTCTAAACATGTATCTAAATTACCCACTTCTCCCATTATAAAATATAATTTAAAGTAACCTCCTAAACATGTATCTAAATACCCACCTCTGCCATTATAAAAAATAATCTAAAGTAACTCCTAATCTTTATGTAAATTACCCACCTATGTCATTATAAGAATAATGCAAATAACCCCCTAGGTTTGCATATAAGTCCAATTATTATTAAAGGTTAAAGTAACCCATAAATCTGAATCTAAATTATATAATTATAATAAAATATTAACAAAATTACTATTCCTATCATTATTAATATATTATTTATGTTATTGTTTATATAAAATACTACTTATGATGTGTATCACCATGTATTCATGTATGAGAAAAGATATAAGAATACCAATTTTCATGTTGTTCACATAGTTCAAATAAATGGTTCAATTAAATTAAATATATATATTAAACACATATGGTGGTGTGTTGCAAAGTAAAAAAATTATTATTAAATAAACCTATTGCAACCAGATAATGATAAATATGTATCTTTTAAAGTATTGTGTTAGAATATTTAATAGATGAAAGAGAGTATGAGGTAGACAATTATAATTATTAGCTATAAATTTTACTTTTATATTAATTCTAACTAGTATGTGCGGGAGCTCTCCACTGGGTACGCACTTTTTAGTATGTGCCGGAGCACGGGTTGGTAGGCTAGTGATAATAATTTTTATACAACATGGAATGCGATTAGATCAATCAAAACTATCTTAAGATCGATTGTCATCCAAGGTCTATATGTTTGTTTGCTTCAACAAAGTAGATCATGCTTTATGATTGTTCAAATAGCATGAATGTTCAAAGCGGCAATCTCATATTTTTCTTTCACAAATTCTAGTCGGGAGCCCCAACTTTTCTACCAGGGATAGCAAAATACTAACTGCTATTTTGTCGTTTTTCTGTTTTTCCGCTATCTTGACCAAAAATCTTTGCACACAACGATTGACTACTACCTTGCATCCATCAGTGGCTTAACCTTACTATATATGTGATAACTTATAATCTAGTTTTGTTTCTATGAGTGGATAACCGTTTCGTTTCACTGGAAATTAAACTTTATAATCTAGTTCAGATTCAAGTTGCATTCCAAATTTCCAATGAAACAGCACTCATTCAAATTGGGTGTGTATTTGGAGGGACATGTGTGTAAGTGTAAATATGATCGATCTACTCATCCTCGCTTCTTTTTTTTCAAAAAAGTGTGAGAAGTAAGCAGAACGATCCGTGCAGATTCAGGGCCTGAAATGGCCTCCCCATCTCCGTGTTGTGTGCGATCCAGTACAGGATCATTTCAGAGATGATAGGGCACCGCACCACACCTTTGAATCTCTCTGACTCGGTATAAGTATAGCACAGTGTTGCATACGCACGAAATGGTCTAAACAAAAGCGATGACGATGCTGGCAGAACGTCCTTCCGCGTTCCGTACTCCGTGATGACGCCCCGAGGTAGAAAAGAGCAAGAATTGTATGGACGCCACCGGAGCGTTTACTTGTGCTGTGTGCGTACGCGCGTACTTGCCCGTAGGCCGTAGCAGGTTTGGGTTTTGAAGCGTTCGTTCCATCCTCACATCACACTCCGACAGCGTTACAGCCGGCCCGTACTGTGAGGATCCTCTTGTGCATACACGGTCTTGATATGCGTGCACTGAGCACTCGATCCAAACTACTGTAATGCTGTCGACATCTCGTGGCGGAACGCCGAGTTCAGGGTAAACTACTGACGCGCGAAGGCGGCCACCGTACCGTGCGTGCATCATGCGAACCTGCAGGTGCAGTGCGCGCTGCGGACTACCAAAAGATGTCAACTCACGATGTCGCAATCTATTGCATCTGAAAACCGCAGGTAGTTTTTTTTTAAAAAAAAAGATCACCGTTCTTGCGATGCTGTTCCTGCCGGTGCGTGAACACCGTGGAAGATCGTGATCAGAACGGTCAGGAATTACGCCGCGACGACGACTGCAACATACCGTACCCTCCCGTCCTCAGCCGCCGTGGCAGCAGCCTTGGTTGACGCGCGCGCTCCATCCCCGCCTGGCGCACCGCCTCTGCCGTGCTCCGCGCTATAAATCCCCCCCGCCGCGCCGGCCCCCGGCTCATCCCAAACCAGCGTGCGCGGCGACCAAATAAAGTAAGAGAACCAGCCAGCGCGCACCGAGGCTACAACACCGCGCGGCATGGGTCGTCGTCCAGCCCGCCGCCACCCCCGCGGCCTCGCCGCCGCGGCGGCGGCGCTCCTGCTGCTCATCTCGGCCGCGGCGCCGGGCGCGACGGCGCAGGAGGAGACGGAGGACGAGCACGAGTTCAGCTACGACCCCCGCGACGCGCACGGGCCGGCGCACTGGGGCGCGATCAAGGCGGAGTGGGCCAACTGCAGCGCGGGGCGGATGCAGTCCCCCATCGACCTCGCCCACGAGCGCGTCACGCTGGTGCGCGCCCTCGGCTACCTCGACCACGCCTACCGCGCCGCCGGGGCCTCCATCGTCAACCGCGGCCACGACATAATGGTACGCGACCGCGACCGCGACCGCCGCCGCTCGAGGTCGTCAGGGCGCCGGCAGCTTGGTTGCTGATTTGTTGGTCGCCCTTGCTGCAGGTGAGGTTCCGGGGCGACGCCGGGAGCCTGGTGATCAACGGCACGGCGTACCGCCTGCGGCAGCTGCACTGGCACGCGCCCACGGAGCACACCGTCGGCGGCCGCCGCTACGACATGGAGCTGCACCTGGTGCACGAGAGCGCCGAGGGCAGGGCCGCGGTGGTCGGCGTCCTGTACGAGGTCGGCGGCGAGCCCGACCCGTTCCTGCGCGCGCTGGAGCCCGCCATCCGCCGGATCGCGGACTGGCGGGACATGGAGGAGGACGTCGGCGTCGTGGACCCGCGGCGCGCGCGCGGCCGCGCCAGCGTGTACTACCGCTACATGGGATCCCTCACCACGCCGCCCTGCACCGAGGGGGTCATCTGGACCGTCGTCAAGAGGGTATGTAGGTCGCCTGGCCGGCCACCCTCGAGCTCGCCACTGTTTAATTTCTTCACTCAGACCATGCATCATCGTTCGACCGTGACGCCGCTGACCGGCCGGGTGCTAACCATGCCGTGGCGCATCCTCCCGTGCGGACGGTGTCGTCCACTTCGCCGGGCATGGGGTTGTTGGTGAGGAAATTCTTGTGCTTGTCGTAGCATCTTTCTGAAGCTTCCGAGTGTTGTTCGTGCAGGTTCGCACCGTGTCCAAGTACCAGCTGGAGCTGCTCAGGGAAGCCGTGCACGACGTGAGTGCCCATGCCGCTAACATTTTCTTCCACACGTTTGACCAGTGTATAGTATCTAGAAGGCACCTGGGACCAACACACGGTTGAAAATCCAGGGAGCATATGAACTCAAAGTAGGCCGTTCTAGGTTCGTTCTGACGATTCTTCCCAGCCTGACTAAACGTGTGTGCTTACTTGTTGCTGCAGAACATGGAGAAGAACGCGAGGCCGCTGCAGGCGGTGAACGACCGGGACATCAGCATCTTCCGGCCCAAGCCTCACAAGCACTACTAACTAGGTCCAGCAGCTTACTGTCAGTGATGCATGAGCTGACGTGGAGACACCGGTTGTTTCAGAATTCAGAGCTTGAGAATAATATATATACATAATACGGGTGGCATTCGATTCGTTGGAGATGGTTCAGTCTGGTCCTCTGGAGGAGATGTGTATACGGTAGATGATGGATATCTTTTTTTTTGTTTTAGTAATTCTTTGTACCTTTGTTATGTGACTAAATAAAGCATCACTTCATGACCACTCTTCGCCGAAAAAAAAGAGTTCATGCTCACGTGGGAGTCCGTTTGAATATCGGACAGCATTTGGCACCTCCAACACGACCGTCTAACCCGCAGAGTCTTTGTTAAAACTGTAAAAATCAAGGATTTGATTGTGGTTAATCAGTGACACCTCACTTATATGAGACAAATCGGAAAAATGTACTTTTAATGGATTGTGTACCAGATTAATTCTGTTTAAGGATCAGAGAGGACTGTTGGGTGTTGGGTAGTGTACGAACCAAGAACTGCTCCAGCACTGCTCCCGCTGTTCTTTTAATGAATCAATCAAAGAATGATAACCCACTACTAATTCAGTCCAAGGGCTCTTAAAAATTTTCATTAAGCTCTTGCTAATGGCGGTTTGATTTTCCAAAAAAAGGAAAAAAAAAGAATCAAGGGCGGCCACGAACAGGACAGCCACGCAGTTGCTGTTCCTAGTCCAGACCTATCTTTCAAAAAAAAAGTCCAGACCTCGCGCCATGTGCCCTGGACCAGTATAAACAACCCCAGTTCTCGGAAAGTAACGGGAGACCACGTCCATCTCGTGTAGCAGGTGTGCTTTTCAGATCAGGGCGCCCATTCTCATCTCATCTCATCTTTGTATATGAACAGCAGAGACGACGCGCGTGGCTCCAAAGTCTGAACATTTTTTTTCTTGTCGCAGCAGTTGAACGGTGAGCGAGTCTATGACACTACTTGTAGAAAATGGCAAGTTGTTTTTTCAAAGGAGAAAACGGCAGGTTTCAGTTACCGTTGCTGGCGGAAAAGCGTGCGCCTCTCTGCCGTTCCCGCGGTTGGTAGAAGGTTGAAATTCAGGTTCAGCAGTAGCAGTAGCCAGTGAAGCCGGGTAAATCCCCGTGATGACTGATGAGTCTCTTCTGGAGTGAGAAGGCAGTAAAAGAGGAAAGTGAAAAGTGCAGCGGGAGTGTGTCTGAAAGGTAAAAAAGGTTCGGTGAACCGGTCAAGAAGCCACAGTCGGTGAAAGAAATTCACCGAGCGAAGCAAAGCCGCGAAAAGGCCATCTGCAGGGGTCGGTCGGCAGCTTCCGTAGTTTCGCGCCCGCTTCCCCCAGACGTGACGACACCGTGTGCTTGGAGAACAGGCCACCGCGCCCCTGTTGGCCCTGCCCCATCTCGCCGGAACAGGACGACGACGGCGGGGTCGACGACGGCGCGTTTCGGAGCCAAGACTGCTCTCCCGGCCGGCCACTTCGTTGTCATGTTGGACTTGTGGGCTGCTCCGGACGCGAGCCCATGCCCGTCAGGTGCGGGGGCGGCCACAGCTCTAGAAGGGCACGAGTCTCTCCGGCGGCGTGCGGAGCGGCGAAACCAGCTGGTGCGGCGGAAACGTCCGCGCCGGTGTGAAACGCCAGGGTGGGTTGGTGGTGCCCGGGCGGTGACCGTGGATGGCATTCCAGGTATGCGTGTTGATCGCTTGACCCCTGAAGCCTGTCCACGTAGTACTCCAGGCGAGGAGTGGACCGGTCCATCCTTCCATGCCGAGGAAGCACAGCCGTGCTTGAAAATTCCTCGAAAAAGTTGTCTTGAAAAAAAAAAGAACCGTCGTGCGCTTGAAAAATCCACGAGACGACTAAAATTCAGGAACCGTCGTGCCTGACGAGGCCCGGCACGACGACCGTGATACGTATCACGGTTCAGGCTGCTAACGGAAACCCTCAGATCTCGATAAAAATACAGCGATGCCTCACCAACCACGAGACACGGACGCTAGTAATCCCCGTTGAGCTACCGTCGCCAACTCGTCGTAGCTATCTTCTGTTCGGCTTCTATGCTTTCAACTTATTTTAGTTTATTCTCTCTCATAAAATATTATTAAACCAGCCGAAATTTGCCAAAATTTAACTGCCAAACAGATAATCGCCGCCTACGTGAGACCAGATACCGTAACGTACACTAGCAGCAGCAATAAAAATGGAAGAAAATTTTGGATTTGCGACGCTGCTAAACATATGGTGGTTAATTTGCGCTGCCATGTACGTATTTGAAAACACTAGTGCATCAAAATGCGCTTCACGGGAGAAATGGGACACATGTCACTCAAACTGTGTTTATGCTATTTTGCAAAAAATCCTCCTACTTTCTAAGAATCACACGAGAATCCACATTATCCGGACTGTAGTTCGTACATTTTGTATGCATGTCCTTAGACTAATATTTATTTTGACACGAAGAAGAAGAAATTCGAGAATCCTGTTATTTTTATGAAAACCCTCCGCTAGGCGCTTTTCATTTACCCCCTCCCGCCGCATCCGAACCCTACCCCCTCTCCCTTCTCCCCACCGCCGCCCACTCTCACCCTCCCTCTCCTGCACCCCGCCGTCGCCTCGCTCTCCTCCCTGGCTCCTCGCAGCTGCCTCCCCTCTCCTACCCAGCTATTCACCGTCGCCTCCCTCCCTCTCCTGCTCCCCGTCGCCGCCCTCTCCCTACCTCGACCACCACCCGGTCGACTCCCCGCCGTGCTCCTCATCCCCGTCCGCCGCAGCCGCATGCGCCGCGGGGGTCGCTGCCTCGCCGCCCTCTTCCTCCTAGCGCTCACGGGCTTCCTCCTCTAGCCCGCCAACCCGGACGTCTCCACCACTCGACGACGACCACGCCCTTCATGCGCTCCCCTCCTTCGCCACTAAGCGTGTGTCAGCACCACAGGAACGGGGTACCCATCTCGGCTGAGCAATAACTACACTTGCCCCGCTGAAACCAGGCGGGGCCTACGACGGCGCGTCTTCCCCGTAAAACAGAATGATTACGGGGAAGACGTGAGATCAGACGACGCTCCAAGCCGTGCGAGGGGAGGCTTCCCTCTCCCGTCGCGTCCCATCATCAGGCAACAGGAGACGGGGGTGGTCCCCACCACCTGCACCGTCCATCCCCCGAGCAGAGCTCCGGGCCTCGCGCGGTGCCCGAGGACACCCCGGAGCTCCCCGGGGCCTGCAAAAGGGCCCACGGGGTCTGCATGGGAGGATCCTAGGATCGACCAACTTGGGCCAACAATGCTGGGTAGCATCAGACAAGCGGGCTCCACCGGCAGGGCGGCGCCTCCAAACCGACGCCGTGTTCACACCAAAGCGGTAGTTAACACCCCCGGATCATGAAAAGGCTATAGATAAGATCCCATACTAGCATGTAAATGGGACCGAACTGAACTAATGTAGCGTTAGATCCTTGCTCCCAGGAGGCTTTCCTCGCACTCCGCCGATGGCAAGCTTCCAGGGACCCAAAGGACACACGAACACGCGTCGAGGGCGGCCGCGTCGACGCCGCCGCGCGAGCCCAGCAGCTGATCCCCCACGTGTGCTCCTTTCCAGTCCGTGCTGGGCTGCGCAGCTGCTTCCCGCGGCCGCTCGACAGGCTGACCAGTGGCAGTGCGTCGCGAATCCTGCAGGTGCCCGCGCCCGCACACGATGCTCGCCGCACGCAGCCGCCGCCTGTGCTCTGCTCCCGCCGCCCGTGCACAGACCGCTTTGGCCGCAGGCCCTCGCCGACCGCGCTGCCGCTACCTGCGGGGCCTGTGTGCCCGGCTCCCCGGACCACCCGAGCGCCGCAGCAGCCGCTGCTCCCTGCCGCACGACCACTGGTCCTTGGCTGCCCTGTGCTGGGCGCGCGCCAATGGCTGCTCCGGCACGGGCCGCGCCGCTGCTCCCCGCGCAGGCCGCGCCCGCCGCTGCTCCCCGTGCTGGACGCGCCGCTGCTCCCCGTGCAGGCCGCCCCGTAGCTCCATCATTTTAAAATTTATTTACAAATTTTCTTATTTATTTCCTGCTTTCAATTTATTTTCATCTTTTTAAATTTTATTTTTTTCTTTTTCTGTATCTCTTCAACGTTCAAACTCACGGTCACAACAGAAGGACAAAACAGTCTATTTACATCTTCGTTAGCCTCCGTTAGATCTCAATTTATCCAAAATGACACAGAGGTAAAAGGAAGTTGTTGCAATGGCACATAGGTGCGAACCTTTTTAAGGCACACACGTAACCACCAACTTTTATAATAGCATATAGATAAAGCTGATTGTGCTAGGCCTAGTCAAAATCCGCATGGAATCAGATCTCGATGCCATCCCTTAGTGCTATCTTCTCTGACCACCTCTCACTCTCCCGTGTGTGTGGAGATAGAAATCATAGGATCATCTTTCTCAAATTGAAATCCTCCCCGTGATGTTCTCATCTTTTTTCCCTTTCCAAATTTCATCAGGTTTTGTTCTCCTTAGATAGGCCCAAGTTTTACATTCTGATGTGCTATCATTGACACTGAAGTTAATTGATGGGCTACAAACAAATGTTACTTTTAAGCTACGCAATATAGCGAGGCATTACAGAATTGACACTTCTGTTGTTTTCCCCCCTCCGATTACAACGCACATGCACTCACTTTACAAACACATCGGCATCGTAAACATCGAAAGAAGCTATCATGGACTTTTGACCACCGTACATATGCTTCACTGATATAAGCGTTCTGAGTGTAATACTTGAACAAAGACGCATCACATAGGTTCTTCAGATAGGAAAACAAAAACAACGTAAAGGAAAACACACGCCAACCACCAAGAAGCTTGTACGACTGTCGATGACTATGGGTGCGTAGGCAGCATCCACAGTGCTTGATCAGACGCTGGAGCTCCGTCGAGGTCCATCACCTTGGTCGCTTGGCCTCCTATGTTGAATATCATCACGCGTTTGTTCCACGGATAGACCATGTAAATGCAATTCCGCTCGAGCCCGCACTCATCAGCCGAGCGTGAAGCACCAAAGTACCACGATGAGAGCAGGAACACCCTGTCACCAATGTCGTCGACCTGAAGCCATTCATCCTTGACAAAATCCATCTTGTGAACACTGCACCGGTGGACGACGTCGAGATCAAGGTACGCCGACATCAAGGAAATCATGTAGAGCTCTTGCATGGACTCAACCACGAACACTTTCCGACACCCCTTAGGTCCGGTGATGGCGTTACAGATGATGATGGAGCTGAACGCGGGCGCAGGGCGGAACTGGAGCACGCCGACTTCTTTGAAGCTGCTGCCATTGAAGTAGAACTTGCCCCGGCATGCCACGATTGGGGATATGACCAGCTTTTCACTGTGGCCATCGTACTCTAGAGTGCCGATGTCGTACTCATGTCTCAGCCATTCTTTGTCGCCAATGAGACAGTACCAGATAACAGGGGCGTCGGTCTCCACCAAGAGCACAAGGCAGGAGCTGCTGCTGGTGGTTTTGCCTGCATCATCAGCTGGGTAGTCGGACAGCAGGCAGGTGCAATAGGTCGACAGGTTCTCCTCCTGTAGATGCGGCAGCGGGATCCTCCCCGTGCCAGTAGGGTTGCGAGGATCGACCAGGTAGGTGGCAACGACGGGGCATCACGGACTAGTATCCAGCCTTGCGGAGTTGCCCAGCAATTGCTGTTAGTCAGCGCGCCTACATCCACGATGTCGTCGACCTTCTTCTCCGAGAAGCTGTACAAGACAGGTTGATCTGAACCTGCGACGTGCTTCAATGCGAGGTAGGGCGCGCAGGAAACGCCATGGCTCAACGACGACGCATCCATGTCCGCGGTCCTGAAACTGAAGCTGCAGGAGGATTGGTGGTGCCGTTGCCTCGATGGACGATTGCTTCCGTCGAGTTGATTGAGGAACAAAAAGTTGCGATCTCTTATATATATAGGCGGGGGGCCTGAACCGTACGTACCTCGGTTAACCGACTCGAAATCGAAGTGCGGGATTGGAGTCGGCAACGGGGACTAGCTATGATCCCCGCCGAAAACCCAACGCCGCAACTGAATCGGATCGGAAGGGGAGGCTACCTTGCCCTCAACATGAACCTATAAATATCAATCAATCAAAGAAATAAAATTTAAAACCAACCCCGCAAGGCTATAAACATCATGGAAATCCCCAATAACGGAATGAAGAGAGGAGAAGCTGCACACCTAATGGCCTGGCCTGGCCTGACCAGATCCGAGAAGGAACCCTACTAGCCGATCTCGTCAACTAGGAGGGGGGAGAGGACGGCGGCGGCGGAAGAGGAACCCTAGGCGGCCTCCGTCTGTTGTCTTGTCTGCTGTCCTTATGTCCTCTCACGCGTCCAAGGCCTGCTGCTGTTCCTGTCGGCCTTTAGAGTTACTGGGCGGCTGGGCGGTGTCATGTTAGATGGGCTTTCCGTGGGCTGCAAACGCCCGCAAGATTTGTGTGTTTTTCTTGTTCCTTTTTATCTGCTATATATACTATATATTTTATAAGAACTTTTTATCTGCGACTTCGTTGTTTCTTTCAAACAACGTGTGGGGAAAGGGGAAGTGATGAGAGAACAGGGCGGCGATCATGCACATCGGCAGGAACAAGGCCTCCGACACCAGCACCGACAGCAACGTTAACTCGCTGTGCGGGAACGAGAGCGGCAGCAGCAGCCTCGCCGCGGTGCTGTCGTCGGACACGGAAGCGCTGTCCATGTCGAGCCGCAGCACGGCGCGGTCTCTGTCTGACCGGAGCAGCAGCAGGGCGTCGCCGAGGAAGCTGGATCGCAAGGTCACCTCCAGGCTAGCAGCCAAGCTCTCTGTCCATGTTGATCTTGTGGTCGTTGAGAGCTTCAGCTCCATGTCCGGTGCTACTGGTTTGTACGATGATGCTATTTGCTATGTATGAGAATTTGCAGGGCCGCCGCAGAGGTCCAAGTCGATGGGTGGTGTGGTTAGGCAGCCGCAGGTCATCAGGCGAACGCACATCGAGTCCGACGGCAATCTGAACTCTGCCGTGGTACCGTCCAACTCCAGCCGGCGGCGCGTATAGCAACTTGCAGCATGCAGCGGCAGCGGCGCAGGCAGCGGCAGCGGCGCAGGCAGCTTGCATCAGCGGCAGCGTGTAGGCAAACTAAGGACAAAAGGGACGTTATGGGAGTGATTGGTTGGGTGCATAAGTGTCTATAGCCAGGCTTGCACAGTGCAGGCTCGGTTTGTTTGGTTGAGTGAATAGGACCCTTATGCAGGCTTTGCTGGTGCAAAGAGGCATGTACGGCCTGTATTGCTGGAGATCCATTTCAGCTCCATCTCCCGTAATGCAGGCTGCATTGCGCCCGGCGTGGCCACGTTTATGGACCCAACTTGGCCACCCGTAGCCCACCTTACCTAGCCAACACTCTTGTGCAAGCAACCAAACACACTCTTATGCAGGCCAAATAGATCAGTGGAGGCAACCAAACAAGACCAGAAAACACTACATAAGCCTGGCTTATACTGTCATAAGCCTAGCTTCTACTGTCCTTATATAACTCTTAGCCAGGCTACAACTTATGCACCCAACCAATCACCCCCTATATGTTTCAAATGGTTTCTCATCTAAACTTTAGTCCATGGATCCAAACATCTATAGACTAACTTTAAGGGTCCCTTTGGTTGGGCTTTTAGAGGCTGCGGCTTCCAGATAAAGCCCAAAAGCCAACTAAAAGAGTGGTAAATACATAGGTGCTTTTAGCCAAAGCTGTTTTTTTCCTATACAAATTTAAAAGTATCTCCCGCTACTTTTGCCTGCTTTGGAGGTGGGCAACTTCAAAGAAATTACCCACCTACCATTGCTTATGAAAGAAAACGGCTTGTTTATTTTTTCTCGAGCGATCTCTCCCCTTCCTCTGTCCCGCTCCTCCCCATCGGTCCCCGCCGCCACCTCCCCGTCGGTCCTCAGATCCACCGCCGGCTCCTCGATTCTCCACCACGAGGCCGAGCTCCGCCACGCGTCGAGCCGCGAGATCCGCCGCCGCGGGCCTCTTCGCCCCGAGCTCCGGCCGCCGCGGGCTCCGGCCGCCACGGGTTCCACGCCGCGAGCTCCGGTCCCCGCGGGCCCCTGCGCCCCGAGCTCCACCGTCGCGAGCTCCGGCTGCCGTGGACCTCCGCGGCCACGGGCCCCTGCGCTGCGAGCTCCGGTCGCCGTGGGATCCGGCCGCTGCGGGCGCTTGCACCCCGAGCTTCGGCTGCCACGGGCCCCTGCGCTGCGAGCTCGGGCCACCACGCGCCCCTGCGCTGCAAGCTCGGGCCGCCACGCGCCCCTGTGCTGCGATCTCTGGTGGCCGCGGGATCCGGCCACCGCGGGCGCCCGCGCCTCGAGCTTCGCCGGCGCGAGCTCCAGTTGCCGCGGGCCTGCCTCCCTCCTCCGCCGCCGCGGGCCCCGAGGCGCGAGCTGTGGCCACCGCGGTCCCCTGCGCCTTGGCTAGTGGGAGGAAGCCCTGCACTTGGCTAGTGGGAGGAAGAAGAAGGGGCTGACAAGTGGGGTCCGTTCGTCAGTGAGGGAGGGAGAGAGTTGAGTGGGTTTGGTTGTGGATGACACGTGGGGTCCGCTTAATAATTTTCTCAAAAGCAACAGCTGCCCAACCAAACGAGTTTTTTCAAAAATCACAGCTCACAGCTCACAGCAGCTTTTCCAAAAGTCACAGCCCACATCAGCTTTTCCAGAAGCCGCAGCCCAACCAAACACACCATAAGTTTGCGCGATCGTGAGGATTCGAACCCACGGCCTCTAGCCTCTCGCGTAGCTTCCTTACCATCCCACCTATGCATCACATGTGACAGGGTGGGAGATGCATTCCTTTTGAGGTAAGCCGTGGAGGACCATTTAGTACCGGGCCAAGACACCAATCGGAACTAAAATGCGACATTTAGTACCGGCCGGTGTAATTGACCGGTAGTAAATGGCCTCGCCATTTTATTACCGGGCCAAAACACCATCTGGTACGAAAATACGAGATTTAGTATTGGTTGGTGTCTTGATCCGGTATTAAAATGGCTCGGATGGCGTTCAAATATGGACCCGATACTAAATTGGCTCCAAGGCAATATTAGTACCTGACCAAAATATGTCGGGTACTGTTGGCGCTCGAAATCAGACGGGAATCGGCCGATGACCTTCAGCATCGGACACACGACCCGGGAGAATCTGCTTAACTCCTGTTCGGTTGATCGCCCTGGTGCGGTTCGCGCGGCATGCCAATCAATCTGACCTGTTGATTGACAAGGAAAGAAACGTATTAAATTCCGGGGTCTCGATCGGCTAAAGTTCTGATCTGTCCCGAAAAGTGTATCAGCGAATCAGCCGATTTGCTATGAAGATGACCGGCTATAGATCAGCCGATAATCACGTAACGATTGCCAAGAAACTACTGGAGTAACTTAAACAATTGCTACAGATGCAACACTCGAAATAGATCTAATCGGCTATACGATGATAAACAAGGAGAAATAATGATAAAGCCGACAGTTCGATCTCAAGCTAGATAACTGGTGATAAAACTAGAACAATAGGTAAAACCTATAATTCTAGTAAATATCGATAACTGGTGAATAAATCTAAACGAAACAACGGCGATGCGCCCGAAGTTAAAGCTTAGATGTTGTTCGATAAACGGAACCTACCAATTGGCCGGAGATCGTGTCGATGCAGCCCTGCCAATCCGTACGAACTCGTGAAAGAAAAAGAAGTATTGGCGAAGTCGCCGACTAAAGTACGATGAAAAAGTAGATTATTTGTATTGATTGATGTGTATCTGTTACAAAACCCTGACTGCTCCTATTTATACCCTAGGACTAAGACTCCTGATCTATTACGATCCGTTACAAACTTGATTTAAATAAAAACTACTATATCTGTAAGAGTTTCATAAAGGAAACGGGCTCCCGCAGAATCTTCTGCCGCCATCTTCTAGTCCAATCCAGACTCCTTCCACTGCTCCTCGATCGAGTCGGCGTCATTCTTTGACCAACGTCAGGTCATCTTTGATTGGGATCCTCTGTTGGGATTCCATTGGCTTCATCCTCTATCTGCTGGTGCAAGCCCACATTGGCCCAAACGCTCTAGCCTTTCAATCGGCCGACCCCCACCAACTCCATTCGCCAATCGCACGAAACACTGCAGCGTCAATCGACCGATTCCTAACTGTGGCGTCAATCGACCGATTCCCAACTGTAGTCTTTAAATCTGCCGCATCGGCCAATCTCTTCGTTTCCTGATGCTGATTCAACACGTGTCAAAATTTGGCGTCAACACATGCCCCCCAGTTTCGGAGTAAAACATGACTTTTACTTCGAAATTCTTTTTTAATCTCTCCTCCAAAACAAACACGGCGAAAATCCCCTTCCGTTTCGCGGTCTTCTACATGATGATTGCAATCTTTTCAAACTGGGCGCCTGAGACAACTGTTCCCCTGGAATTCGTGTAGACGGCGCGGTAAAAATCCCGTCTTTACCCTTTCTCTCTTGGACTGTCTTTAAGTACTGGCGTTCTCCGCCGCTTCTTCTCCACGAGCTTAGTAATTTCCTCCCCAACGAATCACCTTCTATCTCCTCCCAGCGCCCTCTTGGTTTCCAACCGCATTCTCCGGCGATCCTTCTTTCATCTGCAATCCGCTTCATTCCTTCAATGGCGGCACCATCAGCAATTCCACCAACCACGGAGGCTCCGCCAGCAACTCCATCGGCGACGGCGGTTCCATCAGCGACGCCATCGGCTACGGCGGTTCCATCAGCGACTCCATTGGCGACGATGAGCTTCATCCCGGAGGTAAACATCCGAAATTTTCCCCTTGTACTTTTTATCGCCCATGCACCTTTTAGATCTATTCTTAGTTCCTCCCCTTTTTACCTTTTTTAGGCAGTTAGACACCAAATCACTATTCCCCTTCCCGAAGCTCCTGGTCTCATCTGCTTAGGCCCTATGGGGAATCCAGACCCGACTGATCTGATTAACTTAGAAACCCATAGAATCCCCTTGAAGCAATCACCTATGGATTTGGGTCAGTGGTCAGGCACTTTTAGATCTTGGCCGAATGAAACCCCCGGCTGGAAAGAGTGATACCAAAGAATGACCAACTCTAAGAGAGTTCAATGGGATGAATTAAAAATCGGCCAGTGCATCAATCTCTCTTTGTCCCAGATGGAGAAGAATGAACCTTTGGTAATGGCAGCCTCCTATTTCTGGTCTGACGCGCTCAACGCATTTCTCTTTGGGCACGGACCCATGACCCCAACTCTGGCCGATGTCCTGATGCTGACCGGCCTTGACATTTCCTCCCCCGATACACCCTTTGATTATCTGATCAAACCAACCCATCGGCTAGAGACGAAAGGAATCGGCGGGTGGAAAGGTCATATCAACAGAAACATGAGGACCGGGACGATTTTGGAGAGAGAACATACAACGTTCTTGATGATGTGGCTAGAGAAGCACTTCTTCTGTGGCAGGGCGGTTGGCCCTTGTTCCAATACACAAGCTCTGGCCGAAGCCCTGTCAAGAGGATCCACCATCCCCCTCGGGAAGCATCTGTTAGGATCGGCCTACCACATGATGCACCAGATCGGCGTCAAACTATCAAAGGGAGAGCCGATTGGTAATCCTGGTAGCCCCTGGTGGTTCATCACCCTCTAGCTTAACTTGTACATGAGCAAAGTCTCTCAGCAGTAGATAGAGACCAAGACATTCCCCAACATCGAGTCAGAGGAGAACCCCACCATACGACGACAGTGCACCTCTTTCGGCGAAGCGGCATCAGTTTTTCCTAGTTGCCAGTTCACCGCCACCCAAACAGCCGAGTATTTCAGATGTTTTTACAACGGTTTTAGTGAAGAAACTACTAGTTGGTATCAGTACCAGAGGACAGAGCCACGTTTTGAGCTTCCCTTCTGCTATGATTCGTCATCCAACTCGTTTGATAATGATCTCATGGACGTCTTGATCAAACCAGGGATTTTACCGGCTAACTTCTTCTCTAGGAAAGATTCCCCAACTTATGAGTTTTACAACCCATCAGTTGCAGCACGACAGTTCGGTGGTCAGCTGCCGATTCAAATTTATTTTGCCGGTCACGCAAAATTCTGAGATGAGCTCACTAAGGGCCTTGACTACAGTCGGCTGTGCAATTTAGTGCCGGACTCTAGTACCATTGACCTAAGCAATTGGGTAGTGGCTCCTTTTGCTGTCCAACAATTCAAGTTATGGTGGGCAGAATGGAAGCAGCATCTATTCTGTGCATCTCCTTCAACATATTGCAATAATCTGGATCCTGACAACATCGACTCAAATGCAGCGGTATTGTCCTTCTCCCGGCCGATTTCGATGTTATGCCTTTTTATGCTACAAATTTGCCGCTAACTCTTATTTCCCTTTTCAGTCCGAAAGTTGACTTCCTCCGACGCGGAGCCGAAGTGGTAGGCCGATAGAGAATAGCCGCCCATACACACCATTCCCACTCATCGGCTACCATGCCCCAACCATCAAAGACATCACCACCGGCCGATTGAAGCAAACACCGAAGAGACCTTCTTTAAAGAAGACGAGCCGCCGAGTGCGTGCCCGTATAGAACCGGCCGATCAATCGGCAGCGGCATCAGCTGAACCTTTAGCTGCACCAACTCTGCCGATCATTGAGGAAGTCGATCTCCAGGCTGCTATAGAAGTTGGAGTGGCTGCTGCATCATTGTTAGTAGAAGTTGTTCAGGTAATTTCGCACACCTCACATACTTCTAAGTATTCTATCGATATTTATTTCTTCTTTCTGCCAGGCTGCGCAAATCGCCCCAGTACAGTCTCTGCAGCAATCGGCTACATCCCAAGTGGAAACCGGAAAGCCAGCAATTCCCCTCACCGAGGTAGAGAGTCTCTTAACTTAGTTTCTTGATACTCAACCAAAAACTAACCGATTTTTGATGCAGGCTACTCTGGATGCATCGATTGTACCTTTCCAACAAACATCGGCCGAAAGACTCGCAGAGGTACGACAGACATCATATATCATCAGACTTAATCATTTGCATTATACTAATAAAATCCGCTTCCCATACCTTTCCAGGAGGCTGGCCCGAGCAGAGCACTGATAGTCGTCGAATCTTCTTCTTCTGACTAGCCAATCGCGCCAGTTCCTGAGATGAGGGTGGCACTTCCGCTGGCGCAAGCAAAAGAAATCCGTTTCAAAGAAGTAAGGAACTTGTCACCCAAATCAGGCGATTTCCCCTTACCGTCTGCTAATCCATCTTTTTATTTCTTTTATTCTTTCGCAGGAGCAGGACACTCCCAACAACAGTCTTTTTTCTTTCACGGTTGCCCTTTCTGACGATGAAGAGGTTGCTTCACGCCAAGTCACACTGAGCTCAATCCCTGATGACGTCCGTGCCAAGCTCGAGAGTATACGGACCCTCCTCCAAGACGACATCGGCCGATTAGTGGGAGACGCCTCGCCAATCCGGCAACTTTTTAGTGAAATCAGAAGCCGAATTCCAGAGGAAGCGACAGAGGCTATGGAACCTGCCGCATACATAGAGTCAATGCAGAATCCAGTGTTCAGGGCTTTACGCCATATGGCCGATCGCGTCAAACTAGCGAAAGCCCGCGAGGAGGAAGACTCCTACAAACATCGAGCTCAAGAGGTGCATCGGCGAATCAGCTTCCTTGAGAACTCTCGTCCGGATATCGTTGGTGCCATAGACCGACTTAAACGGCGAAGGGCAGAGCTAGCCAAGGAGATGGATCAGGTGACCCAGGCCATAGCTGCTGAAGAGAAAAGACTCCAAGATCTCCCATCCTTCATCGCCGAGTTGAAGCAGGAGAGGTAGAACCTGGCCTACGAAGCAATAAAAATCCATCATCAAATGCCAGAAGTCCCTGGATCGGTCGATGACGATCAAAGAATCATAGACTCGGCCGATCAAGTTAGGCAACGAGCGATTGCGGCTATTGATGCCCTCCTCGGGTGAACTGTAAAAGTTCTGTAAACATTCAATGTCCTCTTGCCGTTGACGTGCAGATTCAAACTTGGACCGTCCTCTTTGGCAGCTTTTCATTTGTTTACCCTTTTATTCCGATGGGACGCATCCTACCATTCCTTCACCCTCTTCCTTCTATAAATATGAGATCCCATATCGTTTCCAAAGGCGTCCGTATTGCCCGTCTTCTTTCCCTCTAACAACTTGATCTCCATCCTCCCAGACTAGACGTCAAGATGTCCTCTTTGTCTTCTTCCTTCTCCGTCAACCAGGTACAAAATCCTCCTCTATTTCCTCTCTTGATATTTCAATCATTTTGATGCTAGGTGGTTGTTTGCTCTCCTTTTAGCCGGAACGCCTTAGTCCCAGTCTGGAACGAGCGATTGATGTCATGCATTCAAATGAACCATTGTCGCAGGCGGACATAGATCTAATCAAAGCTCATTTCGAAGAACTCAAAGGTCATGTCCCTGCTGACGTCCAGAAGGTATGGGACCATGTAAACGCTAACTGCTCCAGGCGGCCACCACCTGAAAGGAGTCATCCACTCCCTCGCTCAGTCGCCCTTGAAGATGCTGCGGCGGGGACATCCCAACCACCTCTCGATAGGAGCCACCCACTCCCTCGTCAAGTCGAGGTTGAAGTCGCCATGGAGGATCTGGAGGAAAAGAGCATCTGCTTCTTGATAGAATTAGGCCGGATTAAGAGGGAGATTAAGAAAAAGCATGGTCAGTAAATATGTTGGTACTTTTGTTCTAAGGGCGACTTGTACCGTGTCGGCCATGTACCCTGCTGTTCTTACCGAATAATGAATCGGTCAGACTAAATCGAATGCTTCATCCTTAAGGCGATGTCATCTTTACATCGGCTATATAGACAGGAGCCAATAGGAGTTGGCCACGTTGTCTTGATGTATCCTATCGTAAGTTATGCACCCACCCATATACTTGGATAGTACCTCTTCAGATATCTCCCGTTTAAGGCTCTTGTGAATTCTTCCCCTTCGATAGTTTCTAGTATATATGCATTTCCCGGAGCACATCGGCCGATTTTATACGGCCCTTCCCAAGTCGGCGACCATTTACCGAATTTGGGATCCTTAGACCCTATCGGCAGCACCAACTTCCATACCAAATCTCCCTGGGAGAATTGTTTAACTTTGACCTTCTTGTCGTACCACCTGGCCACTCTTTTCTTGTTTTCTTAGATGCTGATCAGGGCGCTTAATCGCTGACCGCCAAATCGTCAAGCTCTCCCTTCATGAGGAGGGAATAGTCATCGGCCATCAATTGATCTTGAAGCGATGTGCGCCTTGACCCCGTCCTTAATTCCCAAGGCAATACTGCCTCGTGACCATATACCAACTGATAAGGAGATATCTTAGTGGCCCCGTGGCAAGCCATTCTGTAAGCCCATAGAGATTCGGTTAAAGAAATGTGCCACTTCTTGGGTTGTTCCTCTATCTTCCTCTTGATCAACTTGATTATCCCCTTATTGGACGATTCGGCCTGACTGTTGGCTTGAGCATAATACGGAGAAGAATTCAACAATTTAATCCCCATATCATCGGTGAATTCTTCGAACTCCCCTGAGGTGAAAATCGTTCCTCGATCAGTTGTGATGCTTTGAGGGATGCCGAACCGATAAACAATGTGGTTCTTCACGAAATCGATCATAGCGGCCGATGTCACAGTCTTTAACGGAACTGCCTCCACCCATTTGGTAAAATAATCAGTGGCTACTAATATAAACTTGTGCCCTTTGCTTGATGGAGGTTAAATCTGTCCGATGAGGTCTATCCCCCAACCTCTAAACGACCATGGTTTGATTATCAGATTCATAGCCGAGGCTGGTGCGCGCTGCACATTGCCAAACTTCTGACAGTCTTGACAACCTTTATAATATTTAAAACAATCTTTGAGAATCGTCGGCCAATAATACCCGTTGTTTCTGATCATCCACTTCATCTTGTGAGCCGATTGATGAGCTCCGCATACGCCCTCGTGGATTTCTCCCATCAGGACCTTTGTTTCTTCCGTTCCCAGGCATTTGAGAAGAACCTCATCAATCGTCCGGTAAAACAAATCGTCTTCGAGCAACACATATTTCATGGCCTGAAAACGCACTCGCCGATCCACTTTCTTGGACGGATCTTTCAAGTAATCGGCAATCTCCTTTCGCCAATCGTCGGCCGCAAGTTCCAGAATCATGGCCCTTTGAATCGGCCGATACCCGGACGCATGTTGGGCAAGTCTATTGGGCTCTTCATTGTAATTTCTGGGAATGTGCTCAATAACCGCAGACTTGAATTCCTTTAACAGTTGGAGGCAATCTTCGTAGTAAATCCTTAAGACATCATCTTTGCACTCAGATCTCCCCGTTAATTGATCCACAATGAGCATGGAATCTCCAAAAATTTCCACTGCGCCGGCTTTGATTTCTCTTAACAATTGGATAGCTTTTAGGATGGCTCGGTATTCCGCCTGGTTGTTGGTTGCGGATGCTTCTATCGGCAGAGAGAAATCATAGCTTGCCCCCTGAGGATATATGAGAACGATGCCGATTCCCGATCCGGCTCCACACGAGGAACCATCAAAGTATAGAGTCCATGGAACTGGTTCAACGACAGCGATTTTCGGTCCACAATGCCGAGCCACGAAATCGGCCATAACTTGACTCTTGATAGCTTTGGCCGATTCGTACCTTAGGTCAAACTCTGACAGAGCCAGGATCCACTTTCCAATCTGTCCTTTCAAAATTGGCAGTGATAGCATGTATTTCACCACGTCATCCTTGCATACGACTATGCACTCTGCCGATAACAAATAGTGCCTGAGCTTGGTACACCAGAAATATAGACACAGGCACAGCCGTTCCACCAGGGAATATCTCGTTTTGGCATCCAGGAGTCTTCTGCTGACATAATTGTAACAACCCTAATAAATTACATTTCTAAAGCAAAGTCATTAGCCCAACCCTGTGCTTAACCAACTAATAAAAGGGTTAGAACAAGTTAAGTTGAAATTCAGATTTAAATTGGGCACATATGAATACCTTTGAATTTTTAAATTATCTTTCAAACCATAAGCCAAATGAGATATTGCCTGAAACCAAACTTGTAGAACTTTTTATTCTGAACAAGTTTCATGTTCAAAAGTTTTTGAAATTCAAATTAGAAAGGTGAGAAAACATCCTGTTTGCAACAAGCCCCCTGGAAATTTTCAAATTCTCGCAAATAAGCCCTTAGTCCCTTCTCTCTCTCCCCTCTCCGCCCGACATCCCGGCCAGGTGGCCGGCGATGCCTGACCGGCGCGAGCCGCCAGGCCAGTCGCCGCCAGTCCTCGCCCCCAAGCCCGGCTTTGCCCCCCCCCACCGCCGCGCTGCCCAGTCCGCGCTCGCCGCGCGCGCCGCGCTACCCAGCCTCTGCTCGCCGCCCGTCGCGCCCAACGGCCACGCCGCGCTGTGCCGCTCCGCCCGCCGCGACCCGCCCGTCGCTGCGCTTGCCGCCCGCCCGAGCCGCTGCTGCAGCTGCCCTCCAATCCCCGTGCCGCGCTATCTCTCGCTCCCCCACGAAAGATTTTGGCCGCCCAGTCGCGCGCTCCCGCCCGCCGCACGCCGCGCCGGCAAACTGAGCCGCCCACCGTGGCCAGTGGCACGCCATTGCCGTGCCTCCACCCCTGCACGTCGCCCGGCACCCCTACCTCCCTCCTGCCCCTATAAAAGTCGCCCCAGGCCGCCCGCGCGAGCTGCCAGTAACGAGAGCACACCGCCGCCGCCATTGTCGCCGCCGAGCTCCGCCCGCTCGTGGACAGCCCTCCACAGCCGCCTCCTGCCCCAAATTGAAGTGCCAGCCACCACTACATCATCCCACCGGAGCTCACCGACCCGCTCAACGCCGCCGAGGACCGCCGGAGCACCGCCGCCCGCGCTGTCACCGCCGCCGCCGCCTCTGGTCACCGCGGACAACTCGACTCCGACCTCCTCCGCCCAAGCCAAGTACCTGAGCAGCTTCCCCACGCGCCACTGAAGCTCCCCGTCCAGACCAGACCGCCCCAAGCCCGCCGGAGCACCGCCGTCGATGCGTACCGCCGCCGCCGCCGCCCCTGCTCCAACGCCGGCGAGCTACTCCCGGCCGTCCCCCACCCGAACAAGACCCCCACGAGGTAGCCCTCGCACCCCTGATCCTTCCCCGGCCCTCACCCCTCGCCGCCGGCGAGCCCCTCGCCGGAATTTTGGCCGGCCACCATACCCGAGCCGCCCGAGGATCCAATTGCAGTAATTGAAATCTTTAGAAGGGTCTGCACGTAAGATTCAAGGACCCAGTTGTAAAAGAAAGATTCAAACCTAGATTCAAAATCAGTGAACTTGTAAAATTCGTATAAAATCGTAGAAAATTCAGAAAAATGAAAACTCAACTGTTCTGGAACCTTTAGGATAAACTCCACAACTTTTGTTACACGCATCTCCTCAGATTCTAGCTAAATCATGCTTTAAATAAAATGGAAAGATTAATGGCTTTTATTCATAGACTTGTCTTGAGACAAGTGCTGGTCCTGAAAATTTTGCAGTAGGAGATTTACTTGTTTTATAAGCCAAGGTATAAAGATCAGGCCCAAATTCCATCTCTATCTACACTGTTTATTAAACTTAGTTTCATACCATGATTGGCTAAATATTTTTATCCCTACAGTTAGGTTGTGATTCACCTAATGAAACTTTTTTCTATACTAGTGTAATAGTACCTAAATGCCATAGAAAAATTTAGAGATTTTTTATCTCACAGGAACCTATTTATTTGATTTATGTGCTAATAACATGCATTAAATTAAGAAAATAGTATCTTAGCTTGGAAAATTCTCATATTTTTACTAGAAGATAATCAGTGGTAGAGGATGCTGTGTAAAAAGTTTCATGGACAAAAACCCTACGCAAGCTCCTGTAAAAATAAATCTGTAAATAACCTAGGTGTGTATTGTCATATTTACTATGCTCTGAAAACTGCATAATAAATCCTATAAAAATTACAGTAGCTCCTGCTTGATGAAATGAAAGCCCTGTAAAAATCTTAGTCTCAGTTTTTGCACCTTTTGCTCTGTACAAAAAGAACAATAATCTAGCAGCAACCGTGTATTATAATTTTCATAGTTAATCTGCTGGATGAAAATATCTGAAAATTTTACAGTAAGCTTATCTTTCCCTGATGTGCCTAGATCCAAGGTTTCATGACCAGAAACTACTTGCTGTAGTAGGTACACTTAAATCATGTCTCCATGAGGAACATAAGTTCCCATGAACACCCACCCTACCTTGCTTAACGAAGTTACTTATTGCACTATTCTACTCTATTAACGATTGCCTACGAATGATAAAGTAACTCACTTCACAACAAACTCATGTTTTACAAACTGCAACTTTATCGTGAAGGAAATCATGTCGTTTACCATCACCACTACTTAAACTTGTGCATTCATGTAGAAACGACTACTCTCGCCGACGGGATTTACGAGCTGGTGCCCGAGTCCGAGAGTGAGCAGCGAGAAGCCCAGGCAAATTTAACTGAAGCAGTTGAAGACCCGGGTCAACGTTCAGACGATCCCCAGACTAACTTTGCACAAGAAGGCAAGCCCCGGAGCATACCCTTATTCCTTTCCAAAAATATGCAACTCATTACTCTCTTGCTTGTGCATTAAGTTTATAGGAGTTGAATGAAAACTTAGTTGCATGATGTTAGGAACCCATGCTTGAAAACTAGATGTAAGGTTCGATAGAATGCTGTGCTAATAGGACTTCGGTAAAAGCCGAGTGATTTCCTGTCACTCGCGAGAAAATAGGAGTCGAATGTTTACTACACGCTGCAATCATAAGGACAACGGACGGGGCTATGGTACGATGTTATGTTGATGATTGAGGCCCCGTCTGTTTAGTGAAAAATGCTAAGGCCGCAGTGTGTGGTAGTGGTGGTTAAGTCTTTGAACGTACTAACCACATGCCGAGAATGTGGTAATCGGTAAGCTTAAGTACTTGATTGGCCCGGCAAGGGGACGGCATCCTACCCTTTGAACTTCGGTCCCATGTGCATATGGCGAGTGCAGAGAGTGGTCACGACCCGACGCCGAACCGTGGCGTGGGGCTCTTGTACTCTCGGAGGGTAGCCCCGATCCACGACCCGGAAAGAAAGGGGAAAAGTTGCACGTGTGACTCTGGGAGTAACCACGTGACGTGTGTTTAGGTTTCCCTTGCAAGGATAAGAAATTCGATTCGAATCGCCCGTTTCTCACGGCTATTGAGACGGCTTAACCCCTTTTACCCACAGAGTAAGAAGAGGAACAATGATGATGAATAAACTTGTTGGATGAAATTTAATACTTCACCATGAATGATATTGGATAGTTGCTTACCTAGAATGGTTAAAGAAAGCTAGAACCTGGAGCTAAAATCTGAAAGTAAGGACCTACTATATATGCTTTTCGGCAAAACAAACCCCTGAGCCAAAAAGCCTTGCATGTCTAGAGTCGGTGGAGTAGAGTCCACTACACGGGTAAGTCTTGCTGAGTATTAGCATACTCAGCCTTGCTTGTGGCTCGTTTTCAGGTGAGACCTTCGAAGATATGATTGCTAGCTTGACCTGGCCGTGTACTCTTCCTCCTGGTTGGTCGGTGGAATGGGATACGCCCCCGGCCAATGGAGAAAATGCCGAGTGATGTCTCGTACGGGCTTCATCGAGACATCCTTATCGTCGAGTAGCTTTCGTTGTTTTATTTCCGCTGCAACTTAAACTCTGAATAACTTATTGGTTATGATCACTGAAGTACTTGGTTACTAAACCCAAACTTGGTTTGTAATATTCACTTATGATAATTTTTATAATATCTGCTGAAATGTGGTATTCTCTGGGCTCATCGTCGCATGAGCATTTGTATGTATGGCATTCGATCCGCTTTACCGTGGTTGTATCGGGAGGTTACCCGACAGACCAATGGATTACTCCGTTTGAAGTGTAAGGTTAACCGAGATTTCCCTAATGGTGATGGTTAATACACTTGAGCCGGATTAATTCAGGTGGTTCTGCCACAATAATATACCACCCGTTCTTTTCCTTCGAACTCCTGCGCCAGCGCCGATCCGATAGCCCGCTCGTCGGCCGCTAAGTATAGTTTGAACGGCTTGTCAGCCTGTGGCGGGACTAATACAGGTGGTGAAATTAGATATTGCTTGATATCTTCTAACGCTTTTCGTTGTTCTTCTCCCCATAGGAATTCCTGATCAGGCTTCAATTTCAACAAAGGAGTGAAAGCTTGAATACGTCCGGACAAGTTGGATATAAATCTTCTGATAAAGTTGACCTTGCCGATTAGGGACTGCAGCTCAATTTTATTCTGCAGGGCTACAACCTTATTGATGGCAGCTATGGTATTCCGGTTGACTTCTATCCCGCGCTCATGGACCATGAATCCTAAGAATTGCCCGGCTGACACACCGAATGCACACTTGTCCGGGTTCATTTTCAACCCATGCTTCCTTGTGCACTCCAACACCTCTTGTAAATCGTCCTGATGTTCCAGATGACTTTTTGACTTGACCACAACATCGTCGATGTAGATTTCCACCGATACACCAATAAGCTTGTGAAAGATATAATTCATAGCCCGTTGGTATGTAGCGCCAGCGTTCTTTAATCCAAAGGTCATTACCACCCACTCGAATAAACCGAGGTGGCCCGGACACCTGAAAGCCGTTTTCGAAATATCTTCGTCGGCCATTAATATTTGATTGTACCCAGCATTACCGTCCATGAAACTGATGACTTTATGTCCTGCGGCAGCATCTATCAAAACATCGGCTGTCGGCATTGGATACCCGTCCATCGGTGTAGCTTGATTTAGGTTCCTGAAATCGATGCATACGCGCAACTTTTCATTTTTCTTGTATACGGGTACAATATTAGAAATCCATTCGGCGTATCGGCACTGCCGAATAAATCCTGCTTCAATCAATCTTGTAATCTCAGCCTTTATATCAGGTATAATTTTGGGGTTGCATCGTCGTGCATGCTGCTGATACGGCCGATATCCTGATTTTATAGGCAACCGGTGTTCGACAATAGACCGGTCTAGACCAGACATCTCATGGTATTCCCAAGCAAAGCAATCTTTGAATTCTTTTAATAAACTTGTCAATCTACATTTGTAGTCGGGATTCAAGCTAGCACTAATATACGTCGGCCTTGGCTTGCTACCATCTCCTAAATCCACCATCTCCAATGAATCTGCCGACATAAATCCGTGTCCAAGCTTCCCGTCTTCTTGGATGAACTGATCCATCTAATCTGAATCTCTAGAGCCGACTGCTCGATCGGCTGTAGGCCAAAATCGGACACTTTCAGGAAATCAATGTCCCAAGTCCTACCGGATATACACTTGACGTGTTCACAGCTCCACTGTTGCGTATCGACCGCCGCAAAACTATAGGCGGAATCGGCGGTGACTATCTCGGTGCTGTCGCCGACCCACTGTACGAGGCATTGGTGCATTAAAGACGGGACGCAGCAATTCGCGTGTATCCAATCGCGACCGAGCAACATGTTGTAGGACCCCTTGCCATTAATAGTAAAGAAGGTAGTTGGAAGGGTCTTACTGCCGATGGTGAGGTCGACGCAGAGCGCTCCGCGGGCGGGGGACACGTTGCCTTCGAAGTCTTTGAGCATCATGTTCGTCTTGGTTAGATCTTCGTCAATTTTGCCCAACTTCCGGAACATGGCATATGGCATGATATTGACTGCAGCGCCTCCGTCCACTAGTAGCCTGGTAACCGGTCGTCCGTTAACGTGTTCTTTGAGGAATAGAGCCTTGAGATGTTGCCGTTTTTTGTCTTCCGGTTTCTCAAAAGTGGCTGTCATTGGCTCCAAAACCAATTGCGCCATCTGCTCCTCCATCCTTGTTGCGTTGTCTCGATCGGCGGGTGCCATGAACTCCATCGGCAAGATGAACACCATGTTGACGTCAGCTGCCGATTCTTGATTGTCGCCCTCCTCATTTTTGTTTCTTTTGGGGCGCCAGACTCGAGACCTGTCATTTTTTTTATCCACCACCTGCCTATGCTCTTCCTCTTGTTGTTCCCATTGGTGCAGACGTTGGATTCTTCGTTTTTGAGATTTGGATAGTCCATCAGGGCACCATCTGGGGTTCACCGGTTTGGCAGGTGGTTTGGCGTACTCCCAGTCTGTTTCCCTTCCTAGGGGGTTCTCATCTGACACCCTAGCATCGGCCATTTTTTCTAGCTGATCGTGTACGCTGGTTCTGCCCCCCAGTCGCTTCTGCTGGTTGATCCTGCCCCTCGGCCGGTCATACTATTCGAACTTGTCCCTTGGCCGGTCGTACCGGTCAACTCTGCCCCCCAGCCGATCATGCACTGAAAGGCGCCGATCCTCTTGTTCACGCCAGTTCCTGCTGATCGGCTCTGATCCTTTGTCTCTAGAGCGCGACCTCTTGAGCGAGCGATCGTTGCGACAAGGTCCGCTGCACTCGGGGCAATTATCAGCTGATGGTAATCTGAGGTTATTTTTCCAGCAGTGGATGAAGAACGGGCATCGCCAATGATCTTCGTGTCGGCGTATCATCTCTTCGCGGTGTCTCGATCTTTCCTGCTACCGCTGATATTTGTTGAGTAAGAATTGGGAGGTGACGGGTCTACGCGATCGCTCTGATCCTTCACCCTCGTCTTCAAGCCGTCTTTTCGCTTTGACATCGTCCATCATAACATGCTTTCTGGGGTCCACGGCGCCGCTTCTTTTAGCCGATTCTGACATCAGCACCTTGGTTTGAAGCGAGTTTTTTCCCGTGTCAACAATGTTAGCAGGGAAAGGATGCTGATCAATTTTCATCGGCTTTGCTGGCTTCGTTGGGACTTCAAATTTGAGTCTGTCTTGCTCAATGGCCGACTGTATCTGCTGACAGAAGATTTTGCACTCATTTGTGTCGTGAGATGTGGCATTGTGCCACTTGCAATATTTCATCTTTCTGAGCTGTTCGGCCGATGGAATAGTGTGGTAAGGTGAGAGCTTGATCTGCCCCTCTTGGAGAAGTAAGTTGAAAAATTTATCGGCCTTTGACGTGTCAAAGCCGAACGCCTCTGGTTCTTTCTATTCCCGAAAGGGCATGATATCGGTGTCTTCCCTTTGACCCATTTTGCTAGGCCGATTTCCTCTTCTTCTTCAGATTCAGATCCTTCTAAATAGGCCACCTTTTTCTGGAAATTTCTCTGCTGATCAAACAGACGTACTTCTTGACCGGCCAATCGGTGAACGATCTGACTTAAACTTCCAAACTCTTGTGAGGCGTACCTCTCCTTGATGTGTGGCAGGAGACCTTGGAAGGCGATATCAGCCAGCTGAGCGTCGGTCAGGGCTAGGGTATAGCATTTGTTTCTGACCTCTTTGAACCTCTGTACGTAATTAGTTACTGGTACATCGCTCCTCTGCCTGAGGCTGGTCAGATCTGAAAGCTTCATCTCGTGGACTCCCACGTAGAAGTACTTATGGAATTGCTTTTCCAGATCAACCCAAGTAACGATGGAGTTGGGTGGTAAGGTAGAGAACCACTGGAAGGCCGATCCAGATAGAGACAACGAGAACAGACGCACCCGCAGAGCATCTTGTGTGGCGGCCTCCCCGCACTGGATGATGAATCTATTTACGTGCTCCACAGTTGAGGTGTCATCCAGCCCCAAAAACTTGGTGAAGTCAGGAACTTTGTACCGATGGGGAAACGACAGTAGATCGTAGGCAGGTGGGTATGGCGTTTTGTACGTATAGGTTTGTACCTTCGGCTTTAACCCGAATTGGTCTTGAATCACCTCCGGTATCCTTGCTGTCCAATCCACTTGCTGTTGAGGAACAACTGGTTGGGGGATCGGCACATGTTGATGGATCGGCGGTGGGACGGCCGGGTGATGGATCAAAGCGTGTGGCGGATTTTGCGGCATCGTGGCCAGCTGAGCAGTTGACAGCTAGTGGCGTAGCAAATCTGTCGTCCCATCGTACAGCATCATCGGCGCCGCGCTTCTGAGTGTTTCCGCAGCATCTGCTCCCCTGCCGATTTCTGACGTGGCCGGTTGATATTGGGGGGCCGTCGGCCGGATAGCCGAATGGAACGATGCCTGGATCGGAGAGCTTCCATGACCGGTTGATTGGTACGGAACAGCCGCCGTTGCTGGTGCCCCCCAAAGTACTGAGTTTGAGGGCAGTGATTGCACGGAAGAAATCTGGGCAGGCTGAGGCCGCGCTTGTGATCGAAAGCATGGCACACCATTATATCCTGGAGGCATTGAAGGCAATGAAGTGTTGTATCCTCCGTGTTGTGTCGATATCGGCTGAGGAGCCAAGTGAGACGTGCCTGGTAAGCTTCTGACTAGAGCTATAATAGGTGGGGCGTATGCTGGCCCCTGATATCCCTGAGCTACTCCGCTGACCAGAGAACTGATGACAGCATTGTATACCGTGTTGGTCATTACTGAGGATTGGTCGATGAAAGCCTGATAAATGGACTGTTGAATCATCTCGGACATCTTGCCCG
The DNA here is from genome assembly GCA_032594955.1 of Panicum miliaceum. NCBI lineage: Eukaryota > Viridiplantae > Streptophyta > Magnoliopsida > Poales > Poaceae > Panicum > Panicum miliaceum. The sequence goes on from CM064064.1 coordinate 5,462,834, forward strand.
AGTCCTCAGCGATGGTGATTTGGCGGGGAATTGGGAGAGGAGCTTTCTTGACGGCCTCCCCGCTTCTGGTACGACTGAAAGACTGTAGATATACCTTCTTGTAGTATTTTAGGTGTCTTGCCAGTTCTTGTTTCTGGTCGTCCTTGAGATCTGCCTCCGTAACCTCAATGATGTTATTTTCAGAGATTTCGGTGGTCTTTGACATGTTGGATATTGAGGTGGTCCCACCGGGCGTGCCAAAAGTGTGTTGGCGCTAGAAATCGGCCGGGAATCGGCCGATGACCTTCAGCGTCGGACACACGACCCGGGAGAATCTGCTTAACTCCTGTTCGGGTGATCTCCCTGATGCGGTTCACGCGGCGTGCCAGTCAATCTGACCTGTTGATTGACAAGGAAAGAACGTATTAAATTCTGGGGTCTCGATCCGCTAAAGTTCCGATCTTTCCCAAAAAGCGTATCAGCGAATCGGCCGATTTGCTATGAAGATGGCCGGCTATAGATAAGCCGATAATCACGTAACGATTGCCAAGAAACTACTGGAGTAACTTAAACAATTGCTACAGATGCAACACTCGAAATAGATCTAATCGACTATACGATGATAAACAAGGAGAAATAATGATAAAGCCGACAGTTCGATCTCAAACTGGATAACTGGTGATAAAACTAGAACAATAGGTAAAACCTATAATTCTAGTAAATATCGATAACTGGTGAATAAATCTAAACGAAACAACGGCGATGCGCCCGAAGTTAAAGCTTAGATGTTATTCGATAAACGGAACCCACCAATTGGCCGGAGATCGTGTCGATGCAGCCCTGCCAATCCGTACGAACTCGTGAAAGAAATAGAAGTATTGGCGAAGTCGCCGACTTGAAAGTAAAGTACGATGAAAAAGTAGATTGTTTGTATTGATTGATGTGTATCTGTTACAAAACCCTGACTGCTCCTATTTATACCCTAGGACTAAGACTCCTGATCTGTTACGATCCGTTGCAAACTTGATTTAAATAAAAACTACTATATCTCGTGTAGTTGGAGCGCCGCATCCCCCCGCCTTCCGTTAGGTATAAAGTTTAGAGGAGGGGGAGCATCGCAGGTTGCACTCCCCACTTGTCCTCTTGCCAACAAGCCCTCTCCTCTCTTCATCTTCTTCGTCTCCTTCCCTTCTCCGCTCGTTCGAGCTCGCGCCCATGACACGCAGTCGTAAGCAAGCTCTCGGCTGCCGAGTGTTGTACTTCGGGCCCTCGTTGGTGGACGAGACCGGAGTTGCGCGAGATTTCGTGTCCCCCGATAATGTTCTCCGTGTCGGGACGTGTTTTCCGGAGGCGCGGAGCGCGCGGGAGGTCGTCACCTTCATCCCCTTTCTTTTGGTGGGGTTGGTGCCGCCCTTCTCGCCGTTCTACGTGGCGGCACTGGAGGTGTACGCCGTCCATCTCGTGCACATCACTCCCAACTCCGTCCTAACCCCGTCCATCCTTGCACACGCGTGCGAGATGTTCTTCGGGGTGGCACCCTCGGCGGAGCTCTTCCGCCATTTCTTCCAGCTCTGCGGGTCAGTGTCGGTGGTCCCCGATGCAGGCATGGCTGCCTAGGCCAAGACGGTGGGTGGGCGCTTCTTCCGCATACGGCAAGATCGGAGGGACGAGTTTATCCCTTTCAAGCTGACGGAGAAATGGGAGGACTAGGAGAGGCAATGGCTCTACACAGATGTCAGACCCAGCGCTACGGGACTTCACACGTGGCGTAGAACATTCTAGAGTAAGGGGTGGGGCATGTCCCATACCATATTGTTGGCGTTTCGTAGCGTCATCACTAGGATAGGTGTTTCCCAGTAACGCCGCCAGAAATTCCATGTGGTATTTCTTACATTACAGAAGGATCCGCAAGCGCACAGAATACTGTTGTAGCATTTTACCTGTGAGTACGAGGTCGTATTTATATTTCTGCAGGGAAGGCGGTGGTTATTCAAATAGATTAGTATGTTGATTAGTTCTAGCATGGATATTCTATTGAATAAACAGGGGTAAGATAATATATGGTAAAGAGGTAGTGTGACACACAAGTTACTCAAGTTATATCTCTATGCAAAGCTTATAGGAAGGGAGAAAGGAAGAATAAAGCTAATCTAAGGACTTATTGTCGGTGTTTTACCGGCAAGCCTACCTAGTGATACCCTAAGGTAGTAGACTTGTGGTTAGGGTGTTGCTGAGATCCGGAACTCGATGGTGCAAGGAACACAAGGGTTTAGACAGGTTCAGCCGCAGTGTGCGTAATACCCTACGTCCTTTATGATTTGTATTGCCTTGAGGTTATGAGATATGTTCTGGAGGGGTCCCTGCCCGCCCTTATATAGTCTGGGGGGACAGGGTTACACGGAAATCCTAATCTGATACGAGCTTAGGAGTGCTAACCGAGTACTTCTCGGGTAGTTTCCTTCTGTACCGACTAGTTATACTTGCATACGAGTACTTTACAGCATGGATAAGGTATGGGACAGGCCCCACCCCTTACTCTAGAATGTTCTACGCCACTGTTGACGCAAAATCCTGACGACGGCGGACCCTACGTCGACCCATGTCGGTGTTTTACCGCCAAGCCCACCAAGGGATACCCCCGAGGTGGTAGGTCGTAGGTAGGGTGTCGCCGAGATAAGAAATTCGAAGGTGCAAGGAACACAAAGTTTAGACAGGTTTGGGCCACCGAGAGCGTAATACCCTAGTCATGTGTGGTTTGTATTGCCTTAGAGGTTATGAGATGTTTTGGAGGGGTCCCTGCCCGCCCTTATATAGTCTGGGGAGACAGGGTTACATGGAAGTCCTAGTCGGGGACGGTCTGAGGAGTCCTGCCCTAGTACGTTGTCGGGTAGTTTCCTTACGTCCGACTAGTCCTAGTTCTATACGACTAGTTATAATGAGGATAAGGTATGACCCATGCGCCATCCCCTACTAAAGAAATATGTACGCCAAGTGTGCAGTCCTGCTGCTCCTGGTCTGACAAGCCCCCGAGCTCTTCGTAGTCGAGTACTGCTGGCTTGCGAGTACTTATAGAAGGTGTCTTCAAGTCCCTATTGAGTCCCCTTGAGTAGGTGCCTTCCGAGTACTTCCTTGGCTGCATCGAAGCTGTGAGGTGCTAAAGCCCTAAGTAGTTTTCAAGTCTTCTTTTATATGGGGTACGATGAACTTGCACTCCATATGGAGTAGCCCCCGAGGCTTAGGTTGAATCGAAGAATCAGGCTGAGGGTCAAATTAATCTTGAATCTTTGATCTGTATCTTCCAAAATTTTTTGAAAAATAAGCCATCGATGACACGTATCCCGCAACCCCCGAGCCTTTTAATCCAAATTCCCAAGTTTGGAAAAAAGGATCTAAAAAGTCGTGGCATAGAATGTATGTTTTTTGAATTCAATTTGATGATTTTTAGAGTTAAACTGCACTGGAACTTGAAAGGTCCAAATTCTCGGGAGCCTATCCCTGAGAAACAGCTAGTTTCCGTTGTCCGTTGCACAGAACCCATAAAAACCTCTCTAAATCGAATTGTTATCCCGAGAAAACTCTTCGGCTTTCAACGGAAAAATTGGGAGCCGTTGGTTATAAATAACCCCGCGTTACCCCTTAAGATTTTTACCCCAGTCTGTTTTCACTACGGTAAAAATAGATCAGTTTAGCCAAGAACCTTAGCCGCCGCCGCCACTCAAAATCGAGCACTTCTCCGCCCGAATCCTAGCCGAGACTAGCCTGAATCCCTAATCCCCTTCCTCATCCATACCCGCATGGGTTCCCCATGACATGCGCGCGAAGACCCTGGTGACCTTTCGATCGACGATGCCGAAGAAGTCAGCTGCCGGTCGTGGAAGGAATAGGTAGGGCGATGAAGAAGGCGGATCACCACCACCGCTGTCGGTGAAAGTTGCTAGGACGACGGCGGAGGGCTCATCGTGGAGGGCCTCGACCATCAAGGAGAGGGACCTGCTCTGGCTTATTGCCGAGCGGGTACTGCAAGAGGAGGGGGTAGTGCAATGGCGGACAGCCGGCACTGACTCGTTGCCTTGGGAGAGCACCGGTGAGACCGTAATGTTCGCCCCTTCTGCCGATCGCGGCCTTGCACTTCCTTCTTCCAATTTGTTTCGCGGTTTGCTTGGTTTTTATAAAATCAAGCATACCATCTTCCCCCTAACTCCATTCTGCACATTTCAATTTTTGTGCATCTGTGCGAGGCATTCCTAGGAATTCGCCCGCACCGTCATCTTTTCCGCCACCTCTTTCGCCTCAAACCACAGCCGGATGAGGATAATTCCGCGCTAGTCGGGGGTGCCGGTGTACAGCTACGCGACAAGGCACATTACCTCGAGTACTCGACCCCGAGTAGCCTGTCCGGGTGGCATGCAGTGGTTCTACATCAGGAACCACGAGCCTAGCCTCCCCGGAAGGATCAACTCCTGACCCCAGCGCCTCCGGGTGGCATGCTGGCTGAAGAAGCCGACGGAGGAGGAACGCCACGACATCCCCGAGTTGATGAAGCGGATCCAACACTTGAAGGAGAAGGGAGTCACTGGGAGTCTGTGGCGTACTCGTTTATCAAGCGATGCATCCAGCCCCTCCAGCAATGCGTCCACTTGGGTTTCGAGTACAAAGATATTCGGGACCCGTCACGGATGGCCAGGGATGTGCCATCCGTTGTGGAAATCATGCGCCGGGTCACCCGCTTGTTCACGGGGGTGAACTCAGAGCCGTACATCCCGAGATTGTTTGGCGCAGACTACTCGCCGAACCGTGTAAGTACTGACCCGAGTACCTTATTGACTGAGTAGTTATTTTAATAGCTTGCTTTTGTCTATAGGGCGACTTGGAGTGGTTCAGGTCTGACCCGCCTGAACCCGGTTTTGAGGAGCCAGCCCAAGACCCGCCCGCCGTAGGAGATGCGAGCGATGTTGCAGCCAGTCCGCCATGCACGAAGCGAGTGGTGACATGGAAGCGGAGAGCGACATCAGCAACAACGCCAAGCAGTCGCGGGCGACGTAAGTAGTCTACCACTCCTTAGCTGCTTGATCTTTCCGTTCGTCTACGAGTACTTAGTTAACTTCCTCCTGTAGTGACACTGAGGAGAACCCCGAGCCCTCGAGGCAAGGGTTAGTTGGAGAAGTTGGGGAGAGGAGTCCGGCAGCGAAGCGGACGCCGCCCTCGACTAACAAGCCGGCCTTCTCCCAATCCAGAAATAAAACCGCGCCATGAGGGCTGGTTGTGCCAATGTTTGAGTACTAACACTGTTGTTCAGGAAGTCAGAAACTCCCAAACCGGCAACCTCCAGTACCGGCCAGGTGGGCACGAGTGGAGACTCGTTGCCCAAGGAACCTGTAGCCGCGAGTACCGCCAAGCCTCCTGTCGTCGAGGATGTGCCGGCAGATACCGGAGGAAAAGATCTCGAGCCTCCGGCGGATCCGGAGAAGGAGCCGAAGACAGAAGCCCCCGGGACTACCCCCGGGGCAAATCTTGAAGATGGTGCTCCGGTCGCCCAACAGGCGATCTCGAGTACTCCCGAACAGCAAGAAGTCCCAGGGACTTCCCGGGTGCAGGATGCCCCAGAAAGTTCTCGGGCGCAATAGCAGGAGGAGGTACCCAAGGACTCCCGAGTACCCGAGCATCAAGAAGAAGAAGTGCCTCCTCCACGCGTCGAGCTCTTCGTGGACCCGTTGTTTGGAGCCGGAGACTGTCACGCTCATGATGGAGCTGGGACGCCGTTTCACCAACTACACCAAGGAATGTAGTCGAGTACTTCCTCTAGTGCTGATATTCTATCATAGACGTATACTGACTTGTTTTCTTGCTTTGCATAGAGCCTTGTTGAGCACTCTAGGGAGAGGTCAGCTCTGTTGTCCCGGATTGGGGACGTGCTTCCGTGTACCCATGATGCAGAAGACAACCTGGAGGCTGAGAAGGCCAAGAACCTCAAGCTCCAGGAAGAACTCGAGGCCTTGAAGGTCTCACATCGGGATGCCATGATAGATCAACAGCGGAAGCATGACCTGACGGTCCAGAAGGTCAAGGATTTGACCGCTCAGAAGGAGAGTAAGTAGTCTATTCCTCTGACCCAAGTAGTTTTATCTCCCTGTCCTTTTCCTGAGTTGTATACTTTTTTCCTAGAGTATGTTCGTATTGAAAGAGCGTTAACTGACTGGAAGTGTGATATATACGAACTTATAGAGGAGAAGGAGCAGCTGCAGAAGGCATTGGAAGATCTTCAGCTCTCAAGTACTCGGATCTGGATGAGGAGTATAAGACTGTCGTCCGCCAACTGAAGGATGCTGATAAGCAACTCAGGATGGACATAGACCGGATCCAGTCCATGGCCCGAGACAAGGAGCGCAAGGAGAGGGAGATTGACCAACTCGCGATACCCGCGCACCAGCTATGTGAATTTGTCGACCCGATGTCGAGTGGCCGTTCGTTTGTGCAACGCCTTGTTGATGCTCCTACGAGCATCGCAGGGTATGCTTCCGGCGCTACTAAGGCCGTGCTGACTCATGCGCTAGCGGTGGTGAAGTCCTACTTCCCGGGGATGGACATTGGCCCGTTTGCGGAAGGCGTCTCCGGGGAGTGCACCGAGAAGCAGTTCAACGAGTACCGTGCTGAGGTGCAAAATGTTGCGCATCAGATAGTCGATGACCTCCCGCTTTTCTGAGCTGTAATAGATTGTGTATGTTTTAGTTGAAAAACAACAGTTGCTCATGTGCAATATATTAATGCTTGTTTGATCTTTGTTTGCTACACTCGACTTGTGAAGTGGCGTGTTGAAACGTAATCGTTAAGCATTTAAGTACATTTGCTCTAGTGTGTAGCTACCCTGATGGCATCACTTCAGTTGGTAAACTGTGTACTAGATTTGTACTTTTGTACAGAGTTGCGTTCATAGAACCTTTGTGTATAGGTGTGAGAACCCCTTCGACTTTACCGTGTAAGACCTCGCCCCATAGCCTGACTAAGCTGTGAAAGGAGGTAGTCGGAAAGAACATCTGACCCATTAGAGGGCATAGCGTGAGAGGCTTTGGTTTAATCATGACAGAAGGTACTCGTGGTGTAGCCCCCGAGTATTTCCGAGGATTAGAGAAAAGTAGCGTATTGACATAACTCGTGACGATAGCCCTCGAGTTTGCTCAATGTTGCTGAAAAATAAAAACACAGCAGTCATTTGTGGGGCCGAAACAACCATGTATTATTGTAATGAGCTGCGCTGCAGCTGAAAAGATTGATACAAGTTTCTTATGCGTAGAAACGACGTAGGTGCTTGATGTTCCAAGAATTAGGAACGTCCAAGCCGTCAGGGTATTGTAGTCGATACGACCCTAGGCTGATTACCTTCATGACGATGAGGGGTCCTTCCCATCTAGAGTTGAGCTTGTGAAGCCCAGTCTCATCTTGGATGCGGCGTAAGACCAGGACCCCAACGTTGAAGGATCTTTCTTGTACGTTGCGGTCGTGATACCGTCGAATGCCTTGTAGATATCCTGCTGATTGCAGTAAGGCATTGCATCTGACTTCTTCAGCGCAATCGAGTTCCAAGTGCCTTGCTTCGTCAGCTTCTCCTTTCTCATACATCTCCAATCTGGGAGGGTTCCACATGATGTCTGCTGTGAGGATAGATTCTGACCCGTAGACAAGAAACAAAGGTGACTGTCCTGTGGCTTTACTCGGTTGAGTACAAAGCCCCCAGACAACTGTAGGTAGTTCATCAATCCACTTGCCTCCCTTTTTGTTGTTCTCGTCATAGAGTCTTTTCTTGAGTCCATCAAGGATCAAGTCATTGGCACGCTCCACCTGGCCATTGGCCCTTGGGTGAGCTACCGATACGTACTTGATCTCGATGCTGCTTCATTCGCAGAACTCCCAGAACTCGTGTGAAGTGAAGTTGGATCCCAGATCAGTGATGATCGTTTGAGGGAAACCAAAATGGTGGAGTGTGTCACAGATGAAAGTTACTACTCTGTCGGCCGTAAAGGTTGTGATGGGCTTGTACTCGATCCACTTGGTGAACTTGTCGATAGGCACCAATACGTGGGTAAAGCTTCCTCGCGCTGTTGTCAGTGGGCTGATTATGTCGAGGCCCCAGCAGCCAAATGGCCTAGATGGTGGTGTGGCGATCAGCTTATGAGCAGGGACATGAGCTTGTTTACCGAAGAATTGGCAGTTGGTGCATCGACGAACAAGGTTTCTGGCATCTGCCAAAGCCGTAGGCCAATAGAACCCAGACCTGAAGGCCTTCGTTACTAGTGTACGGGAGGCTACATGATTGCCGCACGCTCCCTCATGGATTTCCTCCAGGATTTCTCACCCTACTTCAGTAGTCACGCACTTCATGAGTACCACGGATGCCGATCCACGCTTGTAGAGCTTATCTCCCACCATAACGTAACCCTTGCTGCACCTGACTAGTCGGATAGCCTCGGCAGTCTTGGGGTCGAGGTTGGGAGGTAGCTTCTTTTCCTTGATCAAGTCGATGAACTGGGGGCGCCAGTCCACATCAATCATCAGGACTTCTCGACTAGACTCCAAAGGTCCTTGGTCGATGGTGCCTGACTCTATTCGTGGAACAGAGGGGTGGTGGAGCTCATGGACAAAGACTCCAGCCAGAACTTTGGCTCGTTCACAGCCTAGCTTTGAGAGGACGTCTGCCCCAACATTGTTGTCGTGGAGCACATGACAAATTTTGAGCCCTGAGAACTTGTTATCAAGCTTGCGAATTTCTGCGACGTATGCGTCCATGGTTTCTTTGTTGGTATCCCACTCCTTGTTGCATTGTTGGACCACCAATAAAGAATCACCGAAGACAAGTAGTTGCTTGATGCCAAGGGAGACATCCAGGCGTAGCCCGTGTAGTAGTGCCTCGTACTCGGCCTCGTTGTTGGAGACCTTAAATAGTATTTGAAATACATATTTAAGTTGCTCGCTAGTCGGGATGATGAAGAGTACTCCCGCGCCACCGCCTTCGAGCTTGAGGGAACCATCAAAGTACATGACCCAATGCTCTGGCTGGTTGGCTGGAGTTGATACTTGGTTTTCTTGCCACTCTGCCAAGAAATCGACTAGAGCTTGCGACTTGATGGCAGTGCGTGGCTTGAAGTCGATGTTAAGAGCTCCCAGTTCCACTGCCCACTAGGAGATGCGCCTAGTGGTGTCCTGGTTGTGGAGTATATCCGCCAACGGGAAGTCAATGACAACTGAGATCTTGTACTCGTCGAAGTAGTGGTGGAGCTTTTGGGAAGTGATGAGTATAGCGTAGAGAAGTTTCTGAATTGAAGGGTAACGAACCTTTGACTCAGAGAGGACTTCGCTGACGAAATACACTGGCCGCTGCAAGCCAAATGCGTGGCCCTCCTTGTTCTGTTCCACCACTATAGCCGTGCTGACTACGTGAGTAGTCGCAGCGATGTAAAGTAGCAGGTTCTCGCCTGGGTTCGGAGCTATGAGGATGGGGGGCGATTGGAGGTGAGACTTGAGGTCCTCCAATGCCTACGTCGCTTCCTTGGTCCAAACAAAGTTGTCCTGCTGCTTGAGGAGCTTGAAGAAAGGTAGACCCCGTTCTCCAAGCCGGGTGATGAATTTATTTAATGCCGCCATGCAGCCGGTGAGCTTCTGCACATCTTCGATCTTCTGTGGAGCCCCCATGCTTGTGATGGCGGTTATCTTCTTAGGGTTAGCCTCAATGCCTCAGTGGCTAATGATGAAATCGAGGAGTTTCCCTTGGGGTACGCCAAAGACGCACTTAGTCGGGTTGAGATTCCACTGAAATCTTCGCAGACCGTTGAAGGTTTCCTCGAGGTCGGAGATGAACTCATCGGGATTTCTGGTTTTAACAACCACGTCATCCACGTAGGCCTCAATGTTGCGGTGTACGGCTCGCTGATAAGTCGCACCCGCGTTCTTCAGCCCAAACGACATAGTCATGTATGCGTATGCGCCGAACGGGGTGATAAACGCATTTTTGATCTGGTCTTCTTCCTTGAGGGAAATCTGATGATAACCCGAGTAGCAGTCAAGGAAGGAGAGCAGAACGCAGCCGGCGGTGGAGTCGATAACCTGATCGATGCGGGGAAGCGCGAAAGGATCTTTCGGGCAGTGCCTATTGAGATCGGTATAATCGACACACATCCTCCATTCATTATTATTCTTTTTCAGAACAAGTACAGGGTTGGCTAGCCACTCTGGGTGGTACACCTCTTTGATGAAACAAGCCGCGAGTAGTTTAGCTAGCTCCTTTTTGATGGCCAGCCTCTTTTCTAGGGAGAAACGATGTAGTCATTGCTTCCTTGGAGTGGCCTTGGTTCAGGGCATGCTCAATCAACTCCTTGGGCACACCTGGCATATCCGCTGGTTTCCAGGCGAAGATGTCTCTGTTGGCCCTAAGAAAGTTGACGAGCGCGAGTTCCTATTTGCTGTTCAGGTTTCCGCCGATCAGGGCGGTCTTGGATGAGTCACCCTCCTGGAGTTGGATGGTCTTGATGCCGACGTTAGGGTTCGGCTTGACCCTCAACTGGCTTGGCCTCATGTTGGCTACCTCCAGCTCTGTCTCGGGGAGTTGTTGTGAGGCCGCGAGTACTTCGGATGAAGGTTCTTGCACGTGCGCTGATGCAGCATACTTGATCGCCTCCTAGTCGCATTCGTAGGACTTCTCGATGTCGCCACGGAGGGAGAGTACACCGTTGGTACCTAGCATTTTTAAGACCAAGTATATGTAATTGGGTACCGCCATGAACTTGGCCAGGGCGAGCTTGCCGAGGATGGCGTGGTACGAAGATTCGAAGTTCGCGACTTCAAACTTTATGTACTCCGTACGGAAGTTGTCAGCCGTCCCGAAGGTAACTGGCAGTGTGACCGAGCCAATTGGCGTAGCCGCATTACCCAGGACAATCCCGTAGAATGGAGCTTTGCTGGGGGTGAGCATCTTGCCGATGTCCATCCTCATTTTCTTCAGAGTACTCGGGAAGAGCAGGTTCAACACGCTTCCCCCGTCAATGAGTACCCGGGTCAGTGTAGAGCCGGCGACACTGGGTCTAATACGAGCGGAAGTTTTCCCAGCTCGGAGAAGCTGGTCCACAGATCCTCTCTGGAGAAAGAGATCGGGACCTCGCTGTGTCTCAAAGGACGCGGTACTGCTGGCTCAACTGACAAGATTTCACACCGGAACAGTTTCTGCGCGCGCTTGGTGAGTATACCATCGTCGCCTCCGAAAATGATGTTGACGGTGTTGGTCGGGTGATGGAAACCAAGAGGCCCTGACTTGTCATTGCCCTCGTCCGCCTTGTCCTTGTCCTTCTCCTCGTCATCAGGAGGAGGTGGTGCGTTGAGGCTTTTGCGGAGGACGGTGCATTGGAACATAGTGTGCTTGGCCTTCGGGTGCACCGAGCATTGCTTGTGAAGGATCTTCTCATATTGATCTTGAAGCTTGCCCGACTTCTTGCTACAGGGATTACGCTTGACATTGGCCACTTGATCCTCCGGCTTCCGCTTGCGGGCGGCGGCCGAGTTGTTGTACTGGCTCTTGTCGGAGCGGTTGTTGTTGTTTCCCTTGTCGCTCTTGCACTTGGGGAAGCGTTCGTTCTCCTCGTCTTCTTGATCCGCCCATCGCTGCATCATGTCGCGGAGCTCGAGTACGGTACTCGGGAGGTTCCTCCTGAACTCGCGGTACGTCTGCTTCGTGGGCAGTCTATTGCGGAAGCAGCGGATGACCTCCTCGTCGGTGATGTTGGCGATGGTTGCGCGAGTGTCGAACAAAGCGGCGCGTGTACGACCTCAGGGTCTCATTCTCCTCCTGCTTGACCTGCGACAAGTCATGACGAGTACCTGCCGGGATCATGGAGCCCTGGAAGTTGTCGACGAAGACCTGTTTCAGGGCCTCCCAGGAGTTGATGGAGTTTGGTCGGAGGGATTCGAGCCATGTGAGTTGTGCGGACTCTAGGGCCATCGGGAAGTAGAGGTCTTTAGTCGAGTTAGAGCCCCCGCACACTTTGAAGGCCACGGAGTAGCATCGCAGCCACGACCGTGGATCTTGTTTCCCGTCGTACTTCGGGATGTTTGTAGGCTTGATGTCCCTCGGGTACTCGCCATCCCGTCGTACTTTGATGGCCACAGAGTAGCATTGCAGCCACTGTCTGTTGGAGATGACGGTGCGCATGTCGCGGTTGTTGTTGATGTGCTGCCTTAGGTCGCCTGGAGGTGGAGGAAGCTGGTTACCCTGGTGGCCTTGGCCTCCCGCGGGTTGCCCCCCACCCTTGGGCCTAGGGACATGCTGCTGAACCTCCTGTTCAGCATGATGATTGTTGCGGGGGTGGGGATGACCCCCGATGGCACGACTGCCCTGTGGTGCAGAGCTGCCATGACGTTCCAATCTGGAACGTGTGTGTTGGACAGATTTCAGCGGGTCCAACTTGTCGAGTTGGACTGCGGCTTGTTTAACGAGTCGCATGATCCGTTGGGTTGCGTCTGTTTGTGGTATCTGTTGCAGGAGTAGGGAGGCTTCGTAGATGTTACCCATGGGGGTAACAAATTCTTCGCCAGCCGCTGCGTCAAAATCCTCGCGTAGATTTCTACGCCAGTGCGGGTTGCGGGCGCGCTCCTCAAGCGGCGACGTCGCTTCTGATCTTCATTTTTGCCTTGAGGAGCATCGGCGGTGTGCTCTTCAGTGGAGATCGCGTCCTCAAGCTCGTTATCGAACTCGATGCCTGGCTCGTCGTCGTCGACTTTGCGAATTGAGGCCATGTAGATCTCGTGCTCAGGCAAGTAGTAGCATGAGTAGTTGGTGACTAGGACAGTGGTGAATGTCCTGGAGGTCTCTTCCTGGATAGGATAGAGGGGTCTGCCTTTTTCAAAAGGCAGGTGTTGGATGGTGGCTACCAAGCGGGCGTCGTTACTCAGTAGTTCGGAGGACTCCATGCCCTTCCAGTACATGAATCTGTCTTGCTTGGTAGTCGTAATGCACAAACCCAGATGACTGACCGCAGAGGAGTCGGGCTCGTCATCTGAATCCGAGTAGGCGTCGAAAACGGGAGCCTCCTAGCTAGCGGTGGCATACTCGTCTCCGAGCGTGAGTAGGCGATCCAAATCCGCTTCCAAGTCGAAGAGGGATTTATACCGTAGAGCTTCCTCGTATGTGGAGGCCGCGTTGCGTAGTCCGAAGCAGGATCGGGTATGCTCTTCCCCAGATTGGACTGGGTCCGAACCGGAGAGTCGTGTCGGGACACAAGTCGAAAACGCGTCGAAGACGGAATTCTCCTCGGTCTCCGGGGTCAGAAGCGGATGCATATCGTCGAGACTGTCGATGAACTCGTCGAGTCCGCTCGAACAGCTCGAGGCTTCGGGCTCCATGGTGCTGGCTAGATGGTTGTTAAAGCCACCTGGACTGTTGGCGATGTAGATCCATGAGCCGAAGATGAAGGTTGTGCCCTTATCGAGCATGGTGCTGGTGACGTTGAACGATGCCATCAAGTTCTTCGGTGGATGCTCGATGAACACCCCTACCTAGCGCGCTAGCTGTCGGTGTTTAACCGCCAAGCCCACCGATTAGAAAGGTTAATGTGAGCTGGATAGCTGTGATTCTATCACATCTAGCAAGAGATCGAATTAATGCAGCCTTACAAGATATGATGAGAACCGACAACTGGTGGACAAGAACCAGAGCCACGGACAGCGATGCGCCCGAAAGTTCGGGATCTAGGATATCCGGTGACTAAAACCACGGCGAACTGGAGATCAAGGCGATGCAGCCCAGCTTGCTGAAGAACTCATCGAGAAGCTACATTACTCCTAGTCTTAGGGCAAAAAGGAAAAGGTAAAAAGGTAAATGTGTTTGACTGATCGAGAGATGAGTCTTTACAATGATGGTCACCCTTTGTATTTATAGGGATAGCTAACTTGGATCTCACGTAAACCTAAAACTTGCTAAAGAAGAAATATCTAAACAAACTAATATTAAGATATACGGACTCTAATTCCCCTGTAGAATCCTCCTCGATTAAGCCTCTTCCGATCCATCCACATAAAGCCATCCGTGACGAACGATTTTCGTCACTGTAAATGCGAAAAACGTCACAGAAGGATTTCCGTGACGAATTTGTGTTCGTCTTAGTAGTCGCGTCCTGTTAGGTCTACCGTGACAAACTTCCAAAAAATGTCACGGAACTGTTTTTTCTGTGACGAAGAAATGTTCGTCATAGAAGCATATTTTGCTTCTGTGACGAGTTGCGAAACGTCACGAAAAGCCGATTCCACGTGTTCCAGCCCACGCTAGCAGCTGACATGGCGTCGTCCACATTGCCAATTGACATGTAAACCATGCTGGCAGCTCACATGGCAATGTCCACGTTGGTTGTTGACGTATCATCCACGCTGTCAAGTGACGTGTCAGGCGTCACGTGCCGCAAAGGGGGACCGACACATGACGACCTTGCACGACGCCACATGTCACTATTCACGCAGCCCACGTGTCACTATTTGGTCCACCCACGTGTCACTCTGCGGGAAGCCACGTGTCCTCGCCACAAGTCGACACATGCCATACCAGGACGTTACCACAGTTCATTATCAGACATTGCCACGTGTCCTCTTCTCTTTGTGCGCGTGTCGCCCTGTAGCTTGGCCACGTGGCCTCGACCGATTCAGCCACGTGCCTCTTTCCTATGTGTGCACGTGTTGTTGGCCTGCTTGTCCACGTGACCTTCTCCTATTCGCCAACGTGTCGATCTTAAGGATGGCCACGTGTCCTTTCCTTGTTACGCCAAGTTTTGGCTTCCTATTTGCCCACGTATCCTTCCGCGCTTGTGCCAATTGTCCTTCTCATGTTTGTCCACGTGTCCTTTCCTAGCTGGCCCACGTGTCATTTCCAGATTCTTCCACATGTCAGTGCCCTAGCTGTCCACGTGGCCGTTCCTGGCTAACCCACCTGCCGTTTTCCTATTCTGCCACGTTCGGTGCCCTATTTGTCCACGTGTCATTTTCCTGTTGCGGCACGTGGCGTTCCTATATGGATCCATTTCATCACAGCACCATTTTCGTCATAGAACTATTTCGTCATAGAACTATTTCGTCACAGAACCATTTTCGTCACTGCACCATTTTCGTCACAAAACTATTTCGTCACAGAACCATTTTCGTCACAGCACCATTTTCGTCAAAGAACTATTTCGTCACAGAAACATTATACATTATACATCGGTATTATTCCACAAATAGTTTCATTACATGACCACAATTAGCGGGGCACTGTTCAGAATCAGATTACGAGATAAATGGGAATGTCCAGGGTCA
Source organism: Panicum miliaceum (assembly GCA_032594955.1). Lineage (NCBI taxonomy): Eukaryota > Viridiplantae > Streptophyta > Magnoliopsida > Poales > Poaceae > Panicum > Panicum miliaceum. The sequence goes on from CM064064.1 coordinate 5,478,128, forward strand.
CTACAGTTCCACACACATAGGATCAGAGCTGAAGAGAGGTACCAAGGTTGCTTTGGGCTTGGATGAACTACGAAAGGAGGTGATGGCTATCTTCTAGTTGCTTCTTCAGCTCCTCATATTGCCTTTGGGTACTCTCCAACGCTTCATGTGCTGCTTCAGTCTCCCTCTATAGTGCATCACTCTTCCTCAGTAGATGATCACTGTTCCTCTGGAGTTCTTCCACTCGTTCATGCAGAACAGTTGAACCCTATCTTTCAGCATCAAGTTCTTCACGAAGCAAAGCTTCAGAAGATGACCGATGCCTCGACCTCAAGGACGGAGTGACTATACCAACATTCTTCAAGAAAGTGATGTTGGAGCTGGCCTGGGAGAGGGCCTTGGAAACAACCTCAGCACTAGACAATCTTGACTGCCCATCAGCAACAGCATCTGCCTTTATAGTTTCCATTAACATCTACAAAAGGTAAAGATGAACTATTAGCCTACTGATTATATTGGATAAACAATCTATAAAAAGGAACATTAAACAAACTGGGAACGAAGGCAGATTGTAACTGGTACTAAATTTTTTTAACAAACCTCAGAAATACAGGCACCCATGCACGTTAACAATATATGATGTGGCATGTACAGAGTGTTGGACAAAGAAGGACAAAACTCTTGCTGAAGGAATGTACGGGGACTTACAACTGCGTCTCTAGCCGCGGCACTCAAACCGTTCTTGCTGCTGGTATGGCAGACCTTGAAGGCTAACACGGCATCCACTTCAGTGGGTTCGGCATCTTCATCAACTTGGAGCTCTACATCCTCGGTGACTTCAGTGGGTTCGGCATTGTTGCTCTTGTTCTGGTGCTGATGATGTACCAAATGCATGAATCAAACTTGAAGAATAATGGGACTTGCCATGAGAGACAGATGGAAGTGCAACAATAATGGGAAGCATAAGAATGAAGAGGTTACATTAGAAGCGTGTTGACATTTACATATGAATGCAATTGCGCAACGTAGCAGCGTGATCCTGTTGCTGAAGGTAATAAGCCTCTGCCTCGGTTTAGTTTATTCTTCTCAGAAATATCCTACATGAGATGTATATGTTAGTCTCCATCATAAGTTTACACCGCTGTGCATCAGTCATGTTGGAGACAGGAAAGCACACAAAGAGAAATTACCCTGTGGTGTGCACTTGACCACTTGGCAACAAGTCGGCACCACTGTGCATCAGTCATGCTGGGGACATGAGAGGTTGTGCGGATCTCATTTGCAGGGATGCCAACAAAGTGTTTCTGCTTCAACTTATACCGCGTCTGCCGTATGGATTTCTGGAACACACTGCTACAAGCATCTGTTGTTGGCTGCTGCCTAGTGTCAATTGCTAACCTTCCCAGGCCAACACTTGTTGTCCCCACCTTCCTACGCCCAGGACCCTATAGATTTCCAAAGGCATAACTTGTAAGCATATCAATAAATTAGAAGCACTTGTAAGCAGTGAAAATATTTAGTCACTGCATTGGAAAAAAATAGTGCTGCTTGTAACCATAGGAAATATCTAGTTCACGCATCCCCCGCCCCACAGCCAAGTATAGAACCGTGTCCCTACCTAGAATGACACAGAAGGTAGATGGAGTTTGCATAACTCTTGCTGCTTGGCCTCGGGTTTCGACCATTGTGAATCGTCGGGGTAGCTGCGCGTCGAAGATGGTGCGACTGCTATGATGTTGCGGTCGTCGTCGACGTTGGCGGGCATCGTCGTAGGGGTAGCAGATCCAGCGCAGCAGTAGTTGCGGACGGGGAAGCAAATCCCGTGCAGCGGTAGTGGCAGACGGGGAAGCAACTCCGGTGCGCTGATAGTGGCGGATGGGGAAGCAGATCCGGTGCGGCGGTAGTGGCGGACGGGGAAGCAGATCCGGTGCCACGATAGCGGCGGACAGGAAAGCAGATCCGGTGCAGCGGTAGTGTCCGACGGGGAAGCAGCTCCAGTGAGCTCAGCATCATCGATGGGGTTGAAGCTCCAGCGCGGTGGTCTCCGATGGAGCAAATGGATCGAGTGCCGGCGCAGAGGGGAAAGGCGAGAGAGATTGAGCGGAAAGGCGAGAGGTGGAAAATGGATCGAAAACTCGAAAAAGGGGCAGAGGATATGGGGCGCGCGCGCAAGATTGTCACAAATACCCTTTACAATTTTGTTATCGAAGGAGCGGTGTGGCTTTTGCTCGAGGGGTACAAGGGACATTTCGAGCAAAAAGTTTTCAGCTTCGGCGGCAGAGTTGGCGCTAGGTGAAAATTTCGGAGCGTGGTGTCCCCTCTGACGCATGGACCCCACATGTCGGTCTTCTTAGAATGCGTTATGAATGTCGCGCCCATTTCTTGTGAACAAAACTCTTTCTCTTTTTAATCTCCGATTTGAAATTTGGATTTGTTTTTCTCCCTCGTACAACATCGAAATGACTTGATTCTTTTTGTCTTTCTCCAATCGTTGCTCTATGTCACTCTCTTTCTATGGAAATGCCGCATGTCCTCTCTGACCCATGGACCCCACATGTCGGCGATGCGGGCGGCGATGGATAAAAAACCCAGCATTGGGGTAAATGCGCCGCATGTCCTCAAGGAAGAAGCCAAAGGGGTGGTTCGGCTTCTCAAGGAAGAAAGTTGGGACACGACAGTTGTTTCCACCCAACAACCACTGACATATCGGGCCAACAAGCCTTGGCCCACAAGCAAGTGACGCGACGCGCCGACCACGTGTCGGTTTGGCTTGTCAAGGAAGAAACTGGGGACACGGCAGTTGTTTCCACCCTATAGCCACTGACATATGGGGCCCACAAACAAGCGACGCGATGCGCTGACCAGGAGCCGCGTGATTGGCTGAGACGCATAAGAGCTTGTAAATAGTCCATCTTTCTCTTTTTAATCTGGAATTAAAACTTGTAACTAGTATTTCTCCCTCATAAGTACTCCGAAATTGATGATTCTTTTTCCTAGTTTCATCTAAAATCACACTCTAACATTTAGTGGTGTCTGTGTTCTAGTTAGTTTCTATTTCTTAGATCTTTTACCTAGCACATAGTTTTATGCACCAAAGTGGGAAAAAAATAAAATGATATTGCATGAGAATTGCAAATATAACTTCACATTCTCAAATTGTAAGGTCAATATGAGTTTGTGTCAAAATTTGAGGTGTATATGATGTGAAAAGTATTGTGAGCTATGCAAACTTGAAAGTTTGAGTTAAGTTCTAGGAAACTATGCAGGAGATGTATTCATTTTTGAACAATGTATGGCCCGGCTTTGTTAAAACTATTTGAATTTTTTTCCTCAGGCTTATGGTCCTAAAATGTGATGTTGTGTTAGTTTGTAGAATTTCTTGACAAACTTTTGATATTATTAATTTTTTTGTACTACCTTTAACTTAGGAGTTTGAATTATCCATATGAAACGGTTGAATTTTGTTTCCATATCTCGGACTTAGGCTATAATAGTATATATGTCCCTGAATATACTTTTCTGTATTTTTTTTGAATCTTATTGGTGGTTGACGTAGTTCAAATTGAGCATCTCGGAGGATTCTGAACCATTGGATCGGAACGCAATGGCCAAGATTCCCAGTCAACGAATGGTTGTTTGGTTGACGTACAAGGTCGTCCCCACCAGCGAATCACTTGTTGGTCGTCCAAACCCAAACCAAACCCCCCCCCCCCATTCCTACTCGACGGTTGCGGCGGCGGCTGGCGGATCTCGATTGACGACGCCAGGGAGGTGTCCTGGTGTCCCCGGCGCCTTGGGCGGAGACATCATCGTGCTTCCCCTTTCCTTGTCACCGCTAGTCCGCTAGTCCGCACGTTCGTTGTGCAGGCGTGCGTCGCGGAGTCCTCCTTGATCTGGCGGTACTAATCCGGCCTACTGGAAGTAAGTACCCACTTCCACAACCATCAATTTGTCCAACATGATTATAGTCCGGTCTGCTAGTGTTGAATTTCGTCTTGCACACATGTCAAATGGTTGTTTAGCAGCTACCTACCTTGTTTAGGAACTTTCAATATCGATGGACAGAACATGGGTATCTAGTGTGAGAAAATTCACACCTTCTTACATCCATGGAGTCGAGCAATTCATGGAATTTGTTAAGCAACGATTCACAGAACAGAGCAATATATGTTGCCCATGCTCCCGATGTCTAAATCTGTATGAATTGGGTTAGCATGAGTTCCATGACCACCTTCTTCTGTTTGGGATGTCAGTTACATATACAAGGTGGACTCATCATGGGGAAGCTGCAAATGCTGCGCCTGTTGATGTGTTTTCAGAGCAAGTGCATGGACATGAATATGACTATGGGCTTGACTTTCAAGAGGATGAATTCTACCATTATGATGGGATTGATGTGGTTGAGGAAGCCAATAATGATAATGAAGAAATGCCAGACCTGGAGATGATATCAGAATTGTACACAGCTGCGGAGGAGGATGGACAGCAGCCAAAATTGACGAGAGTGCTCCAAGATTTGAAGCGGACTCTTTGCCCAGGATCTAGGCACTCAAGATTCTCCTTTGTTGTGAGGCTGCTTTGTATCAAGTCGCGCTATCGAATCAGCAATACAACATTCAACGGAATATTGAAGCTAATGTCCTTATCATTCCCTCGGTCCGAATTACCGTCTACATATGATGAAGCAAGGAAGTATCTTCGTGAACTGGGCCTTGGATACGACACGATCCATGCATACTATAATAACTGTGTGTTGTTCAGGAATGATTATGCCAAATTGGATGTCTGCCCAAAATGCAAGGAATCTAGATGGAAGGACAAGGATGGCTGCAGGCGTGTTCCTCATAAGGTTTTGAGGCATTTCCCACTAATCCCAAGGTTGAAGAGGATGTTTGCTTCAAGCCGAACAGCTAAGGACATCCAGTGGCACAAGATGAGGCGGGGCACTAGTTGATGGCCAAATGAGCCATCCATCTGATGGGATAGCATGGAGTCACTTCAACGTCAAGTATCCAGAGTTTGCAGATGATGCAAGGAACCTGAGACTTGTCGTCGCTACTGACGGTTTCAATCCATTTGGCAACATTAGCATGACATATAGCATGTGGCCAGTGCTTGTTATGCCCTTAAATCTTCCACCATGGCAATGTGTCAATCCTTCGAACTGCTTCATGTCTTTATTGATCCCAGGTCCAAAATTGCCAGGAAAGGATTTTGATGTATTCTTGGAGCCTCTTATAGAAGAACTTCTTCAGCTCTGGAGTGGTGTTAGTACATATGATGCTGCCAGTCATTCAAAGTTCAATCTGCCAGCAGATGTGCTTTGAAGCATAAATGACTATCCAACATTAAGCACCCTGTCAGGTCAAACTACAAAAGGGTATTTTGCATGTATTCATTGTGATAAAAACCCAATGTCACGGCCAATAAGGAAAAAGTTATGCTACATTGGTCACCGTCGATACCTTGACATCACACATCCTTGGCGGAGAAACAGAGTTTTATTCGATGGGACGACAGAGACGCAAGAGGCACCAGGAAAGTTCACTGCAGAAGAGGTCGCTGAGCTACTAGAAAGGGTCAGCAATGCCAGCCCTGGTTTATTTAATAATGCACCAAAAAAGAGAAAGGGTGGAGAGGATGGAGAGCGAGTAATTTATAACCGCAAAGCTGGGTGGCAGAAGCTGCCATATTGAAAATTCCTGTTGCTGCCCCACAATCTTGATGTGATGCACATAGAGAAAAATATATGTGAAAACCTCCTTAGCACATTGCTGAAACTGGAGGGGAAGACAAAGGAAACACTGAATGCTAGGCTAGATTTGGCCGATATGAGCATAAGATCTCATTTGCACCCTCTCCAGGCTGGTAACGTGGTAAAAACTCCACATGCTTCCTATGTGTTGAAACCTGCACAACGAAGTGCATTTTGTAACTTCCTCAAAGGTGTCAAGTTTCCAGGAGGATATGCAGCTAACCTAGGAAGATACATTGCTCCTGATGGTTCAAAGCTCCAAGGCCGGATGAAAACTAATTCTTGCCATGTCCTTCTACAAAGAATCATACCTGCTGGCTTAAGAGGCCTCGTGCATCCTGATGTATATAAAGCAATTGCAGAGCTAGGGAACTTCTTTCGGGAGCTGTGTACTAGAAATCTGAGGACAGTAGTCGTGCAACGGCTGAAAAAAGAGATCCCACTGATCCTATGCAAGCTTGAGAAGATCTTCCCTCCTGCCTTCTTTGATGTGATGGTGCACTTGGCAGTCCATCTACCTAATGAGGCACTACTTAGAGGCCCTCTACAGTATGGCTGGATGTATCCGATTGAACGGCGGCTTGGCACATTGAAGAATTTTGTAACGAATAAGGTTAGGCCTCAAGGATCAATTGCTGAAGCCTACATAGAAAGTGAAGTCTTGGCATTTTGTTCTATGTACACTGATGATGTCAACACAGGTCCTGAATTTGAAGGGCCATTAGATGGTGACATCTCTGTATTCATGCATGGTGCTCGACTTGTTGGCGCGAATCAGATGAAATACATCCCTAATGATCTCATGGACAAACTAGTTTGGTTTGTACTGAATAACTGTGAAGAAGTTGAGCCTTATGTGAAGTACGTTTATGTTCTACTCTATCCTTATGTATATTACGTATATGTTGACCGTTGTTGATTCCTAATAATGTTTAAGCTTTGTCATACAACATGCACAAGGAATTGTTGCTGCAAAAAGGGGTACGTAGTATCGATATCCAGAAAAGGCAATCGAAAGAATTTGCTAAATGGTTTGAGGATCATGTAAGTTAATTAATGACATGCTATCATTTTGGAAGTCACTGACATCACACTAGACTCAACTACTTTGTACGCTTGGCTGTAGATTAAGAAGCTGCTTAGACAGGATCCTAATCAGGTCAGCGATGAATTGGTTGCACTATCTCGTTCTCCTGATCTTCGAGTCAAGATCTGTTCAGCTTGCACTATCAATGGAGTACGCTACAGCACTGCTGACCATGAGAAAAACCAAAAGACACAAAATAGTGGTGTCATGACCAAGGGGATACATAGAGGTGAAGAAATTGAATTTTATGGTGCACTCAAAGAGGTATTTGAGTTGCAATACAACTCTAATATGGAATACCGTCGGACAGTTGTTCTATTTCGATGCGATTGGTACAATCAAAGGGGGGCAAGACTGTAGGCATTAGACATGATGGACATTTCAAGTCCATTAACATCAAAACATTTTGGTACAAGTCTGATCCTTTTATTTTCGCGACACAAGCCACCAAGATATTTTATTTGCGGGATAATAATTTAGGCAAAGATTGGCGAGTTGTGCAGAAAATTGAGCAGAGGGGGGGGCATGTATAACGTGCCTGAAATGGATGCTGACGTACTTCAAGATGACTACTGTTCCAATACGGAGCGTGCAGTGAGTGAAGGTGATGCAGAGGCTGAGGATGTGCACCAGGAAGAGCATGATGCAGTAGACACAGTCATTGAAGCTAATTTAGCAGAACTTGTAAGAGACGGGACTGCCGGTCAGGCAGAAGATGAGGATGAAGATGACACTATCTTGGAGTACTGTAGTGACAGTGACGACAATGTAAACGGTGTACATGATATAGCCGAAGACGATGACGATGATCTATAGGAGTTTGCATTGCCTCTGGCCATGTGTGTGTGGTGTTGTTGATTGCCTGTTATTGGATTAATTCATGTAATAATAATGCTGAATTCTTTTATGATGATTACTGTTATGTTATTGGATTAATTCATGTAATAATAATGCTGAATTTTTTATGATGATTGTTGTTGTTTTATTGGATTAATTCATGTAATAATAATGCTGAATTCATGTAATAATAGGAGTTTATACTTTAATTTGAGGGAAACATAAGATCTTCATTAACCATACTTGTATTTACATTGCAATAAGAACCTCCTGAACCAAAAGCAAGAGAAAAGCAATACCCCTAGGAGTACTGCACTCGCTCACTCTAGAGCTAAACGAACATAAAAGCAACAAAAATCAGAGGCGCATGCGCAGCCAGTCATAGCAACCTAGTAGGAGCGAAATCCCCTGCGGAGAATTTTGACTTCACCTTGAATCCTACAGTCCTAGCAACCTAGAAGGAGTGAAATCCCCTGCGGAGAATTTCGACTTCACCTTGAATCCTACTGTCCTCGCTGCAATACTTGGTCAATCCTGGAGGCTGCCATGGATTGACAGGACTGCCGCACATGCCACCTGCGCACGGAAGATCGCCGCGCGGCATCGGCGCGGCCGCCGGCTCTGGCACATCCAATATCCTACGCCAATGCGTTCGCCAGATGCGCTCTGTGGCCTCCTCGCGCTAGCGCAAACACCCGTCGTTGTGAAACTGAGGTTCGCCATCCCCACGGCCCGCCGCCGCCACTGCTTCTTCCTCGCCCTCGACCTGTCTCATGTACTGCCTCGCAGCGTTGTCGCTCACGGCGGCGTCATTGGCCCTGTAGAGGAGGATGGCCGCCACATAGGCCGCCAGATTGTGCCCGAACTCGGCGGCGCGTTGGAGCTCGACGGTGCATACCGGGGCCAAGGTCGTTCCTTTATGGAACGTGACTTCCATCCCGGTTAGGAAGCACGCCTCCGGGTTGCCGACTTTGGTCAGGCGACCAACGAGTGTGGCGTAGCCAACGGGGTCGTCCCACGACATGTCGGCGGCGAACCGCCCTAGTGCGGCCCTCCGGCGAATCCTGAAACACTCCCTGAACATGTCGTCGCGGACCCCCGCCGACCGCGTCCATATGTTGTCCACGGACATGGCCGCCTGTCTCATCTACTGCCTAGCAGTAGCGTCGACGCCGGCGCCGCCATTGGCCATTTACAGGAGGATGGCGGCCACATAGGCCACCAATAAGTGGCCACCTGCGGCCGCGCGCTCGATATTCTCGTCGAGGACTGCCAGGGGCGTGATCACAGGTCCACGGAAGACGACATTCACCCCATGAATGAAGCCGGCCTCCAGATTGCCAAGGTGGGCCAGGCGAGCAAGAAAGGTGTGGTACGCATCGGGGGTGTGCAACACCATGTCGGTAAACAACGCTACGTTGATGCGCCGGCTGACTTCAGGGTTGCGGCACATGAGGTGCATGCGGCGGCAGGTCGCTCGAAGCGCGCGGAGGTTGTCCATTGGCCGCTCCGAGGTCGCCGCGAGGTGCCCCACGATCTGAATGGCCACATCGGTAGAGAGATCCGCCATCAGCGACAACTAGCGCTGCCTTTCCGCCATGAGTACCGACGGCGTCGACAACATCGCGGAAGCAGGAGCGAGAGACAAGGTCACGCCCGAGGGCGTGGATGGAGCTGCGGCACGAGGACGGAGGCGAGCCGGAGAGCGGGATAGGCGTAGCGGCATGTGGATGACGGCAAGCCAGAGCGGTGGATAGGTAGAGCGGCGCGTGGACGGCGGCGAGCCTTAGTGCTGGAGGGGTGCGAGCTGAGCTACAGTTCGAGTTCTTGGTCGAGATCTTGAATGCATTGCCACTTGAGTGCGTTGCCACTTGCTAGGAAGTTCAGGCGATGCCGTGTCTCGGGGGATGGCAAGCTCGTCGGGAAGGTGCGCGGTACAGGAACCGTCGCAGCCTTTCCAGCTATAGGAGAGGAAGAAGATCGGGGAAGATCCAGCGGACCTTTTCCTCTTCCTTGGCCGGATGCAGCGGCATAGTCAATGCGTCGCGTCACTTGCTTGTGGGCCATTGCTTGTTGGCCCGATATGTCAGTGGCTGTTGGGTGGAACCACCCCTTTGCCTCGGGGTTTTTCTCCATTGCCTCTCCCGTCGATACGAGGTTTAGGCGGCGCCGCATCCCGGGAGGTGCGTCGGGCCCCGACAGGTGGGACCCGCATGTCAATCTCACAGAAGACACCCGAGGAGAAGGCGCCTCCTGGTAAGCGTGTCGGCCCACGCGAGGGGAAGGCGCGCCTCCTGGTCGGCGCGCCTCGTCACTTGCTTGTGGGCCATGGCTTGTTGGCCCGATATGTCAGTGGCTGATGGCTGGAAACAAATGTCATGTCCCCACTTTCTTCCTTGAGAAGCCGAACCGCACCGGTGCCTTTTTGTCCTCTTCCCCCAAACTGTCCCATCAAAGGTGGGTTTTCTTCCATCGCCGTCCGCATCACCTTCTTCAACCTCCCATCGCCGCCCGCATCCTTCTTGCCCACCTTCATTGCGAGAATGGCGAGCCGCAAACAGGCTCGTGATGCACAAGATGAGTTGTCGCAAAGCCCAGCGACGACCTCTAGGTCGTCGGTGAGGCGGCGCGGCCCATCATCCACCACGGGGAGCAGCCCGCCGGTCATCAATGCACCGCCACCTCGCTCATCAACGACGCGGCCGACAAGCTCGGAGTAGAAGATGTGCCACCGGGCATTGAAAAACTCATCGCCGCCTGCAGGAACCAACCGATGATGCAGCGCCAGCCATCGATGCGCCGCCCGCCATGGTCAACGCGAACGTGAAGCTCAAAGGTGCTGCTACCTCATCAGCATCACACGGCAATGACTCGGTGAGCCAGGCTCTTCCAGTAGATAAAGATTCACTTTTGTTAGATTGACATTTAATTTACTGTTCCAATTAGATTCCTGTTGCGGCCTCGGGGCTGCCGTCGAGCGGCGGCCGGCCATCCCCCAAGCGGAACGTCGACGGCGGCCCGTCATCCCCCAAGCAGAAGCGCTCTGCCCTGTCTGTGCTGCAGACGGAGTTGTACTACTCCTCTGATGAGATAGCTCGGAGGGCCAACGCTCCTCCCTCCCCGCCCGTGCCTCCGTACATTCCGGCGCCGCGGAACCGCCGCTTCCCGTTGAGGATCATCGTCTTTCTAGATGGCGATTCCGATGAAGATTCACCTCGGCAGTTGGCGCCCCCCATGCACGAGGCTTTCTGGGTGAGTTCTTGTTTGATTTGCACATAGGATTAGTATTCTCTTGTTTGAGTTCAATTTGCCACATTCTTTTGGAACCTTTTTTCCAAACTTTGGGATTTGGATTCAAGGATCGAGGGCTGCGGGACACGTGTCATCAGTGGCTTATTTTTTATAAATATTTGAAAGATAAGGAAGAAGATTCAAGACTAGTGAGACCCTCAGCCAAATTCTCCGATTCAACCTAAGGCTCGGGGGCTACTATATATGGAGTGCGATTTGCATTGCACCCCATAGAAAGAAGATTTGAAAGTACTCAGGGCTAGAGCACCTCACAGCCTCGAGCAGCCAAGAAACGTACTTGGAAGACACCTTCAAGACGGAGTTTCAGTAGAAACCGAAGGATGGCGTCCAGAAGTACTCGAAGCCTGATATACTCGGCTATGAAGAGCTCGGGGGCTTGTCAGACCCGAGGCTATGGGACTGCACGTGTGTCGTAGAACATTCTAGATAAGGGGTGAGCCTGTCCCATACCTTATTCATGCTGTAAAGTACTCGTACGCAAGTATAACTAGTCGGTATAGAAGGAAACTACCCGAAAAGTACTCGGTTAGGACTCCTAAGCTCGTACCAGACTAGGATTTCCATGTAATCTTGTCCCCCCAGACTATATAAGGGCGGGCAGGGACCCCTCCAGAACATATCTCATAACTTTAAGGCAATACAAACCATACAGGACGTAGGGTATTACGCATACTGCGGCCCGAACCTGTCTAAACCCTTGTGTTCCTTGCACCATCGAGTTTCTGATCTCGGCGACACCCTAACCACAAGTCTACTACCTTAGGGTATCCCTAGGTAGGCTTGCCGGTAAAACACCGACATGGGCAGACCTATACTGTCCTCGTTGCTAGTTCTTGTTTCTGTGTTCGTTCACCTGAGCCGGTCATCCTTATCCTCTCCTCATTTCTTGTTCCCATTTCTATCCTTTCACTATTATAAAAAAGATTTTTCTTGTTCCCATTTCTATCCTTTCACTATTATAAAAAAGATTTTTAGAGGCAGATGCAGTATCCGTCGGTATTTCTCACAGTTAAAAATAGCTATTGGTTGGGGTGGATAATGCGCCCGCTCTTGAAAATCAATTTCTATGGGCGGATCACGGCGTCACCCGCCCCTATAAATCAATATCCAGAATATGAAAAATTAAAAAAAATCAAAAACAACAAAATAAAAAGGAAAAAAATATCCCCGCCAACCAGCGACCACACTATCTACTACCGAGGTACCATTTTTTTAACGAAATATGCACACACTTGCGTAAACCAGGTTTCGAACCGCTCACCTCAAGCCTCGCGCGTACCCTCCTCATCACCACACTACACAGTCACTTGTGACTCAACGTGATATGCTATTCTTTTATATTGACTCTGAAATTAATTTCTAGGGCGGGTCATAGCATCACCCGCCCCTAGAAATCCATTTCTAGGGGCGAGTGACACCACCACCCGCCCCTAAAACTATTTTTTTATTTTATTCATAAATTCATTTAATCTTTACATATAGCAAAACAAATCAAAAAAGGTGAAACTTCTACACTATGATTATTGTGAACTATAGATAAAAAAATTATATTAAGTATATTTCAGTGTATATAAAGATAGAGATTGTGAAAACCTCAAAGTATAACATGAATTATATGAGATACTATATAGTCATAGCTATATAAGAACTTATAATAAATTTTTTTAACAATAAATGACCTTAAACGAAAAAGTTATCAAATAAGTTTTAGATCACGTCAACCTCTACAATTTATAAAGCTCAACTTCATCCAAGGTTATATGAAAAGTTATGATTTTTTTTGCGTTGAACCATTTATAGGGGCGGGTGACGCCTTCATCTGCCCCTACAAATGGCCACCATTTCCAGGGGTATCACTCATCCCTAAAAATAATATTTCTAGGGGTGGGTGACGCTGTCACCTATCCCTAAAAATGATGATATTTTTAGGGGCGGATGACGCTATTACCCGTCCATAAAAATATTTTTCTAAGGGGCGGATCGGATGCCATGGTAACCACGCTCAATTTGTAGGAGTGTGTTACCTTTAGATCCGCCTCCAGAAAAAACAAGATGTTCCTATAAATCGTATTTTAGTAGTGCTTCTTACTCGATCATGTAGCCTCAATGCTATGGAGCAGCCACGGCAGCACATGCATGCGGCCGCTTGCGAGGGCTTCTGCGATGGTGCGCTAGGGAGCACGGGGTGGCATGCGAGGGCGTGCGGGAACCGGCCGATTGCAGCACATGCGCACAAACAACACGAGGAGCCCGCCGGGACGACGAGCAGGGGCCGCACCTACTGCCGCCGCCGCTAATAGGAAGGGGAGGCCGAAACCATGGCCCTCGTCGCTGATTGCCGATGCAGCATAACCATCACATGCGAGCGCATGAGGATGGTCTGAGGGAAACAAGCCCCACGACAGGGGGATCTGCGCGTGCCAGGAGGACGGGAGGAGGGGTGATAAAGCCACGACTCCGCGAGAGGCTCGCGAGAGGTTGGGGGTTCGCGTGTGCGAACGTAGGACTGTCAGGCCTACCTATCTATGATCAGTGATCAAAGTTCAAGGTACCATGGAATCGATCCGCTTTTAGAAGTAGGTAAAGATTGTTGGCCAAACGAGTCGGACCAAATTGGCGGTCCAACATACAACCTAGGCACCATCTGGCACGATGCCTTAGCATCCGGACTGACGTGGCACGGTCCGTGCACGGCCCGACTAAAGGTCAGACCCGAAGCAGGCCCACACATCCTCTCATATGTATATATACTCTGTTCACTTCGACCCTAATTTTTACCCCTCTCTCCTCCCCTATCCAGCCGCCACCCTTCTCTCTCACGCGCGCCTGATGGCCGGTGGCATTCTCGCACCCCTCGCCGTCGCCGCCGGCGGCCTCCTCTCACCCCTCCTCGTCGTTGTTGCCGGCCTCCTCCCCGCGCCACTCGCCGTCGCCGTGGGCATCCTCGCGCGCCTCGCCGGCTGCCTGCTCGCGCCGCGCGCCTCACCCCGCGCCACTCACCATCGCCACCGGCCACCTCACGCATCTCAGCATCGCCGCCGCCGCTCATGGTGCAGCCGGTCGACGCCGACGGCGGCATCGGGCTTGGGCCGGCACGGCACGCGCGCGCTGACGTGCCAATTGTGCTGGCACGGCACAACCGTGCGCCCTTCGTGCCGTGCCTGGGCTGCGGCGGCGGCACGGCGTGCCGGCACGGCATGGCACGACTAAGTGGCCGTGTCTGATAGTTCCGTGTTAGGGTAGGGTCTGATGGGCGGCCCGTTTGGCCAACTACATTTCTCAGCGCATGGACCAACCCTAGCCCACCATGACATGGAACTCCCATCCCCCATGCACCTAATCCCTTTTTGCCAGATCCGGACCTCCCCAGCGCCGATGAGTGCTCAATTCTTCTGTTGCTCAATTAAAGTGACAACTTTCTGCATATTATGTAGATTTCTGGCTGTAAACCTTGCGTTTCTTTTTGTGTAGATCTGACCATATGATGAATTTGTGATGATTGTTGCTATCCTTGTTTGATTTCACCCACAAGGTTGTTCTGTGACCATTCAGAGTTCATGATTTGAGGTTTACGATGTTCTTTTTACTCCGTTATGTAAATCACTTGTTCTTTGTGACTTCGACTTGATGTGATGTCCCATGATTTTGTTTTCATGAAACAATAGTTGTTATTTCATTCTTTATGGGCCTTAAATCTTGTGCTTAGTCAAATGGTGGTGGGATTTAAGTCCTCAAATACATAACTGCAACATTTTTTCTTTTCTTTGCTCTGTATTGTTTCAGGAATGCGTTCAGCATTTCTATATGTTAAAGCCCCTGGAGTCGGAGAACGGCCAGGATGTCCACGTAGTTGTAAATTTTTTTCACCGTTAGATCATGGATTTACAGCATTAGTTCATTCCACCTCGAAAGTGTCGTGCGTGCCTTCCGAGTAAAAATATCTCGCGCCTTGAACTTTCTCATCTTCTCTCCGTTCTCCGCCGACCATCACCACTCGGTCCTCCTAGTCAAGCTCTTCGGCGAGTCCCGCGCCAGGTCGTTCCGGCCACCATTGAACCTCCGCACGCCGACAACCAAACCACGGGCTCCATCCCCTCCGGCCGTGCTTGAGCGCCGCAGCCGCTACCCATCTCGCTCATATGCCGCACCAAGCTCGGCACCGCCTCGGCCCCGTCCCCCACTCCTCTTCTCGAGCTAGAGCCCGAGGTGGCGGCGGCAAACCCGGAGCCAGAACCGGATCCCGCTGTCAGGAAGCGCGGGGAGGTCAAGCCGGCACTAGCGATGGGGGAGGATAAGGAGAAGCGGGAGCCGGGGAGGTCATAGAGGATGGGGGCGACATGAAGGGAAAAGAGGTCAAGGGAAAGATTGAGAGGGGGGTCTGAAGGAGGACAGCAGCACGAAAGTGTAGATGCGGGTGCGGGTGGCTGACATGCCCCTGTCGCTGCAGCGCCGTGCCGTCCGGCTCGCCGAGGCCATCGCCGCCATGCCGCGCCTCGATGGGGAAATGGACCAATCCATCCGGCCAAGCCGCCCCATCGACAGTGGCCCTGAGCGACGAGTCCGAGGAGCAGTTGCAGCCGGAGGTGAAGGGCGGCCACCGGCGCGGCGGCAAGCAGGCGCCCACCTCGGCGGAGGCTGAGCCACTGGAGGTCGTATTGTGTTCCAGGTAGCAGTTGCTACTCTCCTTGTGCGCCTCTAGCCTTGCCTCCCCTCCCATTTATCGTGTTCTTTCAATTTCCATGGCAGATTGTCTGAGTAATATCCTACTATCATGTGCTCTGCCCATGCCAACCCACCTCTGCAGTTTTGGGCGGGCGTAGTTCGTCTGAAACATGCTAATTCTGTTGTGGGTTTATGTGTACATACCTCTAAGGAAGATGCTGCCTCTTACAGGTTAACTTCTCACTTCTCACGCTCACAAAAAGATATGGTAGTCAACTTTAGGATTTGGAATACAGATCGTTCTGTCTGATTCAGTAATATAGACACAATTAGGAGTGCATATCGTACATTATCTAGAACTATTAAGCCTTCAAATTAGCTAAGGGCTATCATGCTTCACTGATTTTTGATTGCTTCTATTTCTTCAGAAACCATGTGAGCCTTTCATTTTACATTTCACAAAAATATCTGAATGTGTATGAAATGAAAAGATGATCTGTTTACCATTTTTTAAGTGCAATCATCCTTTTGGATAGACCAGCACACATCAAAGATCCACCTAATAATTCCCATGTATCTGGTTGTAAACCATGGCAGGCCCCTGGATCTATGTGGACTTTAAGCTGAAAGCTGCTTACTTGGAAAAATGTCATTGGACCATGCCTTCCTGCTTTTCATTTTTGTGTTGTTTACTTAAACCTTCCTGAAATTCTTCTATTTCAGGTACCTCATTTTTTGCATGCCTCTATAACCAATTGCTGCAGTATTATGTGTGCAATAGAGATCTTTGAGATGTGAAGCATATTGCCTTAGCTTGCCAGGTGCAATTGTGCTAAAATTATATGCCTCTGTTTCGAATATAATGTTACCATCTCCTGGCTGACTTAGTTATTGTTTAATATCACACTTGGTTTATATGACACTAGCTCACAAATGTTTAACTCTTTATTTTGCTGCATCAGGTTTGTTATACTAGGCAGTGGCCATCTCATGCCCACACTATGCAAAATTGGCGTATTCTATACGTCTTCGCTATGCACGTGGAACGGCTCATCACTTCCAAGAAACTCCAGGTAGAATGCATTCTTTTCTCCATTAATCTGGTCATTTTTTATGTATGACATGCTAGTATGTCCTCTTAGTTATTTGTCCAATCTAATGTGTGGATCTCCAAAGTAAAACTGGAACAGCTCATCAAGTCAAGAGTTCACCCTGCATAGGGCTATTGGCCACACGAGCATGGCAATAATGCTACGAGGTTCAGTAACATATTGGATATATTACTATCTCCATTTGAAAGCTTATTATTGGATACCCAATCAGTAATATATATTACTATTTTTACACGTGGATGTTGGATATATTACTATCTCCATGTGCCAATAATGATTGCTCACTGCAAAGTGGTAAACCATGGGAATCCATGTATGTTTATCAATATATGTTGATGCCAATACTATTTACCAGATGTGTTATTACATTAAGTCAATAAGGTAATGTTTAGTGATCCAATCATGTATGGAAAAGAAATCTTACAATCTAAGTATGTTCACTTTGCATCTTGGTCTTATCCTACTGAAGTGTTGTTTTAGTTTGCATCTTGGTGTTATGTTTCTCATGGTAACTATCAATCAGTTCATTAGCTACCCTTACTTTACTTACTCTGCAATTATTGGTATGGAGATTCTAGAGCTTGTTCTTGCTGTAAGGATTCAAACTAGAAGTAAGGGTAGAATCTCCATACCAATAATAACTATGTAGGACTGTATTGTAAATTATTGTATGTAAACTTATAGCCCTGCACTACCATCATGTTTAACTATGTATGCCTGCTATTCTTAACTGCCTCCTCACTTAGTTTCCAAACAAAATTTCAGTTACAAGACGCGCGCATGGGCGCGCGCAATGTACTCATATGCTTGATCTTAGATGCATATAAAAACATATGTATGATTAGTGGTCTTCCTGATAATGATGTGTTTGTATTAAGAAGAGTGGTCTATACGCATGAATTGTAGACAGGCCAAGTTTGATACAAACTCTGACCCACACTGGGGTTACCACCGAGACCCCAAGACAACAGCCAACAACAGACAAGCGCCCAAAACAAGAACGACCTAAACCAGAACTAAAGAAAAGGACTATCTCCAACTGAACCAGTGCCATCCTTTGGAAATTTTCCAAGCTTGAGCCAATGTCAGCATTGTCTCCAAATTCTCCTGATCACCAGCATTTTCAGCCGGCACTTCATTTCTGCACACAGTCAAAACGTTTAAATAAGATTTGGCTAGGATCCAGAATAAAAGTGTACTAGATATGATTCTATGCGTAATGTAACCGCATGCATGTCAATTTTATTTCAGCCGCGACTCCAAGGAAGATCCAGCATCACCATGAATGTAAACTCCATTGGTCGCAAACAAATTTCTGCTCATCTTCAGGTACATGCATACTGTTCTTAATATTATATGCACACCACATAACATGAGCTATAATGAGTTCATATAGGTTGTCTCTTTGAATAGCAATTTTATTAATTGTACGGCAAATGTCTTTGTCAGAAACACCGAAAGAAGGTCGAGAAGGAATTACGTAACACAGATGCAAAGAAGTGCAGCAATGACCCTGAGATCCAACCAACAAATATATCTTTGAGCTAATTAATTATGCAGAGCTCGATCACATATTTTACTCACAAAAATAAATATTGTACACCTGTGTAGCTGTCTAACATGAGTATATGATCACTGTCTGCCTGTAGGATGAAGAAATGTCCTGGGATGAGACAGGAAACACCCAAGAAACACAAGGCAAGACTATGTATGAAGCAATGCGAAGAGCCTTGCAGCTTGGGACTGTTTTTGATGAATTGCAGCTACCCAATGATCCTTTTGGTAGACAAGCAAGCAAAGGTGAAGTAGATATGATGGGAGATGGCAATGATCGAGATGACTGGACATATGCATTTGGTGATAACAGTGTAGTATCTGAAACCCAAAATGCAGATAACACAAAAGTGTCTTACCGCACAAGCCTATTCTGCGCCACCAGCAGCTTCTGGTCCATGTCCTCGGGCAACACCCCCCGTCCATGCTGCTGTCCACGTCGCCGCTGTCCAGCACGGGCGCCACCCTGGGCCCCAGCATCTGCCCCAGCCTCTCCACGGACGGCTGCAGCCCAGAAGCGCGCGAGGTTCTCCTCTGGGTGATACCTCCTGTTGTGATCCAGAACAAAGTCGTGGTAGTAGTAGGACGCCCCGAGCCCGCAATCGTCCTTGGGGCACTCGTACCACACTCCCGTGTTTATCCATCCTGTCCAGACGAATTGAATCAATCCAAATCGCAAAACCTCTGGATTCTAGGGTTCAAATGCCGAGAGACCGAACCCCCGCCGCTCCTGCATTCGAACCAGAGAGGTGGAGACACAGCGCTGCGTAACAGATAGAGATAGTCCTGCCCAGAAACCAAACTCCCCGCGGGAAGGATCCATTGAAACCCTCCTGCCGATAAACCAACCCCACCCCCCTTAGCAAGGATCCATAAATGGATTGAAACCCTCCTGCCGAGGAACCAAACCCCCCGCCGCGGCAAGGATCCATAAATGGATCGAAATCCTCCTGCCGAGAAACCAAACCCTTCCGAGAAACCCAAACCCCCCGTGCGTAACGGATCTAATAGAACCACATTGTCGTAAGGCGAGAGCCGGTGGCGTACCAACCTGGCGATCGGGCGGGGCGGGTCGGGGAGGGTGGGGAGCCGCGATTCGCTGGGGGCGGGAAGGGTGGTGGGGCGCGATTGGAGCAGGAAGGCGCGTCGAGGAAGACGACGCGGTGATCGGTGGAGCCGTGGAGGGGCGGAAGGCGAAGCGGAGGGCTCTTGCGAGATTTAAGTGGTTCGGGCCTCGGGCAAAGCGAGTCGTCGAAAATGGGCCTTCCCCGTGCGGCCCAGAGCCCACTCTATGCCAAATCGATGCCGGCCCGGCGTCACGCCCAATTTGGCTACTGGTATGCAGTGGCCTGCGTGCTGCAGACAGTCGGTGAACTCGTCTACCTAGTTCTTTTTCAGTTTCCACGCAGCATGTGGCGATCGAATTGGACGCAGCATTGGCAGCATCTCACTGCGCGAATCTTTTTACACAGGAGGCAGAAGAAGCGCAGACGCAGAGGAGCAGAGCGTGGCGGCTTGCCATGGCAAGTTGACGCTGGAGGAAACAGCCATGGCAGAGGCAGCTCGAATTCAAGGAAAGCACGGCGTGCTTACGGGTTCTAGTCGAAGGAAAACAAGTATTATCAGGAGCATATGCGTGTGTACTATGTGGCCTGATGGGTGTGGTGTGCTAAGGTCAGAGCACGCAGTAGAAGATCAGTTCCACAATGCAAGATCTCTCGGTATTCAGCACAAACGGACAATTCCATCACCTGTCTGTGTGTCTCTAATAAGTTTACTCACGTTGCCTCTGCTTTCATCACCTGTCTGTGTTCAAATTTGGCAACTGCTGGGAGTCTGCTCTACCAAATCCATGAGGTGACACGGAGAGGGAAAAGGGCTTGACGCCATGGTTTCTTTCGCAGGTAGGGGTAGAGTGTTCTTACAAAGTTTTTGGCGTTCTCACTAGTCAGCCAAGAGGAATACTAGCTGCCGAGTCTTTTCTTTCAAAAAACTAAAGGTAAAGAACTGCTGTGTTAACAACTGTCCCCTGTTTTTGGCTGTTATGCAATCATGCAATAAGAAAAACACGTCGCTCACCATGGGCAACACATCATCATTACATGATCAAAGCAAACCACAACAGCGACGGCTTCGAACACGCAGGAGAACACGTCCGCAACAGCGGCTTAGTAGCTTCTCGTGCAAGAGAACAATATGAAAATGAAGGCGAAAATGAAGGCGGTGGGGTTCGCGACGCGCCAACGAAAGCGGCCGGCTGCGCGGCTGCGCCGCCGCGCCACGACTTGATCTGATCATCCCGGTGCTTATCCGTCGCCCCGCTTTGCCATGACACCTCATGTCGCCCTCCCAGGTCTCGCCACGTCACCGTGATGCCGACTCCGAGTATAGGGTCTCCTCTGGCCTCCTGATATCGTAAGATTTGGAGCATCCTCATGCCGGCTGGATGCGTAAGTGCAGGACTTTCCCCCTAATTGTAGGCCTGAGCCGCTGTGTAGAGTGAGGCCACTATGGGAGAGCCTGGTTCTTTTCAGTTTCCACGCAGCATGTGGCGATCGAATTGGACGCAACATTGGCAGCGTCTCACTGCGCGCATCTTTTTACCCAGGAGGCAGCACCGCAGCAGGAGCGCAGAGGAGCAGAGCATGGCGGCTTGCCGTGCGAGCAAGCGACAACTGCAGGGCAAGTTGACGCTGGAGGAAACAGCCATGGCAGAGGCAGCTCGAATTCAATGAAACCACAGCGTGCTTACGGGTTTAGTCAAAGGAAAACTGGTATTATCAGGAGCATATGCGTGTACTATGTGGCCTGATGGGTGTGCCGCGATAAGGTCAGAGCACGCAGCAGAAGATCAGTTCCACAATGCAAGATCTCTTGGTATTCAGCGCAAACGCACAATTCCATCACCTGTGTGTCTCTAATAAGGTGCTGCGGACGTTGACAGGAAGATGACTCCAGACAAACAGAAAAAGCTTCAGTTCAAAAATTCTTGCCGACTTTTCAAAAAAAAAATCTTGCGGACTTACAGGTCAGCTTATCCAAACCAGATGAAAACCTAGAGTTATCCACAACGGACCGCAGGCGGCCACTTCAGGCGAGACTTGAACTGTTGAATTGGATCAGATATTCTGATTTTGAGGCATCATCCTGAAGTCATTCGCTGAACTTTTCAAGTTTCCGTGCACATCATTCAGAAATCCAAGTGCCAAAGTCTGCAAAGGGCTTCTGAGCCATCAGCCTGACCTTCTTTTTAAGACCAGCATGGACATCTCTGATTCTGAACATTTTACATGTCGGATTTTTTTCTGCATTTGGCACCCAAATTACCATGTTGCTGCTACGAACGAGCCCGCTCAGGGAGTAGATGAGCAAGCATCCAGATGAGCAGACAAGATTATTGAGATTTCTGACCTACCACTATCAGTATAAGGTAATAACAAGGTGGCTTCTCAGGTAGTGCAACAGAACGATTGGTTTTGAACTTCACAGGTGTGCAGTTGCTTCCCGGACGCAATGAAATTTGTAGCTAGGACTGGACCCAGCGCACGGCAACGCATTTGTTACCTCAACATTTGCAGGTTTCATTTATTCAAGCCTCCGGTACAAAAACTTGGAGCAGGAAGTGGACCCAAAGATGACATAAACTGCACGGATCTTGAAAAAAAAAAGATGCAAGGAGCCAGATGCAGGTCTGCAGGGGATGGATCAATGCATCAGAAGCAGTTAAGATGTAGCAGCAAGGCGTCTCCATGTTGCAGCGCCACAAGAGATTACAGTCACCCATGTGCATCATCCAAGTGCTATTAGAAATGGAGAATCCCTGCACATGACGCCACAGGTTCAAACCGGCAAGAATTGCCATTGGAGCATTTGATCCGAGGAAGAGAGCACAGTACATGTACAATGCACATACAGTACAACAGGGCGCAACAAAAGACATAGAGCCTCAGACAGATCGCCGCCTCCGCCAACCGCCATTGATACGCATGGATGGAACTATCTACAATTTACAGCCTGCACAAGGAGGACGAGGAAGACGGTCACCTTGCTCTCAGCCATCTAGCACGATGCGAACCTCTTGACAATCTTGACAACAGCAGCTCAGCCCTTTGGTGGCTGCCGATCTTACTGATCTCTCCAACACGGAGCAAGCGGTTGTGCTGCTCCGGTCGCGAACCTCAGCAATTGGTTATTGCCGCTCTTCGCTACGCTAATGTACAGTTTACAAGTGAAAGGGCGCAGTTCTTGATTGAATGCACTTCACACGTCGATGAAACAGAGCTTGCCGTCGATCCTGTTCTGCACTGCCTTGATGGCAGCCACTCGGGCAGCTGTGGCCGCTCTGTTTGCAGCCATGACGGCCTTGTTCACCTGCTCCTCCACTCTTGGGAGGTGAACGGCGCTGTCTGCGGCCCGTCGAGCAGCCTAATTGCGCAACGGAACAGTCAGAATTCCTGAAGCAGATAAGCATATCGATTGGCAATATGTGCTTGGGGAATCGTCAGAGGATACCTGTAGGGCACGCTGAACAGCCGGGTCTGACAGAGGCAATGAGTTCTTCAGAATTCCAGAATCCCACTCCCCTGCTCGCTCATCGCCATTCCGAAATGCGTACATCCCAAACCCCTGCTTCTTCCCTTCGTGCCAAGATCCCTCGTAACAGTGGCCATTGGCGAAGGTGTAGACACCGAAACCGTGGATCTTGTCTGCAAAGTACTCCCCGGCAAACCGATCACCATTCCTGCAGAGGATTTTGTTGACGGTAACTAGTACAATTAGCAATGGAACAGTTGGCAAGAATGCTATGTTGTTGATTCTTGATTGGGCACCAAAAGATGGGGGTCAATCTCAATCCAATGCGATTCTGCTTACCTGAAATGGTAGAAGCCGAGGCCGTGCTTGACGCCGCCCTTGAACTCGCCGGCGTAGGAGCTGCCGTCGGAGCAGGTCTGGGAGCCGATGCCGTGGCTCTGGCCGCCGGCCCACTCCCCCGCGTAGCAGTCGCCGCTGTAGAACCGGTAGACGCCGTGGCCGTGGCGGAGGCCCTGCCTGTACTGGCCGCGGTACCGGCTGCCGCGCGCCCAGCTCTCGACGCCGAAGCCGTCGTACTTGCCGTCCACCCAGTCGCCCTCGTACTTGCCCTTCCCGAAGAAGCTGTAGACGCCGCTGCCGCTGCAGCGCCCGCCGTGGAACTCCCCCTCGTAGCGGTCCCCGTTGCTGTAGAACTCGACGCCCTCCCGCACCTCCGCGCGCCTCCCCTTCCTCGCCCCCCGCTGCTGCTGCTGCTGCAGCTCCCCGCCCTCCCCCTCGCCGATGAACCACCGCACGGAGGCCGCGAGCTGGCGCGCCGGGGAGGCGCGCGCCCGGGTGCCGCCGGCGCGGAGCCGCGCGACGGCCGCGGCGGCGGCGAGCGCGGCCCCCGCCGCGGCCGCCAGGAGGGCGAGGTGGTGGCCCCTCCCGCCGCCCAGGAGCAGCGCCGCGAGCGCGAGGGCCGGGAGGAGGAGCAGCAGCAGCGCGGACTGGGCCGGGCCGGGGCGGAGGTGGGCCCGGCGGAGCAGCGCCCCGGGCTTGCTGGCGAGCGGCGGCGCCTGCGCCTTCTTGTCGTCGGGTTCCAGGTCGTCGAGCAGCGCGTGGAAAGACGCGCCGCCGTCGCGGACGGTCGGCGAGCGGAGCAGCGACGACGGGGTCCGCGTCAGCTTACCGGCCGCCCCGGCCCCGCCGCCGCCGTGCCCGTCCATCCCTCCTCGCCGTCTCGCCGCGACGCCGCCGCGTCAGCTGCGCTCCTGCTCCCGCCAACCCCGCGCTGGCTTTGCTCCTCTCTCCCGTCGAGCTGCTTCGGCTTCCTGCCGCCCCGGACGAGATGGGTCGACGCGGGGACGGAGTGGTTGGGGAGTGGAGGGAGAGGAAGAAGAGGGGAAGCGGGGCCGGAGAGGCGCCTCTTATAACCACCGGCCCGGGCGGCGGTGGGCAGCTTCCTTGGCGGGCTCGCTCAACTCGATCCCCCGTCCTCGCTGGCAGCGCGAACCGCCGCGCGCGGCGAGGCGAGCGACCGGATTGGGGATCCCCGGCGCCGCCCGACCCGGTAGGCGTGGTGGGGCCACATGCCGCAGCGCCCCCTCTCACCCGCGCGTGGGCCACGCCGGCAGCGAGGCGGTAGGTGTGGGACCGCAGCCCTGGCTGGCAGTGGCGGGGCGGGGTTGGCCAACCAACGGTTTGCGTCCCCCCGCCGCGAGCGCGAGTCGTCTCGTCTCGCCGTCAGCTGCCAAAGCATTTCGCATGTCGCGTCGCGGGGATGTCTGGGCTGGCGCGTGGCGCACCGCCGGACGGGTCCCGTCCGGTGGACGGACGTGACGTGGGCTGGGTGGCGGTGGCGGTGGCGCCTTGCCTTGTGCAAGCGGCCCGCCCGTGTCGGGTGCCGGAGGAACTCCGCTCGCGCGCACGGTTCCGCCGCGGTCGCTCCACCGGGCGGGGACGGCAGGCCCGGCCAGCTTTGCGTTCAGAGAAATTTTTCTTTAAGAGCCCGTTCAAATTTAGTGGTTAAAAAGTAAAAGGATAAGAATCTAAAGCGTGGATCGGAACCTATTATTTTATGGATCAGGAACTTCTTATGAAAATAATGGTAAGAATATATTAGTATTTTTTCCGTGATGCTTTTAGGCAATAATAAAAGATCCATCGATTAGTTTCCAAAAAACGATCGATGGAATGATGTTCTTCGCTGCGGCAACGGCGGCCATGCTTTTCAGCTCCCGACTCTCGTAGAATGCAAGCTGCCTCCTAGCTTCTTTGGGCAATGGCGGCCTAGCTGACTGCCGAGCGGTTTAACTAGAGCGCTGCATGGAGCACGCGCAGCAACTTGTGCGTATTATGGCGTGAATTTATTCCGAAAAGGTTGCATTATGGCGTGAATTTATTCCGAAAAGGTTGCCTGGGGATTTCTTTCTCTCTTTTTTTTTCTCTTGGCTCCAGCGGGAGAAGAGGAGGGAGAGGAGAGAGACGAAGGGGAGACGATCGATTGGATGTGTTACTATCTTCCTTAACTATTACGCGTGTGCGTTTATATCATACTACGAACGAACGAACAAAGGCCGCGTGGCCGTGCGGGTCAATGAGATCGCCGCCACCACTGCGACGTCTCGTCACCGTCCGGCGCACGGAGCCCATCAACAACGCCCCTGCTCCCATCTCTGCTGCTGAACTACGAGCCGCGATCGGGGGGAAGACCGGCCTGCCGGCTGCCGCGAGCGTCGGGTGCCTGAGGAGCAGCGAGGAACGCGGTCCCATTAGGTTATCGTAATTTTAGTAATTGTGTGATAAAATAATTAATGGGACTAACAAGTTTGTGAGATGAATATTTATAGGGTTTATAGGTTAAAAATACAATTAAAAAACTCTGCAAAGACAGGATAATGAGAGGAATGATTTGGAAGTGTCCCATGCACATTTATATTTTGACTGATTAAATGGGTTATATTTTATAAGAATCTTGTAGAGTATTTCACAGAATTTCCATAGAGTCCAAGATCATCAAAATCAGAGTCCCGAGTGAAAAGATATGATCAAAATACTAAGACAGCAAAAACAGAAAAGAGGTGACCGGATCAACCGACACATCGTCGGTCTTTTGGCAACAAACCGACGCTCAAAATATGCTCTAATGAGGTGGACTTCTAGAGGATCTTGTAGAGCATCTTACGAGCATTCCATAGAGTACAAGATCACCGAAATCGGAGTTCGGAGTAAAAAGTTATGACCAAAATACGAAGCATCATAAAGCTGATCCGTGAGAGTGACCGGTTGAACCGACCCAAGCGTCGGTTAAACCGATGGTATAAGGTTACAAAGCGTCGGTGCAATGAGAAAAAAATATTGTGACCATGTGAAGAAGTGCTAAAGGCACCGGTTGAACCGACGCCATGCAAATACAAAGCGTCGGCGCATTGATTAGTGCATCAGAGAGTTTTGGAGAAGCTGGCAAAGCAAGTTCTTCAAGACCGGTTGAACCGACGGTGCTAAAGAAGGCGTCGGTGCGATGATGTCAGTGGCAGAGGGACGTTGTGAATTCAACGGTCGACATGCAAGGTCAGAGAGACCAGTTAAACCGACTCATGAGACCGGTTTAACCAGTGTCTACGTGCTTTTCTGGTAAAAAGTATGTAACGGCTAGTTGAGAGTTGCTAGCCTATTTAGGGTTGTTGGAGCTCGGGAGAAATCCTAAAAACATTGTAGAACACCTTCAACCCATCCAACAGCATATTGATCACATTCTTAGATTAGCACAAGCTTTGTGAGTTTTAGTGCTAGGATTAGCTCTTGTAAGAGAGAGAAGCAATGTGTGAACCTTGTGTGTCGGTTCTAGAAGTGAACCACAAGTGTATCTCGGTGTGCCGGTCCCTTGGAGCTTTGGTGGCTCGCCGACAAGTCTTTGACCCTCCGGCTTGGTGTGGAGCGGCGATAACGGTATTGTGCGGGGGACGTGGAGACATTCTTCCTTGGTGGAGAAGCTCTTAGTGGAAAGCGTGATCAAGGTGACCGTGGTGATTTGACATAACCTTGGTGGCGAGTCAAGGCGAGCCAAGAAGAGTCCCAGAAGAGACATAGTTGCCGGGAAGCAATACTCTTGGTGAGTGCTTCAACAACGTGGATGAAGGAGTGGTTTTGTGACTAAGCGAATCACGGGATAAATCCTGACGTCAAGAGTTTGTTTCCTCTCATCCCCTCTCTTAAGCTTCCGCATTTATTACTTGCAATCTTTGTGTGCCTTTACTTTCGTAGAGTAGCATCTTGATAGGATTGGCTATAGGTTGCAAAACTCTTTGGGATGAGAGTTTCACACTAGAAGAACCGTAGTTGCACATATAGATAGCATGATTTAGTTTATAATTTTGTGCAAACTAGTTTGAGCCGTAGGTTAAGGTTTTAAAGTTTCCTAATTCACTCCCCACTGTTAGGCTACGAGCATCGATTCTTTTTAGAAGTTGGGGCTTGAACATAGATTTGCGAAGGTCGAGGTACAGGCGCGAACATGTCGCTAAGGTCGGAGAAGAACCAAGCGCAGGCCGCCACCGTCGAGGAACAGGCCGTCGAACTCACAATTGGGGATGGGACTATCCGGTCAAGGATGAAAGATGTATTTTCCTACTAAGATGCAATGATTAAACTACCTCTAATTAAAATAAAGCACGCGTTATTTAAATGGACGATCCAGATAATTTCGGAGGGGAGGAACCAGAGGTTCCGCCCAAGTCAGGATGGGCATAATTAATCGAGACTGAAGAATCGAACTAAAATAACTAAAATCAAAACCGAAGTGACTGAAACCAAAATTTTTTATCACAAATTCGGTCTTGATTTTCAGATAACCGAATTTTTATCGATTAATTTGGTTCTCACCCTCGGTTAACCGAATAGACCGAAAAAACAGAAGACGCCTAAAGAGGCCCATAAGCTAGTTGGTCCAATAAAAAACCCTACGTAGATAACCAGCCCTCCCTCAACAAGTCAACAGCTCTCGCCCTCCTCCCATCTTTTTCCCACCCCACCCCGGCGGCGGGCTCCCTCGACAGCCAACCCTAGATGCGGTTGTGGGGGCTCCTCCCTAACGAGAAATAGCGGCGGGGGCTCCTCCCGATGGGCGACGGCGTCGACTGGAGCAGCGGCCGCGGCCGCGCGACCCAAAGGCGGCTGGAGCGACGGCCCCGGCCGCGTGCCTGTGCGGCTTGAGGGCAACACCTGCAGACGATCGGAGCGGCGGCCGCGGGTGCGCGCCTGCGCAGCTCAAGGGCGGCGCGGCTTCTGCAGGCGGGAGGTTGCTAGGGCGCTCGAGAGCAGCGGCAACTGCGGCGGGGCCATGAAGACAGCGCACCCACCTCATATCTTTGCTCCGATTCGTGTTCTTTTGTATTTTCTTTTTTGTTGAATTTTAATTCATGTGATTTTTCTTATTACTTGAAGAGTTGATTCTGTGCAACTTTTGGATGTGGCTCGTAGCCGGTCGGATAGTTCGGTCAGGACCGAAGACCGAACCAAACTATTGAAACCAAATCGCTCAGTCTTTAAAGTTTTCAGAAACTGATCGGTTCCTAATTCTTGGTAACCGAAATTTTTAAATACCCGAGGAACCGGTCGGTTCAGTTCGGTCTAACCGAATGCCCGGACTGGCGCCCAAGCACCGTATCAGGCCTCTTGCGTTCGTTCATGATCCTAGGTGGTCAGAGAGGTGGCTCATGTCCGCGAGCGCGTTCCTGCTCGCCGCGTAGCTCGGCTGCAGCTTGCGGACCACGGGTTAACTGACCTGCGTCGCCAAGCAAAGTCCAGTGATCCGGTGTCGCACGCACGACGATCGAAGAGGTAAAACCCCGGAGCACATGCGATGAAGTACAAGCACGGAATCACTCCGCCCAGACTCTGGAGTACGTGACCGGTAGACCGTACAACGGGGAGTGGGGCGAATCTTTTTTTACGCGGGTGCAACGCAAGGCGACGAGGAGACGGAACAGGAGGAGAAAGCAGGAGAGGCCTTCCATTCCATACGGCATACGCATGGTCCCACGCGTCCTGCCAAAATACCGGGTGGCCCTTTTATCCATCGATCCATGTGACATGTTCGTTGTATGATCTTCTCTCTCTCTCACACGATTGCAGATCGGCGATCGCCCTGACAAGACGAGATTCTGCGGTGGCGACTGGCGATCCTTCTTTTAACGCCCCTTGACATACCTTTATGAAAAGCGAAGTTATACCAAACAGTTATTTTTCAACAACTTTATATTATACATGGAGCACCTGGTACGACTGCGACTGCATGTTGCGGCCGTATCGGGGGCTATCGAGGACTTCTAGTGTCGTGTTTGCGTGTTTGTACGTATTCTGCGTTCTTTTATGCAAGTGATGTTGGACTAGAGTAATTTTATAAAATAAATTAACTAGATTGGATAAAGGTTTGTCTGAGTTCATACAATCATAACCGGACGACTACTCGAGATGGGGGTGATTGATTGGTGACCTGATTGCTGGAATGGCAGACGGAGCTTTGTTCACAAATCCCTATGTTTGCACTGTGCTAGTGAACTCTGCATATTTTTTGATCATACCGCTCGCTTTATTAAGCAGACTCTGTATTCCTACTTTTATCTACCCTTGATTTCGGTTATTTTTCCCTTTCATAACCATCCACTCAAAGAACCCGCATTAGATTTTTGCGAGCCTTATTTAACAGTTCTAAAAAGTTATTCAATTTATTCAATGGTTCTCATATTGCTTGACAATTTGTAGGGCATAATCAGAAATTTTTTAAAAGACATGTTGATCGAACACAGAGAAGGAAAGAGTGATCCGGCGTGGCCCAAAGCCACGGTACTTGGGATTAGCATTAGAGGACGAATGGACCGATGAAACAAGGAAGGAAACGCGATGGACTGGGAGGCCCGGGGAAGCCCAACTTTGATGGGTGAACAGAAACAGGTAGCGCCGTCGATCTATCACCTTTTTTTTCCCCCTACAAAAAGCCTGCTTGTCTCACGTCTCTCTTCAGGTTCTACACAAACTGCATATTTGGAGTGTCGGCGCTCCCTGAATTCACTCACGTCCATGTCCACTTCCTCACTCCTTTTTTTTTCATCTCGTGTCCCGGCCTCACGGGGCAGATTGTTGGAAACCAAAGTATGCGAGAAATCAGGGGCTTGGCCCACCTACAACACTCCGTGCGGTCCACTATCTTTTTTATATAGGCCCTGGAATGGATGGAATTTTGCTCCCCTCTGTTCGAAATCCGAACAAAAGAAGCAGATCAAGCCCATCTAGACCAGGCCCATGCCAGATCAAATCGCTTCTGCGTCGGCCCACGAATAAATCCAATCTGCTCGGGGCGGGGAAAAACTTGCGCTCCCGCCTCCCTCCCACGGTCCCACCAACCCCACGCGGCCAGCCGCGGTGGTACGGCGCTGCGAGAAACGAATGACCCCACGCGCCCCGCGCCGCCAACCGGCAAGCGCCAACTCGAAAACGCGAGCTCCAAAACCTCCCACCACTCCAAGGTCTCCTCAAAGTTCGAACGCCCCCCGGAGCAGGCCACGAAATCCCTCCGAATCCCTTCCGAACGGCCGAATTTCGAAATCCAAAATCCTCCCACGCCGCGCGGCCGCGGCTCCTCCCCACTCCCTTCTTCCCTCCGATTCCCCTCTCCACCCCCCCTTTAAATTTCGAACCCTCGCCCCCGTTCCGCCCTCACGCGAATCGCCCCCGCTCCCCCACCCCTCCTCGCCCAATCCGCGCCCCCACCGATCCCCATCTCGGGCCGCCCGCCGCCGCCAGCGATCCGCCGATGGCGGGCATGGAGGTCGACGGCGGGATGGACGCGCTCCCGGACGGCGTCGTGCAGCACATCCTCTCGCAGCTCAGCAACGCCCGCGACGTGGCGGCCTGCGCCGCCGTCGCGCGCTGCTGGCGCGGCTGCGTGCCCTACCTCCCGTCGCTCTACTTCCCGCGGGGCGCCTTCGAGGCCGCCGCGGCGGGCGGCGGGGGCCCGGCGGCCTCGGCCGTCGCCGCGGCCGACGACGCCATCGGCCGGATGGTCGCCGCCGCCTCGCGCCTCGAGGAGCTCGTCGTCTACTGCCCCTTCTCCGCATCGCTGCTCCCGCGCTGGCTCGCGGCGCGGGCCGCCACGCTGCGCGTCCTCGAGCTGCGGGTGGACTCCGCCGCCGACAAGTCGGCCCACCACCTGGACTGCGTCGGCGTCGCCGCTGGCCTCGAGGAGCTCCGCCTCTGGGGGCTCACGATGACGCGCCCGCCCGCGTGGGGCCGGATGGAGCGGCTCCGCGTGCTGGAGGTGGTCGGCGCCGTGCTCGCGGAGGCCGCGGTCAACGGCGCCGTCGCCGCCTGCCCCAACCTCACCGACCTCGCGCTGCTGGGCTGCGAGTGCGCCGGCGAGGCGGCCATCTCGCTCCCCCTGCTCGAGCGCTGCCGCCTCGACTACGTCGGCGCGGGGAACTGCTCCCTCAGGCTCGCCGCGCCCCGCGTCGAGTCCCTCGAGGTCCAGGGCTTCTGCTGGATCTCGCTGCAAGGCGGCGACCGCCTCAAACACCTCACGATCTCCAAGACCACCGGTACGCGGCGGAAAGCCCTTTTGCGTTCCCTTGCGGAACAGATTTGGTCCGTTTCGCGTTGCCTGATGTTGTTTCCTCGTGGAATATTTCAGGGAGTGTGTACCATGTCGAGATGGGGAAGCTCCCGGAGTTGGACCAGCTCTCGCTGCGCGGCGTCCAGTGGAGCTGGGGCGCCGTCAGCTCGGTCCTGCAGTGCGCGAGCGAGGTGAAGCACCTGGTGATGAAGGTTGAGTTCTGCGGCGATTTTGACACCCTCCAGCCGTTCCCGGAGATCGACCTCGTCGAATTCTTCAACAGCCACCCGAAGCTTTGCAGGTTCGAGATCCACGGCGCCATGTTTGCTGCGCTGTGCCAGAAGAACAGCTTGAAGAACGTGAGCACTGTCGCACCTCTTCTACATTGCATTATTCCGCTTCTGGTTCTTGTATGGCGTGCCTAATTCTTCTCTGTCAATGCAGTTGGATTCAAGGTTCGTGATACCTTGCTTGGAGCAGGTCCTGGTCACCGTGCGGTCACCTCTGAATGCCGAGCAGAAGCTGAGCACCCTCGAGTCCCTTGTCAGGTACAGCGTGAGGCTACGGAGGATGATCATTAGGATATCGCAGATGAAGAATTGCCATGACGCGGCTGATGATTTCTTTGAGGAGATTTGCAAGTTCACTTACATGAATAGCGGGAGGGTGTGCATAGAGTAGAAGATTTGCTGCATTGTGCCATTCTTGAAGTGAGTTGCTGCTGAATTGAGGCAATTTAACTCAATGCTGTTTGTTTAGGACAATTTATTTCAATAATTTGTTGTTTTATTTGTTGTCCATCTGACCTGGAATGTGTCTGGGCTTGAGCATGTCTGGAGATCATTTGGTTCTAGTAAAATGCACTGTTCTTTGTTTCCTGAAATGTAATAAACAGCTTTGCTTTGCACATTTGATTTATTGACTAGCTAGAGCCAAGTTGGATACAGGTATATATGGTTGATTTCAATAGTCATTGGGCTGAATGCATGTAGAGTATGGATTCTAATAGCTACCAGAATCTGTATGACAACTGATTGATTAAGCTTTTGTAGTGCTTTGAGAAGATAAAAACTTCTGTTGAGAATTGTAGTTTGCATTTGATAGTTGATTGGCCTCATCAATAGAATGGAATTGCAATATGATGAATGATTCCAGTTCATTCATACAATTTGCAGTAGGAATTGCTTGTCAATAGTGTGGCGCATCAATGAAAAGAGTGCCCTAGGATCCAAATTAGCACCCCCCCAGTTGGTGGTTGCACATGCACAACACTACTGAAGAATGTACCAAGCCAAGCAAACTAATTACAGTCATACTAAATGGAACCTTGGAATGATTACTATATGCTGGCACCAAAGTTCATGTTTTGGATATTTGGAACCAGATGATAAAATGCGCATCAAAGGAAAAGTGATACTATCAATCAGAAGGGTTATGCGCGTGTGCACACACACATTATATAACTAAAATAAACCTCTTTAAACCCATACAATCAATTCTAATCCCAGAATTGCTCCAGATTCTAGCAACAATCCCAGATCATCTCAAGCTTGTAAGCTTGCTTCCTCCAACTACGGTAGAAGCTTTATCTAGATGAGTTTCTTCTTTCGGAAGAACTGTTTTAGATGCCACACTTGCAAAACTGAGACTGTGATACAGACAGCAAGGGACAAGAGGCTGAGCCATGTGATCTTAACCTGTGTCCATTCGCTCAAGTTTCGCATGTCTGCTTCTCTGCATCCAGAACCAACTTGTCATTTAGACAGTCATTGATGTTGTATATAAAGAAAAAAATACTAAACTCTACTTACTTTACTATAAGGTATAGCATGTTTCCATGGATTGCTCGAGCAGTTGCTTCTAGTTTGACAAGCTCTAGTGCCACTCCCTGTCCAAGAAAAAAAAAGAAGCGAAGGATAAGAATCAGCAAAGGATATAAAATTCTGGCGGGGGAAAACTATTAAATTGCCAGGCCAAGATTTCTTGCTGCCACTGTGCTCACATCAATCTTTTCTTTCTTAGCAATGGAGTCCCAGTCCTTTGCCGCTATCCCAATCCTCCAGTCAAGGTTGAGGTTGATCACCATTCCCTTCTCCAGAGTCCCCGCCCAGAAGCAGGCGAGGTAGATCCCGGATTCCGCCGTGGTGAAGGCGAACTGGCCATGGCTGACCTTCTCGGCGTGGTGCAGGATGTCTCCGTAAGGCGACGTCACCTGCAGGACATAGAATCCAATCCGGGAAGAATCTGAAACGATGATCGCAGCTATATTATATTTGCTTCGTGGTAAAACACTTGCATCCCGTTCGTGTTTGCATCGGAAGTAATTCTTCTTTTTTTTTTTTGTCTCAGTTGAGCTTCGATTCTCGGCTACGCGTTGTACCTTTGCGGAGACCGTGGGGCGGACGGGGTGCTCCTCGAAGAGGATGGAGTAGTCGGCCATGACGACGACGTTCGACTGGATCTCCTCGGACAGGCACTTGGTCGCCGTCGTCGACAGCTCCAGCCACACGGCGCCGGCGCACCCAGTAAGCCACCACAGCGTGAACGCCGCCGCCGCCGCGCCTGCTCCGCAGCGCCCCATCGCTGGCACCACGGTGCTGCCGCCACCAGCTGAGGTTGCGTCAAATGTTCATGGCCGGACATGGTTCTTCTCGTTTCACGTCTCTGTCGGATCTGAAGTTGCCGAGGAAGCCGGGACTCGGGACGGGTCAAGTCTGTAGCGTCCGTACAATGCAAGCGCCCAATTTTGCCTTGTTTCCAGCACACACGCACAAACAAACGACATGCAACCATATCGAATTCAAATCCAAATAATTTAAGTTGCAAATTCAAATGAGATAAAAAAAATAGGTGAAATGTTGTTAGAAGCATGTCACATTTCTTACGTCTTTGTACGGGATTATGTTATGGAAATGTCGTGGAAATACGAAATTACTGAAGGGTGTGAAGAAAACGATCAAAGAATGCTTCTCTTTTTTGAACGAAAGATCGAAAAACGGTTGCTTCGAAAAAAGAAAGATCGAAGAACACATCGGAGCTGCAATCCGCTGCGGTTCGCCTACCGCCAATTACCCGGCGACACGCAGAAACCCCAGCGGAAGGACAACGATGCGGGCTGAAGGCGCCACTGTTTTGCTCAATCATTTGATCGAGCAGCTGGGATACAGACGGCCGCGGCGGGCTGTAGCCGTGGATAACCTTGCGTTCTTGCGGGGAAGCATGGCCCCGGTCGTCGCTGGCGCCGTCTTGGGCGCGGGTTGGTGGTATCGGGTCCACCCGTTGTCGCCGTCGTCTGCACCGCCGTGCAGGTCTGACCGTCGAGGTGTCCTTCCTCCACTGCCTCCCTGGTGAGTTCTCCATCCTTAATGGCTTGGGGTTTTGGGGGTTCGGGTGGTTGGATTTGTCGGAGCTGATGTGGTTTGGCGTCGCCCAGCTCCAGGATCTTCACGCCGCTGGCGGCGCTCATGTTCAACTGCGTGAATAAGGATGAGATTGGATACCACTACTACTCACCTTAAGGCTTAAGGGGACATTCCGAGTGGGAGGTCTGGATCTATCTTATGCTTTGAATTCGTAATTAGAGATCGTGAGTTTCGATTCGAAACCTGAATTGCATCGTCACCAAAACTATGGAAATCCTAAGGTCTCGGCTGTCCTCCTAAGAGTTTATGGAGGGGAAGATCACCAAAGCTAAATGTGCTTGCAGAAGATGCAGTTCTTGTGGATCCGAAATGTAATATACTCACCCTCAGCGCATCTTTGCGAGCCGTATTACGCGAACTCATTAGCTGGATAGTTTTATGATCCGTTATGAAGTGTGGATAAGGCTACTAAACGTGCAGACATGCCTCAGCTATGCAGATGCCCAAAAATTCTTGTACTATTGTACGAAGTCAAATGTTGACATTCCCTGCATCATGGGTCTTGTTTGGTCCACCTAAGTCTTATAATCAATTAATCAAACTATTGAATGTAGCTTATAGGATATGGTGGACCTAGACAGATATTTTGTTTTGGTGATATCAAGTCATTTGGATCAACTATTTTAACGCAGACAGATATTTTATTTTGGTGATATCAAGTCATTTGGATCAACTATTTTAACGCTTTCATAAGATACTTTCTTTTCATCAAACAAGAATAAAACCATTTGATTTATCATGTGTAGCTGTATTAACAGCTTCATTCTCAGTAGTTATGAACTTGCATATCTTTTCAGCTGCTGATCTGTTTGTTTCTTTTGTATCTTTGTTGTGTAAGTTTCAGTCTCACATCAGCATACGTCAAAATTCAGATTTCAGATGCAATCAATTCTAAGAGATGATTTTACGTGATTCCCTTAACCTGATATTGTTAATTGATTTCGTGTTATACTGCAGGTGATCAGAATCTGGTCTTTTTCTTAATTGTAGGCCTTGATGGTTCCTATCGAAGCATTGATTGGTCGCAGAAGGTGTTTTAGATTTGTTTGGTCATTGTACCTGGCTATTTTGGGCTTTTGGCATTTCTCCTCTTTTAATACAATGATATGCAGATCTCCTACATATTTGAGAAAAAAGATATATTTAACTGGCCGTGATCATTTGGTTGAATTCTATTTAAATTTGTCACCATTCTGTCTTCTTTATCACTTACAAATATTATAAAGCAGATCTTAAGAGTAAAGCTAGCTTAAAGTCCAACTTATTTTGGGTGTCGTTAGATTTTGGTTTTCTAATTCTGCGTCTGGGATGACATGTTTGCATGCATTTTTGAATCAGGTCTATCAGTGACCATTGGGAGGTCACTGCCTCTGGCGGTTTAGCTCACTTGATTTGTCTGCTAACCTTAGCATGATGCTTAGGTAAGGACATAAAAGTCATAAAGCTTTGGGGTGGTGCCAAATTGGTTGAAAAAAGTGACCTGAAACAGTACGCCAGTTTCTGACTGGTTCGGATTTTCAGTTGTTCTTATTGTAGTTTATGAAGACGATGTCACCATGGCATTCTTGCAACCCACAATTCGTGGGGTTATTGAGATGATAAATTTTTAGTTCTTTTCATTCTTACACGCACACTGAATCACAAATGATACTGCAAAAGCAAGTTGAAGGGTAATGCTTTTCAAGGAATAGCTAGTATTATCCTACCTACCTTGCTATATAGTTCCCCTTCATTTCGAAAAATTGAGAAGGGAAGATGTTCAACCTCTAGTTGATAAGGTCTTAAAAAGGGTTGCAGGATGGAGGGGGAAACTTCTCTCCTATGCAGCTAGAATTGTCCTTATTAGAACTTGCTTAGCCTCCATTCCTGTGTACCTATTGTCCTTTATAAAATTCCCAAAGTGGGCCCTTAAATTGATCTCTACTCATATGGCAAATTGTCTTTGGAACGATACTGAGGATAAGCATAGATGGCATTTGGCCAACTGGGGGAGCCTTAGTATGTGCAAAAAATTTGGTGGGGTAGGGATCCCTGACTTGAGGGACCTTAACATTTGCCTGCTAGGTTCTTGGCTAAAAAGGTACCAGCTGGATGATGGGAAACTTTGGAAGCAAGTCATAGATGAGAAATACAACACTGATAGACCCAACCTGTTTTATAGCAATGAGGTGGGTGCCTATCAGTTCTTCAAAAGCGTGATGTGGGCAGCAAAAGCTGCTAAGATGGGTTTTAGATGGAAAATAGGAAATGGTAAGAAAATAAAATTCTGGGAAGACAATTGGCTGGGCTCTTCAAGTCTATCCATACAGTTCTGGAACCTGTACATGATTGTAAATGAGAAGAATAAAACTGTGGAGGAACTTTGGGACGGGCAAAACCTGAAATGCACTTTTAGAAGAATAGTAGATGAAGCTCTTATGCTTCAATTGGAGGAGGTCTTACAACTTGCCTCCACTATAAGGTTTTCTGGGTTAGATGATGTGAGATGATTTGGTCCTCTTCCTCTAATGGTGTGTACTCCTCACAACCCCTATATAAAATCATCAATTTTAGGGGTGTCACTCCTGTGCATGTGCCTGCAGTTTGGGCTCTGAAAATCCCCCCTAGAGTTCATTTTTTCTTATGGCTCTTGTCCCAAAATAAAGTGTTAACTAGGGATAATATTAGGAAACGAAAGCATTTAGAAGATGGTTCCTGCCTTTTTTGCTCTGAAGATGAATCAGTGGTTCACCTCTTCTTTGACTGCGTAGTCACTAAACAAGTTTGGTTATCTATCTCTGAGGTGTTAGAAATGCATTGTGGTAGTAGTTATGAATCTGTTGCAAGCCTTTGGTTGAGTAATAAAAAACATATGATTGTGAATGTTATTACATCTGCTGCCCTGTGGGGGCTTTGGAAACTGAGAAACTTCCTTTGTTTTCAGAATGGGATGTGGAAAGACATAGCAAATGTCCTCTGGATGATAGTGGGCTTGCTACAAAACTGGAAGATCCTATGTCCTACAGAGAGAGTGCAAGAGCTAGAGCTCAGGCTCGGAAAACTGAAATACTTAGCAGGTCAACCTGGAAGATTGGGCTGCTAGCAGGGGAGCTCAAGGATGATCTCTTCCACTTCCTGATGAAACAAGGAAGCGCTAAAGGAGAGGTTCAGGTTCCTGCACACCTGAAGCATCTCTTCGCCACCACTCGGGATGAAGCCCTGAAGGACACCGATGGCAAGATGGTGGAAGTTGCCTGGGACATCTGATTCTGAGCGGCTCACAGAGTTTTTGATACTTTTGCCTTCGTGGCATGTAATAAGCTAGTACTTGTCCTTCCGTTTCTCCTGAACTGCGAGTTTTTGTGCTGTAAACAAATGTTTTGGTCTTGCTAATTCAGTTAAGACTGGGGCGTGGCCCTAAAACTTTTAAAAAAACCTTGCTATATAGTTTTAGTTGCTGCAGATTTCTGTACCATGTAAATCCCTGCATACATTTTTGCAGTTTGGCAGTGGCAGGGAAGATAATACTCAGAAGATTTATAAAAGTGGCAGAACACTCTTACTAAATTAAAAAATGAAACACATGTAGGTGGAAGAGGAACTATGTACTTGGTTAATAAAGCATAAATAGGCACCTACATTCGCATCAGAAAGGACCCAAACTCAGGTTATCTCGGCATACACCCACGACCAACTATGCTAGGCTCAATGACTACTGCTAAATTATTCAAATGGACAATTTATAGTGATACTGCATGTTTTTTGTTCAGCATCATATGATCATTAATACGCAGAGTGAAACTTTGGTCTCCTCGTGGCAATGTTGTTTCATCTGCCTACACAGCTGGAGCAGTTGCTTTGTTGGTGCAAGAGGCTTTGACAGACAATGGTCTGTCTTGCTTTTTTTTCCTCGTACACGCAGGAGAGCTGCGCATCGTTATATTTAAGAAGAAAATGTCTAACAAGACTCATACATGCCATTAGGGTTGTCTTGCTGGACTGGTGTTGCTGGTGTTCTGCAGTGTGTTCTTGTGTTGATACGGTATTTCTGCATGTTTGTGATGCAATGTGATAACTATTCTGACGCTGATTTTGATCATTCTCCCAGCAGGTTGATTTATTTGACTTGCCACAGTGAAGACTGAAGATGAAATGTGCCAGAGTCATGGGTTTAAAAGGTAATCCGTAGCTCTTCACTTGAATGGTTTGCTTGCATTTTGTGATGTCTGCACTATCTGTTCATCCTAGTTTCAGAATATACTGTAGCTTGACATGCATTTTAAGTTGCAGACCAAATATCTGAAATGGAGACTGCACTAGACTTGTGTAGGTTGTAGGAACTAGGAAAACAGAATGATTCACATGTGCATAATTGAGCTACCGATTAGGTGAGATGTGACTTGATTCCCTTCTTTCTTTCTTTTAAGGATATCCTGTGTTTAGTGCTTACTTCTTTTGGGCCACATGGGACCCACACTGCACACCCCATCAAATTTCTGCTAATTGCACTAAAACACCATGGACCAATGGCGACTGCTGACGTATAAGTACCCCTTTGTCAAAAGAGGAGCACGAAAATGTCAACATTTAGTAACATACTCAGTGGTGTAGAGACATTGTTCCTCAAACATTTCTTATTGGCTCTTGCACACCCTGCTGTTGCATTGAGTGGCAGTAAAGGGTTGACCTATGTAGTTTCAGGCAATAGCTCAAGCTGTTTGGTGGTGACATTCCATATCATTACACGTGTTAAGACTTAAGATGAGGCCACTGCAGGTGTCAAGCAAAGCAAGAGCTCGTGTGCTTGAAAGGCAATGACAGAGTACCAACGGCGGAATGCCAATGCCTACGGTCGATGACTGCCATGTCTCAATTGAATGGGTTGATTGGCACACATTCGCTATGGAGAACTGGAGATAGTATCATGAATGCAGGCTGGCTATGCGTATTATAAGTTTATAACACTAATCCAGTTCTTCATTATTCGGGCCTTGCTGTTGATAGAATTGGCAGCACTGTTGATCACCGATTAATTAGAAAGCAAACTTAGCTGTCTAAGGGCATGAGAAGAGTTACTAGGAATAACTCAAGCAAGAGGGAAGAGAGCATGACACATTGACATGTCTTGGGTTCAAAGCCGGAGGGTTAAAGACTTGCCGGTGAGCCACCGAAGCTCCAAAAGACCGGCACACTGAGATACAACTTGTGGTCCATTTCTAGAACCAGCACATAAGGCACAACACTCTCTCACTCTCTCAAGAGCTAATCCTAGCACTAACTCTCATAAATCTTGTGCTAAACTTAAGGATGTGATCAATATGCTCTTGGGTGGCTTGGAGGTGTTCTCTAGTGTGTATGGGGTTCCTCAAAACTCCAGCAACCTCAAATGACCCGGGTGAGGTATATATATAGACTTGAGGACATAACAAACCGTTACATATTTTTACCTAGAAAAGTATGTAAGCGTCCGTTCAACCGACCCACTGCGTCGGTTCAACCGGTCTCTCTGTCCATGCCTCCTAGTTGTTGAACTCTCAACGTCTCTATGGTGTTGACATCATTATACCGACGCATAGACCGACGCCTTCTTTCTGACCGTCGGTTCAACCGGTCCTGAACGTTCCCTCTGATGCAGCTCAAACATAGGTACTGAGTAATAGCAGCACCAATGCACCGACACCTCTAGTAGGACCATCGGTTCAACCGGTCCCCAAGGCCTGGCTTCCAAACCCTTCTGCAGCGGTACTGGGGAATGCACATATTAATGCACCGACGCTCCTTAATGCACTGTTAGTTCAACCGGTGCTTCTAACACTTCTCCACTTGATCGCCACGCTATCAGCTCAATGCACCGACACTTCTCTTCATGTAGCGTCGGTTCAACCGGTGCTACTAAATTTGATCTCCAATGCACCAAACAACAGGGTACAGAATTCGTAGGTGATGATGCCTGCTCGGACGTGGTAGCCACTTCGACTCGGCTACGAATTAAGATAAGTCATATTTTAATAAATATTTATCAATTAAATACTTTCTAATAATCCTCGTGACTATCGCCAAATTGGTTCTGTTCCTGACTGCCTCCACAGCTTGGTCCGCCCACTACACACGTAGTCAGCTTCCCTGTGAGTGCGCTCGTTGCCGACTGCTTTATATTTTCTCTCAACAGTTACTAAAATAATTGGGTAGCACATGCCTTAACTTGT
The DNA here is from genome assembly GCA_032594955.1 of Panicum miliaceum. Taxonomy (NCBI): domain Eukaryota; kingdom Viridiplantae; phylum Streptophyta; class Magnoliopsida; order Poales; family Poaceae; genus Panicum; species Panicum miliaceum. The sequence continues at coordinate 5,519,150 of CM064064.1, forward strand.
GAAACTTCGGTTTCCCTTGCAACTCTCTCATCATATGTATGATGATCCGCTCTCACTACAATGAATTGAGGTCGTGCAGGGTCAGGAGCTTAAACGTAATATGCATACTACTCGAAAAAATTACATGGCCTATCAATAGCAAGATACAAAAACATTCGTATTAGACCGGATCAATTCCAACACCTTCAATAGTTTACTATTTCATATTGTGCAACATAATGTTGCATTGTTCTTTTGTGGCATGAACAGCTCGGCATGATTTCGGCGGCTTGTCTCGCTCCCATGTTCGGGGGCTAGACGCGACAAGGTATTTGACGTGCTTTTGGTGGCTCGTCTAACCCCATGCTTGAGGACTGGGGGCGACAAGGCACTCGGTGTGCTTTCGGCAGCTCGTCTGGCTCCCTTGTTCCAGTGCTCGGCGCCAAAAAGGACTCGGCGTACCTTGTGCGCTCGTCCGGCTCTCACGCTTGGGGTCTAGGCGCAACAAACGGCCGGGCTAATGCTACACTTTACAAGGATAGCCAACCAAGTGCTTTTAGTACTTGGCTGCCGCTACGCTCTAGATGATCTATCTTTGAAGATTCATGACTTTTAGCCCTCGAATTGATTATTCTAATTAATCAGAGATTCGGGGGTTACTCATATGGAGTGGCGCCTTGTGGCGCCCTTTATATTAGTTGTTTCAAGATGAAGAAGATGAAGACTCAAAATTATTAAAGCTCCGAACAGATTGTACCAATCTTTCCGACGCTCAGGGGCTTGATGCAAGCAAACTCCCGGGTACCCTAACAAAGGGCCCGACCAGCCACCAGATGGACCGGGCCAACTACAGAAGAAAAACATATTCTACCTAGATACAGTTGTAATCCGACTAGATCTTGTCTATAGTAACTGCCTAGAAGCCGTGTCATGTAAATCCTATCCCCCAGAGTATATAGGGAGGGGTACAGGTACCTCTAGGGCATAATCAACCACGATAGCTTCTCATCTTGAGCCTTGATGGCTTAGCCGAACACAAGGCAATACGGATCCACCTCGAACAGAATCTAGGGTATTACACACATTGCGGTCCAAACTTATCTAAATCGTTATCTTGTCTTACCATCAAGTTTCTAGTTCCGCAATCTCCCTCACCTCAAATCTACCATCTAGGCATACCCCTGGTGAATCTACCGGACCACAAATCCGACAATTACCAAATAAGCAAAAAGTCATATGTGTCAGCATAATTGACATACTCCCTCCGTCCCAAAACAAAAGCACTTCTAGAGTTTGGGTGCGGAGATCAATGCTAATGATAAATTACATATATACTCCTATAAAAATATAATCATTTCATCTTGGGATGAGAGAAAGTAGAAAAAGACAACTAGAGTTAGGTTGTCTTATTCGTAGATGTGCACTTATTTTGAAATAAATTTTAAACTCTAGAAGTGCATTTATTTTAGAACGGAGATTTCTAAATGAAGGTTTGGGAATGCCTCAAATGAAGTATGTGTGATACATTTTTACGTATCGGTTCGGTCATATATGTGGTTAATTCGCATGTCGCTTTTGTTCCATTCCTTTAATTCAAAACAAAGCTTTACAGTAGTCAATTGTGAGGTGTACATTGGAGGATAAAAATCCTAACTCTTTTTCTATTATATATTAAAAAAATACGTGGGCCTTTAGCACCTCGAGGTCTTATGTCTCTTGCGGTGTCTTAGCTGGCCCCAGCGACTTGACCCTGTCCGTTCTCTCCAGGTCTTTGTTAAATAACAACAAATCGGCATGCCCTATCATCTATACGCACGCAGTGACGAGTGACGGCGCAGCTGTTGGCAAGTCTCCGCTCCACTTGATGGGTACGGCACGACTTGAACACCGATCTTCAAGTCCTTTCCCATCGTCCCCTAGCTCGGTACAGTAGTAGTGACTCTCGTTGTGATTATTGACACGTCCCTTATATATCATTAGGGACAAATGGCCATAGAAGGTTGATGTTTTTAGGCGAGGGATACCTTTTATTTCGAGATGAACTATTTTTTTCCAGCCTCTGCAAATTAAACCAGGAAATACTGACGCTACATGCAACAATCGGGAGATCCTTTGAGTGGCTTCTCGATGACTCACCATGCCTCATGCTCTCCATTAAGATTTATATGTATATTATATCTAGTGTATAGTAAAACTTATGAATCTAGAAAATTCAAAACGACTAATAATTTAGGATGGAGAAAGTAGATAATGCACCCTGGAAAAGAGAGTCACTGAATATGTCATCTCCACCCTATGTCATCCATAGAGTGGGACGATTGCAAATAGTTTGTGATACTATAAGACTACTGAACTCGCCCAAGCACGCGCGCAATGATGATAACAAACCAAGGTCATTAGGCAGCATGTGACATTAATTAATTAATCTTTTCCCACAAATATAGATATGGCCTTCAACCCATACACAGGTAGCATCCATGAACAATACAGTGAGGTACTGGACATGACCCTTGCCGTAGCCGACCCCTCCTGTCGGATTATTTCTTTCATGACTATAACTTACACAGATAATAACTCTTCTGTGCTCTATACCATTCCAATGCAGAGCAGCAGAGGCTCATGTAGACCACAACTCAGATCTGGTCACACTGAGTGGGCGCGAAGGAGAACTTCTGGTTCTGCACGTCGAAGAGCACGTGCATGTTCTGCTGCTGGAAGTTGCCGATGACCGGCTGCGCGTCCACGCCGATCACCAGGCACATCTCCCCGGGGCTCGGCTCGGCGAGGTAGCTCTCCCGGGGCAGCACCATCGCGGCGCCGCCCTCGAAGTGGTACACCAGCGGCGGCGCCGACACCGCCTCCATGGGCACGCCGCGCGGCAGCTGGAAGCAGAAGTCGTAGTCCGGGTCGGAGGAGCTCCTCCGCGGCAGCTTCAGGGCATCCGCCAGCGCCTCCTTGAGGGCGTCCAGCGCTGAGGCCGTGAGGGCGCCGGTCGTGTAGCCGGAGTCGACGAACGTGCCGGCGAAGCTCGACTCCGGGATGCTGAGCTGCTTGGCCCCGACCGAGATGCCGATCAGGGGCAGGAAGTAGTAGACGTTGCTGCCGATCCGGTTGTTGATAAAGGAAATGGTCTGGATCGGCCCCGTGGTCCTGTACCTGGACAGGTCGGCCATGGCCCCGAAGAACATGTGCCCATTCTTACGGTCGGTGTAAGGAGAGAGGCAGTAGGAGAACCTTGGTATCTGTAGCTGCGTCACGAAGGACAGCTTGTCCGGGCTGAGCCCTAGGAAGCCGGAGGCGTTGAAGATGTCGCCCTTCAAGAACCTCCCACACCCGAAGTCGAGGGTGGCCGGGACCTTGCGGTGCGCGCCGAACGTGAAGACCTCGGACGCGAGCTCGCCTACGGTCTGGCCGCTGCCGTACGCGTAGGTGTAGAGGCACCTGTTCCTGGAGCAGTTCTTGGACTCGAACTTGCCCTCCCGGCACAGCTTGCCGTCGCAGGGGACGGCGGCGAAGGAGGACGACTTGCCCGGGTCGTAGAGGGGGTCGGTCGGCGTGGCGGCGCCGCCCAGCAGCTTGCACTCGACCCAGACGAGGTCGCTGCCCGTGTCGTGGACGAGCGTGTGCCTCTGCGGCGGGGTGCCGACGCCGACGGTCAGGGTGTAGATCGACCTGCCGAGGGGCGCGACCGGCACGTCCGGCGCGGAGGCGGTGCCGCCGCCGCGCCCGCACGCCTTGGCCAGCCTAGCAGCGGTCCAAGCGCGCCGGGCCTTGCTCGCGCGGGCGGCCTCGCGGACCATCTCGTACCTGGAGAGCGGGCTGCCGGCGTAGGGGTGGTTGAGCTCGGCGCGGAGGTCAAAGAAAGCAGTCCCTGTAGTGGCCATGGAGGCGAGGACGGGCACGAGGAGCAAGATGAAAGCAGAAGGTGCCGCCATGCCTTGGATTTTGCAACTGCTCGTGGGCAGTTAGCTTGCACGGACGATCGATTTTTTTTTAATCCGTGCTCACACGTGTGGCCACCATTGTTGTGCTTCCATGCCTGTAACCGTGGAGTACATGGCGTTTTATAGGCGTCTCTGGCCATGGGCAGCCGCTGGTATTGCGCGAGTTTGCGACATCGTCGTACAATAATGAAGACCTTAGCTTTTATGCAGATGTGAGAGCTTCTATCGGAGCAGATGCTCCACTGCTGCTTAGCTTTATACCCTATGTCAACTTTGTTTCTTAGTCCCAGTTCATAGGTCTCCACTCTCCCAACATCATCAAAACCCGCCTGTATACAGGTCATGATCATGCATGTTGGTATTGGAGCACCGGAGCTGATCAACCGAAGAAGTGATCGATCTAGTTTACAGCAACAGTAAGAGGGAAAGTCCACACGCTACTACACCCATATCAGAATCACCATACGCAGCTGAATCAAAACTGAAATGGATCGTAGCTTCAGAGGCATTTGGTAGACAGCTGATGACTAGAATTTCCCGGTACATATGTTAAAGCTTGGGCTTAGTTACACTACTCATTTGCGAAAGAGCATAGGATCGAGCAAAATCTGATTGGGATCATATCATTAGTAGTGCGAAACGGCACACGACGGTTTTGTGCTAAGCTAAGGTGGTGGGGAGGCAACACCAAAAGGAAACATTAAAGGTTGGCATGTACATTTGGCCAGTGGACACCGCTTTATTCTTGATCTCTTTCAGCTCTGCAGTCCCAGCCAGTGGGTTATGACACCGCTGTGTAGTCTTTTAAACATGCATTGTGCAGGGTATAAGACAACTGAGGATTACTCACCTGTCGCTGTGTTGTGTATCATTTTGTCCAACATTATGTTCCTGAAACTAGAGAACGAATGTGCCACGTTTGGGACCATTTCCTCCACTTAAAATAAAGTTTATATGTTGCTAAGTCAAAAGTAAGTCTAAACAATGGAATATTAATTATCCACTTGCCTCGTTGGTGGAAACGTGGGAGTCTATGAAGAAAGATTAAACAAATTATATGTGTAAAGTGTGATACAAATTCACTGCTTTCGCTGCATGTTTATCCAAAGAAGAATATTCAATGCTTTCGCAGAAGATCCTTGTTGAAGAAATTTGGGAGCTCCTTGGGAACCGCATGTATATATGCTGAGCTCATATGGATCAACCACCAATTCACCATGGGTTGCGGCATAGCAGATGAAATAGCATTTGATGACACACAGTCGAGGTGATAAACGACCAGTAGCAACCTGCAGCACAGATATTCTTTTGAGTTTTGCTAGATATCTGTCACCAGATTTTCTAGAAAAAATCTGTCGAATTTTTTGTCCGTCAGATTTTTGATCGTCGATAGACTTTGTAGCCTCTCCTCCACGTAGGCCGCAGATGCGTTGTGTTAACGGGTGCAAATCTGCGCAGGAGCCCTCCAAACCCCAAACCCCTATAAACTTTGCGAAATCAGCGTCGTCTCCCCGTCTCCAGCACGCCTCTTCGTTGCCTCTCTCCATTTCCTCTCCTCTTCATTAGCAATGAATGCACTATAAAAAAACATGATCAAGCATGGGGCATGGATGTATACATCTAACTTCTCAAGTTTCATTTGTTTTCTATTATGCTTCCATTCTTTTTTTTTCTAATTTCTCTTTGTTGTTAGCATTTGCCGTTTGTTTACATTTTGACATTGTTTTAGTTGTTCTGAAGAGTATTTCCTTTCTCTAGGGTGAGCACATCAACGCTAAGCTGTTTTGTCTCTAGCTAACTGTAGTAATTGTGGCAGATGGATCCAGGTGTAGAAGCGGCTTTGTGTCGGTTATTTGCCTTCTCTCTCTATAAATGCTCAGGGCTCAGCTCTCCAGGTTTATCACTCCGCGAGTTGGGTTTTAATCAGTTTAGAGCAACTCAGCGGCGTTGTGAGTTTCTCTGGTCGGCAGCTAGTGTTCTTGTACTCTGCATGACCACAAGAAGCTGCAGCTCATCTTTCTAGCTTGCATTGTTTCTATTGGGTGTTGTCTAATGTAGGAAAATCTAGAACTAAAAATATGGCATGTTGAATATCCTGTTTGTTATCACCATGTTGTTCCGAAAACTATGTCTCAGTAATCCGGAGCTGTTAGAAGGCCAGTGAAACTTCTTGTTTATTCCTCTAGCATGTATGATGATAACTCTGTCATTTGTTATCCATGTGTGGTCCTGTGTTCCTATGAACTGCTAGCAATTGACCACAGTTGAGTCCTGGCATGTCCAATAATATCTCTGTTTGCACTGCGATGTCTTGTGTGCCTCTATGATCTGCACTATTTGCCTGATGTATCTATTTATTTGCTTATGAAAAATGCTCTGTTCTTATTTTATGGCCTTCATCTTCTTTTCCTGCTGCAGAAAATGTGGACCTGTTAATTCTTGTTCTGTTTTGGTTGTCGACAGATTTTTTGTTGCTAAATCTGTCAGTTTTCTTTGCTTAGGTGTCAGCTTCTGATTTGTCTATTATTTGACAGATCTGGACATGTAATTTCCGTTGACAGATAGCTAGATAATCCCAAAAGAATAGGGCACAAATGCAATGCTAATTTTTAATTAAAATATAGTGTCTGATGTTGTCTAAACTATTCTAATGTTTTCGCAAATGTAGGGCTTTAATAAAAGGTGCAAAATTCATAACACCTATGGTATACAAAATCGCTCTCTCTTTGTCACAAATAAGTGATATTGGACATAGACATGGTCTTCAAGAACAACTTTGACTACTAATTTTACTAAAATATATTTAATTATTTACCAAGCATACAAAAATATATTTTTAAACCATGTTTTAAAAGGAATCTACTACGTACTACTTTTAACTTATCCAAACTCATTTCATAAAAAGTAATTGTAATCGAAGCTTTGAATTGTTGACATTTTCTTATGAACAAAGGGAGTAGGTTTCACAGTTCTCTTATTCATAAAGCCATGCTTTTGGCAAAACGGGTTGTTTGATGTTATTAATTTTATAAAATAAGGGAATCAGAAAACTAGGTTTAGGCTACACATGCCAAGAAACCCGAGGTTTGTTGACAATTGAACTTTTAATGTTAACTTAGATTTTTGTGAAATTTACTCTTAGTTACTCCCTCAGTTTCGAAATATAGATTGTTTTAGTTTTATTATAAGGTGATCAAACTTCTCTAATTTTATTGAAAAATTGTTAACATTTACAATATCAGATGAATTTGGTAAAACTATTTTGGTATTATAATATTGGTGTATTTTTCATCTGCTTGATCTAAGTTAGAAAAGTTTGATTTGGAATCACAAAACTAAAATAGTCTACATTTTGAAATTGATGAAGTACTGATTTGTTAAACTAACCTAGATTATTAATATATATTCTGGAATAGTAAGTAATACAACTATACAAGCGCTTTAGTAAAATTTTATTTGGAACGTATTTGGAAGGTTCAGGAATTCACTTTTACTTTTTGACGAGGCCGCCCCAGATATTGCGGTGGAGGAAAAAATCCTATTGAGGGGGTGTTTAGATGAAGGAGTAAAAAGTTTTTCGTATCACATTAAAGAGAATCTTACCATTTAGAAGTATTAAACGTAGACTAATAATAAAATTAATTACATTTTTTGTAGGTAAATCGCGAGATGAATCTAACGAGGGTAATTAATCTATGATTAGCGGATGTTTACTGTAGCATTAGTATTGCAAATCATGGATTAAGTAGGTTCATTAGATTCGTCTCGCGAATTACAACCCATCTGTGTAAAGTATTTTATAAATATATTTTATTTAATACTTCTAAATAGTACGACTAGCGAAAATTTTTTGGGAGGAGCCTGAATTTGGAGGGCCCGGGAGTATACATGGCGGCGGCGGATGGGCGCAGCAGCTGCAACCGGGCCCGTGGCGGCTGCAGCGCCGGCCGAATCCATCGCCTGGAGGTGGAGAACTTCAGGTCCTACAAGGGCACGCAGACGATCGGGCCCTTCTCCGGCTTCACGGCGGTCATCGGGCCCAACGGCGCCGGCAAGTCGAACCTGCTGGACGCCATCAGCTTCGTGCTCGGCGTGCGGTCCGCCCACCTCCGCGGCGCGCAGCTCAAGGACCTCATCTACGCCCTCGACGACCGCGACAAGGAGGCCGAAGGCCGCAGGGCTTTCGTCTGCCTCGTCTACCACCAACCCGACCAGGAGGAGCTCCACTTCACGCGCACCATCACCGGCGGCGCCGGCGGCAGCGAGTACCGCATTGACGGCCGCCTCGTTACCTGGGAAGACTACAATACCAAGCTCAGATCGCTCGGCATTCTCGTCAAGGCCCGCAACTTCCTTGTTTTGCAGGTCTCTCGTATTATTATTTCCCTCGCCAGTCAAGTATATATTCTTTAATTTATAATTTGGTCACCATCCTCTTAATCCTAATGTCGTAGGATTTAATTAACTGATGGGGTCTGATGATGGTTTGCACCGCAGGGTGATGTTGAGTCCATTGCCTCCAAGAACCCCAAAGAGCTCACTGTCCTTCTGGAGCAGATCTCCGGCTCTGAGCAACTCAAGAGGGAATACGGTGAGCTCGAGGAGCAGAAAGCCAGGCGCCAGGGCCGAGGAGAAGTCCGCACTCATCTACCATGAAAAAAGGACGACTGTCATGGAGAGGAAGCAGATGAAGGCACAAAAAGTCGAGGCTGAGAATTATCTTGGCCAACAGCATGAGCTTGTATGTTATTATTCCGACAAATCCGGCGTTTGCACTTCATAGTTAACGCATTAACATTACGCCCTGTCCTCCTTGACCTTTATTTTCCCCAGAAACTGTTGAAGACTCAGCATTCCCTGTGGCAACTCTACACCATTGAGAAAGACAGGGAGAAAATGGAAGCTGAGCTTGCAGTGGATAGGCAGTCCCTTCAGCAAGTGCAAGAAGAGAAGCAATCTTTGGAACATGAACTAACTGCAAAAAAGAAGGAGCAAAGTTCATTTCTCAAGGAAGTGACCTTATGCGAGAAGAAGAGCATTGCCACGAAAAAGCTTGAACTTGATGAGAAGGTAAGCAACTTCAATTTCAATCTTTTTTCTACCAGAAAATTCCTTATGTGTTATCGTAACTTCACTTTTTAATTCACTGGAATGGCCTATTACGTTTTCACACAACTGATTATTGCTCGAATGTAACTTATGATATTCTTTCCATGTTGCATCAGGGGTCTTTTAGGTCTTCCAACCATACATGTATGTCAGTCACGTCTTCTTCTCACAAATTCATGCATGCACAACATACACACCCTTCTCCCTTAAGAATTGTTATTAGAACCTCCCTCTAGTGCTCTACATATTCATATGGTTTTTAGAAGTTATATGTAATATGGATAACTTTCAAATGTTTTACATGTGTTCAATGATAAAAATCTTTGCTCTTTCCATGTGTCTATTTCTGCCATTTCTATCAATGAATTAGAGCTCTTATCAAATTACATCCATTATGAGACTGGTGATAGTTGCTTTCGTTGTCAAGTGATGGTATATAGTTGCTGCAATTTAGGATCTGTACCAGGAACCATTATAATAGCTGAAACATGACTTGTCCTCTTGAATTTATAGCGAACCAATGTCTTTTAACTCCATGCAGACATACTAGTAATGTTCTGATGAATTGTAATTGTGTCTCTTGTCTTCAGCAACCTGAACTTCTTCGACTAAAAGAGAGAATATCTTGGCTCAAATCAAAAGTCGAAAACTGCAACAAAAATATTGACAAGAAAAAAGATGATAACAAAAAGCATGTGGAAAAGCTGCAAAAGCTGCAAAGTGATATGGTTGATGTCACCAGAGCTATTGAGGCATTGAATGAGAAAGGCCATGATAAAATTGGGAAACTGCAATTAGCTGCCGATCAACTCCAGGAGTATCACAGACTGTGAGTGCCACTAGACACCTTACATGCAAATTTGATTCGATATCTTGTCTCATCCAGACATCCTAGCATCTTCTGTATATTATTCTGGGAGGAACATGTGCGCCTGGGAGTTGAATTAGCCCAAATTGCTTTATCTCAGATGCATACTGGAGGCCAATAATAGAGAAGTACAAAAAGGAACTCACTTACAACAATACCCAGTGGAGTAGCAAACACAACAAAAAAAATCTCTCACTAATTACTGTGTGTGAATTTATACATTTTTCATTTTTCTTGATATCTTTATTTTTGGGAACAGCATGCTTATTTATGTTTTGTCTTATCACATACCACTATTGGTGCCGCTGGCTAATTTCCTCGGCAGGATTTAAAAGATATTTGCTGCATGTATCTGGTGCGTCCCTCTCCTTTCAGTTCTCATGTCTGTGTATTAAAGCACCATGCAATTTTGCTTATGGAAGATTCCAAAGAAAGAAAAAGGAAGCCAGCCTAGCAACAATGTTGACAACAAAGCTTTTTAGTCACGAGCAAAGATGGGGTAGGCTACAGATGAAGCCATGAAAGAGCAACACTAACTGAAAAAAGGTGAAGCTATGCACATATAAAGTATAATAAACCAGAAATATAGTGTACTAGTGATAATAGTACTAGTAATAGAGTCATTTTCTTATTCAAAGTTCTAACTAACGGCAAATCTTTGGATACTTTCCATTTAGGTCTAGACTTGTCAACGTTGCAATCTAAATTAAATCTACCCAAGGGTAAACAAAAATAATTATCCTGCTGAAAAGAGAGAGAAAATGGAAGACTGAAAGAAATACTGAAATGATGTACTATTTGCTTAACTTTTTTAACGTGTTCAACCTTTCCAGGATGCTTAACCATTCCGTATTCTCAGAACCTATCAATTTAAATTTATCTTTATGGTTCTGCTTGATCTTAATTCTTGTCCATGTGAAAAGAATTATTCATCATAACGTGCATGGTATTTTGAGGCAGGAGAAAAATGTGAGGAACATAAGCGCCCTATCTTGCAGATTATGGAGTGCAACTTGCATGTTTTTACAATCTGCAAGCTGAAACAAATATATAGGTCCTAATTTAAAGCATATTGTAACTCTGGTTCCCCCAGCTTGCAAATGTTAGCAATGTGCATATGCTAAAACACATAGTGCCTCAATCTTGTCAGATGCAGAATGCACTATGCACACTTTCAGGAATACAGAACAATGTTTCTTGTCGAGATTCAGTGATATGAAATAAATATTAACGCTTTTCTACACTTAAAACGCCAATATATATAGAAAAAGGTGACGCACCCCATGTCACCACGGCACCTCAATTTCAACTCATGAGGCCTAACCTTTCTATCATCTGTAGCTGGAAAATGAATTCAGAAGGTTCTTGACCAAGGCACAGCCACTTTTTCAGCTTGTGGGGAATCAAGGAGTGGACAAGCAACATAAGAAAGGTCTAAACACTCTGATTTTCTTGGTGGCATGCTGGGAGATATGGAAGCATTTATAAGGATTGCATTTTTAATGGAAGCTTCTCCGCTCGTAAGGGTTGTGGAGGAGGGTGCCCTATGGTTTTGGTTTTACTGTGTCATGCCAAATTGAAATTCCCATTTTTGTCAAGTGTATAAAATATTAATGGGCCTTTTATTCCATACCTATTTCTGAATAAGTCTTTGCCAATTGGAACTAAAATGCATAATTTTAAATTTATCGTCACATAGGTTTTCCTTTAATTGTTTCCTCTAGGTTCAACCTTTTTGAGTTTTACTTTCATTACAGCAAGGAGGATGCAGGAATGAATACAGCAAATATGAGAGACGAGAAGGATGTGATGGAAAAAAAATTAAATGCTGATGTTGAAGCAGAAAAGAACTTAAAAGAGAATATAGAGCAACTGTGTAGCCGTAATGATGAGATGTTATCACAAGAGAGTGAACTGCACACAAGATTTACCAATATTCTTCATTCAGTCCCCAAGCATGAAGATGAGGTCGCGCGCTTACATGAGGAACTTAACCAAATTGCGGTGGAATGTCAATATTCAGAGTAAGTCTATATCTCCTTTAATTCGGTGGTTCTTCTTCAAGTCTTTTATAACACATCATTTTTTTCTCCAATACAAATATTCTTGTTCATCCATTATATACTATTTAACGAATTCTGTTCAGATCTAGGCATCAAACATTTAAGAAGATGATGGACAAGATAGATGCACAATTACTTGAGCTTAAAGCTGACAAGCTTGAAAGTTAGCGTGATGCTCGATTATCAGAAACTGTTAGAAGTCTAAAGCAGCTATTTCCTGGAGTCCATGTTCGTATGACTAATCTTTGCAGGCCCTCACAGAAGAAATATAATGTTGCCGTTACTGTTGCCATGGGGAAATTTATGGATGCAGTCGTAGTGGAAGATGAAAACACAGGAAAGGAATGCATTAAGGTGCTCTTTCATGACAACTTTTCAGCGAATTCCTCTATATTTTCAATTTTCACTGGGAACTTGGGAAGGAATATTGTACTTTTTGTAGCTTTTAATGGCAATATGGTACTTCTATTTCTCACCCACTAAATTTCAAAGTCACGTTATATAATTGATAGAAAATTTTAAGAGGAATCTGAGGGTTGTAGTTTGGAATAACCCTCTCATTGATTGATCTCATTATCACGCATTCTAATATAGGACTGATGCAACTCTCTTCCAACAAGATTAGAGGAGTTCTTATCCATTTTTTTTAAAAATAAGTCTGGAGTAGATATCCCAACAATTCATACATTTTCTGAAGGTAACTGGTCATATTTCAGCATTGATTGTGATAATTATGGCCACACATAAAGTCTTGGAGAGCCAGTAACATAGTAAATGAAGATGAGGTATAGAAAAGCTAACAACATTGTAAATGTAATCACATTTTTTTAGGAGTGACCTGCATGTACTGAGGTGCTTCTTAATTAATATATATCCTAATGAACCAGCTATTTTAGCGCTATTCCAGCTTGTATTAAGTGGTGTGCCCCTCTCCCCTGAGCCACCATTCATCCTTGTCTGTAGGCTTGCAACAACACCACAAATGCGAATACATGGCATGAAACTGCTGCGAATACCCCACCACTACACACCCAGAGAGAGAGATATATAGTTAGAAAAATAACTTCCTGGTTGTTTTACTTTTTTTCTTCACTTAGTTTGCACATATCCATTGAAATGAGCAGAGAATCATTATATTTCTTCTATGCTGCAGTATTTGAAGGAGCAACGACTTCCCCCTCAGATGTTTATTCCCTTACAATCAGTCCATGTGAAACCAATAATTGAGAAGTTGCGAACACTTGGTGGATCTGCTCAATTAGTTTTTGATGTCATTGAATATCCTTTTTTTACAGTCTTAATCAATTTTGATGCTTGATTTTGCTTGGTGATTTCTTTCAACTAGTCAAATGAAATTCTATATATCTTGTAGGTTTTTGTTTATTCAAACACTTCGATAGCCATCACTAATTTTTTTTTGTGTGTGTGGGGTGGTGGGGGGGGGGGGGGGAGGAACTTTTATGAGTCTGGCCCTACTATCATTCCTACAACCCACTAAAGCCGAGATCTGCATTTCCACTTGTGCCTTCTAATGTATGGAATTTTTTTTTTTTTGGGGGGGGGGGTAGTTTTTGAAAAGACTAAGTTGGCATAAGTGTTTGCTTGTGCTTTTGGCTGGGTGAAAGCTGAAACAACATTTGGTTAGCCATCCATAATCGCTATTGAACAGCGGATCGGCTGCAAAAGAGAGGGCTCCCCCATCCTGACCACTGCCTCCTGTGCGACCAGGAAGATGAAACGGTTCACAATCTCCTCACTTCATGTGTCTTCGGTAGACAATTCTGGTTTCACATTCTGCAGCCCCTGAATCTGACAGCCCTGGTGCCAAGCTGAAGATGTATTTCTTTGGCTGGTTGGTGGAAAAAATTCTGGAGGAAAATACCCAAGCAACATAAAAAGCGTTTTAACTCGCTGGTCATTCACTCATTCTTGGGGCTTGGACCCTTTGGAAGCATCGAAATGCTTGCGTTTTTTATGGGTCTACCCCCAACATTCAGAGGGCCCTTCAGAATTTTCAAGATGAGATGGATCTTTGGCAATTGGCTGGTGCAAAGGGCCTAGCTGGCCTTGGCTTAGGCCGGGTGGTTCCGTAGTTTCTAGCCCTGTGTGCGTTAGTGGTCAGGTCCTTCAGTTATTTTCTTTTATAATAGCTCTGTTTTAGCTGTTAAACACCAGCCCCATTCTAGTCCAAGGTGGGGTTTGGGTTCTGTAATTGGACTATTCCTTCTTCTTAATACAAAAATACGCAGCTCTCCTGCGTGTTCGAGAGAAAAAAAAGAAAGCTGAAACAAATATATAGTTGTCTCAACAAATGTTCCATCGTGTATATGTTATTGTTGAGCTATACTAATTGTGCATTAGTTTTTCTACATGTTAAATTCTTCGTCTCTTATTTATGCCTTAACATTATACATTTGACCGAGCTTTTGAGAAGGCAGTTCTGTATGCTATTGGAAATACACTTGTCTGTAATCAACTTGATGAAGCTAAAACCTTAAGTTGGACTGGTGAAAGGTATAAGGGTAAGTGTCTATACCATGCATATTCTGAAGGAACATTTTTCTTATTTGGTTGTTTTTAATTCTTACTCGGTTATTATGTTTTAGTTGTCACCATTGATGGAATTCTTCTGACTAAATCTGGCACGATGACTGGTGGAACAAGTGGTGGAATGAAAGTTAGATCAAACAAATGGGATGACAGTAGAATTGAATGTATGTTTGCCCAATTGCCTTATATGTTTTCTAGTTAGTAAATTGTCTTACGGCCTATTCATGCAACATGGACTGCAGCTTTGAAGAAGGATAAAGCCCAGCTGGAATCTAAAATGTCAGAACTTGGTTCCCCCAGGGAGTTGCAGAGAAAAAAAAAAGCAGCATCTGAGAAAATGACTGGACTGGAGAAAAAGTTATGTTATTTAAATGCTGAACAGGTAGGTACATACTTTTGTCTAATACGATAAATAATGATTTGTGATTCTTATTTTCATCTAAATCGATAGCAACAAATCTTAGATCCACACCAAGGTGTTGAGCCTCTGAAATAAGAAAGTACTTTAGCCTATGGTGGAGGCTATTTGAAATAGTGGCGTGGCCTGTAGTTGCTTATGTAAATTTGCCGCTTCTTTTTTTTCTTTGTTTCTTTATGCATCTCTTTGATCTCATCAACATTTTCAGCATGTAGGTAAATTCAGTAGGTAAGACCTGGTAATTACATTAAATAAGTAAAGAAAGAAAAAACTGTACAAAGCTAACTAGAATTAAGGCCAGAGAAGGCCTAAAAGTGAAAGGGAGGTCGATATTACAATAGAGAGAGTTAGCAAAACAAGTCAATCCAAGGTATGAAAGGAGTTCATTTATTTTTCTTGAATCTGTGAGCTTGAAGAGTAGCATCTTCTAGAAATTGGCACTTCCAGGAAGGGAGACTCGGCTGCTTATTTTCAAATATGAAACTATCTCTTTGTTTTCCAGATGTTCCGTGCAGCAATGATAAACACTTCCCATAAATCTGCTGTTGGTTATTTTGCTTTGTTTCTATCATCATGTTGAATAGGGAAGAGATGATTCCATTATGCAATTCAGTAGTAATAGCCTTCTAATAGATCTTTGCATTGCATTACTAACTCTGGTCCAAGGTGAGGTATGCTATTTTTTTGTAATTGGACCACTCTTTCTCTCATAATATTTTCTCTCATAATATAAAGGTAAGCAGCTCTCCTGCGTGTTCGATAAAAAAAATTCAGTAGTAGTGACAAATCTTCTATGTGGTTTAGCTTGAGATGTCATGGAAACATGGCTTGTGCAAAAAAGACGCCACTGCTAGTATCTCTTGTTGGTTGATGCTTTTGCTCACCACCTTTAGCTTTTAATATGCAGCTTATGCGATTGCTACCTTTAGTAATTGCAGATTTACACTTCTATTTCAATTATGAGTAATAACTACTTTTCTTCATCTAGTTATTTTACCATCAATTGTAAAAATGATCAACATCTTCTTGGACGACCTATATGTTAATCTCAATCATTGCTATGTTTTTCTATTTTTTATGATTTACACATTATTTCATACTTCACATCTTATGTTAGCTTTCCTCCTTGGTAATGGGGTTCTTTAATTTGTTACACTGTCCTTAGAAGCTAGAACAGAGATATTGTTTTTTTTTTTTGTAATAGTGAATCTTGTGTGCAGAATAACCTAAGGGTGAAGCTAGTCTCATTGGCATCAGAGAGGAGTAATATTATGGAAGAGATTAGTCGTCTGAAGCCTGGAATGCAGGAGGTGATATTTTTCTTAAGATGTATTCACATATTGTCTTAATCAGGCATTAGTTACCTTGAGCTGGTCACTAATATTGTTTCTTTAGCTCATTACCCGTGTCGCTGAAAATAAAAGAGAAGTAAGAAAGGTTGGTAGCTACGCATAGCACGGACACCGTCCGATATGAGGCGATGAACTGTCATGCATATAATTAGAACAGAGACATAGCCTGACAACGTTTGTGATCGCCTGGGCCAACTTGCATGCAAAAGTTGTCAGTATGCATGAACGTGTTGACTCGTCGAATCAGTCTTTTCAGCTCGGTGCACTGCTTGTCTCCGTTGGACGAAAAAGTTAAAGCTTTCGCGGTTTATAAACAGTTGCGCGAAAATTTCTTGATTTTTCCCGCCCTTGCTGTTGGTGGCAGGGAGTGTATAAAAGAAGGTCTGAAAGCTAGGTCTCTTCGATACATCAGCGCTAGCGTGCCACCATCCTAACTTCCCACGAACTCCAATCCCAACATTTTGGACATCTGACCTGGAGTGTTCTGTTCAACTTATACCCATGGCGATTAGGTAATTTCTTTTGACTGGTCTCTTGGAAGCATGTAGGACTATGACTTGGACTTTTTTTGGGGCCCTGATGACCGCTTTTGTACTTGTATTTAGCGGAGCGATGTTGCCAGCTGCGTGTAACTATGGAGCTGTTGAGCGCGCTTTCCGGGATTCTAATAAGAGGAGGGATGGGTCTATTTTTGAGCCAGCCGTTGGTAAACAGTTTGAATCAATTGCTGAAGCCTTTGAGTTCTATAATTTGTACTCCTGGGAGCTTGGTTTTGGAGTACGCCTAGGGCGTTGTCGGGAGAACAAGTCTGGCAAGAGGACTATGCAGGACATAGTTTGTGCGTGCGAGGTTAGATTATCTTCGACACGAACAATTATGTTTTACCCATTTAAGTACAACCTCATTTTTTTTCCCTGCATCCAGGGTCGGAACAGTGGAGAGGATGTGAGATCTGTGCGGTGTGGTTGTCGGGCAATGATTAGGCTGTTGCGACAAGATGATGATTCTTGGGCTGTAAGCCGTTTCGTTCCCCAGCATGTGCATCCTTTATCTAGAACCTTAGGTGAGAGACGGCAGTGGAAATCCCACAATAGGATAGACCAGATGTCAAGGGACTTAATCATGCATCTTAGGAACAACAATGTGCAGATATCTAGGGTCTGTTCAATAGTAGGTTCACTGCATGGTTATGGGGGCCATGTTCCGTTTAGCAGGTGATCCATCCGTAGTCTTTGTGGGAGGTTAGCCCAGGAGTCCATTGAAGGAGATATGGATAAGACAATAGTAGCTTTCGAGGAGATTAGAGCCGTTGATCCAGGCCTTGTCGTGAAGGTAGATTCCGATGATCAGGGCCGTGTGCGTTCCCTGTTCTGGGCGCATGGTAGTAGCTGCCGTAACTATAAGCATTTTGGTGATGTAGTCACATTTGATACAACCTATCGTACAAACCTGTACAATTTACCGTTTGGGTTATTTGTGGGAGTTAATCATCACTTCCAGAGTGTTGGTTTTGGTGCTGTGCTGTTAACCGAGGAGACAACGGAAGCCTTTAAGTGGGCATTCCGTACGTTTGTTGACTCCATGGGTTCTCATCCACAAACAATCTTGACAGGTACTCATATTATTGTTCTTGTACTCTTTTTTATGTCATTTAGGAAAATTAAGATGCTTTGTAGTTATTGTTTCATCTTTTGTGTTGCACACCGGTGTCAGGCCATGCGAAATGCTATTGAATTGGAGCTGCCATCTACTAGGCACCGTTGGTACAAGTGGCACGTGCTGAAAAAGGGCAAGGAGAGCCTAGGTTCTGTTTATACGAAAAGCTGTGCTTTCAAGAAGAAGCTGCATGCATTGCTTGACGAAGTGGTTGTGGAGGAAGAATTTGAGATCCGCGGGCAGGCACTTGTCTCCGAGTACAAGCTCACTGATAATCAGTTTATGGTTCGTGCTTATGAGAATAGAGCAATGTGGGCCAAACCTTATTTCCGTGACACCTTTTGTGCTGGGATGACTAGCACCCAACGTAGCGAGAGTGCAAATCACATGCTAAAGACATATATTGCTAGGGCTGCTCCGATGCATTTGTTTGTCAAACAGTATAGCCGGCTCGTATCAGATCATGAAGAAGAAGAGGGATGCGAGGAGCATGCCACAACCCAGCAGGTGCGAAAAGCAGAATTGTTGTGGTTATTAACGTATCTAATTGTCTTGGTGCGGATTATAACCAATTGCTGTGCGTTGCATTGTTTGCTAGTGAGGTGGTTCCGCCTGCCACAAATGCATCCCAAGAAGAAAATGTTGTAGAATGTTATGCTGAGACTGTCACCGATCTAAATAGCGAGCTTGGGGATGCTAAGGCTCCTCTGAGGGTCAGATCTAGAGGGAGGCCAAGACAATCGAGGTACAAATCCCCTATTGAGAGTCCTGGCGCAGCCAGAAAAAAAAGAATCTTGGGGCTGGTGGGGTAGGCTTGGTCGATAATGGCCAGCTCGGTGGCACTAAACGTGCTGTGGATGGTGATGTGGCCGAAGAAAATCCTCCTAAAAGGGGGTGCAAATTGTGTGGTGAATATGGTCACTACAGAAGCACTTGTGGGCGTAAATCCACGTACAAGGGTTAACTCGTAGGGTGTCTTAGCTGCCTGCGTAGTTCTTTCATAGTATACTTTGGCTCAACTAGAAAATGTGCCAGAAGTTGCCACACGAGTTGGAAATTAATTCGAAGGGCTAGCTTCATGCTGTGATTCCTAATGGTTGATAAAATAGTTAGTGCTATGTTGGTTTTTATGTATATTATGGTCGTAGTAAAATAGTTGGTGCTGTGATGTGCACCTATCCTCTGCACTACCCCTGAAACAAAATAAATATCGCTCCTTGGTGTATTTATGTTTATTATGCTTGTAGCCATTGGTGGGTTTTTAAAATATGTTATACTGGTTGGTAACATTTAACTCTTGGTTGAGTCCCTGTGAAAATTGTCAGAGTGGCCTCTACTAGCCGTTTGGCAACGGTAACAAATTTTGCAGCTAGCAACGTTCCATAGTCGCACTCTATAAATATATACCGGCCTTACTAAAGTTGGTCCCCACTTTGAGCCGTCATACAATGTCTAGCGCCACACGTACTTCTTCGGCTGGTGGTTTCTTGGGATTTTGTAGCCAGAGATGCGACTGTGGAGATCATTCGGCGGCCTGGGGTGCAAGGACCAGGAATAATAATGGTCGGGTGTTACGTTTCATCGGTGCTGTGCTGGTGGTTGTACTGATGGCATGTTTTCTAAAGGGTTGAGTACCCGGTAGGCAAATTTGTAGTATCCTGCTTGAGACCGATGCTTTCAGTAATCAAGGTCCAATAGTAGTGGAGATATATATAATCTGTGAAATAAGGTTGGTTCATGGAGTTGCTAGTTCGTGAATTATTGTTACATTCTTAGCCATTCGCGAATAATAGTTCTAGGTGATTAAGGGCAAACAGACGAAGCTGCCACATTACAGTTGTAGCATAAAACTTCTTGCCTACATACAACTACTTGTGCACCCGGGAAAGCGGTTAAATTATTTGGAAGATGATTCTGATGAATTTCCATCCGCAGCTGGTCCAGTTGACCCAGAGTTGCTTCCCATTGCTTGAGCATATGCATCACGCCGTTGTTTCTTGCTCTGCCACGCCTGTGCTTGCTTCCTCGCGCTTAGTGCAATCCTGAGAACCGGAGTAGTAGATGTGTTTGAAGACATTGAAATGAGCTGAAGTGTGAGGTCTTTCCTGGTGTTTATTGCAAACCTCTGCAATGTGATGACAACATCTAAATGTGAAGAGCATTGTTCAAGTACTTTGCATTCAAATTTAGGGATGAAGGAGCTTGTTGCTCTACTTACATCTTTTGGCGGAGTGCAGACTATATTTCCATTGTACCATCGCATGCAATTTATAGCATCTATACCCGAGTTAACGCTGCACGACGTGGATTTTTGGAAATTTTAAATTATATTGCACACTGCCGATTAAAGATAAGGAAAGAATAGGTTGTTTAGTTTGCTTACAAGGATGAGGCGCGCCCACGACCGAGCATGAGCTTCGGTGTCCAGGTCCCACTACCGAGGGATTTATCTCCGGTTGCGAGGCGCATGCAACACACCACGTGAGTAACCAGCTTATATGCGTTGTCTCTATACGTCTCGATCTTTGAAGGAGGGATCGGCTCTCGCAATATTGGGTCCATGATTGACACGATGCATCTAGCGAGGTCAAACGCATAGCAATACCACTCCCCCTTGAGGCAAACTAAGGTTAAAACCTGTAATTGATTAATTTAATCACTCTATTCATGTATCTGCTTGCCAATTTATTATGAAATGGAGTGTCAAGAAATACTTACAATTTGGCATCGTCTAATGTCGTATCGTGGAGTAGGAAACATGAATTGATTGAAAGAGATGTCGGGGCAGCATGTGGCACCAGTTAGCACCGATATCTGAACAAAAATTTACGTTGAAAAACGATTGCAGCAGGGTAAAAGTGTGAAAAATGTAACTTTGACGTGTACCATGGATTTATCTTACCGCCCAGTGTCTTCCCGGATTATTTGCTCTAATAAACAACGTTTCAGCTTCATGTTCACGCAGTAAGCACACCAAAGCATCGGCCATCTCTATGTCCAATTGGTTCTGGTTTAGGATCCGCGTTCTAATATCAAATCCAGTGAACTTCATTTCTTGTATTCCCTTGAGTTCAACCCAAACCCTGTTGGAAAAATAACAAAAAGGAGCAGAATATATTTTGGTCAGTACTTGTCCCAATATTGCTGCAAAGAACGTGCAACTATAAAAATTAGTAAATGCTAATTACATTGGCAGCATGTCCTCAGCAGCGCTGCTAAGAATCCAGTCGCAGACTCATTCTGCATCTGCACGCACAGTTACCTTGTGCCTCCTTGTTGCGCATGACCGGTTCTCGCATATGATCCTTTTAGTGCCGGAGAGTAGAGAATCTCCAGGATCACCGAACCGCTCCCCAGCAGGTTGGTAGTTTCCACACTTCGTCCCAATAGCATTATTCACAGTCTCCATGGGCGTTATGTCTGGGATATAACCTGCTAGGCTATGTGTTGCAGTGCAGTCAACTGCGGCTGGACTGCTGAGTGTGCGCAATTGACTGGAAGATCCGGACATGTACAAAAATTGTGTTATAGGAATCTGGGTGCTCTTAGCAAAACAACTAGCGGTTATCAGCTTTATACCTGACTGGAGCAGCTGGTGGGTAGTCGGCAAAGAGTGGCCTCATGCCTCTAGCTGCCTCAATTGTGTCTGCGCAGCCTGCAGGCGGGAGAGCAGGCAGTGTTGTTTGTTAAAATGAAGGCAACAACAAATTTTCCGTTAGAAAACAAATGCACAGTAATTTTAATGTAGCGTTATATCCGATGAGCAGACAAACAGGGGCAAGCTTGTGCTAGGGGAAAAACATTTAGTTTTAAGAGAGGTCTTCCTTGGCGCAGCTATTGGCCAGCTAAAAAAAGGCATCAATTTGGTTTACTTCCTGTGGTTTGTGGAGGGTGTACCTTGAAGTCGGCGGATACCATCGATGAACCGAGCTGCGAGGATTTCAGTTCTAAAGCCTCCCTGGCCTCGACTTGCCAGATTCTTGAAAGTTGATTCTAGCCCTTTCAGGCATTGCTCCATGTAGTCTATGTCCGTGTCCGCGGAAACTTCAGCTGCATCGCTCCTTTCGGCCTAGATCGACAGCAAGGCTCATTTAGCTTGGGCCCTGTTAAAATATTTTGCGCTCTTTTTGCAGTGGGATGCGACGAAGGTTAACCTGTGCTGCTTGATTTGCGTTGTTGATGCCGCTGGTTTGCTGTTGTGCAGGTACTCCGTCGTGCGAATCTGTTTCCATCTGAGCTGCATCCTATCGTCATAAAAAAGAAAAAAATTGTATTAGCTATATGATAGCTGAAGGACGTGCTACAAGTTTTGAAACTTTTGGCGTTCAGATTAAGGAAAAGGAGAACTGCGATAGCTGTGGAAATTACCTCGTTCGGTGGGGTTAAAGATGCATCCGTTCTAACAGAGCGAGTCTCGATTTCCATTATAGATGGCTCTGAGGCAAGGATTTAGAAGCTGGGAAGGTTGGACGGGATGCGAGGCCTGTAGAGTACCTCTGTAGGCGCGATAGGGGCAGCGAGGTTGAAGAGGCTCTTCGGAGCATATGGTTCCGAGTGAAAATGGGCCCCTGTGTAGCAGTTCACATGGTACATGTGGCAGGAGTGGGAAATGATCAGGGTACACTGGTGCTCATACTGGAGGTGAAATTTCCTTGCCTGGGTGATGTGATAATGCACAGTCGAAGACATGTGATGGTGCATCGGCCCACATGGTGGCCCTTGCGGTTTTTAATTGCATGCATGGTGCACTATATAATTATCTGTGGCAGGTAGAGGCTTGTTTGGCCCACCCCCTTCGAATGTCATGTACTTGTGATTTCTACTGAGTACAAGTGTGATTCTTTTACTAAGCTGATTTGGACTGGCCGTTTGCGTGAAATAAGTTTGAATAGTATGAGCAAAAATGATACTTTATGATTCCAACCATAATAAAGCAAAACATAGAACGGAAAAAAGTTTGTACCTGTGCTGGATCATTTGAGCTGCTCGTATTCTTGAACGTGCCAACTAGTGGTGATAGTGAGACATCTAAGACCGTTTTTGCATATCCTTTGTTTTTGAATGATAGTTTTAACAGTTTCTTCCCCCAGTTCAACTGCACTAAGTACGACGAGTGGCTGCTAATTTGTTTTAAAGTTAGACTATATCAAAACAGGCCAGTAAAAATTGTCTATTCCTCAACTAGTTTACTTTGCTAAATGGACGAGGCATAAAAGTTCGTTTTTAGGTGTTTTTCGGCCCTGGAGCGGCGTGCAGGAGTAACTATGCGAATCAACGGATCGATGTAATGGATGGCATGAAAAAAGCATGAACATTTCAAGCTGCTTAGCAGATTTGGTTGTAGCATACAATAGTTGGAGATTAATTGATCGGTGAACATTGACTAGATAATTAAGAAAGCTCAGGAAAAGTAAGCATGGACTGGGAAAATAGATTGGAGGGCAGCAAACTTTACCATGTTGTGAGCCATGCAGGGGGTTCCGGTGCTCGAGGGGATCCTTTGATGGAGTTGCTCGTTCTCTCTGATCAAGCCTGCTTGTTGGTAGTCGGACACGGTTATATCAGCAGGCTCCTGCCTTGGCCCTTGCCGAGTTATCTGGAGCTCGATAAGGGTCATCAGCTCTGCTAGATATTGTAGGTCGCCAGTAGACAGGGATTGTGGTGTCCAAGTTGGGGCCACAGGCGTGTGCTGCCCTTGGCCGCCGTCTCTGGATTGTTCTGCTCCCTCACCCAGGAGCGCCAAAAAAATATTGACGGTTAGCGTAAAAAAAAAGACCTATCCTCACATATCCATGGAGGCAACACGAAATTTTTATAAGAGACGGAGTCATTCAAATTTGCCAACGCGGTGAATGATATTCTTTTTCTTGAGCAAAACGAAAGGAATTGAAACAAGAAGAATGAGTATGATTGGGAGGAGCCACCTGTGCGCTTGCCATGCCGACCGATGATCAAGTCTCTGGCGTCGATCACCGTTCGTGCAGCGATATCAGCTTGTTGATGAGGAACAACCAGTGTACGAGAAAGAGTGTTTGTGTGTGTTCCTCGACCAGGGGAGACCTATGCAGCAGTCAGACCGGGAGAACACGGTAGTGCTTTGCTACTAGCGTGCAGCGCGGCGATGTGGGTTAAATGCAGTGCCAGGATGCTGGTCCCCTGTCCCTCTCCATGGGATGAGGAGCGCGCAGGACCAATGGTGGTCAACACTAAGCGATGAGTGATGACATCGTGTGAATTTAACGTCTCTTGGTTCATGATGTGCAAGCACAGGATGCGACGTGGCGGTCGGCGGATGCGGTGAAGGTCAAGCGAAAGGTTCATGCCGATGGACCAAGGGCGGTGAAGGATGAACGCGAGTAGGCTTGGACCGAGGGACCGGAGAAGTCCAGACGGAGTCACGGACGATCCACGTGATGCACTGAAGAGCAAGAGTATATCGACGGATGGAGACAGCGTCAGCCAAGTCGAGCATGAAAGCGAAGGCAAGTCAAGTAGGCGGCCCGTGCGGCGTGCGGCGGGAGCGCGAAAGACATGAAGGCGTCAAGGCTCGACGGGAGGTCGGACACGCGTTATCATCGAGGCGGTCGCGTGGCGACCAAGTGGAGATGGACGGTTTGGGTGGTTTGGGCCTCAAAACCACCGTGCAGGCGGGTTTTCCGGTTGGGGTCTCAAAACCGCGGGCGCATCCGGTGCGGCCGGATTGACGGAGTGGAGGACACGTGACGCCATCGTGAAGCTTGCGTCGAGGCGAAGCAAAGTCGTGAAGACGACGCGTCCGTCCGATGGCTCTATAAAAAGTTGGATCATTTTGCCCCTGCATAGGCATGTATCTGAGTTATTAGGGTATGGTTATTTTCGTCTTTAGACGAGAACCATTAATAGAGGGGTATAGCTAGTTGTCATCTCATCCCTTGAAACCCTTCCTAATTTGTGGATCAGTGCTTGTACCAAAATCTTCATATGAATGGAGACCCGAACCTCCTTTTTGTCCTCCGGGATTGAAGATTTGAGTGCAAGATTTGTTGTTCTTGCGTTTTTCTTTTTCAGTATTTTCGGGTGAATTTTGGGCGAATTTTCGTTCGTCACGATTTCGACCTGGATTAATGAAATTGATTGAGGGATTTTGTTGGTAGGATCCTTGTGAGCAACTTTGGTTCAATCACCCCTTAAATTCCTCGCGAAACCGATCCAGATTTTGAGTTTTTGTCAAGAACATGTTCTCGCTGGGGTTTCCGTTTTTTCGCTCGATTCGCGATGAATACTTGAGCTTTTCGTGAACTTCTTCGTGGATCTATTAGATCGTTGGGTTGTGCATCTATGGCTAAAGTTTTACTCGAATCCATCGTGTTTTGAGGAAGCAGTTTGCATTTGAAGCCGCGGGTGTTCTTGTTTTGTCGTTCTCGGTTCGGTCTCGTTTGCTTCCTGCGCAGGTCGACCAAGCAGCAGCAGAGGCAAGCAGAGGCGCACGAGGCAAGCCGAGGCAGCGCACGGTGCAGCTCGTGGCACGCGGCGCGCTCGCGCAGCACGGCCAGCGGCGGCGGCGCTCGGGGCGACGTCCAGTTCGCTCGGCACACGCGCAACGCAGGCAGCGGGCGGCGGCGCCTGCAGCAGCTGCGTGCGCAGGCCAACGCACGCGCGCGGCACGCGAGCTCTCGGGGAGCACGCGGCCCAGCTCGTGGAGCAGGCCGCCTGCCCAAGCTTCAGCAGGCTCCGTAGGCCAGGGCTCAAGGCAGGCCGAGCGGCTTGGCTTGCAGGCAGCCCACGCGCTGCCCGAAGTGAGCAGGCCGGTGCTGGTGCACAGGCCGACCGGGGGAGGCTGCACTGAAGCCCAGGTGGAAGCAGAGGAAGCAGACCGGGATCAAGCTCACGGCCCAGGTTACTTCAACGCTGCTTTGCAAGTTATTTTCAGCACACGATATTTATTCCTTGCACTCCTATTAAATAGACTTGATGATTAATGCTTACTTGTTGTTACTAATATCTAGTGGTATTTTGCATGCTTAGTTGACTTGTGTTAATGAGCTCTAATTGTTAATCTTTACATGCTTAATCAAGTAAGCTTTAATTGGTTTGTAGTGATTAGTTCTAGTCTTTTTGGCGAGATTTTGTGATCGGCTTTTGGTTAAGCTTTGCTTCCACTTGGTTTGAGCTTTGTTAATTATTGATGAATCATTGCATGCTTGCTAAGTAAAGTTTTGGTGTTGGCTTTGCTCGAGTGAATCCCTTTACTTTAGCTTCCGCTTGTGATGTGTTTTTGGTACTGTGGTTAGTCGTCGCTTCCGTTTTGCGTCGATCTTTTCTTATCGTTCTTATGGTAAGCTTGTCACTCATATCATCCTAACGGTGTGCTGTGAAGTGCCAATCAGAATATAGACCTTGCTTCTCGGACCGGCGAGTATTTTTAAAATCTCCCGTTCATTCCCCCTCTCGGATCGCGCCCGTTTCGGTCCTTCCGTAACTTTGAGGCCCTGCACCAGGTTGTGGTCGCTGGTAGTCAACTCTCCACAGCTTGTTGTAGCTTCCAGATTTGTACCTCATCGGGCCGCTGCACGTGCACAGTTGCAGTATCTGTGTGCCTCCCGGACCAAAGCCTGCAACGCGGTCATGCTACGGAGTCTAGATGTCATTCATCACTGTCTGTATGTATATTTTATTCTTCTGGCAGGCTTGTGGCCCTGAAGTGATCATCGTCAACAGTGTTGTAGACCTCCCCTATAGCCAGCAGTCCCTTCAGGTCCTCCCTGTGTGCACAAAAATAAGAAGGTGAATAGTTTACAGTACAATACCATGTTACATCAGTAATATGGAGGGTACTATTTTTACAACTATTGGACCGTACCTGATAGTTTTGATTGGACTTGATGTGATTAGAGCTAGCTGCTTGATACTGACCCCAGCAAAGTCGGACCTGTATACGGTGTAGAAATCAAAATCGAGTGCCGGGAAAAAAGGGATGGAAACAACAATCAAATTTGACACTCTCGTAGCTGTGACTTTTACATTTTCTCATGTCCACGAATTGTGCGCGGACGAGATCTATTGGCTCCTCCGGCTTTGCACGTTGCTGCAGAGGTTGGGCTAACCATGTTACCTACGAAACGATGGTAACCTAATTAGTTCCTTTTTACGATCAGTGCTTAAGACAGTTTAAATTAGGGACTACTAAAAGAGTGTGTGCTGATGCCTGCTTGCTGCTGGTCCCTGCTTTCAGCGATAGGTGTGAGTGAATCACCGAGAGGAAGTGGTGGGTCACCTCGTTGAAGTCTGTTACTTTTCTATCATTTGTACAGTTGATCAGGTACCACCAGGTTTTGCAGATGTTTAATTAAATTTATTAATTACCGGTGGTTACCTTGTACTAAAACACTGTATGCTGCGTCCCAGCCCTCGGTCAACTATTTTCCCGCTTCGTATGCACCACCGCTGCCAAAAAAAGGTGTTATTTCAAATGTATCTGTTAAACCGGCTTGAAAAGCATATAAAAAAAGGTGTTATTTCATACGTTATGCCCTGTAGGACTTGACCATGCTGGCCTAAATCAAATACCCTGCAGGCAGATCGTGTTTGAAGGCGTTAATTACATACGATATGTCCGCTAACGTGACTGTGAAGTTGTCAATGTTTACCAGTAAACTCTGGGGATTGTTCCGGTCCCGTCAAACAGAATGAACTCCACCTTTAGCTCATCTATTCTAATATCCCTCACCGTCGCTACCAATCTGACCTGCGTTGCGTTACGAAAAAGGTCTGTTGTTAATAAACGTTGTGATCATTTGGAGAAATAAAAATCTAGCTGTGTGTGTTTACTGTAGTGATTTCTGTGTTATTAACAATGAATCCAAGTTCAGGATCCGCTCTGGTTGCCTCGTTCAACTGCTTGCACGTTACCGGCATGAGTGTGCGGGTGCGCTGATCCTGCTCGCAGATGATAGAATGCTTCAAACTTTGAGACTTGACTGCTGCTACGTAGTTTTGGGTAGTGGGGGTGGCAAGGATCCTAGCCGTGTTTGATTCAGTTGCAAAATCGTATTGGTTCATGAACTCTACGATGCGTGCTAGTATAAAAAATCATCAGATGCAGCAAATGATTTGTGGAGCATAACAACGTGGTAGCACGAGCACATACACCGATTAGAAAACGATCCGTGGGCACTCCAATGGATCCACGGTACAGCACATTATCTTAATATAAACGGTTACATGGTTCATGGAGTTCAAATTTGCTACCTAAAATACTTGTTGGACAGATTCCTGAGGTACTTTTCCAGAATTGTTGGTAAGGAGGGGCGGTGGGCACACAGTATCCCTAATGGGGGAGGCAGAGCACGACCGGCAGAGCCTAACCATACCTACATCTCGCGCTGACCCGATCTGACCCGGGTGACGGTTGTTTCACGCGTCGGCGATGCCATGGCCGGCGCGGCTACTGGCTGTTGCGTGCGTGTCGCTGGCGGCGAAGATGGAGGACTACCGCGCGGTGGCGCTGTCCGAGTTCCGCGCCGCCGACGAGTACACCTTCAGCCGCGACTCCATCCGGCGGATGGAGCTGCTTGTGCTGTCCACCCTTGGGTGGCGCATGTGCGGCGTCACCCCCTTCGATTACCTCCCCTGCCTCTCAGCCAGGCTAAGCCGATGCGGCGGTGGACGAGGTCTTGTCGTGGGTACGGCTGCCGCACTGATCTTTACTGCCGCTGAAGGTCAGCTTTTCTTTTCCGCCACTCCAATCGCATCACCCAAATTATTTGTTGATGCCTCAAAATCTGAGGCGTGGCTTTGTTCTTGCAGCTGCCAGCGTCATCCACCACCGGCCATCCACCTTGGCCGTCGCCGCCGCTCTAGGGGCGATCCATGGCGCTTTGCCAAAGGAGGCGCTTGAATCGAAGATGACCAGCTTTGCTCAAACCAACTTGATCGACAAGGTAATGCACGCGGAGCACCTGTTCGAGATTGCTGCGTGATTTGTACGACGGTCATCGTCGTCTACTTTTTATCAGGAGGACGTCTACGCCTGCCACTGCCTGATGCTGAGCGCGTGCGAGAACTCGCCGGCTGCAATCACTAAGGCATCCAAGAGGGCGTCGCCGCCATCCAGCACCGTGCCGACCCGCGCTGAAAGCATGTACGAGCCCGTGCCCGTTGACGCGTCGTCGCCGCTGGCCGCTGAGAGGAGCAACCAGAAGAAGGCGAGGCTGCTCCAGAAGCGTTGCGAGTGCGAGTCCGGTGGCGACGCACGAGGAGCGCATGCGAGTGCACAGGGGCGGAGCTTGCCTCGGTCAGGCCAGGGGGGATCGCCCCGGCGGTGATGCGGCCGCATATCCGCATGAACGTTTGGTTGGAGCGGCGACGAGGATGATTATGATCGAGAAGAAGGGACGAGAGGAAAAAAATATAACATTGCTACGTGGGAACCACGTTTTCACACGCGTCAAGGGATCAAACTACTCGTAACCGAACCACAAGTCATAACGATCTTACTGTTACTAATTGGAGGCTTTTAAGTCGCCTAGGATCCTAGATGGACACTCTAAAAAATTAGAGAAATTCTAGAAACTCTCACAAAAATCAGAAACATCTGACCATCAATCCGACAATCTAATTATAATAACCATTGGATTTATTATCGTTCCACTAAATTACCCACCTCTGTCATTATGAAAATAGACTAAACTAACCCCCTAAATATGTATCTAAATTACCCACATCTGCCATTATAAAATATAATCTAAAGTACCCTCTAAACATGTATCTAAATTACCCACCTATACCATTATAAAAATAATCTAAAGTAATATCCTAATCTTCATGTAAATTATCCACCTATTGCATTATAAGAATAATGCAAATAACCCTCTAAATATGCATATAAGTCCAATTATATCATTATTTATCTAAATTACCCACCTCTGTCATTAAAAAATATAATCTAAAGTACCCCCTAAATATGTATGTAAATTACCAACCTATGCCATTATAAAAAATAATCTAAAGTAACCTCCCAAACTTCATGTAAATTACCACCTATTGCATTATAAGAATAATGCAAATAACCCCTAAATATGCATATAAGTCCAATTATATCATTATTAAAAGTTAAAGTAACTCATAAATTTGAATCTAAATTATATAATTATAACAAAATATTAAAGTGTTCCAATATAATGTCTAAATTACTATTTCTATCATTATTAATATATTATTTATATAAAATACTACTCATGATGTGTGTCACCATGTATTCATTTATGAGAGAAGAGATAAGAATACCAATTTTTATGTTGTTCACGTGGTTCAAACAAATAGTTCAATTAAATACATATTAAACACATATGGAGGTGTGATGCAAAGTAAAAAAAGTTGTTACTAAATAAACCTATTGCAACCAGATAATGATAAATATGTATCTTTTAGAGTACTGTGTTAGAATATTTAATAGATGAAAGATAGTATAAGATAAATAATTATAATTATTAGTTATAAATCTTACTTTTATATTAATTTTAACTAGCCGTGCAGTAGCACGGGTTGATAGACTAGCAGTGATTAATTAAAATAAATCTCACATATTTGAGCCGCTCCATCCGTAGCCGCTCGATCCGTAAGGCCTTTTTTTAAGCTGGTGCTACGTGCTCTACAGCCGTAGGCACGCAGTAAGAAACATAGCGCGCAGTAGTCCCCCCATCACCCACCCCGACACACACATTGCGTGGACTACAGCCGATCACATCAGAAGTGACCGCACGGGTTGCCCCTTTGAGGATCAATGGTGGTCAACCCTAAGTGATGAGTGATTGATAACATTATGTGAGTTTGATGTCTCTTAGCTCATGATGTGCAAGCACAGGATGCGACGTGGCGGTCGACGGATGCGGTAAAGATCAAGCGAAAGGTTCATGCCGATGGACCAAGTGCGGTGAAGGATGAACGCGAGTAGGCTTGGACCGAAGGACCGGAGAAGTCCAGGCGGAGTCACGGGCGATCCACGTGATGCACTGAAGAGCAAGGGTACGTCGACGGATGGAGACAGCGTCGGCCAAGTCGAGCGTGAAGGCGATGGCAAGTCAAGTAGACGACCTGTGCGGCGGGAGCACGAAAGACTTGAAGGTGTCAAGGCTCGGCGGGAGGTCGGGCACGCGTTATCATCGAGGCGGTCGCGTGGCAACCAAGCGGAGATGCACGGTTTGGGTGGTTTGGGCCTCAAAACCGGGGGCGCATCCGGTGCGGCCGGATTGGCGGAGTGGAGGACACGTGGCGCCATCGCGAAGCTTGCGTCGAGGCGAAGCAAAATCGTGAAGGTGACGCGTCCGTCCGATGGCTCTATAAAAAGTTGGACCATTTTGCCCCTGCGTGACTATGTATCTCAGTTATTAGGGTAGGGGTATTTTCGTCTTTAGGTGAGGACCATTAATAGTGGGGTATGACTAGTTGTCATCCCATCCCTTAAAATCCTAGTTCATTTTGCTCTTTGTTTTACTAATTTTCGGATTAGTGCTTGTACCAAAATCTTCATAGGAATGGAGGTCCGAACCTCCTATTGTCCTCCGGGATTGAAGATTTGTGTGCAAGATTTGTTGTTCTTGCATTTTTCTTTTTTGTATTTTCGGGTGAATTTTGGACGAATTTTCGTTCGTCACGATTTCGGTCCGGATTAATAAAATTGATTGAGGGGTTTTGTTGCTAGGATTCTTGTGAGCAACTTTGGTTCAATCACCCCTTAAATCCCTCGCGAAATCGATCAAGATTTTGAGTTTTTGTCAAGAACGTGTTCTTACTAGAATTTCTGGTTTTTCGCTCGATTCGTGATGAATACTTGAGTTTTTCATGAGCTTTTTCTTGGATCTATTAGGTCCAATAGTTGTGCATCTACGGTTCAAGTTTGTTCGAATCCATGGAGTTTTGAGGGAGTATTTTGGATTCAATGTTTTGGGAGCTTTTGGGTTTTGATCTCTGTTCCTTCCTGTGCAGATCGAGCAGGAGCGCTCGCGTGAGGGAGCTCGTCCAGGCGAGGGCGCTTGGCCCAGGTGCACGCAGGAGGCAGGCAGCTCCTGTGCGCGACCCAGCGGCAGCAGTGGCTTGCTCAGCTCGTCCCGGTTGGTCGGCGCACGGCAAGCAGCAGCAGAGGCACGCACGCAGCAGGAGGGCAGCGACGCTTGGCTCGGCTCAGGTGTGCAGGTGCGAGTGCACTCGTCGTCGGCCACGGCAGGCGAGCAAGCATAGCATCTTGGCCCAGAGCAAGTGCAGGTGAGCAGCAGCCATCACTTTCGTGTTACAGCTTTGGTTCATTTGATTAATCATTTACTTGCTTGCTGTGTCACGCTGCCTGGCTATCTTTGAGTTAATCCTTCTGCAAAACATTGGTCCCCTGCTACTTTTGCTAATCTTTGCTTATCCTGCTAGTTACCAGATGTTGTTACAATTAATTATCCTCTTGCATGCTGGTAGCTCGGTTATCTCTTTGTTGCTTGTGATTTCGGTTATCACTCTATTTATTTAATTGAGCAAGTTTGATTAGAGCAAGTGAATTAGCTAGATGCTTGTCTTTTCGGAAAAGCTTTTTCGGCGTTTTGGTTAATTGTTGCGGAAATTGTTGCTTCCGCTTTCGTCGAGCTTTTTCCTAGAGTGAGTTTGTCACTAGTTGACTCGTGTCATCCTAACGATGTGTTGTGGAGTGGCAATCGGAACATAGATCTTGTTCTCTGATCGGCGAGAATTTTTTAAGGCTTCTATTCACTCCTCCCCTCTCTGGTCGCCCATTTCGGTCCTTCACCCTTGCGTGGACCTCGCCGAGCAACCATCAGCGGCGCTAGCGTGTGAGGCGATGCCTCTACCGTAGTTGGCAGTTGCGGAGAAATCTGTACAGTGCAAGGCGGTTGTAGCAAGTCCTCTACCCTCTTCATCTTCCGACCGGATTTGACAATCGGCGGATTCAAGTCGTATATGGGCGCAGGCATGTTGTCCACTCCATGGTTAATAAGCTGAAAACAGAAATCAAGACAAAACTTAATGCCTTCACACGGAGTCATTGGAGCTCATTCACACACACACACACATCTATATATATATATTAGTCAATCACTTTCGAGATCAATGGCACATAAACTAAAAATATGCATAAATGATGTTTTGGATATGCTTTGGAAAGAATGGTACAATCGTACCGACATTGAGGATTCCAGCATTCGTCACACAAGGATAGCACAAAATGGCATCATTGTGGTGCTGAGGATGACATCTACTATTAAACTTGTAAGGCTTGATATCCCAATGCACCATGTCACTGTATGATGTGACTATGTGAGTCACCATTAGAGTGTCGTTCATATGTTCAACCTTGTAGGACTCGAAGCTGGGATGAATAAAAGCTAGGAACATTCTAGCATCCCTCGGTCAGCTTTAAATGTAGCTATGAACCCTTTCTAGTGTTACGTCAACGCTTTCCACATATATACATGGATACAAACAATTGTTGATGAAATTCCCTCAATTTAATTCTTAGCTTGAACGAGTCAAAAAGAGAAAAATAACTGAGGAACTCTTGTATTATTAAAGGAGGCAGAAAAGGATGGGAATTACACTTTGCCATTGCTGAAATCTATATGTAAAAATGTTGCAATTACTTAAATACAATTTTTAAGTTGTTGGAGCTCTATATTTCACTGCCACTAAGGTTAGGCAAGAAGGTAAGACGATGTATCCTTAAGCAAGGAGACTTGGAATATTTTATCAACAATCTAAGATTAAAATTAAGACTAACAAATCGAATCTCGCACGGGCTATATGCTCCAGCATATCTTGACCACAAAATATCAAGGAGGGCAGGAATAGAGAAGTACATGATTCACATGACTTGGATTGCAGTGAGCACAGGAAAAGTAGGAGTAAAAACCTTGAATTAAATAAATTTCCCATATCGAAGAAAAAACAAGAAGAGTAGGAGACTTTGTGAAGCAAAGCAACAACATATCACACCAAGAAACCTCCAAACGGTGTGATTCTGGCAACAGGAGCACCATTTTGAATTCCATGGCCTTGTTTGGACTCTCTTCTTCTATATTTACATCATTTTAATGTTTCCTTTGGTATCTTGCAAGCATATCACACCGGGAAACCTCCAAACGGTGTCGCTTTTGTCCAGCTCAGAATATAACTAGCCCCAAGCCTCTGCCTATTCGTGCCACTACCATGGACTGTTATGAATCTAAAGTGTGGATCATGTTTTCATTGTCTGCTGAACGAAAAATGACAAAAAAAAAGTATGGGTCGGTGTTAATAATATTTCAAGAACAAAGACTGCGCGTTCACTTCCAAAGCTACAACTAGATTTTAGGCTAATCAATTGAACCTCACACAGCTATATATGTATATACTCCTTACTCCAGCACCTTGACTGTGAAGTATCTCGGAGGTGAGGGATAAAGAATTACATGTTTGGAATGAATAATTGGTCGTGTGGTGGAGCTCAAGTAGAGTATAGTTGAAGAGTTTGGGAAAGCAACCACATATGAGATCTCTGAGTTGCTAACAGGAATTATTC
Organism: Panicum miliaceum; assembly: GCA_032594955.1. Taxonomy (NCBI): domain Eukaryota; kingdom Viridiplantae; phylum Streptophyta; class Magnoliopsida; order Poales; family Poaceae; genus Panicum; species Panicum miliaceum. The sequence continues at coordinate 5,553,620 of CM064064.1, forward strand.
TGAAGTCATCAACCTCGTTAATCATGGAGGCATTACAATAATGGAGAGATACAAAGTCATGTGTTGTCAGCATGTTGAAAAATCTTCCAAATAGAAATAGATATTCAGGATTATATGCTGCCATTTGATTGAAGACCTACAAGCAACACGACAGCCTAAAATAAACTGTTATGTCACCTTGCTATTTTTGGATTCTCATCTCTAATCTGTTTTATTCTCATTGTTTCCTCGTGATTCTTGCAAGTGTCTCACACCCACAAACCTCCGAATGGTGTCGCTTTTGTCCATTGGAATATTAGTAGACCCAGCCTCTGCCTGTTCATGGCACTATCTATTATCGTCTGTTACGAATTTAAAGTGTGGATCATGTTGTTTTCATTCTCTGCTGAACAAACGTGACAAAAAATATCTCTATGAGTTTCACTATAGTCATAGTAAGCCAGAAGGTAACAAAACATGTAGCTCCATTATATTTGAAATATCACTTGTATATGCCCAAGTTTCCTTAAGAATCACAACGAATTTATAGGTCATATTCTCTGTATAAACCTAATTTTGTTATGAAGGGTGGTAATAGATCATGGCACTTATGCCTCATTCACAATCCAACTTAATCCAAATTAATTTTAGCTCAAAAACATATGTTATTTTGGCCCGGCTATTATTGAGCCTGATCCTTAAATTTGTTAGTATAAATTATTGAGCCCGATCCTTAAATTTGTTAGTATAAACTATTAAGCCCTTTACCACCCCTATATGGAGCTAAAACCAGAGAAGATATAGCTCAATTTGCTCACTACTTTGATTTCAACCCAATATGAGTTGTGTAACAGTTCAAGTAATCGAATATACTGGGGGTGGGGGTGTTGCAATGCTATGTAAAGCACAAACTTTGGTTCTCTTGGAATATTCTACCTCAAAGAAAACACTGGCATGCATGTGTATGATGGAAAAGTAACAGTGGCGAATGTTAAAGCTATGATTATTTAAGAAGAAAAAATGGTTTTAAAACATATATAAACACACAATTATAAACACTTTACAAATTTTGGCACATTGAGATTTCAACAATGGCCCACGTGTAGGCTTAATCTTTAGGCATTTCTATAGATAACTTATGTGCACGTACTTTATAGCAAAGGCTGAACACTAAACTAATTGGAAAGCATGTATTATTGTGGTTACCAATTGCTACTCATCAACCCCCATGGTGACCAAAAAAAATTTGGTCCAACCAACAATACAGCATTAAGGCTCAAGCATTACTTATCATGGAACTTGTGAATCATGTTTTTTTATAATTTAATCATGTTTTCATTGTCTCTTGAGCAAACATGACAAAAGGTGGAACATAAGATGGTGATATGCATACCTTCCTTGTATCTGTATGAGTTTTATTACCATAGTCACGGCGAAGCAAATTAGATAGACTTTTGATTGGAAATTACCATAGCCCCTTGACGAGGACATCAACACCAACGATACATCCACTCCGACACAAGTACCTATTGCTGGTCCTATTACTCGTACTCGTGCGCATCAACTTAATCATCAGGTGCGTTCAAATCTAAGCTCATGTACATCATGTTTAGACCATGGAGACCCGTGTACTCTTGTTTTGCTTAGGAACCAAGGAGGCGACCGAAAGGGAAACGGATTCGCGCAGGCTGGATTCGGACTGCAGAACAGTACCAACTTGTGACGGACACCACGGTCGCATATGAACTCGGATTGGGGCGTTCAAGTACTTCGTGGAAAGGTTATGAAGTTTTCTTTCAAACGGATCTGACCTCATATCCATATCTGTTACGAGTCGGCCGCAATCGTAAAATTAATACAGAGTCCTTTTCTGCACATGGTGCTGCGTCACCCTGTTTTGGCCCAATGGGCCGTGTATCAAGTTGAGTCCATTACGGACGCGTCCTAGGGTTGGAGTACGACCCCAACACCCCTGTGGTCGTCCTCCCACGTACTTATACCCCTTAGACACCACCAAGGATGCTTGGGTTTTGTTTAGATCAAGTTTAGCCTTCGCTACTTGCTTGCAAGCGCGCGTGCTGGATCAGCCGCCCGTCTTCTTGTCTTCGGAACCCCACCATTATTGAGATTGCGTGTGAAACCTTCATTTACATCTAGTAAATTCAATACTTGTCATACTTGTTCTTGCTAGTTCTTCAATTGCTTGCAGGACGAGTGCCCTAGTGGCCGGGTGCCGCGCTCCACAAGATCGCGACAGCCATTGAAGGGGGTGTATCGGTTGCTAAGGCGCAGCTTGGAAGGCTGTAGTCGGGCCGTGAACGTCGCCTCCATCGACCAATCGAGTTATCCACGCCTCTCATCGAAAGATCGGGAATCAAACCCTAGCGGGTCGCCATTAGTTGGTAATCAGAGCAAGGTTTATCGGTGAGAGACTTCTAATTCTTCGCTGTTTTATTTTTCCTATAGTCCAGAAAAGCCAAAAAAAATAGTAGATTAGTTAACCTTCAATCCTATAAACTCGTTTGAGCCTTTGCTAGCACTGCTTAGTTAGGGCTTGTTGAATTTTCGGTTGCATCAGTTGCGTCGAGTTGCTGGTCTTAGTTTTAGTCCTTTAGAGTTTCGAGTTCTTGTCACGTTCTAGTCACAACCGTGCGCTACCATACATACTCCGTGTTGGCGGAATCCGAGTCCATATTCGTGTTCAAGTCCGAGTTAGATTCTGTGTTGGTTTGTGACCGAATCGCACGCAGTGCTGTGATTCGAGTAGGGATCGGTTTCCTAGTTCGAATTGGTTATTGCGCCGTGTTATAAAATTCCATTGCTATTCGCACTTGTACTGCATATTTTGTAGCGCTCGAGAAAGGCAGAAGTAGTCTCGGCTTACTCAAACCACAACTTTGCACGAATACATATAGTCTCGGCTTACTCCAGAGAGAGAGAGAGAGTTTGTGTGCTGTGTGGCTCTTTTACCGGAATACCCCTACCCTTTTGGGAAAAGTTTGTGTGCTGTGTGGCTCTTTTGAAGTCTTTTAGGTTATATAATCAGTTTTGAGGATCCCCTGAAAAAAAAAGAAAAAAAAAGAAGGAAAAAAAAGAAAAAAAAAGAAAAAGAAGAAAAAGAAGGGAAGAAAAAGGGGCTGTTCTTTGTGCATCTTTTTTGTTCTTCGGTGGTGTCTCGTGACTTCATTTGTGTCCAGGCTCGCGTCTGTAGCACGGTCTAGGTTAGGACCAGCATAGTACCGCCGTTGAACGATTTTTCATCTTGCTTTTGTAACTAATGTGGTGCTAGTTCATCCTTGCTTCAGCCCACCTATAGCTCCACATATTCGACTACAGCTTGACAGGCCCTGTTGTTGCGGCACCGATACACTTCATCCCACAGTTGTAGACTTGTTGGTTGCCGTTCCCTCCTGTTGAGCAAGTTAAGAATTGGTAAGAGCTTGTGTAACAGGTTGAGTGTGAGCGCCTTGCAGTAGCTACATCCCATTAATCCCATTAGTTGTAGGATCTTATTTCTTCACCTATTTTCGTGTTTCCTTTGTTCATCTAACCATGACAGGATCAGAGGGTGATGGGAGTTTAGGTCACTCTCCTCGTACAAAGGGAATCATACAACATTTTGAAAATAAGATGAGGAGGCATGTAGATGGGCTTGCTGAAGATATGCTGGTGTCAAATGATAAGATTGGGCAGTTGGAGGCCACGCAGCTTGCCACAACCAAGCTTACAAGGCTGGAGACGTCGGTCGCTCATATTGACCAAAGCCTTGCTGCTCTTTTGAGGCGTTTTGATGAGATGCATGCTAGAACTGCAAATGGGCATGAGGGAGAAAACAAGAAGGATGAGCGTGTCGAGGATAATTGGGATGATTATGTCGCTGATACTGAACTAGATGACCAAGATGCTCCTAGTCGCCGACGACTGCGAACTAATCGGAGAGGTATGGGTGGACATCGACGACGTGAGGTACATAATAATGATGATGCTTTCAGTAAAATAAAATTTAAGATACCTTCTTTCGATGGAAAATACGATCCTGATGCATACATTACTTGGGAAATTGCTGTTGATCAAAAGTTTGCATGTGATGAATTTCCTGAGAATATACGTGTTAGGGCTGCTACTAGTGAATTTACTGATTTTGCCTCTGTTTGGTGGATAGAACATGCTAAGAAAAATCCTAATAATATTCCACAAACCTGGGATGCCTTGAAACGGGTCATGCGGGCTAGATTTGTTCCTTCTTACTATGCGCGTGATCTGTTACATAGATTGCAACAATTGAGACAGGGTAATAAAAGTGTAGAAGAATACTATCAGGAATTACAAATGGGTGTGTTGCGTTGTAATTTAGTGGAGGATGAGGAACCTGCTATGGCTAGATTTTTAGGAGGTTTGAATCGAGAAATTCAGGACATTCTTGCTTATAAAGATTATACTAACGTAACCCGTTTGTTCCATCTTGCTTGTAAAGCTGAAAGGGAAGTGCTGGGACGACGTGCTAGTACAAGAACTAATATTTCTGCAGGAAAACCTTCATCATGGCAGCCGCGCACATCTACCTCATTAACCGGACGGGCTCCTGCACCTTCTACATTTCCGAGTCGGTCGACAATACCCGCTCCGTCCAACGATAAGACACGTGCTCCCCCAACAAATTCAGCAACCACGACTGTCCAGAAACCAGCCACGAGTGCATCTTCGGTTGCCTCCACGGGAAGGACAAGAGATATTCAGTGCCATCGATGCAAGGGCTTTGGCCACGTGCAACGTGACTGCCCTAACAAGCGCGTTTTGGTGGTCAAAGGAGATGGTGGGTATTCCTCTGCTAGTGATTTTGATGAAGATACACTTGCTTTGCTTGCTGCTGACCATGCAGGTACTAAGGAACAACCAGAAGAGCAGATTGGTGCAGAGGATGCAGATCATTATGAGAGCCTCATTGTGCAGCGTGTACTTAGTGCATAAATGGAAAAGGCGAAGCAAAATCAACGGCATACACTGTTCCAAACAAAGTGTGTTATTAAAGAGCGTTCATGCCGTTTGATAATTGATGGAGATAGCTGCAACAACTTGGCTAGCAGCGATATGTCGAGAAGCTTGCACTTAAAACAAAACCGCACCCACATCCATATCACATTCGGTGGCTCAACAATAGTGGTAAGGTCAAGGTAACGAGATTGGTACGAATTAATTTCGCTATTGGTTCATATCATGATGTTGTTGAATGCGATGTTGTGCCTATGGAAGCTTGTCATATTCTGCTAGGTAGACCATGGCAATTTGATACCGATAGCATGCATCATGGTAGATCAAATCAATATTCTCTTATACATCATGATAAGAAAGTCGTTTCGCTTCCTATGTCACCATAATCTATTGTGCGTGATGATGTTGCTAAAGCTAAGAGAACTAAAGCTGAGATCGATAAGAATGCCAAATCTGTTAGTAGCAGGGAAGATGAGATAAGATTGAAAGGACATTGCTTGCTTGCTACCAAGTCTGATATTAATGAATGGATTGCTTCCACTTCTGTTGCCTATGCTTTGGTGTGCAAGAATGCTTTGATTTCAGTTCACGATATGCAGCATTCTTTGCCCCCGGCTGTTGCTAACCTTTTGCAGGAGTATTCTGATGTGTTCCCAAGTGAGATACCAGCGGGGCTGCCACCAATACGAGGGATTGAGCACCAAATTGACCTTATTCCTGGTGTATCGTTGCCAAACCGTGCGCCATACAGGACAAATCCGGAAGAAACTAAGGAAATTCAGCGACAAGTGCACGAACTACTCGACAAAGGTTACGTGCGTGAGTCTCTTAGTCCTTGTGCTGTTCCGGTTATTTTAGTGCCTAAAAAGGATGGAACATGGCGTATGTGTGTTGATTGTAGGGCTATTAATAATATCACAATTCGATATCGACACCCTATCCCTCGTTTGGATGATATGCTTGATGAATTGAGTGGTGCTATTGTGTTTTCCAAAGTTGATTTGCGTAGTGGGTACCACCAGATTCGTATGAAATTGGGAGATGAATGAAAAAACTGCTTTCAAAACTAAGTTCGGGTTATATGAGTGGTTAGTCATGCCTTTTGGGTTAACTAATGCACCGAGTACTTTCATTAGATTAATGAACGAGGTTCTGCGTGCTTTCATTGGGAAATTTGTTGTTGTCTACTTTGATGATATATTGATTTACAGCAAATCTTTCGATGAACATCTTGATCACTTACGTGCTGTTTTTAATGCTTTACGAGATGCACATTTATTTGGTAACCTTGAGAAGTGCACCTTTTGCACCGATCGAGTGTCTTTTCTTGGCTATGTCGTGACTCCACAGGGAATCGAGGTTGATCAAGCCAAGGTGGAAGCTATACATGGATGGCCTATACCGAAGACTATCACGCAAGTGCGGAGTTTCCTAGGACTTGCTGGTTTCTATCGTCGTTTTGTGAAGGACTTCAGCACTATTACCGCGCCTTTGAATGAGCTTACAAAGAAGGGAGTGCCTTTTAGTTGGGGTAAAACACAAGAGAACTCCTTCAACACGCTGAAAGATAAGTTGACACATGCACCTCTCCTCCAACTCCCTGATTTTAATAAAACCTTTGAGCTTGAATGTGATGCTAGTGGCATTGGTTTGGGTGGTGTTTTGTTACAAGAAGGCAAACCTGTTGCTTATTTCAGTGAAAAATTGAGTGGACCTGTTCTGAATTATTCTACTTATGATAAGGAATTGTATGCTCTTGTTCGCACATTAGAAACATGGCAGCATTATCTATGGCCCAAAGAGTTTGTTATTCATTCAGATCATGAATCTTTAAAACATATTCGTAGTCAAGGAAAATTGAACCGTAGACATGCTAAGTGGGTTGAATTTATTGAATCTTTTCCTTATATTATTAAGCACAAGAAAGGGAAAGAGGATATAATTGCTGATGCATTGTCTAGGAGATACACCTTGCTGAACCAACTTGATTACAAAATATTTGGATTGGAAACGATTAAAAATCAATATATTAATGACGCTGATTTTAAAGATGTGTTGCTGCATTGTAAAGAGGGGAAGGGATGGAACAAATTTCATCGTTAGTGATGGGTTTGTCTTTAGAGCTAACAAGCTATGCATTCCAGCTAGCTTCGTTCTCTTGTTATTGTTGCAGGAAGCGCATCGAGGTGGCTTAATGGGGCATTTTGGAGCAAAGAAAACGGAAGATATACTTGCTGGCCATTTCTTTTGGCCAAAGATGAGAAGAGATGTGGAGAGATTTGTTGCTCGCTGCACGACATGTCAAAAGGCTAAATCACGATTGAATTCACACGGTTTGTATTTGCCTCTACCTGTTCCTAGTGCTCCTTGGGAAGATATTTCTATGGATTTTGTGTTAGGATTGCCTAGGACTAGGAAGGGACGTGATAGTGTGTTTGTGGTTGTTGATAGATTTTCTAAGATGGCCCATTTCATACCATGTCATAAAACTGATGATGCTTCTCACATTGCTGATTTGTTCTTTCGGGAAATTGTTCGTTTGCATGGTGTGCCCAACACAATTGTTTCTGATCGTGATGCTAAATTTCTTAGTTATTTTTGGAAGACTTTATGGGCTAAATTGGGAACTAAATTGTTATTTTCTACTACATGTCATCTGCAAACTGATGGTCAAACTGAAGTGGTTAATAGGACTTAGTCTACTATGTTAAGGGCTGTTTTAAAGAAGAACATTAAGATGTGGGAAGATTGTTTGCCTCATATTGAATTCGCTTATAATTGATCGCTGCATTCTACTACAAAGATCTGCCTATTTCAGATTGTATATGGTTTCTTGCCTCATGCTTCTATTGATTTAATGCCTTTGCCATTTTCTGAAAAAACGAATTTTGATGCTACTAAGCGTGCCGAATTGATGTTAAAACTGCATGAAACAACTAAAGAAAACATAGAGCGCATGAATGCTAAATACAAGATTGCTGGTGATAAAGGTAGGAAGGAACTAAAGTTTGAACCTGGAGATTTAGTTTGGCTGCATTTGAGAAAGGAAAGGTTTCCTGAATTGAGAAAATCTAAATTGCTACCTCGGGCTGATGGACCATTTAAAGTGTTAGAGAAAGTCAATGATAATGCATATAAGCTCGATCTGCCTGCGGATTTTGGGGTTAGTCCCACATTTAACATTGCAGATTTGAAGCCATATTTGGGAGAGGAAGATGAGCTTGAGTCGAGGACGACTCAAATGCAAGAAGGGGAGGATGATGAGGACATCAACACCAACGATACATCCACTCCGACACAAGTACCAATTGCTGGTCCTATTACTCGTACTCGTGCGCATGAACTTAATCATCAGGTGAGTTCAAATCTAAGCTCATGTACATCATGTTTAGACCATGGAGACCCGTGTACTCTTGTTTTGCTTAGGAACCAAGGAGGCGACCGAAAGGGAAACGGATTCGCGCAGGCTGGATTCGGACTGCAGAACAGTACCAACTTGTGACGGATACCACGGTCGCATATGAACTCGGATTGGGGCGTTCAAGTACTTCGTGGAAAGCTTATGAAGTTTTCTTTCAAACGGATTCGACCTCATATCCATATCTGTTACGAGTCAGCTGCAATCGTAAAATTAATACAGAGTCCTTTTCTGCACATGGTGCTGCGTCACCCTGTTTTGGCCAAATGGGCCGTGTATCAAGTTGAGTCCATTACGGACGCGTCCTAGGGTTGGAGTACGACCCCAGCACCCCTATGGTCGTCCTCCCACATACTTATACCCCTTAGCCACCACCAAGGATGCTTGGGTTTTGTTTAGATCAAGTTTAGCCTTCGCTACTTGCTTGCAAGCGCGCGTGCTGGATCAGCCGCCCGTCTTCTTGTCTTCGGAACCCCACCATTATTGAGATTGCGTGTGAAACCTTCATTTACATCTAGTAAATTCAGTACTTGTCATACTTGTTCTTGCTAGTTCTTCGATTGCTTGCAGGACGAGTGCCCTAGTGGCCGGGTGCCGCGCTCCACAAGATCGCGACAGCCATTGGAGGGGGTGTATCGGTTGCTAAGGCGCAGCTTGGAAGGCTGTAGTCGGGCCGTGAACGTCGCCTCCATCGACCAATCGAGTTATCCACGCCTCTCATCGAAAGATCGGGAATCAAACCCTAGCGGATCGCCGTTACCCCTTATCAATCGCTTATTAGCACGTACAATTTCAAACCATCAAACATCAAAACTCACAACTATTCATCTCAAACTTCAGCCATTGGCGGCTGGGGCCAGTCAAAGGCGGCGGTTCTCCCGCCGGCTGAGCCCTCTTTTGCATGTGGATTGTGTTGCTCTCCTCTGCAGGTTTTCGGTTGATCTGGAATGCGACTGTGTAGGGGCATCAGGCGAAAGCCATACACGGGGATGCCGGTGTCGACAACGCGGTGTAACGTTGTTCTCCAGCTTGGGCGTTGTCGAGGGTGCCCTCTGCTTGTGTTTCATGACCTCCAGGTGAAAGCCCAATTCCAGTGGGGCGGTGCCGGTGGCGGCGTCTTCGACATTCCTTGGAGGCACCGCCTAGGAGGTTCTTTTTGTGCCAGCATCACCATACTCGTCTATCGTTGCTAGGCATCATCTTGGGCGGTGGCGATTTTGTCAGCGGGCCTATGGAGGGGTAACATATGGTCGTGGTCGAGATCGACTTAGTGTGGTCTTCTACGCGATAGAGAGACACAAGCAGCATATGATGGTTTCTTCTAGCTTCCAAGACTGGCATCAAGTTTTCTCAGTAGACGGAAGATGTGATGGATTGGCGACGCATAATGACAACGCAAGATAGAAGCATGGACGAAGAAGAAGAATGAAGCTTAGTCTTCTAGTTATTTTCTTTGTCTTAGAATTTTCTTTATTGTGTCTTTGTGCTCCTCTTTGTTGAGGATTAGAGTCTAAGAACTCTTTGTAACCTTTGGCTGTATATATCCACCATGTGGATATAGAGGCCGGATTTCATCCTTTGATTGTGGCAAGTGAAGAAAAATATGATCCAGACTCTTACAGGTGCTCAATTTGGGCTCCATCACCCAAGGCTCTTGCACACATATGGGAGGGACGTGATGACTCCACCTCCTAGTGGCAGAGGAGCTCGAGCTTGATCCCCCTATGTGACCGTGGCACACAGTTAGCTACGAGCTACTGCAAAGTGAGGGCGAGAGGAGGGAACTACAAGCTTCTCTACTTTAGATTTAGATGTCCAAACTCTACTTCAGCACGAGCAATTAAACGAGACTGTCGTTTGGCAAGGAAAGCATTGAAGATTTGCTTTTGATATCTTTGCCAATAATAGATGGAAAACTAATAACAGACTTTGCTTTTGAGTTTTTCCTTTTATTTAGCATACGCCAAGCATGTGTTGATGATGGTTTTGAAAACCTCATGCTAAATAATTTAAATAGTAATCTGTTGGAGGATGGGTTGACTGAGAGCAATAGTCATCAAGGTGATATTGGCCCTATGGAGTCAGCAAAAAAAATCCAAATCCAACAAATTCAAAATCAAAATTGTCCCAAAAATGAAAGGAATCTTTTGGAATAGCAGAGGTCTTCATGGCTTGGCTAAATTCAGATTTTTGTCGGACACCTCTAAAGAGCAAAATCTTGATTTTATTGCTCTTTTAAAAACTTGTAGAACGACCTTTACAGATTCAGAGCTGAATAATCTGTGTGCAGGTAAACAGTTCCTATGGAGTTGGGTCGATCCCAAGGGTCATTGTGGTATTCTTCTAGGAATAAACCCTTCAGTCTTTGATATAGGATATATCTCACAAGGTGATTATCATATCAAGTTCCGTATGCGAAACAAATCAGACAATTTTCAATGGAACCTAATTGCAGTTTATGGAGCAGCTCAAGCATAGCATAAACAAAGCTTTTTAACTGAATTGGTCCAGTGCTGCCAAAACGAATCTCTCCCACTAGTCGTTGGGGAGGGGGGGGGGGGCGGGGATTTCAACATAATTAGAGGCCCAAATGATAAAAATAATGATCGCTATGATGATCGGTGGCCATCACTGTTTAACGCGGTAATAAATAGTCTAGACCTCAGAGAGCTTGAATTAACTGGTCAAAAATACACATGGACTAACTCTATTCCTGAACGTACCTTTGAGAGGTTGGACAGGATTCTAGTCTCCACTGAGTGGGAGCTGAATTACGCCACTTTTACTCTCCTTTGGTGTATCACTAGGTTCACCCCAACCTTTGTTCAGATTCGAATTGGGTTGGCTGACACGTGATGACTTCCGAGTGGTAGTGATAGATTCGTGGCGGAAAAGTTGCAGCGGGATCTCTCCCCTTGAGATATGGCAAAATAAAATTAGACGGCTTCGCCAATTTCTCAGGGGTTGGGCCAAAAACAAAAGCAGGCATTACAAGAAGGAGAAAAAAGAACTCATCTCCAAGCTAGATGTGCTTGACAAAAAATCGGAAAATCAAGCACTACAACAGTGGGAGATTGATTTAAAACAAACTTTAAAGTCACGACTAATTCAACTCCTCCGAGAGGAAGAAATTAAGTGGTATCAAAGAGGAAAAACCTCGAAACTCTTGTTTGGTGATATGAACACCAAATACTTTCAACTTGTAGCAAATGGAAAACATAGGAAAACCAGAATTTTCCAGCTAGAGGATGGAGATAAAAGGGAGACGAAGAATTAAAAAAACACATTACAGATTACTATCGTGGACTATTTGGCCCTTCGGACCCAAGTTTCCTTTCTTTGGATGAGAGCTGAAGGGAGGATATTCCACAGGTAACTGATATTGAAAAAGATAAACTACAAGCTATGTTCTCTTATGAAGAAGTTCGGGTGGCAATATTCCAGATGGAACATAATAAGGCGCCTAGCCCCGATGGTTTCCCAGCTGAATTTTACCAAGCTTTTTGGGACACCATCAAAGATGACCTTATGGCAATGTTTATGGATTTCCATAACGGAAATCTGCCGCTTCATAGCTTGCATTTTGGAATTATAATGCTCCTCCCAAAGAAAACCAACGTTGTACAAATACAACAATACAGACCCATTTGTCTCCTTAATGTGAGCTTCAAGATTTTCACGAAAGTGGCGGTAAACAGACTGACCCAAGTGGCTGACAATGTGATCCGCCCAACGCAGTCTGCTTTCATGCCAGGACGACATATTTTGGAAGGAGTAGTAGTTCTACATGAAACGTTGCATGAACTTCATAGATCCAAAGCTAACAGAGTCATCCTGAAATTGGACTTCAAAAAGGCCTATGATAATGTCAAGTTGAGCTTCTTGCAACAAACACTTAGAATGAAAGGATTTCCAGAAAAGTGGTGCTCGTGGATACAATCATTTGTATCAAAAGGGAGTGTGGGGGTAAAAGTAAATGATGATATTGAAAAATTTATCCAAACTAAGAAGGGTCTGAGATAAGGTGATCCATTATTGCCTTTGCTGTTCAATTTAGTTGCAGACATGTTGGCAATTTTGATTGCAAGGGCGAGGGAAGATGGACAAATCTCAGGCCTCATCCCCCGTCTAATTGGTGACGGTCTATCAGTCCTGCAGTATGCAGACGATACGATTATTTTTATGGATGATAGTATTGAGGAGGCTAAGAATATGAAGCTTATCCTTACAACTTTTGAGCAACTGTCCAGTCTCAAAATCAATTACCATAAAAGTGAATTGTATTGTTTTGGCGATGCGAAACAGGTGCAGGACAGCTATGTGGGTATTTTCGGATGCCAAGTGGCTGAAACTCCTTTCACTTATTTAGGTATACTGCTTCATCATAAGCGGATCAGTAACAAAGATTGGAAAGTAATAGAGGATAGGTTTGAGCGGCGACTGAGCACGTGGAAAAGCAAATTGCTCTCTTATGGAGGCAGGCTTACCTTAATTAACTCAGTGTTGAGTAATCTATCTGTATATATGCTTTCCTTCTTTGAGATTCCAAAAGAAGTCCTTAAGAAACTTAATTTTCTTAGATCAAGGTTCTTTTGGCAAAGGGGTGGACACAAGAGAAAATACAGACTCTCGAAATGGAGTATTCTTTGTAGGCCTAGGGACCAAGGCGGCCTAGGTATTATGAATTTGGAGATCCAAAATAAATGCCTCTTAAGCAAATGGCTATTTAAGCTTACTAATGATTATGGCATTTGGCAGCAACTCCTTGGTAACAAATACCTTGGCTCCAAATCTCTCACACAGGTCACGAGAAGACCTAGGGACTCCCAATTCTAGGCAGGCCTAATGAAGGTAAAAGATGACTTCATGCAATGGATGTCATTCAAAATTCAAAATGGTGAACAAACAAGGTTCTGGTAGGACAAATGGTTGGGAAATACCAGCTTAAAGCTCCAATACCCAAATTGTATAACTTGGCCTACCACAAGCACGATACTGTTCATAAAGTACTAAGTACAACCCCGCTGAATGTCTCTTTTAGGAGGAACTTACAGGGGAATAACTTAAGAGATTGGCTGCAGGTAGTCCAAAGTTGCCGATGTGGAACTCGTGCAGGGGCATGACATTGGCATTTGGACCTTACAACAAAATGGCTTGTTCTCTGTGCACTCCATGTATTTAGCACTCATGGATGATAGTATCTTACCAATTAATAGGCCGCTGTGGAAATTAAAGATTCCCCTCAAAGTAAAGGTTTCATTTGGTTGCTGCACCACAGTGTTATTTTAACTAAAAATAACTTAGCTAAACGAAATTGGCAAGGATCTCAGCAATGTTGTTTTTTTCAGTAATGAAACAATTGCACATCTGTTCTTTGATTGTCATGTAGCTAGGTTACCTTGGCGTATAATTCACATCACGTTTGGCCTACAAAGACCTAGTAACATTGTTCTTATGTTTGGGTTTTGGTTGAATGGGATGCAGTGGGAACACAAAAAATTGGTCTATGCATATTTATGTGCTCTTTATTGGGCTATTTGGCTGAGCAGAAATGATATTATTTTCCATAAGTCTCAAAAATAAACTTGTTTACAGTTTCTTTTCAGGGTGGCATACCTAGTCATAACGTGGATGCCACTGCAAAAGGAGGAGGACAGGTAAACTGCTTGCCGGACTATAGAGTCAACTGCAATGGAAATCTTCGCAAGGAATGGGTGGCAGTTTAGTAATTGGTTGTGCTTGTAATCTGTTTCCCATTTACTTGTGAACTGTGACCTGTAATAATGGCTGGATATATCGTTTCGATATAGAGGCTGGGATATTCGTATTCCTTTATCTAAAAAAACTTTTTTATCAACTTTTGGCTGAGGGTGATGTAAGAATATTGGCTGTGTGCGGTCGCAAAAGCCGAAACTTTTGCTTTTTCCTTAAAGAGCCAAATGCCCTATGAAATTTAAAATCAGATATTTCCCTTGTTTATACATCTTTCAAGTCACCATGGATGAGCTGCTTTGTGTGGAAGTAGTTCATTGGGAACAACGGTGACGAGAAAGATAAATACATATTTATATATTTACAAAGACAGCTTTTTATCATGATTGCTTATGATAACCACATTTCGACAAGCTATTTTTTTCTTAAATATGTAGAAGATCAGCGCATCTTTGTATTAAGATAGAATATTAGTTTACACAATAACACAACGCGATGACTTCGTGCGCTGAACCGCCTTAAGCTAGATTACGTTTTGTAGCTCGGGCCAAATAAACTTAAAAAACCGATTACTCACAAACTAATAAACAACCTAGATGTACTGCTCCTGCATCAATCCAAGACTCAGTTTCTCTCTTGATGACCACGAGCAGCTGCTGGACCATCTCAGCGACGCCTTTGAAGACTCCGTTCCTCTCCTTCCAGATATGCCATGAAACTAGAGCAAACAGTGTCAAAGTCTTTCCTCTTGCTGTTCGGACATTGCTCTCAAAATTGTATCCAGTGAGCGTGGGTGGTTTGCCGAACAGGAGGAGCTGGCCAATTCAGGTGCACGAAGTTGCAAACCTCCCACCAAACCTATGTTGTGAAGGAGCACGAGCAGGGAAGCTCCAGAATAGGTCAGGTCAGAGTCCGCCTCTGATCTCCTGACCCCCGTGTCGCCCTCCTCTGGCGGCTCGAGGGGCGACTCCGCGCCCCACCACCCCCTCCCCTAGGACGCCTCCGGTGGCCGCCGGCAGTGGTGCCGAAGTCGGCCCTCCCTGCCCCCCCCCCTCTTCCCTCCCCTCTTCGTTCCCCTTCGTCCTCGCGAACTTAAGTGCGCCGCCGCCGGCCACCGGCCGCTAGGGCCGGATCCGGCATCCCCTTCGTCGGATCTGCGCTCTCCCAGGCCGGATCTACGCTCCTTCGTCCGGGGTGGCGGGAGGACGGCCTTCATTCGCCGCCTCTCGCGGACGCTGTTGGTGGCCGGCTCATCGGGGCTCGCCGGGGCCCGTTGCGGCCTCCCTCCTCTGGTGTGGGTGTCGTTGGGCTCGTCCCGGTGACCGGCCCGTTGGCGTCCTCGTGGGGGACGCCGCGCCACCCTCCACCCCGCCTGGTGCAGTGCGCCACCGCCTCACTGGCGGCCGTCCGCCGCCCCCTGGCCAGTGTGCTCAGTGCTGGTTGGGGCGCCCTGCAGTCTCATCTGGCGGTTGTTTCCGCGCATCCCTCGTCTGGGTGTGCGGGCCGCACCTTCTCCAGTGGTCCCTCCTGCCCTGGCGCTCTGGCGATTTCTCTGGCTTTGGGGAGGGAGTGAAGGGGAAAGCCCAGGGTCTACTTGTGGGCCGATGACGGCGGCGTCTGATAGCGCCGTTTACCTTCTTGAAGGCGTTATTTTTTTTCCACTCTCCTCCTCTCTGGTGTGCTCTTCGGGCGAAAATTTTGATCTCGTGGTCAGACGACGACGGCGCCAGTGGCGTCGCTTCCTCCTTTGAGGCGTTGTTTTCGGAAGCGCTACCAATTGCCGATGGAATCGTTGCCGAACTCCGGTCCTCCTTCGTGTAGTCGTGGTGGTGGTGGTCGTCTGCTCTTCTCGGGGAGTCTCTGCTTCTGTATCTGCCTTCGCCTTATCTTGTCCACCTCGTCCAGGTTGCACAAGATGTCGTCTGGCGGATGCTTTGTCGCCCCTCTTCGCTGGCGAATGCTTTGCCGCCATCGTCGTGCTGGTAGTTGATCGCTTCGGGTGGATGCTTTGCCGCCCTGGTTCGTTGGTCGGGTGGATATTTTTGCCACCTTCGAGTTTGGAGACCTTCTACAATCTTGACGTTGGTGTAACTTTTAGCAGGCCCAGTTGCTTGGTCGTATCTAGGTTCGTGGGTTCGTATAAGTTCCCTCCGCGTTGTTCTTGCTGCTCTTGTTATGGTGCTAGGGTCACTGCCACTTGCTTGGTGGTGCTTTGTAACTGCCTTAATAACCTCTGTCTATTAAGGTTTGTATCGGTCGTATTGCTTTCCTGTTAATGAAATACGTGCTGAGTCATGTCCGCGAAAAAAGGAGCACGAGCAGAGAATGTGGTCTATTATATTGATTCAAATTTATGATCACACAGTGTGCAAGTTTCATTGGCTTCCAGATTGATCAGCCGTCAAATGTCTCATTTGAACGCCAACCACAAGAAGATCTTGACTTTCATCGGAGCCTTTCTTGCAGTACCTGCTTATGGAACATGGCATATTTCTCTGAACGGTTTTCTTGAGAACCTGCATGTAGGCTACTACAGAGATGCCCTCGTCATCTCCGCATTATCTGGGCGCATATTAGCCCAATGTAGAAAGAGACGTAGCATATCTTTAAAAATCATCTTTTAGTCAGTTTTCTTTAAGAGTTTGATTTTTTTTAAGAAAACATCGCCCAGGCACGCCGTACCTCGGCCTCAGGAGTGTATATATATGCAACCCATACGGCCTTCTCTTGGCATCAGTCCTCCAGTCCTCCCCACACTACAACAAGCTCATCAACTGAAAGCACCATGACCATGGCCGCTTCCGTCGAACCAACGCATCTCGCCCGCCTTGACCCGAGCTCCGCTCAGATGCAGGCTTTCATGAACGGCACCAGGGCGTACCTTCCTTCTTCCCCGAGCCGCATCCCGCGCCGCTCCGACCGTGGCTTCACTGCCCTTGTCTCGTCGCATGCGTGGGACGAAGACGACGACGATGAACAGGACTGGCGCGAGCTCTACGGCTCGCACCTTCAGCTGGAGGTGGAGCCGGCGGCGCACGATCCGCGCGACGAGGGCACCGCGGACGCGTGGGTCAAGCGCAACCCGTCCCTCATCCGGCTCACCGGGAAGCACCCGCTCAACTGAGCGGCGCGCCTCATGCGCCACGGCTTCATCACCCCGGCGCCGCTGCACTACGTGCGCAACCACGGCGCCGTGCCGCGCGCGGACTGGGCGGCGTGGACCGTCGAGGTGGCGGGCCTCGTCCGCCGCCCCGCGCGGCTCACCATGGAGCAGCTCGTCCGCGACTTCCCCGCCGTGGAGATCCCCGTCACGCTCGTCTGCTCCAGCAACCGGCGCCGGGAGCAGAACATGGTGCGCCAGACGGTGGGCTTCAACTGGGGCCCCGCCGCCGTGTCCACCTCCGTGTGGCGCGGCGCGCGCCTCCGCGACGTGCTGCGACGGTGCGGCATCGTGCCCCGCGGCGGCGGCGCGCTCAACGTCTGCTTCGAGGGCGCCGACGGCCTCCCCGGCGGCGGGGCCGGCACCACGTACGGCACCAGCATCCGGCGCGAGTGGGCCATGGACCCGGCCATGGACGTCATGCTCGCCTACATGCAGAACGGCGAGCCGCTGCTGCCGGACCACGGCTTCCCGGTGCGCCTCATCGTCCCCGGCTGCACGGCCGGCCGCATGGTCAAGTGGCTCCGCCGCATCGTCGTCACCACCGCGGAGTCCGACAACTACTACCATTACCGCGACAACCGCTTCCTGCCGTCCCACGTGGACGCCGAGCTCGCCGACGCGGAAGGCGAGAATCTTGTCCAAGCAAGCCACACGGTTTCAATCCATTTTTCTCTCTTAACTGGATGTCTGAACTTGGGGTGTGTTTCGACAAAACGCAGGGTGGTGGTACAAGCCGGAGCACGTCATCAACGAGATGAACATCAATTCGGTGATCACGACGCCGGGGCACGACGAGATCCTGCCCGTCGACGGCGTCACCACGCAGCGGGGCTACACCGTGAAGGGATACGCCTACTCCGGTGAGTCGTGTGCGATAGATCCAGGCTACAGGAATTGATCCTTTATCAGTTTCTTGGTGCCGACAGCCCGGCATTCAGTACCATTTTACAATTCCCGCGGCAACTTTTGTTCCTCGTTCCTAGCATGTTAGAATATGCTTATGACTTTATGAGTAGGGTACTGTAGTTAATTTTAACTATTAATTAGGGATATTAATTAGAGATAGTTTATAAAACTAACTCCATAATCCTTGTGCTACTTCGTGAAACGAATCTAATGAAACATTTACCTATGATTAGAGAATAGTTACTGTAGTATTACTGTAGCCAATTATGAATTAATTACACTCATCAGATTCGTCGCGCAAAGTTGCACCCATCTATGAAAAGGTTTTGCAAATAAACTTCGTTCAGTACTTCATGCATATAAGATTCTCTTGTAGCGCTAGATGTGCTAAGGAGAACCAAACGGGACCATCACAAACTACAAAATATTCTCTTCAGAAGTACAGGCGGTTTACGTGGACGGTGGCTGGATGTTGTTTGCAGTGCACTATCCAGAACGCATAGATTTTTTTAAGTAACATGCACCGGATGTCCAAACTCAACGTTCATCGTAGTACCATCTAGGCCCCTATCCTTTCAACCTAAGACATCTAGATCCATTAACCTGTTAAGTGTATGTGTTGATATTCAAATCACATTAATTACAAAATAATTATGTATGTAGTGCTCTTGCATCAAGCATGAGATGTCCCAATGCCCCTATCCTTTCAAACTAAGACATCTAGATCCATTAACCTGTTAAGTGTATGTGTTGATATTCAAATCACATTAATTACAAAATAATTATGTATGTAGTGCTCTTGCATCAAGCATGAGATGTCCCAATGCTCAATGACACGCTCACGTACGTCACCACTATATATCATGCATATAGTGCATATAGACTAATAAATTTATGCTAATTAGGGTGATTTGGACCTCAAGTGTCACTCAAATAAATTTAGGATATATAGACTAATAAATTTATGCTAATAGTGCATATATCAAGTGTCATTAAAATAATTAAGAGATTAGTTTTGATACTATATTGAGTTGTATGTATCAACCAATTCAATCAAAAAACCTAAACTGGTGCGAAGATGTGGGTACTATATTGGGTACAATTCACTTATACTTCGACCATAGAAAAAGGAAAGCCAGACAGGTGTCACCATCACAAAGCACACTTGGGAAATGGTTAGACGATGGTGCGCATATGTAAGCTAGAGGATAGGTGAGCGTGTGGTGATGGATCTTAGTATTACTAATTGGAGATTCACTTGAAGCCTCCACGTGAAGCCACCTAGATTCAAGGTTGACACTCTAAAAAATAAAGAAATCCTATAAATTCTAAAGTAACCCCTAATTTTTATAGAAATTACCCACCTATACCATTATAAAAATAATACAAATAATCCCCCCTAAATTTGCATAGAAATCCAATTATAATATTAATTAAAGTTAAAGTAACCCATAATCAGAATCTAAATTTTATAATTATAACAAAATATTAAAGCACCCGTATAAAATTCTAAATTACTATTTCTACCATTACTACTATATTAATTATATAAAAATATTTTCATGATGTGTGCCACCATATATTTATATATGAGAAAAAAGATAAGAATACCAATTTTTATATTATTCACATAGTTCAAATAAATAGTTCAATTAAATATATATAAAATATATATGGATGTGTGATGCAAAGTAAAAAAAAATTGTAACTGAATAAACCTATTGCAACCAGATAATGATAAATATGTATCTTTTATAATATTGTGTTAGAATATTTAATAGATAGAAAAGAGTATGAGATAGATAATTATAATTATTAGTTATAAATCTTACTTTTATATTATTACTTTTATATTAATTCTAACAAGCCCGTGCGGGAGCACGGCTTGTGTCACACCCCGTCCTCCAAAGCTGCACTGCCCAACCCTTCCAAGGGGCGGGCCCGCATACACATAGCACCATGTTTACACTTTCATCCTCGCTTCGTGTAAAAGGATTAACCCGATGGTGCTATGGCTGGAGAACAAAGGTTTATAAGTTGGCTCCACCCTTGCTCAACTAGCAAGGTGGTACATGTGCACACAGCACTCATGGACCACTACTGGGCCACATTCAAATTGGGTCGGGTGTCACATACACCCCCCGTCAAAGGACCCGACGTTCTCGTCGGTCCAACTCCATGACCATACATCCAATGTCGACGCCATATGTCATGCCATGTGTCCTATCTGGACCCACACGCGCCATGCGCCATGTGCCCGCACACTGACCCGTACGCGCAACCGCGAGGGTCGGCTCACTATTCGGTCACACCCCGTCCTCCAAAGCCGCACTGCCCAGCCCTTCCAAGGGGCGGGCCCGCATACACATAGCACCATGCTTACACTTTCATCCTCGTTTCGTGTAAAAGGGTTAACCTGATGGTGCTATGGCTGGAGGATAAAGGTTTATAATTTGGCTCCAGCTTTGCTCAACTAGTAAGGTGGTACTAAATATGTGCACGCAGCACTCATGGACCACTATTGGGCTACATATAAATTGGGCCGGGTGTCACGGGTTGATAGGCTAGCGTTAATCTAACGAAGATTAGGGGCTAGTAGGACGTTAATCCCCTTCTTTTACTGCAAAAGGGTTGAGCAGAAATGACAAAGGAAAAAAATCCAACAAACATATCAACAACATACATGACGATTTTTCTGCTTTGTGTTGCGTAGGGGGTGGCAAGAAGGTGACACGGATGGAGGTGACGCTGGACGGCGGCGAGACATGGCTACTCTGCGAGCTCGACCACCCGGAGAAGCCCACCAAGTACGGCAAGCACTGGTGCTGGTGCTTCTGGTCCGTCGAGGTGGAGGTGCTCGACCTCCTCGGCGCCAAGGAGATCGCCGTTCGCGCTTGGGACCAGTCGCTCAACACCCAGCCCGAGAAGCTTGTCTGGAACCTCATGGTACGACGACGCCGTCATCTATTGCACATCGCTCTGTTTTTCCGGTGGATTCTGATGACACTCTGCCACGGATTGTGCTTGCAGGGGATGATGAACAACTGCTGGTTCAGGGTGAAGGTGAACGTGTGCCAGCCGCGCAAGGGGGAGATCGGGCTGGCGTTCGAGCACCCGACGCAGCCGGGCAACCAGCCGGGCGGGTGGATGGCGCGGCAGAAGCGCATCGACGCGGCGGAGGCCGCCGCCGCGACGGCGCTCAGGCGCGGCACGCCCGAGCCGCCCACCACCGGCGCCAACAGGCGGTTCACCATGGCCGAGGTCCGGGAGCACGCGTCGCCGGACTCGGCGTGGATCGTGGTCCACGGCAGCGTCTACGACTGCACCGCATACCTCAAGGACCACCCGGGCGGCGCCGACAGCATCCTCATCAACGCCGGCACCGACTGCACCGAGGAGTTCGACGCCATCCACTCCGATAAGGCCAAGGCGCTCCTCGACGCCTACCGCATCGGCGAGCTCGTCACGACGGGCAACAAAGGCCACGCCTCCGACGCCGCCGTCCACTGCGCGTCCAGACTCTCCCACCTCGACCCCATCCCCGGCGCCGTCAAGCCCCCCGCGCCCGCCGTTGCGCTCTCGAACCCGCGCGAGAAGGTCCGCTGCCGCCTCGTCGACAAGAAGGAGCTATCCCGCGACGTCCGCCTCTTCCGGTTCGCCCTGCCGTCGGCCGACCAGGCGCTCGGCCTCCCGGTCGGCAAGCACATCCTAGTGTTCGCCGACATCGAGGGGAAGCTGTGCGCTCGGGCGTACACGCCGACGAGCGCGCCGGACGAGGTCGGCCACTTCGAGCTCCTCGTGAAGGTGTACTTCAAGGGCGAGCACCCCAAGTTCCCCGACGGCGGGCTCATGACCCAGTACCTGGAGTCCCTCCCGATCGGCTCCTGCATCGACGTCAAGGGTCCGCTCGGCCACGTCGCGTACACCGGCCGCGGCGAGTTCGTGATCAACGGCAGCCGCGCCGGGCGCGCCGCCTCGCGATGGTCGCCGGCGGCAGCGGGATCGCGCCGATGTACCAGGTGATCCAGGCGGTGCTGCGCGACCAGCCGGAGGATGAGACGGAGATGCACCTGGTGTACGCGAACCGCACGGAGGAGGACATCCTCCTGCGTGGCGAGCTGGACCGGTGGGCGGCCGAGTTCCCGGACAGGCTCAAGGTGTGGTACGTGGTCGACCAGGTGAAGCGGCCGGAGGAGGGGTGGGAGTACAGCGTCGGCTTCGTGACGGAGGCTATACTGCGGGAACACGTGCCGGAGGGCGGCGACGACGCGCTGGCGCTCGCCTGCGGGCCGCCGGCGATGATCCAGCACGCTGTCGCGCCGAACCTTGAGAAGATGAAGTACCACAGGTCCAGTTCTTTCGTCGTCTTCTAAGTTCCGTAGCGCCGTGAGTTCGTTGCCACCTATAAGAAGGTTTCAATTTGCGTCCATATTCCGTAACGATAGGGAAATATTGCATAATACCATCAGAACTATATAGTCCTACAGATATGTATATTGGAAATAAATAAAATGCAGTATGTATAGGGATGAATAAGTGGAGCATAGGCCCACATGTAAATGGCACATCATTGTATACAAAAGGAGAAATTGTGTATTGGGGAATACCCCAACCCCTAGGGTGTAAGGTTATTCGGATAAAGCTATAGAATAATGTGTGTGGCAAATTCAAAAGTACTACGATACCATGTTATATATGTGTTAGATCGCATTGTCATTATGTTATAGCATGCATGGAAATGACAATGTGATTTAACATATATACATCGTCATTATATTGCACTCTGATCTTGTGTTGGTTTCGGACAGGCCGATCCCAAGCAGAATCAAGATTGATCCCATACAAAATACTAGGGAAGGAAAGTAACTTTATTAATACTTTAAAATCTCAAAATATTATCCTTGTTACAGTTGGGGGTATTTATACCTCCCCACCTTGATTACATAATTTCCAAAGTACCATCATCTATCCGGAATATTTTAAGAATATTCCGAAGCTGAGAGTCTTTTTACAATTTGTAGTATACAAATTGACTTTGTCTTCGAGGTCACACCTTCCTTATGACCCAAGGAAAATCTTCGATCGGCCCCACACATGTTTCCGACGAGCCTGGCAACCTCAGGTCGCCATAACGCCCTCGGGACTTGGCTCCATCCCCGGACAATGAATCTTCTTCACATGCTAACCTTCGAGCATCACGCCCCTGATCCTGCACACACAAAAAGGAGAGAAAACATTGCATGCCAACGACCCCCGCGCAATCAGAGGTTATCTCCTTGAATCCCACAACCTTGGGAGTCGACGCATAACCTTCGGCAGGGCCGTTCGGAGATGGCGATCCCCGACATCTTAGCACTCAAATCAAGCCTATATAATGCAGTCCTTGTGTTCTCTCTTGCTAGATCGCTATAGTGCTGATGCAGGGGTGTTCGTGGGAACAAGTAAGCCTTTAGAAAACCGACATTATAATGTGGCATGAAGCCAATCTTGTGGTACTGGTGGAGTGCAAGGGTATCAAAGCTCCTATGTCGCCTACAACCACCTTGGCATCACTAACTTATATTGGGCTCTGTTGTTTTTGTACAATATTTGTGAGTGGTGGAGAGCCATTTTGTGTTAGTCGTATTTGCTTGTTTTACCGTTATTGCTGGTGTTTTTGCCTATTTCCCTTTAAATTGGCCGCGTAGTTATAAGATTTTCCGGACTTACCTTCTCTCATAAACTTGGCCAAATGCATTCTTCTATAGTGAATTATAGGAGCTCCCCGATCTTTAAAAGGTTGTTCAGGAGAAAGATAAGAAGCCGCAAGCAAGAAGAGGAAAACACAAAATGAAACAGTACAATACAATTTGTTGAACTCATGTTTCTCTTTTTGAACAACTAACACACATATTCAGCCTTAAAGAAAAAGGAACATATTCAGATATAATTTCCATCAGAAGGCTAAGAACAATAATAGTTACATGCTAGTAGTACACAGGAAGAAATAAACAGCCTCCTCAGAATTCACAAGCTGCACATTCTGAGGATAAAGCATGGCCTATGTGCTGCTCTAGTCTCATAATTCTTGGCTAGAGCATGCAGAGTACAAGTGTACAACTTATAATTCCTTCGCCCCACAACCCTCCATCTCTCAAGCAATTACGCTGGCAATTCGACTAGTTTTTTTATATACATATACATCTGGTGTGTGCGTGTGGTACGTACTGTCTTAGAAGACGATGAATGAATTGGCCATGTCGTGCTTCATCTTCTCCAGGTTCGGCGAGATGGCGAACTTGATCATCGGCGGCGGCCCGCAGGCGAGGGCCAGCGTGTCATCGCCGCCCTCCGGCACGTGCTCCCGCAGGACGGCCTCCGTCACGAACCCGACGCTGTACTTCCACCCCTCCTCCGGGCGCTTCACCTGATCGATCACGTACCATACCTTGAGCCTGTCCGGGTAGTCGGCCGCCCACCGGTCGAGCTCGTCGCGGAGGAGGATGTCGTCCTCCGTCCGGTTGGCGTACACGAGGTGCATCTCCGTCTCGTCCTCCGGCTGGTCGCGCAGCACCGCCTGGATGACCTGGTACATGGGTGTGATCCCGCTCCCGCCGGCGATCATGGCGAGGCGCTTCGCGTGGCGCTGCTTGCCGTTGATGACGAAGTTGCCGCGGCCGGTGTACTCGACGTGGCCCAGAGGCCCCTTGACGTCGATGTAGGAGCCGATCGGGAGCGACTCCAGGTACTGGGTCATGAGGCCGCCGTTGGGGAACTTGGGGTGCTCGTTCTTGAAGTAGATCTTGACGAGGAGGTCGAAGTGGCCGATCTCGTCCACCATGCTCGTCGGCGTGTAGGCCCGCATGCAGAGCTTCCCCTCAATGGTGGCGCAGACGAAGATGTGCTTGCCGATGGGGAGGCCGAGCACCTGGTCGGACGACGGGAGCGCGAAGCGGAAGAGGCGGACGTCGCGGGAGAGCTCCTTCTTGCTGACGAGGCGGCAGTGGATCTTGTCGCGCGGGTTGGAGAGCGCGACGGGCGCGGGGGCCCTGACGGCCTCGCGGATGGGCGCGAGGTGGGAGAGCACGGACCCGCCGTGGACGGAGTTGTCCGAGTTGTAGCCGGTGCCGGTGGTGATGAGCTCGCCGATGCGGTAGGTGTCGAGGAGCGCCTTGGCCTTGTCGGAGTGGATGGCGTCGAACTCCTCCGTGCAGTCGGTGCCGGCGTTGATGAGGATGCTGTCGGCGCCGCCGGGGTGGTCCTTGAGGAACTTGGTGCAGTCGTAGACGTGGCCGTGCACGACGATCCACGCCGAGTCCTGCGACGCGTGCTTGCGCACCTCCGACATGGTGAACTGCTTGCCGTCGGTGGTGTTGAGGAAGGGCGTGGAGGTGCTGCGCTTGAGCCCCGGCGCGGCGGCCTCCGCCGTCTCCAGGTGCTTCTGCCGCGCCATCCACCCGCCGGTCTGGTTGCCCGGCTGCGTCGGGTGCTCGAACACCAGCCCGATCTCGCCCCTGTGCGGCCGGCACACGTTCACCTTCACCTTGAACCAGCAGTTGTTCATCATCCCCTGCCATCCATCACATACAGAGAACAACCATCAGAATCCACACCACCAGAAACTAACAGAGCGCCATGCCCTGATGCAAGCTAAGGGGATCGAGCTGCTGCACGATGCCAATGGATGGCAATCTCGTACCATGAGGTTCCAGATGAGCTTCTCGGGCTGGGTGTTGAGCGACTGGTCCCAGGCCCGGACGGCGATCTCCTTGGCGCCGAGGAGGTCGAGCACCTCCACCTCGACGGACCAGAAGCACCAGCACCAGTACTTGCCGTACTTGTTGGGCTTCTCCGGGTGGTCGAGGTCGCACACCAGCCATGTCTCGCCGCCGTCCAGCGTCACCTCCACCCGCGTCACCTTCTGGCCGCCGCCTACGTCCCAAAACACAGAAAAATCAGTCAGGCTCAGCTCACCTTCTACCCTGACTCCGTCACTTTTTTTACCAGAAACAGAAACAGTAAGTTTTTTTTGACTGCCAGGACAGGTAAAAATTGTCATTGGAGTTATGATTGACATGGATCTTTCTTTTAGCTGCGATTGGCCACTCAGATCGCGGTTTCCGACCACGAGTGGACTTGTCAAATGTTTGTCCCAGCCGGCACCAGGTGCAACCTATGCATGTTGCCGCAGCCCACAGGGGCCGACAAAGCAGACACACAGTGACAGCTTAATTGTTTGTTTTCTCCTTTGACACATAATTCAACAGCAGCCTCTTTGGCTACTGCAGAAGCAACAATGTTTTTTTTTTTGGAGGTGCTCAGCTGAGCAGCTTTTGGATGCAACGAAGTGCCAACACAGCCGGTTTCATGCATGCACGCTTTGTGCAGCAGAAAAGTGCACATGGGCACACCAACCAAACTATCAACTTGTTCATGGTTTCCCAGCACCTGGTTTCCAAGCCACTTATGTAGTTCTAATAATGGGATTAGTAGTATACTAATCATGAACGGGTCCTACTACTTTTGTTTGCAAATTGCTGGTTCAGCATGCTCAGTGCCGTTGGTCATCTGGACTTCCTCAACAGTCAAAAGTTCAGTGACACCAAATTAAAAGTTAAAGTGCGTTCCTTGTTACGTCATGTATGCCTTGTTAGATTCCTCATTGCTAACCTTCGTGAAAGAATCAAACTTTGTGGCCCGTGAGATGTGAGGTCGACAGTTTAACAATTATTGGATCTTTGTAGTGCTGCTACTGCTACCATTGGCTGCCGACTACTTGCTTGAGTTGCAGGCACGACAAAAAGTGTTTGTAAGTTGTCAATAGTTTTAAAGCTGCTTATTATCGTGCCAGGCGGAATTTAAAAATGTTCCCTTTTTTGACAAAAAATAGAATGGAAAGGTCTTCTTCAGGAATGACTCTTCATGGCACCACTAGTCATATTTCCTAAGTCAGATTTTTTTTTTTGAGAAACTACTAAGTCAGATATTTTTTCTGGAATTATGAATACGGCAATACAACAAGCTAGCTAGTTTATGGTGCATCGGTTTAATAACTTGTTTGCTGTATTTAGGTCAAACCTGGCTGTGAGAGATAACAACAATGGATATATTGGTTGATGGGCTATGGTGGAAGAAACAAGTTTTTTTGCTCAAATTGTATCATGGATTACAGGCTATCATCTAAACAGCAACGTATTCCAACCGGTTCTCTCTCTCTCTATGTAAGCCGTGTCACGGCACCGCCGTGAATATGAAAACACGTCGCCAAGTTTCTTATTCGTACCCAGATCGATAACTAAACAAAGTCACAGTCAAAAAGAAAGAAAAAGTCAGGGGTTTCCGGCGTGCAGTAGGCCTTACCGGAGTAGGCGTATCCTTTCATGGTGTAGCCCCGCTGCGTGGTGATGCCGTTGATGGGCAGGATCTCGTCGTGCCCCGGCGTCGTGATCACCGAGTTGATGTTCAGCTCGTTGATGATGTACTCCGGCTTGTACCACCACGCTGCGCATTTTTGCAATGATCACAAGGGAAATGTTCAGCCACCGGATCGTTTCAACCAGCAGAGATCGAAAATGTTCGAAATCTGACGAAGGATTTCTTTTTTTACCTTCGGCATTGGCGAGCTCGGCGTCGACGTGCGAGGGCAGGACGCGGTTGTCCATGTAGTGGTAGTAGTTGTCGGACTCGGCGGGGGTGACGATGATGCGCTTGAGCCACTTGACCATGCGCCCGCCGATGCAGCCGGGGATAATGACGCGCACGGGGAAGCCGTGGTCCGGCAGCAGCGGCTCGCCGTTCTGCATGTAGGCGAGCATGATGTCCCGGGACGGGTCCAGCGCCCACTCGCGCGTGACGCTGGTGCCGTACTTGGACCCGCCGCCGCCGGGGAGGTCCTCGGCGCCCTCGAAGCAGACGTTGAGCGCGCCGCCCCGGCGGGGCATGATGCCGCACCGGCGGAGCACGTCGCGGAGGCGCGCGCCGCGCCACACGGAGGTGGACACGCCGGCGGGGCCCCAGTTGAAGCCCACCGTCTGCTGCACCATGTTCTGCTCCTTGCGGCGGTTGCCCGCGCAGGCCAGCGTCACGGGGACCTCCACGGCGGGGAAGTCGCGGGCGAGCTCGTCCATGGTGAGCCGGGCGGGGCGGCGGACGAGGCCCGTCACCTCGACGGTCCACGTCGCCCAGTCCCCGCGCGGCACGGCGCCGTGGTTGCGCACGTAGTGCAGCGGCGCCGGGGTGATGAAGCCGTGGTGCATCAGGCGCGCCAGCGGGGGCTCGCAGTTGAGCGGGTGCTTCCCGGTGAGCCGGATGAGGGACGGGTTGCGCTCGACCCACGCGTCGGCGGTGCCCTCGTCGCGCGCGTCGTGCACCGCGGGCTCCACCTCCAGCTGCAGGTGCGAGCCGTAGAGCTCGCGCCAGTCCTCCTGCTCGTCGTCCTCGTCGTCCGACGCGTCGTCGGCCCGGCCGCCGCGGGGCGGCGAGACGAGGGGAGGGAAGCTGCAGCCGCGCACGGGCGAGTCGGCGCGGCGAGGGATGTGGCTCGCAGGAGGAGGGTACGCCTTGGCGCCGTTCGTGGCGGCGCCGCGCACCGTCTCCAGGCGGCCGAACTGCTGCCGCGGCTCGACAGAGGCGGCCATCATGGCAGGGGGAGAGAGGGTGTTGGTGTTGCCTGCTTGCTGCGCTCCGCTGCCTGCTGCTGCTGGTGATGGAGTAGCAGTGGCTGGCCTGGAAGAGGCTCGTATTGGTGCCTGCGGAAGCTAGGCAGGCACGAGCGGCGTATATATACACGGGCGCGGCGCCTCAAAAGCCAGCGTGCGCCACATGTTCTCTGCTACTCCTAGCTACTGTAGCGCACTAGCGCTTGGCACTTTGAGTAGCACTCTTCGACGCCACAAAAAACTGCTCATCTCCTTATTCTTGTTTGCTTTTTGTAATACTACTAGTCTCATTCTACTTTGTGTTCCAACCTAGAAAAGACATGATATGGCTGTGTGTACATGATGTTGGTTCGCAATAACAGGATAAGATTTGTAGTTCTCGAGAACCCGAATTGGAGACCAAGTAAATGCATTTTGAGCAGTTGCACAAATTTCAAAAGGAAACATTGCTTGGTACATGTTTTCCGATAGGGTTCAACAAGAGTGATTCATCACTCGTGCTCTCCACGGTTAGCAATAGGATGGCCTGATGGGTGTAAGTGGGTTTATCCGCAAACCCGCATGTAAGCCATTTTTAAGTGGTTATATGCGGATTCGAGAAAAGTTTTTTCATCCAGAGCTAGGAACTTTAAGATGCTGTATTATAATAGCTTACTCCTGAGTATGTTCAAGCTCATCTCTTGTGACTTCACGAATCCTGATTTTGGCTTCCCAATTCAACCTTACCTACTATAATTTCATAATTTGTATGCCAAATTTTTTCCCTAAATGCATATTAACTTGAAACTCAAGAACTTGTTGTACGTCGTATTCACATAAAAATAGCCGTTTCAGCTTGCACCGTAGTACCCAAGATATCAGATTTCCTCTCTTCTATAGAAGACTTATGTGGGTGTAATCATATTTTTTCTAAAATATTGATGTGTTTACGGTTAAAACACCAAGGTAGAATGTTATAATATTTTAGATAAAATGTAAATAATTTTACTTAAGTAATATCAAATAAAATGATTTCGTCTATAGGAGAACTATGAGGGTATAGTAGAAAGTCACAGAAGTGTGGCAATTTTTTAGACATTGTAAAGACGTAGACGTCTGCAAAAACTCGTGCATGCACACTAACCCTTTGGAATTTATGATACCCGTCCTACACCTATGAACCCATTCGAAAGACAAGGTCAACAAATATTCAGATTCACAGAAGTCACCTAGGTGCCTTGCAGTCGATGATCATGTCGTCTAGCCATCTACCATTGAAAAAATAACTAGTAGAAAATACGAACTTTCATGTTGAGTCAGAAGCCCAACCCTCGAGGGCATGTTACACGACAAGAAATATTTATAAAATTTTAGTGAAAATATTAATTTCTTTTAACTGCTAAGAGTAAAATATTTTGCACTATAGAATAATTATCTAAAGTAATAAGAGTCATTTTGCTGGTCTTAAAAAAACAAAGAGCTCTCCCTTCTGAAACACACAAACTTAAAAAGTCCTTGTGGATTGTACTATCTTTACGTATTTCTAAAGCAAGGATTGATTTCTTGGTCCGTCAATCGGAATCCTAATCGAAATAGGATAAATCGATCAAAATCCTAATCAAAACCATACAAATCAATCGAAACTCCAATCAGAACTAAACAATGCACATGAAGTGAAAGTGTACAAAATTGATGATCTCATATAGATTTGGATAAAAGTTATATTATCCGTAGCAATGCACGGGCACGATGCTAGTTTTGTGTAAAATTTGTAAATTTCATCCGGTTCTAGTATAATAGCAAAGTATATCTCGGTTTAGGATTTCCACCTATGTATAATGCATCTAAACATCGAAACTTTCCCCAACCACAAACGGAGCTGAGGAGTTGGATATTTTAGGTTAAGCCCCAGCTAGAATCGAAGATATTTATCACTTCGTGTCACCGAGCAAGTATTGTTCTTCAAACTAGCTGGCATTATGAATGCATGATTATCTTGGAATTGACGGTTTTATTTTCAATAATGACGTAGTTTTGTTCTTTCGGAACCATTCCTGAATTAAGTATAGGTTGACATTAGTACATATTAATTTTTTTTAAAAAAAACTTATCCACTCTGTTTGGCTGGCAGATTTCGGCTGATTTCAGCTGGTTTAATAGTATTCTGTGAGAGGTAATAAGCCGAAAAAAACCGAAAGCAGACAATAATATCATGGCTCAGTTAGCTACACTCGGGTTCGGACCCTTTACTTGCAAGGGAGCTCATATCTTCTTGGGAGTATTTAAGGATAACAGTAGTATTATTTTTCAGTGGTAGATAACAATATCCGTCCACAGGGAGCCATACATTTGTTCCAATTTAGACGCTAGATTCGGTTGAGGGGTGGCGTCTGTTTGATCCAATTTAGACAGCAGGTTCCATGCACTCGGAGGAGTTGTTTCTCTTTCCATCGCGTCCGTTGGTTCAAAGGCATTCGTGTGGACCCACCCACGCAAAAAAAAAAGTTACCAACATGGCAACATGTTGTACC
Source organism: Panicum miliaceum (assembly GCA_032594955.1). Classification (NCBI taxonomy): domain Eukaryota; kingdom Viridiplantae; phylum Streptophyta; class Magnoliopsida; order Poales; family Poaceae; genus Panicum; species Panicum miliaceum. The sequence continues at coordinate 5,584,934 of CM064064.1, forward strand.
AGTGAGCCAATCAACCCAGGAATCTTGGCATCAACCGGCAGCTAGCTCTCCCGTTCTGGGATCCATGCATGCATGCGGCACGGGACGCCCCCTGCATCTTGGGGTCAAGATCCCCGGCGCCGAATACTGTATGAAGCAGGACCACACAACGGCACGTGGCATGGCGTACGTAGATCCCTGACGTGTCCACGCCTGTTATGTTAGCGGTCTCTGCTCCGCGGCCGGCTTGTTTAACCCGCAGGGGAATCCGATCTGGAATCTGCAGCCTCGCGGTGCCAGTCCGCGGCTTAGCTTTATATACGCGCGTCCCACAGCGTCCCGGGCGGGCGCGCGGCGTAGGGCAGCCATGCCCTTGCCGGGGGCGCCAAGGGCTGGGACGCCGGGTCTCCGCGGCTGCGAAGCGGCGGCCGGTGCGCAGCGGCACTGCCTGGCTGCGCCGGTCGGCGTCGCGCCGGTCGGTCGCCTGCCTGCCTGCCTGCGTGCCTAAACCATGTGCGTGCGCTGCGCGCGCGGACGCGGTCGCCTGGCCTTGCCGCGCGCCCAAGGGCCGCGGGCCGCCGGTCTCCGTGCCCGCAGAAAATGGCATGGATGGACGGGGTGACCGGCTACCGAGCGGGGTTTTACCTGGACCGTACGTGCGCGCGGCGCGGCTGACGGGAGGGGGGTATTCGTCGGTGGACGTGGAAAGCACGGGGGCAAGCAGACGTACGGGTGCCGGGGGCAGAGCGAACGCCCTCAAAGGTGCGGAAGCCGTGGCGGGAGGGGATATACTACTGCTCTGGTCTCTTGAACAGCTTTAGAGCGGGTCTCGCGTGTTTCCAAAGGTTCCAGGTTATTAATTACGTGCGTCCACACTCGAAAGTCATTTAGAAACTAAAAAAAGCATACGGGTACATCTCGTTAAAGTACGCACGGCTATATTAAAATCCTAGTAAAGCATATACTGTATGAAAGAGGCGAATGTGTTTTCCAAAGTTTGCGAAGAAAATATCCGTGCCTCGTTTTCAGCAGATCTCTTGACAATGTGAGGGTCCTTTGTCCTTCCTCTCCCGTTCGTGTCACCGGATTTAGTCGGTGTGCACTAGCACGGGCACCTTACATGCCGATTTTTCCATTTCTCCATGGCGTTGCAGTAAGCATAACAAAGGTGATCTCAATGTTTTCCTCTTTGAAATCCGATCCTCTTGGGCGTCATTGATATTTTCCGTGCGGACTGCTCTTCTGCACTCATGCATCGGCACGGGCAAGTTTCCTTTGGTCACCGTAATTTCTTCGAGTGAATTGCATGAAACACCACATTTTTCTAGTCATATTGTCACCTTGCAAGACGTTTTTGTTTGCACCAGTTTCTAGCTCAATAATTCTCACTTTGAGCAACCTTTCTAGAATTGAATTGGATGGAGCGACGTTGGCCCATATGTGGGCCAGCCACATAAAAATAGTTTGGGGGTTACCACAAGTGGACGTGTCATGGTAGAGGTATGTACGGCATGGACATGAGAAGATTTGAGATAAAAAAAATTCTTTTTTGGTCAATATTTAGAAAAAATGTCCTTTTGTTTTCTATGATTTGTCAGCTGCTCTATTTTGTAAGCCAGAAACCATGTGGCAAATCAAATCTTTTGTGTGGCTTGCATGCATGGGCCAAAGGCATCCATGTTGTCTATTGCTAAAAGGTGGTCCAAAAAGTGAGGATTTTTAAGCTAACCTGGTGTAGTGTGAAAGAAGTGCTTTCTAATCACGGTGCAACAATATGACTTCGAAATCTTGCTATTCCTAATTGGAGACTCTTTTAAAGCCTCCATGCGAACCCACCTAGGATCCTAAGTGGACACTCTAAAAAATTAGAGAAATTATAGAAAGTCTCACAAAAATCAGAAACATCTGGCCATCAATCCGACAAGTTTAATCATAGTAGTCATTGGATCTGTTATCTTTTCCGTTAAATTACACACCTCTACCATTATGAAAATAGGCTAAAGTAACCACCTAAACATGTATCTAAATTACCCACCTCTGCCATTATAAAAAATATTCTAAAGTAACCCCCTAATCTTCATGTAAATTACCCACCTATGCCATAAGAATAATGCAAATAATTCCCTAAATTTGCATGTAAATCTAATTATGTTATTATTAAAACTAAAAGTAACCCATAAATCTGAATCTAAATTATATAATTATAACAAAATATTAAAGTGCATCAATATAAAATTCTAATTACTATTTCTATCATTATTAATATATTATTTATGTTATTGTCTATATAAAAATACTACTCATGATGTGTGTCACCATGTATTCATGTCTAAGGAAAGAGATAAGAATACCAATTTTTATGTTGTTCACATGGTTCAAACGAGTGGTTCAATTAAATACACTAAACACATATGAAGGTTTGATGCAAAATATTGTGTTAGAATATTTAATAGATGAAAGAGAGTATGGGATAGATAATTATAATTATTAGCTACAAATTTTACTTTTATGTTAATTCTAACTAGCCCGTGCGGGAGCACGGGTTGATAGGCTAGTTCGCTCAATTTCTTTTCATGACTATCACCAAGTACCATCAGTGCAAAAACCACATCTCTCCCTGTAGCACGAGCTTTATATATCCTAGTCCCATGTCATATGTTATGCATCCAAATCTAGAGCAATGTCAAAGTTCTTGATGTAGCTATGAATTATTGCAAGTAACAATCCCAGTCACTAGTAAGGTTAGGATTATCGGCCTCACTTACATTTCGCCTCGAACTTTGGCTGATTGATTAAACTCCTCTATTATACCACTATTGGCAATTGGTGCAATGGAATGGGAACATAATTAAGTACAATTTTACAATATATCAAAATGTCGTTTTGCGACACTTCTGATAAACTAATAAAAATTGTAGTTTTGAAGAAACTAAAGTTTTACGAAATTTACTCATCAGATACATTTCTACCCCGGTACTCCTTTCAAAAATACTACTCAGCTATAGAATATTGCAGAGAATATGTCCAAAACTGCCGTCCTAGTTGGACATATGTCTCGATCAATCCAGCTATCACATCAACAACATAATCTTTGAGCGATGAGGGCGGGGCATGGTTCCAACCGCGTCGGCATCGCCGGAAAGCCATCCCTACGAGCCCCCGCCGGTGTCTCTCTCCGCCGTACGCCCCGTCCGATCAGGTTGCCGTGCGCTGAGCTCCCTACTACACCCTCTTCGTCCCTATCCGCCAACCAACCACACAGGCGGCTCGGAGCGCTCGCCCGAGTGTGTGACGCACGTTCCCCTGCGATTACCGGCCACGTGCTTCCCGGCCGCCAGCGCCCGGCACGTACGCCGCGCTGTCGCCGTCGGCGACGAGCAGGCGCCGGCCGGCCGGCGCGCGCGCCTCCTCAGATGCGGGAAGGGCCGCGCGCGCGCGCGGTTGGTCCGGCCGACCGCCCATGCCAGGGAGCAGCTCCCTCCCTCCCTCGCAAGCTAGGACGCAGGCACGTGAAGAGGCAGGCACCTAGCGTTGCCTGCTGGCTGTGTTACACTACACGCTTGCCTTGGCGACCATGCAGGACTCCACGTCCCGCCGCCGCCGCCGCCGCCGCTCCATCTGTCAACGGCCAGCTCCATGCTGCTTGAAAGCACCAAGAGGCGCCCTGCAGGTTTGCCCAGCTGGGCTAGCTATTTGTAGCTAAGTAGTCACCATAGCTGGATGGGATCTCTCGCAGATATCCCGTGGATCTATGCAACTTAATATTCCGTTTCCAGCTGCCAGATGCTTTGGAAGTGTAGCCGCGCTCTCAAAAAAGGTTTATAAAGAAGTGTGCTGCTGGTGACTAGCTATCTGATCGAGCAGCAGGTTGATTGATTCGAAATAACAATGCACTAGTTTTTGGGATCATAAGTAATGCACCCATACATGTTGTCTACCATCTGCTGCACTCTGGCTGGACAATGCAAGTCGTGACACACAAGAACCGCCCAATAATGCTGCTTGCTGAAGCAGGACAACTGAATATCTGCCTCTTCCACTCCCCACGAAAACATGCGTAGAGCTCGAGCTCTGGTGGGAGCGAGCGAGGCACGGTCGGGTGGATGCTGGGGTGGGTGGATGGGTGACTGACCGGGCGGGGGCGGGGGCCGGGGCGTGGCCTCGCGCGCGCGGTGGGGGGAGTTGGCGCATGGGGAGCGCAACGGCCAGGTGGGACGCGACGCGGGCGCCCGCGCGCGCGGCAGGGGCGGAGAGGAGGCCGCTGCTAGCCTGCGGTGGCCGTTCCTCTCCCGGCCGGCCGGCCGCGCGCAAGCGGCCCTGGCTCCTGCCGAGGGCCAAGGGCCGCGGCGCGCGCAAGTTCTGGTTTCTCTCTCCGTGCGCCGTGCGGCGGGGGGAAGCAGCGAGACGCGCGCGACGACGCCACCGGCGGGCGGGCTGGCGCCTCCCCCGGATGCGGGCAAAGCCGCTACAGATCGCGCGCGCGGGGGCCACACCGCCGGATCCCCTTTTTCGTCCCGCCTGTAACCGTGTGCCGCCGCCGCCGCGAGACCGAGAATGTTGTGGACGCCGCCGCGGTGGCACGCAGGATTACGGGTGGCTAATGCGCCGGGGCTTTTCCAGATTGTTGGTTTCGTGAACGCTCGCTTCAGCAAATTAGATGACCGACGCAATGCTGCTCTGCTAATTAAGCGAGCGGTGATGTATCCCAACATGTGAGCAAGAATTTTTTGTTCTTTAGGAACAGTTTGAGCAAGAATGTGCATGCTGGGCAGATCGTAGAGAACTAGAGATATTCATCGTTGCAGCCTTGCAGGCAGCTCGTGCTCATCAGCGGCCATCCAGGCAGAAGAGGGAGAGAGATATTTCCAGGATCATTGTGTTGCCCCCACGACGACGCTGACAACAAAAGGTATAGTGCAGGCGACATCATCGATCAGATGCAGGATTTTTTGTTTCTGTTTTTTTTTTAATGAAAAGGTCAGATACGAAATGCAGAGATCTACTAGCTAAGGTCACTGAGAACCAAATCGCAAAAACATGGACGCTGCGAGTACGTCTATCCTCTAATGCCCTTTTCTTTCCATACGCCAAGATCTTCTTATTGTATTCTCCTTCATGCATCGTATATAGCAGGATAACATTTTCTGCGAACACGGGCCCGGCGTCGTGGCGGTTGGGAGTCCACTATGTTCGCAGAGAGAGAGAGAAAGAGAGAGAGATCCTGAACGCGTCCCCATCATTTTCCGTTGGATCCCTGGCCTCCTGCTGACAGAAAAAAAAAAGATGTAGAGCGATGGATGCCTCTAGCCCTGTAGCTAGCGCTTCGTCGTACTCGTACGTGTGTGGACCTGGTGGCCTCAGAGGACGTACTAGACGGCAGCCAATCGCTCGGTTGCTTGCCTTGCTTCTTGGTTCGTGTGCTTTTGGCATGGAGCAAGGATTATTCAGTGTCGTCCGGTTGGGACCCTATGTTGTTTGTCGCATCTGTGTCAACTTGTGGTGCTTCTACGCACCATCCTCTGCTCGGTGGTAGGACCGGCATAAAGGGCAAAAGGGGGTTAAAGGCAGAGGAAGGATTCATCCGCAGTGTTTGTACTGAGTTTTTCAGCGTTGAGTCTAATTCACCCCGATGCAGAAGGACTATGAAGACGTTTGCATTTATTTTGTAAATTCTAGTGGTTTTTAATTAGCAAGGTCTCCTGCCTTAACATATTATTCTGATCCTATAGTGCAAGGATATTATCATATTTATGCATACGGACTTGGTGCTACTTCACCGTAACAATGGGTATTTTTTCTGTAATTTGGATTCAGATTTAGTGATTACTTTAGATTATTTTTAATAATAACGGAAGTGAGTGAATAATATGCAAATTTAGAGGTGTTTACTTTTAGTTATTTCTTTAATAATAATATAGGTGGATAATTAAATGAAGATTAGGGGATAATTTAGATAAAAAAATTAGGAGTTATTTTACATTATTTTTAATAATAGTTGAGCTCGATAACTCATTTTTAGAAAACACAATAGACGGTTATGATTGTAGAGTGTACCGAACTAATGGCTGGATAGTTCTAATTTTCATGAGAATTTCTAGAATTCATCTTTTAATAGTAAGGTAGCTTTCATGGGATTGAAAGGTTCTAAATAGAGCGGATTGCCTACATATCTCTTTCGGTTTAGCCGTCATGCGTTCAAGTTTAATTTACTAAATGGGGTTTTTCAAACTAGAGAAAGAAAGTCAGAAACCCAAAGTCAGAAAGAGAGGGTTTCTTATACACAGTCCAGTTGCATGTCACGAATGAAGTGTTGGGGTCAATGGTTACTTCAAGGAATCCACCAGCTGTTGCACGTGATTTACCTTGCCTGCAAGATGCACTTTTGAACCTATCAACTAAAACTTTGGTTAAACATAAGTTTTGCTTTTGACAAGCTTGATCTTCAGTGCTTTTTGCAACCCAACCTCCCTGACGTACGTCCATGTTTGGATTGGACGTTCTGCGCAGCCCTGCTCTGAATTCTGATTGACCTGCGGTAACACGAACGTTTACAACGACGAGAGAAAAAAACACGAACGTTCTGTGCAGCCTGCTCTGGTTAAAATCTGCAAGGATTTATGCTGATGTGCTACAGAGTAATACTTAGCTGCTGTACTGACCAGGCATCTCTGTCTGACTTCCTAGTTCTTGTTGTTGTTTTTTTTTTTGAACTGAAACTTCCTAGTTCTTGTCAGTTTGGTTTAGTGGTTTGACATGGACTGTTTCTGCGCAATACAGTATTGCGAGTAACTTATTCAGAAGAAAAAGTATTGGCGCAAGTGACGACACTGTCTAATTGCTGGTTCTCGGTTTGACGCCTTCGCTGATCTGACTTCCGCTGTACGATCCGTGCAGTCCATTGTGTTCACGTCTCCAAACTATCTGCTGACGCCGGGCACATTGTTTTTGTGATAAGGTCTTGAAGGTTAGGAATACTGAAATTTTTTCTTCTACCAGCTTAGATATTTGTTGACAGAGACGGAACTGCTATTAAAACTGCCGTAGAGACTGAAACTTTGCTGCGGTATTAGGTGCAGACAGATTCATAAATCATGTCCACAAGATGACAAATGGCCGGTATATGATAGAGCTGTTCTTTAACTACTGCTAATCTGCTCTGAGGCACGGCGTTTGGAAGTAATTAGAGCATTTAAGAACTCACTGATGTACCTGTCAGGCACCAATCATGCTTGGGTTTGATTTGATCGCTCCGTCGATAGCAACAGCTGATCAAGATCGGAGAGGTTTGTCAGTTCGAGGCTTCCTTGTCAGTACACCGAGCCTGAAAGGCCGGGGAGGCCGTCCGCACAACCTGCCGCGCGCATCCTCGGATGCGACATTGCGCAAGGCCAAGAGATCCCCCCGTCGCACTTGGAGCTGACCAATCCAAGTATCCAACTAGCTAAGCTAGTAGTAGTTGAGTTGCTTGTCCAAACCTACACTTCATGCAGCAGCAGGACGTGCAGGGTTGAGGCTGGCAGGTCCCGGCGTGCTATTTGACTTTGGCGATCCAGAATGTTAGGCGAAGAAAATGTCTCACAGCTCGGTTTTGGGAAGAACTTTTCCCTCGTGCGGTACGCCTTGTCGCATATTCTTCGCCTCTATCGCAGTGTCGCTTGCATTCGTGCATTGAGTATCTCTGCTGATGCAACGGCCGTACATTCACGACAGGTTCACGATTCCATTCTCCAGCCGCACGCCGTTGGTTCATTATTGGCCGCCTCCGACGTACGGCCCATCACGCAAGTGATGATTCAGGAATGCGACAAGCACAGAAGCAAAAAAAAAAGTAAACACTTGCACGAACGGAACAGCCTGTTCTGAACTTGTGACAGTTCAGCTCCAGCAAGAAGTCGCCGTTGTACTCCGCCGGCAGTGCACTTTCGTCATGTCATCTCGCTCGCCGGGAAGATCAGAAGCCCTGAAAGGTCAACCGGGCCCGCCGCCGAGCGGCTAGCCGCGCGCAGGCATCCCTGCGTCTCGTTCAGGAGCCTAGCGGCCTGGCTGCCACTTGCGCAAATGGCTGGGGAACCCACGGAGGAGAGAACGTCAGTGAGTGGTTGCTTGTCCGAGTGCTTCACTCATTGCACCAAACCACGGCACGCAGGCGAAAGGTCTGCATGCTAGTGGTTATAAGAGGCTTAGTAGTAGTATCTGAGATCCTAGGTTCGACTGTCCTTGGAAACGATTTTTTTAGGATTTAACGGCGTTGTGCTTTAAGTGGTAGGCGAAGTTCCCGTCCAAAGCGAAGTGCCTGTGGTGACTTCGTTAATATCTAGAATTTGCCGGCTCAATCTCTCGAAGATGCTAATATGGGTAGTGTTGCGTGCATGTATTCATAGGGATGAGTGTGCGTGCGTGTTTATGAGCGTATATGTTAAAAAAAACCGCGGTAGGCTGAAACTGAAAGTTTTCTGTAAATAAACAGAACCAACCAATCACTCGAGGACGGATTGGCACACTAGTTTTGTCCGTTTCCCATTGAGAGCATCAAGACAAACAAGAGAAAATACTATCTTGACGGTCGACGCTTGCGATTCCTACGCAAGTTGAGACGCAACAGGAAAATCTGACGAGAATCATTCATTTTCATTTCAGCAATCTGGATAACTTTGTTGGCATATATTGCGCTTCATATGGACCACCACACCCTGTGTGACTCGCTGAATACAATCGAGCAAATAAAATTGAGCCCAAGCCTAGTGCCATTTTGGGCCAGGCCGAAAAGATATTCAGTTTAAAAGTTGTTGTTTGCCCGTAAATTTGCAAGCCGAGTGGATTGAAAAAAGTCTAAATTACTCCCCTCAACTATAGTCAAAGTTTAGATAACCCTCTAAACTATCGTTTGGTTCATTTTATCCCCAAACTATACTATTTGGTTTAAATTACCCCCTAATATAATTTATCTTTTTTATTTCATGCATAGGTGGACTTTTAAGTTGAAACTTTACAAGATGACAGCACACATCATAAGACATGTTAGAAAAAATATATCATATTTTTTTATCATTATTTTGATATGTTAGAATATTTAATAATAAATTAATCATTGAAGTTCAAAAATATATGAAAAATAACGATAAAAAAAATTATAATATTTTTTAGTATGCATTGTGATGTCCACTGCTACCCTGCAAAATTTAAAATTAAAATTCAACTTTTGTATGGAGAAATAAAAAAGACAAGATGTATTATGGGTAAAGTGAACTAAATGGCATAATTTATGGGGTAAATTGAACCAAGTTATAGTTTAGAGGGTTATTCAGACTTTAGCTACACTTGAGAGGAGTAAATTGAACTTTTTTTGAGTGGATATTACACGGAGGAGATATGGTTCTTTCCTTACGTAAGAGATGGTACTTAGTTGAATCAGAACCAGACCAGATGCGGATTTAATAGTTGGATAATACGTAATTTCATATAAAAATTTGAGTAGGTCAATATTTTATTTTGAGAAACACAGTACAGATGCAGGCACTCACAACATCAATACTTCACAAAATAAAGCTAGAAGGCTGTAATTAACTAACAAAAATATCATATTCATGGTTAATCAAATTTAAAACACGGCTCACATGTTACAGAGAGAGTACAGCTAAGAAGTTCAAGGCAAACATAACACATGGTTCGATAAAAAAAGAAGAGCTACCTAAACGAATGTAATAGTAGCAACTAATCCGCACACCCTGATGGCTACTGGTATATAATCTGAAAAAAAACATGCTGTACAATTTGCATAATCCACTTCAAATTATCATATAATCCATATCCGTCAAATTTTTACACCATATCCAACGCCACATCCGCACATAATTGGATTCAGATTATCCAATCCGCATGCTTATCTAAAACCTTTCACCGTATCCTCAAAGTCCAGATTCAGACCGGACTGGATATAATTAAGTCCTCTTTGGATCCTTTTCAACTGATAATTAGCTAGCTAATTGATAATAGTTTCTATTACCTAGCTAACCATTAGATGGATGTGTTTGGATCCATCGGCTAATTGCTAACTTTTAACATGAGTGGACTATGCTACCTCTATATTTTTTAACTCTGAATTCAAGGGAGAGAGGAGTGTGGATCAGGTGTAAAATGGACTTTAAACACCATTAGCTAGGATTAGCTGGTTCGATAAGCTAATAAAATACAATAGTAAAAATTAGCTAAGAGATAATTAATTAATCATTAGCTAATCTATTTGGATTCCTAGTAGTTAATTATAGTTAGCTAATCATTAGCTAGAGGATCAAACAAGATCTTATCCATATCGTGTTCACTCTAAACAGTTCGATTAGGTGAAAGTTTCGCTCAGAGAACTGAGGGAGGTTTCATTAGGCCAGGCCGGATTAAATAAAATTAAACAAAGAAAAAAATGTTTCCATTAGGCATACTCTTCGTCGCATTAAAATTAGAATCATCTTTTTCAAAAAAAATAAAATTAGAATCAAGCGTTTCATCCAGCGGCATGAAGTGCAGGCCGTCCTTGAGGCTGGAGAAGTGTCGATATGCTATTAACTTCTGTAGAAAAAAAGCTCGATTTTCGGGAGAAAAATTCCCTTGCTCAAGTACAGCCCAGGTACCTGGATCTGCAGAATACGCGTTCTGTCACTTTGCATAACAGCATCGCTGCTGATGCGACGGCCGTACATTGGCTATAGATTCACGATTCCATTCTCCAACAGCCCGCTGTTAGTTCATTGACTGTCTCCAATGTACTCTCCGTCACGCAAGTGCTGGTTCCGGAATACGACAAGCAAAAAAGTAAACACTTGCACGAACGAAACAACCTGTGTTCTGAACTTGTGATAGCTCAGCTTCAGCAAGAAGTCGCCAAAAAGTCCGCCGGCAGTGCTGCTTTGCCATGTCATCTCGCCGGGAGGAAGCCCTGAAAGGCCAACCACGCCGCCGGCGAGCGGCTAGCCGCGCGCAGGCATCCTTACGTCTCGTGCGGGGGCCTGCTTGCCACATGCGCAAATGGCTGGGGAACCCACGGAGAAGAGAACGAGACGAGACGCGTGCGTGAGCGTTCGGTACAAGTGCAGGAACCATTCTCCTTTGGCCCGTGCGTGGTTACTTGTCCAAGTACACTACAACACGTACGGTATTTGGTGGCGTTTTAAAGCGCCTCATAATACCTAGAAAACGCCTCAAAATAGTTTAAGAGGCAATTTTAAAAAGCTAAGAGTATCGGTGAAGGGAAAGGTTAGCCTTGGCGTTTTCTGAAAACGCCTCAAAAGGAGTATATTTGAGGCGTTTTTTTTTTTTGCCTCTGATGATGTGTTGGAGGCGTTTAACAGAACGCCTTGGTACCTTTCTATAGGCAACTTTAGAAATGCCTTTTAATTATTTCAGGTGTTTAAAAAACAGCCTACATTGGCAAAGCATTTTACACCCCTCGATTTCACATAATGTACCACTGAACTCAAGTATATGGATATACAGTTTACAATCAAATAACACAGGCTATAATACATGTTCCAACAACCAAGACAGACATATTGTTACAGTGAACTAAAAATATCTTCTTGCTAAAATCAATCAGATACTAGACTCTCAACCGACCATCAAATCTTTCCATAAGAGTGTTGAAGCTCCTGTTGCATGAAGACTAGAGTTTTGGAGCTGTCAAAATGGAAAAAAAATGCAGATATTACTATTAAGGATATGAGAAAACCCATATCTGTGGCTGAATGTTGCAATATGTCAAAGCATTCACTTAGTGAGTTCTGCGAATTCTGATAGCTATTTGCAAAGCACAAAAAGCAGGCAGGAAAATTATTCCACGACTCAAGTGCACCACAAGTAATAACTTAGAAAGATATGTTCCCTTCTCAAACACGAAAGGCAAAACAACTTAATAGAAGAAAGACAAACAGGAGTAATTGACCTAATAAAAAAATTATCTTCAGAAAGAGATGTAATCAACAGTAAGTCATCCGATTGATCACTATTGTTAGATGTACAACAAGGCTATTATTAGTGAACTGAGTAGGGAGTAGGGACTACATATTATTACCAACTCCAATTTCAACATAACACGGGTCGCACAACAAAAGGTGCGAACAATCTAGAATTTCATATCCCATATTGTAACTAAAATTCTTGCTTAGTGCAATTTGTTAGAAAAAGAAAATGAATGTCAAAGTGGCAAATTTACATATTTAAAATGACTGGTTCCATTTTGCGATAGTAGGGCTGCAGGGCAGGTGTACCTAAATTAGAATGCAGCAAGGCCATCTGGATGTATAAGCTAGAACATGGTTGACACCGGTGAACCATAAAGCTGATAACTCCTGAGTATGTCCAAATGCTAGTAGCTACCTGTATCTAGCTTCTCTCTGCAGATGTATAAGGGAAACATTGTTGCATGGAGCATCAATTTCTTGACAAATCATGTTGGAGATCTCAATAGTCAATACTATTACTATATACTGCTAATTCATTCCAGCGATGACTCATCGACAACTCTTAATTCATCTATTGCAAGTATAATGCAGTTTTTAACAGTGTGTAGAGATTGCAACCTACCAACTTCAATTTCAACATATCATTAATTTTTCAACCTAGGCCAGTTTTGTAGGCATCCAGCGGTTAGGTAATTTCATTTAGACTATTTCTTGAACATATTATCCAATCAATCGCAAATATCTACTATCATGCAAATTTAGCTACCATCATGCAAATTTAGTACTAATTTCAAACCATAACAACTTTATACATCACATAGCATCTGAATCCTAGAAACTGCTCAACAAATTCCTTCCTAAAATCTGATTGACGGCACCCTAAACTCTAAAATAGCATCACATCGGTTACAACTTACAAGTGAACAAGCACTAATCAGACTACGTAGACATTAATTCCACGAGCCAATTTAATCAAATCACGAGTGATGGAATTGGAGCCAATGGAATCGGCTCAGGAGGGGAGATGATATGGGTGAGGAAGGGAGGATGATATGGAATCGGCTCGGGAGGGGAACATGGATGGGGACGAGAGGGAGGGATTCTCACCAGTGACGGCGAGCTCGTGGCGACGGGGATGGGCAGATCGACTGCATCGGGGACGACGAGCTCGTGGCGGCGGGGACGACGAGATGGAGCACCGGTGAGGACGACGGCCACGCAGCCGCGACAATCCCGATGAAGGCTCGGAGGAGGATCCCGGCGGCGGCTCGGATGGGGATCGATCTCCCCAACCCTAGCGCCTATTCTGTTTGGTCTATTTTTTCTATTCTGATTGGATCGTCGCTTCACGGGAGGAAGGTAAACTGGTGAGAGGATGCCTTAACAAATATCAGATAATGTAGGGTCTTATGCGCATAAAAATGATATATTACAAGTTGTTTTCTCCCTACGCCTTCTATGCTTTAACAGACGAGTTTAAAAAAACGCCCTCAAAAGAATTAATTATTACGGCATCATGTAGTTTCGCCTCCTAAACAGCCAGATTTTGAGGTATTTTATTGAAAACGCCGATGACTGCACGCTAAACTAAGGCATTTCGGTAAAAACGCCTTTAAACAAAAGTTATTAAGGCGTTTCTCAATAATGCCACTAGCAAAACGCCTCCTAACGCCTACTGTGTTGTAGTGAGTGCTTCACTCACTACACAACCAATCACTCGGCAGCGGCTTCCTCCGTACCATGCCACGGCCCACCGAGGAAGATGACGGAACGCTTCGAGCCAAGGGGAAGAAGGGTTGGCCGGCGCCAGCGGCCGGTCTCTCCAATCATGGAGCACGCACCGGCCAAGTTCCTCCCATGCAGCCGGAGCACGCGACCACACCACACTGAAAGCTTCCTTTCTGTAAGCATTCCAGTTTCTGATGGACACAAATAGTGCTTGCGAAGTTGCGATTACTACTGGAGGGAAAAAGAAATTTCGTTGAAAAAGTTCGATTTTCAGGAGAAATTTTCCTTTCCTCAAGAACACTAATACGCGAGCAAACAAATTGAGCTCAAGCCCAGTGCCATTTTGGGCCGGCCCTCCTCCATCAGAGCTTGGCAGCTCTTCCTGTATGCCTCAGGAGCACGCGACCACATCACACTGAAAGCTTCCTTTCTGTAAGCATTCCAGTGCTGATGGACACGGATAATGCTGCCGACACTCGACACCGAGCGACAAAAAGAATGCTCTCGATGCTTGCGATTACTACTGGAGGGAAAAAGAAATTTCGTTGAAAAAGTTCGAGCACGGGCCGCCAATTTGGGCCGGGCCTCCATCAGAGCTTGGCAGCTCTTCCTGTATGCCTCCGCAGGACGCAGGACGCAGTAAGCTTGAGCCATACAGGAATGAAGCTTTCGACAGTTTCCACAAGCCATAAGGCTCACAGCAATCAAAACAGAGTTCCCCAACATCAAGAGGGTGCAGATCAAATAACTTCCTTCCCGACCACAGTTTACTCCTGCGTTCCATTCCTGAATCTACGATGGTAAACCAAAAGGCACATCGTGGCACGGTGATACACAAAGGAAACACCAGGCAATATTTGATCATTTCAAGATGAATATGATGGGCATATGTGAAGATATGCTAGTTTTCTTATGGACAGTCACCAAAATGAACCTCCATCTTTCCCACCTCACATGCTAGCCCAAGTGTGACAGGACTCAACAGCCTCATACAGATGGTACGTATAAGCAATAAAAGCAGATGTCCCTCCAACAAACAGATGATGCTCCAATTCCAGTTGAAGAACAAGTTTGATCATCCTAAACAAGATCCTAGATGGTCAAGATACCATGGACAGAAAGTTATCCCAACTGGTGCCCTTAGCCGTGTATATACTGCAAACTTTTTCAGGCCCCTTGGATGGATTGTTCTAGGAATTGAACTCAATCCTACAGATTCAGGCCTAAATCCACGCTATCCAAACAGGTTTTCGACCACAAAATACTCCCAAAAAGAATCCCCTTAGCTCCTTTAGCGTTTAGGTTAACCAATCACCAAACATAATAATCCACATAGAAGTGAACCCCTATAATCTTCATCCATATTGCTTAGCCCTGAAGGCTGAAGCTATGCAATCCAAGCAGGAATCTGATGAACTCACTATGTCATCTTTCACTACACCGACTCCCGGAACAATTTCGAACAGGACAAGAACATTTGGATAGCTCTAAATAATTTTTCCAAGCATCCAGATCGCTACATTCTCCAACTCCAAGCACTTAATGGTGATATTGCAAGAAAAAAGATCAACTTACCAGCATAGGTGCATCCTTTAACAGTACAGACAGGTTCAGCTTTGAGACCTAGGTTGGATCTGCTGTTTGTAGACTAAATTAAAATTGTTGAAATATTTATATTTAGTCTAAACTATAAACAAAATGGTTCATCTAAATGCCCTCGACGTGCCTCCAGATTCAGATCCAAGATTTCTTAGAGCTGCAAATACTGCCAAACAGGGCTTATATCAAATATAACCTGAAGAGTCATTATTCTCAAATAAAAGTCAAATTTAGCAAGCCATAATGCAGGGGAGTGACATGAGAATCATCAAGGGCAATTGACTACGAGCAACGCATCAGATTGCATTGCACAGTCCTTAGTCCTGAGTCTTGACTATTGACCCATCCAACATAAATCATTTCAGCAACCACTGATTTTAGTTCCTTCAGCTGGAAGAACCTAGCAAGCGCCAAGCTTGTACGTGTTCATATAGTTCCCCTGGTCACAAAAAATTGGTAAATGTCAAGGTACATTCGCAATAATGTTCATATTTACAGATGCATTTGGAAAGGAACAACTGGAATGAATATAGCCACAGTAACTAACATTAAACAGAAACACAAAAACAACATGACAAATAGGCATAATTTAGCACATGAGCACATAAAGCATAATTTTTCAGGGAGGATACAAGCAGTGGTCATAACTCCTTGGTTCCTTGGTCTAGGTCTAGTTTGGATCAAGGACACTATATCCTTCACCACAAAAGTTGACACAACAAACGACATTTACATAACACCAGAACAAGACTCTTTGAGGCACCCAGAAGACTTAGGCTACCCTTTTTGAGCAACATATTAACCGAACTACACAGATTCCAGAATCCAGCACTATGTCAATTCCAACCTTCAGTATGCCCCCTCCAGCGCATCAAGCACCATCCCCACTGACAACTTCATCAAGTCCATCCGATTCAGCTGCAGCCTGACCACTGACATTCTGAACTTCCGCAGCTTCTCCTCTATCAATCTTGCCTTTGACTTTTCAAGTAGACCAAACGCCTTCCTGAATATTGGTCCACTCGGATGCTCCTTTGAGAGCTCCTCGACAGCCGCCCACAGGTATGGGTACATTTGCTTTCCCTTCTCAGCATCATCCCTCCCACTAACATTGCCATGGCTTGCCCTACCCGCAGTGACAGTTGCATTACCATTGCCATTTTCAAATCTAGATGTCTTTGGCTTCTTGCTCGTGCGTTCACGGCATTCGCCCCCATTCTCCATATCCTCGTCACTCTCCTTGATCTCCTGCTCTTCATTGCTCTCTGCATCCCCAGTATCCTCATGTGCAAGGGATCTCCCTTCTAGCTTCAATCTCCAAACTTTCTTGCTAAGTTCATAGACACTACGGTCATGCTCTGTTGGCAAATCAGGATCCCGTCCATTCTTTGCACGTTTGACCTGCAACTTGTACTTATGCTTGAGGCGCCTGACCTTGTCACTAAGCTGGGTAGTGGACGCATTAGCAGTGAGCTGGCCATAAATCTGCAAGTGTAGCTTGCTTGTGTCCTGACTCGACGCAGGGAGCCGGCCTTTCTTGGCACGGTACTCGACGAGGGCATTCAGTATGGTGAGCTCGTCTTCAGGGCTCCAAACGCGGGACGGCCGCTTCTGGTACTCCGGGGTGTGACGCTCGCTGGGGCTGTGGCGGCGCTTGGTGCGGAGTCCGGAGGACGCCGCGGCATCGTGGCCAGTCACGTCCATCGGGCGCGTGCGGATGGGCTTGATGCTGGAGGCCTTGATGGGGGAGGATAGACGGGGGCGAGACGACGGCGACGCGTCGCCGGCACCTCCGCCGTCATCTTCTGAGGCGGTGGCGACAGAGTTGTCGGAGTCGGAGTCGGAGTGGAGGCGCGGGGTGCGCTCGCGGTTGCGCCTCGGGGACGGCACGCGGCCGCCGCCACCAGCGGCGTCGGCGTCGGCGTCCGAGTCGGAATGGAAGCTTGGGGAGCGCTCGCCGCGGTGCCTCGGGGAAGGGACGCGGCGGCCAGTGCCGGTGCCGGCGTCGGCGTCCGCACCGGAATCGAGGTGGTCGCCGGGGGCACCCTTTCCGTCCCCGCGCATCGGCGAAGGGGCGCGGCCGCCGGCCCCCGCGGAGGTGGGGGTGGAGGAGAGCGCGGCGGCACCAGGGCGGAGGTTGGGGGGAGGGGTCTTGGAGCGGGATCGGGAACGGGAGCGGGAGGGGATCGGGGAAGGGGAGCAGCTGCGGCGGCGGCTGTAAAAGCGGGTGGCGTCCGCCTCGCCGTCGGAGCCTGACCCCGTCCCGGCGGCGGCGGCGGCGGCCGAGCTCTCCGGGGCCATGCCGGCGAGTGGGGGGGAAGGAGTTGGCTAGGGTTTTGGCCGGGATTTGAATCGCTTACGCTTACGCTTGGGCGTGTGCAAGCGCCGCCGTGCCGGTGCCGTTCCGTTCGGGAAGGGGAAGGCAGTGACGCAGGACCAGGACAAAGCCTGGGTCAAGGGTGTCAGTGACCGGAATTATCTGCCTCAGCGGTGAGGAGACACCCTTTTTTAGTAGTATAAACTTTAATGAAATGATACGCATGTGTGAAGATATGCATGTGTTTCTGTGATGCAATTTGCTCGTGATTCGTGAAGATACAAGATGTGCTTCAAAGGTCCTGGGACATGGACAATTAGGGCACGTTCGCACGTTTGGATCCGAGTTACTAAGTTTTAAATTTTAGTCCCTCACATCCGATATTTGACACCAACTAAGAGTATAAATATAGATAACTACAAAACTAATTATATAAACGGAGGCTAATTCATGATACTAGTCTATTAAAATAAATTAATTTATAATTTGAGGATATTTCAAATCTATTAAACTTAATTAATTTATAATTTAATAAGGGTTCATCTCGTGAATTAGCCTCAGTTTATGCAATTAATTTTATAATGAACATATATTTAATACTTCAAATTAATGTTAAATATCCGATATGACGGGAATAAAAGTTTAAAGTTTAATCACACAAACACAAATCCAAACAGACCGTTAAGCATAATAATGAGAAACATGTTGAGCTGTCGGACAACATAGCCTCAAGATAAATGCTATCTAGTACTCCCTTGCTTTTGTTGCGACATGTCGTCTTTGATTTTTTCTTACAACTTTGACAATTCATCATATTCAAAAATTTCTTGCAAATATAAAAAAAGTTAAATCATGCTTAAAATACCTATAATAGTAAAGCATATCACAAACCAAGTAAATGGTATTAACATATTTTTTTTATAAGACGATTGGTCAAAGTTATAAAGAAAAGTCAATGGCGACAAATATTTCGATACGGAGGTAGTATCTACTGTGCCCGGGAACATCGTTGGGGCAACACATGCACATGCAGCACTCTACTCACAAAAATGAACTACCATCTTTTCCGCCTGACATGCTAGCCCAAGAGAGCAGGAGCCGCATACAAATAGTATGTACATGCAATAAAACCTGATGTAGATGATCTAATTCCAGTAGAAGAAAAGGTTTTGTCATCCTTAACAAGATCCACTTGGTTAAGATACCATGGACAGAAAAGTTTATCCCAATTGATGCCCTGCCATGTGTGTACACTTGTACAGCAACTTTTTCATACCCGTTTGATGGACTGTTCTAGGATTTGAACTCAATCCTGGCGATTGTTGCCCGAATCTGAGCTATCCAAACAGGTTACAGATTTCAACCAAAAAGAACCTTCAGCCTTTAGGTTAGCTAATCACTTGTGAACGTGGTAACAAAAACGTATCAACCCACATAGAAGTAAACCCCTATAATCTTCATTCATATTGCTTATCCCTGAAGCTATATGATCTAAGGTCTAAGCAGGTCAATGATGAAAGCACTGACGTCTTTCACTGCACCAACTGACGCCTGGGACAATTTTTAGCAGAACAAAAACACTTGGATAGCCATAAATAATCTGTCCAAGTATCCAGATTGCTACATTCTCCCATTCTGATCACCTAATGGTCACATTGCTCACAATAGAGCAATTGACCACTATAGGTCCAAACTTTCCCCTTTTTTTCATCCTATAACAGTACAGTGAGACGAATGCCAATGTATTCTATATCAAATGTAACCTGGAGAAGTGGTTTCAACCTCCATAACCAAATCTAGCAAGCCTTAAGTGCAGGGAGTGACCAGAGTCATCAAGGGTAAACAACGAGAAACAAATCTGATTGCATTTCACAATCCTTAATCCTTGAATCCTGACCAATAAAAAATATATCATTTCAGCGGACACTGATTTTAGTTCCTTCGGTTGGAAGAATCTAACAAGCACCAAGCTTTTATTCATTCAGTTCACCCGGTGGCAAAAATTTGACAATTGTCAAGCTAGATTCAACCTCAATGAAATGCAATGATCATATTTACAGATGCAGTTGAAACGGGATAACTGAAATGGATATAGCCAAAGATGTAATTAACATTAAACAGAAGCAAAGCAGCAACGACATGATAAATAGGCTTAAGTTAGAACCTAAACACAGATCATAATCTTTCAGGGAGGATAGCAAGGAGCAGTCATAATTCCTTAATCTAGGTCTAGTTGGGATCAAGGACATTATGTCCTTCGCCACAAAAGTTGACACAGCCAGAAGCATAGGTCCATAACACTAGACCAAGACTATTCTAGATAATTGGAAGACTTAGGTCACCCTTTTTGAGCAACATACTCACCGAACCACAGATTCCAGAATCCAGCAGTTCATCGATTTCAACCTAATCAATATGCGCCCTCCAGCGCATCAAGCACCATCTCCACTGTCTCCTTCATCAGGTCCATTCGACGCAGCTGCTGCCTGATCTCTGATATTCTGAATGTCCGCAGCTTCTCCTCCATTGCTCGTGCCTTTGACTTCTCAAGCACACCAAACGCCTTTCTGAATATTGGCCCACTCGGGTGCTCCTTTGACAGCTCCTCAACAGCCTCCCACAGATATGGGTACATTTGTTTTCCCTTCTCAGCATCATCTCTCCCACTGCCATTACCATGGCTAGCCCTACCCACAACCGCAAGTGCATTACCATTGCCATTTTCAAATCTAGATGCCTTTGGTTTCTTGCTCATGCGTTCACGGTTCTCCCACCCATTCTCCATATCCTCATCACTCTCTTCTATCTCCTGCTCTTCATTGCTCTCTGCATCTCCAGTGTCCTCATATGCACGAGATCCTCCCAATACACCACCACTCTTAAATCCCCAAACTTTCTTGCTAAGTTCATAGACATCACGTTCATGCTCCGTTGGCAAGTCGGGATCCCGTCCATTCTTTGCACGGGTCACCAGCAACTTGTACTTATGCTTGAGGCGCCTAATCTTATCACTAAGCTGGGTAGTGGACGCATTAGCAGTGAGCTGGCCACTAATCTGGCTGTGTACCTTGCCTGTGTCCTGAATCGACGCGGGGAGACGGCCTTTCTTGGCACGGTACTCGACGAGGGCAAACAGAATGGTGATCTCGTCTTCAGGGCTCCAGACCCGGGGTGGACGCTTCTGCTGCTCCGGGGAGCTGGGGCGGCGCTTGGAGCTGCGCTTGGAGGACCCCGCAGAGGCGCGGCGGGGCACCTCCATCGGGCGCGTGCTGACGGGCTTGATGTTGGAGGTCTCGATGCGGGAGGAACGACGCGCGCGGGGCAACGGCGAGGCGTCGCCGGCGCCGGCGCCGGCAACGTCGTCCTCAGATCCGGCGGCTGCCGCGGAGTTTTCGGAGTCGGAGTCGGAGCGGAGGCGGGGGGTGCGCTCGCGGTTGCGCCTCGGGGACCGCACGCGGGCGGCGGCGTCGGCGTCCGAGTCGGAGTGGAAGCTGGGGGAGCGCTCGCCGCGGCGCCTCGGGGATGGGGCGCGGCCGCCGGACCTGGCGTCGGCGTCCGCATCGGAGTCGAGGCGGTCGCGGGGCGGACCCTTGCGGTCCCTGCGCCTCGGGGGCGAGGCGCGGCCGCCGGCGCCTGCGTCGGCGTCGGAGTCGGATGCGGCCGCGAAGTCGGCGCCCGCGGAGGTGGGGGTGGAGGAGAGCGCGGCGGCGTTAGGGCGGAGGTTGGGGGGAGGGGTCTTGGAGCGGGATCGGGACGGGGACCGGGAGCGGGAGGGGGAGGGGACCGGGGAGGGGGAGTTGCGACGGCGGCGGCGGCGGGTGTAGCGGACGTCGCCCGCCTCGCGGTCCGAGGCGTCGGAGCCTGACCCTGGCGGCGCGTCCGCGGCGGCGGCCGGGCGCTTCGGGGCCATGCCGGCGAGCGGGGGGAGGAGTTGGTTTAGGGTTTTGGTTTGAATCCTTGTGCGGGATTGGGATTTGCTCGCCTCGCCGCTATCTCTGTAGCCTGCTGGGGCCTGGGGGAGGGGGGGAGTTGGGTCATGGGCTGGGAGGGGGCGGCGGCGGCGGCGGCGGCGCGTTCGGTTCCAGAAGGCCTCACTGGCGTAAAGGATCCGGACAAACCTGGGTTAAGCCTGTCAGCGACTCTGTAGCAGCTTAGTGGTAACCAACTCAGATGATGGGATACGCAATGCAACTGATTAGCAAATTCGCTGTAAGTTTGAGATTAATTGGCTTCAGAATTTCGAACTGTGATGTGCTTTATGATATCGAAAATCTTATCTGAAATTAAGATTAGTAGACTTCAAAAGAGAACTTGTTGGGGATTGCCTCGCGAAGGTAAGCGTGATTTTATTTCGCTGAAGCGGGTGGCACCTGGCGTTCGAAGTCTAGTGAAACCTCCGGACGTTACCTTCAAGTGGAGGGGATTAAGAAGTCCTCAAACGGACTCGAAACGACGACGCTCTCCGACATAACCTGCGAAGGTCTGGCCACCTTCGCAGAGGTTGAAAGGACGGGAAGTAGTTCGATGCCACCTTCGGACTCACGGAAGAACGTGACTCAGAGAATTTGTACACTTTTTTATAGAAAATGCTCGAAAACTCCGAATATAGCTAGGATGTTTGGAGTAGTTAGGAGCATTCCTCGAATCGTGTAATAGACGTAAGAGGGTATAAGAGGGTATAAATACGTCTAATTTTTACGATAATTAGATTGATTTTTTTAGCAATTTATAAGTGCATATAAAGTTATTCTTCTATGCCTGTCGAACCATTTTCTTCTCCATTTTTCATTTCTATCTGGGATCATAACCTTCGGATCGGATCCCAACAGTATATACTCCCTTTATTTTAAAATTTAAAATATAAATTATTTTATTGCTTATATAACGTATATCTAGGTGTATAGCAAACACTATGAATCTAGAAAAATATTTTATAACGTATATTTTTAAATAAAGGGAGGAGTATTAAAGAGTAAATTGCACCCACTTGTATCACTTTAGTTCAATAATTGTACAAATAGATACATGAACTTATTTTCGCAAAAAAAAAGATACATGAACTTATCAAACTTAACTTATTATTGTGACATTCTTGGATGAAGATTGCTTGCG
The DNA here is from genome assembly GCA_032594955.1 of Panicum miliaceum. Lineage (NCBI taxonomy): Eukaryota > Viridiplantae > Streptophyta > Magnoliopsida > Poales > Poaceae > Panicum > Panicum miliaceum. Next base: position 5,607,617 of record CM064064.1, read on the forward strand.
TTCTATACTCTTCCTAACTGGTTTGCATCCAATTGAATCATCTGTGCACATAATTGAAGCATACGTGCAGCATTTTTAACTGCAACGTCTCTTCCATCAAAGCATAAGATGATATGGGAGCCCATGCTCTGCAATACAGATCGCCAATCATCACCCAGAAAGTAGATCGTTCGCGCTGGAGCTTTCGCCCTCGTCTAAAAATGAAAAACTGGCAGCAGCACATATCCATCAACAAAAGAAAAGGAAATGCAGTTCAGAAACAGTAATTTCCTAGAAACGGTAATTTCCTTTAAACCAACGGCTGAACTATACATCTCAATCTTCTGTTAAAATTTCCTTTGTTGACCCCGCCTGATTGCTTAACGTGACGTATCGAAATTTTATGACCAGCTTCGGATGTGTGGGTGCTATGCCAGCAGTATCTCTTGAACTGTCCTGTTAGTTCATAGGAGGCCAAACAAGGTATACTCGCCAAGAAATTTAACACTCAAGTCGATGAGATACGTGACGTGAACATTACACCTTGTCGTTCTTACTGCAGCAGCAGTTCGTGCAACTACGGGGGCTACACTACATACAGACTGAGAGTTCGATCAGATGCGATACGCCAAAGGAAGGTGTGCCGGTCCTCCAGAGGCAGCGGCGTTGCCTAGGACGACACATGAACAGCATCATCTACGGAGAAGTCGTTGCTGGTCTCCGCCGGACCTCGCCGGCTTCAGTGCACATGGTCGTGCTCAGTCTGCGAAAAGAAAAGTTCGGAAGAAACAAACATAAAAAATTAGCACGCACGGAAGAAGGCAGAGGCATCATCATGTTGCTAAAATAGAACACGGAAGTAGTTTTGATGGAGTCCTTACCTACCTTGGCTATGTGCACCTTCTGATGGTCGGCGGCGGCGGCGGCGGCGCCCATGCGCAGGTGCCTGGCGCGGTACTTCCTGAGCTGCTCCCTGACGAGCTTCTCGTAGATGAAGGAGGCGCCCTTGAACTGCGGCAGCACCAGCCACGCCACGAACAGCAGCTTCACCGGGTACCAGATGGGTATCCTGCCAGAGCATCGTCGTCGTCAGAAGAAATCCCAAGAGGAGACCGAAGAACGTCATCAGGTTAGTTTGAGCACGAGGAGGAGCGGCGGCCGATCTCTCCGGCAAACGGCGGCGGAGACGCGCGCGGTTTATTAATTACCAGTAGAGGACGGGCTCGGCGACCATCTCGAGCAGGGTGATGAAGGAGTAGATGATCCAGTAGGAGAGCCACTGCTCGTCGTCCACCTTGGTTGGGCTCTCCATCGCGCACACCGACGCGTACCTGCGCCACCATGTCCCAAAAAAGAGTTCAGAGTTCTCGATCAGTTTTCTCACACGCCGGGCGCGCCCTGCGGCGACTGATGGTAAAGTAAAGCACTAGCGCTCGGCAAATCGGTCATGGATGGATGCTGCGCTTACAGCGGGTACAGCAGGGTGATGCTCGGCCTGCAAAACGGAACAGGAGATCGAGTAACATCAGACACAGGCGGCTTGCAGACTTGCAAAAAGATGGAGAAGAAACGGAAGGAACGATCGGCGAGAGAGACGGCTTGGGAAGGTGCAGGGGACTCTGAACGTACCCGGCGACGGTGTGGAGGTGGGTGATGAGCGTCCACGACTTGCCCATTTCTCCTTGGGCTCGACGATCGACCGACCGACTCCGCTCCAAGGCCCGGCTGAACTCTATCTACGAGACAGTGACCACCAGATCGACGCGTCCGCGAGGAGGAGAGATTTCTTCGGCGGATGGGACAGCGGGGATTCAGTGGGGGCGCACAGGGGTAGGCTCGCTTCGCTTTATACCCACCAGTAAACCACTAGAGCGGCAGGTGGCGACGGCACCGGGTGCTTGGCTTGAACGTGGCGTCCAGGGATCACTTGGAGCCCCAAGGTATCCTCGCCTTGACGTCTTCTTCCTGCAGCACGAGGGGAGGTGGTGAGTCCGGTCGGGTCGGATCGCTTTACGGTGGGTGTGCCGTGTGGGTCGGTCGCCGGCCGCTTTGCGCCTGCCCGGCCGGCACGAGCAGGTGCGGTGCATTGACTTCCGGTCCTCTGAGGCCTCAGGGCGGCACGTGGCGAAACGTGTGGGACGGGCGACGGCGCGCGTGCCCACCTGGCAGGTGAACCGCAAACTCAGCAGGAGCAGGCGGCGGTCCCGTCCTGTACTACTCCTGTGGGCTCTGGCTTATCTCGTGGCCGTGGCTGCATTGCACTTTTATGCACCTAAATGGGCCGGTTTGAGCTATATGGACCGGTACCCTTTTCTTGAATCAAACTGGACCTTGTGTCTTATCCTCATCATGCCCTAAACATCGAAGAACATCCGAACTCCGGAATGCTACTAAACTTCCCTTCGAGTTGCACCATCGGTAACTTCTATAGATGCTGCTCCGTTCGTTTCAAACTATAAATTATTTTAACTTTTCTACGTACATAGTTTGTGTATCTATACATAAAATATATCTTAATTTTTTTAGAAACACAGTACAAATCCAGACGTTCACAAACACATCCCCACCTCTATGAGCACCTCCGAGAAACTGCATCTCGCTGTCGATGAGAACGTCACCTACCACTGGAAACACAACGCCGTTAAATCTTAGAAATTTCGCTCTATCGTGGTCAAGATTGGTGATCAAGATTTAGACTAGTAAATTTCTTTCATGCGCGTACGAACTCAGATGGTTGCACGGGTGACACGGGATTTAGACTGGTTCGGGCGTGAAGAAGCCCTACGTCCAGTATAGGGAGCTGCTCGTGTTACCCACGCGGGTTCTGTAGTAGGGGTTACAGAAGGGCGAGAGAGGGAACCGGTCCCAAGTCTCTAAGGTGTGCACAGGGGCTCTAATGGCGCAGGTGTGTTCTTCTTTGCCGGGAAGAAGAAAGCCTGTGTGAGGAAGTGTGTGTGTGTGTCAACTCTCCCCCCGTCTCTTGAGCCCTGGCCTTCCCTTTATAGTTCCAGGGAGTCGACCGGGTACACGTGAGACAGGGACACAGGGAGAGAAAATGGAGAGGGAGAAAGAGTGCGGAGTCCAAGGAGATCTTGTCCTTCCCGGGAGTCGCGGTTGCCTTTGGTCTTCTTGCTTCGCCGGGCGGCCTGCGCGATCTGATCGTTGTCCTCCTCGGGAGCCGGTTAGGGCGGGCGTGCGTGATGATGGCGGTGGCTTCCGTCCCGTCGGGGCTGACGGCTGCCACGACTGTCCCTGTTGTGCTGCAGGCGGCCTGAGCGGCGCGGACGCCCTGTCCCTGTCGCCGGAATCACGGGGCGCGAGGACGGGCGGGTGGAGCGTGGACGGTCAGGCGTGCTCCTGTGCCAGGCGACGTGGGTCATGATGGCCTGACAGCGAATCAGAGAAGACTGAACCGTTGTACCATGCGCGGCATGGTCGTGGGCGGGTAGGTGCGACGGGTCACGTCAGCGGCGTGGGCGCCTTTCCGCACGTCCGAGCCGTGGAGCATTTAAGGCGAAGCTGCGCCCGAGACTGATTTCCGTCCGGCGGGCCCACGCAAGTCCGACCCTAACCCCCCGGGTCGGGCGAGGCGGACCCTCGTGGCGAGGGGTCGGGCGAGACGGACCCGCGTGGCGAGGGGTCGGGCGAGGCGGAGCCCGCCTGCCGAGGGGTCGTGAGCGTCCGACCACGAGGGACGGGGTCGGGCGAAGCGGAGCGTTTCCTCCTTGTGTTGGGCTGACGATGGTCGCCGTTGCCGCGGGTCGGTCCGGGCCTCCATAATCGTTGCCAGGACAGTCGTTAGATGACCGTTTACTTTTCCCCCTGACAGTAGCCCCCGAGCCTGTGGTGGAGCGGGGACGCTCCTCCAGAGGCTGTTATCGTTGTTCGTCGGGAGCCCTTGCCCGCCGTGCGGGCTGCTTGGTGACTGTCTCGATATGAGGGGAACCTTGCCGTTCCGGGGGACTCCCTCCGTCTGGAGGCCTCATGTTGTGACCACCCGCGTGGTCATCGGCTGCGAATCTAGCCCCCGAGCCCCCGCTCGTTGCAGAAGACTGGTCGGGAGGCTAGACCGACTTTTGTACGTTACCCCTCAAGCGTCCGTTCGCTGGGACGGAGGGGGTGAGCCGTGCCACGTTATCCTCGTTGGACGAACCGTGGTGCTCGTTGAGCTGCAATCGGGTCAATTCGAGTGGGGTCCCGGTCCTCGTTCGGGGGGGTCCGGCCTGGGCCAAGCTGGTGGCGTACCCCAGATTCCGGTCGGCCAGTTCATATAGTTCCCGAGCCCGTTCGATTGGACCCGGTGGCTCGTTGCCTTTCGTCGGGGAAAAACCATGAACTTTGATGCCGGCCGGACTCAAATGTGAGGTCGGGACGCCTTGAGCAATCGGGTGCCCGGGTGGTGGCCGCTAGCGGACCCGTCCCTTCTCACCCCTCGCTCAGGGTTATCCTGGGGCAGCTGTCGAACCCACGGTGGGCCAGCCTTCGAACCCCTGGACCGTAACGGGCCGTAAGGACGTTTTCAGTCCCGTATCCCTTCTTACCTTTCCGTCGCGTCTTGGGCCGAGTGCGGGGGGGGGGGGAGGGGGGGGGGAACCGTGCGCGCGTACTCCTCGGAAGACGAAGTGGCGGTGGGTGCCGACCCGCGAAACGAAAGGGAGTAGACGTTTCCCACAGAGTCGTGCGCACGAAAGACGAAGTGGCGGTAGGTGCCGACCCGCGAAGCGAGGGGGAGTAGACGTTTCCTGCAGAGTCGTGCGCACGTCTTCCGAAAAAAGGAGGGGAACGGGCGTGATGAGGTGTACCTGACGCCGCATTAACTGCGACGGGCGCGTCCGTTCCGCTCCACGCGTCGCTCTATAAGACGGGGGGCCGCCTCGCCGGTTCCGCCCCCACCTTGTGCTGAGTCTTTCGCCTTCCTCTTTGCCTTTTGGTTTGCTGCGCCGGCCGTTTGCCTTCTTCTTTCCCAGCGCTCCAGCCTTCTTCCCCCTCCACCGGCAAGCTTTCCCCCATCGCGCAATGGCGACCTGGGAGCGTTCCAGCTTCGGGACCTTGCGTGCTGAGGGCCTCGTGAAGAAGGGCCTCCTCTACGACAGGACTGAGCTGGACGAGTGGCTATTTCCTGAATCGGAGGAGGCACCGGCTCCGCCCAATGGGTACGTCGTCTCGTTCGCCCACTTCCACGAGCGGGGGTTCGCGGCGCCGCCGAGCCTCTTCTTCCGCGGGCTGCTGCACCACTACGGGCTCGAGCTGCAGCACCTCAACCCCAACGGGATCCAGTACATCGCGGCGTTCGTCGCGCTGTGCGAAGGATTCCTGGGCATCGAGCCCAATTTCTCGCTGTGGAAGTACTTGTTCACAGTGAGTTTGTACCAGAGGGCCGAGAAGCGGAGCGGCCAGCCGCGGGCGACCCCGGTGGCGATTGGGTGCGCCGGAATCCATCTCCGCCAGTCCCGTGCCAGGGAATACATGGCGATGAAGACCGCGGCGTCCCACAAGGGGTGGCATCAGCAGTGGTTCTACGTGAAGAACTACTCCGAATCCCCCTTGCCGGAGTTGACCGGCCGCGTCTTCGAGGCGGCGCCGGAGGTGTGGGCGTACGGCCCAGTGGAGAAGGAGAAGAAGCGAATCTCCAGCCTCCTCCGCGCCATCGAGTACCTGAAGATGAAGGGGCTCACCGGGGCCGGAGTCATCGGGGCGTACCACTCTCAGAGGGTGGCGCCGCTGATGCTTCGGATCCGCTCGCTCGCTGAGATGGTTCCTGACGCTCCAACCGAAGGGACCGTCCTTGCGACGGGCGCGCTCTCCACCTCCGAGATTCGCCAGCGCGTCCGGGGGGCGCTGGAGGACAAGGATGTCATCTTCCCAGTGCCCGGCCACCCTCCGATGCGGCCGGACAGGGGCTTTGTTGATCTGGTAAGTGTTTCGTGCGCCCGTTGCTTCTCCTCGCGCCCCTTGACCCGTCATTCTGACGCAGAGTCTTGCGCTTGCAGGGCCAACTGACGAACGTCATCGGCGCGCGCCCACCCGTCCCTGAGGACGTTGAGCAGCGGCTGCGGAACCGCCTCTTTGCTGAAAAGCAGAAGAAACGCAAGGATGAGAAGGAGGCGAAGAAGCAGAAAAGGCTCGTCAAGGAGTTCCGGCGGCGGCAGAAGGGTCCGGTCCTCTCGGACGACGACGACGACGATGATGACGATGACGATGACGACGACGAGGAGGAAGAGGAGGAGGATGAGGAAGAGGAGGAGCGCGTCCCGGCCCCTCAGCCGGGCGTGTTAGTTATCCGGGAGCAGCGCTTCAAGGCGGCCGCGGGGGACGGCTCGAGCGGCCCGTCCACCCGGGACACGACCCCTCAAGGCCCCGAGGCCGCGCCTCAAGGGTCGGCGCGGGGTTCGCCCAGGAGTCGGGAGGGCCGACCCCTGCTCCGTCCGCCCGAGGCCCGACCCCACAGGGCTCCGGAGCCGCGCCTCGAGGGTCGGCGCGGGGCGCGCCCCAGGAGTCGAGGGGGCCTACCCCCGCCCCTCTGCCCCTGACCTGGGAGCAGAGCAGCAGCAGCAAGCGGCCGTTGCCAGATGCCCCGGGGTCGGCCTCGGGCTCAGAGGCGAAGCGCGCCCGCCGGCCTAGCGCCCGCAGAGGGTAAGTGGAAAAGTCCTTGTCCGCCCGTTCCCTTTTCCTTCATCAAGTTGCTTTTGTTGACATCACTTGTCGCCTTGCAGCGTCCCTCCCCAAACCCGCACTCCGCCGGTGGCGGCGAAGAAGTCGCTGCGGGCGCCGTCCACCTACGCGGGGCGGGCCGCGGCCCCGTCGGGTGCGAGAGGTGATGCCAGCAGGAAGACCGCGGAGGTTGCCGTCGGGGTGGCTCCCACGACGGCGGGCCCCGCGGAGCGGGGGATTGTCCCCGCGGGCCCTTGGATCGGAGAGGTGATAAACCTCAATGACGAGGGGGAGGAGGAGCGCGCCGCTCCGGCGGTGGCGACGGGGGCGGAGGAGTCCGCCCCTGCGGCTGCGACGGGTACGGCGGCGGAGGAGGCGGGGACGCATGCCCCGATGGTCGCAGCGGAGGCATCGACGGTGGCGCCGCATGTATCCGCCCGGGACGCCGCGGCGGGTGCGACGGTGGCGGCAGAGGCGGAGGTGCCTGCCCCGGCGGCCGTGGAGGGGGCGCTCGCCCCGGTGGTTGCGGCGGAGACCGCGGCGACCTTGGCAGGGACGGCGGTGCACGCGACGGAGCCGCCGTCAAGGCCAGCGAAAGCCGTGGTGGCCGTGCCCGCCCTTGCAGCGGCGTCGGGGACCGCGGAGCCGGGGCACCTGCCCTTGCTGGGCGACGCCGAGGAGTGGGAGAAGTGGCGGGCCATGCAGGACGCGCTCGACACGCTCGTGCAGCGCTGGACAGCGTCATTGCTCCCGTCGGTCAGGTATGTCATTCCTCGCGGTGACCATTCTCTTCTCCGCCGCTCTATCGCTGATTGTGGGTTGTTTTGCAGGCCCTCCAGGAGTGTAGCCGGGGGAAATCTAATCTCCTTCAGCTCGGGCAGGAACGTCTCTCCGCGGAGAAGCAGCGGTCCAAGGAGCTGGCCGCGCAGGTCGCCGCCGCTCAGCAGGTCATTGATGACCTGCGGAGGCGCGAGCAGGCGGCGACGGATGGTTTCCAGGCTGCCGTCGAGGAGGCCCGCTCTGCCCGCGCGGACCTCAAGGCCGTTGTCGACAAGGCCCAGCTTGATGCCGCGGAGCTCCTTCGGCTGAAGGAGGAGCACGAGGCGGTGAAGAAGGAGCATTAGGCGGTGAACAAGGAGCGCGAGGCCTTTCGGAAGACCGTCGAGCGCATCCGCCAGGAGCGACAGCTGGCCTGGCAGGACCGGGATCTTGAGGCGACCTGAAGGGTCGAGGCCGAGAAGATGGTGGCCAACCTCGGGACTGAGGTTGGTCAGCTTCAGACTGCCGCGACCGCGTTGAAGGCGCAGTCCGAGGGTAAGACTCTTCCCATCCTTCTCCCTTTGCGATGTTGGCGGGGTCTCTGACCCGGCGTGTTTTTTCGCACAGGTCTTGCGGGCGAGGTCGTCCAGCTGAAGGGGGCTCTTGATGCAGAGCGTGCCGCGCACGGCAGCCTGCGGGACGCGGTCCGCGTTGTCTGCACTGGCCTCGGCGTGGTCCAGGCTGAAGGGACGAGCTCGGTGGCGGCTCGTGCCCTCGGGGTGTACCGGCGGACCCGCGAGATTGCTCGTGAGGCGCTTCGCGTTGGCGTGAGGCGGGCTTTCAGGGTCTTCGGGTCCCATTACACTAGCCTTGATTTTGATCTGATGAGCAAAGGGTACGCCCCCGGGTACACCGAGGCTGAGCTGGACGAGATCGATGCGTCGGTGCTCGGCCCGGCGGATGCCTTGGCGGTGCAGCTGGAGGAGGAGGCCGTCCCACCGTAGGAGCCCTGAATGGTCCCGCTGGGTCGGGTTCAGATACCCGGCCATGTAAATGTGTTAGTGTATTTTGGACTTGCTTTTGTAATGGCCGCGGGGGCCGTTTTTGCAATTTATCAACGTCTACTTCCGATCCCCTTCCTTTTCCTTTTGGGTCTGTAAAGTTTAGAATACGGGTCGGATGCGTCAGTAAGCGCTGATGGGCGATAGTACCGCAGCCGCTGGGGCGTGGGCTTTCTTGCAGTCCGATCAGTCTTGCCTGGGCATCGTTTGCGCACTCTCCCCTTTTCATGCCCAAACGTCTAGGAAGGGGAGGGGCCGGATCGGAGGAAAGTTGTTTTGGGAGGACCTCGGGTGACTTGGGCCAGAGCCCCTGATAGCCCCCGAGGGATATGCGACCCTGAGGCAGGGTCAGGGTGGATATCCCTGAGCCCGTAACGAGACTCAAAAAAGGTCGACTCAAAACTGCTTTTCTCCGTGGACTAGAAATTTGCAAGGATGCGTGTGTTTAAACTTGGAAACAGAATTTAAGGGTAGAAGCGTCTTAGCTGTTCTATGTTCGAAGCGTTGCTGAAGATCCGCCCGTCGGGGGTCGCCAGCTTGTACGTGCCTGGACGCAGTACTTGGGCGATGACAAAAGGACCTTCCCACGGAGGGGTTAGCTTGTGCCGACCCCTGTTGTCCTGGACGAGGCAGAGTACTAGGTCCCCGATGTTGAAGGCTTGGTCTTGCACCTTGCGACTGTGGTGTCGTCGCAAGGCCTGCTGGTACTTGGCTGAGTGTAACAGGGCCACATCGCGTGCTTCATCGAGTTGGTCTTGTGCGTCCTCGAGCGATGCCTGGTTTCCCTGCTCGTCATACGCCCTGACCCTCGGCGATCCGTACTCTAGGTCCGTGGGGAGGATTGCCTCGGACCCGTAGACCATGAAGAACGGGGTGAAGCCAGTTGCCCTGCTGGGGGTCGTCCTCAAACTCCATAGGACCGCGGGGAGCTCCGTAGCCCACCGGCCGCCGAACTTCTTGAGGCGGTCGAAGATCCGTGGCTTGAGACCCTGGAGTATCATGCCGTTGGCTCGTTCAACCTGCCCATTCGTGCGGGGGTGCGCCACGGCCGACCAGTCCACTCGGATGTGGTAGTCGTCACAGAACCGGAGGAACTTCTTCCCGGTAAATTGCGTGCCGTTGTCCGTGATGATGGAGTTGGGGACCCCAAAGCGATGAGTGATGTCGGTGAAGAATCGCGCCGCCAGTTCAGATGTGATCTGCGCGATGGGTCGTTCCTCAATCCACTTAGAAAACTTGTCGATGGCGACAAGCAAGTGGGTGAAGCCCCCGGGCGCTTTCTTGAAGGGCCCGACGAGGTCCAGTCCCCAGACCGCAAAGGGCCATGTGATGGGGATAGTCTGGAGCGCTTGTGCAGGCATGTGAGTTTGGCGTGCGAAAAATTGGCACCCTTCGCAGGTGCGGACCACATGGGTGGCGTCGGCGACCGCCGTTGGCCAGTAGAAACCCTGCCGGAAAGCGTTCCCGACGAGGGTTCCTGGCGCAGCGTGGTGGCCGCAGGCCCCTGCGTGGATGTCGTGAATTAGTGCCTTTCCTTGCTCGATCGGGATGCATCGCTAGAGGATGCCGGTGTGGCTTCGCTTGTAGAGCTCCTGGTCGATGACGAAAAATGTCTTGGCGCGGCGCGCGATCCTTCGTGCCTCCGTCTTGTCCTTCGGGAGAGTCTCGCGGACGAGGTAGTCCAGGTACGGAGTTCTCCAGTCGGGCGGGGGGTCGGGCCCCGTGACTGGATCTGTGTCCACCTCCATGACCTCGGGGTCGGACGGAGCACGGGTTACATCTGGGTCGGCGCCCGGGCCCAGGACAGGTGGTGCGTCGCCAACCTTTCCTGGTTCCTGATAACGGACCGAGGGCTCGAACTGATCGCTGATGAAGACACCATCGGGGACGGGCTTTCAGCCGGCTGCTGCCTTTGCCAGTTCGTCGGCTGCCTCGTTGAAACGCCTTGCGATGTGGTTGAGCTCTAACCCGTCGAACTTGTCCTCGAGCTTGCGGACCTCGTTGCAATAGGCTGTCATCTTGGGGTCGTGGCAGCTCCATTCCTTCATGACTTGCTCGACGACTAGCTGGGAGTCGCCTCGGACGGCCAGCCGTCGGATGCCCAGCTCGATGGCGATGCGGAGCCCGTTGAGGAGAGCCTCATACTCGGCGACGTTATTAGACGCGGGGAAATGGAGGCGGATCATGTACCTCATGTGGACGCCGAGAGGAGAGATGAAGACTAGGCCTGCTCCGGCGCGAGCCTTCATCAGTGACCCGTCAAAGTGCATCCCAGTACTCCTGTTTCTCCGGTGCTGATGGCGTCTGTATCTCCGTCCATTCTGCCACGAAATCAGCGAGCACCTGGGACTTGATGGCGGTGCGGGGGGCATAGGTGATGCCCTGGTCCATGAGCTCGAGCGCCCACTTTGCGACCCGGCCCGTGGCGTCCTGGTTCCGGACCACCTCGCCGAGGGGAAAAGACGAGATGACTGTCACCTGGTGCGAGGTGATGTAATGGCGCAGCTTCCTCTTCGTGATGAGGACGGCGTAGATGAGCTTCTGGATCTGCAGATATCGCGTCTTGGATTCAGATAAGACCTCGCTGACGAAGTAGACTGGGCGTTGTACCTTGAGGGTGTGTCCCTCTTCCTCTCGCTCTACCACTAGGGCCGCGCTGACCACCTGGGTGGTTGCCGCGATGTAGAGCAGAAGGGGTTCCCCGTCGGCAGGTGGCACTAGGATCGGAGCTTTTGTCAGGAGTTCCTTGAGCCGGTCAAGTGGCCCCTGGGCCTCAGTGGTCCACTCGAAGCGGTCAGTCTTCTTCAGGAGCCGGTAAAGGGGGAGCCCTCGTTCGCCGAAGCGCGAGATGAAGCGACTCAGGGCCGCCAGGCATCCCGTGATACGTTGGACCCCCTTTATGTTTCGGATTGGCCCCATGTCATTGATGGCCGTTATCTTCTCCGGGTTGGCTTCGATGCCGCGCACGGAGATGATGAAACCTAGCAGCATTCCCCTTGGAACCCCAAAAATGCATTTCTCTGGGTTGAGCTTGATGCGCTTGTCTCTCAGCCTCTTAAAGGCGAGTTCGAGGTCGGGGATGAGCTGGTCACCCTTCTTGGACTTGACTATGATGTCGTCGACATAAGCCTCAACGGTTTGCCCGATGAGGTCCCCAAAACACTTGAGCATACATCGCTGGAATGTAGCCCCCGCGTTTTTGAGGCCGAACGGCATCTTGACGTAGCAATAGGGGCCGAATGGGGTGATGAAGGAGGTCGCGAGCTGGTCGGACTCTTTCATCGCGATTTGATGATAGCCGGAATACGCGTCGAGGAAGCTGAGGGTCTCGCACCCGGCGGTCGAGTCGACTATCTGGTCAATGCGCGGCAAAGGAAACGGATCCTTTGGGCACGCCTTGTTGAGACCGGTGTAGTCAACGCACATTCGCCATTTCCCATTCTTTTTTCGTACAAGAACAGGATTAGCCAACCACTCGGGGTGGTACACTTCCTTGATGAACCCGGCCGCCAAAAGCTTCTGGAGCTCCTCGCCTATGGCCTTGCGCCTCTCCTCGTCGAAGCGGCGCAAACCTTGCTTCACTGGCTTGGAGCCGGCCTTGATGTTCAAGGAGTGCTCAGCGACTTCCCTCGGAATGCCAGGCATGTCCGAGGGTTTCCACGCAAAGACGTCGATGTTCACGCGGAGGAAGTCGACGAGCGCGCTTTCCTATTTGGGAGATAGGTTAGCGCTGATTCGGACGGTCTGGCCGTCGGAACCGCTAGGGTTGAGGGGGACCTCCTTTACGCCTTCGGTGGTCTCGAAAGCGGCGGGCGATTGCTGGGAGTCGGGCCGACCCTCGGCGCCCTCCGCGAGCTGGGCCGCCGGCTCTTCCACGACGTTGATGGCCGCGGCGTACTCGCAGCACTCAACATCACACTCGTACGCCTTCTGGAAGGACGTGCCGACGGTAATGACACCGTTGGGCCCCGGCAGCTTGAGCTTAAGGTAGGTGTAGTTGGGGATGGCCATGAACTTTGCGTAGCTTGGCCGCCCCAGGATGGCGTGGTAGGTTCCACGGAAGCCCACCACCTCAAAGGTGAGGATCTCCTTCCTGTAGTTGGACGGAGTCCTGAAAGTAACGGGCAGGTCGATCTGCCCAAGGGGCATTGCCTATTTCCCCGGCACGATGCCGTGGAAAGGCGCCTTGCTGGGGCGGAGACGGGAGCGGTCGATCCCCATGGCGTCGAGGGTCTCGGCGTAGAGGATGTTGAGTCCGCTGCCTCCGTCCATGAGCACCTTGGTGAGGCGCGTTGTGCCGATGATTGGGTCCACGACGAGGGGGGTAGCGCCCCGGCTGCAGGACACGCCCCGGGTGGTCGGACCGATCGAACGTGATGGCGGATCCTGACCAGTCGAGGAAGGTCGGCATCGCAGGTTCGGTCGTGTAAACCTCGCGGCGCTCCAGCTTCCGGCGTCGTCTGGAATCATAGGCCGCCGAGCCGCCGAAGATCATGAAACAGCCGTCCACCTTGGGGAAACCGTCTTCTTTCCCTCAGTCGTCCTTCCTTTCCTCGTCGGGTTTCCGCCTACGGTCGCCCTTCATCGGGTTTCCTGCAAAGTATCTTTTCATGAGGTTGCAGTCTTTGTAGGCGTGCTTCGCGGGGAACTCGTGGTTCGGACACGGTCCCTCAAGCAACTTGTCGAAGAAGCCAGGGGTGCCCTCTGGGGGCGGCTGACCCCGCTTGCGCTCAGCAGCCGCCACGAGGGGTGCCTCGCGCCGCTGCTTGTTCTTTTTCTTCTGTGGACGGTTGGAGGTACCCTCGTCGGCATCCTCCTTCCGCTTCGCCTCGCCCTTGGAGCGGTCGAAAATTGCTCCGACGGCTTCCTCGCCCGAGGCGAAGCTGGTGGCGATGTTGAGGAGGTCCTCCGTGGTCCGCGGGCCTCGGCGCTCGAGCTCATGGACGAGGGGTCGGCAGGAAGTTCCCGCCAGGAACGCCCCTATGACGTCGGCGTCTGCGATGTTGGAGAGCTTGGTGCGCTTCCTGGAGAAGCGTCGGATGTAATCTCGGAGGGATTCGCCTGACTCCTGGCGACAGCTCCGGAGATCCCAAGAATTGCCAGGGCGCATGTACGTGCCCTGGAAGTTTCCTACAAAAATTTCCCTCAAGTCGTTCCAACTGCGGATCCGTCCCGAGGGGATATGCTCTAGCCAGGCTTGCGCTGAGTCGGCTAGGAAGAGTGGGAGGTTGCAGATGATGAATAGGTCATCATCCGCCCCGCCGGCCTGACATGCAAGCCGGTAGTCGCTGAGCCATAGCCCGGGGTTCGTTTCCCCGGAGTATTTGGCCGCGTTGGTTGGTTGCCTGAAGCGCGGCGGAAATGGCGCGCTCAGGATGCGTGCGGAGAAGGCCCGGGGCCCCGCCGGGTCGGGGCTGGGGCTGCGGTCTTCCTCGCTGTCGTAGCGGCCGCCACGGTGGACGTGGTAGCCGCGGTCCACCCCCTCTTCCCTGTCTGCGCGGGAGCGCCTCCGCGCGTCCAGGGTGTCACGGGCGTCGCGGATGGGACCGACGCGCCGGTGGATGGATGGAGCCCTGCCCCCAGCGGGTGGCGGCGTCCGTCAAGCGGGCGCGGCCTGGTTCGTCCGGGGAGGAGGCTGGTGGACAGACTCCCCCCGCCTTTCGGACGGCGTGGTGGGGGCCGCCCCGCTGGCCTTTTGCCCGCGTCGCCGGGACGCGGAGCTCTCCGCCTGCTGAACAGCGACACACTCGAGCAGGTCGCGTACCTCTCGATGCGCCTGACGTTCTTCGGGCGTCTCCGGCTCCGGGAGTCGTCGAAGCAGGGCCGCCGCCGCGGCAATGTTTTGGCTGGCGCGGGCGAAGAGCTGGGGGCCATCCTCGTCAGCGCAGATGCGCTGCTGGACGTCGCGCGCTCGCTGTCGCGCCCCGCTCTCGTTGCGGGGGCGCTCGCCCTCCTGGCGGGGCGCCACGCGCGCCTCCGGCTGTCGTGGCCGCTCCGAGACCCGGGGGAGAGCTCCCGTCATGGCCGCGGCGCGCGGTGGGGGAGTTCGCTGCCTCCTCCCAGTGCCATCGCCGTTGGACCCCTCGGAGTGCGCGTCGGCCATGAAGCACTCACGCGAGGGGTGGTGACTCCTGCCGCTGGAGCCCGCATCGGAGATCGTCCTCGCCGCGCCCGCGAGCTCGTTGCTCGCAGGCGGCGCGTCCATGGGTCGCGCCAGGGCATGTCCGCAGGCAGTCACGGCGCTGCGCAGCCCGAAAAGCCGTTCCGTCGAAGGAGGCCCTCCGGCGCGCGTCCGGCCACCCGTCACCACCCTGGCGGCGGAGCCAGAGGCGATGAGGCGAGTGGGTGAAGCAAGGAGAGGGATAAGGTCGATCCCCTCTCCGGTGGCGAGGAAGTCCAGGCTCCCAAAGCGGACCAGGGAGCCCGGGGCGAAACTGGCGTCGTGGCTGGCCGTCTGAAGCCGGTGATGTACGCGCAAAGGTCCCCTACCTGGCGCGCCAACTGTCGTGGTCAAGATTGGTGATCAAGACTTAGACTAGTAAATTTCTTTTATGCGCGTACGGCCTCATACGGTTGCACAGGTGACATGGGATTTAGACTGGTTCGGGCGTGAAGAAGCCCTACGTCCAGTATGGGGAGCTGCTCGTGTTACCCACGCGGGTTCTGTAGTAGGGGTTACAGAAGGGCGAGAGAGGGAACCGGTCCCAAGTCTCTAAGGTGTGCACAAGGGCTCTAACGGCGCAGGTGTGTTCTTCTTTGCCGGGAAGAAGAAAGCCTGTGTGAGGAATTGTGTGTGTGTCAACTCTCCCCCCGTCTCTTGAGCCCTGGCCTTCCCTTTATAGTTCCAGGGAGTCGACCGGGTACACGTGAGACAGGGACACAGGGAGAGAAAATGGAGAGGGAGAAAGAGTGCGGAGTCCAAGGAGGAGATCTTGTCCTTCCCGGGAGTCGCGGTTGCCTTTGGTCTTCTTGCTTCGCCGGGCGGCCTGCGCGATCTGATCGTTGTCCTCCTCGGTAGCCGGTTACGGCGGGCGTGCGTGATGATGGCGGTGGCTTCCGTCTCGTCGGGGCTGACGGCTGCCACGACTGTCCCTGTTGTGCTGCAGGCGGCCTGAGCGGCGCGGACGCCCTGTCCCTGTCGCCGGAATCACGGGGCGCGAGGACGGGCGGGTGGAGCGTGGACGGTCAGGCGTGCTCCTGTGCCAGGCGACGTGGGTCATGATGGCCTGACAGCGAATCAGAGAAGACTGAACCGTTGTACCATGCGCGGCATGGTCGTGGGCGGGTAGGTGCGACGGGTCACGTCAGCGGCGTGGGCGCCTTTCCGCACGTCCGAGCCGTGGAGCATTTAAGGCGAAGCTGCGCCCGAGACTGATTTCCGTCCGGCGGGCCCACGCAAGTCCGACCCTAACCCCCCGGGTCGGGCGAGGCGGACCCTCGTGGCGAGGGGTCGGGCGAGACGGACCCGCGTGGCGAGGGGTCGGGCGAGGCGGAGCCCGCCTGCCGAGGGGTCGTGAGCGTCCGACCACGAGGGACGGGGTCGGGCGAAGCGGAGCGTTTCCTCCTTGTGTTGGGCTGACGATGGTCGCCGTTGCCGCGGGTCGGTCCGGGCCTCCATAATCGTTGCCAAGACAGTCATTAGATGACCGTTTACTTTTCCCCCTGACACGCTCCCATGGGAAGTCAAACCCAGCAACTTACATGCTACTGAGGCTCTTGTAACTACTAGACTACAGACCATTTCGCATAAAATATATCTTCACGATTCAACGTGTCCACTTCATTACTACTTTAACAGCATAAATTGCAAAGAGATCACGATCTAGTCTAGTGCATCCCTCTAAATATAACCTGCATACAAAAACGTATCTTTGCCTCGTGGAAGATAAGTCACTCCGACTCCAATCGAATAGTCCAAGCATGAGACGCTTCCCTCGAGACAATGTGGTTTAGTGTTGAGCCTACTCCGCATATATAGCCAATTCCAAACAAATGGGCTACAAAATTTTTTGAGGATGCAAGCTAAGAGCAATTCCAAGAAACTCTCTAAATTCTACCTAATTGCTAGTTTTAGAGATTTTAATTAAAAAAATACTTTCCAACAACTTTTCTATTTGGTTATTCAAATATAGCCACTCTCTATTCCGTATTTCTCGCTAGCTAAATATGGAAAAGAGACTAGCTTTTCAGAGTGCACATAAGATATAGAAAATCTGCTGGAAAATGGAAAGATATAGAAATAATTTTTATATAAATAACTCTCTAAATGATGATTTAGAGAGTGAGGTTTAGAGAGACTCTTGGAGATGCTCTAAGGCGTGACCTCAATTATTTTTTTAGATTAAAGGAATAATTCGACCTTGAATATTCACAACTGAATCTCCATGGCCTCAATTATTTGAAAACTTCGCATGATAACAATTTAAGAGGAAGTGTTGTTGGGTAGCGTCAGAGTACGATGCGCAAGTGCAGGATACTCTGGACTGAAGATACTACTGAAATTCGTCCTTTTGTTCCTAGTCTGTCTGTGATCCGTTCACCAAATTCTCGCCTGTTGCGCCGTCCTAGATTAGCCGGAATCTCCGAGTGATCCTGCTTCCTGGCTGCTACCGCTGGACCGGTGGTTAAACAAAGCCAAAAGCCGGTGACGCGCGGCACGGTCAGAAAAGGACGCACGCTCTCCCATCTGTAGTACCGCCGCGCGGCGCGGCCAAGAGCAGTTAGCTGAACTGGACTGGTGCTGGGCTCCAAGTCCCGGAAGAAGCTGTGCCACGGGCCCACGGCATGCCGCGATGCGGCGCGTTTGCGATTTACCATGGACCCTGGCCAGTCACTCGGCCTGAACCTATCGGGAAAGGTCGACGGGAGAGCTGGAGATGGCGTCGACGTTCCTGCAGGCTGCAGAAGCCAGAAGGGAGCAGTCGAGAAGCAAGGAAAGGCAAGCTCTGGAACATGAGAGAGAGAAAGGATGTTGCTCCACTGACAGACTGATGCAGTGACGCACTCTGCGCTATTTCTCCCGTCTGGCCGTCTCCCCTCGCCAAACCTGCAACCACCGCAGCCTTTGCATCGCGATCAGCCATTCCTATCGCCCGGCTCCTCCATCGTGTTCCTCTCGAGCTCTCGTCACCAACCTGTTGCCGCCTTCCACCCGATGATCCTTTCTCTCTTGTAGTCTTGTGGAACCCCTCGACGCCTGATCCATCGCCGGTGCCCCGGAATCGCAGGGCCGCCTTGCTTGTCACCGACGCAAAGCGTACGCCGCGGCGTACGGGGAGCACGAGGCCAGGGAGGCAGAGAAGCTTCCGATCCCCCCGCCGTCGAGTCAGAATTCAGAAATCTTTCAAAAAAAAAAGAGTCAGAATTCAGAATCCTCAGCGCCGGTGTGTCCGGTGCTCGATCCTACGCTCCGCGGATGAGCGCAGACCGCTAGCGAGCCGTTTAATTCGGTTTTGTTTTAATTTTATAGTTTTCCACGAGTTAATTGAGTGGGTGTAAATATAAACTTGGATGGACATGGACGCGGTGACGTTCGGCGTGGTGGTGGGCATAGTCGCGCTCCTCTTCGTGCTCGTCCTCGTCGTCACCATCGAGGGCGTCTGCAAGCGCCCCTCCGCCTCCTGATTCGCCAGCTCCCCCACCCAAAACCCCCCGCGCGCGAGCCCCCGCAATGCGCCGCCGCAGCCTCGCCGCCCTCCTGCTGCTCCTGGCGGCCGCCGCGGCCGCGCCCGCCCCCGCCGCCGGCCACTCGGACTCCTCCTGCCCCTTCCACGACCACGCCGGCCACGGCCACGGCGAGCCTCCGCACGACCACGGCCACGGCCACGGGCACAGCTGCGGCGGCGGCGCGGACCACGAGCACCACCACCACCACCATGCCCACGGCCACGACAAGATCCAGCGGCGGCTGCTTCCCGAGGAGATGGCCGAGGAGGCGGATCTCGAGCTCGAGTCCTTCGGTTACGACGAGCTCGACCACGGCCACCACCATCACCACGGTCACGGCGACTTGGAGGCATCGCCCATGGGTTAGGCATTCTCGTTCCGATCCCCGCTCGTTTTTGCGCCGGGGGCGCGGTTTCTGCCCGTGGTTTGGTTTACCCCGAGACGATCGACTGATTTTGGGAATCGACCGGGCAGGTGTGTGGCTGAGCGCGATGGGGTGCTCGCTGCTGGTCAGCATGGCGTCGCTCGTCTGCCTCATCCTCCTCCCGGTCATCTTCTGTGAGTGCCCCTCCTCCCTCGCTCTGGCCCAGGGGATTATCTGCTCGCCCTTCTGCGCAGGTTCTGATTGTTGATCTGTTCCTGTTTTGCAGTTCAGGGGAAACCATCAAAGGCCATGGTGGATGCGCTTGCAGTGTTTGGGGTAAGTGCAGAGTCTGCAGCTGCTAGAAGGTTTTGCTAAATCGAGCTAGCAAATGGATACGTCTGCAGTCTGCTCAATTCTGTGTTTACTTGGCTCTTTCTTTAACTCCTTAACAACCACTCACTAACTACATAGCCAATAGTACATTACAATTGTCCTTTTACATTCTAGTGACCAGTGAGTGCAGCCTGAAATTAATCTGCCCCGAGTTAATATTCTGCGATTACAATTTAATAAACAGCCATATCTGCATTCTCTGAAAGTCACAAACATCAATTATCTGTTGTCTTATGAATTTGTTTCATGTGTGGACAATTGGCTCTACATTTGAAATGTTGCCTGTAAAATTATGCCCATGATGGATTAAATAACTTAGAAAATTCAGGCTGTAGTGATATGTTCTCTGTCCTTGTTTTGTTAACATCTTTTCTTTTTCTGATGGATTCTGTAATCAGAACATATGTAAGTAAATGAATGGGCAATGCAGTGCAAAACAAACTTACGCCTTTAGATATTTGAAATAAGTATATCAACCATTAGATTATGCCCTCAAAATTTGAGATTATTTAGCTTATTTATAATGTTGTCTTGAAGTCACATAGTATCAATCTAATATTACTACTTTGCTCGGAAATCAAGATGTTACAGCTTTTGTGCTTTTCTTGTTTGGTTTTGATGTTTCTACAGGCAGGAGCAATGCTTGGAGATTCATTTCTTCATCAACTGCCACATGCTTTTGGTATAACCTCCTTTGATACATGCTAAGGTCTTTTTTTGGTTCTTTTGTTTTTATTTGTGCTTGCTTTGTATTTCATGTTTCCCATCACCAATATCAATTCTCATCAGCTTGAAACTGTTTCCGTATCTGCTATAGTTATATCTCTGTCCCCTATTGCTTTCTCAAGGATGTAGTATATTGCCCCCCATGTTTCCACTGCCATAGGAGGGTATCTTGGAGCATAAACGATGGGTGGGATTTGTAAAGAAGGACAAATGAGAAATGATCCATTTACTCCATTGTAACTTATGACCCCTAAATCAAGCTGCTTGCAATTTAAGATAGAAGCATGGCTGCCAAATAAATTTTGTCTACTGCCCAATGCTCTGTTAAAAGCGCCAAACCCATGAATCATGTACGAGGTAAACCAGTTGGATTATGATCAAATTGTATTGTTTCCTACCATCTCTTGCATGTTTTTTTTTAAGTTGGGCTAAGAATTATTAAACTGTAAATGTTGAACCTCAAAAACATCACTGTATGTTGCTCATGCTAGCATCACATTGATATCTGGGCCACCTCTTAATATTTTCCACACTTTGCACACACGGATACAACGCTATTGTATATTGCATTCCTTCAGTTTCGTTCTGTTACTCGCCTTGTACATGCAGATGCGGTTCTTTTACTTCATTCGCCTTAGGTGACCCTTTCTCACTTACCATATTTTTCTATTGTTTCTCAGGTGGAGGGCATTCTCACTCACATGATCATGAGGGTCACGACCATGCTCATGAGCATGCACACGCACACTCACTGGAAGATCTTTCTGTGGGGTTGTCTATACTATGTGAGTATATCCCACACACATATGTCCAATTGTGTTTTGTTTTATAACTTCAGGTTTTAGGCCTTTAGACACATTTTTTGCAATATGTGGATGCCCCCATCTTGACTGATCCCCCCCCCCCCTGGAACATTTCTTGACTAAGTTGTTGCAGACTGTTTTTTTTAGCCCGAAGTATTAAATCCACTCTGCCATTAATCACTATAGCTCTTAATGAAATGAACTTATTCCAAACATTTCATCGCTCAGCAATTTCTTTCTCCATGTGTCTAACCTCCTTGATCTATTTTCTTTCTCCATGTGTCTAAAATCTTGCTGGCAACTGTTTTGTGCAGTTGGCATTGTACTCTTTTTTATTGTTGAGAAGATTGTGAGGTATGTTGAAGACAATTCTCAAAAAGGGGCACATAGCATGGGTCATGGACACCATCATCACCATCGTAAACGGCATGATTCTAGTGATAAGGCCAAATTGAATCATCAAAAGAATGATGACGATGGTAAAGAGATCAATCAAACTGATGAGGAACCTTTGGTTGATGGCACGACTGCAAAAGTAACTACTATACGCAAGGTACATCTAACATCCAAAACATAGAAACTATCCGATATGTTTTCCCAAGCCACCACTAATGTACTCTTTGTGCAATTCATTTACCTTTGGCAAAGGGGAAAAAAGGACAATAGGAATCTGGAAGTTCACAAGTTTTGTGAACAAAAGAAGCCATGGAGGAAATGTGCATAGAAATTTTTTGTGAACCATGCAAATTTTTTTTAGGAACCATAGCTTAGCGAACTCCAAAAATTGCAGACAATATCTAGTTCATCCAATGGAAATATAATTCCCAGGCACATTTCATCACACATTGTATGGCGAAATGTGGAACAGAACATCTTATTGAGCGTATAATTTATCTCCTCAAGTATAGAAAACCATAAACTATGAAAGCTAATCAACTGACAACTGCTCTAAGAAAGTGTGGTGCATCACAACTGTGGTAGGCTGGTAGTAATTCAAGCACTGAACAAAAAGACGAAAATCAAACATTTTTTTTGAAAGTATAAAAAATCAAACATTCAAAATCTGTCAGTAAAAGATATAGTTGAAGGGAAAATACCACCTATTTTTGTCGCATTTGGTGAAAATTAAAACAAGAGGTGTTGGCAATCAGGTTTAATAACTTAATGAATTCATTTAAGTTCCGAAAGAACATAAAGGTCCTGGTGGCACTACTGCTGACCCATACGTGTATGCTAAAAGTTGATCAACATAAATGATACCTCATTATTGCCCATTTGTCGTCTGAAGGTACTTTGCCTGATTTATCCTTAAAATACTTAATTCTTTTTCATCATATGGTTCCATGCACTCTAGTACGAAATATTTCTTATAGTTATTTTCCCCGCCAGAAGCTGTTCACTGTTTGCACATTAACTTAATACTCCTTCCGTCCCGCAAAGAATGCAATTCTAGTTTTTTTCCCCAACATTGGTGTGAAAGCCAAATGACTTAGGTGCCCCTAATTAATTGCGATCAGTTGCCATGAGAGCACGAATAAACTGTTCAGCACCTGCTCCAATTAATAGTGCTTGCACTTTGTTACGGAAATGAGCGCAATGGAGGGAGTACACGCAGCATATGCATTTGTGCAACTAGCTTATATTCGGTCCAGTTTCTATAGAGCATCTTCATTCTTCCTACTCAATGGGGTTAATGCATGAGTCACACCTCTTGGTGCTGAGGAAGGGAAAATTTTTCCCACCACTCAAGCATAAGAGAAGTTTTAGGCTATAAAGTGCAGGTTCTATTCCTGTGCATGTAGGTGCACTAAGCATAAGAGAAGTGTAGCCAATGATCTAAAGTCAGAAGTTTTGTCGCATCTTATCGGAAACTGTTAATTGCATACTTGATGCTCTATTGTTTTTGCACTTCTGAAAAATCATGTGATATGCATTTTAGGATCACATGACCTACTTATGAACTTGATGTGCCTGTAATGAACAGAGAAACTCTTCTGCTAGTTCCAAAGCCACTGATGGAGAGCATGCCAATTCTGAAAACGAACCTGCCCCTGACAAAGCATTAACAAGTGATGGTTCATCCATTTCAAACTCTAACTTGGTGTTTGGCTACCTCAACCTTTTCTCAGATGGTGTTGTAAGTCTATCGCCTGAACCATGTTTTGTGTTTCATACAAGTACATGTTTGTATGCTATATTTTCTGAACTTCTTGCTAGCTTGTATTTTGATGGAAGTTCATGTGAATGATGCAGCATAACTTCACTGATGGGATGGCTCTTGGGAGTGCCTTTTTGCTACATGGTTCCGTTGGTGGCTGGTCCAGGACTTTATTCTTGCTCGCACATGAACTTCCCCAAGAGGTTATATTATATTCGTCACTAGATTAACTTAAATTTCACCATTGAAGTTTCAGTATGACTACTGATGCATTCCAGTCTAGCTTTACTTTCTGGCAGTTTTACATGGTATTGGTGCTGAATGCTGATATCAGTATCTAGTCAATATCCGACAAAACTAGTTCATGGTAAAATACTATTCTGGAGGTATTCTGCGATTATATAACATCTATTAAAGTGACATCATTTAATATTCTATTCTGGTTTCTGGGACCAGATTAGAACAGTTAGTTAGATGGTCACTTCAAGCATTTAGTACTAATTTTCTTTATCATCTGATAAATATAGGATGCTTGGTTCCAAACTTCCAATCACTGTGTTCATTGTTAGAAATTATTGATGGTAAACTTTGTATTCTTTCTTGTTAAGGTTGGAGATTTTGGAATCCTTGTGCGATCAGGATTCACGGTGTCTAAGGCCTTATTTTTCAATTTTCTCTCTGCATTGGTTGCTCTTGCTGGAACAGCACTAGTAAGTTCTTGTTCTTTCAGTTTTTTCTCTCTCTCTCCGAAAGGTAAATGATTTTTTCTGGATATGACCCATTACTCTACTCCATGTGCAGGCATTGTCTTTGGGTAAAGATCCAGGGCATTCTTCCCTGATTGAGGTATGCCCTTTTCTGAAATGCATTACTGTTTTACTGCTGATAGATCTCATTGTTGGATCTAATTCACCATTCGGCTTGCAAAAACTGTCCTCTTTCACAGGGATTCACCGCCGGTGGTTTCATTTACATCGCTGTCGCCGGAGTCCTCCCGCAGATGAACGACCAGAAAACAACCCTCCAAAGCTCAATGGTCCAGTTGATTTCCCTGGGGATGGGGATGCTGGTCGCTCTAGGCATTTCTCTGGTAGAATGATCTGAATCTCCACCTAACCAGCTTTAGCTTTAGGTCGAGCCACAGTTACTCCAATCTGGTATAATTCTTGAACAGCTCCAGCCTGGAAGATGGGAGCTCTAAGTCTGAAAACCTGATAGAAATTTTGACATCTGATTATAGATTCACCTGCATGGTCGGCAGTTTCTTGTTTAGGAGAAACACGAGCCTTAATAAATCACAACAGGATTACAATCCTTGGCGACCACCCCCTGAAGACGGTTCGGAGTGCAGTTCAGCCAAGCAGTTACCAGGCAACCCTGTCTGTACCAACTAAACTCTTCACCTTCCTTTGGTGCCGACTCGTGGCAGGGATCATTAACGGGCGTACAGTGGAACCCCTATTTCCTGGCGGAGATGCTGGCCCTTTCGACGGCATCACCCGCTTGTCGCGGCAGCGGTGGCATGGCTTCACGTTCTCTGCCCGTGATCCTGTCCCCAAGCACCGGCAGGTAGGCCAGTTCCGGTCAAATGGGAACGGACAAGATCTACCTCCATATTCTCCATCCCGGAACTCTGGCTCGTCCGGACAATACCAAACTTCGCGTACAATCAGCCAACCTTGTTCTCGTGCTGATCGAATTTTTCTTCCGTTCTCTTGCGCTGTTTCGGCAGTAACTTCCCCAGGACGATGGAGGACCCCTTGGTAGGTTGGGTTGATAGGCGTTTGCGGTGATCACGAGGCAAGGGCGCGCGGTAATTACTGGCACTGCTCGGTCCTTTGTTCGACCTGCCGATCTCCCAGCATACGGTGTTGTCCAAACACTTAAATTGTGTACAGGAACAGAAAGACCATGGTCGACGGACACGGATGTGAAGGCTCCTCAATAATTGATCGTCGCGTCGTGTCACGCAGAGGATGGTTGGTGAGTGGTCACCGATCGCAGATCCAAAAGCTCCGACTTGCAATTGAAAAAAACTAGAAATGGAACCAGAACTAGAGCGATGATAGAACTCTTGTGAGTGTGAAATCCTATATGATTACATGTTGCGTAAACAACTCACAGGAGTCTTTATGCTTTACAAGTTACAAGGGCTACAAGTTGCGACTGATACATGTTTACAAGATTATTCACACCATTTGCAAGTCAAATATAAAACACGTCCTCTCTGTTTTAAATTATAGTTTTTATATTCGTTTTAAAAAAAATTATAGTTCACTGTAGCACAGAACTGTGATGTAACCACCTTTCAACCCTCCTTTCTAAGACTAATGTCTATTTTTCTCTCTACTGGACCACGAGTCCACGACGTAGTAACTAATGAGAATATTGTAGCTAGAAATGATATTGCCATGCTAGATTGAATGCACCCACCGTTACTAAATATATGAACTGATGATAGCACTGCGGAATGAGTATATTTGACTTGACCAACAGTCTAGTGAAGCAAAATTTGAGCAAAGTATGCTACGAACCTCTCGCCACAAAAAAAAAAAAGAAATCCACGAGAAACCTACTACTTTGGAGCTTAGGGAGTGAACCCACAATTCACATTCATTTCCCAAGTCCCAGGGCGACATACATCTATATTTACAAAGATTCACTCTCTGCTCAAATCCAAAGTAGGTCAAATTGCTAAACGACAAATCCTGAGAAATTATTTTGGCTAATCCGATGGATCAGATGGCACTTACCATCCCTCTAAACCAACAAGTCTCTGCTACTCGCCACGGCGTTCCACGGCGCGGCCACGAACGGGTTCACGTAGCCGCCGAAATGCCCCTGCCTGGAGCCGGCGGTGGCACTGTCGTCGTCGTCGAACACCACCCACTCTTTCGTCACCACCGTCCTCGACGCCAGGTCGGTCTCCTCCACGGCGACCAACGCCTTCGATTCCGTCTCCGGCACCTTGCTGCCTTCTTCGACGACGTGGCTCATGATGATCTTCTCGAGCTCCCTGATGTCGTCGTCCGGGACGCGCTCCACGGTCGGGAACTCGGCGGCGTTGAGCACGCCCAGGCCCCGGCACAGCTCGAAGTAGGACGGCAGCTGCGCGCTCTGCTCCGCGGCTTTCCTCAGCACCCGCATCCCCTGCACCCCCCTCCGCCGCCTCGCTGCCGCCAGCGTCTCCCCCGGCCGCCGCCGCGGCGTCGTCGGGGCCGAGCCGAGGACGGCGACGAGGAACCGGGCAATGCCGGTGCATATCTGGCTGTAGACCTCGAAGATCTCGATGACGACGCAGTCCATCGCCTCCAGGATGAGGCCCTGCTCCATGCCGTCCCCGTACGGCCGGATTTGCATGAGCAGGTCCAGCAGGTGCTGCAGCTTGGTCAAGCGGTCGAGCCGCGCGTCCTCGTCGTCGGCTTCGCCGCTGGCGGCGTCCAGGTCCAGCTCCTGGGCGGTGAAGAGGGAGCGGGTGTCGAGGAAGCGGAAGTAGGCGCGCACGAACGCGGAGAGCCCCGACGACTTGGACGGCGGCGACGAGCGGTCGCGGAAGTCGGCGAGGTCGAAGGGGACGCGGCCGAGGCGCGCGGCGCGGGGCGTGAGGTCGGAGCGCAGCAGCAGGCCGTGCGCGAGCATGAGCGCCTTGAGCGCCACGGCCCAGCACCGTGTCCGCCCCGCCCGGCGCGCGAGCGCCCACATGAGCGGCTGCAGCGCCGGCTGCGACGCGCGCGCCAGCGCGAACACGCGCGACGCGCTCCCGTAGTCCACGGACCGCTCGTCGTGGCTGGTGGCGCGGATCACGGCCGCCTCCAGCTCGGGGCTCCGCAGCGCCGCGGCCAGCCCGGAGCCCGGCGGCTGCAGCGCCGCCACGCGCGTCAGGTACAAGCTCCTCCGGTCCTTGACGGCCGCCGCGGCGCGCCGCCACCACTGCCGCGCATTCGTCATCCCCTGCTGGCCGCCGGCGCAGACCCACCACCTGGCGTCGCCGCCTTCCCCGGCGCCGGCGCCGAGCTCAACGCGGCGCGGGAAGATCAAATCCACGACGGTAGCCAGCTCAACGCCACTCCGGACGCGTTCTTGGCCGCTCGAGCTTCCGGCGGAGATGAGAGCTCGCAGGAACAAGCAGCCAGGACAACGAGATTAACTGAACGGTGGGGAGGAAGAGGACCGAACAACGCGCCAAGAACGTGTCAGGCAGTAAGGTAGGGGAGACGAAGGAGGTGACGCCAAATGGTCGGCATGGGAGGAGGAGGACCGGAGGGGAGAGAGCAATGGCCAAATGGGACAGAGGTGGTGGGGGACGGTGGAGGGCCAGGTCAAGCTTTTCTAATTCTGATGAAGGCCCCGAAATCCTGATCGTGTCTCGTCGAGGCAGAGCCCCCCATCCTTGCGTGCACACTACCAGTAGCCTGTAACCGAGAGATCCCAGAGTCGCGTGTACACTACCAGTAGCTGAGAAATTCCAGCTACGGAAATCATATGAGATGTTTGGTTAATTGCTAATTCCTTCCTTTTAATTTGCAATCTCGGCGTACTTTTGATGAAATTTTGATGGGACGCTGGAATTTGCAGAAATTTTACTGATCCATACGTACAATGTATATCCCAGAAAGAGTAAGCACCGGTGACAATTTGGGCAATCAGTTGGTGGATGTGGGTACGACTACGTAGTACGATACATTGCACCGTCGTACCAGACATGCTCACACAATTTTTTAAAAAAATGTTTGTTGCATTGCCTGGTTAGACTCTGGATGCATCTTTAAAATGTTGGGTGTACGAACTAGTATTTGACCTGTCGGCGTCACATGGCTGGTCACCTGTACGAGTAGGTTAGAGGAAGGCAATGCTGAGAATCCTCCTCTTCAATTATTTGATGGGGATGCATTGCATTGTTCTAGCTGTTATAGACTCGAGATGGAGCACATTGCTTGGAAGGAACATTCTTGCAGAGTGCTGGGCCAAAGCATGCATGATCACATGAACGAACAATATATTTGCCAACAAATTATGATGCCAAAATACAAGTTGTTGGACGTTGTGTTTGTGTGAATCTCTGAAGCTGGTGATAAGCAGCATACTAAATAGGCTGTCACAACCACCAGAAAATTACAAGTTGCGCCATGAAGTTGAGAAGGTAACTTCATATTAATATACATAGTTGCTCTGGAGTAATTGAGTTCTGCACATTCTGCTGCAAAACCAAAGGTAAAAATGTTTCATGCCATTAACAGGGGTCATATTTGCAACCCAGTTTTACTTCTGGGCCGAAGGTCAAATGTGTTTGTCTGCAATAATGTTCTTCTAAAGGATTTTAAGGAAAATGGTCCCATCAGGTCATATTGTGATTTTGATGATCGAGTGACAACATGATCAATGGGGCTAACGAATTTGTGAGCTCAAGATTGTAGGATTTTTAGGTTTCATGGATGGAGTCCAAACCATCTCCAAGATAGTCTAAATCGTCTCCAAGACACAATGGATACAGTGAAAAAGCAGAGATAATGGCAGAAATAATGAATGGGTCGGTTGAACCGACGGCTCTGAAATTGCACGGGTCGGTGCAATTGGACTTAGCATGGTGTTACAGTGAAGAATTGGTCTACACAGTCGGTTGAACCGACGTTGGATCAATGGAGGTGTCGGTGCATTGCCAGGTTCATCAGAGAGCATGTTCGAAGCACTGCAGAAGGTCCTTCAAGCTTAGTCCAGTATCAATGCATTAACCATAGCATCAGAGAGCTATGCAAGCTCAGTCCAGTATCAGTCCTCACGGTCGGTTAAACCAACGGGTTCTTTGAGAGTCGGTGTATTGCGTCGGTGCTAATGACATCAGCAAAAGAGACGTTGGGAGTTCAATGGTCTGCACGCAGGCTTAGTGTGACCGGTTGAACCGACACCCCTGGTTGGTTAAACCGACGCCTACATACTTTTCTGGTAAAAGTATGTAACAACTACTTAAAGTTGGTGGCGTATATATATGCCTCACCCCGGGTCATTTGAGGGTGCTGGAGCTCGGGAGAAACCCTAGAAACACAGAAGAACACCTCCAAGCCACCCAAGAGCATATTGATCACATCTTTAGGTTTAGCACAAGCTTTGTGATAGTTAGTGCTAGGATTAGCTCTTGAGAGAGTGAGAGAGCAAGGTGCGAACCTTGTGTGCTGGTTCTAGAAGTGAACCGCAAGTATATCTTAGTGCACCAGCCCCTTGGAGCATTGGTGGCTCGCCGGCAAGTTTTTGACCTTCCGGCTTGGTGTGGACGACGACGGCTTTGTGCTGGGAACGTGGAGACCCCCTTCCTTGGTGGAGAACCTCCTTAGTGGAAAGCGGGATCAAGATGACCGTGGTGACTGGATATAGCCTTGGTGACAAGTGAAGAAGAGTCCCAGAAGAGACTTCGTTGCCAGGAAGCAATACTCTTTGCGAGTGCTTCAACAACGTGGAGTAGGAGTGACTTTGTGCCTAACCGAACCACGGGATAAATCTTCGTGTCGAGAGTTTGCTTCCCCTCATCCTTTACTCTTAAGCTTCCGCATTTCATATTGCAACTTGTGGTCCTATACATTCTTAGTGTAGTATGTTGCTAGGTTTGGCTATAGGTTGCAAAACTCTCTGGGATGAGATTTTCACACTAGAAGAATCATAGTTGCACATCTAGATAGCATGATCTAGTTTAAGTTTTGTGTAAATTAGTTGGAGCTATAGGTTAAGGTTTTAAGTTTGCTAATTTACCCCTCCCTCTCTTAGGCTACGAGCACCTGTTCCTTCGAAGATGTTGCATATCTCTTTTTTGGCTAAATATTTCATTCTATCGAATATCGATTTTTTTATCCGAATATGAGTTGGTACGATAAAAAAACTTCTTCATAGGGCAGCGCAATTGGCAATGTGCTTGTTCTTAGATAGGCTCATAACTCCATAACTCACTGGTCCCAATCCCAAAAATTCGTAGCAGAAAATTCCAGGTGCTATGTCGCTGGGTTATGCAATGGTCATGTCTTTAAAATTATTTTCTTACGTCCAGAAAATATAGCTATTATTCACAACAGGAGACTTTGGCTCCTACATTTTACAGTCAAAGCCTTAGCACCTGTGTTGTTAAAAACTGATAAAAAATAATGCTATTTTATAAAGGTACAGCTATTCAGAAAATCACAGTATGTGATGTGAACGCGCTTACATAAAAATAAGAGTTCAATTGATAATAGTTTCCTTGTCAACACAAGTACAAGCTTGCAATAGACTGGCCATGTTCTTCCATATGTTCCATTTTGGCCTCAAAATAACAAATGGAATATTATTTTTATCAAGTTGCATGCAAGAATGTACATTTTATCATATTAGTTTGATTCACTGTATGATTGCTTTTGCAAGAACATAGAAAATCCGGGCTTGATCTCTGTACGATTTTTTTCTCAGAGGTACAGCTGGTGCAAATAAAGAAAAAAAATATAGTTCCCCATGATAGTAAAACTACCTATATAGCCACTACTTTGTTTAAGATCTTTTCGCTACATGTTCAAAAAGAAAAACAGAGACAGCCTCGCTAAGAAAGATAGAGAGAGCCTCACTGACCTTATCATGTATCAGTCGGTGGTAAACATTCTTGAAAGCTGTTAAGTTTTGCAGCGCTTGCTTTTCCTGATTGGCAATTGAGAAATAATAAAATGTTCATTGAGAAATATTTCAGGTCAGGATTAGGCACAAGGGAAGAAAGGTCACTTTTTAACTGGGCTAGGGACATAATATATAGTCCAGTTAATAATCTATATGACGAACTAGGAGATTGGTATCCCCTGTTTGGCCGAAGTCCAAAATCTAAAGACATGTGAAATATGAATGAAACAGCCATAATAATCTCTACGGTGATAGATAAATCCGTCAGCTCAAAGCCAACATTAGAAGCCATAAGTGAGAACCCAGGGCTTAACTGAATTGCTCATATTGATAATCATGCCCAAAAGCCTCTAGTAGCCTATTTATGTGTGAGATATGTGTGTATCACTTCTACAAGAATGGAGAACAACCTGATGGTTTATATGACTGTTAATGACAGCAAATACCTACACTATGATCCATGAATAATAAATATGAACCGTAGGAAGGGAAAACTGCTTAAACGGAGCTGTATCGCTGTTTAACACCTTTGGTAGACATGCTGCACCTCTACCTCACAGAGCTCTAGTGACCTGAATTGCAAAAATTGGACAATACTTCTGTTCTGCTGCTTAGTTTGGAAAGTAGGCAGTTGATTTTAGAGTGGTTGATGGAGCACGCATCAGCCACCAACTAAATTGCAATCGACAAAATGCACTGACAGATTGTTTACCATTTACCTGTGGTTTGCGATAGATACCTTTGATAATCCCCTGATGCTGCCTTCCCTACTACCCTCTTAACAGATGTGAGAAAACTCAGAAACATCCAGGAGAAACGAACCAGTACCAGAAGATTGAAAACCAAAATCACAGGTGCAGTACCCCCACCTCAGCAGTCAAGCGACGGATCCAATGTCAGACCCGGCGAGTAGCAAGACGAAGATCAGGGACCTGCTTGCAGCTTGTTTGGTGAACAAACACACGAGGCCCATTAGGAGTATGAATGTGTATGATCACGGTCCCATAACAGAGTTCGTTTACCTGGCCAAAGTGCGGCAGATATCTCGTCCCGTCATCTGTCAACCAGTGCCGCATGACGGAGTCCGCGTTCGCCGTCCCCTGTTCCTGATTTCCATCCTCTGTCACCGTTGCAGCATTTCGTCGAACACCTGCAGGGCATCCAGCCGAACAGGCTAGCGTCGGGCCGTCGAGCGTGGAAGGACGTCCCCGACCACGACAGCCTCGGGTTGAGCTGCAGCGGCGCCGGAGGCCGGCGCCCCCGCATGGGCTTGTGACTGCCAGTCGGCCCAGTGCACCGATCAACAAAACGGCTGGGCCAGAACACCGTCACGGCCCTAAGCTCCCAAGGCCCAATCCTACGGCCCAACATAACGCACTAGACCCAGGCTCGCATGGTTTGTGACTGCCAGTTGGCCCGGTGCACACTTGCGAGGACGCGCGGGGCGCCCCCGCAAATACTAGGAGTAGCGCGCGGGTGCGATGCGATGCGTCGCAGAAGGCCTAACTACAGCCCACCACGTCGCGCCGTAGGGGAGGGGGGAAGGGGTGGAGCAACCGCTGGGGGTGGGAGGTAGGAGGAGCAGACGTCGGAGAGGTCGCCGGCAGCCGGGGTGGTGAAGGGAGGCGGCGGTCTTTAGAATTTTGGGTTGCCGGGGGTGGACTGGAGGCGGAGGCTTCTATGGCTGGCAGCGAGGTTGGGGGTGGTGACGGTCTGGCCGACCAGGGCTGGATCCCCGGTGGGCGGGACCGGCGGCGGGGGTAAGAAGGAGGCCGGGTTGAGAAGAGGTGCTGGGTTAGGGTCGGCGGTGGTGAAAGGCGGCGGAGAAGGCGTCGGAGCCGGCGGGCAGCAGCGGAGGTTGGGGAGATAGGAGGATGAAGATGAGGAGAAGTTGGGCCGGTCCAAACGAGGGTTTTGCGATGGGTTCCTTTGCAGTCGAACCTGCAGTGAGTGAGTGAGTGCAGCACGCAAAACGCCTGGCCCAGAATACTGTCACGGCCCTAAGCTCCCCAGCCTAAATCCTAGGCTAGGGCCCAACAGGACACACTAGGCCCAAAGTCACCGCGCGCCGCAAGTGTCGCCAACTTCGGCCACCAAATAAATCCCGGCCTTTATTTAAAAAAAAACGGCCCAGGCCCGCATTCCACGATGCCACCGACGCGGCACTCGCCGGAGCCGGCGCGCCGCCATGCCAAGATGATTTCTTTCCATCCTTCCCCAGCAATCTTCAACCGAATCGCCGCGGAGTCTACGCCTCCTCCTCCCCAACTGCCATGTGAGAAGTTCCGCATCGGCGCTGCTGCACCTCTAATAATTAACATTCGTAGGGTTTCAGGTTTGTCCCATTTCTTTCTTTCTTTCTTTCTTTCGATGCTGAGCAGTAGTACAATGATATTCGCACTAGGACTAGGTATTGAATTTCGTTCTTACTTTGCATTTGATTCTGGCTACTACGTCGCCAATAATTTCGAAATTTTACGCTTGTTGCTCCTTTTTTCACTGCAAATTGAAACAAAATAAAGAGAAGGAACGAAGGCAAAGAGTGCCCGATCCTTGTGTTCCTATGCCGGCCTGAAACAAAACATTTTGTAGCGCTGACAAGGGCAAATTGAAACAATGCAAATTGAAACAAAACAAGGAGATATCAGAATTTCCAAATCGAGTGTAAGCTGCACATGCCCTGACAAGGGCAAGCCAGGGTCTGCAGCCCTGCCGGAGCATTTCGCAACGCAGCAAACTTAAGTCTCTGAAACGAGCATGCTGCCGGACCAGTTGCGATGACACACTGATGAAAAGGATCCAAAGCCGCCTCAAGTTATAAGCTGATACTGCCGAGTTAGGCCGTGCCCATGCGTGCATCTCTGCAGCATGAAAGGAGAGCTGAGATGTTGTAGTGGTGACGCGATGCTCGTACTGCATGCATGAAATCGATCGGGTTATTCGCTGCAGCTCTGTGTAGATTTCTCCTAAATGTGCAATGCAAAAATTGGCTAATAACTTTCATGCATAATACAAACTCATTTTGTAGCGCTGATCTCCTTGCGAACCTAAAATATATACAACTTAGGTTTGATCCTGATTCCTGAGAGGCGTTAAAGAAAGCTCTACTCATGTGGCTTGCCTTTTGTGCCTTTGGGAGACCTTCGTATATATAGCTGCATGAAATTGTTCCATAGGGTGGTTGCTTTATTATTATTTTTAGTAAAAGGTGAATTCTTGAGAAGCATTGTTTAAAGAAGTATTTGAGGCTTGAGTCAACTTTTATATGCACAACCTTTATAATCTAAGCAAATAAAACTAACCATAAAAGACGACCATGATGGCCTAGTACTGGGGTAATTAGGCTTTTTGTTCCAAAACATAATAAAAGAAGTGAACAACTTCTATATCTAGGTATGCACTAAGCTTCCTCTACAAGATTCCAGTTTTCTTTCACACTTTTTGCACCCTAAATTTTAACCACACATTAATACTAGCTAGGAACGAAAATTCTATAAAAGATAGATAGTGGAAATGTAAGTGCATTATGTAAATGTAGAATGTAAAGAGTAGAGAATGCAAACTCATCAGTAACTTTCCAATAGGCATCAGAGAGTTACCACTCTCCCCTAATTCTTTTTGGGGGCACCTTTCAAGTGTCACGCGACCGGTTAGGTAACTCTCTGGATAGTTGTATTGTAGGGTCTCCCAACACGCTAGTGGGTCACTGAATGCACACCTCTCCTGGACTGTTCCCCACGGTCTTCGCAAGAGTGGATGTACTTCGTTCGGCACTCCACCATGTGCTACACTGCTACTCCTCCCCTTGTACAAAGTGCAGATGGTGCACATGTATCCAGAATCACATGGACCATAATTAGGATTATTGAGCTTACAAATCACACATGGTGTACCAGGTCGTGTTGTATATATCTGGCGAAATCAAACACCTCCAAATGATATACTAATAAGTCTTATATACACACACACTTTGCATGCATGCATATTTCGCATGCATGCATCACGAAATCATGGGCGATTCGTCTCGGATCGGTGATGTTTCAGAGGTCCGGCTGGCCGGCCGGCCGGGCGGCCCGTTGAGGTGAGGAGTAGGGTAGTGGCCGGAGCAGTGGCGCTAGCGCTACAGTGCCACCAGTACCGGCGCCCCCACACGCTGCGGGCGCAGACACGGGCAGTAATACTTTCTGCCTATCTTTCAGTGCTACGAGACGGTGCAGAACGAGACAGACAAACGGAGAGAGAGAGAGAGGAGATAGAGAGAGAGAGGGTGTGTGCTTCAGTGTTTGTGTCCGGATCGGACGAGAGAGAGAGAGGAGAGAGAGGGGATGTGTGTGGGCCAGAAAAAGTGAGTGGGGAGCTTGGCAGGGCACTGAAAACCATGCGTCCACATCTGCTTCCTTCGCCCCAATTTATTATCATCTGCAGGAACGTTTCATTCATTCATCCATCCATCGTCTCGTCTCCCCTGGGTCGTGCGCGTGCGCGCGCGTGTTGTTTTGGACTACCCGTGCCATTGCTGAGCGGCGACAGTGCGCTTCGGGCTCGGAGACGGTTCTTCCCTCGGAGACCTCATCGACCTCTCCGCGTGGCAGCATCCCCCCACTGTTAATGTCATGTTCCCCGTCAGCTCCACAAACCTTTCCAAGTTTCCATGTCACACAAATGAAGGTTCCTTGAAAAAATGGCGAAGCACTTTCTACCATGTTGTTTTCTCCAAATGGTTGTTTTCTCCTCTATCTTTTTTGTCCACGAGCCTTTAAGCCTTCCGATCACGATAGGATTCCAACTCACGCCACGCACGAAGATAGTGAGAAATTGCAATCTAGACATGAAAATGATTAGACACATCAGGTTTTATGTTTTAGGCGATTGAAGTACTATAACTGACTGTGCTAAAAACACTTGAACTGAATCTACTATCTTAATTCACTGCTAGCCCCCGGCCCCATTGCCTAGCTCCTCTCTAGATTGCAATGAGCAAGAAGAAAAGGAAAAAGCTATCCACTGCTAGAAATCCTAGCACTGGTACCGGGTGGGAACCCCCGGTTAGTACCGGGCTTTTCCCGCCCGGTACAGTGTAGAAGGTACTAACCTGCCGGTATTTTAGTACCGGTTGCTGCAACCGGTACTAAATTAGTTCATTTACTACCGGTTCGTGTTACCAGCCGGTACTAAAAGAATTCTCATCCAAAAAAGATTAGATTGCTCCGGCTCCTCACCCCTTTCTCCCTCCCGTGATTTTTCTTTTCATGCCTTATGCTTCATCTTCCTCCTCTGTTCTTCCAGATTAGAGAAGAAAGATAAGCAAGCAAGAAGCGGTGGGATGAAAACTGAGAGAAGAAAGAAAGAGTTTGAGGAGCCAGAAAACTTCACTTAGATTAAAATTTACAACATTTAAGCTAAAATTACAAAGATCCAAAATTATAGGAGAGATTCAACAGAGATACAACATGAGAGATTCAACAGAAAAATTCAATATTCATCTATCTGGAAAAAAAAATAAAGAGCTCGCCAGGGCCTCCACCGCCGGCCGCCCACTTCCGCTCCCTATACGCGTCGCGCGCCCGTGCGTCACTTCCGCTCTCCGACGCCGTGGCCAGCCGGGGGGGCGCCGCGCGCCCGTGCCCGCGCCCGCACGAGCCCGCGCGGTATCTGGCGTAGAGTATCGAGAAGCACACGGTGACGTACCTGCACGCGCAAATCAAGAGAAATTAGCTACCACGTCAAGCGCACCAAAATCCGCCCGCGCATTTCATCGAGCACTTGCGGCCGCCTGGGACAACAGAGAAAGAAGGGGGCCCTTGAGCCCTTTGATTCGACTTTACTTACCCGAAGGTGGTGAGCCGGGCGAGGAAGAAAGGGTACGCCTTGAGCGGTACGAGCGCAAGCTTGTACAACACGAGGTTGGCGACGGCCAGAGCCACCACTGCCACCACGCGGTTGGCGAGCGCCCGCTGGTGCCCGGCGGCCAGCCTCCCAAGCACCGGCGGCGCCCTTGCCAGGCCTGCGGCCCTGCGCACCGGCGGCACGCCCGACGGCCAGAGCAGAGGAAGGGAAGAGAGAGAGGAAGGAGAGAGGAAGAGGGAGGAGAGGAGAGGATAAGGACTGAGGAGGCAGTGGGAGTCTGGGAGATGATAAGGACTTGATAGGAGATAAAGGGGAGATATTGAGGAGCTGGGAAGAGGGAACGATTCAGTAACGGCTGAGAGCGAACCCGGTACTAAAGAGGATCAGGTACATTTTGTATCGGCTGGTGGTTCCAGCCGGTACGTAATTGCTACTTTAGAACTGTCTAGAGTCTCCAGCCGGTACTAAATGCGTCCATGTGGCACTGTTCTATCGGTCCGGTACTAAATTTGAAGTTAGTACCGGCTGAAAATAAGCCCGGTACTAACAGCCACGGACGAATGTGAAGTTTTCTAGCAGTGATCACTCATCTAAGTGATTTGAAGCATCTCCTCGATTTTTTTTAACCCAGGGGTTGGTTGGAGATTTCACGGCGGCCCTAGAGGGAAGGTCGGTGGCGGCAGGCTGGCTAGGCGGAGGTGGTGCGCGTGGGGGGAGTGAGGCCGGCAGCTGTGGCACCACCGGCTCGAGCGGTGGAGGAGGCCGGTTGGATCAGCTAGGGGCGGGGGCGACAATGGTGGCGGCATGCGGCGAGGGGGCATTAGGTGGCTGCCGCAGGCAGGCTGGGTCTTGCCGAAGCTCCGGCCACGCCGGCTGGCCGGCGTGGAGCTCCAACAAGATCTTAGCCCGCCTACGGTTGGATGGTGGCACGATGGGCGGCAGCAGGGCTAGGAAAGCTTGGGAAGAAGAAGTCTGGAGGTAGCAGATGAACATCGGATTTTGATCTGGTGCGAAAAAATTAAGTGAGGAGAGCCGGGATTTCACTCAAATAACAGATAAGCACTCCCGAAGAAAAATATAAAACTGGAGTAACTACACTAGCAAGAAGGTCCAGAGAGTCTAACTGCAGCTATCAAGGTGTTAGCTGAAACGATGACCAGAGCTGGCACGCACGGCCGCCGAAACGCTCCTGAATCTAGATCGATCGAACAACTGTTATTGTAAGAAACTCCAACAGCAAGCAAACAAGCGAAAGATTCCATGCACGTTGCGATTAGCTTAGACGACGACCCCTCTCTTAGCTTCTTCACTTGCCCGGCCTGCAGCATGACTCCCGCCATGGGAGTCTAGAGCTAGCACTGATCTGATCCCATCTCCGCGTCTAATCACACCACCATGCAGCTGCTAGCACATCCATCCATCGATGACGATCCATCCATCACAGCCTCATCCATGGCTAAAGCAACAGCCAGAAGAAAAGGAGGAGGAAGAAGAAGAAGAAGAAGAAGAAGAAGAAGAAGAAGAAGAAGAAGAAGAAGAAGAGGAGGAAGAAGAAGAGAAATGATCCTTAATTTGCATGCATGACGTACGAGCTTCCCGGCCGCTAGTTGATGTCCATCATCCTAGCATGCCTCGGCGAGTCGTCGGCGTTGAGCTGCCGGTGGCGGTGGCGGTGGTGGTCGTCGACCTCGGCGTCGCCGCCCTCGGTGACGACGGAGGAGACGTAGCTGGCTACCTCGGAGCTCATGGCGCCGGCCGCCCGCGCGCGGAACTTGCAGCGGCAGCTGTAGCAGGTGACCTGCAGCAGCGTGGCGTCCACCTGGCGCACGGCGTGGTCCCGGAGCGCGTGCGCGCAGCCCAGCTCCGCCTGCGCCTGCTGCCGCACGCGCCGCGCGCTCGCCAGCTCCTGCTCGGCCAGCTCCGCCTGCCGCCGCGCCTGCGCCCGGGCCTCGTCGGCCGCGGCCTTCTCCGCCACCGCCAGCCGCAGCTGCTCCCGGGCCTCCTCCTTGAGCCTCGCCGCCGCCGACGACATCTCGCTGCCGCCGTCGCGCGCGCCGCCGCCGAACCCGATCGACAGCTGCAGCCGCATCGTGTCGGCGCCCGGATGGGGGCTCGTAACAACAGCCGCAGGCGAGTGCTGGGTCGCGCAGCACCCGACGGCGGCAGCAGGAGCGCCGCCGCAGCTCCCGCGCGGCGGCATGAGCTGCAGCTCCAGGCTGTGGGCGCCGGGACGCTCGTGCGGCGCCGGGGGCGACAGCGCCGGGTCGAACCGGTGGAACGCCGCGGCGGCCGCCGTGGGGCTCGCCACCATCGCCGCGCCAGGCCAGGCGACCGGGCTCACCCCGAGGTCGCCGCTGGAGGGGCTCGCGCTGGACGCCGTCCGGGACAGCGCCGCCGCCGCCGTGGCATGCATCTGGCGCTGCTGCTGCTGCTGCTGCTGGTGCGACGTGGAGGCCGCCACGCCGATCCCGGCGCCGCCGCCGCCGCTTGCCGGCGAGGACGACACCTCGGCCCGCGGCCGGCCGGCGTTGCACGTGTCCTGGTGCTCGATAAAGCTCTCCACCCTGTAAAAACGGCGCATCATATCACACTCTCACACTCACACACACCGGCCAGCTACTCCATCCATTCTTAAACCCAAAAGCTAGCTTGCGATCGAGCAATGGCTGTATTGCATGTGCGAGCTGCTGCTGCTCGAGTGCTGAGCCTCCTTATCAGGGCCAGGGCAGGCTGTGCATCTGCTGCTGCTGGGTAGGGAAGGGTTTGATGGGATCCGACTTGCAAGCAGCGGTGGCGGGCAAGGACAAGGGTGCGTGACCGAGAGAAGCCAAGGGGGCGATCAGGGGCTGTGCGATCTCTGTGTCAGGCGCGAGCTTTGCTTTGCATTGGGGCCGTTTGGTTGGTTCGTGGATGCGGGCAGGCATTCAATGGAGCCCTCCTCCTCCCGCAAGGGCCAAGCGGGGTAGCTCGTACGCCATGGCCATGGCAGCAAATGCGAAAAGCAGCCGACGTACGTGTACGCGACTACACGTACATAGAGGCTCGCTGCTGCTGCTGCCGCCTGCTGCTCTCGGGAATTGTGCCTGTCCCTTCCCTGCCGTCTCTCTCCTCTCTCAATTCCTTCCCTCTCGTCTTGACGGACGCCAAAAGAGAGAGATGGAGCAGCAGCTGCTGCAGAAGCTAGGAGATGATAAAGGTAAAGTAGATGCCTGGAAAGACAAGAGTGTGAGTGTGACCCCGCAAAATTTCCCCAAAAATCATCACGCCTTTCTGGAGCCCCCATTTTGCCAAATCTCGCGAGGGAAAAGATTGTTGAAAGATACGCCAAAAGACCGGCCGGACTAATGCCGGATTATTACCGGCTGGTGTTGGCTGATTAGTGGCGGGCTAAACAAGGTTAAGGAGTAGGGCGGCCATGAGAGGAGAGGAGAGCAGCTGTGTCTGTGCGGCAGCGGCACGTACCGGGAGAAGACGCGGCCGCAGTCGCAGGTGTGGCCGCGGGTGCCGCAGGTCTTGAGGTGGGCCTTGTAGTCGGAGTGGACGGCGTAGGCCTTGGAGCAGCGGGCGCAGGCCCACTGCCGGTGGCCGCTGTGCTTGCGCCGGAAGTGCTTCTTGATGCCGACGAGGTCGCCCAGCGCGTGGGAGGGGTCGTGGTGGAGGCAGCTCGGCTCCGGGCACACGAACACGCGCTTCCGCGCCGCCTCCCCGGCCTCCCGCTTCAGCAGCTTCCACGGCACCTTGT
This sequence comes from Panicum miliaceum, assembly GCA_032594955.1. Lineage (NCBI taxonomy): Eukaryota > Viridiplantae > Streptophyta > Magnoliopsida > Poales > Poaceae > Panicum > Panicum miliaceum. Next base: position 5,647,389 of record CM064064.1, read on the forward strand.
GCCGCCGCCGGTGCATCTGCAGGTTCTGGTCGCGCTGGAACCCCTGCCCGCAGATCTCGCACACGTACCGGTCCGACTCCAGCAGCGTCCGCGGCGACAGCGACACCACCTCCGCGTCGGGGTCTGCTCCGCGGCGGCGGCGCCATTGCCACGCAAGAGTGAGATGTTAGAAAAAAGTTTCCTTTTTTTAATCGTCTCCTCCACTTACGTGCTGCGTAATTGGATGCATGTTTTTCAGACGGACAGGCGCTTACCAGGAGTGCCGGCGGGCCGCCGCTTCTTCTTGGCGCCGGCGGCGCTGGTCGTGGCGATCTGCAGCGACCGGAACGGCTCCGGCGGCGCGGCCCCCGCCTCCGGAGGCGGCAGGGCCGTCGGCGCGCAGGAACTCAACATGGTGTCGCCGCACTGCTACACCGCCGTCGTTCACCTAAGTTCGGCAACAAAATGCCACCCCAACCAAATCAAGAAATCAAAGAATCGATCCCCTCTCCTCTAACCTCTCTCCGGCGAACAAATTAAATCTCTCCGTGTTGTTGCTCGCGATCACAATTCAGAGGCCTGGTGGTCCGGCGATGGGAATGGGCCAATGTAATTGGGGCATCTCTGCTATATAAGCTCGGAGGCCGGAGGGAGGTAGATCACTGGGATGTCTATCATATAGAGCTCGCCGCCGGACCAGATGAGAGCGAGGACGGAGGAGAGATGTGAATAAACAAAACAAAAGGGCCGTGGGGAGAGATGTGGGTACAGCTAGGAATGAATTTGAGAGAGAGAGAGAGAGAGAGAGAGAGAAGGGAGAGAGAGAGAGTGAGGGGATGGAAAAGGTCTTTGGAGGAGCAGTGTTATTTTTTTGGCTTTGCTGCTACACAGACAACGCCAAAGGGGGAGAGGGGAGGCAGCTTTCTAAGCTTTAGGTTTCAGCAGCTTTCTTTAGGATTGCATCATGCAGGGAGGGTGTGGGGGGAGCTCCAGGAAGGAGATGGAGTTGTTGGTAGGTGTTTTATTGGGTTCATGAGGGGTGATAACTTGCAAGCTTTTCTTCTCTGCAAATCAAAACTACTGGCTGTAAGTTCTGGGGCTTCTGGATGTGATATGATGCCTGGGTTCCAGATAATCTTTTTTTTCTTGATATGAAAGAAATGCTTTTCGGAGGGGAGAGAGTGAAGATCCTATAGAGAAGATGTGTTGAATGGAAGGCTGCACAAAAATAACTGCCTAGCCTAAAGAAATTAAGAAGCTATATAGCTAGAGACTGCATGTATATACTGGTAAATTGCAGGTTTTTTAGATAAAAATAGAGGGAGTTCGTTTACATTTCGCACCGGAGAAACCAACTATTTCTATTGTTTATTACGAATTGATTGAGTATTTTGGAAACTTTTCCATTTGAGCTAGTTACCCAAATCAAGTAAAAGGAACAATGTGATTTGGTAAAAGCCGTTTTATTTGAAGTGAATCGAGCATGGATAATTTCATGCGCCGATTCGGAACAAAGGGTAAGATATCACTCTGCACTATCTATTTATAAGTAGCTATTGACTTATTTTTATCATGCTTATAAATCACATTATGAATCATTTATTAGACCTAAAATTCCTAATTTTTGTGGAGGAAGTTGGAAAATCGTGATTGCACATACGCAAATGAACATCCCAGAAGCCAATCCATGCAAAAAATCACCTCTTGCTTGACAAGAAAAAACACATAAAAATATTGAACTTAGCCAACAAAAATAATGCTGGAAAAGATATATAGTGCTTGAGCATACCCAAATAAGAATAAAACTGTCAAAGCCACTCAAGGTTGATCCTGATTCCGATCCTGAGTGAACATTCAGCCGCTGCCACAGCTTAAAGACATTTGTTCCTTGCTCCATAACTCCCCGGTACGTAGCTTGGTGGCATCATTGACCCTTTCTTCAGCCGCTTCCGCTGCCGCTAGCTGTGCCCGGCACTTGCTGCTCTCGGTCTCGCCTACTTGGCGCCGTCGTCGTCCTCGACCGCCACTACTGCTGCTCCCTCAGGTGGGGGTCGCCGGCCGGCCGTCCTCCGCACGCACGCCTCGTGCGTAACGCTGCCCCCGGTACAGCGTCGTCCTGCATATTTTATCGCCCGCCTCCCGGCCCGTTTTATCTATCAGACCACGGCCATGGCCGCCGTGAACCTGCAGCAGGACAGCAGATGCGGCTAGCGCGCTGCGCAAATAAACAAACAAACATATGGATGGATATATATAGATAGATATATACATACATATATATAAGTAGCCTGTCAATTCGTCTTTGATTGAAGCTGGTGCCTGGCTGATGTTTCTTTAGATTTTCCTGCCTCGTGATTGGTCTCGGATCGAATTCTCAGCTCGTCGATCTTATTAAACATGCAGGCCGTTGTGATGCTGCTTGTTTCCTGAAAGGATTCCAGGGAGAGTCCTTGCTTAGCCCATGGGAATGATTGGTTTGGACGCTTACAAGGCAAGTTGAGGATATATATACTAGTGTGACAATGTGACAGCTTATGCTGAAGGGAGAGAGAGCCATTAGAATATAATATGCAGGGTACAAGCAGTACGTACATGTACTGACGATGTAGCACTGCATACGCAACGCCAGGTAATGAGAGGTAGTGATGTGGTACCTCGCTGCTGGCTAGTTTGGCTCCAAATGGAAGGTCTCGTCTGCGTGCTCGAGCCCCCATCTCGGCCAAGCGCGTGCGCATATGCATGCATATATGCTGGGGTTCTTGCTGTACACCTGCTGCGTTTTTAGTTGTGTGCTCTCACTAGCTTGTTAATTGGGCGCAGAAGGAGGGACACGTGTACCGTTGTACTACCGCTCTTGGCATGCCATTGTACTGCTGTATACCTAGTAGGTACTATATAGTACTTTGTATATATATAATCTAATACAATATCATGATTGTTTCGCTGACCAAGATTTCTCTTGGGTTAATTAAGACAATATTATCTTTTCGCCTTTTGCTGCTTATATATATATATATATATATATATATATATATATATATATATATATATATATATATATATATATATTGTTCTTCATTCGAAACACCCGGAAGATATCGTTTATGTTTCCATGTTTAATATAGTAATAATACCGTAAGAATTCTTATAGGCTGAATGTTTATCTTTCAAATACTCCCACCTGTATGTCACAGTACTTAAGTTCTGGACAAGATAATGGTTAAATGTGTTACCAATAACTTCAAAAATGTTCCTTTCAAAAAAATAACTTCATAAATGTTGAAATTTGGAATCATGAAAAATCATGTGTGGATTGTCTTAGGAAAAAATCTTCCGTAACCTCACGTATTTCTTAGATTTTGTAAATTAAATTATTCCTAATATTGGTCAAAGGAATATAGTATATATTACTCCCTCCATCTCAGGATATAAGACGCGCACGTAATTCAAGATTCAAACTTTAAAAACTTTGACCTACGATTAATGTTGTATAATACAAATTTTGTCTTACAACAATGATATCATTGTATTCATATTTAAAAGTAGTTTCATATGACTATAATTTTGTTACTGCAAACATTATATTATAAGAGATATTAAGAGTTAAATGTTATTATTGAAGACTGTGCCAAGTTTGACCACGCCTTGTATCCTGAGATGGAGGAAGTATTGGAGAACATGTCACATCCGAAGTGTTAAATATTACTGGTGGAGTATTAAATATCGTCGTAGATCAAATAAGTAAATGTCTTTGGACTGGGAGTAATTAATTAGACTAACATGCATGCCTAGTCACAGGCAGCACCAGTACTCTACTGTAAATATTGCTCATCAGGTCATCAAGGTTTGCCCCCATACATAAGCAACAGCTACTTACAGCGCGCCTTGGTTATTTGAGGGCCCAGTAGAGATAATCATGCATGAGACGGGCACAGAGAACACATACAGTGTCACCCGGACCCCGGGCCTCGTGTGCGATCATTTGAGGGTTTATATGATGCTGTGACATGTCTCATCAGTCATCACAGCGTGAATAATAATGGAACGACAACCAGCTACTGTATCTGAATACACATAGAGATACAGTAGGTTTGGCTACTGGTGCACTGTTACAGTGTACACCAGTAGTACAGGACCAGCAGGAGAAGCTACAAATTCGGTACTAGAATACATCACTGCCTGAAATAACCTGCAGGCTGGTGCTTTACCAGTGATCCAACCAAGCAATATAATAAGCATATGCTTCTAGTACATCTTGCTTGGCGCTGCCCCTAGTCGTGTGTCACAAAACAGATGGGTTTTGACTGCCTTTTCCAGATCCTACCCTTTGCTTGACCACATCGATCAGTCGCTTGCAGCTCACATGTGGTAGAAAGTACCAGCAAGTTAAAGCCAAAACAATGGTAACCACTGTCTAGGACATAATGGGATACAGAGCCGGTTAGATTGCTGTCTAGGGGCTCGCACATGGGGACAAATGTAGCATTGTTAGGCCAAGGAATTATGTGGGGCTCCCCTGCATGCTTTGCAACTGTTCCAGGACAGGAGCACACAAGCTTTGGGAAAGATCAATACAAGGGAGAAGAAACAAGGAGGGGATCAGGACATGATCCTCCGTCCAGCTGCAAAACATCCCCTTTGAAGACGATCAAATCAATGCCCTGCTTGGGCCTCATGCCCTCAGAGATTATTTTTTAAAAAATGTTGTTACACTAGTTCACGCATGCTCTGTTAGTTAGTCAATGCCCAGCTGGTTGGGCCTCATGCCCTCAGATATTTTTTAAACAATGTGGTTACAGTGGTTCACGTAAGGGCTCTGTTAGTCACTGATGTATAGTGGGCCCAGTTGCCAGAGTATACTTTAACTCCATTTTCAGGAAGCTGACATGTTGACCTTCATACTATTGAAATTTGATAAATAACAAATTTAAAGATTTGTTCAATAAAAGTGGAGTTTCTATTGTAGATTTGCTACCAAAATTAGTTTATAAATATTAAGTGTTTATAGTAGTATGTATGTATGCATATGCTCCCCTTTGTCCCAAAATATAACTATTTCTATATGTTTGTTCTAAGTCAAACTATCTTATGTTTGACTGAATTTATCTAGAAATGCATCAAGAAATGTGAATATTTGTTCTGTCAAACCTAAGACGATTTCACTTAGGACAAAACCAAAAGTAGCTTATTTTGGGATGGGTACGGTAAACGTTAAGGGACAAAATTAAACAGTATTTGACTTAGCATGATTGCTCGTGATTATGGATAATTGACCCTTTTCAATGCTAGGTGATGTTTTTGGTCGAGAGCCAGGCACTTATGGTGAATTTGTCAACCTAGAGATTTGCCAGCTTAGAAGGGAGGAGATTCTTTGTAGCCAACATAGGCCGTGACTCCACTCGTCTTCTGTGATGTCCACTAATATGCATGATTTTTTATTGCTTTTCGGGGCTTGTAGCTAATTCCTACATAATCCATTGCTTTCTTGTGATGTCTGGCTCATGCTGATGAATTTACCCTCAAGCTCTGCCACTTGCCAAGTCTCTCATAGGAGTGGAGTTTATAAGGTAGGGAGTGCCTATGTGCGTTCTTAGGGTATGTAAGCATCTGTACTGCACTTTATTTTCGAAAAATATAAAAAAGTAAAGTAAATGGTGAAGATTATGGAAATAGAGGGAATATGAAAATTTCTTAGATGCACTGAGTTAAAAACCATCTCAGAAATTTCAGAGGAAATACATATTTTTCACATCGGCAATGTTTGCAAAAAGAAACTACCAATTTTTTTAAGGAAAAAACACACTGCTCTCTCTGACTTCATGTCTCAAGCCCTTTAAGTAGGGATGCAAGTTTTGTTCCCTCCCCAAGCATTTACCTAATTTGAGATCAAAGAAATGGGGTTGGGTCGTTGGACTTGGAATGAACCAACAAAGTGACTCAGACCAACCTAGCTATTAGTGTCATCACGTTCATCCCTACCTCGATCTGTGACATGCATATCTAAATCTAAATCTAAATCTACAGCTCAACTAAACTGGTCCATCAAATTAAAGCCAATTTGACTAGGTGCAATGGAGTCTGCTGGTTGTGTGGGCTAGCAAGAAAGAACAAAAAATAATGGAGGGGGCCCTCATGTAAAATTGATGGATCGGGCAGGCACCACACAGGCCGGGGCAGGCACTGTGGGTGAGTGTTTGGTAATGCCGAAAGGAATGTGAGGACCCACGCCCCGGGGGTAGAGAGGAGAGCAAACGCAATTATTCTCCCCAGCTTCTGTTCCACACACACATAAAGCCCTTCGCTTCAGACCAAAGGAATCCGTTTCGATCGGTCGAACCGACGGCGTACTGGGGCAAGCTGCTTGCTTGCTTTCCTGTGAAATCTTCTTCGGTGGTCGGATCGGCTGCTGGTCGTCTCTCCAAGCGCCATGCAAGCATCATTGTTATTCTCTGCTTTATTTGCAGTTGTTAATTTGTGCAAACCTTTTGCTGAATCTCACACTCTCCATGGCCAGTACTTTCAGAACTGTAGAGCAAATACTATTTCGTTGCTGAAGGTAGTGTGCATGCTTTTACAGTCAAGCTATGGTCGGTAGGTATCCTTCTCTCTTCTGCAGTTCTGCCCTCACACGTCAGTGCATCCGTCGATGAAGTTCAGCTCAACAGTGAGACTGATCATCAGGAATCCGGGTTCAGGTCTTCAGCAGCTGCACAGTCGCGAGCCCCAGTGCCGTGCTCGACCGGTCTTGCCGGCCGGCCGGCCGGGCAACGGTCATGTAAATCGGCAGCCATGCCGACCGGCAGCAGCAGCAGCAGCTTGCGTTGGAGCGCTGCTGTCTGAATCGATCAGGTTGTCACTCAGTCAGCATGGGCGAGGGAAGCTAGCCCTGACAATCAAGTGACAACATCAGCAGGCCCAGCACCATGTAGCCCCTAGCTGCTGCTGCTGCTGGCCGCTCGTCTCGTTCGTGCTGCTTGTCTCCTGCGTGTACACACACGCACGGGCGTATACATACAAGTATACAAGCTCCTGCAAGGCGTACGCAGACAAATGGAAATCTATGATCCATGGTGGCCTGTCCGGGGGGCAAAACGTGTGCAGCACTCTACTCTCCTGGCGAGGCCAACTGTTCAACGTTTTGGTTTGGTGATAAGGGCCGAGAGCTCCGGTAGGCCCGGCCTCACATGCAAGTGCACAGGCCATCAGCGGCGGCGTCCTTTGCTCCTCACCAACCAGAGGTTTACAGTGCCATTATTCGGCCTCATCGATCAGAAACAGAAGCTGATTCTTCCTGGCACGATTTTGTAGCTAGTAGTACTGTGCTGGATCTTGAATCAAAGCCAATCTTTTTTTAACTTACCAAAAAAAAATGTGCATGCAAATGAGCATGTGTACATGAGTAGGGCATGGTGCATCTCTAGATGCTCACAAAGTACATAACCGATTTTATTCGGCAAAAATAAAGTGCAGGAGCAAGCACATACAACACTATATATATTGCAAGAAATAAATATGCCCTGGTTATTGTTGTGCTATTTTTTTATTGTAGCCGATAGATATGCCCTACCATATGAGCACATGATGGGCAACTGCATTATTAGTAATCGGCCGAAGAACCTACGAGGAAATGGAACGCCTGGCTTTTGCTAGTTGTTAGTTTGTTACTGCATGAGAGTGCAGGCCAGGCTGCATCCACGGCCTGATGGAGATTATATCGATCGTTCCATGGCCCCGGTCCCGTCCCTCGCCTAAAAGCCGATCGGAGGAACACGCACAAAAAGCAGCCATGGCAAGTAGCCAGCCAGCAGCTTACTCTCACAATCACAGACGCCTTCTGTTTTTTCTGTTTTGTTTTGTTTCATGTGGTAGACAGGACATAGAGTGTAGTAGTGTGTGTACTTATATATAGGCTTGATCTGTACCATGCATGCAGCATGTCCTGTTGCGAATGATAATCCCCTTTGTTTAATTGGTGGCCTGGTGATGGGCCGGGGTTGGGGATAATGATGGCCGGGGAGAGGGAGGGGGATCTGGAACACATGCAGGCCTCTCCGGGGAAAAGCCAACGCGATGCCGCCGGAAGGCAGGCATCATTGGGATATCCAAACCCTCGCCAGCTGCTGCAGGAAGGAGCTAGCTTCGTGCTCTCCCCGGCCGGGCACCGCCATGAGAGAGCGCGAGAATCTCAGTGCTAATCATTCGGGGCCTCGAGGTTCAGTAGCCTGTGCTAACTCCCATGAGATTCTGGCTTTGGCCATGGCGGATCCGCGGCGTGCTTCCCCATAAAGATTGAGGCTTTCTGGTGGCTTTGGCGCAAGGCCGGCCGCTTCGATCGATCACCTCGTGGAGATTCGAGACATGGACGCATTGACGCGTCCAGGAGACTACTGATCAGGCAGGTGCAGACTACTGAAGAAAAATAGAAAATTCTCAGGTTACTGGCATCCTTATCGAATTCCTGATCACACTCTGCCTCTCTGCCCTGGCCTTATTTGCTTGGTGCAGTAGTTTTTTTTTCAGCTAACCAGTTGGGGGTTGGGCCTGAGCCTTGAGGTGAGGGTCGAGGGTCGATCGAGCTGGAAAGGAGTGGGCAAATAATGGAGCCATCTTTTGCAGCCGGGCGGCCTCGCATGCAGGACCAGCAGCTAGCTGCGTGCTGACCCCAAGTGCCCACGAGTCCGTATCATTCGATGCCTCTCTCCGGCGGCCCTCCTGATCGCCTTTAGAAGGTGGCACAGTGTGCAGTGTGCTCGCAACGTTTCATGCATGGACCTCCCAGTCTGACTGACCTCACGTTCGCTTAGTCCCATGAGATCCTCTCGCTGGCCTAGGGAGATCTCCCTCTGGCCTTCCCCGTAAAGATGGAGATTTCAAGTTCAGGTGCAGGTGCAGGTGCAGGCAGTATATACTGATGACACATGCATGCCCGAACGTACGTCACTGTCTCGATCTAGTTGTTTCTTTCCTTTTTCTCTGCTCTGTTATTTTCGCTGTGATTACCCTACTAGATTTCAACACAATTGCATTTGCCAGAGACCTAGCTAGCACGTCATCCGGGACAGGAAGACCTCGATCCTTTTTCTGCTGTCTAGGTGTAGAGATGCAAGAGCAACGGGGCCACTCTACACGAACTGAACCTTTGTTGGCTACACAATGGCTACTCGTAATCCAGGTCACTTGCATTAGGGTTACATGTTTGTGATGATTTAGTTTGCTTATGCTGAGCATGGTTTTAAATTGCTGGCTAAGCCGTTTAGCGGCAGGGCTACCGTTACGGCGTTTCGTAGGCTATAGCTGGTTTTAGCAGGCTAAATACCAAAGCGGCTGCCCTTCCTATCAGCTCTACACGTTTGCTATGCATGTGCTTGCTTTTGGGTTGTACGTAACTCTTGCAGCTAGGTCGGTTTGTACGTATAGCGTACTCCAATCCGTGTCTTTTTCGCATCACAATGCGGCAGGGCCGTCGCATCGACGGACCTATCCTAGCGTGAAGGACCAGCCAGCTGAGAAGCTGATCGCTCCATGGAAAAGCGAGACCGACAAGAATGATATCCTCGAGCGGCAGAGCTTTCTTTTCGTGTGCCTGTACCAAGTCAAGGACCACAAAAACTACAGAAAGTTCAGTTGTGAAGCTAGATCCCTCCGGCGTTTCGAGCCTTTGACAGCTCACGAAACAACGAGGGAAAAATGTTGAACAGAAGACATATATATACTAGATAGAAACATCAATAATAAGATAAAAGTAAAGTCTACATGTTCTCATCATGGGCTCTAATAATGGCGAGCTCATATATGCTGTGATTCTGCCTTGTCTTACTATTGGTTCAAGTGCTTCTTTATTTCTCTAATGGAATCAAGCTAGCTAGCGAAAAATGCACGGACAGGTCCTTGTTTACGTAGCTCTAACTCTCTTTTGTTGAGGGAGTGTTGCCTGTAGATCTAGGTTAGTCACCACTAGTCTATCAACCCGTGCACCCGCACAGGCTAGTTAAAATTAATATAAAAGTAAGATTTATGGCTATTAATTATAATTATGAAATTATCTATCTCATACTCTCTTTCTTCTATTAAATATTCTAACACATTCATCCAAAAGATACATATGTATCATTATTTGGTTGCAATAGTTTTATTTAGTAACATTTATTTTACTTTGCACATCTCCACATGTGTTTAATATGTATTTAATTAAAATTTTTATTTGAACTATATGAACAACATGAAAATTGGTATTCTTATCTCTTTCCTCGTACATGAATACATGGTGACGCACATCATGAGTAGTATTTTTATATAAATAATAACATAACTAATATATTATTAATGATAGAAATAATAATTTAGATTTTCATGTTGGTGCACTTTAATATTTTGTTATTATTATATAATTTAGATTCAGATTACGGGTTACTTTAACTTTTAATAATGATATAATATGACTTATATGCAAATTTAGGGGATTATTTGCTTTATTCTTATAATGGCATAGGTGGGTAATTTACATGAAGGGGTTACTTTAGATTATTTTTTATAATAGTGATTATTTTTATAATATCAGAGGTGGGTAATTTAGATACATATTTAGGGGGTTACTTTAGCCTATTTTCATAATGGCAGAGGTGTGTAATCAATGAAAAAGATAACAGATCCAATAGCTACTATGATCAGATTTGTTGTATTGATGGCCAGATGTTTCTGATTTTTGTGAGAATTTCTAGAATTTCTACAATTCTTTAGAGTGTCCACCTAGGATTCTAGGTGGCTTCACCTGGAGGCTTCAAAAGGAACCTCCAATTAGTAATATAATGGCAGAGGTAGATAATTTTATCTAGATAAACATACTTTAGCCTATTTTCATAATGGTAGAGGTGAATAATTTAATGAAAAAGATAACAGATTCAATGGCTATTATGATTAGATTTGTCAGATTGATGGCCAGATATTTCTGATTTTTGTGAGAATTTCTAGGAATTCTCTAATTTTTTAGAGTGTCCACTTAGAATCCTAGGTGGCTTCATATGAAGACTTCAAAAGGAGCTTCCAATTAGTAATAGTAAGAGAAGATGGCCAAGGACCAACACATCTTCCATTTGGCCAAGGATTTCCCTAGCGACTAGAAGCCTTATTGGAAGCACTTGTTGGACTACAAGCCTTAATAATCCAAAAAATATAACGGAAATAGAGAAAAAGTTCAATAGAAACCTTACCAGCTACTAGAAGCCTTGTTGAGGTTGCATACATAATTCAAATTAAATAGCCTCAAAATGGGTTTCCAAGTCAAATACTAACCTTATTTATTTGTATATTTAGTTGAAATAGTTCCACCTGATAATTTTTTTCTTGTTCCGTACAATATTCTTTGGACTCGTGTTGGTCATTTCCCAACCTTCTCTCTTGGCGAATCCACTCCTGAATTTCAAGGAATAAATGTACTTACTCCCGCAAAGCTACAATTCCAATTCTACATGCTTGTTATTTCATCAAATTACCATCTATTTTAGATGCCAATCGAAATTTCACTACTTTATTTACTTCAAATATAGCTAACACGTTCCATATCTCCGCAAATTTTCAAGAGCAAACACATTTAATTAAGAGAAAAAACATTAAGTCCATTATATCTACGAATTTTACTTCCAGTTAGAACACAACACCCACTATCATTGGTAACTCATTTGGTCTTCTAAAAATACTAGTAAAAATGCCATATATGGTGTATTTTCATTTGATCTCCCTCGAAACTTGACATACTATTCGAAGCATGATAGCTGTTAAGTATCTAATTTATGCAAATTTTATTCTCTTCTCATTTTTAAAATTTGGTAGTTTAAGATATTCCTTCACTAGAGGATGTATCTTCATCAACTTCGGTCTAGAAACCCCTTTACTTCTAGTTTTGGGGATGTTGCATTTGAGTCGGCGGTGATAATGTTGATTATCACCACCGGTTTTTAACCGCGATGAAAATACATTACCTTCGCCGGTTTGGGTAACAAATCGGTAGTGATAACCTATTAAAAATAATTTTAAAATTTCTAAAGAAGGTAAATTATACCCAAGAAGCTACTGCACAATCAACCATCTCAACAGCTAACAACCATGATTTTTTATGCAAAGTGTGCATCTAAGGGGATTTGATTCCGCAACCACATGGGTCGTGTAATCCCCATACCACCACACTACACAATCACTTATGACTAGTGAATGCATATTGTATTTTTGTATTAACTTTTAGAAATTTTACATTAAATTTTAGACACCAAAAATAATTTGAAATGAAAATATTATTAAGCGCAAAGTTTTAACCTCGTCGAGCACGACAATTTTGATGATGATCTTTTTCCCTCTAAGGTAGTTTGATACGTTTAATAGTTTATATTGAATATTTGGGTATATAAATAATTTTAAATTAAAACATTATCAACTATAAATTTTTAGATCTCGTCGAGTTCTATAATTTTGATATGAAGTTTATCATCATCCAACGTTATATTAAAAACTTATAAATATTTGTGTGTAAATGATTGGTTTTTATCGTCTGGTTTATCCGGATCGTGAATAGACACGACAGTAAAACCCACCTATCACCACCGGTCCATAGTACAATATGTCGGTGTTTTACCGGCAAGCCTACTTAGGTATACCCTAAGGTAATAGACTTATAGGCAGGGTGTAGCCGAGATCAAGAACTCGAAGGTGCAATCAACACAAGGTTTAGACAGGTTCGGGCTGCGAGTTGTGTAATACCCTACGTCCTGTAGGGTGGGTTGTATTGCCTTGGGTTGGTTAGCTTTGGAGGGGGTCCCCGCCCGCCCTTATATAGTTTGGGGGGACAGGGTTACATGGAATCCTAACCCGTTACTAGCTTAGGAGTCCTACCCGAGTACTACTCGGGTAGTTTCCTTCTGTACCGACTAGTCCTAGTAGTATCTAAGTACTTTACAACAGATGTAAGGTATGTGACATGCCTCATCCCTTACTCCAGAATATTTTACGTCATGTGCAGTTCCGTGTCCTCGGGTCTGACACAAGACAACAGTGACATTTGTTTTCACCGTCAGTTCCTACAGGAACGGTCCACCTATTTATGGACCAGCGGTTTGAACCTACCGATGGTGAAACCCCTTTATTTGCAGTGACCTATTCTGTAGTAGTGTTTGTTTCATTTGACAAACTCAAGTTGCAATATTATGAAACAAGCTAAAAGGATCTAATGCCCCCAAAAGGGTATGAATTGGGACTAATTCAAATTTAAACTAGAACAAGAAGCAACCCTGGTCTAGGGGTTTTGTTGAAACAACTTTTTCCTACCATGTTAGTCAAACTAGCTACTAAGCACACAAAGAAGATCAAGAAACTAAATTCTCAAAGTTAAATAAAACATGCAAATACACCTTATATTTTAGGAGGTATAAATGAGTTGGCATTCTTCCCTAATCCATGATGTAGCTTTAAAAGGGATTTTCTCCACCTTGAGATACCAAGACTCAAGTGCTCACTAAAAATTCCTTTTCTCCATATCTAGAATAATAACGGGCTAGAGGCCTTGCACAAATCTTCTCCTTGGAAGCTTCCACAATATCATGTGTATTTGTCTTTCTCTCTGGTACTATACCTATTGTATAGATCCTTAACATATTGTGATCTAAGATTTTGATTATCATTCAACAAACAATATGGTTTTAATTAATTAATCATCAAAAATTACCACATACTTTAAGGCGTAAACTCTTACATGATCTATCCAGATTCAAAATATACAGCTCAACTTTGAATTCTAGATCGGCCTTCATTTGCTTTGGTAGCCCATCTACACAACACAAAATGTTCATGTATTGATTCTTACTTGAGGCATTGTAGTCAAAAGTAGACAAAGTCCATTGTAGATATATTTCCATATCTTACGGATACGTTCATTATGGAGATATTCTACATCTTATAGATACGCTCACTTGTCGACTTGCAACATATAATAGTTGTCGTCCTAGTACTATTTATAATTTCTATATCTTTAGGATATTGTATTCCCATAACTTACGGATATGTTCGTTGTTGATATATTCTACATCTTATAGATACGCTCACTTGTCCTCTTGCAACATATAATAGTTGTCGTCCTAGTACTGTTCACCATTTCTATATCTTTAGGATATTGTATTCCCATATCTTGCAGATACGTTCATTGTGGATATATTCTACATCTTATAGACACGCTCACTTGTCGTCTTGCAACATATAACGGTTGTCATCCTAGTACTATTCACTATTTCTATATCTTTAGGATATTGTTATTGACGGCACACTATTCTATGTTTAGAGATATTGTCGGTATTGCCATAAGTTGTTGATTCTTAGCCTAAAGATATTGCTGATATATCAAAAAAACTGATTTTATAACTTAAGGATAGTCAGTATAGTGGAAAGTTATTTATTCTTTATCTATCTTGAGGATATAGTTAGTACAACCGGGTACCAGACATTGCTATATAAATAGGTCCACCGTAGCTTCACCTCCACAACAACAACAACAACACAATACAAACCATCTTACACCAAAGGTTGCAAGGTCGACCTGAAAGCAAAGAGTATGATGGCTAGTCCTCATGTTCTCTTGGTTGAGGACTCTTGTGTTGACCGCCTCGTTGCATCGAGGCTTCTACAGAGCTTGAACATTCGAGGTGAAATGACTAATATGAATTCCCATTTGTATTCTAATATCAATCTTTTAGATGTATTGTTTTCTATGTTTTTAGTTCTAAGTTTTATACATATTCCAAAGTGGAGAATTATGGTATGTACTAGTGACTTGTCATGCCATAGATGCACTTATGTTCTTGTGTAGTTTTGTGTTTTGCAATTTTTTAAATCATATACACCTTGAGTTACAATGGATAATAATTTTGGCCAGTTTTTAAATATATAAAGTCAATCTATTTTTATATCTTTAGTAATATTCATCTTCGCCTAAGCCGCTCTGTGTTTAATATGTTTCTTGTGTATTTTGCAGTGACTGCTGTGGAAGGTCCTAAGCAAGCCTTGGAGTTCTTGGATATGGTATATGTATATAGTTTATAAAATCAATATTAAAAATAATATTCTTACTTCTTTTATTTAATTTGATTATTTTACTAAATATTTTTCTATATGCACTTGAATATAGGAACATGATGTGCAATTGATTCTCACTGATTACTGTATGCCTGATATGACTGGTTATGACCTTTTGGTTGAGGTCAAGGTAGGTTCCTTGGAAAATAGTTCTAATTTCATCAAACGTTATGTTGAATGTTTTGCTCTCGTGTACTAATAATTAATTAAAAAATTGATTTCCCACACAGAAATCACCCAAGTTTAACCATCTCCCTATGGTGATTACATGCACTGAGGACATCCCTGAAAGGATTAAAATGTGAGTAAATAGACAAATTGTCCAACTCATGTATTTTTCACATAATTTTTACCTAACTATTCAATTTGTTCTATGTTCCTATTTTGTATGAAGGTGCCTTGATGGAGGTGCGAAGGACTACATCATCAAGCCCATCAAAATTGTCAATGTGTCTCGCCTTCTGAGCTACATTTGATGAGCCCACAAGGGCTAATAAAGACAGAATAATATAACTCTTCTATTGGGTTATATTTCTCGTTATCTAGCAGCAATCGCTATTTGGATTTGACCATATATGGTCCCCCTTTATATCATCATTTGCTTCCAATCCGTTTGAATTTATGTAAGACAATTATGTGACTATTGTGACCATGTATGGTCCACTTTTATGTCACTGTTTGTATTCGATCCGTTTGAACTTCTATATAAGACTATTAGGTGAATTTTAAGTGTTTTATGTCTTCATGATCATGCCTTTACATTACTGTTGGGGATCGCTATCTCCGATAGGCATGATTCAAAGGTTACGGGAGGCTCGCGGAACTTCCTAACGGTGCTTGCATAACCTTCGAGTGGAGATAGAGTACTGCCTTCTGCTATTTTCGTGCAGGGTCGCCAACTCAGTGGCTCGAAGGTCGGCGATAGTACTCACAGGGAAGGTGAAAGCCTCCTAGGACCTTCGAGTTCCACAGAAGCGTCGGAGATCGCCGTAAGGACCCGTCGATACAAGGTCGAAGGTTATAGGCGGCACGCAGGAAGACAGCACCGAAACCTCAAGACCTTTAATGTCGGGAGAACATTCTTCAGGCCTCGATGGAAGTTGTGGAAACGTGAAGATCATTAACAACGAGGCCAGGTGTCACCTTCGGTGTCACGAGAGAAGCATGATCCGGTAGTAGTAGGCAATTTGTATACTCCAAGTGCTGGAAATCCCCACTGAACCGGAATATCCACCGGATATTCTGGGCAGGTAGGGGCATTTCGGGAACCATGTACCGAGGGTTGGGGAGTATAACTACCTCCTTTTACTGTAATCGGGATGATTTTTGAAGCTTTTTAGTGCATGCATAAGGTTTTCGACTAGTTCTTTCACCATTCCTTCATACCTTTTTGGAGTCGGCCGGTCGACAACAACAATTACAAACTACAAACCAGTTGGCAAACTCAGAAGAGATTTATTCTAAGATGCAAAGCCATTTTAGTGGTCAAGGGACGATACTAAGGGAAAAACACTTTGCAGTAAAATCCCTTTAGAATCACCCACATCGCGACACACACGGCAGAGAGACAAAGCCAGGATGACCGTGTGAGCACTCAATCACCATGCTCCTAGCGCGGTAGCTCCCCTCGTTGCTCGACGAGTCGTGTTGTGTCTCTCCCTCCCAAGACACAAGCATCGTTGAATTTTACTACTTAGTCCAATTGCTATTAACATATACAAAAATTTAGCTCTCTTGTCAGTCCCCTCTCAATCCTATGGCAAGCTCCGCCTCTAGAAATGGGTTTGCCGCCTTCTCTCAGTGCCAAGAGGGGCAATCATTTATCATGTTATATATCCGTACATGTGCTACATACTTCCCTGATTCAGCATGCATCTCGATGGAGAGGTTCTGATATTAGTTCTTCGCATCGTCTGCATTTGTAAAAGATTATTTCCACATCCTAGCTAGAACAGGGCATGTGTGAAAGACATTCAGCATGATGATGCATTGGCCGATCATCTCGATCGACCCGGCCAAGGAGTTTGTCGCGGGATGATGATTGACACCGGTGTCCTCGAATGTACGGGTGCAAAATTGAATGGCAGAAAATGATTGCAGATATAGCTGCATTGCATCGAGATGATGACGCCTGTCTCGTTCCAAGAAAGAGAGCTGACCGGCCAGGGCGAATTCCTTCCATGTGTCGACATGGGAAACAAGATGGAAAAGCCTACTCGTAGTAGGCAGGATTACATGTTTCTAGATGTGATTATTGGTCAATGATACATGTAGGAATGGGAAAGATATATGAGATGTGGTTTTTGTTGGGTTGTTGGGAAGTAGTACGTACTACCTGGTAAAAATGGAAGAAAAACGAATCTTGCAAATGCTGTCCTCCAGATTGTAGTAGTCCAGCTAATTTCTCTCCTGCAACATGTTTCCATGGTGTACGTTGTGATGATCTAAGATTTGGATTCCACCACCAAGGATGATAGATGTACTATGATCAAAATTCTGAGATCACTCGATCACCATGGTACCCTATGTACATACACCCTCTCTGAGCTGCTCTCTTAATTTTAAATTATAGATCATTTTAGCAAAACTAAATACTAAATACTAAGTATTTGATGAAGTGGTGATGGAATCACACGCCACGTAGCTACAGTTTGGTCGACAGACGCTGCCCCGGGATATGTCCGGTTGCCAGCGCCCAAAATTGTGCCTGCAGGACGCATGGCGGCAGGTGGCCAGCAGCCTGCGTAGACGCCGTCCTGAGACCTGACAATACCGGGCCCGTCGCACACTCGCACTACGCATTGCTGGCCCCTCCGGCCTCCAAATACCGGGGGCCCGGCGGCCCGTCGACTGCGCAGTAGCAGCGCCGCGCGGCCCAACCCGGTGGCCCGTTGTAGGGGCCTACCGCACCTCGCCAGCGGCCCGGCCGGCACGCCGGCCGCTCCAATTTCCAAGGCGATCGTTGCCTCGCGGGGCACGGGACCGGCCGGGGAGACCCCGCCGACCGAGGCGCAGAGGCTGGTATGGACGCTGCCGCACGCGACACGGCCGTCTCGCCTGCTGCTGCCTCGCTTGCTTGCTGACCTCCAGTCTCCACAGGGGAGGCCAGGCCAGGCCGCCGCGCGCGCGGCGCCCTGTGCGCCGCTGACCCGATCGTTTCTCCCGGCACTGTTCGGCCGCTGTGTGCCGGCCGGCCCGCAGGCCGCGCCGAGGCCGGAGCGCGCCTGGTGCACCAGCGCGGCCGCAGGTGCACGGCGCGCGACGCAGCCGTCGTCGTCGCGGAGCGCCGTGTGCCGGTGTCGGGCTCGCGTGAGCATCGCCGCGCAGGCAGATTTGGATGCTCGATCGCAGGGCCTGACGGACTACGCTACGGGCGCACAGCGGCGTACCATCGGCGCTCTCGGGATCCCCGTTTGGCCGTGTCCGGATGCAGCAGAAACGTGGAGGAACATGTACGAAGCAAGGGTACAAAATCGCAGCTGGATTAGGCTAACAACGAGCTCCTCCACCGCAGAAACCTAATTGCCTCGAAAGGAGGTAAAATTTTACATCTCTGAGGCGATTTCGCGTTGCCGGAACGAGGAAGAACCAGAGCCTTTGGGCCAGGACTGTCCCATCTGGGGCAGAAGAGACAAGCTCTCAGAAAAGCCACCGGCCAGCGTGTGCACGGCCGCCCCACGGGTCGCCCTGGCCCTCACCGTCACCGGCTTGTTTTTTTTTAACAAAGGCACTAGCTCTGCCGCTCAATCAACACGAAACAAATAATATACAAGAAAGGTTAGATCAACAAAAAATCTTAAGACTTCCGAGAGGTTAACCAACCCACGCAACGCGGTTGAGCACAAACACAACACGCACTGCTATAGGTCATCGTTGTTGAGCATGGAAACAAAGCCGCCAGCAGCTCCGACTTCCCATGCAGGCCGCCCACGAACCACGCACCGACGGTTCCGAAGTAAGCGGCCACAACCAGTTATCATTGCCAAGCTCGACCCCGCGAAGAGCAGCTCCAACTTCCGGTCATAAACCCATGCCTCGCCCTAGCGTATGTAGACCCCAGCAGAGCCCCAGATTATGACGGAGGGGGAGGATCATCGCATGTCATCGTTGCCGAGCCGCGTCCTCAAGGCGGCAGCTCCAACTTCACGTTGCAGAACCCGCCGTCCCCGTGTCGACCAGGCGCCGAGAAGTAAGAGCATCCGCCCAGGAAACCTCAAAGCCATGACGAAATCCAAATACGACGCCTTCAGGAAGGGAGCGACACCAATGGCACCGTCATCGCACGTCCAAAAAGGACCAGATTTTCACCCTTGGATGTCAACACTAGGGGAACACGACGCCCTTAGCAAGGAAAGCGGCGTCGCCATCGCCCAAGCTTTCGCCAAAGACCTCGCTAGCGTGAATGTTGGGCTAAGAAGTCGGACCCCTCACCATCCAACCCTTCAACGTCGCTGTCCTACCGCACCATGAAAGCCTCTTCAGAGGGGCAACAACGCGCCGGCTGCATGCGGCAGCCGCAGGGCTGCGTCGGCTACCACCCCCTCCAACCAGGCAGTACATGAGGCCGAACCTAACTCAACCGCGCGTGTGACACTGCCGAGCGCCGAGGCCGCCGCCGACCACCGCCGCCGGCACAGGCACCCACCACCGTCGTTGTTGACCTCCCGCCGGCAGCAACGAGGCGCGCACCCCGCCACCATGAGCACCGCCACCTGCCAAGAGGGCGCCAGCCCCGGGGTCTGGCCGCCGCCACCGCCACTGCCACCAGCTGCCGGCGGATGGAACCCAGCCAGACCCGCATGGGCAGCAGCCGCCGCAGCCGCGGGAGGGCGAGATCCGGGGAAGGAGAGCTGGAGCCACCCGCGTTCCCACCGGATCGAGGCCCGCTGCCAAGCTGCAGCGCCGTCCCGGCCGCCAAGCCACTGGATCAACGTCCGCCGCCAAGCCGCAACGTCGACCGCCGAGCCACCGGACCGACTCCCGCCGCCATGCTGCAGCAACGTCCCGGCCGCCGAGCGTCGCGCCCCCAGCGGCAGCCTCCCCGCGCCCCCGCGCAAAGATCTACCGCGCCCGGCCGCGGCGCCGTCCAGGCCGCTGAATTCCCTCCCCGCACAGGGCGCTCACAAACCCCCTGGGCGAGAGCCTCGCTGCCGCCGTCCTAGGGAGCCGCACGGGCTTCTGGGCAGCCTCCTCCGGCGGCGGCGAGGGCAAGGGAGGGGGCGGTGGCGGCGGCGGCTAGGGTTTTGTTGCCGCCCGAGTCGCAGTGCGGGTGGGCAACGCGGGGGCTGTACTGTGATCTCCCCGGCTTGCTTTTCCTTTTTTGAAAATTCGGCTTTCTTTTCCTAGTGGACGGCACCACCTGACCACCACCACCACCACGGCGGCCCCCGCCGGTCAGCCTCCGCCTGAGCTCCGCGGCACGGTGGCAGCTTTCGCTCGATAGAGTGGAGCCGGATGCGTGCTGCGCGCCTGCGCTGCTTGCGTGCATGACTGACTGCTGCTTGGACCCGGGGAAGCAGACGCGTCCGGCGTCCCCCCTACCGCCAGTAGCGCACTGCCGCACTGGGAAAGTGGCGGAGACGCTCCACTCTGCCCGGCAGGGGCGCAACAATATTCCCTAGCCACAACACGCCGAAACCCCTCCCGGCAGTGGTAAACCGGTGAGACAGACGCATTGTGATCTGATGTATTTGTTTGATCACTGAATGGGACATTTCTTTACTGAACCTAGCGAATTGGAGTACCGAACCTAGCCAATTGGGGTACTGAACTTCCCTAAAAAAAATGGAGTACTGGACCATGCATGCCTGATGCCTCATCCGTTGTATGAGCACAAAGGGAGTTTTGGACTGTACGCATTTTGGGGTGCGTTACTGAACAAACGTTTTGGATGTTTGGTTGCTTGTGCTCAGCATGTATCTCATATTCTCATGGTGCGTCAATTTGTCCTGCTCCAAAATGCTTCCAAGAAGACATGGACAGGGGAAGGGAGATGGGCGTTGGGGTTTGGGGTCCCACGGTGCGGGAAGGGAGATGGGCGTTGGGGTTTGGGGTCCCACGGTGCCTCATCCTGCTTCCATTTGGTATTGCACCAAGGAACCCTTTCTGAACCAAGAATCAGAAGAGTAATCTTACAAAGCAACCAAAGATAACATATGCTAGATGATGCATGGGTCTCTGATTCAGGAAGAAACCAAAACAAGGGGAATATGTACTGCATATTCTCCGAAGAGTGTGCAAAAGAAACTCTACATTGAACTGTCCGAATCATCAACTCAGTCACAAGTATCCACAAAAGAGACAGAACATGAAGAACTCGACATACTGATCACAACTCCTAATCAGTCACCTTTTATTGCTGCTTACTGCTCACATAGGTGTGAGCTGTGAACCATCTAGCATCTGCCGGTGCCTTCAAAAACGACTGAAGATCCAGAGTGACGCGACGCGCATATGTCTATTTCCTGTCTGGCCTACAATTGTCCGCGGTGCATGCACTGCAGCAGTTCAGCACCTGATTAAACCTACTCCAATCCGATGCACCTGTGTGCGTGGGGGTACCAGGTTTAGCTTCTTAAAGCAAAAACTTTCCCATCTGTTATCATCATTAGGACCAAGAACAACTGCCCAACAAGAACAGGAATCCTGGTCCAACATGCTTTCAGATGGCCTTTACTTTTCGCCACAGTCGTTTTCTGTTCGTGTAATAAGCATATATAATATCGAATTCCCAAACTTTTTTTTAATTTTTTTAAGGAACCTACACATTTCAAAGATAGTCAAAATTTCTTGTAGATTACCTATTTGATAGCATGTATGTTCTTTCTGACGAAAACACGGTGCAAATGTAGATGCTGACAAACATGCGCACCTATATATCTCTTCGAATGCCAATAGGAGGTGAACTAGTAGATCTTGAGATTGATATGGTCTATCAAAAATAAACTGTTGGATTAGCAGATCTTAAATTCGACCAAGTCACTACAAACGTTTCTCTTTCATTGGATAATCAACTATCAACAATAGCTGCATTAGTAAGACGAACAAAAGTACCTGTACTTCAAATTTGTAGGCCAGGACTCGTACCAGGGCCTGTTTGGTTCCTAGGGGCTAAACATTAGCCCCGTTACATTGAATGTTTTGATATTTATTAAGAGTGTTAAACATAAATTAATGATAAAATCTATTCCATAACCCTCGAGCTATTTCGCGAGACGAATCTATTAAGTCTAATTTTTTCATGATTAGTCCATGTGATGCTATATGTTAATTATGAATTAATTAGGCTTAATAGATTCGTCTCGCGAAATAGCCCGAGGGTTCTGAACTTAGCAGCTTATATTTAATCCTTCAAAATAACCTAAAAATAAAAATATTCGATGTGACATGACTAAAGTTTAGCCCTTGTAATCCAAACAATACCCATGCCATGTGGCGTCATCTCCGCACGTGAGAGACGAAACCAAAGGCTGTGCCTCGTCCTGCTGGTGAGTGGGATTAGAACAGGAGCTAATAAGCTTGCAAATCGCAATGATCTCAATGATTACACGGCTGACGCGTTCCCACGTCGACTAATTGCTGTCGCCCGCAGCTGCTGGTTCCTTCGCATGAAAGACCGATCAGCGCTAGTGTTCGAGTGGGGTTAGTTGGATCCTACCAGTTAGCTGGGTTGCCTAATCTAAACCCCTGCCCTGCCCCCAAGTGCTACCTAGATTAGCTGCAGGAGGGAGGCATGTGATCGGGACGGGACCTTGTCACAGCGAGCGAGGGCCGGATCGAACGCCTGATCGATGTCACCGAGCACTGATTGATCAGGCTGCGGGGAACATGCCATGTGACCGCGCGGACGACGACGACGACGACCGGGCACGCGGCAGCGATCGAGCTCGTCGCCGGCCGGCCGGCGCGCCCGCCATGGGCTGGGGACATCCGCGTCGCCGCGTGACGGGCTTGGTGGCGCGCGCGCGATCCTTCGTTAGTTCCGGCCGTGGCCTGGGGACAAGAAGAGAGGGCGAGAAGGACGCCACGCGCGCCCCCTCGCGTCGCTCTCCGGGGCACACTGCCGTGTCGGGGCACCGGCACGTTCGGAGACAGTGCGGCACTGCTGCGCGCGTGCGCGCTTCGGCTGCCGACTCTGCCCAGGTGTCTAGCTGCTATTTTTTTTCTCCAGGAAGGAAATATCGCGCCAGGGTTTTTTTTGTGAACAAAAAAAAAATCCCTGGGGAGGTGATGTGATGGCCTGCCTGATGTGGTGGGCTCACACGACGGGAGGTGCTCCGGCCCAACCGACCGCATCACCTGCCCGTCTGTGCTGGCTGGACGGGCCTGAAGTTTTGCTTAAACGGGCTGGGCCGCAGCTCATACTGGAACGGGCCGTTGACCTTTTCCTGGCTTAGTGTGTGTTGGGGATAGTTTCGTTATGCTGCTGGGTCGTGTGGACAAAGCCCGTGGAGTTGTTTTCGTTGGGTATTGGGTTGGTGGTCCTTGACTCCTTGTAGTACTTTTATCAAAGATTTTTCTGGGCCCAGCCTATGTACACGCTATGGAGTGGGCCGCTAGCTCCAGAAAGCAACAAAGTACCCCAAAAAAGAGAAAAAAATAACGACGCACGCGCGAAGAAAAGAAAACGTCAGCAGCGCAGATGATGAGATGGCTTCAAATCGGCTTGTAGGGCTACTCACAGTCTACTTGATCGCATTCACGGAGACGCATTCAAGCGGGTGCGGTTGTGATTGGTACGCTGCATAAGGGTCTACCCAGGTTTGCATAGTGCAGGCTTGGATGTTTGATAGTTTGAATAGGTCTGCCGGGCTTCGGTTGTGCAAATAGTTTTGTATGGCCTGTATAATGGGAAACGTAAATGAGACTTGTCTCCGGTTGTGCAGGCTGCATAGCGCTCCGGTTGGTCAAGTTTTGACCCCAGCCTAGCTACAATAGTGCAACCCAGGGAGCAATATAGCCATTCAAATAAATCCACAAAATACTGTATAAATCCGACTTGAACTGGCCCTGCATAACTCCTAGCTATGCCAGAAATAGACCGAGTGACCAATCACACCACATAAATTCAATCTTTTTCTAATTGCTTCAATAAAAAATACCACAAAACCCTTCTCAGCATCAGATCCATCGCCTTCATCAAGGATCTGTTTAGCAAGAGCAACGCTAGGCTAGATGCACGTACAAATAACTCTGTGGTGGTTGGGTGGGGGGGGGGGGGGGGGAGGGTTTGGTAACATGGGCGGATTTGGGCCTGAGGCCGTGTGGCCTAAAATGGCTCTTATACCCCTGTGTTTTTCCATGGGCCACTGAATATTTAGATGGATCGGCCGTAGTCGTCGGCTAGCCCAACTTCATTTGCGCCTCTGCAGCCCAGTCACCCGCGGCACAGTAAAGCCCGTCTCATTGCTCCCCCTCAGGCCGTCGAACGCTTCCAGAGGTGGTCGCTCCTCAGGCTGGCTCACGGACTCACGCTCGCGCAGACCCTAACCCCTGCTGGGCGGGCGGCGCCGGCGGCCTGGTGCGGTTGCGAGGGCGGTATTTCCGCTATCGCTATTGTGACTATCAATACGTGGATTAGTTTGAGTGTTGAGGCAGCTCGCGCGGCGGCCGGCGGCCTGGTGCGGTTGCGAGGGCGGTATTTCCGCTATCGCTAGTGCGACTATCAGTACGTGGATTAGTTTGAGTGCTTTAAGCACTTAGATATGTGATGGAGTTCGACTTAGACGGTGTCTACGCGACAAGACTTGTTTATGAAGTGTTTTGCAGTCAAGCGGTAAGAACAATCTTCATATCAAAAATTTCTAAGAAGATAATAGATGAGAAGAGTTTTGTTTGCTGACAAGGATCAAGACAATGTTGAAGCAAGAACTTGGGGAAAGTTTGAAGCTTAGTCCTTTTAACTTTCTTTCTTAGTCTCTTTCTTTCTTGTTGTTATTTTTAATTCCTCAGTTTCGAGGTTTAGATTCTAAGAACTCTTGTGATAATTGGTTGTAGACAGGGGCGAAGCTTGAGAAAATATGAGTGGGGGGGGGGGGGGGGGTGCACCATTAGCACTTCGTTGCTCTAAAGCTTGCTTGGGATGCATGGCTTCTAATTTGGAGGGTGCATAAGTGGTGAAAATTTGATTGTATAAGTATTTTTGATTTTTTTTCTTAGGTGCCTGGGCACCCAGTGCTCTATACGTAGCTTCGCCTCTGGTTGTAGACATTCACTTATAAATGTTCAATGCTGGGATTTTTCTTTATCTAAAAAAAGCACTTAGATAAGTGGCTCTAGGCGTGAAAATCTGCCATCTGTGCCGCTGGCGTAACTAAAACCTAATGATTTACTAGCTTAGCTTGATGGCATACTTATCCTAGGTGTAGCCGAATCATCCTTAGGATGTGATGAGTGTGATCAAGTCCGAAACAAAGGGGCATTACCCATATGAGCCACGCATGACGGAGAGAGGTCGATCTCCCCGGCCGGTTCGAAATGGTGCGCCATGATTGCAAAAGGCAGGAGACATGCCACATCGCTTGGATCCCCGTGGAACTAGGATTGCATTGACCAGTGCAAAAGCGGCTAAAGCTCGCGCACAAGCAGCAGCAGCGGCAGCTCGTAGCCTGTTTTTTTCTCCCCGGTAGGCGCGACGCTTCTTTTCACGTATCGCTGGGCAAAGCATGTGCGGCATGCGTGAATCCGTGCTACAGCAAAGCAGCCAGCAGGAGCCCAGGATAGCTCAAGGTATTTGCGGCCTGCTGGTCCATGCATGCATCTGCAATGAGAATTCAGAAGAGCACTCGATTCAGAAATACGCATTCACCTATAGCTAGCAGCCGCGACAAAACACTACTGCAGGATGCTGCTGGTATTATTCACAGTTCGTACGGTAGCTTTTCATGCCGGCCGTGGCAATGTGGCATATCATACAAGAGCTAGCTGCCAGTCTTTTAATAATGCAAAAGGCTTGGGTTATAAGGGCATCAGTAGCGTGGGAAACAGAGGGGGTCTTAAGCTCCTAGAGACGACCTTATACATAACAGGATGAGGTCTTAAGGGGGTCATAAGGTCACAAAGCTTAGAACCGGGTCTTAGGCTTGAGGTCGGGCCTTAGCGATTAAAAAATTCTGTGGAACGGCGGCTCTCGGCGCGAAGAGCCAGCGGCGGGGCTGCGGCGCGTCCGGCGCGCGCACCTTGACCCTGCGCGGCGCGAGGACCCAGCGGCGGGGCGGCGGGGCCGTGACCCGGGCGAACGGCGGCAGGGCAGCGGCGGCGGCGGCGTGACGCGGGCGACCGGCGGTGGGGCAGCAGCGGCGGTGCGGCGCGGGCGCAAGGTGGCCGGGCTGCGGTGGCTCGACGCAGCGCGGGCGGACGGCCGCGGGAGCGGACGACAGACGGATCTCGTGAGAAGGCAGGAGGGACGAGGAAGACGAAGGGCCGCGGAAAAGAAGGACGGAACGACGGTAGTTAAACATTATGCTTTGTCCACGTTAAAGGTCGGGTGAGGTCTTAAACATAACAGGTCTGGCCCTTATGCTCTGTGGGACCCAGCTTAAGGCTCACGTCGGTCGCATACACTCCGGATGCCCTTACCGGTTACTCCAAAGCTAGCATGCAACCCGGCCATGTAAACTTTTACTTTACTCTGTCCATGTGGCGGCACACGCACAACAAAAATTCAGAGCATTTTTTTCGAAATCGCCATGATGCTCGCGTTGAATTATTGTGATCATCCTGACGACGCGACCGACAGCTACTGCGAATACGTACGATTATACGATCGAGCAGCGAGCATATACACATACGCTTGCAGGACATGCATGCAGTAGTGCGATCTCTCTGTGGGGAATTGCATGACGATGAACTAGCAGTGCGTGTGTACAGCGGCATGAGCAACTCTGGCTGTACACGAATTATGACGTGGAAAACTTTGGTTCCCTTGACCCTACCCCAGCTCTAGCTGGCCATGTCACACATTGGCCTTGTTTTGTTTTGTTCTTCGAGTCTGGTCCCTTGCGTTTGTGTCACCTTGCTGCATGCATGACGCAGCATCATGGCATGGCCTGGTATACCAATTACTCGGTCTCCCGCATGAAAAAAAAGCGTGGTATACACGTGCACATCATACAGCGATAGGTAAGAATTTCAGTCTAACCGTTGCAACGTGTGAGTCCGACAACAGCAGGCCAAATACTATTTTTTTAAAAAAGATATCTTTTTCATCGTCCTTTGATGACAAGATATATACCACGTTAACCTCCGTTCCAAATTATAAATTATATTATTTTAGTTTTTTTTAATTTATAATGTTTGCTACGCATCTAGATATAATATATATGCCTAGGTGCATAGCTATAAACCTAGAAAAGTTAAAACAGTTAAAACGGTCACATTTTTATTGGAATAGAAGGAATATATAGCTAGAGAAGCGTGTCAAATTTTAGTGCCTCCCAAGACCAGGCAGTGTTAATGGCTTTACTGCCTAGGCAAATCGGCTTCTGCTCGATGGATCAAATTAAATCAACCTCCAGGCCGCCAAATCATGAGGCATAGGTGTAGATTAAGTTGCTAATGGTTTGGGTGGAAACTGATTGGAGTGGTTTGGTTTTTGCATTGGTCCTACATTAATTTGGTGAAAAGTGGTTGCTTTAGTAATCAGTTCGGTTTGATTTGATTTTACAAGAGAAACGGTTTAATTTGATTTGGGATACTAATAACTCCAAGCGGCTGTTGTGCACGTTAAGAGTCGGATACTGAAAATAAAATCTCATATTTACACCATAAAATTTTATCCAAATCAACTGAAATTTGTTGGAGATGACTTGGTATGACTGGCAGTTACTCTGTAAAAAACAGTGTGGCTACATCCACACGTGGACCCCATATCAAGAGTCGGACCTTAAAAATAAAACTTCGCGTTCACACCATAAAATTTTATCAAAATTGACTGAAATTTGTTGCAGTTACTCTGTGCAAAGCAGTGTGACTAGACCTACCACGTGGACCCACGTCAAGAGTCGGATCTTGAAAATAAAATCTCGCGTTCACACTATAAAATTTTATTAAAATTGATTGAAATTTGCTGGAGATGACTCGGTATAACTGGCAGCTACTCTCTGCAAAGCAATGTGGCTAGAACTGCACGTGGGCCCCACGTTAAGAGCCGGACCACGAAAATAAAACCTCGCGTCCACACTATAAAATTTTATCGAAATTGACTGTAATTTATTGGAGATGACTCAGTATGACAGGTAGCTACTCTGTGCAAAGCAGTGTGGCTAGATCTACACATGGACTCCATGTCAAGAGCGGAGCAACTAAATTTTTATGGAGTGATTTGATTTAGGTGGTGTGGTTTGGTTTGATTTTTATATGATATGGATTGGTCTGGAGTGATTTATATCAGGGTATTTAATTAAAATAGTTTGATGCGGGATTAGTCTTATTCTGGGACCACCGAAGGCCAGGAGAAGGGTGAGGGCATGGTCAGAGGAGAGGAGGGGCCTGAAGGCAACAGAAGGGTGGTGGGTCAGGTCAACAGGAGAAGGGTAACTAGACGCGCCAATAAAATAGATTAGCGGGAGGCCGGTTGCACCGGATAAATACACTCATTGTTAATGCTTCAAGAAAATTTAAGTCCGGAGCATTTAGACCATAAAAAATCCGGAGCATTTAGATGAATCATTTGATTTATAATTCAGATTACATATCAGTATATAAACCAACTTAATTTAGTCTGAAACTTGCCAATCCAACCTAGAACTCAAAGTTGTGGATGTGCCTTCTCACCTTGGCCTTCCTCCTCATCTTCCCAAATCTAGCTTTAGCAAAATGCTTAAAACTAATTAAAGAAAGGTATGCCTAGAAGTAAGGGGCGAAGCCAGACCACGAGAGTATCGGGGTCTTATGCAGAAGAGGACGGGATTCTAATAAACTATTAACAACTAGATATACAATAATTTGCCACTGATGATTTCTCTAAAATGCGGGGTCAGCCGACCCCAATGGAAAAGCTCAGCTCTGCCCCTGCTAGAAGTTTGGACCCCTCTCCCCCCCACTAAATCACACTTGTCAAATAGATTTTTAAAACAAAATGGTTTTTCTTTTTAAACAAACACTTGTTGAACAAGTGATGTTACACAATTATTGAATTATATTAAGTTGCATGCATGAACCGGTTTAACCGAAAGGTTAAGCTGATAGGAAACACTTAAGTGGCAGTTCACTTATTCTTCAGCAGATTAAACTTGATTTTGTTCTTAGGATAAGTAATGCAATATCATCATCATAGATACTATTCTCCTTTAATTTTTGTCCTTCTCCTGGTGCTTGCCGATTTCACATTTTACCAATGGCTCGATAATATGGTCTTGGAATTAGGATCAGTTACTTTATATGTACGTCTATTTTAGAATAATATTAGAAACTTCTAAATACTTTTTAGCGGATTGTTCACGTTCACGATTCAACCAAAGACATGGTTTGCACAGTATGTACGCTTGACCAAGAGTTGCAACTTCGCAACTGTGTTCTACCCCATATGAAAGATAAAACCAACGAGTGAAAAAAGGCGGACGAGGAATGAGACGCATAACAAAGAGCGAAAGGTCGAAGAGTCACAGCAAGCAAAAGCCACTTTCGTTGGCTCGCTGCCCCCTTTGCCCTTTGCATGATTTCCAAGCCTTCTCTTTCCCCCTCGTCCCTGACTAGCCGTGCTCGCTCGCGATCGACATGCCGTACTGGCGCCCTGCAGTGCGCGCAGAGACAACCTTTCGCCTTTAGGCCTCCCGAAAGCGGAAAGCCCTGCTATTTAAGCACGCATGGCAGGCCTCCCCTGGCCACATCTGCACGCCTTCGGCCTCGGACTCCCAGTTCCTCTTCCCCATGGAAACAGGCCGGACAGTCCAGGAAAGCGCCCTGCACGCCGGGAGGCAGGCTTGGTGGCCTTTGGACGCCACGGCATGCAGCTTGGAGTTGGACGACACCACCACCAGCGGCGGCGGGTTCCTCCTTGGATGGGATCCGCAGCTCAGCTACTTCGGTCTAGGAGCATGGGGAGTTGGTACCGGCGATGTTGACACCTACGAGCGTGAGCTTCAGCTCGTCGTCCCCAAATGTAAGTCTCGCTCTGCTCGTCTCCCTGGCCTGCATTTCGTTTTCGTTTCCGTTCCCTGCAGCGCTGGTGCCCGTGGCGCTAACTCGTTTACTCTCTGTCATGTTGTGTGCTAGGCATGGAGTCCCCCGTGTCGGAGGCGTCAACGGCGGCGGTCACCGGCTTGCCGACGCCGCAGGATGCGACGACGGCGATGCCTGGGGAGCTGGACGAGCTACTCCAGGTGAGTGGAAAGCTTCACCTCCATTCACGACGATTCACATGCAATGCAACTCTTGTGGTCGGATTATGCTGCCTGCTTTTCTATCTCAGCGAACTCTTGCTGTGTCGCCAGAGCTTATGGGGCTCGGACGAGGAGGACATCGCCGTGGGCTTCGCTTCCGGCAGCCCTCTGAAGGAGGCGAGCGCTGTCTCTTCCCAATGCAAGGATTCAGAAGCTGGTTTGCTCTCAGGTCTCTGAACTTCTGAAGTGGTTTGGCTTTGTTTACACACTCCCTGCTGTTTTTTTTTACTGTCCCCAAGGACTTTGGTACCATACATTTCCATTTATTTCATGATTGTGGTACGATTCCAAACGACTAGGACAGACTTTGATGATTACCCCATTAAATAACCACGGCACTCGTGAAATTTATGCCCGGGCCCACTCGAGATTAGCAGCACATTGCTGTCTGTCTGCCCTGTGTCCTGACCCATCATCTCTGCATCATGCGCCTGATCTGAGAGGACTACTGCTTCAGGAAAGCATTTGGTTTTTGAATTCAGCCAGATTATAATATCCTTGATCTCGCTGCCTTTTGTAGTTTGCAACAAATTTAGGCTCGTTTTGTGGGCCATTTTGTACTAACGGTAGTCTGTTCCTGCAGATGGTGATCATTTCGCTCTGAACCCAATTCTGCCGACATCCCCGGAGGAGAAGGCTCTGACAGAGCCACAAGCAGAGCCTCCCAGTTCCTCCTCATCCCACTGCAACGAGGACCCATGGGCCAGTGACACCGGTGTCGCCCACGCCCAGCGCCAGACGACTCGCGCCAACTGCTCGTCCAAGCGCCCGGCACCGGAAGGTGCAGCCGTGCCGACCCTGTCTCACACTTAACCGCAGTAACAAATAGTAAGAAAATTTTCACTGCTCTCCATGCTGAATTCTCATTTTCTGTCTCATCCCTCTGCACGCAGAGAGGGACGAGGAGGGTGACGGAAGCTGCAAGAAGAGCAGGAAGGCGCCGTCCTCTGCCGCCGGGACAGTGGCGCACCCGTTCACCGTGGTGAAGCCCGGCGGCGCGGACGGCAGCGTGACGCTCGCCGACATCAACGAGTGGATCCTCACGCCGCCGGCCCGCCCCGTCCGGCACCCCGTGGGGGAGTTCGCGTGCGCCCCGCGCGTGGCGGCGGGCAACCGGCCGGCGCCGTCGGGCAAGGCGGTGGCCGGCTTCACCAGGCTCCGCACCGCGGGGAGGGGCACGATCACCATCGTAAGGACAAGAGGATGAATGGATTGTATGGTAGTACAAGCATATCTGCTGTAAATTAGTACGTAGCTGATTGTACTGCGAAATAGTAAAAAAAAAGAAAAGTTCGGTTTACACCCTTAACTATCACGAATGTCCGATTTTTAATTTTAAACTGCAAAACTGGATAATAAAGATCATCCAACTATCGAAACCGGGCAAATTTGACTCTTAGGCCGGTTTCGAAGGTGGTTTTCTATTTTGTAAAAATTAAAAATATTCAAATTTAAACTAAAAAATTTATAAGTAATTTATTTTAAATCAAAAAAATATGAAATGGATATCAAAATTTTTCTAAAAATGTAAACTATCTATTGGCACTATCCTTGTCAGTTATTTGGATCGAATTTTTTTATGTTCATAGTATTTAGTTGCTTATAGTTATGCCTATTATTTTTGAATAAATAAAATTAAAATAGAGAATAATAGATAAGTCATATTTTTAGAAAAAAATTGGTACTAGTTTCATATTTTTCTGACGTCAGCCTGCCCGGACCCCATGGTGACGTCATGCTGACGTCAGCATGCCACGTGGTATGCTCTGGTAGCGCCACATGTCACTGTCCTGTGTTTTTCTTTTCCGAAATTCATTTATCATTTTCAGAAATGATTTTAACCTTTAAAATTCATAATACATCAACCGGACCTTCGAAAATTAAGAAACAAGTTTCATAATTCATCTAAAATCATAACCTACCCGTTAGAATAAGAATTGAGTGATTTGGACCTTTTTTTGGATACTTTTTGTGCACTTTTGCACTTTGACCCCTTACTTATACGTATTTACGAATAGGATCCGACTCTGAGGAGCTGAACGACGCTCAAGACTACCAGGAGGAGCAGGAGTACTACGAAGACACGCCACGTTCACGCCCATCTATGATCTGAATACCTATTAGACATTGCTTGCTAGAGTGCTACCGCTTCTGAGTTATTTGATGAGATAAACCTGCATGGCCCTTGTTATCCTAATTCCTTGTACCCAACTTGACTATATTTACGAGATGGACCCCTTGATGCACATGTGTTTGTGTGGGATGATGTGATTATAGTCTTGGCGTGAGTGGAGACTCTTTTGAGGAGTTGGGGGATAGGAATCTAGCTTGGGCGAGTTAAACTTAACTCGATCTTCTGATCGAGGGCTTGGGTTGTGCGTTGGGCACTTCCTACGGAGTACTTGTGGCGGGTACATGTCCTTCGGGACGTTGGGTCCTTCGGGACGTTGGTCCTTCGGGATGTTTGGAGGAGTTTGGAGGGCTATACCTGTAATGGGTGTCGTTGACGGACCGTTGCGCCGGGCACGTCGTTGTGGAAGATACTTGCCTCGGCAACTAAGGCCCGAGTTGGTGGACCTGGAGCTGGAACTATGTCAAGCGTGCACACCACTTCTCTATTATGAGGGCAGATCCGATCCGAGCTAGTGATGCGCGGCACCATGCCTGTAGGAGGATAGGACATCAATGTAAGGGGAGGAGGTGCTGACCTCACGTCCCCCGAATTGCAGGGTCTTGCGTGATCCGGTGTAGAAGGCATCACAGTTTCGGGGCAACATCTTGCGGGAGGGAGACCCCCAAACCCAGGAAGGCAGGATGGGGGCCGTTGTAGCTAGTTTCGTTGACCGGTGTCTCGAAGCCAGACGGCTTGCTCCCGGTTGGCTTTAGTCGAGTGGGTACAGGTGTACAACCCCTGCAGGGTGAAAACTATACGTATAGCCGCCTACTCGGTCATGTACAACTCTTCATCCGGCTTCGCCTTCATAGTTAGTGTTACTTGACTTCTACCTCCCTCTAGACTTGTTTTACCTGCCTGGGGCAGTTGAGGTGCGAGGAGTGGGAGTTCTCGCACCGACTTGGTGGGTTTTAGAGGTGTGAGTGACCCGGGAACCTGAAGTGCCAGGACGGCCCGTGTCGAGGAGATGTGGATGATTTAAATGATATACTTCATTGCTGAAGTGTCTCCACATAATTAGAGACCAAATGTGATACAAATATCAGTCCCAGGAGACTAATAACATATTTATTCCACGGATAGTTCAGTCACCGTGCAAACTCCGGGGAGGTGGGCACTCGATACACACGATAACAAGAAGTAAAAAGGCTACAAGAATACTCCAAAGCGCAATCAAGACGAAGTCTAGGTCGGGCTCATAGTATCGCGCCAGCGGAAGCATCCTTAACAACCCAACACCACAGGCAAGTTGAGTGCAGACGCGACCAACTACTCGAAATCTTCACCGACGACGAAGTCCAGGTCTTCCTCTGTAATAGCAACAAGGGTGAGTACAAACATACTCAGCGAATCCAATCCCGCCCTACGAAGGGGGTAAAAGAATACATGCATAAGGATAATTCAAGGAATAGGCTGAGATTTATTTTGCATAAAGCTAATTTTGATACACATGCAAGGTTTGTCTAGTAACTTTAATTTTAGCAAACCAAGTTTGTTGCCATAATAACATTAGTTATGAAAGAGTGGGGTGAACCTACACAAAGGATCCAAATTTTAAATGCTACCGGCGTCCACAGTAGCACGGAGCACACTTGCCGGAATTTCCAAAATTAACACACGCTTTACTCACACCAAAGTTTCTCCCATCTTCCCAAAAACTAGTCAAAGTGACCAAGCCATTACTCGTCCAAGACCGTGGACACGGCTATTCGAATAGGTTTTAACTCTGCAGAGATGTACACTTTACCCACAAGTAGGGTACCGCAACATGATCACCGTAGTGTCAGCACGGATCCATCAAAGTCATTACCCACCATAGCATCGCCCTGATTAGTCATCACGAGAGCAAACTAAGGGGTTCCTGACCTTCCAACGAGGAAGGGGGAAGACCCCACTGTCGGAGCTCCGTCGCGCCTGCGCCCAAACGACTACACCAGTGCAGCTGCTCGGCACGGCACAGCCCAGGATCCTCGCTGCACCGACTCGCCGCCGCACAAAGCCCGACGACCACGAGCCCCACAGAGGAGAAGCGTCACCCCCTCGTCACCCTCATGCTGTCGGCCGTCGCGCCGATGAACCGTCTGTAGAAGGAACCATAGGACCTCTCGCCCCCTTGTGTGCCATCTGCAGGAGTCTTATCGTGCTGCCGTTCGCCCCGCAGCCCGCCAACGCTGATCCTGATCCTACCGCTGCTTCGTTCGCAGCGGACCCAGGGAGCTGGGACCCCTCGTGCACGGGCAGCCGCGTCGCGGCCCTGGGATCCCTGGACGCTGCACGTGTGTGCCTTGAGCCGCCGTGCTGTAGCCCAACGCCGGAGCGACACCGCGGGCCTGGAACGCTAGGAAACCCTTGCCTACGTCCTTGTTATTGATTGAATACCATTAGAATAGAACATTTAAAGCTTGCATACGGATGGTGACATGGACCTATCCCATTCCTTGGGGATAGATCGGTACGATGTACGGTGTGACCAGGAGTACGACTCCAACGACAACGGATAGTACGATGATTGAGGCTGGTGCTATGCTCGAGATGCCTGTGGAGGAAGAATCGTCCGAGATGAGGGATGGCCCGAAGCCTAGCTATCGCTTTTTGTTTTCTGTTTGATCCATTTAGCCCAAGAGGCTTGTAAGGGAAACGTACTACAAATCCTCTAGATTTATGTAATAATTAAACCCTTGAATGCTTTTATTCGAAGAATGACTATGTTTACTGCCTGAAATGAGTTCTATCTGTGATAGCTACTTATCCAAGGACTATCACAACGATACAGGGAGTCGGGTTTTCATTTCGAAAACTCGGTTCGTTTCACCTAGCCCCTGGCCGAGCAAGCGCCTGGTCGAGGCAGCCCCTTACGCCGTCGGCGGTGGCCCCTAGCCGAGCCAGAACATGGACAATGCAGCCTGCCCAGGCGGTGGGGCCAGCGGCCACAGACCAGTCTGCCTATCACCACGACGTGGTCAAAACAAAGATCCAGCAGTCAGCCCAGGGAACAAACCGACATGTGGTGCAATAGAAAAGAGGAAGGGCAAGAAGGTCTTTTCACCCAGCCAAATACGTGAAAAGAAAAAAGAAAAGAGGAAAAATACCCAAATGGCAGGATAATCAAGAGGCACATATTTTTAGATAAAGGGAAATTCTATTTCATCCAGCAAATGAAAGAGCATCCCGGCCTCTACATCACAAGGATGTATCCAGCCGTTCAATTATTACAAAGTTTGCACTATGGGTTAAACTCCGTCTACCACATAGGTACCATAAACTACGGACATAAACGCCGCAACCCAACACGTGGTTGGCAAATAGAAAGGAGAGGAATAACAAAAAGTTCATTGCTAATAGCTCAACCTATTGTAAACTTCCACCCGTGCTTGACGAAGATGTCCATAGTCATTGTCTCCAAAAGTGAACATGCTTTTAGCATAGAGCTTCTCACCTCCTCCTTCTGAAGCAAAGACCAGAATCTGATCCAATGTGTTCCTCTGTAGATAACCTGCATAGGAGATAAAACAGATGATTTATCAAAAACAATATCATTTCAACTTAGCCATATGGACCAACATATGGCGCCAGCTCCCACTAAAATTTGTTTCTTAAGCTTTTTGTCAAAATCATTCAGCCAAGAATCAAAAATTTGTGATACACTCACAGGTTGCTTAAGACCAAACGTTATCTCAATAATCCTCCAAATGAACTTAGCAAAATGGCAATCCATAAAAAGGTGTTGTACTGTTTCATTTATATTACAGAAACTACACTTTTCATTTCCATACCAGTTCCTTTTAACTAAGTTATCTTTGGTTAGAATAACTCCCTTGCATAAAAACCAAAGGAACACCTTAATGTTCAGCGGCACATTCATTTTCCATAAGTTACGATTATGCAGAATAATATTACTATTTAGGATCGCATTATACATTGTATGGACAGAAAATTTTCCACTTTGGTGTAAGTTCCACCGAAAATTATCCGTCCAATTGGTCAGCTGTATATCTGCAATCCTTGCAACTAAACATAACCAAGTATGCAAATTTTGACCTACTAGAGCTCTCCTAAAAGAAATATTTAAAGGAGTAGAGCTAAGAATGCTGGATACTGTGTCATGTTTATTTCTAGCAATATTGTACAAAGAAGGATACTGATCCCTTAAAGTAGAGTTTTCCAACCAAATGTCTTCCCAAAAATGAATTTGAGTTCCATTTTGGAGTCTGAAACTACCAAAACTAAGAAACTCATTCTTTACATTCATTAAACCACACCAAAAGTGCGAGTCACCAGGCTTTTTCTCTACTTGGGATAACGTTTTGCTAGTTAGATATTTATTTCGCAGAAGTTGTTGCCATACCCCATCTTCATTTGCCAACTTATACAACCATTTACTTAATAAACATTTGTTTTGGACTTGCAGATCAAGAATACCAAAACCTCCTTGATCTTTTGGTCTACAAAGGATATTCCATTTAGCCAATCTATATTTTTTCTTATGTTCATAAGTTTGCCAAAAGAACCTCGATCGATAGTAGTCTAGCTTCTTAAGAATTTCCTTTGGGATCTCAAAAAAAGACAACATATATAGAGGTAAGCTACTCGAAACTGAATTTATAAGAACTAGACGGCCACCATAAGACAAATGTTTTCCTTTCCAACTACTCAGTCTTTTCTCAAACTTCTCCTCGATAATTTTCCAATATTTGTTATTTAATCTTATATGATGCATCGGAATACCTAGATATATGAAAGGGTATTCGCCTGCATCACATCCAAAGAGGTGTTTATATTCTTCCTGATGGTCTCTTGCGTCACCATAACAAAAAAGTTCACTCTTACGATAATTTATCTTTAAGCTAGATAGTTGTTCAAAAGCACATAGTAGCAACTTCATATTCTTTGCTTTTTCAAGATCATGTTCCATAAAAAGTATAGTATCATCTGCATACTCTTAGATTGAAAGACCATCGTCTACTAAATGAGGTACTAGTCCGCTTATTTGTCCATCTTCCTTGGCTCTTTGAATAAGTATTGCTAGCATGTCCACAACTAAGTTAAATAGGATAGACGATAAGGGATCACCCTGCCTTAATCATTTCTTAGTTTGGAAATACCTTCCTATATCATTGTTTACTTTAATACCAACACTCCCTTTGGACACAAAATGTTCAATCCAAGTACACCATTTATTTGAAAATCCTTTCATCCTCAATGTTTGTTGAAAAAAACTCCATTTTACTCTATCATAAGCTTTTTCAAATCTACGATGTCAACGTTACAAATAGCAAAACTACGAAACACATTGTTTGGAATCCTATAATTGAAATTTTCTCCAAATCCACAAGCAATAGGTGGCGACAGGATATAGGAGGCGCCACAAGAGGCAACCACCCGTGTCACGTGCGTCCAGTGTTTGTTTGATGCCAATTGAAGTATGCATTACTAGCTAGATGTACACATAGATTAACACTAATCCTGTGTTGCATATCTGGTCTTATTGTCTTGCTATCATAAAAGCTTATTCTATCAAAAAATATGTAATGTAAATTTGTAACTGATTGTACTATGACACGCTAATAGTAAAAAAAAAGAAACACGGATTCTCCTGGGTTGCATGTCCAAATCACGATGTGAAGGATGAATGAATTTGGAAATCGAATGTTCATCTTAAAAGATAAAATTGTGAAAAGGCCAAGAAAATTTTCACAGAACCATGTTCAGGAGCTTGAACTTGAAGCAGAGTTTAGAAATGGTGTTGGATAGTAGTAATTGAATTATTGTACCAAGGGACAAAGCTTGTACTGGAAACTGTGTGCCGTGTTATTACTATATACCAGTAAATAGAAATTTGTTGTTATGTTACGGTTTTTGGAAGAAATTGGTGTTCGTCGTCCTAAGAGGGTGATGAATTAGGACATTACTTCATGCTTAAAATAAACAAGGGAGACTACCTCTAGGAGCACGATGAGTGCTTACTAGACCTGAGGATTTAGGTCCGATCCGCAGGCTTAGCTCAAGCCCATTGGGTTTTAGTCCGCCCATGCACGTTGTATTATCGGGCTTGGTCAAAGGAAACCAGCCCTAAAAATTTTTTAGCGGGTTCAAGCCTGGCCCAGCTATTTAATTTAAATATTTTTAACTAAAAAGGAGTGGGAGGCCAGAACCCGGCCCAAAGTTGCCCATGGAATGGGACTCGGCACAATTTTTTGGGCCAAATTAACCTTTTTTTGACCCTTCCAAAAAATGCCCAAGTCTAGGTGCTTACACTAATATCATGGATCTACACCGACATCTTGGCTCTATCTCTTCTGCCATCTATCCCAGCAATAGAGAGTGATTCTAAATGATTCTTGCTGCAATTTTTCATGGCAGATTTGAGAGGGGGATGAACTGGAGGAGTAGAAAATTGCAAGGAGGGAGATCTTGAATAAAATATGAGCCTATATCCTCCACTGCAAGTAATAATGGAGTGGTAAAATTAATAAGAGAACAACATATTTACTATGTATAACATGACAGGTGATAATCACTAGACTGCTAAAATGACATTGAATCTTAGTCTTATAGAGAAGTTTGAATAGACCACACACACAGATGATGACATAAAAGAGGACCATACATGGTCATATCTAAATTATGACGGTGACAATAATCTTACATAAGTTCAAATGGATTGGAAACAATTGATGACATAAAGGATGACCATACATGATCATATCCAAATAACAATAACTAGATAACGAGAAATATAACCCTATAGAAGAGTTATATTATTTCATCTTTATTCATAGCCCTTGTCAGCTCATCAAATGTAGCTCAGAAGGTGAGGCACATTAGCAACTTTGATAGGCTTGATGATATAGTCCTTCGCGCCTCCATCAAAGCACCTTCATACAAAATAGGAATATAGATCAAATTGAATACTTATGTAAAAATTATGTAACAAATACATGACTTGATAATATTTACTCACTTTTTTATCCTTTCAGGGGCGTCCTCGGTTCATGTAATCACCATAGGGATATGATTAATCTTGAACGATTTCTGTGTACGGAAAATAATTGTATTTATTAATTATTTATTTTTAAATATTAGTACATTGGAGTTAAACATTCAACACGATATTTGGTGAAAGTAGAACTCTTTTTCATCAAAGGAACCTACCTTCACCTCAACCAGAAGATCATAACCAGTCATATCAAGCATACAGTAATCTGTCAGAATCAACTGCGCATCATGTGCCTATATTCAAGCGTATGTAGACAAATATTTAGTAAATAACCAAATTAACCTAAATAAGTAAGCATATTTGTCAATAGCAATCATATCAACTATTGATATACCATTTCCAAGAACTTCAACGCTTGCTTTGAACCTTCCACGACAGTCATAGAATTAACTGTATATTAACTGTTGATATTAACTATTGATATATTAACTATTGATATATTAACTGTATACGTGTATCTATGGCATCCCCCATTTGTAGTAGGTATGAAACATAGAATTAAATATCCTAAAAGCGACATCATAAAAAGTTGATTGCAGAATGCAAATGGAAAACCATGCTAGTCATTTCACCTCGAATGTTACAAGTCTTTAGGACTCTTGATGCAAGGAGACGATCAACACAAGACTCAGCAACCAGGAGAACATGAAGAGCGGCCATGACACTCTTTGCACAACCTCCTTTTTCTTTCTACGGGTCGACCTTGCAACCTTTTAGTATAGGATGGTTTGTATTGTGTTGTTGCTATGGGAGTGAAGCCACAATGGTCATGTTCATATAGTAAGTGTGGTTGTAGTATGTATCCTCAAGATATTGAATAAATAACTTGTCGATATACAAACTATATCCTTAGGATAGATAATTATGAAGTTAATATACTAACAATATCCTTAGGCTATGAACCAACAACTTACAGCTACACTAACAATATATCTAATATAGAGTGTGAATAACTAAAGCCGTGTCTATGGTACCCAATATCCTAAAGACAGATAAAGAATGAACAAAAGTAGGCACACTGGTATATGATGCAATACGACAAGTGAGGATATCGTAAGATATAGAAAATATCCACAGTGAACTCCCATTGTTTTTTTTTAATGCATAAAAAGTTTCAATTTCCATGGTTTGACCGCAATGCCTCAAGAAAGAATTAATATAGGAAACGTAAGATTCCCTGGTTGGCATGTAATGTATGTGGGTTGCTGAAGAAAATGATGTCATGGGTCTAGAATTCGAAGTGTCTTAATTTTCTACCAATTATTTTCGAGTTGAGCTTGATATTTTGATATTATATAGATCTCACTGTTGGTATTGTTACAACCTAAGTTCATCGCGGCATGAAAATAGTTTTTAACTCAACTTCACATAATGTAAAAATAGCCCCCATTTTGCCAATTCATTAGTAAGTATTATGTTAGTTGATTCCCATTTATAAGCATCGAAACAAAATGAGTGAAGGCTAGAACTTGCATAAATTAGATACATAACAACTATCATGCATAGCACAACAAGTCAAGCTTGTAGGGATATCCAATAAAAATACACCATGTATGGAAATTGTACTAATATTTTTAGAAGTCTCAATAAATTACCAATGATAGAAGCGATGTTCTAATTGAAAGTAAAACTTAGAGAG
Source organism: Panicum miliaceum (assembly GCA_032594955.1). NCBI lineage: Eukaryota > Viridiplantae > Streptophyta > Magnoliopsida > Poales > Poaceae > Panicum > Panicum miliaceum. The sequence continues at coordinate 5,688,665 of CM064064.1, forward strand.
GAAAGTTGACTTAATGTTTTTTGTGTTTTTCCAGATAACTTTGTTTTTCTTGAAAAATTATGGAAATATGTAACATGTTAGGTAATATGCTGAAATAACAAGCGTGTAGAATCATCATTGTAGCTCGCAACGTCCTCTTTCAGTGAAACCCCGACATACTTGACCGAGATTGATGGATTTGGTGGGGGAGGAGGTGATGAGTTCTTTCTTCCCCTTGCTTGTTTGGTGAGATGAGGGTGAGAGAGTGAATGGGAGAGGGAGAGAACGTGTTAACACAGTGAGAGGAAGCAGGAGTGCTGGGTGAGAACACTTGAGTGGGGCATGGGCAAACAACGCAAGGCGCAATGGTTCTACATGATCAACACACTCACATGTGCTTTTAGAGGTTAGACCATAAGTGAAATGTGGTTAGACGGTTGAAGAAGTTTATGTAACTTTTGGTTTCTGTAAAGAAAATTCTCTTTATGTTTCCTTATCCAAAGGTGGTTCTTCAAACAAATATATACAATTTTTTGTTTAGATACTAGAAATCAAGAGCGACCTATTTTATTTGGATCTAGCATCATGGATATCATAGATTTGAGATGAAAATTCTTCCCATAATGCTATATTTTGATATTCACCTTAATTGTGCGGCCTCAAGACAGCCTTCTAGAATCCAAAAAATCTCCAAAATTTGATGGTTGGAAAAGTATTATTTAATAAATTTAATTCACAACACAGACCTACATTAAAATGAAATTCTTTTTAAAAAAATAAATGTGTAAAATTAAAGATCATGGTAAATTTGATTGTCTTCTTGTTTCAAGGAGTGTTATGATACCTGGGAGTGGGGGAAAATATGGACCATTTGATCATACCTTGTGCCACACATTTTCTTCAGGTGGGTGATACAAATCCCATCGTGTTATTCAGCCTGCAAGCTGGACCAGGAATCCATGATCATGGCACCAGCATCTGTACTATGTTTAGACTGGGCAACCCAATGTCATCCCCCTCTGAGCATATGCCATCTTCTGAACCTGCTCTGCAATGTGTCCTCAACAGAGCGGTGTCACGCAGGCAGTGCATAATCGCAAATGAAGCCTTTTCAAGTAACAACAAATCAACTCCACAGTTACCAAAAATATTAGCTATTGTTCATAGGTATCAGTCCAGTTACTTATATGTATACATATGTGGTTTTTTATTTTGTCTTCTACTACTATTGTATTATGTTCTTATAAAATTAGTTAAATCTTGCCTCCGAAGATTGTTATCTTCTAAAAAAACACACGTAATCTAGTAATCGAGTGATCGAGTGAGTACGTTTGCCAATGGACAAATCCTACAGCAAAACCCTCCAATCACATCTTCACCTTATCTCACAGGAAAAAATATTATTCATGGTCACGAATGATTACTTAACTATATTGTGACTTACTCCCCTCGTTCCAAATTATAGATCATTCTGCATTTTCTAAATATATAGATTTTACTATACATCTATATATACGCTATGTCTAGACATATAATTTGAAACGGGGAAGTATTTGTTTCTTCGATGGGTTGAACACATCGCTTTTGCTGCTTTGGGCAAAGGGACTGACTCCCGACAGGCCGTGTTTTAAGGACACGATCGAACAGCTGACAGGCATGAGATGAGAGCACTAGGACAATTCCAAGGTGATTGCTGAAAGCGTTTTGCTTTGGTGGCATGCCAGTGCGCAGCTGCAGATCCTGGATTTGCATCCAGCAGGCAGATTTTATTCATCCACAATTAGCACAAAACAATTATTTTCCTAGATTATTAATAGCATTCGCATATGTCAAACTAACAGTCACCATCTTCCAACTTAAAATTACATTCCTTGTAAAAAAACCTTAAAACTACATTCTGCACAACAAGAAACGCCCTAATTATTCGATTAGCATAATATGCTTGTTTAATGGTGGAATAAGCAGGAAAAAGAACGATGCCATAAGAATTTGTTAAAAAATAGCTATGACCTGATCTTAGCCTATTTTTAGCAGGATAATTTTCTCTTTTCTCCCTAATAAACCCTAGGTAAAAGAATTATATTAGTCTAGCCAAGAATTTTCTCATACGCTAACAAAACCATTCTGGCCATTCTAGAGATTAGCGTATAGTAGACGCTCAGCACGTACTGATGTACCGAAAAGCAAGAATTCTTGTCTGGCAATGGCAATTTATTTTCTTTTCTATTTTTGAAAACGGGCAATGGCAATTTCTGAACACTAAGCAAGAACGAGATGCAAAGCTAACTCGGAAGTAACGGTAAAAGAGGTTTCTGAATGACTGGCTGAGCTAAATTCAAGCACTGTAGAAGGATCCGACACATGCTTCCGTGCTCCTTCTGAAAGGCTTGTCAATTCGTAGCGACCATAAAGCCTGGTGTTCTGCATCAGCACGCACGACCCTAAAGCTGAATCACTCTTTCAGAGCTTTAAGTTACCAATGAGTTCAGAGTTTACTCAGGTTACCCAACAGAGGTTTGTGTCGACCCCGCGCTAACATAATCGTGGTTACGTTGAGATGTCTTCATCATCAAACCGTGTCAGCAGAAATTCATTTTCTGTATGGTTCACCTATTGTTGAGCCACCAGATATAGCACATGATTCATTTTTCAGAATAATCAGATAAAACATCAGAGATCAGAAAGTTGGTCATCAAATAGTTGACATAGAACAGTTAGGAACGCTCTCAGAAGGTGGTCCTGTTAACATGATTTACAACAATGAACTCTGAATGGTACAAGTAAAAATATGTTGGTAAAACATACAATGTCAGTCAGTTAAAACCATCTTAGAGATGTTTGCTGCACAAACACCATTACCAACTGTTGCTATTCCTCTATTGAGCCTATGATCAGATGTCAGCATCAGATCTCTTCAGAGAAACACAACTTCATGGATGCCATCTTATTTCCAGATTCTTAGTGGAAAATGGCCTGCTCCTTAATTAATTGCCAGCGCCACAAATATCAATCTGGATGGATGATGTGCATTTCTAATATATATCATCGAAGCCTAGGAGAATGTTGGGTTGGATGCTACACGTCAGTACGTCTCAATTTGTTCTCCCTTTATGTTAGCCTTCGAGTGCAGAAAGTTCAACCTCCTTAGTGCAAGGTCGGTATGCTGCAAAGGTGCTATCATTTGCAAACGAACCTGGATTAAAGCAAGTAATTCCAGTGTATTTGAAGGCTTTCTGCTCGCTTTTGTCAGCCAATACTATCTGAAGGAGTTATGAAAAGAGAAGAATGAGTACTATATCATCCAAACTTTTGGTGAGTGGCTATATTTATTCAGTAAAAGTTCACTTATGAGTTGTGCATATTCAAGGTAACAAATGAGCACAAGAGAAGATCCACTGCAACTATAACCCGAAAATATTTTTTGAGGCAAGATTTGCACAAACTACATTCAAGTGACTTACTGTGTGAGGAGTTGGATACAACCGAAGGCAATGATCGTAATTCCATATGATAGGTTGAACAGTAAGAGGCAGTGGACAAAGATGACTCTGATGGGTGATAGTTGCTACCAGCTGAGAAGAAAAGGATTGTTTAAGGTCTTCAAAGGGATTATTCTAACAATTAACAAAAAAAGACATAAGTCATTTAACTCACATGCTCAAAAGGGTCACTTGTTTCTTCCGTTGTTGGTGGAATGAGACATGACCGCCGCATCCTGTAAAGGAGATCTTGCCGGAAAAACACAATTTCTTGTGTATAAAACTTCACCCTGAATTAGAGATAGAACAGATAGGAACTGAGAAATATGTAAGCTGAAGTGTTCTTTTGATCATTACAACTTGATCTAGATTGGTGAAATAATTTGGACAAGATGTTCTGTGGAAAATCTATCACTTTAGTGGTTCCTGACTGAAATTTCAGTGGACGGTGATTCAGAATATAAACAAGATGAAGCACACAGTACCTAAAACAGATATATTTTGCATGCATTATGCTGCCTATCCAAAAGTATACTAGGCACATCAGTAGACTAGCATGAAAAATGGTGATTAAGCTCTTCATGTTCCATTACCATTGTGCATCATGAAATTGTGTAAGGAGATCCCAAAATAATTGAGAGCATAGCTGCATAAGTTATCACAGTAACTTCAGTACATTCCATGTAGGAAGGATAGATTGTGTGGGGTAATTTGCTTGAGCCTCTCGGGCGGTATATAGACACTTCATGGGTATGGTACCTCCCCGATACATATGGCAGTCCGTGAATATACTCTAACACTAAAAAAACATTTACTGCAGTACATCAACAGCTTAACTTCATAGAGTGACTGCTGACCTTTTGTTATATTTACAGACAATGATGGCACGTTACAGTTAGCATGATTCATAATATAATAACACCGTTGTTCCATCATTTTGGACACAATGATTTTCTTTGGCTGAATACTTAAGATTTCCATATTGGAAGCCATACTCGTTTTACACCTAAAATTTTATTATTAACTCTGGTGTTTGACGTGCACATCTTAGTATTAGTATAATCCTGGTAGCAGTTGGAATTTTAAGCATTAGTTACATGACAAACCTGCAGGGGTTGCTTACGAATATTGCATTTGGGATGTGCTTCTGAAGTTCTTCAATTAGATATTTTGGAAGTGCGCACCTTGGGAGAGCTTTAGAAGGGCCTGCATATTTGTTTTCAAGTAAAAACAGCATGTCAAGTAATGAAGAAACAAAGACACATCTCATTGCAGTTATCAGGGAAGGCAAGTTGGTCAGTGAACAAGCTAATTTATATTCTTATCACTACTACTATCACAGAAAATGTTGTACATCTAAAATAGCATAGTAAAGCTAGGATATAAAAAGAATGGACTTCTAATAGCCATAACATGGTCCATCTAAATCTAGATTGAGCTAAAAGTGTATCATTAAGTCTGGAGTACCTGCATCATCAGGACCTGGAACGAATAAGAAACGGCTATGCTCCTTTAATCTAGATCGAGCTGCAATTATCTCGCCAAGCTTTCCAAATTGCAATCTGCGTAAAAATACACAGTTGATGCTTATCTTGCACTGGAATAGCAAGAACAAAGAGCATACGAACAGGAACTCATACCTAAGTTCTTCAAAAGAATTGAATGCTAGATTGCAGGGACGAGAGCAGAAATTGCCCATCAAAACGAAGAGGGAAGGCACCACTTCCACACTATCATAACCATCAAGAACAATAGCCAACTTCTCCATAGTCTTCTCTACGAGATAACACATATAAACATCCTGAGAGTAGGACTCAATAATGATTGTAATACAAAATCAAGAACTAATGTAAAAGAGAAATACCTCAGGATTGTCCAGCCAAACATCCGAAAGTATGACAAACATATCATTCACAGCCTTTTTTTCGAGTGACGATAATCTTAGCTGTTGGTTATCAATTGTAGCAAAAAAATATCAGTAAAGATATTTTTGACAATACCTAATTATTCAACATTTAGAATGAATTATTGAACTCTTTTTTCCCGAGCAATTGGGGGGAGAGGCTCCCACCAATTTTTTATGAGTTATCGAACTTACTGTTTCTTCAGTTGGTATTACACCTCCCCCAAAGAAATCAAGACCCATAAGCAATAAAAGTGATGCTTCTCTGTCCTCTAGGGGAGGAAACCCACATGTATTAACCTGCGCATAATTTGATCATAATTGCATTATTAGAATAAATAATACAGTAAAGAGCTGGAAAAAATTCAATTGAATGCAAATTGCATACAGACCTGGAAAATGCCATTTGAAAGCAGCTCCCCTTCAGCCACGATTACAGTATTTTCAGCAAAAAAACCTGACGTGATTTTGTGTTATATATTAAGGAAGGCTTTCTCAACAACCATTGAACCAACATGGATAATGCCAGATGTTGGTAAAAAAATGCTGCAGATGTTCTTAGTCTTCTATGCTAACCTATATAAAAAGGAGGAAATTCCTTTGTATGCCCTCTTTCACAGGTGACTGGAGGAAGTTTAAAGTTGACACATTTTTATTTGATAAAGAAAATATATATTTCATTTTAATAATTCACAAGAATGTAATGTTTACGAGCCATCAGTGGTAATAACACTGCATTATTAGGATATGGCATTTGATAAGTTAATTGGAACTGCTCCAGTAAGATCCTCCAAGTAGAACTGGCGCTCCTCCAACTGTGAAATGACCCCCATAATCCATCTCCGTCCAGTGCACCCAATTAGAGACTGTATAGAAGTAATCTAAATGGAAAAAAAGTATAAGCAATTTCACATAGAAAGACTAACAAACACAAAACGAATTGAAAAAAAAAGTGTAATGATATTTTTTGCAGAATTGGAGTCAAGTCATAGGGATTAAGAAATCAATCTATGATAGACAGATACAACATAGCATGGACAAATACCTCGCAACTGCTATCTTCAGTCACAACCGTGTCAAAAGCTGGCTTAGAGAAATATTTATCGCGAGATAGCCTCTGAAGTAGCACTTGGTACCTGTCCCTATAAAGGGAAGCTTTATCTCCAGCTTCTCCATGGATAGGTAATCTGCCAGTGTGCCTGTTATGCATAGAAAATCCCAGCATATAGTCAACGATAGAAAAGAAACATGAGGGCTTTGTAATGGCTACCTCCCAATTCACAAATATGGCCAAGGAATACAGAAAACAAACTCTTTCAGCAAGTTATGTGCTCAACATGAAATTTCTTAGTAAGGAAATGAGCTCATTTTCTAAAACCCCTACATCCACATGACCAGGCTAATTACATGACGAATTATTCAGCAGAGATTTCTTGAACTAAAAGAAAAAAAGGATTCATCTAACACAGTTCCTTTTTAAACTTGTAGAAACAAGAGTTTTGTTTTTTCTAAAATAAATTGTAAATATAGGGTCCACACAAACTACTCTAATACACCTACTCTGCAAATTAGCATACTTAAATAGTGCTTTGTGGCAGGAACTAGGCAATTATCAATCCAAAAGAACTATTTTAGCATCGATTTAGCCAAATAGCCACAGTTAGACCAAGTTCAACAGCGAGGCCCAAAGAAAGGGAACAAAACATCAAACCCCGTTGGCGAATTGCCCAGATCTACAGGAGAAAAGGCAGCGTTCACATACTCGTAGAACACTTTCTTGATTGGGTCGTAGTGGAACCGCGGGACGAGGAACGCGTCCACCACCCGCAGCGCGGACCGGGCGCTGGTGACCGCCGGCGACGCCGCGTCCACCGCCTCCTCCGCCTCGACGAGCAGCGCCACCACGCGCCGGACCGCGTCCCGATCCAGTATCGACGACTGCACTGCGCGCACCGCGCGGGCACCCAGGGCCACAGGCATCAAGACCACAGCCGCCAAAAAAAACAACAGGAGACGAGACGACAAGCGGAGGGAGAAGCGGCTTACGCGGCTCCTTGTCGAACTCGTCGAGGAGCAGGTCGAGCGCGTCGTCCTCGGCCTCGGGGAAGCGCTCGAGGAAGGCGGCCGCCTCCTCGAGGGCGTCGACCTTGAGCGTGAAGCCGCGCAGGCGGAACTTGCGCTGCAGCTTCCGGCGCGTGGCCGCCGACGGCGGCGCCATGGGAGGAGGGGGCGGAAAGCGGCGGGGGGCGGGGCAGAGGGTGTGGCGGGAACCGGGGATTGGGGTTTGGGGAAATGGCGGGATAATAATGGCGACTTCCTGGGCTTCTCTGCCTTTGTGTGCCTTTTTGGGCCGTAGACGGTGTGATATCGTATGGGCTGGCCCAATGTCACGTCTCTGGCAGGCCCAGCGCCTACCTATCCAGTGTGGTGGGTAAACCCCAATGGGCCTTTTGAATTTGGAGTCATGAGGTCTTGAGAAGTTGATGTATTTAATACTGGAAAAAGTTCATTTTACAATCTTCAACTATAGCGTTCGTTCGATTTTCAACCTTGATGTACAAAATCAGAAATCTTGCAACCTCCAAGTTTGGAAACCGTTTGTTTTTCACCCTTCTCCGGTTTCGGGCGGTTTGCGCCGACTTCAGAGCGATTTTTCTTTTTTCTCGCTCTCCAACTTTAATAGCAAGGGAAAAATAGTTAAATGGGTCAAACAATTATGAATATTTTTTAGAGAGGTAGAGTAGGTGATAGGGAACCTATTTTAACTATTGTTTTTAGTTGGAACATAAAAATGTTTGAAATATAAATATTTGAATATGGGTAAAATTTAAAATTTATTGAATTTTTAGGGTATCAAAACATGCTCCAAAATTTATCAAATTTTAAACCTAAGGTTCATTTTAAACATAGTTTATCATGTTAATTTCATTTCACTCATGTTCCACAGCAATATTGTAAGTTTGTTCATAAAGGCCAAATTTGCGCCAAATTTGATTATTTTAATAGATTTTGAAAATTTTCCATGGAACATGAGTGAAATGAAATTAATATGATAAACTACGTTCAAATTTGAACCTTAATTTTCAAATTTGGTAAATTTTGGAGCATGTTTCTATGCCCTAAAAATTTAATGAAATCTAAATTTCCCCATATTTAAATATTTATTTTTCAAAAAAAAATTGAGTTCCAACTAGAAACAATAGTTAAATAGGTTCCCTATCACCTACTCAACCTCTCTAAAACAATTCATAATTTTTTGACCCATTTAACTATTTTTCCCTTGCTATTAAACTTGGAGAGGGAGAAAAAAAAGGAAAAACCACTCTGACGTTAGTGCAAACCGTCATGAAAACTGGAGAAGGGTGAAAAATAAATGGTTTGGATACTGGGAGGTTGCAAGATTGCTGGTTTTGTACATCGAGGTTGAAAATCGAACGAACGCAATAGTTGAAGGTTGTAAAATAAATTTTTTTATTTAATATTTTGCTTGTACGCTTTATTCCATCGACATGATGGATTGACGGGGCGAAAGCTGATCTCGGTAAAGTTTAGCTTTGATTATTTGATACGATATGTCGGGTGACAAATGCAAACAGGACAAGCAGGCAAGGGATTCTATGTGGCTTGGCTTGTACAAGCAACACATCCGCCTTCCAAGTCGCACTCACATTAAGCCATCAATCACACTGTCAAGTGATTCAAATTCAAAGGTCCGTTATCCATCGAAAGAGCTAGTACTCCTATTCCTTTTATAATGCGAGTACACACCTTCAAATTCAAAAGTCTTATTTAGAAAAAAAAAAGCTAATCCTTACGAGATATAAACACAAAAGTGGACGTTTTGCTAGAATAGTAGAGGAAAGAAATTCTGTTAAAATAAAACTTTAGAGATCTTGTCAAGTGAAAGTGCACCTTATATTTTTGAACTGGAGAAAGTATGCTTCTTGCTCTATTCATAATTTTATTTTATTGGCCCTTGCAGCGTAAACCGTTATTGCTGATTGTACATACCTAGGTCATATTTAGAGAAATAGTTAAGGATTATTTTGAGGATTAAAATTTATCCTAAAAAAATAGCCCTTTGGATCCAACAACTTATAAGAGCCGGTTTAACAAGCTTGTCTACGAGACAAGCCATGGCACTAGTAGACAAGCATAATAGACAATTGATACAACAATTGGTCTCCGCCCTTAAATTGGAAAACTATTTTTAATTCTGTGGGAGCCATTAGCACCCACGCAGCCGTTCCTAGAAAGGAAAACAAATCACGCAGCCTTCTCCGTTTTCCTCCGCCGTCCGCGTTCAGCGCCGCCGCCGTCCCCTTCGTCGCACGAGCGCTTCGCCGGAGACCGACGCCTCGCTGCCTCCAACGACCGCAGGCTCCTCCTCTCCAACCGTGGCATCGACCACGGCCCCGATTTGCTCCGTACAGCGCCCAGCGGTGACGAGCGGCGGCGCGTGAAGGCGTCCATGGGCCATGGCGGATCTGACCGTGCCCGACCTCGAGGCTCGCCGCCGCCTCGGATCCACTCGTCAGCGCCGACTCCAGCTCGAGCTCGCCATTCACTCGTGCTCCTTCGTGGCTCACCAAAGGGGTCACGGAGCGCGTAGGAAGTACTTTGACTCGACGGCGGCGGCCGGCGGCCGCTCGCGTTTGGCCCAGCGCACGGTGGCAGACTCGCCGTCGATCTGCGCCGGCGGTGGTAGCCATGGCTGAATTGGCAATCGACCCGTGAGTTCGGCGTGGGGGAGTAGAACGGAGTAATTGTGAAAGCGAGTTCGGGTCCCACATCGCACCTGGGAGAACGGGACGCGACCGTCGACGGTGTTCGATGTATTCGTGAATGAACAAGACGAAATGATAAAAGAGAGATTCGTTGAGCATGTATATATATATATATATGGTAAATAATAACTGCACCTTAAAGAGATACGATTATTCGTCCATGGAGAGTTATGGATGGGATGCGGTTGGAGTCAACCTCCTGTTGACCACATTAATAGATGAGATCACCCCTTAATTTTATTACAACACTCCCCTTGATCGAATCCTCATCATAAATCAATGTTCTCAAAAATACTCCTCAAAAACCCTGTGGGAAAAGAAGAATATATCTATACCATGATTTCTCTCTAAACCCGTAGAATTCAAAGAGAAATCTATGTCATTTGTATTTCCATAAAAAACCCCCATGGGGAAAAACTAGAAATACGACATATATATATATATATATATATATACTCTTATGTTCACCATTGCCTCATTAAAAACCTTATATGAGAAAACCCCAAGGAAAAAAACTCATAAAAGGAAAAGAGTACAATGTGATGCTTTCAACAAGACATATCTCTTGGGGTCTCTCCCCTAAATCTTGCAAATCTCGAAACTTTCTCATACCTATCCCCCGAACATATTTCTCAAATGTTGAGGCAGGTAGAGACTTAGTGAACAAATCAGCAAGATTATCACAAGATTTCGTTTGCAAGATATTTATCTCACCACTCTGTTGGAGTTCGTGAGGATAAAATAACTTGGGAGCAATATGCTTAATGATGTTGCTCTTGATGTAGCCTGTTTGCATCTGTGTAACACAAGCAGCATTATCCTCATAGATAATGGTAGGTGATTCCATAGAACCAGTACCACATGACTGTTGTATGTGGTTAATCATTCTGCGAAGCTGTTGGCGCTAAAAATCGGCCAGGAATCGGCTGATAGTCTTGAGCGTCGGACACACGACCCGGGAGAATCTGCTTAGCTCATATTCGGGTTATTGCCCTGGTGCGGTTCGCGCGGCGTGCCAGTCAATCTGACCTGTTGATTGACAAGGAAATAAGAGTATTAAATTCCGGGCGTTCCGATCGGCTGAGGTTCCGATCTGTCCCGAAGAGCGCGTCGGCGAATGGGCCGATTTGCTATGAAGATGACCGGCTATGGATCAGCCGATAATCACGTAATAATTGCAAAGAAAACTGCTGTTGCGACTTAAACAATTATTACAGATGCAACACTTGAACTAGATCTAATCGGCTATATGACGATGAACGAGGAAGAGCAATGATGAAGCCGATAATTCCAATCTCAAGCTGGATAACTGGTGATAATACTAGAACAACAGGTAAAACCTATAATTCTAGTAAATATCGATAACTGGTGAATAAATCCAAACGAAACCACAGCGATGCGCCTGAGGTTAAAGCTCAGATGTTATTCGATAAGCGGAATCTACCAATTGGCCGGAGATCGAGTCGATGCAACCCTGCCAATTCGTACGAACTCGTGAAAGAAGAAAAAGTATTGGCGAAGTCGCCGACTTGAAAGTAAAGTACTATGAAAAAAGTAGATGTGTTTTGTTGATTGATTATGTTCTCTACAAAACCCTGACGACTCCTATTTATACCCTAGAACCAGGACTCCTGATCGATTACGACTTGTTACAATCTTATTTTAAACAAAACAACTACTATATCTATAATATTTTTATAAAGGAAACGAACTCCCGCAGAATCTTCCGCTGCCGTCTCCTAATCCAATCAGGACTTTTTCCATTGCTTCTCAACCGAATCAGCATCGTTTCGTTGACCAACATTAGGCCACTTTTGACCGGGATCCTCTGTTGTGGTTCCAATAGCCTCACTCCCCTTATCTGTTGGCACAAGTTGCGTTGCCAATCGGTCGATTCCCAACTATAACCTCAATCGGCCGATTCTTTACTGTAGCCTTTAGATCTGCCGCATCGGCCAATCTCTTCTCCTGACGCCGATTCAACACGTGTCAAAATCTGGCGTCAACACATGCCCCCCAGTTTCGGAGTAAAACATAATTTTTACTTCAAAACTCTTTTCTTTAATCTTTTTCTCCGAAATGGGCGTAATAAAAATCTCCTTCCGTTTCGCGGTCTTCTACATAATGATTGTAATTTTCTCGGACCGGGTGCTCGAGACAACAGTTCCCCTGGAATTCGTGTAGACGGCGCGGCAAAAATTACGCCTTTGCCCTTTCTCTCTCGGATTGTCCTTAAGTACCGGCATTCTTCGCCTTCTTTTCTCCACGAGCCTAGTAATCTCCTCCAGCGAACCACTGTTCATCTTCTTTCTAAGCCCTCTTGATCTCCAACCGCTCCCCCCAGCAATCTTGCCTGCGACCTGCTCCACCCTTCTAATGGCGGCGCCATCAGCAACTTCTCCAACCACGGAGGTTCCATCGGCAACCCCCTCAGCGACGGCGGCCCCATCGGCGGCTCCACTGGCGGCTCCATCGGCGACGATGAGCTTCATCCCGGAGTTAATCATCCGAAACTTTCCTCTTTTATTCTTTTAAGGCTCAATTATTTTCTAGACCCATTCTCAGTTTTTTCCCTTCCCCCCCCCCTCTTTTTTAGGCATTTAGGCACCAGATTACTATTCCCCTTTTCGAATCCTCCGAACTCATCTGCTTAGGTCCTATGGGGAATCCAGATCCAACCGATTTGATCAACCTAGAGACCCACAGAATTCCGTTTAAGCAATCGCCTATGGATTTAGGTCAGTAGGCAGGTGCCTTTAGGTCTTGGCCGAATGAGACTCCTGGCTGGAAAGAATGGTACCATAGAGTAGCCAAGTCTAAGAGAGTTCAGTGGGATGAACTGAAAATCGACCAGTGCATTGATCTCTCTCTGTCCCAAATGGAGAAAAACAAGCCCTTAGTAATAGCGTCCTCTTACTTCTGGTCCGACGCGCTCAACGCGTTCCTTTTTGGGCATGGACCCATGACTCCAACCTTGGCCGTTGTTCTGATGTTGACTGGCCTTGATATCTCCTCTTCTGACACCCCCTTTGATTATCTGATTAAACCATCTCATCGGCTAGAAACCAAAGGAATCGGCGGATGGAAGGGGTATATCAGCTAGAATATGAGGACTGGGACGATTTCAGAGAGAGAACATACTGCGTTTCTAATGATGTGGCTAGAGAAACATTTTTTCTGTGGCAGAGCAGTTGGTCCTTCATCTAATACCCAAGCTCTGGCAGAAGGTCTGTCACTAGGATCGGCCGTCCCCCTTGGGAAGCATCTATTAGGATCGGCCTATCATATGATGCACCAAATCAGCGTCAGACTATCAAAAGGGGAGCCGATTGGCAAACCTGGCGGTCCCTGGTGGTTTATCACCCTCTGGCTCAACTTATATATGAGCAAGGTCTCCCAGCAACAAATAAAGACCAAGACTTTTCCCAATATTGAGTCAGAGGAAAACCCCACCATTCGACGACGCTGTACATCTTTTGGAGAAGTGGCATCGACCTTCCCTGGCTGTCAATTCACTGCCACCCGAACGGCCGAATACTTCAGATGTTTCTACAACGGCTTCAGTGAAGAGACTATCAGTTGGTATCCATATCAGACAGTAGGACCGATTTTCGAGCTTCCCGTCTGCTACGATTCATCCTCCCGTACTTTTGATAGTGATCTTATGGATATCCTGATCAAGACGGGGATTTTACCAGCCAATTTCTTTTCTGGAAAGGATTCCCCCACCTATGAGTTTTATAATCCATCGGCCGCAGCAAGGCAACTGGGCTTTGGTCAACTGCCGATTCAGGTTTACTTTGCTGGTCAAGCAAAATTTTGAGATGAACTGACCAAGAGCCTCGACTACAATCGGCTGTGCAACTTAGTGCCAGACTCCAGTACTATCGATCTGAACAACTGACGGTGGCCTCTTTTGCCGTCCAACAATTCAAACTGTGGTGGGCAGAATGGAAGCAATACCTCTTCTGTCTATCTCCGTCAACATATTGCAACAGTTTGGACCCCGAAAACATTGATTCAAGTGCAACGGTATGACCTTTCTCCCAGCTGATTTTAATATTGTCTCTTCCATGCTACAATCTTACCGTTAACTTGTGTTTATCTCTTTAGTCTGAAAGCCAGGTTCCTCCGATGCTGAGCCGAAGCGGTAGGCCGATAGAGAGTGATCGTCCATATACATCATATCCACTCATCGGCTATCACGCTCCGACCATCAAGGACATCACTAGCGGCCGATGGAAACAAACGCCGAAAAAGCCAACCTTGAAGAAAACAAGCCGTCGAGTGCGTGCCCGCATAGGACCGACTGACCGATCGGCGACAGTATCGGCTGAAACCCCAACTCCTCCAGCCTTGCCGACTACCGAGATGGTCGATCCCCATACTGCCGCAGAAGTCGGAGCGGCCGCTGCATCGCTGCTGGCGGAAGCTGTTCAGGTAACCTCGCAGACTTCACCTATCTTTAAGTACTCTATCAATATTAACTTCTCCCTTCTGCCAGGCTGCACAGACCGCTCCAACGCAATCCCCACAGCAATCGGCCACATCCCGAGCGGAAGTCGAAACACCAGCGACCCTCCTCATTGAGGTAGATGATCTCTTAACCCAATTTCTCCATATTCAGAAAACTAACCGATTCTGATGCAGACCGATCTGGGCGCGTCGACTGTACCCCCTCAACAAACATCGGCCGGAAGACTCACAGAGGTATGGCAAATATCTCATATCATCATATTCAATTATCCGCAGTATACTCATAGAAACTATTTCCCATATCTTTTCAGGAAGCTGGCCCAAGCAGAGCATTGATAGTGGTTGAGTCCTCTTCTTCTCATGAGCCGATCGCACCGGTTCCTGAGACGAGGGAGGCACTCCCATCGGCGCAAGCAAGAGAGATCCACTTCAAGGAGGTAATAAACTTATCACCGGAATCGGCCGATCCCCTTTTACTGCTTGCTAATCCTTGTCTTTATTCTTCCGCAGGAACAAGACACTCCCAATAACAGCCTTTTCTCCTTCGCGGTTTCCTTGCCTGACGATGAAGAAGTCGCTTCACGCCAAGTTCCGTCGAGCTCAATTTCTGATGATGTCCGCGCCAAGCTCGAGAGCATGTGAATCCTCCTCCAAGATGACATCGGCCGATTAGTGAAAGATGCTTCGCCGATTCGGCGGCTTCTCAATGACATCAGGGGCCGAATTCCGGAGGAAGCGACAGAGACTCTACACCCTGCTGCATTCATATAGTGGATGCAGATTTCGGTGTTCAGGGCCCTGCGTCATGTGGCCGATCGTGCCCAGCTAGCAAAGACCCGGGAGGAAGCCGATTCCTACAAACACCGAGCCCAAGAAGTACACCAACAGATCAACTTCCTCGAGAGCTCCCACACGGATATCGTCGGCACAATAGATCGCCTCAAACGGAGGAGAGCAGAGCTAGCCAAAGAGATGGAGCAGGTGACCAAAGACATAGCTGCTGAAGAAAAGAAACTTCAAGAGCTTCCAACCGTCATCGCCGGGCTGAAACAAGAAAGACAGAAACTGGCCTGTGAAGCGATAAGACTTCATCGCCGTATGCCGGAAATTCCTGGATCGGCCGACGACGATCAAAGAGTATTAGACTCGGCCGATCAGATTAGGCAACGAGCTATTGCGACTATAGATGCCCTCCTTGGGTTCTAAAGAATCTTGTAAACATTTAATGCTCCCTTAATGTTGATGCACCGATTCGATCTTGGACCGCTTCCTTTGGCAGCTTTGCATTTATGAACGTTTTTACTCTGATAGGACGTGTCCCACTATCTCTTTACCTCCTTCTCTCTATAAGTACGAGATCCCACACCGTCTCCAGAGGCATATGCATCACCCATCGTCTCCCCCTCCAATAACTGGATCTTTATCCTCCCAAGCTGGACATCAAGATGTCTTCATCATCTTCCTCTTCCTCTGTCAACCAGGTACGAACCTTCCTCTATTTCTCCCCTTGACATCTCAATCGCTCTGATGCTGGGTATTTGTTTATTCCTCTTTAGCCAAAACATCTCAGACCCAGTCTGGAATGAGCGATTGAAGTTATGCATTCAGACGAACCACTGTCGCAGGTAGACATAGATCTGATAAGAGCTCACTCTGAAGAACTTAAAGATCATGTTCCTGCTGATGTCCAAAAGTACTGGGACCGTATAAACGCTCACTGCCCCAAGCGACTGCCACTGAAAAGAATCCTGCACTCCCTCATCAAGTCGAGACTGAAGCCACCATGGAGAATCTGAAGGAGAAGACCACCCGCCTTCTGATAAAACTGGGCCGGATCGAGAGAGAAATCCAGAGAAAGCGTAATCAATAGATATATTGGTACTTTTTATTCTAAGGGCGACTTGTACCATGTCGGCCATGTACTCTGTTGTTTTCATCGATAATGAATTGGTCAGACCAAACCAAAATGTTTCCTCCTTAAGGCGATGTCATTTTTACATCGGCTATGTAGACAAAAGCCGGTAGGAGTCGGCCATGTTGTCTTAATGTATCTTACTGCAAGTTATGCATCCACCCAAATGCTTGGATAGTACCTCTTCAGATATCTTCCATTTAAAGCTCTCGGAAATTCTTCCCCTTCAATAGTTTCTAGAATATATGCATTTCCCGGAGCACACCGGCCGATTGTATACGGCCCTTCCCAAGTGGGCGACCATTTACCGAATTTAGGATCCTTAGACCCTATCGGCAGCACCAACTTCCATACCAAATCTCCTTGGGAGAATTGTTTAACTTTAACCTTTTTTTCATACCATCTGGCCACCCTTTTCTTGTTTTCTTTGATGCTAATCAGGGCTCTCAACCGCTGAACCGCCGAGTCATCGAGCTGATCCTTCATGAGGAAGGAATAGTCATCGGCCGTCAACTGATCTTGAAGCGATATACGCCTTGACCCCGTTCTTAATTCCCAAGGCAAAACTGCCTCGTGACCATATACCAGCTGATAATGAGATATCTTAATGGCTCCGTGGCAAGCCATCCTATAAGCCCATAGAGATTCAGCCAAAGATATATGCCACTTTTTGGGTTGTTCCTCTATCTTCCTCTTGATCAACTGAATTATCCCCTTATGGGACGATTCGGCCTGGCCATTGGAGGGTGAATCTGTCCGATGAGATCTATTCCCCAACCTCTGAACGGCCACGGCTTGATTACTGGATTCATAGCCGAAGCTGGCGCGCGCTGCACATTGCCAAACTTCTGACAGTCTTGGCAACCTTTATAATATTTGAAACAATCATCAAGAATCGTTGGCCAGTAATACCGATTGTTTCTGATCATCCATTTCATCTTGTTTCTGATCATTACAACCCACTCGAATAGACCAAGGTGACCCGGACACCTGAAAGCCGTTTTCAAGATATCTTCTTCGGCCATTAATATTTGATTGTACCCAGCATTGCCATCCATGAAACTAATAACTTTATGTCCTGCGACAACATCTATCAAGATATCGGCCGTCGGCATTGGATATCCGTCCATTGGTGTAGCCTGATTTAGGTTCTTGAAGTTGATGCATATGCGCAATTTTCCGTTCTTCTTATACACGGGCACAATATTAGAAATCCATTCGGCGTAACGGCACTGCCAAATAAATCCTGCTTCGATCAATCTTGTGATGTCGGCCTTTATATCTGGTAGAATTTTGGGGTTGCACCGTCGTGCAGGCTGCTGATATGGCCGATATCTTGATTTTATAGGTAACCGGTGTTCAACAATGGACCGGTCTAGACCAGGCATCTCATGGTATTCCCAAGCAAAGCAATCCTTGAATTCTTTTAATAAACTTATCAGTTTACACTTATATCCAGGATCCAAGCTAGCACTAATATACGTCGACCTTGGTTTGCTACCATCTCCCAAATCCACCACCTCTAATGAATCGGCCGACGTAAATCCATGCCCAAGCTTTCCGTCTTCTCGGACGAACTGATCCATCTATTCCGAATTTTCAAAGCCGACTGCTTGGATCGGCTGTAGACCGAAATCGGACACCTTCAGGAAATCAGTGTCCCAAGTCCTGCCGGATATACACCTGACGTGTTCACAGCTCCATTGTTGTGTGTCGGCCGCTGCGACGCTGTAGGCGGAATCGGCGGTGACTATCTCTGTACTGTCGCCGACCCATTGCACGAGGCATTGGTGCATTGTAGATGGGACACAGCAATTCGCATGTATCCAGTCGCGACCGACCAACATGTTGTAGGACCCCTTACCATTAATAATGAAAAAGGTAGTAGGAAGGGTCTTACTGCCGATGGTGAGGTCGACGTAGAGCGCTCCACGGGCGGGAGACACGTTGCCTTCGAAGTCCTTGAGCATCATGTCCGTCTTGGTCAGGTCTTCATCACTTTTTCCTAACTTCCAGAACATGGCATATGGCATGATGTTGACTGCGGCGCCTCCATCCACTAGTAGCCTGGCAAAGGGTCGTTCGTTAACGTGCCCTTTGAGAAATAATGCCTTGAGATATTGCCGTTTTTCGTCTTCTGGTTTCATAAAGGTGGCTGTCATCGGCTCTAATACCAACTGCGCCATCTGCTCTCGCATCCTTGTCGCCTTGTCTCTTTCGGCAGGCGCCATGAACTCCATCGGCAATATGAACACCATGTTGACGTCAGCTGCCGATTCTTGACTGTCCGTTTCCTTGCTGTTGTTTTTCTTGGGGCGCTAGACCCGAGACTTGACATTTCTCTTTTCCAGCACCTGCCTCTACTCTTCTTCTTGTTGCTCCCATTGGCAAGCGTTGGATTCTCCGCTTCTGAGATTTAGATAATCCTTCAAGGCACCATCTGGGGTTCACCGGTCTGGCCGACGATTTGGCGTGCTCCCAATCTGGTTCCCTTCCTAGGGGATTTTCGTCCGACACCCTATCATCAGCCATCTCTTCCAGTCGATCGTGAACACTGGTCCTACCCCCCAGTCGCTCCTGCTGGTTGATCCTGCCTTTCGACCGGTGATAGTGGTCAACTCTGCCCCCCAGCCGATCATGCACTGAAAGGCGTCGTCCTTCTTGTTCGCGCCAATTTCTGCTAATCGGCTCTAATTCTCTGTCTCTGGAGCGTGATCTTTTGAACGGGCGATCGTTGCGGCTTGATTTGTTGCACTCAGGACAGTTATCGGCTGATGGCAATCGGAGATCGTTTTCCCAGCAATGGATGAAGAACGGACATTGCCAGTGATCCTCGTGCCGGCGTATCATCTCATCATGGTATCTTGACCGTTCCTGCTGCCGCCGATATTTGCTGAGCAAGAATTGGGAGGTGACGGGTCTGCGCGATCGTTCTGATCCTTCGCCCTTGTCTTCAGGCCGCCTTTTTCCTTTGACCTCATCCGCCGTGACTTGCTTCCTGGGATCTACGGTGCCGCTTCTTCTTGCCGATTCCGACGTCAGCACCTTGGTTTGAAGTGAGTTTCTTCCCGTGTCAACCATGTTGGCCGGGAAAGGATGCTGGTCTATCTTCATCGGCTTTGCTGGTTTGGCCGGGGTTTCAAACTTGAGCCTTCCCTGCTCGATGGCCGACTGTATCTGCTGACGGAAGATCTTACATTCATTTGTATCATGAGATGTAGCGTTGTGCCATTTTGCAGTACTTCACCTTTTTGAGCTGATCGGCCAAAGGAAAGGTATGGTATGGCGATAGCCTGATTTGCCCTTCCTGGAGTAGTAAGTCGAAAATCTTATCGGCCTTTGATGTGCCAAAGTCGAATGCCTCTGATTCTTTCTTTCCGAAAGGGCACGATATTGGTTTCTTGCCTTTCACCCACTCTGCTAGGCTGATTTCTTCCTCTCCCTCCGATAAAGACCCTTCCAGATATGCCACCTTTTTTCTGAAAATTCCTCCGCTGCTCAAACGGACGGACTTCCTGACCTGCCAATCGGTGAACAATCTGGCTTAGGCTTTCGAATTCTTGTGAGGCATACCTTTCCTTGATATGTGGCAAGAGGCTTTGGAAAGCGATATCGGCCAACTGGGCATCGGTCAGAGCCAGACTATAGCATTTGTTCCTGATTTCTCTAAACCTTTGTATGTATCCAGTTACTGGTTCGTCGCTTCTCTGCCTGAGGCTGGTTAAATCTGAGAGCATCATCTCATGTACTCCTGCGTAGAAGTACTTATGGAATTGCTTTTCCAGATCGGCCCAAGTAACAATGGAATTGGGTGGTAAAGTGGTGAACCACTGAAAGGCCGATCCAGACAGAGACGACGAGAACAGACGCACCCTCAGAGCATCTTGCGTGGCGGCTTCCCCGCACTGGATGATGAATCTGTTAATGTGCTCCACAGTAGACGTGTCGTCCAACCCCGAAAACTTGGTGAAATCAGGAACCTTGTATTGGTGGAGAAACGGCAGCGGGTCGTAGGCTGATGGATATGGCATCTTGTATGTATAAGTCTGCACTTTCGGCTTCAACCCGAATTGGTCTTGAATTGCCTCCGCTATTCTTGCCGTCCAATCCACTTGCTGCCGATGAACAGCTGTTCGAGGTGCCGTCATATGTTGGAGGATTGGCGGTGGTACGACCGGGTCATGGATCGAAGCATGCGGCGAATTCTATTGCGTTATGGCCGTCTGGGCAGTTGACAGTTGATGGCGAAGCGAATCTGCCGCCCCGTCGTACATCGTCATCGGCGCCGTGCTTCGGAGTGCTTCTACAGCGCCTGCTCCCCTGCCGATTTCTGATGGGGCTGGTTGATACTGAGGGACCGTCGGCCGGACGGCCGAATGGAACGGCGTCTGGATTGGATAGCTCCCATGTCCGGTTGATTGATCGGGAAAAGCCATCGTTGCCGATGCCCCCCTGGGTACTGAGTTTGTGGGCAATGATTGCACAGAAGCAATCTGGACAGGCTGAAGCGGTGCTTGCGATGGGAAACATGGTGCACCGTTATACCTTGGAGACACTGGAGGCAACGGAGTGTTGTATCTCTCACGTTGCGTTGACATCGGCTGAGGAGCCGAGTGGGACGTGCCTGGTGAGCTTCTGGCTGGAGGTGCAATAGGTGGGGCGTATGCTGGCCCCTGATATCCTTGAGCTGCTCCGCTGACCAGAGAGCTGATGACGACGTTATACACCGTGTTGGTCATTACCGAGGATTGGTCGATGAAAGCCTGATAGACGGACTGTTGGATCATATCGGACATCTTGCCCGAATCCTCAGCGATGGTGATGTGGCGGGGAACTGTAAGAGGAGCTTTCTTGACTGCCTCCCCGCTTCTGGTACGACTGAAAGACTGTAGATACATTCTTTTGTAATCCTCCAGATGTTTAGCCAGTTCTTCTTTCTGGTCGTCCTTGAGATCTGCTTTTGTGACCTCAATGATGTTGTTTTCAGAGACTTCTGCAATCTTTGACATATTGGATCTTGAGGTTGGTCCCACTGGGCGTGCCAAAAGTGTGTTGGCGCTAAAAATCGGCCAGGAATCGGCTGATGGTCTTCAGCGTCGGACACACGACCCGGGAGAATCTGCTTAGCTCCTATTCGGATTATTGCCCTGGTGCGGTTATTGCCCGGGAGAATCTGCTTAGCTACTGTAGCCTTTAGATCTGCCGCATCGGCCAATCTCTTCTCCTGATGCCGATTCAACACGTGTCAAAATCTGGCGTCAACAGAAGCCACACACATTCACGTGATGCCTCATAAAGTGCAATTATCTCAGAATGATTTGTAGAAGTTGCCACCAATGTCTGTTTAGACGATTTCCAAGAAATGGCAGTTCCACCATGTAAGAAAACGAATCCTGTCTGAGACCTGGCATTATGGGGATTAGATAAATACCCAAGATCAGTATATCCAACCAATGTAGGATCTTGGTTTTTCTGATAGAACAAACCCAAGTCCTTTGTGCCATTAAGGTATCTGAGGATTTGCTTTCTTCCTACCCAATGACGTTTTGTTGGAGCAGCACTATGTCTTGCAAGTAAGTTTACCGCGAAAGCAATATCAGGCCTGGTGCTATTCGCGAGATACATAAGTGCTCTAATGAGACTGAGATAAGGGAATTCATTCCCCAGTATCTCTTCTCCTTCATCACGTGGTCGAAAGACATCTTTCTCAAGATCAATCGATCGAACCACCATGGGTGTCTTGTCCGGATATGATTTATCCATATTGAATTTCTCCAATATTTTCTGGATATAGGCAGACTGGTGCACTAGGATTCCCGAATGAAGGTGCTCAATTTGCAATCCAATGCAAAATTTGGTTTTACCCAAATCCTTCATCTCAAACTCCGTCTTAAGATGATTGCGAGCCTCATCAATACTCTGTGAATTTCCAATGATTTTTATATCATCGACATATACGGATATGATACAAAATCCTGACGAGGATTTCTTGATGAAGACACATGGGCAATCATCACTGTTAGAGTAACCCTTTTGCATAAGGTACTCACTCAGTCGGTTGTACCACATCCGTCCCGACTACTTAAGGCCATACAAAGACCTTTTCAATTTCACACAATACATGTTGAGATTACCGCCCTGATTCGGTATAGAAATCCCATCGGGAACTTTCCTATAAATATCCGAATCAAGTGACCCATAGAGATATGCGGTCACTACGTCCATCAACTGCATAGATAGACGCTTTTGTACTGCCAAAGATATAAGATATCGGAACGTAATTCCATTCATAACTGGAGAATATGTTTCATTGAAATCAATGCCAGGTCTCTGCGTGAACCCTTGTGCTACAAGCCTCGCCTTGTATCTTACCACCTCATTGTTTTCATTCCGCTTCCGGATGAAAACCCATTTAAAACCCACAGGGAAGGTTTTAGGAGTTGTAGGTATCACTGATGAGAATACCTCTCTCTTAGCAAGTGAGGCTAACTCCGCATCAATTGCCTCCTTCCATTTATTCCAATCCGAGCGCTTCTTGCACTCTGCCATGGACTTTGGATCTGGATCTTTATGGAGATTCTCAGCAATTGATTCGGAGAAGTATATGTCGACAATTGTAGTCTTACGATCATACATTTCTCCAGTATCAAGATAATTTATGGAAATTTCTTGTACTCCCCTTGACGGTTCATCATTTCCCAAAACGACCGCGTTAGGGTGTTCCGAAACCCCAGCATTAGAAAATGAGTGCACTGTTGATGCAGGCTGTGGATGTTCTGTATCCACTATATTCCTCTCAACCTGTTGTTGAGTCACATTTGCTGGTTCAGAAGGAGAGTCCTTCTCTTTCCTATTGCGCTTACGAGAAGCCACACCTGCAGGAATTACCGTACTTCTTCCACTCTTACTAGAAGAAGGAAGTTGAATAGTTTTCTTTGGTACCTCTATTCTTTCTGACACATTCCTTGCGGGTATATAGGACTTTGTGACGTCTTTACCAGCAGTAAATGCATCTAGCAGATTATTTGCAATGTTTTGCAAATTCAGAATCCTTAGAACTTGATGTTCTGATTCCTGAGTACGAGGATCCTCTGTGGCGATGCCTTTTGCATCCTAATTTATTTCCCGGCTTTCAGTGTGGTACTTAAATTCTCACCCTAAAGCCGGGAATCGATCTTCATTGAAGATACTATCAGCGAACCGGGCCGTGAGCAAATCCCCTGTCAGGGGCTCCAGATATTTAATCATCGACGGAGATATAAATCCCACATAGATCCCCAATTTCCTGTGAGGGCCCGGATGTTCGCTTAAGTGGTGAGATCGGTACGTACACAGCGCAACCGAATTTCCGCAGATGGGAAATACTTGGAGGATCACCTCGCACCATTTGCAGCGGGGAAGCTGTATGGTATGCAGTTGGGCGTAGTTGTATCAAGTCTGCAGCGTGCAAAACTGCATGACCCCAACACATTGTTGGAAGATTATAACCTTGCAATATTGGTCTAGCAATGAGCTTTATCCTCTTGATTAGCGCTTCTGCTAATCCGTTCTGAGTGTGAACATATGGAACCGAATGCTGAAGTTCAATTCCTTGCGCCATACAATAGTCATTGAAGGCATGTGATGAGAACTCTGCAGCATTATCTATTCGTATACACTTTATCGGATGCTCAGGATGATGCGCTTTCAGTTTAATAATTTGAGCGATCAATCTAGCAAAAGCATGGTTGCGTGTCGACAATAACGACACATGTGACCAACGCGTGGAAGCATCGATCAAAACCATGAAGTATCTGAACGGACCAGATAAAGGTTGGATTGGTCCACAAATGTCACCTTGGATATGCTCCAAGAATTTGAGAGACTCATCTTTAATTTTGAGATACGAAGGACTCAAAATTAATTTCCTAGTAGCACACGAAGTGCACATGACATCCGAAAATTGTGGGAACTTAGCACTGCTCAAATTATGACCACTGGAATTGCCTATTATTTTCCTCATCATCCCAACTCCGGGATGCCCAAGTCGATATACCAAATCTGGAATGCATCAACATTTTGGAAAATCACCTTGTATGCAACATGTGGAACGGGCTTTATGTATGTATAATACAATCCAGACGGAAGAGATAACACTTTTTCAAGTGTTTCTTTGCCTAATTCGTTGTCATTGGTGAATAAGAGGAATTCCTCCTTATTCACTTCATGCGTCTCAACATGAATACCATCACGACGGATATCCTTGTAGCTTAGGAGAGTACGAGTCGCATCAGGATACACTAATGCTTCCTCGATGGTAATCTGCGTGCTCATAGGGAGTATAATAGTGGCTCGACCTGAACCAACTATCATAGCATCGCGTCCTACGATCGTTAAAACATTTCCTTCTCTCTTGGTGAGAGTCTGAAAATATTTATTTCCCTAAGCACTGTATTTGATGAACAACTGTCCACCAGGCACATCTCCTCCTCCATCGGATCGACTCCCGTAGAAAAATCTATATAGTTTGCAGAATTTAAACATAAAAATCATGCAAATATATAGAACACACACTATTATCATTGAGATTGTAAACAGAGTGTTTTATACTAAAGTAAGGACAACCTTATGTCTTAATATTACAAGCCTTGCAAATATAACTATCCGAATATCAACTATGTATGATATCGAGTCTAGTGAAGGTCCCCAAAGATGTCGTTGGACTCATACTATACGACCATCTTATCATCATCCAAAGGAGTCTCCCTCTGAGGCAGACTTTTGGTACCACTTGGTCCCACTTCATTGGATGCCGGGTCCGAAGTACCAGTCTCAGCCACATGAGAGACAGTCTCTTCCCTTTAGTGCTTTCACCACGTCTAATAGACTTCAAGTACAGATCCACCAAATGCTGAGGAGTCCTGCATTTCTTAGCCAAGTGAGTGTGGCAACCACACTTGAAGCAAGCCCTTTTCTTGTCATTATTTGGCTTAGAAATGCCTTTCCCCTTGTTGTTGAAGTCTCCCCGAGGCTTGCGGAACTTCTTCCTCTTACCACCAGATTGGTTTCTAGGGTGGCTGCTAGAACCATCCCTCCCAGTCTTTTGAGTGACATGTATTTCAGGCAAAGGAGCAGTACCCGGAGGGCGCTGCTGTGAGTTCCACACAATGAGCTCATGATTCTTCTCTGCCTGACGTAATGTTTGTATCAAATTAGCATAGACTGTGAAACGCTTCAAACGATACTGCTGAGTTATGAGTCGCTCTGATGGAAGCATTGTAGACAATATCTTCTCAATTTTCTCCAAATTAGAGGGCTCCTTATCGCAGAACTTGAGTTTCTGGCTTATCTTATGAACAACATGATTGAATGCATCCACGGATTTGAAATCCTGGAAACGCAATTGGCTCCATTCATAGGAAGCCTCGAAAAAAACAATTTCCTTTTGCTGTTCATACCTTTGCTTCAGGGAGTCCCACAACTTGAGTGGGTCCATCTCCAACATATATTCGGACTTTAAGTCCGGGTGGATATGATTCCTTATCATGTATAAGGCCCCATACTTGTATGCATCTGGTATTGGCGGTTCACCCGTAATAGATGGTGCCAAGCACTGGTAAAGTCCAACTCGCGACAGACTCACTTTGATGTCTGTCGCCCATTGAGGAAAGTTGTGCCCATCGAGTGCGAGAACCTCGAACTCCTTGGCAGCCATTTCCTACAAATCAAATGCCAAACATGAATAATTTGGCAATCAGCAATACATATCAATGTGAATTCAACGAACTTGAATTCCGGTGATTCTCAATAAATTGGAATAGTTTTAATGGCAATCATCAACATAGAGTAGACCTTATAATCCAAAATTCAAGATTGGATACGCACGTTGAGGATAATAACTATGTAAAACATAGTCAAGATCCCGCAGTAGTATGAAAATACTACCTTGTGTATGACCAATATGAAAATGAATCAAGGTAATCTCTAATATGATGTATGTCCAAATTCTGACTTGGATGAACATCGAGAACGTATGTAAAATACTTCTCATGTATGACCAACGTCCAAGAAAATGGAACAAATTATTCCAAATAGAAAATCAATGTATTGCATTTTATGAAACACACATAATGGACCAAGACAATATTTTGAAGGGTAATATTAAGTGAAAGAGGACATGATATGACCAAACTTGAGTACAAACACATATTTACAATCACATATGACCATCGGACGAACAACTGATGCAGAACAGTACTAAATAGCATAAAGCAAGATGCTAAAATGAATAAATAGTGCTGCTGAAATTAAAATAAAATGATAACTTGGTTTAGGGCCGAAAAATGAAATTTCGGCCCACTGCCAATTTGCCGCTCCGGCTGAGCCAGCCCGTCAGCGTTTGCCGCTGCCGCTGTCGGCCCGCCAGCGCGGCCGTCAGCCGCTGCCGCTGCCGGCCTGTTGAGCACACCGGCCCATCAGGCGGCCAGGCCCGCGGCTGCGGGATAAAGACGCTAGGCGGTTAGGGTTCCAAAACCCTAACCGCTCAATCCTCAAACTGCTCCGTCGCCGTCGCCTCGCAACTTCCGCCGCCGCCGCTCCAAATCGCCGCCACCGCCGCCGTTCCCCCTTTGCCTCTACCAGATCCATGGCCGCCGGTGCTAGATCAGCCCATGGCCCAGCCGGATCTGGTCTCCCCTCCCCTTTCCGCCCCCTCCCCAAATCAGTGCCGCCGCCGCTCAAGCCCCCTCCCCGGAGGAGGAGGACTCGTACCCGTCCGGTCGCCGGCCGTTGCATACGTCCCCGTTTGCTTGAGGACGAAGGCCGGGGCGATGGTTCGTTGCTGTCGTGGCATTGCGAAGCGCGGAGACCGGAGCGGGTGGCGGAGGTGGAGGGGCGGCAAGAGCAGGATCGATGGGGGCCGCGCCGCTGGGCTCTCTGTCGTTGTTGTAGTAGGGAGACCAGTCTCGGCGTGCAGCCCTCGTGCCCCGGCGTTCAGGGCCGGTAGGCGTGGGGGAAGGAAGACTTGGCGAAGGTGCTCGAGGTGGCGATGGTGGAGGAGTGGCCGGTGCTGCGGAAAAAGGGCCGGCCTCATCAAATCCAGCGATGAAGCGCGTCCATCCATGCCGAGGGCAGTACGCCGTGACCACCCGTGGTGCCATGGCTGGGTGAGGAGGGCCCTCGAGCCGCACCGTCGCCGTCCACCCGTGCTCCAGGCAGTGGCTTGGGGAGTGGATCAAGATCCTCCCCAGCGCCATGCAACTGTCTGGTGACGCGGGAGCGCGATGCAGTGCCTCTAGGGTGTCAGCCTGGTGTGAGACCGGGAGACGGCCGACACGGCCGCGGTTGCGGCTGCGTCCTCCATGAGTTCCTCCCGTGCTCATGGCGTGGTAGCCGCGCCCACCAGTGAGGGTGTGCCTGGCCATTGTTCCACAGCAACGGCGTACGACGGTCCGTACATGCCGGTGAAGGAGAGGCGAAGACGACGAGCGCGCTAGTGACGGGGAAGGCGAAGAACAGAGCCAACAATTGCATCAATTGACGGTAAGTCTCTCGGCATTGTACCTCACAAGGAGTGGAAGCCGATTTCCCGTCGATGAAGATCAAATTTCTCTGTTTCTCCTTCTCTTCTTCTTCTTCTTCTTCTCAGTGGAAGAACAAAGTACTGATAACGTGTTTGATGTATTCGTGAATGAACAAAACAAAATGACAAAAGAACCGAGAGAGATTCATTGATCATTGAGTATGTATATATATACACGGTGAATAGTAACTGCACCCCAAAGGGACACGACTATTCGTCCAGGGAGAGTCATGGATGGGATGCGGTTGGAGTCAACCTTCTGTTGACCACACTAATAGATGAGATCACCCCTTAATTTTATTTACAACAGACGGATCCGGCGCCTAGTTCCTTCTCAGTCCTCGTTTCTCTCTCCGCCACCTAGGACTGTGTTGATGTGTCTTGGCTATAAGCCAAGCTGAGATGGATGATATGGATTATTGTACCCGTTCTAAAGTACTTTTCCAATTATTTGGCTGTCACTTTAATAAGAGATAACAAGAGAGAGAAGAGAGAGAAAGAGAATCAGTGGGTTCCACCCGAAGTAGCCCCAAATAGCACCTCTTGGAGTGGATAGTTTTTTGTGTGGACTATCTGCAAATAGTTCAGAAATAGCCCTCCTGTTTGGCTCCTCTAAAACTATTTAGGCTATTTGAGTGTGGGCTAAAAGAATAGCTCAGGGATCCGAACAAGATCCTAGTGTATATACCCACACCACGTTCCGTCCTCTACGTAGGTACAGATGTGTTTTGTGTTTGGAAGAAAACTTGATCCCACTCCCTTCATTTTTTCTTTATTATAGTTTGGTTAACAATTATGTGAGCTTCGGGGCTACGAGACTGCACATATTATATAGATCCAATATTAATATTTAGTCATCTGAAATTTTATTCGAACTAAAGTTTAATTCCGGGCGATCCATATGGGATCTAGACCGTGGCCGGCCGGGTGCCACGGGTAGTTCCGTAGTTGGTGTTTGCTGGAATTGCAGCCTTGGTCGCTGCCGACACATCACACATGCTTCCCGGTAAAGCGACCCTCCACCCCAGGGCGAAGGCAGTGAACGACACGCCCAGCCAGCAGCAGCACATGTGGTGGGATCCGCTGCGCGCACCTAAATGCTAAAGCATGGTACTAGCATGGCGCCGTACATGTGTGCCCAATCGCCTGAATCCTGAACCACCGTAACGGTCTCGCTGTGTAGCCCACTCTGCTCAAAGAGCACTCCAGAGTCCATCCACGCACGACCGGAACGGCTGGCGGAACTCGCGATCCGCAGAGGATCCGCGCGCTCACTCGTTTCTTTCAGCCGGCAACTCGATCGGCCCGGCCGGCCGAGCGCTGTTCACACTTGAGTGCTCCTTGACGGAGCCCGGCTGTGGCTGCCACCGGGTTCTCGGCGCCGACGACACGCAGACGCAGTGACGCCGCGACGACCCGCGAGATCGCGCGTGGGGATCCGCAATAAACAACTGCTCCGTCAAGAGCCCCACGCCGCGCCCACCACGCGGACACCTCGCCGCGCGGCCACGGGCCACGCCGACGTGTGCGACGCGCCACCGAAGCAACCGCCCCGCGGCCGAGCCGGCGCCCGACCTGCCCGCTATAACCCCACGTCCCCGTCGTGGCCGGGCCCCCGACGACACCAGACCACCCGGGACAGGCCACGCACCCGCTCTCGCTCTCGCTCGCTGCTGCCTCCCGTCGCGTCGCCCTCGCCTAGTCGCCTTTCCGCTTCCGCCGCGGGGCGAATCGATTCCCCGCCGTCGCTGTCCGTCCGGCCGCCCGCCCGCCCCGTACGTACGCGAGAGGCGAGAGGCGATGGTGGTCAGCGTGGCCGCGACCGGGGCCGGCACGGACGCCGAGCCGGTGACCTCCACCTTCTTCGCGTCCCGCTACGTCCGCGACCCGCTCCCACGGTCAGTTGCTGTGCTGGTACTGGTAGCAGCAGCAGTTCCGTTTCGCCCCGGCGGCCGCGCGGAGGCCGGTGGTTGGGCCAGGTCGCCGCGGCTTCCATTATTAGTAGCACCACCACCACCACCACGCGACACACCAGTGTATCCTCTCCCAGTACCACCACCACCACCACCACACAGACCGAACCCCCCACGCCAACAACCAGCAGGGAGCCATGGTGCTCTCGCACGCGAGCTCCATCGCCCGGGACGACGCCGTGGCCTGCACCTTCGCGTCGCGCTACGTGCGCGAGCAACTGCCGCGGTGACGAGACGGCCGCCGGCCCGGCCACGGTTTCGCTTTGCCGCCGCGGCGCTGGATGACTGCCGACCTGACCCTGCGCGTGCCTTCCTCGCTGCAGGTACCGGATGCCGGAGCGGTCGATCCCGCGGGAGGCGGCGTACCAGATCATCAACGACGAGCTGATGCTGGATGGCAACCCGCGCCTGAACCTCGCCTCCTTCGTCACCACCTGGATGGAGCCCGAGTGCGACAAGCTCATCATGGGCTCCATCAACAAGAACTACGTCGACATGGACGAGTACCCCGTCACCACCGAGCTCCAGGTACTACTTCTTTCTACAACCAGATCGCACCGTCTTTATTCTAGTTTGCCAAACCTTGAAATCTTGGAATCGCTTCAGAGTCGTAAAAAGTTACTTTTTTGTTCTTGCTGATTTCAACTTGCTGACAAGGTTCTGTCAGTCTTGTGCCTCCATCTATCCGATTTCTATATGAAGTCATGGACACCTATTGAACTACTAGAATCTTTTAGGACCTGAACCTGATCTACGCCAAGAATAGAAGGGGTCTGACCGTCTGGACTCTGAAGTCCCCCCCCCCCCCCCCCCCCCCACCCCCCCCAAGCATCTGGGCTTCAGACAAAAAAAGTCCTCAGTTTGGATGATTAGTACTATTAAATGTTTCGGACAGTGTGATTGTTTGAACACATCAAAGACACGTTTTTATCATATTTTGGTATAACCTGAATACCTGATAAACGTTGATCTGCAAAAAAAAACAGGGGAAAAAACAAAAAAGTTGCTAAAAAATCAAATAATTGGTATGCCTGTGATAATGTTACTGGCCTGTGGGGTCCGTGTTGTGCAAGGGGAACAGAGGTTGGATGACAGCTACTGGCTCACATGATAATGTCGTGAAAACATCACTCGGTCGGTCGTTCTAATTTCCTGCGTGATGTTGATATGCCTGATTCACTGCCTGCCTTTGGATCTCCCTACTGTCCAATCTGTCTTCCTGAAAGAGCCTGGCATTTGCCAGTTTCTGCTGCATGAGCAAGTAGTAACAGCCTACAGCCGGACCGATTAGTTTCAGTGACAGAAACAGAATCGAGTAGTTCAGTTCAGATGGATGAGATGAGACAATGAGCTGGGCAAATTGTAACAGGTGGTTTTTTTTGGTGTGTGTTTGACTGATCTGAGCCACTAATAACTAATATGCCAGCCTTTTTTTAGTTACTGTTGCACATTTGCTTATTTCTTGCTGATATCTTTGCAGAACCGTTGCGTAAATATGATAGCTCACCTGTTCAACGCGCCGATTAAGGAGGATGAGACCGCTGTCGGAGTTGGAACAGTGGGATCCTCGGAAGCAATTATGCTTGCAGGCCTAGCATTCAAGAGGAAATGGCAAAACAAAAGGAAGGAACAGGGGAAGCCGTACGACAAACCCAACATTGTCACTGGTGCTAATGTTCAGGTATTTGCTTGTATAATTTATGAAATAAGATGATCGTAAACCACGAGCTTATGATAGATGCCTGTGGTGATTCTCATGTTGCTAGGTTTGCTGGGAGAAGTTTGCAAGATATTTTGAAGTAGAGCTAAAGGAGGTTAAGTTATCTGAAGGATATTATGTCATGGACCCAGTCAAGGCTGTTGAGATGGTGGATGAGAACACCATATGTGTTGCGGCTATCTTGGGATCTACTCTCACAGGAGAGTTTGAAGATGTCAAGCAATTGAATGACCTTCTTACCGAAAAGAACAAGGAAACTGGGTAAGCACTTTATCCGCTGTCTAGGGCTCTAGGTACTATCTTCCGAATGTAGCCATCGTGATTCATTGATCTAGCAGCATTGGCCTGATGTATGTTTTGGGGTTCCAGTGGTGATCAATCTTTGTTACAAGTTTTCATAAGCCTTATATTAAACAAATTTCTTGAAAGACAAGCTGCTAGCTTATTTCTGAAAACGAGCCCTGCTTGAATTATTTGTGTAACACATGAACTGAGCCATGGGCCATAAGTAAGCCAACTTTTTTTGTCCAAAAATGAACATTACCAATGGAACCATCATAGCTCACTGGCATGTTACTCCTTTTTAATTATGTTTTTGACGACGCGCTGTGTAGCTGGTATTTTCCTGAAATCATCCCAAATAACACATTCAATACCTTATGCATATTACCAGAAACTGTTGCTGCAAAGCACAGCAGTATGCTCCAGTTTCTGTCAAGATGCTTACTCTGTTTTACACCCAATGAAGGTGGGATGTGCCGATTCATGTTGACGCTGCGAGCGGAGGATTCATAGCACCTTTCCTGTACCCTGAGCTTGAATGGGACTTCAGGCTACCACTAGTGAAGAGCATCAATGTCAGCGGTCACAAGTATGGCCTTGTCTACGCTGGTGTTGGTTGGGTAATTTGGAGGAGCAAGGAGGATTTGCCTGAAGAGCTCATTTTCCATATAAACTACCTGGGGACAGACCAGCCTACGTTCACACTCAACTTCTCCAAAGGTATCTCTTTCTGGTCCTGATCATTCAGTTCTTTCGGTCTTTCTCGTATTGCCGGAAATTGACAGTTTACAAAATTTTCTGCAGGTTCTAGTCAGATCATTGCACAATACTATCAGCTCATTCGCCTGGGCTTCGAGGTATTCCCTTTATCCTTGTTCAGGTTCCAGAATGGTTTCATTGCTCACGGCGTCCCTCTCCTAGTTCCAGAATGACAGACTGAATTCCATTCGTCAAAACTTACTGTTGGTGCCTGCAGGGGTACAAGAACATCATGGAGAACTGCAAAGAGAACGCGGCGATCCTGCGGGAGGGCGTCGTGGCGACCGGCCGGTTCGACATCCTGTCCAAGGACACCGGCGTGCCGCTGGTCGCCTTCTCGCTCAAGGACAGCAGCCGGTTCAGCGTGTTCGACATGTCGGAGAACCTGCGGCGGTTCGGGTGGATCGTGCCGGCGTACACCATGCCCGCCGACGCGGAGCACGTGGCCGTGCTCCGCGTCGTCATCCGGGAGGACTTCAGCCGGAGCCTCTCAGAGCGGCTCGTCAGCGACATCCTCAAGATCCTGCGGGAGCTGGACGCCCGCGCCACCCACGCCGTGCGGGTCGCCACCGCCACCGCCGCGCAGTCGGACGACGGAGGCGTCGTGGCCAGGAAGAGCGTCCTGGAGATCGAGCGGGAGGTCGCCGAGCGGTGGAGGGACGCCGTGAGCAAGAAGAAGACCGGACCGTGCTGATCGACGCGCGGTGTGGAGGAGGATGGTGTGTGACCCGGAGGTTTCACCGTGACGCCACCTTCGCTTGTACCTATGTGCTCGTGCATCTGTGTTTGAAGCTTGTATGCGTAGTCCAGCTCCGTGTGGGTTTGCTGTGGTCTTGTTCCGTAGCACGAGATCTGGCCGTTTATGTTTAGGATGGAAATGTTCAGGACGAACCGGAAATAATGGATGTGGATGTTGGAATTCTGCCAGGGCTTCGAACCTTGAGCATGGAGCACGACCTGGCCGACGTCCACCTCGCGCCCGGCGTGCCGTGCCCGCGGACGTGGCTCACCAGGCCGCGCGCCGCGGCGAGGCCCCGCTGGGAGAAGACGTGCGCGGCCACGGTGCCGCGCGGGGACTTCCACCGCGGGTCGGAGCTCGGCAGCCAGATGACGGACCGCTCGGAGAAGCCCAGGGCGCGGGCGGTGTCCGGGACGGCGTGCGAGGCGAGGCGCCGTTCGTGCGTCGCGAACGCCTCCCTCGCCGCGTCGCGCGAGGAGGCGACGACTGCTGTGGTGAGCCCCAGCCGGAGGCGCATGACGGGGCCGTTGGCGCGGGCGAGGCGTGCGAGCCGACGAGATAGAGACATCAGACGTATATATATATGGCCCCTCGCCCCGCCGGCTCAGTCACCGGAGCTCAGCGCAGCGCACCGTGGACGTGGAGGGGACCTGACCTGCAAGCGGCGGACTGCGACAGGAAGAAGAAAGGAAAGGTTGGTCTGCGTTAATCTTAGCCGCACGGATCCGATCTAACGGCGCAAATAGAACCCAGGGGTGGACGGTATTTCATCTACCGTCCACCCCGGACGGTATTTCGAATTCGGATCCCGACCACCGCTTGGGACGGGGGGACTGCCGCTCGCCACCGCCGACCTCGCTGACTGCCGACGGCAACCATGGCGCCCTGACCTCCAACACGACCGTCCAAAGCCCTCGGAGAACATCTAGCGCTCGTTCGGTGCTCCCCAAGGACGCCAGTTCAACTGTCCCCCTCGCCGCGCGAGGAGACGACCATGGAACTCTGAAGTTCACTCGTGACTCCTGATGCCATTTCGAGGTCGTTCGGCCGAAAGAAAATAAGAATAACACAAAAAAATGGCAAGCTCCGAATTGTCGTTTCAACTTGTAGGACTGTAAATTGAAGGTGAAGATGATCACTCTATTGGGACAATTTGGTCGTGCTTGGAGCTTGCACTATACAGCTTCACCGACCCAGCAGATATAGCTCTCTTTTCATTGCCATGTTCTCATCGTCTCGTCGCCATGGAATCGGAGCTTGTCGCACCAGTTTCTTTCCCTTGATCTGCACAAGAGTGGGACGGAGGAACTGAACGCCTGCACTGCCCTTTCTCTCCCCAAGTCCCCATCGATCGGCACATTGGACTCTGACCAGACCAAGCATGGCGACGGGCCATCGACCACAGCAACAAAATGCTGAACAGAATGGAGATCTGGCCGCCGTAATGAAAACATTGATTTCATTACAGTCAAACTAGACTACAGTTTGAACTTGAGTTCTAATCTTTTGGCAACATTGACGGACTGGAGAGTAAATCAAAGGGGGTCAGACAAGTGCCATTTGTTCTCTAGCAGATCCATCTCAAGATTTATCAACAATTAAATAAAATTTTGTATCACCAATCTCATCACGAATTAACGTTTAGATTTTATAAGCTATAATATCAAGGATTTCTTTCTGAATTACTGGTGAGGCACGCTTATATTGGTTTGAGTTGGAGGAACGTCAGGAGGGTTGGCGTCCTGGTGGCGCCATCACCCGTCGGGGAGCCAGGAGCGACCAACGAGGGGCACAGCTATCCATCACTTTAGGTTTAGGTGATGGTCGGATCTTCCGGTAATCATCTTAGAATATTGTATTGCGCCGGTCCGTTTATCATTTAACCTACGTAGAAGAGAATTTGTGCATGCATGTAGAAGTAGACAAAACTGCTGAGGTCACCCACGTGCATGCAATTCCAAAACTAAAAAAACTATAACCATTAAACCGAGCATCCAAAATAAATATGGTCACCGTTATCTTTCTTATGACAAGATCTTCAAAATAAGATCACACTTGCCTATGTTTGCACGGTATTTTTTAAACGCATTTTTAATACTAAATACTTAATTTTGGAAACTGAGAATAAATATTTTAA
The DNA here is from genome assembly GCA_032594955.1 of Panicum miliaceum. NCBI lineage: Eukaryota > Viridiplantae > Streptophyta > Magnoliopsida > Poales > Poaceae > Panicum > Panicum miliaceum. The sequence continues at coordinate 5,724,371 of CM064064.1, forward strand.
GAACACGAATATATAATTATTTTATGCGAGCAAAAAGTTAAACATAACGAATAACAAACAAATAATAAAGTACAACAAACAAAATATTACACATTATGAACATTTAATTGGACAGGATAATGCCAGGGATAAATCCTCTGGGTACCACAAGGAAGCTACCCGCAGGGGAAAAGAAGTTGAATTCCTACTAGGACTCTACCTTGTAATCCTACTAGGACTCACACCCTGTAATCCTACTAGGAACCCCACCCCCTGAGATATATAAAGGAGGGCAGGGGTACCTAGTTAGGCAGAACAAAGGGAACAAAGCAGCGCGCATGGCGCAATATACAACACCCAAATAGGACATAGGGTATTACGCTACTTTAGAGGCCCGAACCTGTCTAAATCTGTGTCTTGTGTCCTCGCATTTACCTTCAAGTTCCAGATCCGGCGATCCCTCACCAAATAATCACCTACCTTAGGGTATCCCTAGGTAGGTTGGCAGTAAAAATACCGACAGCTGGCGCCCAATGTGGGGCAGATCGTTGCGATCATTAGGCGAATTTGAAGGACCTCTTCGTCAACATCAATCCACTCAACGTGGCGGATTGTTACTTCGTACATATGCATCAGCGGATTGATTCGTCGAGTTCGAGATTGGATGCTTCAGTGAACGACTGCATCGACTTAGACTACTCGGCTCGACTTCACCTCGTGCTGCAACGTTGATGCACCACCATCGCCGACCCCGACGACCGGGTTCAACTTCAGCTCGTGCCGCAACATCAACGCACAGCATCGACGACTTCGACTACTTCACTCGACCTCAGCTTGCGTCGCCGACTACCTCGACAACTCGAGGAGTCTCCTGCTTGCGTCGCCGACTACTTCGACAACTCCGCGTTTCTCCTGCTGGCGTCGCCGACTACTTCGACTACACGGCACGACTCCTACTTGCGATGCCGACGCGCCGACGACTACTTCGACTACTTCAACTTCATGAGGACGCTCGGCGACCCGCTGACGACTACTTCGACTACTTCGAACTACTCGTCTCCCCTACAAAACTAGTCGAAGCGGGTCTTACACCATCAACAACTAGTCGAAATCAACTTCAACTGGTTGGGCTTCATCAACAAACCGTCATAGCTTCATCGACGAGCGCAACGGCTTCATCGGCAATCGCCCACGAATCAAGCTAAGTGGCTTATACTTCTTTTCTTTGTTCTCCACAAGATCGACTAATTTTTTGGGTATGCCTCTCGACGGGAATCACCCTCGGGAGCTACGCCATGATCAACTACTCCTGGGATGTTAGAACGACAGCCACAACTTTGGTGCACCGAGTACTGGAGGCTCTGCCACAGACTTAATACACCAAGTGCTGGCGGCTTTGCCACAATCTTAGCACACCGACTGCAGAGGCTACACCACAAAGTTGTGTTCTGAGTGCTAGAGGCTTCAAGTGGCTACACCCTATGGAAGTATAGATCTTCGCGCTACAACACGCGCTCTCGCCGACTACTTATCTGTATACATCTCTCGATGGGCACGAAACCCTCCAGAGCTACACATCGCCGACTACTTTTTGCGCAACGCGCATCCTCTATGTCGCATGATGACTACTTTTTTCTGCTCGTTGTCTTCTCTTAATGGTCACTAATATACTCGAGTAGCAAATGCCATAACTCGTGAAACCTTGAGTCTTCAGTCATGACCTAAGCGACTCTATGCACGAGATAAAGATCTGATGGATGCTATGAGCGAAGGCTAAACTGAGACCGGGTGAACGTAAAGAGTGGACTACTCGAGAGATTTAAATGGCCTAAACAAGAGCTCGACACGACAACTTCATTTTTTATCACTGAATAATTTTTGGTATTTTCATATTATTACTGAGTAAAACTCGGTATCTTCACATTATGCTACATAATGTATGCATTGTCTTTTTTCAGATCAAACTTTGACAACAACTCGCCAGACTGCTTAGCCTGTCTCCCGGTTCGGGGGCTAGCGGATTACTACTCGACGTGGCTCCTTTGGCTCCCAAGCTCGGGGGCTGAACGCCGCAAAATTACTCAGAAGACGACTTATATGAAGACTGAAGGTCTAAAGGTAACCCTAGGTTGCCGCGCGGTTAGATAACCAACGGCGGCCTAAGGGTCCTTTGGAAGAGTTTTTCCTAAAAAAGCGTGATTTGTTTTGAGCAGTTATTTGGGAAGAGTTTATTTGATTAACCATTTTTTCAGGGACCTTATCCCGAAAAAAGGGGTATTTTGAATTTTGAAGCAATTGATTTCCAAATAAAACCATCAAGCTGGATCACACAGTTTCTACATATATTTTGTACATAACACTGTTCAGTATACCATATTCTTTTGGATCCTTTTTTCCAAACCTTGGAATTTGGATTCAAGGCTCGGGGGCTGCAGGGCACGTGTCATCGATGACTTATTTTTCAAAAATATTTAGAAGATAAGGAAAGAAGATTCAACACTAGTTGAACCCTCAGCCTGATTCTTCGATTCAACCTAAGGCTCGGGGGCTACTCCATATGGAGTGCGATTTGCATCGCACCCCATAGAAAGGAAGACTTAAAAGTACTCGGGGCATGAGCACCTCACAGTCTCGAGGCAGACAAGGAAGTACTCAAAGAATGCCTTCAAGACGGAGCTTCAGAAGAAGCCGAAGACTACTTCAGAAGTACTCGAAATACCTGTAGTACTTGGCTATGAAGAGCTCAGGGGCTTGTCAGGGATAAATCCCCTGGGTACCGCAAGGAAGCTACCCGCGGGGGAAAAGAAGTCGAATTCCTACTAGGACTCTACCCTGTAATCCTACTAGGACTCATACCCTGTAATCCTACTAGGAACCCCACCCCATGAGATATATAAAAAAGAGCAGGGGTACCTAGATAGGCAGAACAAAAGGGAACAGAGGAGCCAACAGGCAACTCAACACCCAAGCGCAGGGCACAATATACAACACCCAAACAGGACGTAGGGTATTACGCTACTCTAGCAATCCGTACCTATCTAAATCTGTGTCTTGTGTCCTCGCGTTTAACTTCAAATTCCAGATCCGGCGATCCCTCACCAAAAAATCACCTACCTTAGGGTATCCCTAGGTAGGTTGGCGGTAAAAACACCGACAGATAAATAATAAAAATGAATATCACGAACAAACGGAACAATTTAATCTACAAAACGAACAAATAATTTGGCATTGTGAACAAATTAGTTATACGCAGATAAATAATTTTACATGAAGAATAAATGCATCTACATCGTAAAAAATATTCTTATAAATATGTTTACATGTGCTAAAGAAGTAGTATATAAAAAAGATAAATTATAAAATAACTCTATACGATACGTCCACAATTTATATAAATTATATAATATAAATAATGATTTATAAAACATCATGAATAAGATCGTGATGCATGGACTGAGATTAACACAACTATCTAGAAAGTAATATATAAAAAAGATTATAAAACTTAAGAAAATAATATGAAGAGAAATAGAATAAAATAGAAGAAAGGAAAAAAAATAAAAGGAGGGGGCACTTGTATGCAAACCTGCATAAGTACGCATGCATATTATTTACTACCTCTGACGTACATGCATGCTACACAACTAAATAGAAGGGGCACATTGATCATTACCTGCTACCTCTGATATGGATGCAATGCATGATACGCAGCTACACAAGAGGAGAACATGCATGCATCATAAGCTCATTGTATATGCATGTGCATACGTGAGTACTATTAGCTGCCTCAAAAAAATATGTGAATGTGTTAAGACCGGATTGATCGAAATCGTGAAACAAATTAGGATAAGTAACCTGCCATGCGAAGAATAAAAATAATATTCACTATTGTACTTTTGATCAATCCAAATATACTTTCAATATTTGCACAAACTAGGATACAAGTGTTGATATCGTTTTTTGGCACGTGTCAACCTGTTGTGCGAGAGGCCGATGGAAGATGGACCGACGCTGGATCAGGAGCAAAGAATGAAGCATATTAGACTTTTTGGTCAGAAAGAGCATCTCAGTGGAAACACACTAAGAGAATGTTATTCACCCTCAATGTAAATCAACAACTCTATGAGTGTGATTAGAGTAATTATTGTGCTTTCATGCATAACGACTCATGCTCCATTGAACTTAAATTTCCATATCTAAGTTCATAGGCTATGTGCTCATACATTTGCTCACCTTGGTGTACCACGTGCTCAACTCCCATCCACGTTCAAGTGGTACTTTCAAGTGGTATAACCAAGGTAACTATCATCCCTTGGAGGTATGCAAGGCTTAAACTTTTCAATTGGTTTCATTGCCAATTTCTTATTTTTTTAAGCTACCTCCATGCATGCTATGATCTAAGCTATCGTACTCATATTTTCAAGTGGTGCATATGATTTTCACATTATCATATTGTGCACTCACATTTGTGCAAAGCTTAGCTCATGTCATGCTAGTTTCATGATTTTGTGATCCATCTTAGTAAACTTTCAATTGGTATCTTCATTGATATCATATCTTTTGGACATGATTCATGGAACTAACTCCCTAGGCTACTAACTTTTCCCATGAGCTACATTGCTTTGCTAGATCCGTTTAGGTGTGTTAGAACACCTTTTTAGGTGATTTGATTTCAAAGGGGGAGAGATGTAAAAGCAAGTAAGCATTGTGTGAAGGTGAAATGGGGAGAGATGGAGAATCAAAGCACACATGCTTGGAAAAATGGAATCAAGGCAAACATGGGGGAGAAGTATGGTTTCAAGTGTTTTGAAAGAATTTAAGAGGTTTTCCATATAAGGAAGAAGTCAAAAAGGGGGAGAAATCATGGACTTAGGGGGAGGCCAAAATACAAGTTGGATGGTGGTAAACATCCAAGCAAGTGTAAGTGGTTCAATTTGTCAATTCTTGCAACTTTATGCTTGCTTTGATTGTGTTGTCATCAATTACCACAATGGGGGAGCTTGTTAGGAAAATGGCCCCATTAGGCCTGATTTTGGTGATTGAGTGACAACATGATCAATGGGAATAACGAGTTTGTGAGCTCAAGTTTGTAGAATTTTTAGGTTCTATGAATGGAGTCCAAACCATCTCCAAGATAGTCCAAATTGCTCCAAGACACAATAAACGCAGTGAAAATGCAGAGATAGAACCAGTCAATGGGTGATGTGGCGACCCCCCGGCTTGATGTGGAGTGGCGATGATGGCTTTGCGCGGGGGACGTGGAGACCCCCTTCCTTGGTGGAGAAGCTCCTTAGTGGAAAGCGGGATCAAGGTGACCGTGGTGAATTGACATAGCCTTGGTGGCGAGTCAAGAAGAGTTCCGGAAGAGACTTGGTTGTCAGAAGCAATACTCTTTGTGAGTGCTTCGACAACGTGGATGTAGGAGTGGCATTGTGCCTAACCGAACCACAGGATAAATCCTCGAATCAAGAGTTTTCTTCCTCTCATCCCCTCTCTTAAGCTTCTGCATTATTACTTGCAATTTTTGTGTGTCTTTACTTTCATAAAGTAGCATCTTGATAGGATTGGCTATAGGTTGCAAAACTCTTTGGGATGTAAGTTTCTCACTAGAAGAACCCTAGTTGCACATCTAGATAGCATGTTTTAGTTTAAGTTTTGTGCAAACTAGATTGAGCCATAGGTTAAGATTTTAAAGTTGCCTAATTCACTCCCTCCCCCTCTTAGGCTACGAGCACCGATTACTTTCACGGCGGCCATGGCGGGAAGCTCTAGGAGGTTGTAGAGGAGGAGCGAAGGCTATGGCAGGGGAGCACCGGATGGTGATGTTGTAATAGGTATCTCATAATGTTGCAGTAGAGATTTAGGAATATTGCAATGGGTACCTCATGATGTTGCAGTGGAAATTTTAGATGTTGCAAGTTCTGTAGATATGTGTGAATGTTGCAATAGTCAACTTTTGGTGTTTCATCTGTTAATCTTTGATGTTGCAGTGTTTGTGTTTTAGTGTTTCACTGTGCTCAATCTCAACCTATCATATGGTGATTGTTATTTGGAAATGTTGCATGGAACATGCATTCGATGTTATGGTGGAAATTTTTTTTCCTCGGAATGAGATGTTTACATTGAACTATTCTTTTCACAATTTTTTAATGTGGCAATCTCACATTTTTTATGTTTCAGATATTTTATTTTAGTGTTGCAATGGAGCGCTGCCGAAACAAAAATGAACATGCACCATATAAGAGTTTCCATATAGACATGAGACAAGTTTACTGTTAAGAGTAAATTACACCCACCAGTATGACTTGTACCTTTGATCACCTCACGTTAACATATTTTAAAAGAGTAAAGTACACTAGCGGTCCCTAAACTTGTTCCGGTGTGTCATCTAGGTCCCTAAACTCTTAAAATTTATTTTCAGATCTCTACTTGTTCCAAGGTGTCATATAAGTTCCTAATTTCTTAAAATACATTTTTAGGTCCATAAACTTGCCCCGCGGTGTCATACAGATCCCTAAACTCTCAAGGTGCTATTTTAATTTAATAAATATTGTTTTGCCACGTTAATGAAAAATTCTTTTACTACTTTAAATTTAATAAAATTATTATTTTAATTTTTTTGAGAATGGGACATATTATCTTAATAGATTTATACAAAGCGCATGCGAAATATAAGTAGTTAGTAGGAAATATTCAGGATTAGCATTGATATCTCCATGTTAAACATGAAAGCTATAATATCCACCGTTGATATCAAATGATCCAGATGAACCTATGATGTATGATTAATAAGCAGTTATTTCAGAATTAAAATGGTCTTAGTGGTAAGATTTCTAAATGAATCAGCTGAAAAAATAGTTTAATAAACAGTCTATTTTGAATACAATTAATTAATGCCAATTTTCAGGGATATGAAAATTCACCTTGAGAGTTTAAGGACCGAAATGACACGTTGAGACAAGTTTGGGGACTTTAAGATGCATCTTGAGAGTTTAGGGACCCGAAGTACATCTCCGAACAAGTTTAGGGATCTAAAAATGTATTTTGAGAGTTTAGGGACTTAGATGACACATCGAGATAAGTTCGAGAACTGTCAATGTATTTATTTTACTCTATTTTAAAATGATGGAGGTTTGTAATCTAGAAACCAATTTAGTAGGATACTAGAGCTCAACGTTTATAATGATATGGTAATTTACAAGAAAGTTTGGATTAGTCTAGGCTATTTTTTTATAATACAAAGGTGGATATTTTTAAAAAATTGATTTGGTGGTCATTACTGTCAATAATATTTAGAGTCTTATCAGCTTGATGGCAAGCTATTTCTTTATGAGAATGTCTAGGATTTCTCTCCTTTCCAGCACGTGCTTGAGTATCTAATTAGTAATAGAAATATTCCTTGTAGACCTTAGATGAAAATCCAACGATCTAAGCATCATCGTAAACCTGTAACTTTTTTTCATCTCACTGACATAATTTTCATCCATCTCGCGCTGGCTCACTTGTTCCCCTACACCATCATTCTTCGTCTGTATCCAGTTGCATGCTTTTGAGCCGTCACCAGATCCGCCGCCACTACCTCTGTTGTGATGTCCTCGCTTCATGTAAAACGATTAATCCTAAGGTGCTATATTTAGAGTGATGAGAATTTTAAAGCTTTTAGTACATACATAGACATCAATGTGAGACTACACCAGAATAAGCACATATAGACCATAACAAGCTGTAACCATAACACTGCCGAGGTATTACACCATAGATCAACATGTGTTATATGAACGTTCTTGAGATTATTTTTAATTGCATCAGGTCTATATCAATGGACCACACAATTTTTGCTGACCACATGACTAGTTTCCAACACTAAGCCATGAGACGTGACAGTTGCAAGTAATTACATACTCCTATTTGCACCCTTATTTGCCTTGATCATAAACAACTACTAGGTTCTTACAACGGGCACTTGCCCTAAGTGGGACGGCCAGGACATTCACAGTGGTAAAATTTTCGCTCAAGTCCAGTTGCTCTGTGGACACACCCTCCGGCAGGCGCCAATCAAACCCGTGCAGCAACGATGCTACAATGTGCGGCACGACACGCTCTGCCATCGGCAGGCCAGGGCACAGCCTCCGGCCGGCCCCAAAACGGGATGAACTCGAAGTCCTTCCCCCTGAACTCCACGCCGGCTGCCTCGTCCAAGAACCGCTCCGGCAAGAACTCGTCCGGCCTCTCCCACACCCCCGGGTCCCGCATTATCGCCCAGGCGTTGAAGATCACGGTGCTGCCCTTGGGCACCGTGTAGCCGCCGACCTCGACGCCGTCCTCCGCGGCCAGATGGGGGAGCAGTATCGGCGCCACCGGGTGCAGCCGCATCGCCTCCTTCACCACGGCCTGGAGGTACGGCAGGCTCGCCGCGTCGGGCTCCTCGACGGTTTCTTTGCTGCCGAGAGCGCCGTCGAGCTCCGCGCGCACCTTGGCCATGACGCTCGGGTTTCCGAGCAGCTCGGCCATCGCCCATTCGACCGTGATCGCGATGGTGTCGCTCCCGGCGGCGAAGACGTCGAACAGGATGGTCGTCAGGTTGTCGCGAGCGATCTTGCCGGTGGAGGAGCTCGAGGAGCGCGTCGAGGAAATCGCCGTGCGTGTCCCTGGACGAGGAGGCCTCGGCCAGCCGGCGGTCGATTATGCCATCCAGCACGCGAAAGATCTCCTTGTAGCGCCGGCCTGTCCAGCGACGCCATCCTTGCAGGTCGAGCCGCCGGAGGAAAGGGAGAAGGTCCGAGACGTTCGGCTTCGCGATCGCCTCGACGACCGCCTCCACGAGCTCCCGTAGCCCCTGGGCCGACGTCGGCGCCCAGATCATGGACCGCTCCGAGAACCCCAGGGCACGCGCGGCGTCCGGGACGGCGCGCGCGGCGAGGCGCCGGTCGTGCGTCGCGAACGCCCCCCTCGCCGCGTCGCGCGAGGAGACGACCACGGCCGTGGTGAGCCCCAGCCGGAGGCGCATGACGGGGCCGTGGGCGCGCGCGAGGCGGGCGAGCGTGTGGTGGAGGTGGCCGCGCAGGTCGAGGAGGTTGCCGACGAGCGGGAGCGGCCTGGGTCCCGGCGGCAGCCGTGAAGCGCCGGTGCCGCGTCTCAGGCTGCTCAGGTAGTAGAGGAGCGAGACGGCGAGCGTCGCCCAGAGCAACCAGAGCTCGGTCTCCATTTGTGCAGCCTACCCAGTTCGAGTGTGAATCCATCCCTTTAAATCGACCTGTAATCCTGTATGCAGATGCCACACCATGCTTTGGTCTCCGAAATCTCGTGTCTTCATGTGTTAAAAGAGACAAAATTATAGAAAAAGACCGCCGTGGCTGGAAACGTGTTAGCGCCATCAATAGTACCAAAACAAAACAAAAATGTTAGATTTTTCTTTCCCAATCGCATTCAAAAAACTAGGCAGGTGGCCCGAGGCAAATAGTACGGGTGACTAGATTTTTTATATTAGTATATGCATTTTTACTTTTAAAAATTATTGCAAATATTTTTGTCTCATCATATTATTTATTTCTTTCGTTCTAATGGCACAAATCAAAGTATTATTTATACTTTTTCATAACCATATTCTATAGCATATCTTTTCAGATCATAAATATAAAAGAAAAGAAAATGATTTTGCATAATATGTTTAAAGATTTTACATACTTAATAGGATTATATTTGATTACTTTTGAACCAGCAATGTATATTTTTGTCACAGTGATAAATTATCCTTAGAGTTTCTAGGCGAATATCTATGCGAGTGATTGAATTGTACCACCAAAGTAATACTAATGTAACCACTCATCACAAGGAGTCCAACTTCTTGTACTAATCGATCCTATACATCCATAGATTATTAGGCAACTAGCAAGTGGCCCGCACAAATAGCGCAGGTAGCTAGCTTTTTCATGATAGTATTTAGGATCCTATTAACATGAAATTAAATGTATTCAAGTGATTTTATTTTGTTGTTTCATAACCATTATTTTGATGCATATGCCTTATTTTGATGGCGCTTCTACGTACTCTTGGGCTCTTGGCTGATCAGTCCTTATCAGTGTACCTCAATTTGGACAAATTATGGAATTAAGAGCAAAACACTGAAAGTAGGGATTGTATGTTATAATTCCTTCAATCCTCCTTTGCTCCCTAGTATCTTTTTTTCTAAATTGTATTTGATTCTTTATTTCATTTTTTTGTCTAAACATTTAGTTATTATGCATTAGATTTTACAGAGTCATTTGTTTACATCCTTTTCTTCCTGATACTTATGAAAATAATCTCACAAATAATATGTATGAAAATATATTGATTTGCTTAGCTTGTTTAAAAAACTCTAGGATTTAATTCTATGTAGGTGTATTTGGCATACACCCTTATTTGATTATTTTAATTATAAACTCATATGAAAATTTAGATGCTAATTTTACTTAATTCTATTGTCTTCTTGGACTCACTATGCATATTTAGTTTTAGCTATTTCATAATTTTTTAATTTCATTTACTATTTCTATGGTTTCATGAAAAACCTTTACTTCTAAAATTATTTTTACCAATGCCTCATGCGTCCTCCTGTGGCTAGGAAGCTTCTCTACCTTCCGCCAGCTGATTCATCTATTCTATTTCATTTCTCATATTTTCTCCACTGATCTTTCTCTAGACTGACGCTAGAAATTTAGGGCACAATGGATCTCCTCAATTGCCCTCATTGCACCTTGATGATTCTACGAACATAATTCAGTCTAGAACTTATATACCGTGTCTTATATATATTATTCTACACCTTACATGTATCTATATGTAAAATTATTGAAAGAGATTTCATTAATAACTATTGCATACGATTGACACTGTTTTACTGAATGTAAGGTAACTCGATTCAATAATTTCTAGTGGGTTTGGTGAATAATTTCACTGCTGGTGTAGAATAAAACTATACTCTAAATTTTTTTATTATTTTATTTTAAATTTAGCTACTAACTAATTATAATCCAAATGGTTCTTTATTTAAGGAATTTGCTTCCCATACTATAGAAATGAAAACTATTGTATCTTTATATCTTTTTATTTCATATTTAGTTATTTATCAATTGTATTTTGTATGGGCACTTTTCTGTGCCTTGTATATAGGTGTGCTAATGAATCATGGTCCTAATACCCCCCTCACAACCGAACTCAACTCCTAATCATTTTTAGGTCAAAAATATATAAAATAGGAGCTCAATCCTAACTTGATCCTTAAAATATTTAGGCTAAATTTTTAGATCCTTTACCACCCTACCCATATACCACCCTCATACTGCCTTTTGACCTTTGTGCAAGCAAGATTCTCCTACCTTCTTCTCTCTATATGTTATGTTTTTCTTCAATTCTCTCTCTCGCCACAAAGTGTAGCGTCTAGGTCATTAGGTCGAAATTGAGTTGTTTATCAATCACCACCAAAATCAATGTCTCACTGTAGCTCGAGCCCACCTACACATCAAACTGAGATTAATAGCGGCAGTATGAACACATCAGGCTCACATTATCAGTTGAACGATCGCGTGATGTCCATGTTCAATGTTGCATGCAATGCAGGATAGGCAAATATGATTGTATCAAGTTGTGTTTGCAAGGAGGGTGCCGTTACTTTTTCCTTTTGTTAATTGGCTTTTGTCCAAAAATATAACGCAAGATGTCTTGACTTGAATAGTGCATGTATCTTCTATGGATTTCCATATCTATTTTAAATTCTAAAATTTACCTATTTATTAATCGTATCCATGAGAACTCTTTGATCAACTACTATTTTCCTTATTTTATAATTTTAAATTTAGCTATTTTGCTAATATTAAATCTTTTTATCAAGTGCTAATGCTAATTTTCTTATTTCTATAATTCCAAATTTATCTATTTACTAATTGTATTCAACATGGACTCCTTGGTTAAATCCTAATTTTCTATTTTTTAATTCTAAATTTATCTATTTACTAATCGTATTCGGCATGGATTCTTTGATCATGCCCTAATTTTCTTAATTTTTTTACATTCAAAATTAGCTATTTATTAATGGTATTTGATGTGGACTCTTGAGTAAATCATAAAATCCGACGGTGCAAATCCTTCTCTTTTCTACATTAACGTGGGAATTTCTAGACCCTATCGGCGAATGTAGTGACTTCTTTTAACACTCCATTATTAATATAATAGTTTCTAGACCTTCTCGGCGAATGTGGTGATTTCTTTTAACACTCCCTTATTAATATACTACCTCTGTTCTAAAATATAAGCATTTCTGGGTTTGGTCAAAGTCTAATTTGTTCAACTTTGATCGTCATATTCTTATGAATGAATTATTTTAAATATAAACACTTATATATTATGATAATTACTTTTATAACAATTCTACTAATATTACTTTTATCTTATAGATCTTTATAAATTATTTACTATTTATAGTTAAAATTAAATAAATTTGATTTTAACAAAATCTAGAAATATTTACGTTCTGGGACGGAAGTAGTAATAGATAGAAGATTATTACTATGTTACTACAACAGGCACGGCTCTAAGAGGAACGGCGAGCACATTAGCAGTAGTAAATTTCTCGCTCACGTCCAACTGCTCGGCGGACACACCGTCCGGCAGGCGCCACTCGAACGCGTGCAGCAGCGACGCCAACATGAGCGGCACCACGCGCTCCGCCATGGGCACGCCGGGGCACAGCCTCCGGCCGGACCCGAATGGGATGAGCCTGGAGTCCTTCCCTCTGAAGCCCGCCTCGTCGTCACCCCCACCCAAGAACCGCTCCGGGACGAAGTCGTCGGGCCTCTCCCACGCGGCCGGGTCCCGCATTATGGTCCAGGCGTTGAAGATCACCGTGGAGCCCCTGGGCACGGCGTAGCCTCCGATCTCGACGCCGTCCTCCGCGGCCTGGTGGGGCAGCAGCAGCGGCGCCACCGGGTGCAGCCGCATCGCCTCCTTCACCACGGCCCGAAGGTACGGCAAGCCCACCGCGTCGGGCTCCTCGACGGCTTCCTTGCCGCCGAGGGCGCCCTCGATCTCCTCCCGCACCTTGGCCATGACGCTCGGGTGGCGGAGCAGCTCGGTCATCGCCCACTCCACGGTGACCGCGATGGTGTCGCTCCCGGCGGCGAAGACGTCGAACATGATGGTCGTCACGGTGTCGTGAGTGATCTTCCCCGCGGACATGAGCTCCAGGAGCGCGCCCAGGAAGTCGCCGCGCACGTGCTTGGCTGAAGAGGACGCGTCGGCCAACCGCCTGTCGACTATGTCGTCCAGGACGCGGAAGACCTTGGCGAAGCGCCCGGCCGTCCAGCGACGCCACCCCTGCAGGTCGAGCGGCCGGAGGAACGGGAAGAGGTCCGACACGTTCGGCTTCACGACCGCCTCGACGATCCCCTCCACGAGCCCCCGCAGCCCCTGCGCGGACTCGGCGCCTACGTCGACCACGTCGACGGAGAACAGGGCGCCCGACACGAGGTTGAGCACGCCGCCGTACACGGCCCGGCCGACGTCCACCTCCTCCCCGGCGCGGGCCCGGAGGTGGCCCACCAGCTCCCGCGCCCCGCGCTCGCGGGCGCCGCGCGCCGCGGCGAGCCCGCGCTGGGAGAAGGCGCGCGCGGCCAGGACGCCGCGCAGGGCCTTCCACCGCGGGTCGGAGCCCGGGAGCCAGATCACGGACCGGTCCGCGAACCAGGCCGCGCGGGCCATGTCCGGGACGGCGCGCGCGGAGAGGGCCGCGTCGTGCCTGGTGATCGCCTCCCTCGCCGCGCCGGCGGAGGAGACGACCACGGCCGTGGTCAGGCACAGCCTGAGGCGCATTACGGGGGCGCCGTGCTCCGCGGAGGTCGAGCAGGTTCCCGACGAGCGGCAACGGCCTGGGTCCAGGCGGCAGCGGCCGTCGTCCGGTGCCAGAGCGGCGCCGTGGCACGATTTTGCCTAGGTAGCAGCAGTAGAGGAGCGAGATGCCGAGCGTCGCCCACAGCAGCCAGAGCGCGAGCTCCATTTTGCGCGGCGTGGGCGAGCTTTCTTTCCCCGACGAAGCTTTTTATGGACATGTAGTGAAGAGAGCTTTGTGCGGCCGCCCCGGCAACATCAGCTGCTGGTTTTTTCTCCCGTTCTCGTGCGGAATTCACATGGAGGAAACACTCCTTGCCCTGCGGCCTCCATCGCGGTGCCCGTTCACTCCTTGCGGACAGTTAGACTCTTGAGACCTAATTCGTGTCGCCTTCGACTGCATTCCATGCATGTTTGGAGAATGGAGAGGTACAACACAAGTAGGCGATCGTATGAAATCCAAGATGGACCGAAGGAACATTGCGGCCGCCCCCAACAAAATTGCACCGTCACCGTCAGTCAGTCAGACACCACCTCTGCAAAATCCAAGGTCAGGTTCTCGTGAACCACAAGGTTCCCAATTCGATGTGGACAGGGTAGAAGACACCGACTCAAGAAGCATGAGCGTGCATTGAGCGACATGGATATGCAAATCGGAAACTTTTGGATTAATTTGTATAGATTGTCAGTTGCATGGTGTTTATCAGACAGCTAGCCCTACTCAAGCATGAGCAACATGGATATACAAGTCATAATTTTTTTATGGAGTTTTTGATAGATTTTCAATTGGGTGGTGTTTATCAGATCACTCTTGCATCTAGGGCGTGTTTGGATTGGTGCCCAGATTGCCAGGCCAAATTTTGGCCTTTGACCAGCAGCGACGAGGGTGTTTGTTGGATAGCAGCCAAAATTTGGCTCGCCCATGTCCACACACGTGCTCGTAGTTCATTTTTGAGCCCCTGCGCGGCTGATTCTAGGGCGGCCGTTTTTTTGTCCGCGGTCTCTATTCATCGCGCGCGTTTCTACGCGCTGATCCGTCGCAGAAGCGGTTTTTCATGCGCCCGCCGTCCGCTGCTGCTGTTGAAGCGTCCAGCCGTCCGTCCATCGTAGTCGTTGCCTGGTATATATACCTGCACGGTGTCAGGAATACGTGGACGCCGCCTTTTTGTCCTGCCTCCCATGCTCAATCTCACCTGCAAATTGCAAAGGTGCATGCTCTCTTTTTCCACGACCCGCAGACGCGGTCAGCTGCTAGCATTCACATCATATCTACGTAGCAAGGTGGCCTGCGCTAATAGCGTGGATAACTAGTTTTTTTATGCTAACACCTGGTCTCTTTTTACTTAAAAATAAATTAATTCAAACATTCTTTTGTTTGCATTGTCAATCTTTGTTCTTAATTGCACCAAGGGTATCATGTTTATCATCGCGATAAAAGATTATCTCAGAAGATATGGGTGAGTTAGCAATTTTTTATGTTGTCCGTTGTTCGAAGGAGCTTGCAACTAATGCAGCCTCGCCCTTTCAATTGTTGTTTCCAATGGGCTATCCATTTCATATTTGCACATTTTGTGTATAGTCATTATGCATTGTCAATCTGTTTTTATTTTCCTTTAGATTTGTAGATGTTGAAAGCAAGAATCTCAAAGTGATGTCTTGGCAAAAGCAATTGGGAATAGTAAACATGATATAATTTATTTGTTGGACAAAAAATGTTCTATTTCTAATCAGGGTGAAGTGCTTACCATTAGTAGAAAATTATTGGATCAAGCTTATATATAATCAACAGTTGTGTTATTTATCAAGAGAAAAAATCTATTTTAAAATACAATATCTAAGTTTGAGATTGAGTCATCGTCGTTGCTATTTTGAAGCAAAATCCAAACAAATATGCGGCTTAACGTACATTCTAGTGTTGCTTGAAATCTCGCTCCTTTGTTCACATGTGGAGACTTGCCTACCTAATGGTCATACTACTTAATTTGCCTTCGTACAATCCTGCTTGTTAGTTGCAGCCGCACAACTAATGCTGCACAACGCTCTTGATCGATCAACCTCGGCCGGTCGAGCCAGAAGATAGTTGAGTGGGCTTGTGGCTGGAACAAATTCGTCTATTTGTAATGACTATAATCTTCATAAAATCTATATGAATTTCTATATTCCTATTAGTTATATCAAACATTAACTTCTTAGGCTATTACAGACCATTAGATCTTCATAAAATCTAATCTAATGGTCCAAATCATTCTTCTTTTAGATTAACGTGGAAATTTTTTGACCCTCTCAACGAATTTGGTGGCTTCTTCTAGCACAACTTCAACTATTGTAGTGACAATTAATATTGATATACAATTTTTTTCTTATGCCTTGAGCAAGTGGCAATTTCCTCGCCAATGATTAAGATGTTGGCGCATGTATCATCCACAAATATCATGAAATGAACTTACGCTATTTGATATTTTTCTAGATTTTTTCTATTTTCTTTTTTACATCGGTAACCTCGATATCCATGAGGATATCATGAATAGGACCACAATAGTGTCCTCTATTCGTTTTATTTTCTTATCACGTTCGGCTTGGTTTCTCAAAATGATGAGCAATGTATAAATTTATTTTTAGTACGTTTCTTCCTATGCTATTCTTATATTAGCAACTACTACATATCTTCTTTCTTACATCTAGAGCAAGCCAATTTTCTCGCTAACTAAGATCTGCTAGGAATGCTGCTCGCCTCCTGCATCTGTCGGCGTTGCTCCAGCTGCTTGTAAGCAGTGCTTCAATTGCCAGTCGTCGTGCTGCAAGGGGCCGCCATCCTGCTGCTGCAAGTGCCAGTCCTAGTGCTGCTCGAGGCCGTGCTGCTGCGTTCCGTGCCCCCAGGTGCTCGTGCGGACCTTTTGATCAATTACTAATTTCTTTATTATTTCTAATTTCGAATTTAGCTATTTACTACTAATCGTATTCGGTATGGACTTTTTAATAGCTATTTATTAATCGTATTTGATATGAACACTTTGAGTTACTCTATCTAGACCGTTAGATCTTCATAAAATCTGACGGTATAAATTCTTTTCTTTTTTAGATTAACGTGAGAATTTCTAGACCCTCTCAGTGAATGTGGTGGCTTATTTTAACACTCTCTTAATAATATAATAGATTCACTCTTGGCCTATTGCATACGCATATCCCTATTTCTTGCATGCATGCTCATTAATTTTGCTAAGCGCCGCGCACACAAACATTGAGAAATTTTTTTCAAACAATATAAATTTTTTTTATTCCAGAACATTTTCAGATAAAACCTAGGAACAATTTGAAATGTTCAACATGAATGAATTGTTCCAGAATATTTTTAATTTGTTCAGCACATGTTCAAATGTTTCTCAAACAATCTGAATTCAGAATTATTTTCAACATTTCAAAATGTTTTAGAACATTGAGAATTGTTTCCACATTTCAAAATGTTTTAAAACAATTCTAAACATTAAGAATTGTTTTCAAAATTTCAAAATGTTTTAGAACAATCAGAATTGTTTACGTCTTTTTAAAATATTTCAAGAATATTTCAACAACAGAATATATTTTGTACATCAATTGCTTTCGAAATGTTTCTGCGCACTGCGCTCTGTTTGCAAAACGAATTATTGGGCTCCAGCTTGGGCCCCTGCTTATGGCCCAGTAATCCTTCCGCGCGCGCCCCAAGGCGACAAATAGATGCCCCCGTTTTGTCCTCCGAGATTTGGCCAGCCAATGGTTTGGCAGGGCAACATCCAAACGCACCCATAGACTCTGGACTCGTATGCACTAGCGTCACATGCCGTATCATATATATAGTTTTTTTCGAAAGATCCGGACAGATTCCGGCTTGCCATATCATATACATACTATGCATAGAAACTCTATCCGAATGGGTGGTTTCTTCAAACCAACTTCTTATCCAGTTACATCTCCTTTCTCCTTTTCTCTCCCTTCTATACCCTTTCCTCTTTCTTGATTCTCACCTAGAGCTGTTTTTTTTCATGAAAAACGGTTTCTTCATCTTATTTTCTCTCTTCTCATTAAACTCTCATCACCTTATTTTTTTTACATGGCACCATATTTAGTGCGATCGAAACACAGTGTGATCGATGGTTGAAAATTTTGTAAAAAAAAGGTCCACATGTTCCGCATGCCCCCGTATTACAGGAAGATAAATAGTAACCCATTGCATCATGTGGTTCCGCACCAAGAGGCGGTGGTCAGGTCGCCGTTTCATTTGGGTTGTCGGTTCTGCACGCTTCAACCCGGTCCACACCAAACGCGTCCCTACGTTTTCTCAAAAAAAAAAAAGAATGGAAGTGTATATATAGGCACGAAATGTGGGCTTGCGCTTTGCATGCAGGCCGTGCGGTAAAGCTTTGTTCGTGACATTTGGGCGCGTGTGTGAAGGCCTGTTGGGCCGGCCTTGGACAGTGCTCGATCATGGGCTGATGTCATGTGGCAATTTGAGTTCAAAGGTTTGTGTTGTTTTATCTCACACCAGCCAACCAGTAAACCAGCCATCCATTTTCTGTTCCGTTCGCATCTCTATGTTCTCTTTACGGCGAGCGCAGCAGAATGCGATCCATATTGCATATATTCTGGACAAATTTTATATATTCTGACAAATTGTTACATTTACAGCACTAACAGCTTTTGTATAATTCTACCAATAAATCTCAGAAATTAAATTCTACTCCCTCCATTCCAAATTATAGGTCATTGTAGCGAATCTAGATATATAATTTTTACTTGTGTAGATACATAACAAAAATTATGTATCTAGATTTGCCGAAACAATTTACAATTTGAAATAGAGAGAATATTAACATATCGTGCAGTTGTTACCGAGCACTCCTAAATTTGCGACAAGGCATCGATATAAATTTGTTCTATAGATTTAAAGTTGGAAACTTTGAAAAAAATATATAACAAGTGCATTCCATATATGTATTTTGTCGCCAAAGTTAAGATGCAAATGCTAAGAACACTAAAGTACATGATGCAAATACTCAAGATACTAAGTATGTTTTAGGGGGGAAATCACTAAGGCGAGCATTACCACTAGTCCATTCCTCAACAAGCAGCACGCGTGTAAGAGCATCATTACTCCTCAGTACTTAAAAAACTATTCTTTTGGTAATGGAAGGTGCTCCAGCAGATTACTAATTTTATCACTAATATTAAAAAAAATTTGGTAATCGCTAAAACACATATTCATCTTGCTCAAATATTAGAGATTCCTCCCTCCACCTCTGCCATGCCACCGGACGCTCGATCCGGGCATAGCTCCAGCGCTGCTGCTGCTGCTGCAGCAGTACCCAAGCTAGCGCCAGACGCTAGGCTACGACACAAGTCACACAACTACCTACACTGGTACTGGTTAATGTTGCAAATAGCGGACTATGAAGTTTAGCGGCAGTCTTCTCTAAAAACTATAGCGGGCTATAGCGAAACCTAAATCATTTAGCGGAATGATAAAATAATCAATAATCACATATAAAATTGTAAGCATTATTGGTCTAACACCAAAAAATAAACTCTAATATGTCTCTTAACTGCCCGGGGTGCCCATGCTACGTTATCTAAGATCCACACTAAATTCGTTTAGTTGTATCGGTTCTTCTTACTGCGTCTTTGAGTGAATGACACCACTAAAATTTAATAGCAACTTGACATTTAGCGTTGCTAAACCTCGCAAAAGTTACTTTAGCAGATATTTAGCGGATATTTAGTACTGCTAAATCTCATAAAACCTCTTAAGCGAAGCGGAAAAATATTGCATAGAGTAACGGTAGATCTTTTAAAAAGCTAATAGCGAGCGGGTATTTTTAACATTGGACGGAACACCAGCAGCAGACTGCAGGACCGTTGCAGGCCGCGCAGTTACCACTCACAAAGACAGAGAAGCCGAGCCAGTACTTTGCCTCGGACAGGACTTGGCGCAAACACGGCGCGTAACTGGTAACCCAGCACACGCTACTTGAATTGAAGGTGAGGCCAGCGACGGCGCCCTAGCTCGGATTCCGTTCGCCGACGGTGAGGAGCGAGCAAGCAAAACAAGTGTCTGCTCGCTCCAAGCCTCGAACCGTCATTCCGCGATCGGATAGGCGGCTGGTCCTCCTCTCCTCGCGCCGGGAGATATGTCACGGGCAGCGGGAGGCGTATGTAGCACGCGGCTAACGCGGCGGCGTTGCTCCGCGCGCACGTACCCCCGCCCCCGCCCACCCGCACGCGCGGCGTCGCCGTCGGAATTCGACCGGCCCACTGCTCTGTTTCCTTCAACCGTGGAGACAGACAGGTACATCTTTTGTTTTTACCACTCGGCGAGTCGGTGTGCATCACGCTAGGGCCAGGGTGAAGGAGAGAGACCATCCGGAGCCCGCCTGCTGGGTCCCGGGCGTGACCGGTGGCCGCCTCCATCCGGTATGAATGTACTAGGGGTATGATCTACCCGGGTCAGAAAGATCTCCGCTGCTGCTGCTATCAGCAACCGCGACGTGACCGGGCGGGCAGCGGGACAGCCCTGCCGCTCACCGCCGCTGCGGCTTGCCCTCCTTCCTCCCCATCACCCCTCCCCTCGCTCCGGCGCGGCCGCGGCCGCACGATCGGCGGGTCGAGACTCGAGCGATCGACGGACGGTGCGACAGAACACGCGGTGGGGCAGGCTCCGCCGCTCCGGCCCCGGGCCCTCGACGACGGACGGGTCGACGGTGAGAGCAGCGAGCGGCGAGCGGGCGGGCAGGGTGCACGCCGTGCTGTGGGCTACCCCGCGCGGCCCTAGCGCGTCACCTGTGCTCCCCGGCCGGGCCAGGCCCTCTCCCCATCAGTACTAGCAATGCAGCATCGGCGCCTGTCCGCCTGCCTGCCTCGGGTCTCGACCGAGTGGCGCTGCCAGGAGCGCTTGATTGCTCTGCGCGGCTTCAATAATTGCGCGCGCTGGGGGTGACGGCCCGGCGCCCCGGCCGGCCGGACGACCTCACGATGGCCGGCGCGACAGGCGTGACGCCACCGCGGCCGGGCCCCCCGGCTAACGTGCGTGGTGTGAAATGAAAGCTCGATCACGAGTATGTACTGGTTATTGTACTACAGGATGTATACATACGCAGCTGGTCCCTTTTCATTGGTAGCTGCTCGTACAAATACCCGTACACGTACGGGTAGTCGGGTACCACTACAGCACTGTCGGACTGCTTGTCATCAGATCATACTACAGGCAAGCATAGTGCCAGACTGAACACAGACCGATAGGAGCGTGGACAGCAGCCCTACCTGATACGGGGTCCTAGCAGACTCCTACTAGTAGCCTGGTAGGCAGCAAGGCCTAGGCGAGGCGAGCCCAAGAGGAACCACAAACAAGATAAGGCCAGACTGACACGGCCGAGTAACTGCATGCTCTATTGCGGTGTTGCTCCTGCTCGCACCCACGTCCATCCATCGATCTGTCCTTGTTACCGTCTACAATACTACCACAGTAGCCGCTGCTGGGTTTGGGTAGCAGCTGAGCATGGAGGAACGTAACCAGCCAGTCGGGACAGGCACAGCTACGCGCTGCCGCACATGCCATGGCCGCCTGGTAGCCGCATGCACCCACCGTCCTGCGGCGCTGCTGGTGCGCGGCAGGACGGCGGGGCCCCGAGAGGGGCAAAGCAGAAGGAAGGGGTGGCGTCGTGCAGCTACAGATTGGCGCCACCCACAGGGGCGCATGGCCGCATGCATGGACCACCGCGCGAGCTGCAGCCTGCCCTGCAGCTAGGAGCCGAGGGCAAGCGAGAGCGTGGGCAGCAGCACGGCGCAGACAGGGGGCGCGTCCGGCCGGCCGTGCATGGCGCCGCGTTAAATGCGCGGCGACAGACGGAGTTGAGCAGGGGGTCGCAACAGCCATGCCAGCAGCGGCAGGTCCCCCTCGTCCCCGGTGCCTGGCCCCGCACGGGCGTTTACGCGGGGCCGCGTCGTCCGCCCCCCACACCGCACCCTGCGCGTGATCCCGTCACGTAGCGGCAGCCGCGGTGGGGGACGCCGACGGCGACGCGCGCCGTGGCCTGCGAGGTGTGTGTGGCGACGGCAGCGCGTGCGCGGATAGCCGGATAGGCCTCTGCCGCACGCAGCGGCGCGGCGCGCTTGCTTGCTACCCCCGACAGTAATCGGCGGCATTCCACCGATCAATTTACCTGCACATGCGTTCGTTCTACTGCCAGGTGCTAGCTTAGCATCCAGAGCTTGCACGCGCGCAGCAGCGACCACCGGCAAGCACCATCCGACCCGCGAGCCTCGCCGGCCATCATCGTACCCGTCCCACGTCTGGCCGCGCGCGACCGCCAGCAGCTAGCGGCGGCAGCGAGCACGGGCGCGGCCACACCGACACGCCGCGCCCGCCCGCCGGCGACACCATGATGCATGCCGTGCTCGCTCCATGATTGCATCGGGGCGATCGAGCCAGCAGACGCGTCGGCTTGTCCCCACTCCCCAGGGTCAGGGTGAGGCCGAGACACGCACACGCACACGCACGCAGCCATTGAGCCATGCATACCGCGACCATGATGGCGTCGGGCGAGGGCTTGATGGCCGTAATCATATGGATCCGCGCGCGTCCGTCCAGGGAACAGTTTTGGCCCGCTCCGTGCTCATGATTTCTGGACTCCATCCGCTACAGCACCTGACCTACTAGCGGTCTTACTTGTTTGGACAAGGAGGTTTAGGGTAGGGCGACATGCCTGCCTGCGGAATCATTGCGCGCTCAGAGGTACTGCTAGTGAGGTATCGAGCGTGTCGTACGCGTGGGCTATATGGCAACAATGCGTCGTCATCATGCCATCTATGACTTGGATTTAGAAGAAGCAGGTTTTCTTGCGAAAAGTTAGTTGCAGACGATTCCTCATTTGTATGCCGCGTCTCGTAACGTGTGTACCCGACAGTCTAGCACTCTAAGAGTCCCTTTGGCGGGCTCCAAAATCAGCTCCAAAACCGGCTTCACGTGAAGCCCTACCAAAAGGGGTGCTCCGCGTCCGATTCCGGCTCCAAAATCCCTAAAAGTGCGTCCACTGGAGCAGGTTGGGCGATACGGAGCCACACAAATCGTGGCTCCACGCGCCTCCGTGTGACTTCTCCTCCCCTTTGCTAGCCCTGCTCTCGGATGGGGCACGACGGTGGCTGAGCGGCCGCAAGGGCGCGGCCTGTCTTTCGCCCAGGCGGAGCTTGAGGCGTGGCGGGCGCCTGCGAGAGCAGCAGCGCTGGCGGCGTGCGTGCACACCCCCCGAAGGCGGCCGGGGCGAGGTGGAGGCGGCCAGCGGTGTCGCTCGGAGCGCGTAGCCGAGGCGGAGGCGAGCGAAGCGTGTGCAGCCGGCCCAGGGCGGAGGCGGAGTGCCGGCGGCCGGAGCGCAAGGGAGGCCGCGGGAGCGGCATGGGCAGCGAGGGGGAAGGGATAAGGAGGAGAGAGAATATGAAAAAAATAATAAGAAAAAATATGGAAAATAGAAAATAAAGGTAATTTGAATATTTCATATTTTAGACAATATGAAGAAGCCGTTCACTAAATTTTTTTTTTCAAAATGGGCCGTTTGCTAAATGTCTTTTTTTCAAAATGGTTTCAGCTCCACCATTGAAGCCGCTCCACCGGAGAAGTTAGAGCTGGAGGGCTTTTTTTAGAGCCGGAGCCGTGCCAAACGGGCCCTAAACATCGACTGTAACCATAAAAAATATCTATTATCCATTTTTATATAAAAATAGTATGTTCTCACAGCTCACTGTGCTGAATTTTGCTAAGAATTCCAAACTATTGGGCTCCTACCTTAATACCTTGAAGGCTCCACTCATGATCCACTCGTGATGGTAGACTATTGGGCTTCTACTAATTCCATATATAAAAGAAGACTATATGTATATGTTTATGGGTGAATGAGAATTGAATTCTTCCTTACAATCATTTGTCTCATGCATCTCCGTTCTTGTGTCTATGACTGAGGGAAGGGAACGGGATGATCTTCAACAATCTCTCACGTCTCACGTGCTACCTACCAGGAGGGACCGGAACCGGATCACGGATCCGGAATGATGTATATTTCTAATAAATTTATTAAGCTAATGGACAATGGCGTAACGAGCTAATTGTAACCCTAATATATATTTACAGGAAGAATCCATGTGTTTTGAGGGAGTCTTAGTCTTACACTCTGTTTGGCTGGTCTAAAAATCGGCTAGTTTCGGCTGGTTCAATAGTATTATATAGGAGAGAATAAATTAAAAAAGCCGACTGGTACTTAGTGCTGCTGGTCAGCAAAACCGAGCATAGTTGTCCGCCTTTGTTCGCTGCATCTAAGGAAGTTAGAAGTTAGGAAATCTGAAGAACATTTGTCCACCGGACGAGGGGGGATAGGAGTAGCAAAAAGAAGGGAAGCTCTGGTACAAGTTGCCCGTGGCAGCACCTGGGACGAAAACAATACGCTCCCCAAGGAATACGCGCATCCCGGCCGAGCGGAAGCCTCAGCAGGCGAGCGAGCATGCACGCAGGTGCGCCTGCGGCCATCAGCTTTCCGGTAAAGATCGTGGGCGCTACTGTACTAACCAAAGGGGAAAGATCCGTCGCCCGCCCCGCCCACGGCCATGATTAACATAATTATTAGCAGCTGCCCGCCGGCCCATGCTGCCGCCGCAGGCTGCGGCTGCGACGCTGCTTCTGCACCTGCATTGCATGCCATGGCGATGCCATCCGGAAAAGAGAGAGCGCGGCCGTGCCCATGGGGCCCTGCGGTTTTTTAATCCTGCCCTCATGATTCGATCCCCACCCCCTGCCTGCTCCCTTTTGCCGGGCCACTCACGTGCGCTCGTCAAACCCATGTCCCGGAGGGTCAAAACCGAGCCCCCGGCCGGAGACCTCCTCTGGACTGGTCCAGTGGTCCTCGTCCTCCTCTCTTCCTCTGTACGCTCTCTCACTCTCGCTGTCCCGCGCTGTCGCGCCCCCGCTCACCACTAGCTCCACGCCTCCACCGCTCGGCTCGATCTCTGCCGGCGCTGTACTGTAACAAAGCGTCGTTGCCGTCGCTGCTCGCCGGGGCCTGTTTCGTTGGTGCGGGATGGAGCTGGGGCTGAGCCTCAGGGAGCCGGACGCCGGGAGGGCGGCACCGGAGCTGGGGCTGGGGCTCGGGGTTGGTGCCGCCGGAAGGGGAGAGGACGGCGGGAGGGGGAGCGCGGCGGCGGGGCCGGGAGCGAGGTGGTGGACGGCGCCGGTCGCCGAGCCGGAGCCGGCGGTGCGGCTCAGCCTCGTGTCAAGCCTCGGCCTCCAGTGGCCGCCGCCTTCGTCGGACTGCGGTGAGCGCCCCGCCGTGTCCCTCCCTCGCTTCTCTCGATTCGCGTGCCCGATGCTGTGCTGACTCCTGACGGCGTCGTTCTCCGTGGTCTCGTGGCGTGCAGGCGGGCGCTCCACCGAGGCGCCGGCGCGCGGGTTCGACGTGAACCGGGCGCCGCCGGCGGCGGCGAGCGCGAGCGCGTTCGCGGCGCTGGAGGAGGAGGACGACGAGGAGGACCCGGGCGCGGGGGCCCTGTCGTCGTCGTCGCCCAACGACAGCGCGGGCTCCTTCCCGCTGGACCTGGGCCGCCGCGCCCGCGGACACGCCGAGGGCGCCGCCGCGGCGCGGGCCGGCGGGGAGCGGTCGTCGTCCCGCGCCAGCGACGAGGACGAGGGCGCGTCCGCCGCGCGCAAGAAGCTACGCCTCTCCAAGGAGCAGTCCGCGTTCCTGGAGGAGAGCTTCAAGGAGCACAGCACCCTCAACCCCGTAAGCATTATCCCTTGGAAAGCTTCAACATTTCCGATTGCAGCGAACTAGTATTGCTACCTCGTTCTTGGTGTTGACGCTGACGGAACTTGCCGGCGGCGGCGTGCAGAAGCAGAAGGCGGCGCTGGCGAGGCAGCTCAACCTCCGGCCGCGCCAGGTGGAGGTCTGGTTCCAGAACCGCCGCGCCAGGTGCATGCACAGAAAAAAAAATCTCTGCTCCTAATCGTCCCTCCCCGGAGCGGCCAGCCACGGTGAGCTGCTCGTCAGGTTCGGCTCACCTTGTGTTCTCCGGCAATGCGCAGGACGAAGCTGAAGCAGACGGAGGTGGACTGCGAGTACCTGAAGCGCTGCTGCGAGGCGCTGACGGAGGAAAACCGGCGGCTGCACAAGGAGATCGCCGAGCTGCGCGCGCTCAAGTCGGCGCCGCCCTTCTACATGCACCTCCCGGCCACCACCCTCTCCATGTGCCCCTCCTGCGAGCGCGTCGCCTCCAACCCCACCTCCAGCTCGGCGCCTGCATCATCCGCGCCGCCGTCCACAGCCGCCGCCGCAAACAACAACAACAACAACAAAAGCGCCGCCGCCGTCGCCGCGCCCGCGCGCGGCGAGCACCGGCCCTCGTCGTTCGCCGCGCTGTTCGCGGCGACCCGCAGCTTCCCGCTGGCCTCCCAGCCGCGGCCGCCGGCGCCGGCGAGCAACTGCCTGTAAATACGCGCCCCGCCCCGCCCCGCGCGGCTTCCACAGGCTGGTTGGTTCTCGTGAGAATTTTTGGGGTTTCCGGGGCCGTCCGTCGCCGTCGCGTCGACGGCCGGGACTGCGTTGTTAACCTTTTGTTTTTTTTCCAAGTGCTCCTCTCCTCCTGTTTAACCACGAACGGTTCAGGGTTTAAGCTTTGTTTAGGGCGAAGAAATTCGTTCCATTTTTTTGGGGGGTTTGCTCGATCGGCAGCTCGGATCGAAGGACGGTGTTGCCAGTTCATGAAGTGCATTTGCTTCGCAGTTCGCGTTTCGTACGAGGGGGTTGCAGATTTGCGAAATTATGGCGCCGGCGCGGGTTCGAAGGGATGAAAATTTTCTCGAGATTTTGCTCGCGTACGCCGGCGTGCTGTCGTATGGCTTTATGAGCGCCGTACTACTCCTTCCGTTTCCAATTATATCCGGATAAAATTATACATAGCCAATACTATGCATCTAGAAATGTTGAAACCATCTATAATTTGGAACGAAGGAAGTACTTAGGAGGGATGCGAGGAATAGGATTTCATGGTGTATACTTAAAATTTAACTAAAATTTGGGTCAAAATTTAACTAAAATTTGGGTTCTGAAGATGAGTTTTGGGAACCTCTGCTCGTGAGACGACGTTGGACAGACGCAAGTTGTGACATCAACGCCTAATTGAGTCGCTTAGTTGGTCCTTTCTTTTATTCAAATCCGGATTAGTTAAATTAAAGACAAAGTAAAGCCTACATTTTCACTGGTAGGAGAAGTTTGGGTTACCAATATCACGCGGCTTGGCAGTTAAGGGCTTAAGATTAAGGAAATACCGTG
This sequence comes from Panicum miliaceum, assembly GCA_032594955.1. Lineage (NCBI taxonomy): Eukaryota > Viridiplantae > Streptophyta > Magnoliopsida > Poales > Poaceae > Panicum > Panicum miliaceum. The sequence goes on from CM064064.1 coordinate 5,751,541, forward strand.
TGAGGTGATGAAGACTTGAAGATATGGGCAAGAGAACAAACTACGATCTTGGTAGATGATACCTATGGGCGAAGTTCTATGTTTTGGATAGGGGATCTAGATGGCGTCTTCTGATCTTAGAGGGATGCGCAATGAAGCTTACCGATAGTTTAGCATCATCATCAGGTGTTGAGACATCGAGAAGAGGTGGCGGGTTTGGCGGCGCCGGCACCGCCATAGGGAAAAGGGAGGATACGAGGTAGATGAGAGCAAGAGATGGTGTGTTGGAAGGAGGATGAACAGTGGAGGAAGTTGAGCCAATAGATGCCTATCCATAGATATCCAAAGAGAGGTCTTTTAAAATATGAGGCTATCTTCGTCTGATTGTCAAATAGACTCTTCCTCTTTTTTTTTTCCTTCCTTGCATTGGTCGAGCACAAAAACAAGATTGATCATGACTTATGGGATATATATTAGCACAAAAATAATTAGAGGGTTGACCTAAACTGATGACCTAACTAATGGGAATGGCTGTAGTCCGCAGATCATGAGCGGCATGGAACACTCCAAACCCCATATTGTAGCCGATCAGGTGATTACGCGGAGCGTGACTTGACACTAGACTACAAACATCAAGCAAGATAATGCTGTACTTAAGCATGTGCGCGCTTTATTAATAGATCAATCATGATTATGCTTGTGGTGTGTAGGGCTGACCAGTGACCGGAAGACAGGGCTTTCGCAAGCGTTCCGTTTCATCATTTATTGTTGCTTCCAGATGAGAGAAGCGCGCAGTCTTGTCCCCTCCCCTCACAAGTCGCCTCTGAACCTCTCAGAATCCTTCCCTGATCGTTGAGTTGATGGCCTGGCTCGACACTGTCGCAGGCAAGGCCCAGCGGCTGCGCATCCTCTGATCCTACTGCACGGTGCAGGACTGGAGTATACTGTACACTGTTCTCATCTTCCTACCATCATTTTGTTTCTCATAAAGGATGGAAGGGCAGTTCTTGGGTGCATCGTGAAAATGCCTTCAGCCTTGTCATTGAAAAGCTCTTAAGTCCGAATTTGTTCCCACTAAAAACTGCAAGGAAGACAAATTTCAACATCTAATAGTTGTCCTTTTTGCATCTTTTAAAATGATGGAATTTGGACATAAGGTCTGGACTGTATATAAAATTTTGATGCATCTGTATCTAAGCAAAGGTTTTTTGAAAAGCACTTTGATTTGTTTTAAAACAAAATTTCACCCTTTTTTCTAATATTTAGTCCAATTTCACACGAGATGCCCCAGAAACTGCTCTGCCAGTTGACGGAGGTGATTCCGCGATCGACACCGGCAAATGCTTCGCCCGGCATGGTGATGAGCAGCGAGGACGCCGGCCGAGCGGGGGGCGTTGCTGCGCCGGGGGCAGGCTAGGCTCGCCGTGAGGCTCCATGATTGTTGCATCTTGCTGCCTGTCCTCCGGCGTGTTCTGTTCCCCCTCGCTGCTGCCGCCACCGACCTCTGACGCCCACTCGCCGCTGCCTGCCTCTCCAACTGTTTGATTGGATTTGGGGTTGGGGCCGAGCCCTCCTTGCTGCCATCAAATCGTTGTCTTCTTGGAGCTGGGCCTGCTGGGTGATGGTCCGATGGACCTACTTTTCCTACCCGCCTTCTTTTCACTCATTCCCTGCCTCTCTCAATGGGGTCCAGGAAGCTGCCTCTGTTTTTCCTTCCCCTATAATCTTGGGCTCTTGGCGTTGCATGAAGTCTAGCGAGATCAGTGAGCAGCCATGATTCCTAAATCCTAATGCTCTGCAATGTGGCACTGCAGCATCGAGCGTTTGTAGGAGGTTTAGTCAGACACACACAACTTGTTCTGAACATTTTGGATAGCTGTGGAGGAAGGCATAGTACAAATCAGCAACTTGACTAGGCGTCTGGGCCCTTGAACCTTGTCCTGGTTCATGGCATGGGAATCTTATCACAGCTAAGCCATGCCCATGATATGCTAGATACGTGCAAAATATGTTCCTAACGTTAAGGTTCCATATGCTTTCAAGCGGAGGGCGACAGTCTTAAACTTTGTTGAGATTCCATTTTCTTGGTCAACTTCTTGCAACCAAAGGTTTCTGAAGAGTGCTATTCAGAACGCTAGTTTACAGCAACCATTTCTTGCGATCCGGATAGACTCGTTACTTGCTGGCTCCGGCCATTTGACTCAGGCAATGGCTTCATTGGTTCCAATTTTTTTTCCCCTTGAAGTCGTGCACACTGATTCTGCTGCATTGACCTGAATGCTGTGCCAAGTCTACAAGTCAGGTTCGCCTATAAATGCTGTGCCAAGTCTTCCCTGAAGTCGTGCACACTGACTCTGCCGCATTGACCTCTGAAGCCTGAATCTAGCTCTCAGAAACTCAGGAAGAGTCATGCAGTGCGGCGAGTGGATCAATACCGGATTGCTCGTTGATGTTTCTTGGAAACAACTTTTTTAGATAAAGTATCTCTTCGATAAAGTAAACCCGCAACCTTGTTTATAGATTGTTTTCAAGACGACACGCTGGATAAGATTTTGGGCTCCGCGAAGAGATACTTCCGAAAACTTGTTTGACTCGAGTTGAGGAGACAAAAGCCTGCACCTGATGAACTCCAAGAATTTACGTATCTGAAGCAGTAATGCACTGCTCAAATCAGCTAAATGCAATGGCAACGGCCGATTTTCCAGGACACGCAGGGCTTGAGCACGTGCAGTACAACAGAACAGTTCAAGAAGGATTCTTGAATCAGTATCACAGCAGGATATTTGCAGGGATATCCTGCTTCCGAATATATGCTCATAAATACGCGAGGACCTTTATTACAGTATCCACAAGACCAGTACAATCCAGAGAATCCCACATCCTTTCATTCGAATTCATTGAAGCATTCGTACTCATACATTTCTCAAGTGGTCAGACCAGCTCAAGTGCCGGCACTCTAATCTGTTTGCAACACTTACAAGTAACCACCAAACAAATAAGGCATGTCATTGTATGCCCAAGAATGCATCGTTAATTCGACCAGATGAAACCTTATCTTCCATCAAACAACCATTGAATCAGAGGCCAGAACTTTCTTGCTACAATGCTACTATCCCATCCTATCTAGAGTATAATCTAGGCCAAAACATTACCTTCCCATATTTATCTACCAATGAGGGCAAAGCAAACACCACCAACTGTACATAATTATATTTATTAATTACGAAATAAGTATAACCAATATACAAGACACGGAGAACCCATGCAACGAATGCCCTTGGTATTCTCATAGGACAACTTAGTTCAGCATGTAACAACATGCTTATCGACAGGAACATGACAAACCGGCATATGATGGACTCCTTTCTACTCTTGTTGGCTGACAGCTAACAACAGCTACCTTATGACCTGAAAAGAGCAGAAGAATATGAGCACGGCAACTGATAAGACTTTGCAAGCTTTAAGGAATAATAGACGGTAACAGCAAAGTCGTAACACACAAGAATGACTCTTAGGATTGTAAAGTCAAAAAGATGCCATCGAGTGGCCCTTTAAGAAGCAATCGCAGCTCACCTACAACTTTATTCTCTTGAAATATCAGTTCAGTTCCAGATGAAGGATTTATTCATTACGCAAGTTGATAAATGCTACTACCACACAAGAAGTCCAGCTTTATTGCCTAGTTAATTTGCCACCACTAACCACATCTCTCATTCACCAAAATAGAAATTAAGATGGACGTTGTGTCAACTAATTCTAGCGGCACAAAGGTGCTATCTGTGGTGTAAAGTGAAGTACTATCACACTCATAAAGCACTGTACTTCAGGAGCAACCCAAGTCAAGCAGTCCATCATTTCTTCAAATAACAGCATGTCTGTTGAAGCAGTTGGAACTTCTTCAGTGTCTCTCAAGGCTTATGTAAGAACAAAAGATTGGCAGACAGAAAACCAATCACAAAAGGGATAAGCATTTAAGGTCTCAAAGGGTTAGGTCATGCGTGAATCCTGCTGTATCAACCTCTTTGCTGTCGAATGCACAGAATTTGAATGGACCAGGTGCATCCCTATGCTAACGCATGTGATGGTCAGGTTTTCGTGACCATCAACCAGACAAATAGTTGTTCCAGCATTTTTTTTACAACACAGCAAGAATGGTGCATATATATGAGGTTATGAGGTTAATAGCTGAAAGACTTGACGAAGTAGATGTGCTTATGCTATACTAAAACAATTAGCATGAAGCAGGAACAGGAAGCACAATGGAGAAAGAATGGATGTGTCAAAAACTAACAAACTACCAATAAGGAGAAGATAGGATATTTAGACCTAAAAAAAAGCAAGAAAAAAGATTCAGGAATTAAGGCTGTCAAACTACAGCAGCATGAGCTAGTTTCATTCATTTGAAGGACATGGAGGCAGAATGTGCAAAATCTCTTTCTAGCACCTTGTCGACGGAAATATACTAATCCAAATAATAGGTTTCACAGAGAAATTAATTAACCTAGTGAAGTCGATTATAAACAGCGCCCAAACTGAACATTCTAGCATATTAAACCGGTTTCAAACAATGTGGTAAACAACTTAAGTCCACATCATCTTTTTTAGTTCTGTCCTTTCTTTCCTTCAATCAAAATTCTGTGGAGAAACAAAAGTTTCCTATATTTGTGCACATCTACATCATGAAAACAAAACATCGAGCATTAAAGTTATCTTCTAGGCTTAGACAAACGAGACAGGATGATGATACATCAAAACCATAGATATCCTGTTCATTATTGCACAGTAATGACTGCCAGCTTAGCTACGACTTAAGATATTAGATCTAAGGCAGAAGCAACTTGCAGATGCACATCTTAAATGATTAGGATGTTTTTTTAATCCAGTCATGATTTGTAAGCATGCGCTTAACTTAACTGACGAACACTGAGCCAAATTAACAGAAAGTAACAACAATTTTATAAGAACACTTATAGATGTGCATAATCTTACAACACATGAGCAAGGCTCATATAATCAAGAGCAGAAAGTGCCTAAACAACTCGTTGACAATAACTTCAATTTTGTAGTGCTCACATAATTCAGCTTCATACAGTTGATTATTAAAATTCTAACTGAAGAAAATCAGCTACCCAGGCATTTCGGATCAACTAGCAGAAAACATACAGCCAAATAGAAAATCAAAATGTAACACGACCTAGGACATATTATGATCACTATTACAGAGCATGAAAAACATTGACTCCACTGAAACTGTTTAGTTCATAAAAGCTAAGCAATTCAATTCATGCTCCAGGGATGCAAAACAAATTCAGCAAGTAAGGTTGAGAGATTTGCTGCGATTTGTTTACCTGATAATTGGAACCTCTGGCTCAATCAAAAAAGCCATCCCCCTCACGGGCCTCCGACATGACTGCATCGGACTCAGGGTGCGGAGGCCACTCAGACGACACGGTCTCGCCGCTATTGGCAGGTCCACCAGCTCCGTCCCCGGTGACAGCCTGCGCTAGCTGCGTGGGCGACGCCGAGACCGGAGCCACCGCCGCACCAGCGTGTACGCGGCCGCGGCGGCGGGTGGTGGTCGAGAAGCGGATGGTGATCCGCGTGGGCGGCGAGTCCTGCTCCGACGGCGCGGCCGCCTCCGCGGCGGGGATGCGGAAGCGGCAGACGGGGCAGGAGTTGTGCATCTCGAGCCAGGTGACGATGCAGGAGGAGTGGTAGAGGTGGGCGCAGGGGAGCTTCCGCGCCTGGGAGGCGAGGGGCAGGTCGTCCTTGCAGATGGCGCAGGCGGCGGCGGGCTCGGCCACCTCGACCGTGGGCAGCGCGGCGATGGACGCCGCTGGGGCGGGAGGCTCCCCTCCCCTGGCGGCGGCGGGGGCCGGGGGGAGGCCGAGGTGCCGGTGGAGTACGGCGGCCCCCTCGCCGGGGCGGTGGGGGTGGTCCCGGAGCGCGGACATGGCGGCGACCGCGGCGAAGTCGCCGACGAGGGCCCCATCGTGGGGCCCGTGGCCGACGAAGCGGCGGATGAACTCGCGCGCGGAGTCGTAGTCCGTGCTGAGGAGGTCGTCGTCGTCGTCGGGGTCGTCGGAGAGCTCGGATGAGGAGGATGAGCCGGAGCCGGAGACGGAGACGGAGCCGGGGAAGGGCGGGGGCGGCGGCGGCGACGGCGGCGGCGGAGGGTTCTCCTCGAGGAAGCCGCGGCAGCAGCTCGGGCAGACGCGGTGCGGCGAGGAGGGCGGGGAGGGCAGCGGCCCGTGCAGGTCGGCCGTCCTCCCGCACTCGTAGCAGTAGAACAGCCCGGGCACCGGCGGCGGGGACGGCGGCTCGCCGGCGGGCGGAGAGGGCGCGGACGCGGACGCGGACATGGTCGGGGTCTGCTCTTCCGCTTGGGGGCCTCCGCCTTCGGGTCCTCCTCCGGGTCGCCGCCTCCTCGGCATTCCCTTTCCTCTGCTCGGCTTGGGGCTGGGGATTTGTTGCGGGACTGGAGCACCGCGCGGTCCTCCGCGCACTCCCCCCGGCCAGCCAGCAGCGTGCCGCTCGCGGCGCGCTCTCCCTTTCCGCCGCGCGGGGCCCGCTGGCTGCGGGGGCCACGCACGGCGCGGCCGCGTTAAATTCCGGGCCCGGAAAGCCCTGGTGGGGCCCGCGCCGGCGTCTGCGAAATGTGTTATGCCTGCCTTGACGACCGCGGGACAACCGGACAAAGGGGGCTTCAAGCGTTCCTCTTGGGGTTTTTCGGTTCCCCGCTCCGCTTGCTTAGGTTGAGTGCTCATCGGCCGGCGGCGATCGGCGAAGACGCACAGCGAACGTTAAAAGCATTGTCACGTTAATTAACATGTTGATGAAGTAAAAGGATGGAAGCGTCGGCCCACAAAATTTTTCTTAAGAAAAAAATATAGTATTGCATAAGTGTAAGGCGTATGATCATGATAAAGATATCCTTTTTCGAAAAACCATGATAAAGATATTCTCTCTATCAGAAATCACAAATCTGCAACTACACATTAAATATTCATCTTTTATCTACTATCCTGACCGTGGCGCTCCTATACGGATTGTGCACTACATGATCAACATGTATCATGGGAACCGACTACCGAGGTTGTGTTTCTAGTGCAACGCTGGAGCGGGATCGAGGAACACGCAAGGACATACCACATCGTATCATTCTCTAATGTGTTGTGTTGTTTGTGGTGCGCTGCATCCTTAGCATCCGTCATGTGAGATGGACCTTACATGTTTAGAACATGTTAGCTCTTCTTTGACGGCTGACAACCTATTCAAACTACTTAATTTCACATCATATCCTTTGATATTTTTCATTGAAGATCCAAATATACCCTCTCATTTTTTAGTAATGCGAGGGCAAGTACATTAAAGCCATCTAATAGGCGGTTTCGGATAGTGACATCATTTTGAGACAACTGAACAAACAGTCTCTATAATAGTTGTCGTTTTTTTATCTTATAGTAGTACCATATCTTTTAATTTGTGAAATGAAGAAAAAAATATTACAAGTGGTATGACAATAACAACAACCCGTACAATGGCGAGTAAGCCGTCTAATAGTCCTTAATTTTAGCGTATGAAGCGGTTGTTTCGCGAAGCAGCCACCTCATTCTCTCTCCTCTCCTCTCCTCTCTCCTCCACGGCTCCACATCATAATTAATGAAACCGCTGACGTATAGTAATGTGCTTGCTCTAAGAAAATATACCCTCTAATAAAGAATTAAACTTGCGTGGTGCTCGTCGACGGCCTGCAGCATCAAGCTAATATGAGGAATTGAATGACCGATCCTCCTCTTCAAATACGAATGCATTGGTTTGCCCGTCCCTTGGTCGTCGAAAACTAGTAGACATTTATGCAAGCTGGATTACACAGCGTGCAGTGGCACGTACTAGCTAGCAGCAGCAGGGAGTGTGTGCGCCCGTAACCGCTTAGGCCGCACTGTTTGAGCCACCATGCGAGAGTTCGGAGCGACCTTGACATGGACGCTGCTGCTCGCCGCAGCGGCGGCGGCGCAGCAGCCGCAGCTCCCGCCGGTTGGGCTGCGGGTGAACTGCACGACCACCTGCGGGGACGTGATCGTGCCGTACCCGTTCGGCATCACCCCCGGGTGCCACCTGCCGGGGTACAACCTCACCTGCAACACGAGCCACGCGCCTCTTCCTCGGCGACGGCACCCTCCAGGTCGTCGCGATCTCGCTCGAGGACTCCACCGTGCGCGTCGTCGGCCCGGACATACCCATGCGGGAGTCCCTCCCCGTCGGGGGCGAGTACACGGCCGCCGGCACCTGGGGCGGCCACGGGTGGGGCCTCCGCACCGAGGGGCCCTACGTCCTGTCGGAGGAGCACAACGAGCTCGTCGTCGTCGGGTTCCAGGTCTCCGCGGAGCTGTTGGTAACCCTGCCGTGGCCGTGGACGCGGCTTGCTGACCAGGTCATCAACACCTGCGGATCGATCTGCGGCGCGGGACTGGACAACCTCGACCACGAGTGCCAGCAGGAGCAGCCGAAGAGGCAGAGCCGTCGCTGCCAGAGGTGCGCCGGCCTCGGCTGCTGCCAGGTACCCGTCCCCATCGGCCGGGCGTCCTACAGCGTCCGGCTCAAGTCTCTGATTTCGCAGGGAGGCGCGAGCTTGTCCTCCTCGTTGTTCATCTCCGAAGAAGGCTGGTTCCAGCAGCCATACAACTACTCCAACAGGCCGTCATCCGGGATCCCGGCGGTGCTGGCATGGGCGATCGTCTCCGGTGTGCTGCCCTACAAGTCCGATCCGCGCGACGGGAACGCGACGTGCCCCACGGACCTCGGCAGTAGCAGATGCCACAGCAGCTACAGCACCTGCAGAAACATCGACCGCCTGTATGAAAACAGCAGCGCCGGGACGTACACAACCAGTTACACCTGCAGCTGCTGGGACGGCTACCAAGGTAACCCGTACCTCCCCGACGGATGCCAAGGTACACGCATCATTCTTCTTCCTTTTTTTTTTCAATTTGCAATGTACGCACTACCAAAACAAAGTCTGTTATGAATAAAATTTTATCAGTAGTCATTTAGTTTGTGCTTGTAATTTTGTATTTCTTATTAGATATTGATGAGTGCGCGCTTCCTGACAAATACTATTTCATTTGCACGAATATACCTGGAGACCAAAAAGCCTTCGACACCATAAATTGGAGTTACTTGCTGGAGGTCCTGCAAGCACTAGGTTTTGGGCCAAGATGGTGTGAATGGATCTCCATCCTCTTCAGCACGGCAACATATCGAGGGCACTCGTTAATGGCAGTCAAGGGGACAGTTTTGAACACAAATGGGGGGTGCGTCAAGGTGACCCTCTCTCCCTATGCTCTTCATCCTTGCCATTGATCCATTGCAAAAATTCCTCAACCTAGCAACCCAGCAAGGAGTGCTCACACCGCTCCCCCTCACAATGACAAAATTCAGGACCTCTCTATATGCTGATGATGCGGCAATTTTCATCAACCCAAATCAGATTGAGCTGAAAGCAGTCAAAGATATATTGGAAATGTTTGGTAACGTTACCGGCCTCGTCACAAATTTTGAAAAAAGCTCCATCCACCCAATCCGGTGTAAAAATATTGATCTCGACCACATACTCCAACCTTTTCCAGGGGCTCGTTTGACCTTTCCTTCCAAATATCTTGGCCTCCAGCTGCACACCCGTGCCTTGAATAAAATTCATGTGCAGCCGCTGATTGAAAAGATTGGACAGCGCCTACAAGGTTGGAAGGGCAAACTCTTGAACCGCGCGGGGCGGTTAACTCTGGTAACTTCGGTGCTATCCTCCATGCCGGTCTACCATCTGATGGTATTCCCACTAGCAGTTTGGACGAGAAAATAGATTGATAAGATACGTCGCTCCTTCCTTTGGAAAGGTGAGGAAAACGCAAATGGCAGCCATTGCTTGGTTAACTGGCCGACTGTTAACAGGCCGAAGGACTTGGGCGGCCTTGGAGTTTTGGACCTTGACAAATTTGGTAGAGCCCTTCGTTTGCGCTGGTTATGGCAGGAATGGAGTACTAACAACAAACCTTGGTCCGGTCTTGAAACTCCATGTACCGAGATGGATCGTCTGTTGTTCAACGCATCCACCACAATAACTATTGGCAACCGAAAGATGACAAGGTTCTGGCACCATGCCTGGCTAGATGGAGAGGCTCCTAGAAACCTGGCAGCACAACTCTTTGAATTAGTACAAAGAAAAAACAAAACAGTAGCACAAGAATTGACAAACAACTCTTGGATCAGTGCACTACAAAATAAAATAACAACTGCCGACCAGCTTGAGGAATTGGTCTCGCTTTGGATTCGAATCCAAGGAGTGCAACTAAATTCAGAGCTCGAGGACTCGATCACCTGGAAATGGACAGTGGATGGCATTTATTCAGCGCGGTTAGCTTATCGGGCTCAGTATATTGGATCCTTTCGGAGTTTCAAGACAGACATTATCTGGCGTGCGAAGACTGAAAACAAGTGCAAAGTGTTCGCCTGGATCCTCATCCAAAATAAAATCCTAACGTCTGACAACCTTGCGCGTCGAGGCTAGCCACATCAGACTTCACGTGTTCTTTGCAATGGGCCTTTGGAGACCGGCCAATACCTATGCTTACTTTGCCCTTTTGCCCAGGCAATTTGGAACCAGGTACTGTCTTGGGAGCAATTGGCCCTCCCCCAACAGACCAACCCTGCAAATAATGTTTGCATAAGTGATTGGTTGAAGACAACGGCAAAGATGGTGCACAAGAACCAACGTCGCGATTTTAACGGCTTGGCGATATACATCATGTGGAATTTGTGGAAAGAGCGGAATCGGCGCATTTTTGAAAACAGGCTCCAATTGGCGCAACAAGTGGCGGAGAGAATAAAAGAGGATCTTGTATTTGTGCTATACAGAACAGCGTTTAGAAACGCTGCATGTTAATTTTTTAGTTTGGGGGAGAAAGGGGGCACATGAACTGGACCGATGTTTTTCGCACTTGTTAGCGTTGATCCTCTCTTTCCGTTTCGCGGCTGGGGAAGCCGCGTTTTTTACCTGTTAAACTCTTTTCTTACTCTCTTAATTGAAAGGCAAAGCTCCTGCCATTATGTTTAAAAAAATATATACCTAGAAAATATTAATACGAATGTCCGCAAGGAAGCAGTAGCGATCCACATATTCCGAATGCTGCGTAAGACAGCACGCATCACGTACAGGTAACTTGTTACTGCGCTGCAACTGATTACTAGTTTACATAAAATCTCTAATGTGAAGTGGCTTTATTACTAGAAGCACGCACATCCCTTTTCTTCAACATGTTTAACAGTCAAGTTTTTGAATCAATTTATGCTGTTTAAGCAGTATCCATGATCTGGGTGAAAATAATTGTTTCTGGCGAGGGCTCTGTCGTAGTGGTGTCACTGTAATTCTCTTCCTACAAAAAAAAATCTGGCGCAAGAAATTATTCAGCTGCATCCTGTTCCGAATTAACGAAGAGACTTCATTTGCTTTCTCCTTATGTATGTTCCCAATAATTGACATTTTCTGTCTACATACACACCCAGGCCTCATCCTTGCCCTAGGAGCCGGAATTGGAGCTGCTCTTCTGTTTCTAGTCCTAGGAACGATGTTTCTAATGCGTAGGCTCAAGGAGTGAAGGAAGAAGAGTCTAAGAGAAAGATACTTCAAGCAAAATCGTGGGCAGCTACTACAACAATTGATATGTCACAAGAAAGATATAGCTGAAAGAATGATTGTCACACTGGAAGAGCTAGAGAAAGCCACCAACAACTTTGATAAATCTCGCGAGCTTGGTGGCGGAGGACATGGTATAGTATACAAGGGAATTTTGTCAAGTCTACATGTCGTGGCCATTAAAAAGTCCAAGATTGTGGTACAAAGAGAAATCGATGATTTCATAAACGAGGTTGCCATCCTTTCTCAGATGAATCATAGAAACATCGTGAAGCTTCTTGGATGCTGCCTAGAAACAGAAGTTCCTTTACTTGTTTACGGGTTTATTTCCAATAGCACCCTTTACAATCATCTTCATGTTGAAGCTCCCGTATCATTATCTTGGAAGGATAGATTGGGAATCGCAGTTGAAACTGCTAGGGCTCTCACATATCTCCACTCATTTGCTTCAATGCCAGTAATACATAGAGATATCAAGTCCCTAATATTCTTCTTGATGATAATTTAACAGTAAAGTTGTCGGATTTTGGTGCTTCAAGGTATGTTCCGCTTGACCAAACAGGTGTGGATACAACTGTGCAAGGAACTTATGGGTACTTGGATCCTATGTACTGTACTGAGAAGAGCGAGCGATGTCTATAGTTTTGGTGTTGTTCTTATAGAGTTGCTTACTAGGAAGAAGCCCGTTTCTTACAAATCCCAGAGGGTTACGATCTTGTAAATCATTTTGGAACTCTACTATCTGAGAGGAACTTAGATCACATACTAGATCCACAAGTTTCCAGAGAGGGAGGTGGAGAAGTTACTGATGTCGCTCTTTTGGCAGCAATATGTGTGAAGTTTGTAAGTGCAGAGCGGCCAACAATGAGACAAGTGGAGATGACGCTGGAAGCCATCTATGAGGCGAAAGTGTATATATCGAGTGACATGTCCAATGATGATTCTGAGGAGAATTACCAATTGAATGATGTATCTGTTGGAGGAACAGATTTGATACTATGAGTAAAGGCAAGCTAGGTGGTAACAGAATAGTAACAAAATCATCAGCCTGCCCAGAGATTGCGCCTCCCCATTCTGCTCCATCACCAAGCAACTTGCACTCGCATCAACTCGTTGATGCTGGAGTGCTCACGTCTCAGCAGGGAGGCCGCAGGGAGGTTCTAATGCATGGGCAGAAGATGGGGTCTTCGTGGTAAACCACAAACATCTGGGGACTCAGCATGAGCAGAGAACCAGTCCGCAAGCTGATGGTGATTTGTTGCACGCGCTCGCCCTGAATTGACACTGTTGACTTTTTACTCAAACTTTGATCGAAAATACTTGTTCAATAAATTAGTTGCGCACTAGAGAAATCTGGATTTTTACCGCTACAACTATATGGCTTTGCAAAATCACCCCATCAAGATGGGCTTTGTAAAATTGCCACTTACACATTGACACAATGATTTACATGCCATTTTCTCTCTTTAATTCATTTTTAATACTTTATTTATTTACTGGTAACCGATGAAGGTGTGACCAAAACAAAGATGACCCTATGTAGTACGGGTGCGTAAACAAGTTGCAGAGTAGTCTTGCATTAGGCTAAGATTTAGTGAATAGCTAATTCTCCAGGTACCTTATGTCTACAAATTGGACCAATGCTTACATGGATTCCTATTTTTTTTTAAAAAAGATCTGCCTTCAGTGTTTTTGTTTTAGAATGCAGCTCTCTCTCTTGAGTGACTGAATTTATATTACAATGGTTGCATGAAAAATGGTGCAAAGGCCGTGTGGCTCTATTACCATTCGTACTGTGCTGCAATGCAGAAAGAATTTGAATGCAGGCATCTGATAAAGCTAGCAATAACATATGAAAGAACGAAAAAAATCGAGGAGAAATCTTCATCCTTTGAAGCGATACAATTAGGTTGTGCCAAATGGCATATATGTATATATCTCACTTTGGCTATTCATTTTTCCGTTAAGTATCTTTGCACTTTCTGCCATGCAAACCCCTTTTGGGTATTCTGCAAAGTCTTTGCCGGTGTTCTCCAAAGCACCATCCTTTTGGGTATTTTCATTTGGAGACGAATCATATAACAAGGAAAATGTGGCTCCCGATGACAGTATTGATTGGCTGCAAAGAAACGATACGTACGAGAGGCAAAAAGTCCCTATAGCTATAGCATACCAAGCGAAGAAAACCATTTCTCCTAATGAATTTGTGATGAAACCTGCAAGTAGTAGCTTGTACTGTGTGTATATATAGCCTCTGAAATTACAAGCACACAGTCCATATTTAGAGATAAACTTATTTTCTAAACATGTATACTATAACCATTATGAAGATTTGATGTCAGACTTGTTTTCATTCAACCTGGACACCTAGTTGGCTGACAAGCCAGAGGCTTTCTGGGATTAGAGTTCTTTTCCTTTCTGTATGGAAATGTATTCGTGAGAGGGGCAAAAAGTACAATGTAAATTCTCTGATCAACCTCAACTTGGAGGAGGTGAAAGTATATTATATAATGGTTAAGCAAACTGATCATCCCCTGATTGCCTGCTATATAACTTGAAAACTATGTGTATATTTTCCCAATCAATTGTAGAGATACCAAAATTAGTGTGATGTTTGTATACAGGCCCAAATTAAATGTGGAATACACCTTACAAATAGAACCTACAGTTGGGTTGATGTGCGCCCATTTAGCCTGTTGGGTTTGGCCCAATCTAGTCATAGTTTGGGTCATATGGAAGGCTCTAGATTTTTTTAATGAAAAATGTGCTCAGACACGGTCGCAAAAAATATAGAAGGCCCTTAACTAACCTGATGTTTTTTTTTGCAGTGATCGTCACGTTCCCTTTGTTTCCCCCTTACCTTAGCTCTGTTCTTTCTTTCAAAAAAAAACCTGTAATTTCCAGATTCTACCTTTTAATTCACCATGAACAGTGCAAGTCGATCTGATCTGGCACAAAGACACACAAACTGCGGCTCCAGGTCCAGGAGCCGAAAAAGTTTTTAAATTAATGGTGATATGTTGCAACGCCAACACCGACGCTTTGGCCGAGTGGTTAAGGCGTGTGCCTGCTAAGTACATGGGGTTTACCCGCGAGAGTTCGAATCTCTCAGGCGTCGTTTGTTTTTAAGATTTTTTCTTTTGCAGAATCGTGCCACGTTACATTTTTTTTCTGTAATTTGAAATCTGGGTGCTAAGAATATTAAAAATACATAAAAATAAATTCTATCCCCTTTTTGTAGTTGTAACGATCCCCCCAAACTCCATGCGTATTTTTTTAGAATAAAAGAAAACATTAGCAGTGTCATATCAAATTCTTCCAAAAAAATAGATTTAATTAAATCCAATTATTTGAACGTGTTTATGCTGATTTAAAAATGAAGCTTCTGACGTGGGAAAACTTGGTATATTATTTGATAATGACTTCTCTACAGCTGGCCGTATTCTTGTCAGTTGGAAGGGCCGGCTGTATCTACCGTCTGTCCAGAATCTCTATTTATTTCTAAAATAAGGATTGATTTCTTGGTTTGTTTTGGCTTTTGGTTTTATTTCGTGGGCCGAACTGGTCACTCTATCCTATGCGTCTGATTTCCACGATGTGCGCGTGCCCTTCAATCGATGCAAACCAGCTGGGCTACTGGCCCAGTGCGCGCGCGAGGCAGAACAGCCCGCTAGCAGAGCGGCCCAGCTCGCTAGGCCAAATTTCCATCTGGCCCAGCACGCAGACAGCAGACAACTGTGCAAATCGAATGCAGCTAGCAAACACCAATACCTTGATGAGATTAGAATTAGAAACGAGGTTGGGTTCTATAAAAGAACGTGGTTGTCATTATTTTTTGTTTCTAGAAACTCTCAGGCTAAAATTTAAAGAAGAAAATATCTTAATTCAAAATTCAATGGTTGTTTTAACAAAGAGTCATGTAGAGATTTTTAGTATAATGATAAATATAATGGTAGAAATAAAAATTATTGTTAGTTTTAAATGTAATCAATATTTTACTGTGGCAACGCACAAATATTATAATCCCTCCGTCCAGAAATGTAAAGTATTTTGGTTTGTCCTAAGTTAAAGTAGTCCAAGTTTGACCAACTTTATAGAAAAGAGTAATAATATTTTGAAAGTTAAATGAGAATAAGTAGATATATTATGAAATATATTTTCATAATTTACTTATTGGATATGTTAGATGTTAATCTTTTTCTCTATAAATTTGATCAAAGTTAGACTAGTTTGATTTAGAATAAAGTAAAATGCCTTACATTTCAGAACGGAGAGAGTACTTCTCTTTCTCTACCGTGTCTAATACAAGCAATGATTTTTTGTCCGTCGATCGGAATCCTAATCAGAATTCGGAATCTGGACAAATCAATCAGAACTCGGACAATCAACGCCTCGCACGGGTACGAAGCTACCTACACACAGAGTGAAAGACCATAAAATTTGATAGTTCCATATAGGCTCTTGTAAAATTTGTATTACCCGTAGTAACATTTGGGTACTGTGCTATCTCTACTATTTTTAAAGCAAACAATGATTCCTTGGTCCGTTATTTGGAATTCTAATAAAATAATATGAATGTTAACCGAAACTTAGATAAATAGACCAGAATCTCAATTGGAACCCGGACAATCAATACCTCATACGGTCATAACATGATGTGTACATAGAGTGAAAGAGTATAAATTTGATGATCTCATGCAGGTGCAGGTAAAATTTATATTAGCCGTAGAAACACATATGCACTGTGCTAGTCCAACAAAGCATTTAATCGGGTTGAACTTTAGGTGGGCCCCATTCCCCTCCGTCGCACCCACCCCCATTCCCCTCCCCTCCTTCCTCGGCAGATCCGCCGCCCGCGCCGCCATGGGTCAGTGCCCCTCTGCGCCTGCGCTGCCGCGAGCCCCCGCCCCCGCCGCCGTCCCCTTCACCGGTTCTCTCCGCGACGCCGCCGCAGCTCCTCGCCTCCATCGCCGAGGCCGCCGGCGGGGAGAACCGCACTTCCGACCTCCCCGAGGGCGAGGAGCTCCTCGCCCTCGTCTTCGGCCTCCTCGGCTCCGGCGACCGCAAGCGCTGCTCCCTCGTCTGCTGCCGCTGGCTCGCCGTCGAGGCCGCCTCCCGCTTTCGCCTCGCGCTCGACGCCCGGGCGCCGCTCCTTGCCGACGAAGCGCTGCCCCGCCTTCTCGCGCGCTCCCCGGCCGTCTCCAAGCTCGCGCTCAGGTGCGACCTCCTCGGCCCGGGCGCTCGCCGCCGACCACCTCGGCCCGGGCCTGCGCCGCCTCAAACTCCGCTCCCTGCGCGCGGTAACCGACGACGTGGTCGCCGCGCTCGCCGCCGCCAACCTCCGCAAGCTCGCCGACGTCTCCTGCTACTTCGGGGCCAAGGGAATCGATGCTATCCTTCGCTCCTTCCTCGGATTTCTGGTGGATTGCGAAGTGCAAAGCCTGAAGCAGAGGGGGATCGATGCAGACGAAGGTTAATGCTCCTCCCATGGTTGTGTTTTATGTGGATCTTTTGCACAATCACTCCAGCGAATTAACTGATTGGGAATGCATTTTTCTATGGACTCTTTTAGTGGATACTGAAGCAAATCGATAATTGGAGGTAGGCGCAGACCAAAGGTGAGTTCTCCTATCAGGGTTATGGATATTCATTCCCCGTTCACACTCCCTAGTCTCTGAATCACATGATTTTTTGTTTGTTTTTTGAATTGGTGAGGGAATTGAAATTCGAAAGGGCTCAACTGGTTTGCACTGATTTCTCAAGCATCTGTGGAAGGCGTTGAATGGTCTGATCTGCCCAGTTAGGGTTTGAGAGCCCATAATTTTTAGTTACATTTGTTTTGTAATATGTGTGCTGATAGTACATGAATATGTGAATCTGATCTGTGTTATTGATAGTGTTTTGATAATCTGGCAAAAGATAAGGGTTAGGGAATTCTAGAACTGAATATTCAGTTTTGTAATATGGTTTTTCAACATGCCCGTGGCACCTTATTGTATTTGTATCTCTTAGTTTTGCTGCCTTTTTTATGTGTTCAGCTTAAAGGACCATGCCATTAGGCAAATATCATGGACTTGATTTAGCCAATAATATAGGTAGGAATCAGGCAACAATATTGTTCTAGATATGCAATAATATCTCATGCTTTTATGCATTATATCTTGCAAAAAAGCACTTGCAAATAGTATTCTGGTGCTCATTTGTGTTTCCTTTGTTTTCAGCTCAATGATCTGAATGCTTCACTTCTGTTTTAGTTAGGCACATCCACTACTTTTTTCAATCTAGTTGTTTGTACTGCACCATACAACCTAGTAACGCATCAGCTTGCATATGTTAAAGGCAGTAAATTTGTTAGGAATGATTGTTGGTTTGCTCTGTTAAGTCTCTATTTATAACTCCAACAAAAAATTCCAACATTTGTTACCAGGCAACATTATGAACGGCTTATTTTAGGCCTGCTCGGCTGCTCCTCCGAAGATATCATTGTTTGCTTTTAACACTGCCTTTCAACTCTTTTCAGTAATTCTATAGCATCACCATCAGATCTTTCTTTTGTGTGTATTCTGTTAGTTTTGTTCCGTTGTTTCTCTCACCGATAGATCATTGATGTTCGTATCATAGTTGGAAATTAGGCAAAATGATCTAATTCATTAGGCAATAATATGCTATTAAATTAGGCAAATAAATATACTTGAGTAGGCAAATAATATGGTTCTGAATTATCAATAATACAAGTGTGCTCTACATCCATTCTATATTAGTAATTTTATATTTTGCATTCTATATTGGATAAAATGTTCTTTATCTCTGAAAATGAATAGTTTAGATTGGGAAAGGAAGCAGAGCCTTCTGTCAATTAGTTATTAGACAATGGCCTGTGCAAGTAACTTATAACTTGTACACACGCTATGTTAATCTAATTTAGAACGCGTACACAGATGGTGATGAACTTTCAGAGCCTGTACACTGAAGGAGAATTTGACAGGTCTTTGAATTTTCTTACAGGAGCAAGTGCAGCACAACATATTCCTGTCTCGTTGTGCTCTGAGGGAACATATCAAGAATATTGAGAAGAAATGTGCTACTGCTCTACAAGAACCTCCAGAGGCATTGCGTCTGCAAGAATCATAATCAGATAGCACATGCATCTGCATCATATTTTTAGTTTTTTTCCAGACACTTACCTTTCATTTTCATTCATCTGTTTCAATTTGCTAGTGGTGGCTGCACGTCGACAGTGGCCGGAGAATGGCGACCATGACCTCTCCGATGTTCTCTCGATCCTCTCGGTGACCTCATAGCGCCAGGTTAGCACTCTTATCTTCAGATAGACTAGCGCATGAGAACAGAGGATCTTAAACTTATGAAATGCTTAACTGATATCATTAAAATGCCTACAGAATATTAATGAAAATGCTTATGACATTAAAGAGCATTCAAAAGTACTGACCAGCCTGTTTTCTTTTTCTCTAGTCCTGTACTGATATATCATATTGCTAGCTGTTATTTTCATTGGCATGGTCCAGTATAATGCTACAAGGTTACTATGATGTGTTTCTTTTATTGAAACTACTCGTAACAGGAATGTAAAATGCTTAAGTAATGTTATTAAAATGCATACTTAGTATCAACTAAAATGCTTATAATGTGTTCCTTGTGATATTATTAAAAAAGTTTCCTTTTGTTCAGTACGGATATGTACTTGAATAGTTCTAAGAATATGGTCCTGCCCCTATTTCTACATTTGTCCACCCTTTTCTATATCTCCGAAAAAATATGGAAATAGGACGTGAAACAAGTCAAGAGCTCAGGATTTATATGCATCAAATGCTTTCATAATTTTCCGTAGACATTTTCCTTGAACTTATTCATCTGTTTTAACTTGCTTGTGGGGCTAGGCCTCAACGTCTGCCAGACCACATATTTCATCTTGGCAACATTTGCTGAATCAACTAACAAATTATTCATTTTAGTTTTGCACTTTTGCGTTCTGATTTAAGCATTTTCAGTGTTACGACTATCTGCCATTTGTTTTCGTTTTCTATTGATCAGTTTTCATGCCTGGTGCTTTTGTTCTATAGCACTTGATGTTCTTTTGGAGAAGCATTGTGATTAATTAATGCAGATGATGCTGATAGGTTAGGTAATAGTTCAGTTCTCAATATGCAGATGTAGTATCCAAGTTACACATTCTGTCACATGAGCAAATCTTAGCACTGTGATGACTTTTTGTAGTGCACATACAAGCTTTGCTAGATTACGAGGTATATATATTGCTGAATTAAATCACAAATATACATGTGTACTCAGATTAAGATTAGTATTTTCCTTAATTAATTATAGATACACTAAGTGTTCTCATTGTGAGTGCTCTTTTTCACTTGCAGTTTGAGGCCCATGTCTCCATGCCTAGAAATGATGGTTCTCAACTTTTTAGAATTATGCTATCAAGATGTTAAATTGATCTGTTTTTTGACTTGTGAACTAATGTATTTTTTATTTTTATATTTCTCTACTTGGCCTTCATTTTAGTTCTACATAGCGGTTTATCGATTGTAGGCAACTTATACTAAACAAACAAGCATTTTACCCATTGCAGTCCAGCATTTTTGTGTTTTTTTAGCATATTTTCATATTCACAAAGATTAGGTTCCAATATATTGACAGATAGAAGCATTTTCTTTCTAAATCAACTGAAGTATTTATCTAAATAGGAACCTCGGAAACTGCAGTTCCCAACCAAGACGTCCATTTTGCTTATTTATTTAAATATTTTAGAGCAGTGTGATTTGGTTGATTTTTGGAAATCCTACACTTGTTCTACCTTTTGCCTTGAGCATTCATCCCCTTAGCCTATTTTTTATTTTTTCTTTCACCATTTTTCTGAAGTATGTTTGATGTGAAGTATGCAAATAAGTACATCTATAGTGAGAAAAGTAGATTATGTGTCTAAATATGTACTTCATTAGGCAACTTGTGCTAGTAGATAAAACACAATTAATCCATTGTGGTTCAGCATTTTTGTGTTCTGAGTTTAGCATTTCTTTATTCCAATTTAAAAAACTCGGCCTGCGGGGTGAAGAAACCCCCGAGCATTGAATAAGAGAAGACCTCTCACGCAGGCCGAGAAATCTTTATTCCAATTTAGTATATTTTATATACTAGATTAGGCAACAACATGGCTCTAAATTATGCAAATAATATGTGATGTATCGCTTGCAACATATGATCAATCATTGGAGAAATGGTTACTTTATTTGCATATATGACCTGTTAGTCAAACATGCTCTGCTTGTTTTGATCGGCTACTGTCAAATTGCTGAACTGAATCAGAAAACATACTGGCATGATGGTGTTGGACCTGTAGAATACCAAGGACCTGAAGAATTGGACAAACAAGTTTAACATAAAAGCCAAATCCAAATTGCTTCCCGCATGGTTGAGCAAAATCAACCAAACCGACCTGCAGCTACAGTTTAGTAGCTACTCATTATTTGAAATGCCCCATTTACATAATTTGTGTATGGTTATGATAGGTTATCCATGTTCTAATTTGCTTATAATTTCTGAAAACTTTGCTCATAAGGTTTCAAAAATTTACTTACAGTGCTTTTGTGAATGACTATTATTAGTGAGGCAGAGTAATATTTTTAGTTAGGCAATTTTTTTGGCTAACAAGCAAAACAATGCATTTGCTATAGGCAATTTTTGATGACATTTTTCTTGTGTGCCTCTTGATTATTAGGATACACAAGCTAGTTCTTCACCTCATCCGACTTATTTTGTTCGTTTGCCTTTTTCATATGTGCTATATGCTAACTGATTTGGTTCTTTTTTTGTCATTGTATGGCAGGTCATGAAAGGAGCTAATCAGTTATGCAAGTACGAAGATAACGTGCAATTGTGGTGATGTGCTGGTAGATCTATTTTCTCTGAGATGCCTGCGTAGCACCATGAGTCATGAATGTTCAGTTTTGCCTGTGATGTACCTTTGGATTCATAGAGGGCGAGGCAAATGTGTCCGTCTGTGAAAATAGCCAATTATAAACCAGATTGTTGTTCTAAATCATTTGTTGTATACCTAGCCATATGTACATTCTAAATAAATATTGCATGTTATGTCCATGCCATTTTTGCAGTACTGTATCATCCGTGACCGTACTTCTAGACTGCAGTGTCATTTCTTTTATCATTTTTCCAAAAAAAGAAAGCACATAAAAACCAGATGATTCGGATTGTAGAAAGGGATAGGCCGTACGGCCGGCCTAATTTACGGCCGGCTGTAATAGCAGGGTCCATATTATTTTCCCCCATTCCGGGCGTAGCGATGGTGGGACCTACTAGGCACCTTCCTCCTTTGCCCCTGGACTTCCAGAGTATTCCGAGCCAGCACCGAAGCATCCAGAAGCAGCCGCCTCCTGCTCTAAAAAACCTCCCCCCCTTCTCCGGTCATCCTCCCCGCACCACACAGGCAGACCACGCGCAGATCCAAACGCGACCCGAGCCCGACCAAACCCTAAGCCCCGCCTCCCCCTTCCCCTCCGCCTCCGCGCGAGCCATGGCCAGGTACGGCGAGGGCGACAAGCGGTGGATCGTGGAGGAGCGCGCCGACGGCACCAACGTCCACAACTGGCACTGGGCGGAGCGCGACTGCCTCGAGTGGTCCCGCGCCCGGCTCTCCGTGCTGCTCGCGGGCCTCACCGTCCTCGACGGCGAGGGTGGCCTTACGCTCCGCACCGTCGCGCTCGACAAGCTCGACGGCGAGGCCTACGTCAACATCCGCAAGGGCAAGGTCATCCCGGGGTACGAGCTCTCCCTCACCCTCTCCTGGGAGGCCGAGGCCGCCTCGGAGGCCGGCGCAGCCAAGGTCGCCGGCGCCGCCGAGGTCCCCTACCTCGCCGACGAGAACGCCGACGAGGACCCCGACCTCCGCGTCACCGTCCGCGGCGATGAGACCCCGTTCGCGCGCCGCGCCAAGGACGCCTTCCTCGCCCGCGGCAAGCCCCTCGTCCTCGAGAAGATCCGCGAGTTCGTCGCCGCCATGGCCAAGGGCGGCCCCGCCAAGGACGAGCTCGAGTCAAAAAAGACTCCCGGGAAGGCTGCCGCCCCCGCAGCCCCGGCGGCGAAGAAGGAGGAGGCCCCGGCTCCCGCGCCGGCGGCGAAGGAGAAGAAGGCCAAGGGGAAGGACAAGGAGGGGTTCAGGACGATTGAGATGACGGAGAAGTTCTACTGCCGCGCCAAGGACATATATGAGATCTTGATGGATGAGAACAGATGGAAGGGGTTCACGCAGAGCAATGCGAGGATCAGCAGAGAGGTTGGAGGGGAATTCAGCCTCTTTGATGGGTCCATCACCGGCATCAATGAGGAGCTGCAGGAAGGGAAGCTCATTGCCCAGAAATGGCGGTTTGGGAGCTGGCCGGACGGCCTGTATTCCTCGGTAAGTTTCTCACACGATGGATGCCTAATGTATCCGTGCCAACAAGTCATTTTGGTATTGCTCGGGTGTGCTCAACCTTTACTGCATATAAAAACTTAGGATGTCGAAAAAAGTAAATGGCCATAAGTTATTCACTCAGGGATTAATATTCGTTTTGTCCAAGAACAAATAAAAGTTTGATATGCCTAAGCGGGGCTGATGTTTGCTAGGCATGGTAGCTTCCTCCCGTGTGAACTCAAATTGCTAAAATCAATAATAGGATGTGAGGATTCATGCCAATGTTCACTTTGTTACATGTAGCCAAATACATGTAACAGCAAATATGTCTCACCTTTAATTGCGTGGTTTTAGTTGTTCAATTTGCGTTGGTACTGGCAGTAGGTACACAATTTCCAGCAACATGTATTAGTAATGGAATCATTCAATTTTTATCAGTGAGTGAACACTTTAGGTTGCTGAAATTTCTGCTATGAATAGGGGTGAGGGTCACCAATTCAAACCCTTATTTGGCTATCTGTGAATATATGCAACATCGCTGGTTAGTGCGCCCTATTTTTGTCATGAGTTAATTATGAATTGAGCATTTTGTTGAAATTTGTGTACGCAACGCCACCCTATACTGCATTATATTTGTGGGCGCATGTAATTTTGAAAGTAGTATTGTTGGCTTTGTCTTAACTTGTATTTTGTGTGCTTAACAAGCTAAAATGTTTTCACTCTGTTCAAGTGCTGCTGTCTGGCAATTGCTGTATGTCTTTTCTTTGGTAGATAAAATAGTGTGCTTATTGGACATGGTGTCTATAATAGTAACTGTGCATGCATGGATTACCTTAACCAATTTATTTTCCTTGTCACCTCACTTTGTCGAATGGAACTTGAAATGCAGGTGAGGTTGGTGTTCGATGAGCCTGAGTCTGGAGTTACAATCATAAAGCTCAAACAAACTGATGTGCCTGAGGAAGACAAGTATGTTTTCATTATTTATTATGCCATTTCCTGTGCATTTAACTTCAAATCTGCTAAAACTGTGTATCTAGTTACTTATAATATGTTGCCCTTGTGCTATTGTAGGTATGGTAATTCAACTGTGGTGGAGAACACAGAGAGGGGCTGGAGAGAACTCATTTTCCAGCGGATACGTGGAGTGTTCGGTTTTGGGATCTAAAGAAGTGCCGATACAGCCTGAAGCTGGGTCTCTAATTTTTACTGAGTTGGGCCTTGGATGCCATAGTTATCCATGTTTTACTCACCCAGTTATTCTATGTTGTTAAAGGGCAAAACTCAGCATACCATGGGGGTTAAAAACATCTGTTATTCATCACGCTAGAATGCGTCTGCTTCATACTCTTGTTTGTTTGGTAAACATGATCGTGTTGTGATTGTGTGTCTGCCAGTGTCACAGGATGACACGAGTCATGGACCGTAGATAAGGAGTGCCGTGGATTGAAGTTAGGTTTATGACTGAAGTATCGGATCTGTATTCGCTTCTTTTCTCCAGCCTCATTTTCGATCAGGTATAGTGTCATTTGTGAGTTGTGACAGATCGGATCAGAGGTTGAGTACCCACCACTTGAGTACTGCTGGTAGGATTTTAGAAGAAAAAAAAAGAGTAAAACTTGGCACAACCATATCTCATTGCTTTCTCGCAAAAATTTTGGTTCAAACTCATTCTAGTTTAATTTATATGAAAATGGCAAGTTTTGGGTGCAGCTGTGTGATAGACGACACCTGCAATTCTTCATCTTCGTACGATGCTTGTAGATAATCTGTCCATTTTCAGCATATACGTGCTCCTACATCGGCAGCAGAAGACTAAAAGGGATGCTTCCACGGTTTGAGCTCGATGACACCTTGTTTCCACAAACCACAATTGATCTAGCGTACTGGAGGAAAAAAACTCACAAAGTTCAAAAAATAAAGGCAAAACCACAATTGCACTTCAAAGCAAAGCAAGGGCAACAACGCAAAAACCAAAATTCAATAGGTAGACAAATTGAATCTGGTGGAACAGATGAAATATAATTCAACGGACTCATCAAACGGGGTAAGAAGAGTAAACTAGCTGGGCTTTCCAATGGGCTATCTGGGCCTAAAGCGCCACAGACCAGGCACTCGGCCCTACAGCGAAGGACGAACAAAATAGCCCGCCCGCTGTGAATGGGACCTAGGGTTAGAAGAAAGCTTGGCCACTATATATAACCAGCCCCAGCCCCATGCCCACCTGTGCCTCCCCATCGAGATCTCCTCCCCATATCAACTCCGCCGCCTCGCCACTGCTGGTGCTGAAGCTAGATCGCCGCCGCGGCGGCGTCCACGCCCTACAATCCTCATGCCCATCCCTCTCTCTCTCTCTCTCTCTCTCTCTCGTTGCGGGGTCGATGACTGGAGATCTATTGTTCGTACCATCTGATTCTCTGATGCATACGATTTGCCAAATTTTCTGAGGCCCCAGATCGATCTCCTCAACGCTGCTCGCTGCATTTTTTTTTCTTTTTGTTGTTTTTGATTTGGTAATTGGTGTCGCCGTGGTTAGGCTTCTTTGTTGTTTTGGTGTCCCCAAAGGCAACAAATTAGAGTCTCTGATGCGCTTCTTCCCGTAGCGCATTCAGCGCTGTACGTTGCCGACAGCGAGCTCGGAATAAGTTATCATGCATTCGCCGTCTTCTCGTGCGGCTTGTGCATCCCGATGTCCAACAGTTCTCTAGCTGTCTCGCATCAATGCGATCCTTGCAATCGAAAAACCCTTGCATCTTTCTTCTGTTGAGATGTATGCAGGCTCTTATTTTTTTCATTGTTACTGGACGAACGCGTTGGTCTTGCCTCACCTGCTGGTTTAATGTCAGAGAACAAGTGCAAAAAAATGTCTCCGAGAACGGACAGACATTGCTGTGTTGGGTGATGCTCTGATGAACCATGAACGATTTAAAATCACTATATTTGTGCAATAATGTTGTTGGCAATAACTGACTCAAGACTATGCACCACGGTCACTACATGTCTGGTAATTTGAAAGCTAAATCCAAGCTGTAATCTTTTAACTTGGTACAAAATTTACACTCCCGAGAGCTACATTTGTCTCAAATGTTATTCCTACTCGATGGCTGAAGCAAAATCCTGTGGCTGACTGAATCTGCGGTCTACGACCTTGGCAATATCTTGCCGTTGTACATCTTATCAAGCAACTGCTTGGCTTCTGGTCGCCGGAGGAGTCCCTTGTTGTTAGGCAGCCCAGTTCCAAGACAGACTGGGCAGACCAGCTTCCCTCGGCCTAATGATATTAATCAGTAGCATGATAAACTTTTAAAAAATGGTAATACAGAAATTTGTGAAATGTTTGTAGTATTTGAAGTATATTCTTAACAAGATCAAACAGCTGGAATTCAATGGATATTCATCTGTTACTGAGTAACCTATCTTCTGTATGAACAAACTACAAATGTTCCATATGCCACAAAGGCAGAATCGATTGACAATTGAAGGCGAGAGCATACCATAGCAATTCGGGCACTCTGTGAATTCATAAACATCTTTTGCCCTCTTTCTGTTGAGGGCCTTCCATTTTCCTGTGCCACCGCACATATCACCTGAATCCAGCCGAAAGTCAATTCACTCCAAGAAAAAGAACCACCATTTGTAGTGTTGCCAGAACTATACTCCATAAAGTTCAAAAAAGAGAAAAAACTTGCTACACAGTAGACCAATATTATTAACTCAGCTGTGCAAAAAATAGCATTCGAACTCGCTTCTTTGTTGGTTCTTAATAGAATTTAACCAATCAATTGATGCGGGTACTTGAAGTGAAACGGAAGTGCAAAGCATGACTCGCTGTATTTGCATCTGAACGACATACGGCAAGTTGTTAGCTATTCCAGTCAGCAAAACTGTTGTTTCTATAATTCTATTATAGAAGGTGGGTACTCTATTGATATGATTGCTGATTTTCAAGAACGCAAATCTTATGTAGTCAATAACTGATGAAGTCATTCAGCATAAAACAGGAACACACAAAGTGATTAAGTGATGCGAGACCCTTACATATCACAGCACCGCTGCCATTGCAATTTCTGCAAACAGCTTTCTGTATCCCAGACTTGTTTGTCATGTCTGCGGCGATTCCGTTTGGTGTACAAATCGTTGGGCCTGTTGCACTGATTAGGGTTACAGCACCTAGGCAGACGAGACATTTTCGTCTTGAAGGTCTAGTTTCTTCATCCTGGATAACAGATGGGGCATTACAACACTTGGAGAAAAGGGAACTCGATAAAATGTTGCTGGAAAGGAATGCCAAATACCATAAGACAGGTGCATTCAGTACTGGGCTTACGTAACTGCTTGAGTGAGTAGAATCAGCTCACTCAAAATGTAGCCCAAAGTTGTATTCCTCAATGGCAAGATTTTGGTTGTCAAATGTCACAACTCTGGAACCAATATAATGGGTACCACATCTAGAACTATGAAGACAGTATATGTGGGACCTTTGTAGTTTCAATTTAATGCATCCATAGATGCTTCTTAAGCTTGTTACTCTAAATGAAACAGAAAATCAATTACGAGAATCTAAAATGCCTAAGGGATAACTTAGCTTGAACATAACAAATGTTGTTAGCTTGAACATTACAAATGTTGTACAGGCTACTGCAATCAGATACATGCTTAGCGAACAACACGAATTGGACATGAGGAGAGGGAAAAACTCACAACCTTGCCCTCGGACATGTCTCCACATCCCTTTGCATCATCACCTTTCGAGCAACACCTGGTCTGAGGTCGCACTGAAGCACAAACATGCCAACAACTGAAAGTTAGCCTCATCCGCCATCACCAAAGTTAACACCGCAATATTTCTCCAAGAAAATCATTCCCCTAAAATAAGCAGAATACTACGGTTTACGCAGCAGCACGGAAACAATGCTACATGCTGGAAATTAGCTGCCCAAGAATGAGCACTCTCCGCTAGAGCAAGAAGGCTCACCTTTATTCGTCCGGCAGGCTCCGGTACCGACGGCGGAGGCTCGACGGCGCGAGAAGAATTCCGGGGAGAGCGGTGAGGCCGGCGAGAGGAGCGAGTGGCAGCCGGTGCCCGCCATTGCCACCCGGCTCTCTCCGTCGCCTCTCGCTTGCTCGGCGTTGTGCGGACGAGAAGAGGAGCGAGCGAGCGGATGCGCTGCTGGAGATTGGGGGTGGCAAATATCTGGCCCGGTTCGGACCCGACCATGTTTGGGCGACCGGGTCCGGCCCAGCCAGGTCTAGTTCGGCTCAGACCCAACGAGGGCGAGCGCCCGAGCCGAACCCAAGTGGCCGGCGCGGCGACCACGCGGAGTCGCGGACGCACCACTCGCTGGCGCCTGGCGGCGCCGCCGGCGAGCCATATTGTCCGCGGGCGGCAGCAGGCGCCTGGCGGAGGAGACGAGGCGGCCCTTCCGGCCCGCGCCGGACGACACCAAGCCAGTTCTCCGCACCCGGTTCGTCCTCCCCGCTGACCTCGATTCCCCGCTTGTGCGGTCGTGCTGGTGCGCTGAGGATGGCTGCTCTGCGTGCAGATCTCGCGATCGTGCTGGCGCGCAGTCTCGAGTCTCAACTGGATCCCGGTTGGAGATTTCAAGCAAATCTTAAGAAACTGAAACCTGAAAAGCAGTAGCTGTTGCGCTTACAGCTTAAACAACTTCATTTTCAAGTTCAGGTATGCAAAAGCTTTACAAGTTACGATCAGAGTTTTGAGCTCCAGGGCACATCAATTAGCTCCCTATTTCACAGTACACAAATATCTCACACTGGGCAGAAATATTACCAGCACTCATAACAGGATCAGGCAAAGTAGGTAACAAACTAAAGGAAAAGGCAGGCAAAATGCAGTTAAAGTTTGCTGTAACCGATGCCATCCTACTGCGGAAGCGAAGGGAGAGCTAATGATACAACTAAGGGTGATCAATCAATGGGAACACTCTGGGTTCTCGCTGATGTCGATTTGGTGTGATTCTTTTTTTATCTTCTTCAGCGTCACGACCACGTCGCTCATCGACATCCTTTGATCAGGCAATTCACTTGAGCAGAGCAAACCCGGCTCAAATATCAGCAAAAGAGAGGCATTCATGCCACAGGTAGAAGAAGTATCTTGCAGCAGCTGATCGTCCAGAACACAGGCAAGGTCAGCAGGACATGCTTGGTTAACCCACTGCCTAATGTTTAGTACTCCATCGAACATAGGATCTGTGGGCCTCTTTCCAGTGAACACTTCAAGAAGCATGATTCCATAGCTAAACACATCACTCTTGCGCGATGCCCTTCCAAGAGATCCATATTCTGTTCAACAGGTCAACAAGAAACAATTTAAGCATGGTCGATCAACATAGAAAACCGACTATTACCAATAAATATTACACAAGAACTAAATTTAGCAAGGTTATTGAGTGGCAGTACCTGGTGCCATGTACCAACTGTTCCAGGCATGCTTGCAGTGATCATGGAGCTGTCATCACCAAATAGCAACTTTGCGATGCTGAAGTCTGCCACGTCTGCAGTCATGTCCTCATCAAATAGCACATTGCTGGGCTTCAAGTCACAGTGCAGGACCACCTCGCGATGTTCATGGTGCAGATACTCCATTGCCATTGACACATCCAACATGATGTCCAGTCTCTTGAGGAACCCCAAGTGCCTCCTACCTTTACCATTGGGCATGTACTGAAGAACCAGTGCTCTGAAGTCCAGGTTGGAGCAGGTGTTCACTGCCCTTATCAAGTTCCGGTGCCGAGCCATGCGAAGCACATGGCACTCAACATCAAAGGTTCTAATGGCCTGTTCCAGTTGTATGTCTAGAACTTTTATTGCAACCACCAAACCAGTGCTCAGTTGGCCTTTGAAAACTTTTCCGAAGCTCCCAGCCCCCAACAGGTTGCTAATGCTAAAATGATCAGTGGCGCGAACAAGCTCATGGTACGACAGCAACCTATGGCTCATAACACCTCCCAGATCAATGGCAGAAACTTCAACTTCTCCCATGTTCTTAATTTTCCTTCTGATTGTTAGGTAAAGGCAGAGAACAGTAGAACCAAATGCTATGGTGACACCAGGGAGGAGAAATTTCAGGAAGTGTTTATTAGTAGAATGATACTTTTGAGGACATGGCGAAAATCCAAGATGTGGAACGCCACATAGCTCAGCATTCCCAATCAGAGATTGTAGTGTGATGTTTGAGAAAACACCTCCCTAAGGTATCTTGCCTTGTAGCCTATTGAAGGAGAGGTTCAAGGTTGTCAAGTAGGTGAAATTGGCAAGGAACTCGGGAATGGTACCAGAGAGATTGTTGTAGGAGAGGTCCAAAGATGCTAAGCTAGTCAGCTCTTGAAACGAGTATGGGATCGAGTTCTCAAATAAGTTGTGTGATAGATTTAGGTAAGTGAGCATCCTAAGTTGTCCAAATGATTCGGGGATTGAGTACTCAAACAAGTTGTGTGACAGATTCAGATGAGTGAGCATCCTGAGCTGTCCAAATGATTTCGGGATGCTTCCATGCAAGAAGTTGTAAGAGAAGTCAATCGTATTTGCTTGTTGTAGCCCACTAACATCAGTTGGTAGCACACCGGCAATGGAATTGTTACAAAGATTTAGCTGGACAAGTTTATCAAGGTGGAAAACTCCTCCCGGTATTGTTGAATTTAACTGGTTATGGGACAATTCGATGTATTCTAGTTGGCTAAGATTGCCAATGCTATCAGGTATGGAGCCAAACAACTCGTTTCTTTGGAGAAGCGGCCTTTGCAAGCTCCTGAGCATACCAATTTGTGATGGTATAGGGCCAAACATGTTGTTGCTAGAGATATCAAGGAACCCAAGATTTTGCAGCATAGAGACATATTCTGGAATTGCTCCTGTTAGTTGGTTGTTAGAAAGATCTATCCACTCAAGATTGCTCAAGTTTGATAATGTTGATGGAAGCCCACCTGTTAGCTTGTTAGAACCAGCATAAAGCCAATGTAAATTTACTGACAGGTTCCCCATAAGGTCATGGAGCTCCCCAGTGAAAGAATTATCATGTATGTCAAGGACTATCAGCTGTCCAAAATTGGAAAAAGAGGACAAGAAATCAAGATTCCCCTCTAATTTATTCCATGAAAGGTAAAGCCTGTTCAAATCTCGGATGTTCCCAAGTGATGCTGGTACTGAGCCAGATAATTGATTTGCTTGTAGATTTAGAAATGACATTTCAGATAAATTTCCAAGAGAAGTTGGAATTGAACCTGTTAATTGATTGAATGCAAGGTGTAGATTCGAGAGTTCTCGCATCATGCCTAATCCTGTTGGAATGTCTCCAGTCAAGTTGCAGAAAGAGAGTTCTAGTAAAATAGACCGGTGAGATTGCTAAGAACAGCTGGGATAGAGCCAGTAAGGTGATTTTCAGCCATGTTAAGATAGGTGAGATGTGGCAGTTGAGCTAACCATGTTGGCACAGTATCAACGAAAGAATTGGTAGACAAAGAGATGAATTGCAGGTATTGGCATGCTGAAAGCCCTAATGGAATCTGTCCTGCAAAATTGTTCCGGCTGATGGAAAACCACCATACCAAAGGAAGCATGAAACTTTGATTGCTGGGAATTGGTCCAGTCAGATTGTTATATGCAAGTTCCAAGACTTGCAACCTAGACATGTTGTAGATAGTTGCTATTACCATGCTGGAGAGCTGGTTTGGAGAGCTGGTTCTTTTTCAGGATCAAGAACTCCAGCACAGGCAGGGAACCCACACCTTGTGGTATCGGACCTGATAGTCTATTTATTCCGAGGTTGATGTACCTCAGGGAAAGAGTGGTATTGAATAGATACAGTGGTATAGTGCCACTCAGCTCATTCCCTTTCAGAGAAATATTCTGAAGGCTGTGCAGATTCTGCAGCAACTTCATTGGGATCTGATCTGAGAGGATGTTGTTACTTAAATCAAGAAATTTGAGACTTGTGAGGTTTCCTATGCTACCAGGAATGGCACCAGACAGGCCATTTCCACCAAGAAGGAGATATCTAAGCCTACGTAACCTACCAAGATCGGTAGGGATGGAGCCAGTGAGGTTCGTATTTGAGAGGTCGAGCACCAAGAGGAAAGAGAGGTTACCAAGGTGGGGGGCGAGCTCCCCTTGCAGAGGCACATCTGGCATCGATAGAGCCATAACACGCTGCCAGCGTCTGCTGCACAAGACGCCACTCCAGCTACAGAAAGACACATTGGTCGTCCAGTTGCCAGCAAGGACGCCAAGAGGATCAGAGAGCTGGCCTTTGAAAGCCAGCAGTGCAGCAAGGTCTGTGTCCCTGCCATGAATTGAAGTAGAGGCATCACCAGCTGCTCCTAGGGCTGACAGTGAGAAGATCAACAACAACAGCGTAGCCGAGTAGCTTGCAGTGGCCATAGAAGCACGCAAGAGAATTTGGTCAGAGAGAGACGGGTTTGTGCAGTGGCCAGCTAGAAGCATCAGTCTTTATGCAGGATTAGGAAGATTCCTCGAACTGCATGCAGACTTTCAGCATATTAACATTGACTGGAATGACACGGCCCAGACTGCCAGACATGGCACTGTAGGTAGGTGAGTGTACCGTATAACCTATGTATTGGCAAACTGCTCTCCTTGAATTCATTCAACAATGGCTGCATCATCGGTTTCATCATCTTCATCTTGTCCTGGTGCAATTTCTGTTTTAAAAGCATACTCATTCTCATCCAATGTGAAAGGTTTACAGAGGATCTCATTGTCCTCTGAGGTATACGCTCAGCCAGGGCAGCCCCTTCTGTATATCTGAACCAATCAGTAGTTTGTAGTAAGCGTGGCTGCCTAACCACAGGAATTCAGGAATTTGACAAAATTGAAGTCACGGGAATAGATAATTACTTTACGGGAATGATTTGAGGTCTTACCACTTCATTTAATTATGCATGCAAGTTGTTCCAATTGCACTTCTATCCAATGAACCGGACAATGACTTGGCAGACAGGATAGGTAGCCCATGGTAATTTCCAAGTTGTAACACATGCTTTCAACACTGAAGAACGTTCTATGCTTTCTAATAAGCAACTTGCAACATGTGCTTTTCCGTTCTGGCTGCCCATTTGTTGGCTGGTAGTCCATTAGGATAGGACCCCAGGATAAGCACAATACTGCAACAATGAACAAATAAGAAATAAGTCCGATACTTGACAACAGGAGTGCAGGACAGTATTGCTTTTAACAAATAAGAAAGATACTGAACTGGTATTAGCATAAGCTTGGATATGCACCATTACTTTGAAAAATCAAGTGTTTTTGCAAAGGAAAAAAGAAGAAGAATCAATTTGACAGATTTTGAAACATATCATGCACAGAATTGCTGTAAATCATGAAAGATATTTTTATGTGCAATCTCTCTGTAACCTCACAGGCTTTTAACTGAATGGTGTACCATTTTATTTAATGAGTTATGGCAAGATGTACAGTAGGTCATTGCTTGGGAAAAGTTTATTGAGCAGTCGGTCTATTATCCTTTCTTGTTCAATCAGAGGAAAAAATATTGTGTTCTGGACTTCTGGTATCATACAAAGATGGCGTTTCTTTCCTTTAGTTCACAATTGTTGGTCTTCTGTTGAAATTATCATTAATGCTTATCTCAAGTTCTTGACTTGCCGTCATTCTATAAGAAAAGGTAACGGTTATTCAAAAGTCATTTCTCAACTAGTACTATTCATCCAAATGTTACTACCATTGCCCTGTCTCCGACCTGCAGATGCAAGCACAAGAGACATGGCTGTCAATAGTCTGATGGCATGCATGAAAAATAAAAACCAGATGCCATGTCCGAGCAGCGATGCATTATAGCATTACTTCATGGAAATAACTTGAGTAATTGATTTCTTATCTCTCGAGTAATAATGCATGCAAGTTGCTCTATCTCCCACATCTTCCCAATAAACCAGACACCGATTTGGTGGCAGCTGGCCGGTAGAGCTCATGCTTTTCTCCGAATTCCAGTGCGCGGTCTCGTCATGGAAGAAGGTTCCATGCTTTTTGAGCAACTTGTGGCTTGTGCTTTCTCATAGAGATTCAAACCCTTTCTACACGCATAAAGAAACGAGTAAGTTGGGGGCAGCCAGGCATATGCTTTCACATTGTAAACTGGAAAGTAATTTTCAGTCAAGAGGCGGCTACATGCTTTTTCTTTAATTGGATATTATGCTGACTAGGAAACCCGGCCACTATATGCCTTTCGGTCATAATTTGCAGCAAAATTTCATGAAACGTTTAGTCACGGGGAGGGAGAAGCAGGAATGCCTCAGAAGAGATAGTGTAAAATGCGCAAAATTCATAATTTGCTTAAAATAACTCAAAAAATCCACTGCGGTTCATAACCAATAATAAAAAAACATCAGCTGAACTAGTCAAGCTGCCAGCATTCACGAATCGATTCGCCCAACTCCAAATTCCATATGATTCAAGTACGCATTTGCTTGTTTAGAGGGGAAAGGGCGCAAACAAACTGCAGGGGAACACGCGGTGCACTGGTGCTCCTCGTAGCCAAAGCGTCAAGCGCTTGGTGCGCAATCCGAACCGGCGGCGCCACGGACCGAGACGAGTGAGCGAACAAGCAAAGCGAAGATGGTGCCGTACGCGCTTGCCGTGTTGAGGAGGGACGAGGATCTTACAGTGCGGAGCCCTGCGAGGCGAGGAGTGGAGCCCGCCGCCGTGCAGCCGCGCCGGGCGCCAGAGCTCGCGCGCAGCCAGGCCAGCCCACCAGGAACTTGGAGGCCGGATGTGGCGGCTTGCTCTGCACCAGAACTGCGGCATTCTGTGGGCACCACGCTCCCTCGACGCGCCGGCCGGCGCAGCAACGGAAGCACCTCCCGAGAAGCTCAGGCCGTCACGTCAGCTGTCTCTTGTGTTGCAGATTCGGGATCCATCGCCTGAACCTGAAGAGGGGACGCTTGCTGTTGGGCTATTTCTTTATTCTTTTCGGCCAATAGTTATTGCCGCGTCCCGCAGATAAGCAGCCTGCTTCGCATGATAAGATCGCACTTTTTCTCCGTGGGCCGAGGCTCATTAGCAACAAAAGAGGATAGATCACATACATACATGTGAAGAGGTTAACAAATCATGATGTCAGCCACATGCATGGAAGTTCCAAAAAAATATAACTATTAAACTGAGTATCTAAATTAAATTCTGATTGCACCATTATCTTTCTTATGACGAGATAGATCACGTTTGCCTATGTTGCATGATATTTTTTTAAAAAAAATTTAATACTCAATAATGAATTTCGGTTCGCGGGAACAAATATTTTAATAACATGAACAAATGATTATTTTCTAGAATAAAAAATTAAACATAGCGAATAAATAATAATGTACGATGAACAAAATATTACACATCACGAATATTATTCGTGTTTAAAATATTTATTACCAGATTCCGCAATTAAGTATTTAGTACTGAAAAAATGCTTTTAAAAAATATTGTGCAAACATAGGCATGTGTGGTCTTATTTTGAAGATCTTGTCATAAGAAAGATAATGATGCAATCGAAATTTAATTTAGATGCTCAGATTAATAGTTATAGCTTTTTTTTTGAATTTCCATTTATATGGGTGACATCATCATATTTATCCTCTTTTACATGCGAAGATTCTCTCTGATGTTTAACTGAAATCACGCTAGGTGTTCACGGTGGAAATAGTTCCATAATTAGGCTGATAGCAGCCCATCTAATAAATCTTTCGGAGCTCATATAATAAATCTTTTAGGTGATAGTTTTTCGTCCATCACCACCTCAAGTGACTATAGCCGCACCCGGCCGCGCGCAAGGGTACTCGGAGCTTGGATCTGACGGAGTCTCGCGCGGCACCGCGGCGAACCAGCGGAGGTCGGTGGCGGCGGCGCGGACCTCGTCACTCGTCAGGTGCCTACTGCCAAGTCGCCGCTCGCCGGCCCCCATTTCGTTCAAAAAGAATATTTACATATAGACCCCAAATTCTGCAAGGAACATCAATATTAATCCATTGTCTGCACATACTCTAGCATCCAGTCAAATGTCGGAGCGACGGAGCGTTCTGCACATACCGTCGCCGCTGACGTCAGGATCCTTGATGCAAATGTCGGAGCGTTCCGAGAAACAAATTTCCAGGAAACGCCAAATGTTGCTGCTGATTAAAGCCTTGTTACTTTTGGCCCGACATGGTCTGGAATACCTGAAATAATTCGGTCTGATTTAAAATAAGATCCAACATAAAATTGTTCCGAACAGGGGCGGGCTATTACACGCCTTTCCACCTCATCAACCTCAAGGTTCGAGGAATCAATTCAGACCAGAAATTGAAGCAGTCCGGGATTGAGCGAGAAGCGTATGATCCATTTAATCTTGGCTAGGGCCTTGTTTAGATTTATTGCCTAAACTTTTTTTGAAATATAATCTTTTCATATTTGACATATTAAACATAGACTAATTACAAAAACTAATTGCAGATTTCGTCCGTAAATCGCGAGACGAACCTAACGAACCTAATTAATCCGTCATTAGCACATGTTCAGCAATTTATTATCTAATCACGGTCTAATTAGCTCATTAGATTCGTCTCGCAATTTACAGACCATCTGTGTAATGCAATTTTTTTTAACTACATTTAATACGCCATGCATGTGTGCAAACATTTATTTAGAATTTGGAATTTTGGATCTAAACAAGACCTAGGATAGAAAACAGGCCTATATTGTAAACTGTGCTGCCGAAGGAGGCCTAAGAATGTTTCGGTACGGAGGCATTGCTTTTGTGTGCACGGCATGGATATTTTCATTTTCAGTAGTGTGTATCTACGGATAACCTAATCAACCCCATCGAGCATTCTCGTGGGTTAGCGGTCTCAGGCAGCTAGCCCGTGTTCGAATTTCACTTTCTTCTTGAATCAAAGCAGGGGTGCAGTCTGCACCTTCCTGTCTGGCTCTTTTGAGTGTGGATTTTTTTGCGCATAGGGGCAGCTGCCCATGCCATGATCGCACCACACATCTAGCATCTTGCTTTGGGATTGGTGAGCCAAGAAAAGGTAATGCGTTTGCTAAACGAGCTATGGAAACAGTAATTGAGATAGCTTTCACGTGCATGCCGTTCCCTTTTGTTTAAAAGTTTGGAAACTTTAATTCGAAACATCACCTACCTTTTTTCCTCTCGCGTCAGCGGATGGCAGGTCTCCCCACTCAACTTGGTGCGAACCGCAGCAGGGCATGTGCCCATGCACTCCCGCAAAAAAGGCTGTGTATGATTCAAATTATTTCGGTGGGCACTGAGATTATAAGCGAACAAGTGTTGCTTGCTTTGATGGAACACTGGTTCTGTTACAGATTGAAACCTTTACCAAAAAATTCAAGGGCCAAGCTTCACAGCTTAGGTACTTGAAGCTCAAAGATCCCATCCCCGCCGGATGTATCGGTCACGCCGATGAGCTGAGCCCAGCTGCCGCGTCGTTTGTGAACGAGACGACTCCGTTCGGTCATAAACTGAAAGGTTCAGATTTTCATTCTCGTATCAAACGCGTGCTGTCGCAAAAGCAAGCTAGACGAGGTCCGAGAATTATTTTTGGAACATACTTACATTTGCATGAGAACCAATTGTTGGAAACATATCAACAATTGCATGAGAATTGCCATATCAAGAATTTGACGATTGGAACAATTGCATGAGAACCAATCTCCGTTGTTGGGAACGTATCAGCAAAAGTAACGATGATAACTTCAAAAGAGTAACAATAACAATAACACCAAACCGACAATATCTCGTATCTTGTTCCATTAGTTGGTACAAGAGACTGCAAGCTGTAAATATCAGCTTAGGAGGAAATTTGGAAACAAACAAAACAACTGGATCTAACAACAAATATACGAGGAACAGATAGACGCAAGGCCATGTTACCGTGCTACACACATAGCAACCAATTTTGCCAATGAAAAAAGGGATACAATCCACAAAGAGGAACGGAATCGAACCAACAGTTAGTTCTAACCTTCAGCAGAAAAGTAAGAACTTTACTCATGAAAGATCAGCATGGTTCTCGGGGAAAATCTCGCTTAAGAATCGTGGAGACTCCATCTGCATCTTCTTCTTCGGGAGCAGGCTGCAGCACCGGCCCGTGCGAACCACTCAGCAATTGGCCCGAGCGCCGGGGACGGGCGCGGCACTGGGTGCTGGTCCGTATTGTGTGGACGGGCCGCGGCTCTGGCCGCCGCCCCTATGCGGCGCGGCCCCCCGTGCGGCACGGCTCTGGCCGCCGCCCCCGAGCGGGCCCCTAGCGGCGCGGCCCCCGTGCGGCACGGCCCTGGGTGCCGCGCGGACGGACGCAGCCCTCGTGCGGCGCGGTCCCCCGTGGCTGGGGATGGGTCGTCGGAGAAGGAGAGGGGCCGCAGAGGATCACCGGAGCGCGTCATCATGCGTCAGGGCTCTCTGCACGATCCTGGCCGGCCGGGAAGCCCGAGCGGATGACGAGCAGGATATGACGGGTGTCGGAATCGGTGTAACATAGCCCGCGGGTGGCCGGCCGACGCCGCGGCCTCACGCTCCTGGCCGGCCACGACGGGGAGAGGCGGTGCCGGGCCACGGCAGGGAGGTGCGGTGCCAGGCCGGACAGCCTTGGCGCCTGTGCGTGGGCGGGAGCGCTGTCGGGCTTGGGACAGACGGCGCTGGCGCAGCCGGCAGCGGCAGGGACGAATGGCGCTTGCCGGTCGGGGCGAGAAGCGGCGGGATGCGAACCAGAGACGGGCGAGGGCCGCAGCCGGGGACGGCCGGTGCCGGGCCAGCCGTGGCAGGGACGAGCGGCGACTGCCCGTCAGGCGGGGAGCGGTAGGAGGAGAGGCGGAGACGGGCAGCGGCCGCGTCAGGCCGGTCGTGGCCAGGGACGGGCGTCGCCTGGGCGCGACGGCGGGGGATGGAGGTCGGAGCGGCGGGGAGGTGGCGTGGCGCGGCGGGTAGGATTTCAGTGGGGGGTGCAGGTGCAACTGCTTCAACCGCGCACCACTACGCACACTTGTTGCCACTACCTGCTGCAAAGCTGATCGCTGCCCACCCTACGCGGGTACAAGGCGCGCAGGACGCTGGTAGCTTAAGTGCTGATAATGCTGCCACAGCAGACCAAATCATCACTAATTGCATCGCGTTACTTACGTCTACTTTACACGCGTCGCCTGCTAAGTCTGTGTGCACCTGCCCCTATGCGCACAAAGTATTTATCGTTTTTATAATCAACCCATCTACTATCTCCGATCGTACGGGTGAGGTGAGTCGTTGATCCTGCTGCTGCAGTGTTCGCGTCGTAATTGAAACCTTGGGCGACGCATCGTCAGGGACTCAGGGATGCCTTCCAGAAAAACCATCGAGGGGCCGTCGACACTCTGAAGACACAAACCAATGGTGAGCGCGCCGATACAGGCTAGGATCATGCAAGTTTGTATGGGCACAACTCACACCTGCTGCCGTCTGCTAGGGCCGGCCGGGGGCGTATGGCAGCTAGTACGTACTCCGGCACTCTGGCATGCAGTGCCCACTAAGGTGTTTTTTCAGTTTAAATTATAAGTCTCATCACATCACATATTTAAACACCAATCAGAATTACTAAATGTAGATTTATTATAACTATAAGTCTCATCACATCACATATTTAAACACCAATCAGAATTACTAAATATAGATTTATTAAAAAAACTAATTTTATAAATCGTGAATTAATCATGAGACGAATCTATTAAGACTAATTAATTAGTTCATATTTTGACCATTAATTGCTATAGTAACCATCCGCTAATCATGTATTAATTATACTTAATAGATTCATCTTAATAGATTCGTCTAGAACCCTAATTGCAACTTATCCAATTAATTTTATATTAGATTGGTATCTGAATACCCGAATTAACATTTGAATATTCCATGTGACAGCAACTTAAAAAAGGTCAAACTAACATGCCAGCTACTACTACATGTGTGCAGACGTCTCAGCAGCTATAGCTACGGTACAGAACAGTGGTGGTGGTTGCATTGAGCCGCGCGATGCCGCCTGATGAGTCCGCCGCAGGTGCAAGGCCGCCGGCCTGGGCTGATCTGTCGCCTGGCACGTACGTACACTAGCTACTCGATCGCAGTGTACGTACGTACGTACGTTGCATCCGCGCCCTGTACGCCTGTGTCTGTATGTACAGTACGTGCAGCAGCAGCAGCTAGCTCTGACTAGTGTGCATGTATTTCATCAGTTTGTTGGCGGTTTGCGTCGGCAGTTCCTGACCGCCCTGCAGCGCTGTGCAGGGGCACAGCAAGCACAGGCCTAGCCGCCGGTTTGGCCATCCACTCTCTCTCTCTCTCTCTCACTTAACCACACAAGCCTTACAAGTTCGTTGAGAAAGTTTGACATGCTACGTGGGTTTCTGATCATTTACTGTCTAATTACGCTTGCAGGATTTTAACTGCATGCCTATAAAATAACTCCTACGCTATATACAGACGTGATGAGCTTTATATTTTGGCAGTCAATTTGATTGAGACAACAGGAAGACATAAGGTCTGTTTGGCTTAGCTGTATTAGCTTCTCCTAAAACGGTTCCTGAAGCAGCTTCTCCGGTGAAGCTGAAACTATTTTAAAAATTATTTGACGAAACAACTTATTCATGTGGAAGCCGGTCGAAGCCCCATTTTCCGGCTTCTCCTCCCCAGTGGAAGCCGGAAACAGCTTCACTAGGTACTTTATGGATGAAGCTACTAGCAAATACCCTACCCGTGTGGCATAGTTTCAAGTGAAGCTTTCCGTGAAGCTATTCAAGAAGCTGAGCCAAAAGGGGCCTAAGCATGATTCCAGCTTCAGCTTTCTCTATATCAGCACTGACCAGAGAGAAGCTAAACATTTGGGTGGCTGGCCTCCCTCGCTCCAACTCCTGGCTCCTCGGAGAAGACGAAGCTAAACCTATAGCTAGCTGCAGTTAGCTAGGCCAAAGCGACACATGGCATGGCACGCTACGGTACACACACAAGGAAGTACACACGAGCATGTATAGGCTAGAGCTACAAGTTCGCTATTCCGAACTCGACAGTGCAAACAATCACACATGTTGCACATGAGGTCGATGTGGACCGTATGCATACGGAATTAAGTGGTCATACACTCATACATGTGATCGGGTACGGTTCTGCTCATGTATCAGATTAATTGGTTGGTTACATGTACAAGTAGGAGCCTGGATGTCTGTGTGGCCCTCTCTTGCTCAGCAGCGTGGTCCTTTCTTTTAGACTTTTGGGCATTTGCATATATGATGCTGCTGCTGATGATGATGTTGTTGTTGTTAAATTATATTTATGTACAATACATGATGAAAACAGATGTACATACATAATATACTATGATGAGCATAGGCCTTTTTGGGCGGGCTTATTGTAGCTTCAGCTTCACCTATTTTGCATAAAATGAGGCACCGTAGCGTGAAATCGTTTTATAAGTTGGGATAAAAATAAACTTAAAGTAAAGTCGGGTGAAGCATTTTTTCTAACTTCACCGGCTTCGGCTTTACCGGTGAAGCCATGTTGGGAGAGCCCTCCCAAACAGCCCCATACTAGGAGATGCATTTATGGTCTTATGGATATATATGAGTGTGTGAGGTGTGCTTGTGGGCAGGGGTGAAGCCAGGACAGAATGAACCCTGGTGCCCATTCCATTGCATATAAGAAAATTAATATAATTTACATGGTAAAATTAGGTCTACTAATAGAAAGAAATTTTTTACCATGGTGCACGTGCACCAGGGAAGGGCAACATGGCGTTGCCCCTGCTTGTGCGCATCATCTTTATTGTGACAATTAAATTGAAGAAAAAGGGGGGCTAGGGATCGTTGGACGTTGCACAAACATTAATCCACCTATACAAAATATAAAGCTTCTTGGTATCAAAAAAGTAAAGTAATAAATAACACGAGCATCAATCCTATTAAAACACAGTTTCTGCATGTGCCATATTTTCACATGAAGTTCAGTATCCGTTAGCACCATGTATACGTTCCTGCTAGACGTAAGTCTGGGAGCGGCGTTGTTGGCAGCTAACATTACCAACCCGATGGACTTGACAGAACAAAACTCTCAACATGAATACTGTTCATGCTTGGTTCACTGTTTTATATATATAGTCTACAAAGTTATTTTACGCCGAGTGTATGTAAATATGTAGCACATTGCCTCTCTATCAAAAGTCAAATATAAGGATATACATGTTCGAAAATATTGAATGCTGATTTCAATGGATTAATAATATTAACACAAAGTTTGACTTAAAATGTAGTAGCATAGATCAACATGAAATGCAATAGCTTTTGTACTACTCTATTTGCTGCACCAGTTTTCAGAAAACTATCGCCTGATAAGAGAAGTAATACTAAATGGATTTGTTTATTAACCGA
The DNA here is from genome assembly GCA_032594955.1 of Panicum miliaceum. NCBI lineage: Eukaryota > Viridiplantae > Streptophyta > Magnoliopsida > Poales > Poaceae > Panicum > Panicum miliaceum. Next base: position 5,794,068 of record CM064064.1, read on the forward strand.
TCAGGTGTAGTACATAATAATAAGCTCTAAATATATTACGACCCAAAAGCTTCAAAGTTCGCTTAATTGGCTGACTTTCCCATATAATGATGGATGGTATGATTATTCTACTGCCGCCGCTGCGCTCTTTTTAAGGAATATGCAATTATTGAACAACAGCTTTCCAGCCTTTAACTTAAAAGGCAGATTGCAGTTTTTGTTGGCATCCATGAGAATAATTTGCATTTGTATAAAAGCGCTTCATATTATATATGTTTCAAAGGACAATGGATAAACCAATTAATAATTTCCTAATAGCCATTAGCTTCATAATAGTTGCTACATCAGAAAAATGGTGTAACAAAGGATATTAAAAAAAGAAAATTTACAAAATCGCATTGCTTTCAAAGTAAATTAGCGACCATTTACCACTCAAAACATATCATTAGCTCCAGCGTATGCATCCTAGATGCGACTAATAACATTCAAAATAAGCATGCACATATATTTGTCCAAATGTATATGTACATTAGTACCAATGTTATTCCCCTTCAATTCAGAATGAATGAAATTGTTCAAGAAGCAGGCAGCGCGGATTTTAGGATTAGCTAGTGGTTTGATCATTAATCAATGGTCAAATGTACAAATCAAGATAATAAGACTATTTATTCAGAGCTACTGGGAGTGATGATTAAAGGTTTAATTTGCCATCCACCATTTTCTCAAACATGTTTTCAGAATAAGCCAGTAAGTCGAGCTAAACATATAGTGCCGCATGCTCTGAAGTACACTGATTATTTTCACGGCTTAGCAAAAGAACCGTAGTTTTTGGTTACAAAAAAAACGAAATCTGATCCACACTGAAGAAAGACATGGCCTTCAAATTTAAAATGGTAGGAATGGGTTTTGGAAACCAGTGCATGCATATTTGAATAGCAGAGTAATATCTGTAAATGATGCAGGCAGGTTAATTGGGTGACCAGGATTTCTTCAGAGGAACTATCGGGCCCAGTTTACCAAAAACATGCATGTTAGCTGCTACTGAAAATGCTAGCTCAAACCTTTCAAGAAGAGAGGCTGTATGCATATGGAATTGCGAATCTAATCCGGCAAAACGTTATTTCAAAAAAAAAAATCCGCAAAACGTACGTATGCTCATCGATATAAGTTCAGGAGCTAGAATTATAAATTGCTCCTTCGACCAGCTCTAGTACTCCTTTATTTTCAGTCCGAGATTTCAGCAAAAAGAACCCCTCAAGAAGAATTGAACAGCTTCAAATAAAGTGCACATAATAAACGGCTGGGAGAGTTCATATTTTTCTTATCATCACTTGATTGAGCGTCCTAATTGGTATTGTAGCTGAACTGAATACTTGCAAGCATGAAAGAGGAGGCCAAAAAAGAGGGCACTCGTTTTTGTTTTGTAAGAAAAGGCAACGATTATAAGCCTGTCACCGACCGATCGACGGTCATTTCCCGAGACTACAAGCTCAGATCCAAACTCACATTCTCTTTACGCTCCGGCGGGGCGGGGCGCTTGTTGTGAGGCGAAGCCGACGATGACAACGAGGAGGTCGACGGCGAGAAGGGCGCCGAGCCAGCTCCTCCCACGACCACCGGCTCCTCGCCTCCGTGCACCGCCAGCGGCGGCGCGGGCTCCTTCTGCTGCCGCGCGGCCAGCGGCGTCCCCACGCCGATGCCGGCGCCGGCCGAGGGGAGTCGCCAGAGCGCGGGCGGCGGCGTCGCGACCGGGCTGCCGTTGATCGGCTGCGAGATGGACCCGGGCCCGCTGTAGTACCTGCCGCTTCCGGCGGCGCCCGCCCTCGCCGGGTAGTGCGGCGGCGGCGCGGCGGCGAGGCGGTGGTGGTGGTGGTACGCGGCGAGGGCGGCGGGGTAGAGTTGGGCGGGGTCCATGACCGGGTGGTGCGGGTAGTAGTACTGGCCGTGGTGCATGGCCAAGGCGGTCTGGAACTGCGCGCGCTTGGCGTTCTGCCGCTCCCGCTTGTGCGCGTTCTGGTGCCCGCCCAGCGCCTGCGACGTCGGGAAGTTCCGGCAGCAGTAGTGGCACTCGAACTTCCGGCTGCCCCCTCCTCCACCGCTCGCGCCCGCCGCCGTCTCGGCGGCCGCGTCGTCCGAGGCGGCGGCGGCAGCGGGGGGGCTTTCCTTGGCAAAGGTCCCTTCTTTCGAGCCGGTAGTCGAGGACGCCATGGCGGCGTCCGGCGGGACGTCGAACCCGAACAGCCGGATACCCGCCGCCGCCCCGGCTCCTGCCGCCGTCGTCTCAGCCGCCGGCGGGTGCTTCTCGCGCGCCGACGAGCGGATGAACGGCAGCTGCGAGAAGGAGTCGATGCCCGCGGCCGGCGCGCCGCCGCTGGCGGTCCCACGCGCGGCGTCCCGCTCGCCTCCGCTCATCCTGTTATTAAATGGACCGGCCGGCACCGATCGACCTCGCTAGAGGGGGAGAGGGACCGGGGGAGCGGGAGCGGCGTAGGGTTAGGGTTTGATTGGGGGCGAGGAGGAAGGCGAGGAGCGGAGGGAAGGCAGCCGCTGGAGGCGTCCGCTGGTTGCTCATGGATTTGCGATTGCGGCTGGCTAGAATACTTGCAGGATACGGGGCAAACGGAACGCGGTGGATTGGAGCGGGCAGCAGCAGCAGTAGAGGAGGGGCCTCGCTGCTCTGTGCAGCGCGCAGCACAGCGCAGCTGTGGGGACGTCACCGTAATCGGGACCAGCTAGCAGCTGTGTTGGGGATGTAGGGTTGTCAACGCAAGTGTGTGTGTGTGTGTGTGTGTGTGGGGTGGTCCTTGGTCCTGCGTCAGTTTCGGGGTTGGGTTGGGGGGTGGGGCGCGCGTTAATCCGTGCGGCACACCTGATGCATGCTGAATGAATTCGAAATTCAAATGCTCCTATATGCATGTCGCCGTCATGGAGTTACTCCAGTCTTTCATCCAGGGATCATTCCTCCTGATTTATATCCTTGTTTCCAAATAAAAAAGATGAGGGGATAATTGAGTCGTTACTCCAAGTTTTTATTCTTGGCCATAATTAGTGGAAAATATCTCCGCGTAATAGTAGTAGCACTTGCTTCTGAATGGCATGAACTAACCCTTTGCACAGTACAGCTACATACTTGGCCATCTAAGTACGAACTAGAACGCGGCCAAGTGACTGGTTGACGCGGCCGATCCTGTTCCCGGGATCGATCGATCGATCGATCGGAGGGAAAAGACGCGACCTCCGTCTCATCGGTCATATATGGCTTGCTCGATCGATCGCAGTCACTCGCACACAACAGTGGACACGCCCGGCGACCCGGCAGTCCGGTGGACCGACCCGTCGCCACCGTACCCATCAACTGGAGGCTGGAGAAGTCAAGCGATCGGGCGGCGGCCCCGGCCCGGCCGACACGCCGCTGTGGTGGGGCCGCACAACTACAAAATTTCGTATATGTATCGGGCCAGAACCCTGGTTAGTACCGGTCAGCCTGACCGGTAGGGTCCTATAGTACCGGGTGTATCGATCGGTACTTAACAGTCCATCCACAAGTCACATAATTTTTTACACATAAATACGTATGCGCAGTTATAAGGATTTGAACTCACAACCTGGTTCCTTGCATGTAGTTTCCTTACCATGCCACCTATGCATCACATGTAATTGAGTGAGAGATGCATTCCTTTTGAGGTAACCCGTGGAGGATCATTTAGTACCGGACCAAGACACCGACCGGTACTTAAATGTCGTATTTTAGTACCGGCTGATGTTATTGACCGGTACTTAAATGTCGCATTTTAGTACCGGCCGGTATCTTGACCCGGTAATAAAATGGCTCGAAGTTGGCTCCAAGACAATATTAGTACCGGATCAAAATATACCCGGTACTTAACATTCGGTACGGATGTCCATCTTTCTAGCAGCGCCGGCCGTGTGGCGTGGCGTGGCGCCTCCCCAAGCTCGTTCGCACGGCTGCAGGAGCTCCCGGCCGCCACGTCTTCTCCGTCAAAACGAACCCCCCCTGGCTAGCTAGCTCCCGTAGACCCGCCAGCCGGCGGGCCGTGCGCCGTGGTACCACTAGTGCCCCTGCTCCCGGCGCGCGGATGGATCCACCCATCACGCCGGGCGGGCGGAGCGGATCGGAGACCGACCAGGAGGCGAGGCTACCAGCTTAGGCGCGCGGGTGGGGGCAGCCGTGACGACGTCGTGCCGGGGCGCAAGTGGTGGTTCGTGAAAGGGACGGATCGCGTGTACGCGGTGTCTGTTGCCGTCGTCGCCAGAGCTAGCGCGCGGTGTGGGTTCACGATGCGAGAGCGAGGCCGCGTTCGGCGCCGCCGCGGCGGGCGCGGGACGGGGCTTGAATTGGGTGGCGTCGCGGTCCGACAGCGCCCGTGTGATCTGATCGAGGGAGGAGCATCCCAGCAGGCAGCAGCGGTGTAACTAACCCCGGGAAATTAAAAAAAAAAAAAGAGTAGCAGACGAAAAGACAAACTAAATGACCGCTGATAGCAGTTGCCAGTTTCTTAAAGCTAAGCCTTCATTGTACTATACGACTATATGGAATGCCGAGGAATCCGCAATGATTTGCGGCGAATTCAAGCACCATGTGGTTCATGTGTTCGCATGCATGCATGCACTCGAGTACGCATGTAGGGAGGGAGACATATATACGTACGGCTACGGGCCCGGCGTGCTACTACGTCCTTGGTGTACTGCATGCATGCACATGCGGCGCCGCCAGGTAGGCCACCGGACGACGGAGCTGCCGAGAAACCGCGATGGGAACACCGCTGCGGCAGCTTGTCAGGTGTCACTCGATTAGCTTGAATTCGATCTACCATTATCACGCCTGGCGGGCGGGCCGGATCGGAGGCCGGCCGGCTGCTCGATCAGCTCGGTGGCGCAAGTGGTGAGCGGGGGTCGCCAAAGGGACGGGGCGCGGCGGCTGGATGGGTATCTTATCTGGTAGGGTGGCGATCAGCTGAACGGCCTCGATCGCCCGGTCGAGCGAGCCCCGTCGTGTCGCGCGCGGTCGGCCGAGCTAGAGCTGGATGATGGCTAGGTGATCGGGGGTCTGCTGCTCATTGGTCAAGCTAAGCTAGCTGAGGACATGGGGTGCTCCGACGGCGGACGGCCGGCCGGTGCGGTGATGGGACCTGGGAGGGAGCCGTTGGTCGTTGATGATGGCGTACATGGGCGGAGGACACTTTGCGACAAAGTACAGTGAAGTACCGAACAGTGTCGAGAAAGACGACAGGTTCCATCGGGCGGTTATTACTACCAGATGTGACCATGGGAAGGGATGGACTGCAAGTTGCTTGCTTGTCCAGCAGAGACGTCGTCTTTGGTGCTTCAATTTTCTTCTTTTTTTTCGCGAGAACGAAGGGCTTTATTGTTTCCTGACAGCTGGGTGGCATCGCAAGTTCAGTCGTTAGGTACTCGAAGGATGTGAGTGAGCGTTTAGTAATCATCTGATCCTTTTTTTTTTAAACTAGGCAGGAGCACTGCCGATGCATTTAAGAAGAGAAGCAAGCGGGTTCCAGGTTTACAGATTTATATTACATAATAAGCTGAAGCTCGTCTCGGGTGTGCCACAAGCCACCCTCCTCAGATTGATTTCCTCCTTGATCAAAAGCACCACCTGATGCGGCTGCAGACTTTGTGTGTTGAAAGACCCTTCTATTCCTCTCTTTCCAAATGTTCCACGTGGTGTAAGAAAGAATTGCTACTACTGAGCGCTTTTATGCTGATCCAGATGCTCCATGCTTCTGTTCCACCAAGCTTCTACACCTTCATCTTGATCTGCTGGTACCTGAATCACACCGGTCGTCCATGTGCTGATCAGGTGCCAAACATGCCTTGCAAAAGGGCAGTGCAGGCATAGATGCGCCGCTGTTTCAAACGCCTGATCACACAAAGCACAATTAGTATCACAAGGCCAACTCCTAGCCACAAGCTTGTCGGCTGTCAGAATTTTGCTTTGCACCAAGAGCCAAGCAAAGAATCTTTGTTTTCCTTTCGCATGAGCCTGCCAAACAGCGCCAGCATCAAAGGAGCAATATGTTCCTTTAGTTGAGCAAGATAAGCTGACTTGGTCGTGTATGCGCCATTACCTGTCCACTTCTAAACAATCTAATCATCTGACCCTAACCATGCATGCAGTGTGCTTTGTCTTTGCTAACATACAATAGTAGTCTTCAGGGCAAATGTGCCATGCTAGCTATATTTTATTATCACGGCTAGATTCTTGTAGGTACGTACAACACGTATACATTTTGTTCCATTAGACATTGTCAGACGCGGAGGCACGACCCTGAAGAATCTTCGAAAGGATAGGAGGATACTGCTGCCATGGTAGATGAAATTACACGAGGTGACCTAGCTTAGGAGTCTTTCTTGTCTCCCTTCAGATCCAGCTGGGTAGTGTTAATTAGGTGATAGATGTTACTGTGCAGTGTAATAAACTCTATCTCAGATACAAACGTATATATACTGCTCCATGGGTGCCGTGTACCGAGTGTACGTACGTACGTTAGGTGGCGCAGGGAGCTAGCTGTGCTCTGTAGACTGCCGTACGCGGCAGGTTCATGTGTGTCTGCATAGTCCACCTGTCTGTCAGTACGAGATGTCTGAATGGGTTCATTGCGAGCTGCGAATCACGACCTGTGACCGATCGATCTGATGTTTCCGCTCCCAGGAACCGGAGGGGCCGCCGCCGTCCTGCCCCCCGGCTCCATCCGGCACTGGAGCGCCGGCCGGACACTGTATCTTTCCATGGATCCGCGGCCGGCCGGCCGGCGATGGCAGGTGAGCGTCCTGGTGAGGATTCACATGAACGACGCGGCTGCCGTAACACACTCCTCTCTACTTCCCGGCCCGCTGTCATGTAGGTCGTCCAACGGTCGATCCATCGGATCGTCCTCCTTGGGCGTTCGCTCAAGTGGTAGATACGCTGTGCATCAAAACAAAGCCTGGTTCAGATGTGACGCATTCATGCCTAAAAAGTCCCGGGAACAGTCATACGGGCGCCGCCTAGGACGGTACTGAAGCTGCTTGTACAGTGCCACTGTTGTGCTTCCGTCAAGCACAGAAATAGTCTTTCATCCACCCCGTTTGATCTCGGTCGGGGTTTTGAATCCGGGACCGGGACCAATAAAGTATTAGTCCTAGGTCCAACGGTTAGGATGTGGGAGGATCTCTTTAGTCTCGGTTAGTGGCTCCAATCGGAATAAACTTTTAGTCTCAGTTGGTGTTATCGACCCGGACTAAAGGGTCCTCCATGGGCTAATTTAAAAGGAAGGCATCCCAACTAGAGTCACATGCGCTGTGTAGGTGGAGTGGTAAGAAAGTTATAAGCGAGGCAAGAGGTCTCGGCTTCGAAAGTCGCAAAATTCTTTAGCTCGAGCACTGACCGTAGCTGCTCTCCCCCGCGCGTATGTTACGCCCCGTTTGGTTCCTAGGGACTAATATTTAGTCCATCATATCAAACAAGAATCTTACTATTTAGAAGCATTATATAAAATCTGTTTATAAACTTTTTGTACAGATGGGTACATATCGTGTGTCGACGTTTGGCGAGACGTCCGTTGCAAGCGGATTCATGCATGTGCATCACGTGCATTACAATTTACAACTCTGCCCCTGCTGACCTTCTCCTTCCGCTGCGCGTAGATGCCTGATCATTGTCCGATGCGGTTTCGATCTGGTTCCGCAGCTGGGCTGAGCTTATTACTAGCCTTGATCGGTGGAGAAATGGAGTACCGTCCTGTCAGTCATCAGGCACCGCCAGCCACGCAGTCTATAGGCCTGGCTCAGCTCAGCTCACACGAATACCTGATCGAGCTCGACGCCATCGGTGGAGGAGCGCAATCTGCGGCGCGGGCACCGTGTTGCCTTTGCCTTTTCCTTTCCTAGTTCTGGTTCTCGTCTTCGTGATCTTGTCCCGACGGACTGTAATGGGCCTGTACTTCTAGTTTGTGAGGTGCTCCATGGGCCTCTTGACCCATAAGTAATGGCCCATGCTACAACTTTCGCAGTGGGTTGCTGGCCTATAGTCTGCTTCATCGTTTTGGGCCCAAAAACCACGCAAAAAAACATATTCCTCTCTCTCTCTCTCTCTCTCAAAAAAAAGAAAACAGATGTCAACCTCATATTCCTCAACGAAAAAGAAAAGAAACTCATCGCCCTCTCACCTCCCTAGCTAAAACCACTCCCTTTTTTTCCAAACACATTACATGTACAGAGGAACACATACATTGTCGAGTTCACCCAGGTGGACAAGTTCCACTACAAAGACAATTATGCAATTTACCACTAGGCACACCCACCCTCCCTGGTATCATACTTACCCGGGATTTAATCAAGGACACTCGAGCACTTGTGTTGAGTTTACAGTTGAGTCCGTACATGGCCAAATTCCACCCCCAAAGAATCTCAACAGCGGAGCTACGCTCGTTTCTCTGAATCTGCTCACCGACTCTTTCCACCTGAAATCTGTGATCAAATTTAGCGAAGGGAATGAAATGAGCCGATGACTCATCCATGGCCGGCCATAGGACAAAACAAAACAGAAATCAGTGGAGCCCAACCGAAGTTTAATAGAAAGTAAAACCCTTTGTTCACCTGTCATCTTCTGACAGATGCTAATTACGCCGATGACTGATCAGTCACCACCATTCTTGCGAAATGGGATCGGACGCAGCCTGCACTACTATTGACTAGTGCATGCGTTACATCCCCTCTCTGCAAGATTAGGTCCAAGCACTAATGATCACAGGAAAGCCATCGACATTACCATAAAAAAAAAGCCATCGACATGAATGTCTTTTGCCAAATCCTGCATAAAAACACTAGTCATGTGTGCACGCCTAGATTATAATCTGATTGGACAAAGTGGTCAAAGCACCGATCAGTGTGTTGATGATGATACGGGCGTCTCTCGCCGTCAAGCCTGGTCGTGGAGAATGCTCCTCTTTTCAGTAGCATATCAAAACGAAAAGAGGAAGAGCGAACCAACACACACGGGTGTCCACTAGAGCGAACCAATAGCATACGGACAACAGCCACGTCGGGATGCGGTTGGTGCGCAAAAACCATACAGATTTACATGTCCATGCATGCTTTGGCAGAACTTGAAACTCTTAGCATGCAGCAAAAATGTGAAGACGGTTGCATTGGTTTGGTGAAAAGTTAAACAAACCAAATCATACATTCGGCAGGTTAATTTAAACGCCATACTTTTGGGAGTAAGAGCTTCTCCCTTTTTCTCAGATAGCGAATGACAGGCCTTTGCTTGTAGAAAACCATCACGCCGTTCATTATTAGTACAAAGCTTCTACTGTACGTACATCTCTAAGGTGTAAGCATCGCACTGGCAATGCATTGGTCTATCAGGCCTTTGCTGCATCACTTTCATGCTCTCAACGTTGGAATCTCTTATCGAGTTATCAAGATACAAAGGATCAAAAGAACCAATAAAGTTGCAGAAAAATCAGCAAAGCAGAGGTAAACCACAAAGCCTTGCATTTTCTCCAGTAATTATTATCGTACACCCTGTACTAATGGGAGCCGTTCATTCCCATTTCTGTACTCTAGTCTGTATGCTTGAAAGTTGATATATTTCATGATTCTAAAAAAAAAACTACAGTTTTTTTCCCCAAGCAATAAGCTAAAGTTTTTTTCTTCCATAATCCCTGTTTAAAAAAATTTGACAAGCTTCGTTTTTGAAACCATGTCCCTCAAATTACCTATGCAATCTTCACCATCGGCAATGATACGATGAAGCTAAAAGACGAAACAAGCAAAGATACCTGAAGTTGACCCGTATTCCCTGCAGACTGCAGCTCAATCTTTTCCATGCAAGACAGCACTAAACCTATGCATCTTTTCCTGAAGTGGAGTCCAAACAAGCCTGCATGCTCTACCTCTGCCGTGATGTCGGCGTGTCCCACCTCCTAACAATGGCAACAATATCTATCAGGAAAAAAAAAACAATGGCAACAATATCTATCAGGAAAAAAACAATGGCAACAATATCCTCACAAGTCTGAACTAGCACTATCTATTTAATCCATTGCACTTCCTCTCTTCTCCACGCTGCACAAACCAGCACAACCGGCAGAGCTACACCGACTCACCAAGTCTGTGATCATCGCGGTTACACGAGCCAACCAAACTGGGCAAGCCATGGGCACCTTCCTAGGCCACTTCCTCCCCGGCCTGGCCTTCGCCATCCTCGGCGTGTGGCACACGGTCAACACCGTCAGGGCCTACAAGCTCCGTGGCGCCTCCGGCTTCCGCTCCGCCACCTGGTTCCCCTTCCCCTCGCCGCTGCGCGGCCTGCGGCGCCTGGAGCTCTACCTCCTGCTCTCCTTCTCCGCGCTCGCCATGGTCGACCAGCTCGTCGACCTCCCCATCCTCGCGCTCTGCCTCCAGCCCGACAGCCTCGAGCACGCCACCATGTACCTCCACCTCGCCGTCTACGCGTCGGCCGCGCTCGCCGCCGACGCCTCCGGGCGCCGCAACGGGGGTGTCGGGGACGTGGTGGCCGCGCTCGCCGCGTCGGTGTTCGGGCAGGAGCTCTTCCTGCTCCGGTTCCACTCCGCGGACCACGCGGGGCTCGAGGGCCACTACCACTGGCTGCTGCAGCTCGCGGTGGCGGGGTCCCTCGTCGCTACCGCCGCCAGCGCCGTCCTGCCCCGGAGCTTCGCCGTGGCCGTGGTGCGGTCCGCGTCGGTGCTGCTCCAGGGCCTGTGGTTCGTGGTCATGGGGTTCGCGCTGTGGGTGCCGGCGCTCGTGCCGAGCGGGTGCCACGCCGTGGAGCAGGGGAGCGCGGCGACGCGGAGCGCGGTGGCGTGCGCGACGGAGGAGGCGGCGCGGAGGGCGGTCGTGATGGCCAACCTGCAGTTCAGCTGGGCGCTCGCCGCCGTGTGGGTTGTGACGGCGTACCTCTGCCTCCGGGTGGACTTCGGGTGCCTGGAGTACGTGCAGCTCCAGGCGCCGCCCGGCGGCGCGCTCGCCGGCGACGGGGATGCTACGCCGCCGAAGATTGTGTTCCCCGTCGAAGAGCAGGTGTAGTAGAGAGCTGCTCGCTGGTCACTTGTCTGGAACTTCACTTCTAGATAGAGGCTCGTGTAGTCGTGTCACACTCTCACCTGCTTTGGGCCGAAATTTAGCTGGGCCCTGACATTTGCCGCTGGACGATGTTGTCTCTTCGGCCCGATGCAATTCCACCTGAAAATAATTGTCTACGTGTACTTCTCGTATGCATCAACTGAAAAAAGGACAAATATTTTTCCTGTAAATTCTGTGGGGGAAGATACTACAGCGATGTTGCTAATGCTTTCTAACTGTAGCTGTTTTACTTATAAAAAAACTGTAGCTGTTTCATCTCAGCCTGAGATATCTTCAGTCGGACAGGGTGGCGCTGTAAATACTAGGACTGCAAATTGGTGACCCTTACATACACTTGATATATCTTCACTTGAACATCACTAATTTACACCCCCAGTAAATACAGTAACAATCTAAGGAGCTTTTTCTTGCGAAAGCAGCCGATGGTAGGGTAGGAAGAAGTTGAGCAGAACCGTGGTCCCTCGTTTGGGCAGCCCACCGGAATCCATCTTGTACCAGGTGATTTTTACTCTTTTCTTTTATTTTAACCTTTTTGGTTGAGGGCTTTGTAACAAGTTGTACCAGGTTATATATATACTTGTTTCGTAAGTGCGGGCAGCCTCATCTTATCTCCTGCAGGGTCCTTCTGGACGTCCAATCGAAGAAGCAGCCATCATGTTTCATGGAAGTTCAATTTGCTTCTGCTGGGCCTGATGTAAGGCTAGTTCATCATGACCATTATCGATTTGGTAAGAACGAAAAAGTGTATTTTTCATCCTTCAAGTATTATAAAAGTGTGGCAATCATTCTTTATGTTTCATTTGATGCAAATTAATCCCTTAACTAACTAAATTGATGCATTTATCATCCTCACCTTAGTTTAACAATGATATAGTGCTACCTAATGATGATTTATGCCACAAAAATTATCTGACTAATGACTAATCCCTGCTTAGCAATGTAATGTGCTAAGTTAAAGATATAAAGCTCATAAAAATTTTAGAAAATTCTCTAAACTAGGTACTCATCATAAAATTTTATCCAAAAAATTTATTAACATAACCGATACAAACAATTATAACGATTCACTCAGAATTAGACATCGCTAAGCAATTATTAGTTAGATTATTAAATGACCTAAACCAATATTATATGACACTAAACTATTGTTAAGCTAAGATGGGATGATAAATACACCAATTTAATTAGTTAAGGGGTTGATTTGCACCAAATAAAACATGAGGGATGAATATCACACTTTTACAATACTTGAGGGATGAAAAATACACTTTTTCCAATATATAAAGAGTCACTCGAGCTAATCGCTTCAAGTGAATAATTCTGTGGGCGCTGCCTTTACTGCTGGGAATACAATTTCACAATTTATAGCATTTTGATTGCTAGAAGAACAAAAAATTGACATTTTCCAGGAGCATATGAAGAACAATTTGACATAGTTTAAATAACACACATGGTAGCAAATAGAGCAAAGTAATCCATTATATCTTTCACCTAAATTTCTCTTGTACAATTCCACTTCACACTAGCCCTAAATCAAACCCCTTTTGATTATCAACGCTAAGTGAAATTCCAAAAAAAAAGAAAACAGATAGCAGAGAAGAGAAAGGAGAGAATCGATGAGACTCACTGTAATCTAGAGCCGGGTTGCTAGGTTCCCTCCATCTTAGTCCCATCACTTAGTGAAAGATTGTTCGGCGGCGCACGCCCGTCTTCCACCGTTAGCTAATGCCAAAACCTTTTATCCGTCCGACACTTCTATCCGTCAAAATATTTTAAGTCCAAATAAACAAGAAGTTCTCTACGTCAACTTAATAGTCCAAACAAACAAGGAGAAAATAAATTAGGGAGGTATTTGCATTAGTGCTAAACCACAGATTTTATACATGTAAGACCTAAATGTACACGTGAGCTGCTTACATGGCAATTTTTTTGCCTATGTGTCATCCCGGTGACCTATTTGCACGCATCTGTCAAGTTGTTGCTCCCAAATAAGCGATTTGAGAGATGACGCATCTAAAGTTTGTGTACCAATGATGCATTTAACTCAATGTAAAAACACTACTATTTTTAGTGGTTTTATGTGTTTGCAGTGTTTATTCATGCATGGTGAAATCCTGGGGTATTGACGAGGAATTAAAACATTTCCCAAATGGATTGTGTGAATGGCCTTACGATTATTGGTCTTCTTTAGGATTGTCATCAAATATTTAATGTTTTTTTTTCTAACTATTCTGACACTTGACTGCAAAAATGCAACCCCTGAAGATAAACATGTCAATTTGACCGGAAGAAACTTGTAAAAATTGCACTACCAAGCCGTCGAACCATCTTAAAACCCTGGAAACCTCACAGACACAGCACCATCGATCACTTGGCGGCTTCCTCCTAAACCGGAACGCGAGACCCAGCGCATCAACGCCGTCGCGCCATGGGCACGCTCGTTGGCCACGTGCCGGGCGTGGGCTTTCTCGTCGTCGTCGGCCTGTGGCACCTCTACAACCACACCAGGCTCTTCCTGCTGCGCCCCCGCTCCTACGTCGCGCCCGTCTGGTTCCCCGTGCGCGGCGCGCGCCACCTGGAGCTCATCCTCGTCATCGCCGGCGCCGCCGCGTCCATCCTCATGGAGCTCGTCGTCGGCCCGGCGCGGCACCACCCGTTCGACCGCGACGGCGCCGTGCCCGGCGACCACCTCCACAACTTCGAGCACGCGTCCATCTCGCTCGCGCTGCTCGTGTACGCCGCGGCCGCTATCCGCCTCGACCGCGCCCGCGCGCCGCGCCGGGACGCGGTGGCCCAGCTCGCCGCCGCGGCGGCGTTCGCGCAGGAGCGGATGCTGTTCCACCTCCACTCGGCGGACCACGTGGGCGTGGAGGGCCAGTACCACCTGCTCCTGCAGGGCGTCGCTGCCGTCACGCTGGCCGCGACGGCGCTCGGCGTCGCGGCGCCGCCGAGCTTCGCGGTGAGCCTGGTGCAGTCGGCCAGCCTGGTTCGTGGCCATGGGCGTCGCGCTGTGGACGCCCGCGCTCCTGCCGAGAGGGTGCTTCCTGAGCCGCGAGGACGGGCCCGCGCTCCTGCCAAGGCGCTCGTCAACCTGCAGTTCAGCTGGTACCTGTCCGCCACCGTAGTGCTCGTGGTCGTGCTCTACCTTCGGATGTGCAGCCTCTACAAGGAGTCAAGGAGGAGCCGCAGTATGTGCCGGTGGTCGATGGAAATGGCCATGGAGACGATCGATGGTGACGACGACGACGACAAGGACGTGGAGGCCGCGAAGGGCGCCGCCGCCGCCGCGCGCGCGCTCGGTGAATCAAGGCCGATGGAGGTATCACGGCCGTAAGCTAGGAGAAGGATTTTCAGCTTGTACATGTTTGTACTTGGTTGTCACTTATCTTGTGGGCGCTACCAGTTATGCTTGACTGCTTGTACATGTTTGATTAGGTTGAATTAGCATGTTGTGATTGGAGAGTCTGTACTTAAAAAGAGGAGTAACAGCTATTGCTACGTTATTGAATTAATTTGGTTGTGTTCATGTCAGTGGCTCATTTCTTGCCAAGAATTCTCTCAATCTCTCTCTCCCTCTCCCCCCCTCCCCCTCCCCCTCCCTCGCTCCCGCCCTCCATTTGTGATCTTGTTCAGGGTTCAAAATTCATGTGATTGCTGACTGTTCTGGACAAATATCACACCCTAAAAATTTAATTTTGGGTTGTGAATATCTTTTTGAATAAAATTGTCCATCTTTTGAATTGTCCGAGAATTTTTCGAATTTTTCTATCAATTATTCTTATTTTCCCTAGAGCTAAATCCATTTGATGGAAAGTTTTAGAATCTTTTGCACGAGATTCAATTATTTTATTCGAACTTTTCATACCCCAAACTATCTCTAAGATTTTTATCCCGAAATTTTAAGATTAAATTTATCTTTTCCGTTTATTTCTCTCTCCTTTTCCCTTTTCTTTCTTTTTCCCTATTTTCTCTTTCTCTTTTCCTTCCCGTCAGCCTCCTCTTGTTTTTCTCCTGGTCACCCCTCCCACGGGCCAGCACCTCAAGCCCCTACCGCTGCCGCACAGCGCCCCTGCCCCCTCCACGATCCCCTCCGCGCCGCCTCTCGAGGCAATAGAGCAGAGCGCTCACGCCTCTCCATCGCCTTCTCCTGCACGCCGCCGACGCCCCGGAGCCAGCCAGCGTCGCCAAGCCCTTCCAGCCGAACGTCGGTGCGACCTGCCGCTCGTGCCCCTCGCTGCTCCCTCATCAGGCTGCCTCGACAGAAACCAGAACTGCCGTGACCTCGAGGGATCGACGAAGCAGTGCACCGCCGCCTGATCGTTTCGCCGCAGCGTCGCCCGCACGGCCAAGCCGAGGCCGCCATGAAGACCTTCACGCCGACCTGCACCTGCTCCGCCCCTCCTCGACGCCGTCCCATGGCTGGACCATCGCTGCCATTGAACAGAACAAGAACTGACCGCCGCCGCCTTCTTCCGGCCATCCCGATGAATCTCCTCTGCAAGTAAGGTCTAAAACGTAATCCCCTCTTCGCCCTCTTTCTTTTCCTCCAAATTCCAAGCCTTGTCATGCCCTGAATCAACGGCAATTTGACCCACAAGAACCTCCCGTCCGCCAGCCATGGAAGAGCCCGAGCTTGTCCCTGGAATCTATTCTTTTATCGTAAATAGGTCCTGCAGCCCTGTTTCTTTCGTATTTTATCGTAAATAGGTCCCTGCAGTCCTGTTTCTTTCGTAGAGTCACCGTTTTAGCTTCGTTTTAGTTCGTTCTTGTTGCGTTAGCTTTATTTTAGTATGAGCTGTAGTTCGTAGTGTCGTTGTTCCGTAGTTCCTATTTTATAAGTAAATTTAGAATTAATTTGATTAATGTATATTTCAACTAGCTTTTCTAATTAAAAGCAAATTAGAGTTCTACATCAGTTTTTATAATTATGTTAAATTGATTAATGCCAATATAAATGTGTCTTTTAATATAACTTGTTTAGTTCAAGCATAAATCATAAAGTCTTTGCGCTAGATGCTCTCACATATTTTATTTGCTAGTTCAATAATTAATTGGCTTAATTTGTACAGAAACTTGAGAAATAAAACTTGACTAAGTTTATCTCGTCTTTGCAAATATAAATTAAACTGATTTAATTCTAATATGTCCTTTACATGTATTTTCATAATTAAAATAAATTCAGCTTATAGATTTCTTTTCTGTTATAATGCAAATCTTCCGATAGCTGTGTCTTTTCAACCGTAGCTCTGTTTTCAACGTTTCTTGCGCTCTCGCGATCGTAGCTTCGAGCCTTATCTTTTAGTGTACTCTTTTAATGCTTTTCTTCTATTTGGTGTTGTGTTCTTAGTTGTATCTTGTTTGTTTATTGTATGTTTGTGCCTAATGCTTGTTGCGAGTAGAAGGAACGTAATACAAGAGCTATGAAGATTAAGAGATGAAGAACAAGTCTTGAAGACTCTGAGCAGCTTTTCTTTGGAATAAAGGGACGCCTTGATCATACTTCTGTCCTAATAACCTTTAATATTTATACGCTTGCATGCATTAAATTGATGGGGTCCTATTATCCTATTTGATTATCCTTGTCCTTGCAAAGCCAGGTTTTTACTAAATATTTTGGGATAGAATTTCTTAGTTGTTGAACAATGGTTTTGGGTGGTTTATAAAAACAATACTTGATACATGTCACATCTTTTGGAACCTATGAGATGAATCAATGTTTTATGATAATTAATCTAAACCATGGAGCGACCACCCGGGAAAATAGTGCAACCACAAGGACTACATGACTCTGATTTTGGCTAATTAATTAGATTTCTCTAGTTTGTTAGTAGCTTACCGAAAGGCGCAAGAGGGGGGACTAGGTTCAAGAGGGGTACTCAACCTGCCAAAGGGGTTGGTACGCCTACGGGGTACACTCGCTTTGGGGGAGGGTGCACTCGCCTAGCGGCTCAAACCTTAGCGGGCTACTACTTGTCAGAGTCTTTGTAAATGCCTCGTAGTGAATCCCTGCCACTCACCGCGGAAGTGTTTAAGGGCCTTGCAAACCCGGGCATCAAGGGAGACACGACTTATGGGTAAAGTGTGCAACCTCTGCATAGTGTAAAACTGATATATCAGCCGTGCTCACAGTCAAGAGCGGCTCGGACCCTCACATGAACTCTTTTAAATTGAACTGGTATTTTATTCACTTATTTACTGTTTTAGAGTTTATTTACTACTCAATTACTTTTATTTTCATAAATGTGGGCAATATTAACTTATGACTTAGTAAATATGTTGTTCAATGTTCAACTGTTCATTAAAATACTTGCCGCTTTATTCAGCCAGCCTTTATCCTTGATTAAGCCTTGCATGTCATTTATTTCCCAATATAGTTGCCGAGTACCAACCATAAGTGTACTCACACTTGGTAAAATCGTTGCTCAGAGGAAAAATTTGCCGTGGAGTTTTCTTAAGATGCTGCTGAGTTCTAGGCGTACGCAACCCCCGGTCGATTGCATGTGAAGTTGGAGCCTTCGTTTTCAGGATAAGCTGTGTATCTCTGATAGTCTTTTAGTCGTTGTAAGTCTCTTTTTCGTGACATTGTTGCTCACGCATTCGGTTTTCTTTTAAAAACCGGGTATGACAACAAAAGAAATTTTAGCATACAAATACAGCTGTTCGTAAAAAAATATGAAACTTTTTCCAAAATTCCAGCTGAAATTTTGCGTAATTCGGTGATTTAGCTGGTGAAAAGAGGGGGAAAACTCAAACCAAAATGCCAATCCCCGATGCTGTTTCAGCAGGTTACTTTCGTGTTGTTTCAGTTATCTAGAAGTCCTGTTGAACTTTGGCAATGCAATTTTTGATGTTTGACAAATGGAATCCAAATTATCTTTTTTTTTCGACAAAGGATTACCCCTGCTTATAAGAAAGCATATAGTTTGAATCCAAATTATCTTTGAGAGAACATACTTCTACTTTGCAAAATCGAAAGGACGGGAAGAATACTACAACTTTGTCCACGTCATTCCTGGGAACAGTAAATGAAATATTTCGGTCAGAGCCCCTGATTGGGACGGGCACATTGGTTTCTGCCTTTCTGGGTTCATGGGTCTTTCCAGTTCTGTTATAGCAGCCGCTGGTGAAAAAGGTTAGGAGTATCAAGGTAGGCAGGTAGCACGCAAATTGAAAATCATTGGCTTCAGGTTTTGCTATTCTAGTTTTGAAATCTGTAGATGTTTCCTTTTGAAAAAAAGCACATTTATTCTTTAATGGTTTTTAAAAATGCATTCTTTCTGTTTTTTAATGTGCTCACAGTACTCGAAATATGATAACTAAAATACCAGCGAATGTATCTTATCAATTATCACATTCTTTGAAGGATTTGCAAAACATGTCGCGCAAAATAACGAGAAATGTCCCATACTAGTTGCTGCCCACCCTGATATGCATATGTTTGAAGCTTCTTTTCTTGATGCATGAAAATGACTTTACATGTGGATAGTCACAAATAACCCTCATTAGGACTAGCATTTTGACATCTAACTTACCACATAATCAGTGAATATGAAGCCATCAGTTTAACGCCATGACAGCTCATATTCATCAGAACAAAGCACAATATGCAGCGCTTGCTCTTGCACCTTCAACTGTAAGACAGACAAACACTTGAACATGCAAAAAAGAATTTTTTCCCCATTAAAAAAGGAAAAGGGAGAATCTGCATCATTACTAATGGTATGAACACCTTTTGCTTTCCAAATCAGCAACTTATGGCTGATAAAAAAAGGTACAAATTCTTGATTTTTTCACAGAAACTGCCTATCCAAACTTGCAATAATGCAGCAAAATGAAAACATGTACCACACAAGCATAGCAAATGTTAGACACAGAGAAAAGCAAGTCTGAAAGCTCACTGCCACACATGCAAGCAGTTCTGACTCCCGGGGTCATTGTTGCCAAAGCAAGTAGCAAACCTGATGACACGATGTTAGGGTCCGATGTACAGAAATTGCTTCAAAGATGATGGAAATAGCAATTGGTAAATGTACTTGACATTTCTTCTCAAAGATATTGATCATGTATTCTGGCCCTGTTCTCTTCCCACCATAACCTGGCATGCATCTCACTGAATCTCTCTCGGCTGCACAAAGAATGGACATAACAAGTAAGTTTTCAAACAACAAAACGAAGGTTCTTGATTTAAAATCGACCAACATTTTCTTCCTCTTGTCTACTTTCTGTAAAAGGGAAGAGCACTGCACACATTTGTGACATGTAAGTATAAATATTCTGTTGTTGTGATATGTAGTTACTATTTCGTTCTTGATAAGATAAAAGCTTGTCCGGTGGAACCTGGTAAATAAGGCATACTGAAATCTCACCTTTACTAAAGTATCATTGGTACCAATTTAGTTCACTAATTGAGTATCCGTATCTTTTCAATATCCAGGCCCGGAATGACCATATAGCAATTGCACGGAGAAAAACAATCCTATTCAGACCACTACGATAATCCTATCCAAAAACCACGATCATAAGTAGAAAACAGCAAACCTGAATCGGACGCGCCGGAGTTCTCTGATGCCACCAGGCAAAGCCCGAATAGTAATATACACACCAGGCTCATCCTCTTCCACCCATTCCCTCTCTTGGTCACTTGCGTTGCTAACAGAGGCTGAAAGTTCACCTGATTGATCCACCTCTTCAGGAGATGAGCTTGTCCTCACTGATGCATCCACAGATGAAGTTTCTGTCTTTGCTCCACTAATGCTTGACAACTTAGGTGTTGATGCCAGTCCAACCGAATTGTAGCACTGGTGTCCAAGGTAGCGGTCATGGCGGTAATCATTGCCAAGATGATTGGTTTTGTGCTCAAGGGAATCTGAAGGTGAATATCCTATTGCTCCACTGCCCTTTGGTGGTCTTTGCAAAGTATGCGGTAGGTTCCCCTTACAATGTGGAGCTGTCTCTGGGTTATCCTCCTCTTTGGAGTTCTGCATTAGGTGCAGCCATGTCGCCGGCAGGCAGATAAGATAAGAATGCATGTTGCATAAAGTTGAAACATCCTGAAAGGTGATTCGAAGGGTGTGTTACCTCATTGTCAGACCTTGGAGTGCTAGGGAGAGGAGCAGCTTGACTGTTAAACTTCTGCACATTGTAAAGCTCCATGACTTTCTCGTAATTTTCAGTCCACCATCTTTGTGCTCGCCATTTGGTGAACATTTCACGGCTTTTATGCATTAGTTCATGCACGAAAGAACACAACAGACACTGGTAAGTTGATATTATCAAATAAATAACTATACAGAAAACACTTAGTGTTGTCATCAGAAACAAGGTAAGCTACGATAGTAAATAGAGAAGAAGAGGTTACTATACAGCTTGGTGTTTTCATCAGAAACAAGGAGCAGGCATGGTAAACTACAATACTAAATAGAGAGAGGAAGGACCATACTGGACCAACAGAACATAGACTTGCCCGTCTTTCCTTTCTTGTTCCAACGCCATAAAATTTATGCTATGTAATTCCTCTTTTGTTCCGTAACATATTTTTTTAGGCTGCCATGCTCGTATATCCATCCATTCCTTAAAATTATATAATCTAGAAAACTAGCTGGCTAGCCCTCCCACTTACAATAGGAAACACCCCGCATGGGTAATCACATTAGACTTGCACTAGAAATTAGGAATGCTTAATTTATTGCTATGATTTAGAACTTCCTGTCGGCAAATAGGTGTCGAAACTACCAATGGATTTTTGGTGCACGAGTTCTGCTGAACTAATCGACACATGTGACATAGGAATGATTGTTCCTGCAAATATCTTGTGTACAAACAAATCAGCAACCATCAGTAAACCTCTTGATAGTGGGGCTTTCAAAATTGATGTGGGCATAGTTGTGGAACTGAGAATAAATGATGTGATAATGAAGATGAGGTGTTTTAAATAGCGTAGTCACTTGCCAGTGCTGCCAGAGAAATCCATCATCTGTACATTGCTAGCAGTATGAATGCATAGACCCCACAATTAACAGTTCAAAAATCTAAGCCACACTCAGCAAGAGATACATAAGCTCTATGAAGTAAATTTAATCATGATTATGCATTTAAATACATCAGAGCAATCTAAGATTGATGCAACCACGGCACCCCAAGTCAAATTGTAAAAGACACCTTCTTGCCTAGATTTAGAACCTTGAAAATAAGCTACAAGTGCGCCCTAAAGACATTAAAAATTCAGTTTGACATCTCCCAGAAGCATAGCAATCTCTTATTCACGCCATCATCTGTCA
Organism: Panicum miliaceum; assembly: GCA_032594955.1. NCBI lineage: Eukaryota > Viridiplantae > Streptophyta > Magnoliopsida > Poales > Poaceae > Panicum > Panicum miliaceum. The sequence goes on from CM064064.1 coordinate 5,815,451, forward strand.
TGGGCAGTCAGCTGGGCTTTATAGGCCGGACAGGCAGTATAGTACGCCAGATCCATTAGGGTTAGGTTTAGAGATAAGAATTGGATATCTTGCTTAGGCGCAAGGCCAGTTGACCACCCATGACATCATCCCATATGACATTACTGATGCAGGTAATCAAAGAAGCATGCCATGAGGAACTCCTTTCATAACATTTTCAATACTGAAATACATTCCAATCCTGGAAATGACATTATTGACCATTAAAAAATCAGATTAGAGTAAATTCGTAATAAATTTCACAAAGCATCTTTTTCCTTGATAGTGCATATATCAAGTTTCTAAGAGTCATTTATAAGATCTACATAGAAAGGCAGCACTACTCAAATAAAATAGCAAAAGAAGTGCAACCAATCCAATGATCCAGGTTGGCTGGCTCCCGCATAAGTACTTAAGTAGGGGTCGGAGGGGTCCAATTACAATAATGAGGTACTTAAGCAAGGCTACCCTTTCTTTATCATGAAAGGACAATGAAAGAACACTACCACTTGCAGTTTTTTTTCCTTTAATTTTGTTCCATTAAGATTAATCGATGCAGAAGACACGCTACAATGGCGGTCCGCTCCTATCTTAACCTAATAACCCAATCCTAGAGCAGGAAGAAGAAAAGGCAACACAACTACTGAAATGTATCACATGGATTCAGAAAAGCAGTAATGAGTGAGGTTGGTAACAGAGCTATTTTACCTAGTAGGGCTTCAAAGGTAAGTAACATTTACTTACTACTCTGATGAATAGTTTACGAGCATAATATATTACGGCATGCAGGCAGATAGATCCAGATGTTGTCTCGTTGCAGCATGTGAGTGATTGACTAGATGCTCTCTATAGGAATCATTCCCTCAGTCCAATGCAGTTCAAATGGCACAGTGTACTATTTTAAGGACATAAATTTTGTTGGAAATCAACAGATGATACTTTTGAGAGATAAGAGATCACATAACAACTTTTCATGTGCTTTCATCCCATTTGTTCAAGCCATATTGTACAGATACAATATGAACTGTTGATTAAATGCTGAACCGATAGCAGAATATCTTAATGTTTCTTTTCTCATTGTCATAACTGAGTAGAAATATTTTTCTTTGAAATAGAAAATGCACATATATAACTTATATCTGACAAGAGATCTCTTGGAATTGCAGAAGGCCTGCAGCTCATGCACGGAAGTTGCAGATGTTGAGATTCTCCATGGTTCCCTCAAATTTAGAAATCTATTGTGCACTTCTCAAAAAATTCCTTCTAATTCTAATTCACGTAATCATATGAGTACCTAAAGTGATCTAGGAGTATCTTCTAAGCATTGTTAGGGAAAGTGATGAACCAGAGTATTTCTGTTCAACTCTTTGAAAGATAGATTTGCCTATATCCATTTTTTACTCCGTTCTATCCTTAGCGGACAATCCCTTCTTTTTCAAATTCCAAACTTGTGGTGAAAGCAAAGGCAGAAAGAAATAAAACAAAAAGGGTAAAAAGCAAGATAAAGCGTATATTTGTCTCATTTACCCGAGAAGCTTTAATCAAAAGTTCGCTGGAACCCCAAATTTCTCTAAAGAGATCAAAGTTTAAATTTTCCCGGGCTTAGCCGTTACAGCTTTTTTTTAGAATGGTAACTTTCTTGTTCACTTAGCTTCCTCTATTCCACAGGCCACAGGGAAACTCTCCTATGAAATACTCCTGAGTTCAACAAAAAACATGCGGCAAGAAAGGAAATGGACCAAATAAACTGTACAGATTTCCTTAAATAAACAAAGTAATGTGCATAAAGATCTCAATTGCAGACCTGTTAGTTGGAAACCCCATACCGAAAAAAGTTAAAATAATAATATGAACCAAAATAACTCAAAAGGCATCTTTGAATTCATGTATTTGTTGCAATGATCACCCAGGTCGTTCTACCATGAAGCAAACCATGGCACAGATGGGCGCAGGACCTCACCTGAATCGGATGCGCTTCAGGTCGTTGCCGCCCTGCGGTAGAGCGAGGAAGGTGATGAGCACCCCGGGCTCCACCTGGGCGACCCACTCCTTCGCATCGTCCTCCTCGCTGCCGCCCGCTGCCGTCTCTTCTCCGTCCTCCCCGTCCTCATCCCCGGCCAGGAAGTCGGTGCGCGCGCTGACCGACGGCGTGACGTCACCGCTGGACATCGCGCCTCCGCTTCGCAGCCTCGGCGTCGATGCCACCGAGCTGCCGGCGCGCCGGTACGCGTAGTGGAAGCGGTCGGACGCGGAGGCCACCTCGGAGTCCGCGTACGCGCCGTACGGGTGGTGGTGCCGCCGCGACGCCGCCGCCGCCGCCGGGGACGAGCCGGCGCACGGCTTGCAGTGCCGGTACGCGCCCGACGCCTTCAGCGCCATGTCCTTGATCTGAAACCCAAGAGCAATCTCTCCGTCAACCGTATTGCCCACCTCACATTTCGCATCCTCAACGCGAACTTTGTGCCAACAGTTTGAACAAGCTTCGAGATTTCGGAGAAATTGAGCCACCCAGTGACCTCAAAACCCCAGAGCATGCCGAATTCGTACCAGTTCCGGCTTATCCCGGGCCAAGGGAAGGTACATTTGATCGGATAAACAGAAAAGAGACAACTTTTTACCACTCAATCTCAACCAACAACGACAAACGATTGAAACCCTGGTCCGTTTAGTGATCGGGGAATCATAAAGGCACCGATAACAACCCCCAGATTCCGATTTTCGCCACCCAAGGGGGGCCATTTCAAGAACTCCAACCCAACCCAAGCACAGGGGGGGAATGCTTCGCACTCAACTCACCTGGGTGGTGAGCGCCTTGATGGCGTGCCGCGCGCTGGGCGTCCCCGCTGACTCACCCCCGCCCCCGGCGAAGGCGCTGTCTTCGTCGTCCTCCTCCTCCTCCTCCGGCTCGCGCAGCGGCGGCGCGCCGCCGGGGAGCTGGTGCCTGGAGCACGCGATGCACGTGAGCATCGCCCTCGGATCCCGCGACGAGGTGGGTGGGGTGGGGGGGGGGGGGGGGACGAAGGGGGAGGACGGGAGGCGGGGAGCGGCGGGTTTATAACAGAACGGGGAAACCCGCGCGTGCTCCTCCCGCGATAGGAACCGAGCTCCCCGAGCGGAAGGGGGCGCGCTAATGGCGGGTTGGGGTTCGCGTCAGACGACGGAGTCCCTCGCCGTGCGGGGTTATTTCAGTCCACCTTTACCCCCGGGGGTTCAGCTGCGCCGCCACTGTTCTGTTCACACTTCACAGAGATGGTCAGATCGAGTGAATGGATGGATTTTTTGCTGGCTCAGTTCTGAAAGTTGAACTGCATCGCGTCAAAATTCCATCCTAATTCTCCATTTCCAGATGGATGGTGGACGCGTCGTGACATTTAGCGGCAAACAATTTTCCAAATTTTATACTGTGCGGGTGGTACGCCAGGTTCTCTGGGTCTGGGCACAATGTGCGGCCCAAACTGTTCGGTGACATTGAGCTCGTCTGCTTCGTCCGTGCCGACCTTTGGCCCCCTGACCCTTGAGTGGCACGAAGCAGGGAGGATACTGAAATGGTCAGTACATTGCTAAACCGTGGCTAATATGTGCCGTGACAGTTAACGTGCCATGTACTCTAGCTATTAGGGAGGATAAACTGAAATTTTCACTTGTTCAAAGAGCAGCGTGCATCTAGAATTGGGCATATTCCCATGGGTTTTAAGTACGGCCAGAATGCCAACTCCTGAGTCGTCCTCACTATTGCAAGCAGCAAGCGCATACCAAATCGGATCAGGAAGTGGGAGCTACTCAAGGAAGAAGGTTACAAAGTCGCTGGAGTACTCAAGGAACCAGCGCAAAAGTACATTTGAAACTTGAAACTTGAGACGAGACGCAAGTGGCATTTAACCTAACGTCAGTGCCTCAGGAAGACTTGGAGAGGAAAAACGAGCAAAAGCTTGCTCCAGGCCTTGATGAATTGATGAACGAACCGACAGGTTGCGCACGGCCGCCGGCCGGCCGGGGACTCTGCGGGCTGCGCGTGCGATTCCCTTCCCTCCCTGGGACGCGGCCTGGATGCAGGCGCCACTTGCACGGACGGGCCTGTCTCGCCGCGTGTACGTCGCCCTTGTTTAAGACGTCGAGACCCGTGCGGAGGAAAAACAATGGGGGATCTCCGAGCTCTCAGCTCGGCGCCGCCTCCCATGACGTTCAGCTCCCGACGACCTGCAGGCAGGAAGCGCGCGCGCAGGTGAACGAACGGGCGACCCCATGTCCCCATCCCACTGCCCAGGCGGATTGCGAAAGGTCATGCCACCCGCCTCCTGCGGTGCAGCCAGCGTCGCCTCCGATTCGGGCACCCGGCCATCTACCCGCCTCGTTCGGTCGTTCCTCCCCTGCAGAATTCGCTCTCCGATGTCTGTCGCTGCAGGTTCAGTGTGGGATTTGTTTATGAATCTAGAGAGCCCTTGCTCGGAAGTCCCGCTCCTCATCTGATGTTGCGGCTTTCGGCGGTGCTGTTGCCAGGGCACTGCCACAATGATCTGGGGATCTTGATGCTGCGAAGGAGACTGATCCAATCAAATCTTGGGAAGCAGACCGATCAGTGCATGTTTCACCATCTTATCGAGGTTCATCTTCTGCTCTTCCCTTCCGGAAGAACCGCGTATCTTGCCAATCAGCAACAAGAGGCAAGTGGTGCTCTCTTTTTTTTTTTCAGTGGTTGGCCTAGAAACGATGGCGTACGATCTTTGAAGAAGGTCATGCGAGACTCCTATGTATCGTTTAGTTTTGTGCTACTTCCTATATAGTGAAGAACTTTGTACTCGTATTATTTTTCCTTTGCCGATAGCATTCTTAAGAAAAAACACTCGCTGCAAGCTATTGCCAAGACGGGGGGCTATATCGAAGGATACGTGGGCCCGAGAACATGCTTTCACTTGATCAAAATGGGCCGGAAGTAGGGCAAGCCCATCCCTGCGCCGACAAAAAGACACCAACGGAAAGACGAGAGCTTCGTGCTCGCCGGCGGTCGTGAGCTCGCGGGCGGCGGCGTTCGGCTTCGGCCCCCTCGTTCGCAACTCCAGCGATCCTGAGTTTCCCACAGAGGTATGTTCGTTCGTGGCCTCTCTTCCTTCAGTTTCCAGCGGAAGGTTCAGCGTATCTTATTCTTCCAAGAAAATTTGGCGGGATGATTCATTGGAGCACTTTCTTCTTCCTTCAGTTTTGCGCGGGAGAACGGAATTTGGCGGGAGCATTTTTTTTAAGATCCGCTTCTCGATCGATGGTGAGGAGGAGGAGCTGTCAACTCGCCGGCGATCGGGAACAGCTCCCTCTGCGGCTCTGCCCCTTCCGCCATTTGCGTCCACGCAACACCGGGTCACCGGGAGGAAGGCTGCCAGTGCCACCGTCCCCAGTGTCAATGTGCCCTCAGGCCTCAGTCAAATTCTCCATCCAGAACGGCGCCTCTGGCCACCGTGGCGACGCCGGCAACTCGGAGCCGCGTCGATGCGCGCCTTCTGCTCCGCCGCGAGCGGTACATCCTCGCACGGTGCCCGGTGGTGCCGGTGCCGCAGCCGCCGCCAGGCACCTGTGCTACGGGGTCCTCCTCTTCCTGGTCTCCTCGTCACCTCATGCTCACCGGCCAGTGGCGCTGGCCGCCGTTCGCCAGCACAAGGGGTGGACGCTATCTGATTTACCGTCCGGGGTGGAAGGTATTTCATTTACCGTCCATCCCTGAGTACGTCAAAGACGTCCGATCCGGATCCTGCGGTCGAGATTAAAAGCAGGCAACAGCCGCAACACTCGATCCAAACGCGACGCCAGCGGCGTGCCGGGGCCGGAAGCCACCGCCGCTGGCGACGCCGATGTACGGCTGCCGGAGCTGTCCGGTGAACCGCATCGTCGGAAAACCACAATTCTTATGAGTTCGAGGAATGGGTTATTCAGGCGCACAACCTTCGGGAATTGGCTATTGATTCAGAGTATGACTACGGGTGGCAGATCGAAGAGCTTCCGTTTATCGATGAAGTGGAGATCCGTCGTGGGATTTCTCGCAGCTACACCTCTAACAACATCTCCAAGAGTCTCTCAAAATCTCACTTTTTTAAATTATCATTGAGAGAGTGTCAGATCCGGGACAACGGCACGCGTGGCGTAGAACATTATAGAATAATGGGTGGGGCATGTCCCATACCTTATCCATACTGTAAAGTACTCGGATACGAGTACAACTAGTCGGTACAGAAACAAACTACTCGAGAGTACTCGGTTAGGACTCCTAAACTCGTACCAGACTAGGATTCCATGTAACCCTATCCTCTAGGATATATAAGGGCGGGCAGGAACCTCTCCAAAACATAACTCATAACCTCAAGGCAATACAAACCATAGAGTATGTAGGGTATTACGCATACTGCGGCCCGAACCTGTCTAAACCCTTGTATTCCTTGCACCATCGAGTTCCTGATCTCGGCGACACCCTAACCACAAGTCTACTACCTTAGGGTATCCCTAGGTAGGCTTGCCGGTAAAACACCGACAGCTGGTACGCCAGGTAGGGGTGCTCATCGAAGATCAACCTGTGAATTCGATGGCAACTTTCAGCTTCACCAGCGCCGTGCCCCCCGCGGGCACAACCTTTATCTTCGGCTCTTGGGTCTGCGTCTCCGATGGCGCAGGCGACTTCCGTCGGCAACTCGTCGACAACAAGCTGGAGGCATCTGCAGCAACACCAAGCAGCGATCTCGACGAGTTGGTCAATAATCTCGATGAGATGTTGCTCCCTAACCTCGTCAGGGAGATCGATAAGCTGTCCGTTTTCGACACGACTCCGACTCGTGCTGCACCAAGCTTCCCCGGATCGGACTCGACTCCATCTGGGGAATAACATGACTGATTCCCGTTCGGTTTGCGCAACACGGCCATTGTTTATCAGGAGGTCATGAAGTCCAAATTCTACTCCGCATTGGAGAAGGACCTGGACAAACTACTCGAGCTCGAGGAGAAGGACGCCTCCGCATGTCGGGAGGCCCCTATCTTCGACGACTACGACTCGGACTCCGATCCTGAGGCCGAACCCTATTTGGGGGGGGGGGCAGGGCTTGGTTATAACCTTCACCCCGGAGGGCCGCTTCGTGTACTGGAAGGGTCTGAAACCCTCCGAACTACTCGGAGACGACGCAAGATTGGTCGCTCACCTTGACTCCCTGCCTTTTCAAGAGGGCAGACCACTCGGTGAGACCACCCCTGGCGGAACTGTACTCGTTGACTACAACTCCGACGATCCATCCACACACCACCACGTCTTCATGGCGGAATCCGACGAGTATAGCGACAGGCACTGTAATGAAAGGCCTGAGCAGATCTCTGAGGATGAGCACACTGCAGATGCTGCCAACGAGTCCGCTCAGGATCGTGAGGCTCGCAGGCTGCACAACAGGAAGCATGCCAAGCGCAGAAAGGATGCCAACGATCGGCGCACACGTATCCAACGCGACCTCGACACTGAGTTCGCGGCGGCGCAGGACGCTGGGTTCAACACCCCCGCCGCTAACATTGCTGGTATAACCGCAGTACTGGCTGGCAACCCCGACCCACAAGTTCAGACCGCCGTTCGCATGGCGCACCGAGCACTGCTCCAGATCAACCAACAAAACCCAATGCTCTCGGTTTCCCGCGGGAGGCGTGAGGGAGAAGGTGTAAGCCAGGTCAGTAGAACATCAGGAGGCCACCCAAGGTGACAGGCCACTCCCTCCAACAACCAACACGGAAGTCGCGGAGCCGACCCTCAAGGAAGCCGCCCTGTGGCCCCTCAAGGAAGTCGCCCCGCAAGCCAAGCACCTCATCCAGAAGGATCCATCGGCACCTATCACCGCTTGGAACTCGAGAAGCTGCCAACAGGCGACCTCCGCGACAAGATCAATCTCGGGCGCGACGCCCGCTCCATCATTGAGAACCGGAGGAAAGAACGCGCCGGAGCCAAGGCAACCACCGCACGGGACGACAACGATCGCTTTCCTGCGTTTTCCTCCCGCTTCGACAACTATAAGTACCCCGAGGGATTCAAACCAGTCGGCATCACCAAGTATGATGGTAAGCAATCTCCTCAACAGTGAGTCCGATGCTACTCCAGTGCCATTGAAGTTGCAGGCGGCACCAACACCACCAAGGTCGTCTACTTCCCGATGGCCCTAGAAACCTGTAACACCTCGGGTGTTTAAATTGCTAAATAAGCCTCATTAGCTTAACAAGATGCATAAATAACTAAGAAAAGTTTAAAAGAAACGAATTATAAATTGGTTTTGCTTTGAATTAAAAATAGATGTGTATATGTGCATAAATACATGTACTTTAATCAAACAAATTAAATAACTCTCACCTCAACGCACTTGGCGGCAAAATTTAATAGACACACCATCGATGACAGGATAAATAAAAGTCTATTTGAAGCCTAGGAAAGAATACAAATTTTTGCCCAGGAAATGACGTGCCCTCCGACTCATACTTTTTGAGTTTTTAAAATAACTTCTAAACTAGATCTCAAATAAACTTTGGCCTGAAACAAAACTTGTGTAACTTTTCATTTTGAACAACTTTCATGTTCAGAGATTTTTGAGTTGCAACACAAAATTTTGAGTAACACTTGACTTTGCAAACCAGCCCCTGCCTTTTCTTCTATTTTCATTTCAGACCCTTCCTCCTACGCTTCGCCCGACCCTCCGCTTCGCCCGACCCTACGCTTCCCCCGACCCTCCGCTTCGCCCGACCCTCCGCCCGCCACGCAGTCGCTGCAGGCCACCTGGCCGGCGATGCCTGACCGGCGCTAGGCGCCAAGCCAATGCCTGGCTGCGCCCCGCTCGCACGCACTCCTCCCCACGCCGCGCCCAATGGCCAGTCCGCGCCGTGCCCGTGTCCCCGCCGCATCCCGCCAGTCGCCGCGCTCGCTGCCCGGCAAGCCAGCTGCTGCAGCTCCTCGCCCAACCCGCGCCCGCGTGATCTCCCCTCCCTCACGCCAAATCCCCGGCGCCCAATCCCCTGCCCGCGCCCGCCGCACGCCGCGCCGGCTCTGCTCGCCGCCCACCGCGACCAGTAACACGCCCCCGTCGTGCCGCCCCTCCCCAGCGTTGCCCGGTCCTCTCCCTCCCTCCTGCAGCCTATAAAAGGCGACACAAGGCCACTCGCGCGCACCTCAACCCACCAGAACGCCGCCGCCACTGCCATTGCCGCTGCCGTGCGCTACCCGCCCGTGGAGCCCCATCCTCCAGCCTCCCACTGCCCAAACCTATCACCCAGCGAGCTTGCCCTCCCTCCACTGAAGCTCACCGGCCTCTTCCCCGATCATCTCGACCGCCGGAGCACCGCCAGCACCGCCCGCGCCGCCGCCGCTCCCCTGCTGCTCCGCGGACAGCCCACTCCGAAGCTCCTCCGTCCAAGCCAAGCCTCGAAACGGTTTCCCTCGACGCCGCGAAGCTCATCGACCAGCCCACGCCCACTCCTCCTCGCCGGAGCACCGTCGCCGACGCTCCGCACCGCCGCCGCCCCTCTGCTCCGCGCCGACGAGGCACCTCCGGCCACCCCCAACCCCGACCAAGGCCACCCCAAGGTAGCTCTCACCTCCCTGGATCTCCCCGACCCTTTTCCCCTCACCGCCGACGAGCCCCCTCGCCGGAATTTGGCCGACCGTTGTGCCAGCGCCGCCCAGGGACCCAATTGCAACTATTGAAATCTTTAAAAGAGTCTGCACGCAAGTTTCCAGGGGTATAACTGTAAACCTGTGTTTAAACTTTGAATTCAAAAATAGCGAATTTGTAAAATTCATATAAAATCATAAAAAAATCAGAAAAATACAAACTCAAGTGTTCTGGAATTGATAGAAGAAAATCTACAACTTTTGTTACATGTTTTTCTTCAGTTGCATGCTAAATCTTGCTCTAAATTAAATAGAAAGTTTAATAGATTTTAATTGTACCCACTGTTGTATACCAGTTCTGAATCTGATTTTTGGACAGTAGATTGGTTGCTTGATGTGTAGGCCAGTGTAAAAATATTAGGACCAAAACCCATCTCTAGCTAAAAGTTTTGTTAAACTTTGTTCATGCCATGAAATAAAAGAACTAATTTGTACCTGCTGTTATATTTTGATTCATGTTGTGAAAATTTTCCAAAGCTGTTATAGTGATGCCTAAATACCACAGAAAAAGTTTAAAATCTTTTTCCTTTCTGTAACCTATTTATATAATTTTGTGGTAGGAAAAATGCACTAATTCAAATAATTAGTGTCTGTGCTTGGAAAATGTTCAACTTGTTACTGTGGGACTCTTTAGAGTAGCTCTTGCTGTACAAAAAGTTTCATACTCAGAAACCCTGTAAAACATCTTGTAGAAATTAATCTTCATTAACCTAAGTGTATATTATCCTATTTATTATGCTCTGTATCATGCACAATAAAATCTGAAAAATTTATAGTAACACATATATGGATACATTAACCCGCTGTAAAATTTTTGGCATCAAAACTTGCATGGTTCATCCTGTATAAAAATAACTATGTTCTAGTAGTGGCTGTGTATTACATTTTTCATGATTATTCTGCTGCATGAAAATGTCTGAAATTTTTATAGTAGTCTTATCTCTGTATAGTGTACTCTGAATAAAAATTTCATCACCAGAAGTTACCTAGTCCAGAAGTTGTGTTTAATCCATGCTTATACTACGAAAATTAAATTTCCAATACAACACCACCCCCTTCTGTTAAAGATTGCCCAAGAAATCGTAACTAAGTAACTTTACAACCAAATCTATGTTTTGTGGACTGCAACTTTATTGTGAAGGAAAAATAATCTTCATATACCATCACTACAACTTACACTTGTGCATTCATATAGAATCGACTACTCTCGTCGGCGGAACGTACGGGCTGGTGCCCGAGTTCGAGAGTGAGCAGCGTGAAGCTCAAGTAAATCTAACTGAAGCTTTCGAAGACCCGAACCCGAGTTCAGAAGATCCCAAGGCTAGCTTTGCTCAGGAAGGCAAGCCCCGGAGCATGAACCCTATTTTTCTAAATTATGCAACTTAATACTCTATTCTACTTGTGCATTAAGTTTATAGGAGTTGGATGAAAACTTAGTTGCATGATACTAGGTACCCATGCTCTGAACACTTGATGTAAGGTTCGATAGAATGTTATTCTAATAGGACTCGGTAAAAGTCGAGTGATTTCTTGTCACTCGCGAGAATATAGGAATTGAATGTTTACTACATGCTGCAATCATAAGGTCGACGGACGGGGTTATGGTGCGATGTTCAAGTTGATGATTGATGTCCCATCTGTTTAGTGAAAAATGCTAAGGCCGCAGTGTGTGGTAGTGGTGGTTAAGTCCTTGAACGTACTAACCACATGCCGAGAATATGGTAATCGGTAAGCTTAAGTACCTAATCGGACCGGCAAGTGGACAGCATCCCACCCTCTCAACTTCGGTTTCATGCGCGCACATGATGGGTGCAGAGCTAGGCTCTGTAGTCTCGGATGGTGGCCCTGATCCACAACCCAGGAAGAAAGGGGAAAAGTTGCACGTGTGACTCTTGGAGTAACCACGTGACGTGTGTTTAGGTTTCCCTTGCAAGGTTAAGAAATTCGATTCGAATTGTCCGTTTCTTGCGGTTATTGAGACTGCTTGACCCTTTTACCACATAAAGTAAGAAGAGGAACATTAATTACAATTAATCTTGTTGGATGAAAAATTAATTCTTTCACCATGTATGATATTGGATAGTTGCTTACCTAGAATGGTTAAAGAAAACTAGAATCTGGAGCTAAAATTTGAAAGTAAGGACCTACTTGTATATGCTTTTCGGCAAAACAAACCCTCAAGTCAAAAGCCTTGCATGTCTAGGAGTCGGCTAAGTATATTCCACTAGTCGGGTAAGCCTTGCTGAGTATTAGTATACTCAGCCTTGTTTGTGACTTGTTTTCAGGTGATACTTTCAAGGATATGATCGCTAGTTTGACTTGGCCGTGTACCCTTCCTCCTGGTTGGTCGGTGGAATGGAATATGCCCCCGGCCAACGATGATAATGAGGAGTGATGTCTCGTACGGGCTTCATCGAGACATCATGTATCGTCGAGTAGTTTATCATTATTTTCCGCTGCATTGAACTCTGAAGAACTCGTTTACTTTTAAACTCTGAAGTACCTTGTTTTACAAATTTTGAACTCAGTTGTAATAATAATTCCTAATGAACCCTGTGATGTAAAATCTGTGGAATGTTGTATCCTCTAGGCTCACCTTCGTGTGAGTACTTGTATGTGTGGTTTCGATCGGCAAAACCGTGGTTGTATTGGGAGGTTACCTGACAGACCAATGGATTATTCCATTTGAAGTGCGAGTTAGCCCTGATTGCCCTCGTGGTGATGGTTAGCGCGCTTGAGCCGGATTAATTCAGGTGGTTCTGCCACAAAACCGCCCCACTTACGTGGCTGGAAAGCCTCACGAAGAACTCCATCGACTCCTGGGAACAACTGTGGAACGTCTTCATCGATAACTTCCAGGGGGCGATTGCAAGGGCAGGTACTTGACATGACCTGTCCTAGTGCAAGCAAGAAAGGAACGAGCTCTTACGCTCGTACACTCGCCGCTTCTTCGGCACCCGAGCTACGATCGCCAATATTTCAGAGACTGGCGTCATTGACTGCTTCCACAACGGCCTCACCGACCAGGCTTTATTCCGCGACTTCGGCCGCAATCACCCCAAGACCGTCGCCGCCCTCCCCGACATGATGCAAACCTGGGCAGACCAAGAGGAGCAGGAGCGCGACCGGTTCTCGAAGCGCGGCAACGACTACAACAAACGGAACAACGACCACCGCAACGACAGAAACTAGCGGGACTACTTGGGACCCTCACGAAATCGCAAGCCAGACGATCTCGTCGCGGCTATCAATCGTGCCCCACGAGGCAAGAAGGCATCCAACCTGCAAGAGGAATTTGACGAGCTCATGCAGAAGCAATGCCCGTGGCACCCATGCTCGAAGCACGCCACTTTTGAGTGCTACCAGCTCCGGAAGTCCCTCAACGCTCCGCCCTTGGAGAAGGGCGACAAGAAGAAGAAGAAAGATAAGGATGACATAGACCCGAAGAACAAGACAGACGGCGCCGACTTCCTAGACGTGACCAAGATCGTCAATGTCATTTTTGGCGGGGAAACGGGATTTGCCTCCAAAAGGACTCAGAAGCTTCATCGCTGCAAGATCATGTCCGTTGAACCCGGGGCACCACGACCCCTCCGGTGGTCGGAGGCCCCATCTCGTTCTCCAGGGCTGATCAGTGGACAGGCTTTTCCGAGCCGGGAAAGCTCCCGCTCGTCCTAGACCTAGTCATCGCGGACATCAGACTCACCAAAGTACTCCGCGATGACTAGGTCTAGGACAAGTGGGTTCAGCCTCATCTTTGTGAGTACTCTGAGGAGAATGGGGGTGACCTTCATGGATCGGCTCACCCCCAGCAAGGTTCCCTTCTACGGCATCGTACCTAGGAACGCTGCTACACCCCTTAGCACGGTAGTACTCCCCGTCACCTTTGGCACGCAGGAAAACTACCGTACCGAGTACATCAAGTTCGAAGTGGGTGACATCGAAACATCATACCACGCCATCCTGGGACGACCCGCATTGGCCAAGTTCATGGCTGTGCCACACTACGTCTACTTGCTCCTGAAGATGCCAGGAAAGGGTGGAGTCTCACCTTCCGCGGCGATCTGGAGAAGTTCTACGACTGTGACCAGAAGGCTATTGAGTACGCCTCGACTACGCGTGTACCAGATAATTCAGGAGAAGTACTCACGGTCGCACAACAGCTCTCCGAGGTAGAGCTGGAAATTCCCAAAAAGAAGGCGAACCACTTGAAGCTGCAACCCACTGGAGAACACGTCCTGAAGACCATCCAGCTGCACGAGGGGATTCGTCCAAGATAGCCTTGATCGGGTCGCAGCTTGACCAAAAATAGGAAAGCGCGCTCATCAGTTTCCTTAGGGCCAACCGAGATATATTTGCGTGGAAACCAGCGGATATGCCAGGGGTGCCCAAGGAGCTGATCGAGTATAGTTTGAACTTTATGCTTATTTTGAATTGATTTCGTCGTAATTCGACTACTTTATGCTTGTTTTAACTTGTAGGCTCTGCCACGAGTTCTTACATTCTTCGCCTACGTTAAAACTCGGAGGCTCCGCCACGAGTTTACACGTTCCATCGACTACTTATACTCGGGGGCTTCGCCATAAGTACCTGTACCTAGCTCTCTTACACTTGGAGGCTTCACCACGAGTGCTTGCGTCTAGTACAGCCCATGAGGCAAAGCACTCGAGTACTTATTACACACCTATAATTCCAGCCACTGCTACGACTACTCGAAAGAGAGCGTTAAAGCATTAGCTGAAGGGGTCACCAAGCCCATCACACGGTCAAGTTATTCTCTGCTACGCTCAGAATGATGATAACTAAACTGTTTTGGCTTCTAAGCCTAAAGGCCAGCCTAGCGTACCACCCGATTGGGTAATCCCAGGCTAAGTCCTTTTGCTCTACGAGCACTTTTACGGAACGTCAAGTTACTGACTCATCCAAGCCAGCGCTCTTGGAGTAGCTTAACCGAAACATTTCCAATTACTCTAAGTCCTACGATTATACTAGCAAACATTACATAAAGATATACGCTGAAGAAGATCAAACAGGCAAATTTATATACATATTAACAAGTGGCATAAGTGTTCATCATGACACACTGTTTTGCTGCATCTAACCCTCTTGTTCTAGGCTCTCGGCTATCCTATCAGCAATGGGCTCGACTTCTTCACGGTACTTCGTGAATTGCTCAACAGAGCAGTCGGACGCCATGCCTTCACCAAGAAGTTTCAGAAAAACTACTTGAACAACAACAAGTAAAGACAACAAGACAAGGCGGCAAGTTACCTTTGTGAGCCTTGGCAATCTTCTTGTTCTTCTCGATGAGCTCGGTTTTCTCCTTCTCAAGATTCTTGATATCGTTCTTGAGGAGCCAGGTTTCCCGAGTCCGCTCACTCTTCAGCTTCTCAAGCTCGTTCCGCAGTTCAACATTCTTGTAAATTTCCTCGGAGATTCTGCGGTCCTTTGCTTGCAGCTGACAATGGCCATCCTCAATAAACTTGAGCTTTTCGGATTTCTCCTCGGAGCGGTCCATCAAATTCTACAAGAGACAAGCAGCAGTCAGTATTTATCACACCAAAACAGAGGAGGCAGAAACTACTCGAGGAAGATGGATACTTATTGTGGTGAACTCATATAAGTCCTTGAAGACGCTCTGGAGATGTTTCCTCTTCTCCTTCGTCAGATAAGGATCTTCAATTAAGTCAAGCTTGATCGTGTGCTGCCAACCGTATGGCATCACGATCAAGTCCTCTTTCTCCGTCGCATCGGCGCTGGGCTCTGAAGTACTCGCTGCGCCAGCATCTCCTCAGATAATTTGGGCGCCGGGATCTCCACCTCCACCCGCTCTGGTTCCTCTTGCTCCGGCTCGGCTTCTTTCTCCGCCTCGATGTTGGTGGCCAGAGAAGGAGGAGGAGGTGTAGCACCAGGCTCCAACGCTGCAACATCCGCATCTTTCCCAGACTTGGGGGCTTGGGCAGCCGGGGCATCGTCAGGCTCTCCCAAGCTCAGAGCAGAGGAAGGTCTAGACAAAGTACAATCATATCAACTACTCGACAAGAGGAGTTTCAAATGTACAAATTCAAGTATTTGAGACTTACGTGGAGGATCTCTTGGTTACCATCTTCTTGAGTTGGATAAGCCAGGGCCGCCCACGAGTACCCAACTTCCCTAAGCCGCCAGCAGGTTTCTTCGCTTGAGCCTTCGAGGCGCTCGTTGGGGTCAGGTTGCTCGGGCTCGGCGCAACGTCAATAGCGGAAGGGTCCGCTGCACCAGGCTGGACGTCGACTACTGGTGCAGCATCATCCTCAGCAGAACCTATCTTTCCCCCGTCCTTGGATCGCTTGGACAAGGGGGAGGCAGGAGGACTGAAGACAAGAATAACAACAATTCAGCAACACACATCAGAGTCAACAAAGAAAAGTACTCGAGGTTCCAGTTTTACCTCGGGTTGTCGTCTGACAAGCCAGCGATGGAGAGCTTGCGTTTCCTTACACCCACCCGCGGCTTGGTCGGGTGGCTTGGAATCTCCATGTTGCTGGCTGACTCCTTGCTAGATTTCTTCAAGAACACTGCCAGAGGAATACCGTCGTTAGAATCCATCAGTTCTTCATCAGTTACAGGATCAACAGCAAGGCGGCTGATCTTGGGCCTCTAGAACGCACTTGGCTTGAGATGCTTTGGCCGAGGAATGTCAGGATCTTGAGCAGGACACTGGAATAAATCAGTGTGCCCCTGCGCGGTTACAAAAACAAGCTAACAATCAGTGATAACTTACAGCTGCAAGTACTCTAAAAACTTGACAAAGATACTACTCGTACCGGTTTCGGTGGATTTTTTGCGCTGAAAAGAGTCGGGACATAAGGAACCGTGTTCACATCGAGTAGTACTCGACGAACACGGTCAATGGCCGTCTCCGAAGGAAGAATTTCTGAAGAAAGGCGAGAAGGGTCGTTACTTCCTAAGTACTCGAACCCGAACCGACATCTCTTCTGTAATGGCATGATACGTCGTTTATACATAGAGGCCAGAGCGGAAGCGCCGGTCACCCCAGTCTCCTTGTGCGCTGCAATCAGATCGAGCAGTTCTCTAACTTGGGTCATCTGGTTTTCATTTAACTTCTCATTCCATTCGCCCCCCCCCCCCCCCCCCCCACACTGCCTTCCCTGGAGTCCTCTCTAGAAGTGCGGGCTTATGGTTTCCAATGTAAAACCACAAGGGCCTCCAGCCCGAGTGGTTTGTGGGAAGCGAGTACTGGATGTACTCCTTCCCCTTCCCCTGCTTGAACTGGATTCCGGCTCCGCCAACTATGTATTGCCTCTCCTCTGAAGGTTGCTAACGGAGATGAAAGAAATACCAGAAAAGATCGAAATGTGGCTCGATGCCAAGAAAAGCTTCGCAGAAATGAACAAAAATTGAGAGATGAGCAATGGAATTAGGGTTCAGGTGATGGATCTGAATACCCCAGTGGAAAAGGAGGCCGCGAAGAAAATCAGAGGCAGGGAGGGCCAATCCCCTTTCGACAAAATGCTCGAAGATAACGATTTGATCTACATCTTCTTGCGGAAAAAAACTGACGGAAGGAAGGTTTCCAATGAACCATTTCCTCCAATTGAAGAAGGCCCTGAGCAACCAAGTTGAGAAGGTTAGCACGGGTGCACTTACTTCTCTCCCAGTCGCCGGTGGTTGTCTCCTCCTTCTTCCCCTTGCCCGACTGCTTCTTGTGGCCCATCTTGAATGTCACGAGCCGCTTCACTCGCATATGCTCTGGGGCTTCAAGAGAAGGGCGCCAGCACTCATAGATGGCGAGGTCGGATTCTCCGACTAGTTTGGCTGGGGATGGAGGATGAGCTTGATGGGGCCCTCAAACCCTAGATCTAAAGAAACTGGCAGCGCAGGAGTGGGAGAAAGCGAAATGGCTAAGTCAGAAAGTGAAAGGGTAAAAACCCTAAAGTCACCGCGCAGTTAAATAACCAGCGGGTAGGCCCGAGACTACTGTTTGGAAGCCGAAGAGTTTTCTTCCCTAAAAAAGTGTGTGATTTGTTTTTGAGCGGTTATTTGGGAAGAGTTTTGGGGAGTTTATTTGATTAACCATTTTTTCAAGGACCAATTGTTCCCAAGGTAAACCATCAAGGCAGATCACACAGTTTGTACATAACACTGTTCAGTATGCCACGTTCTTTTGGATCCTTTTTTCCAAACCTCGGGATTTGGATTCAAGGCTCGGGGGCTGCGGGGCACGTGTCATCGATGGCTTATTTTTTAAAAATATTTGGAAGATAAGAAAAGAAGATTCAAGACTAGTAGGACCTTCAGCCTGATTCTTCGATTCAACCTAAGGCTCGGGGTTACTCCATATGGAGTGTGATTTGCATTGCACCCCATAGAAAGAAAAGACTTGAAGTACTCGGGGCTAGAGCACCTCACAGCCTCAAGCAGCCAAGAAAAATACTCGAAAGACATCTTCAAGACGGAGTTTTCAGCAAAACCCGAAGGATAACTTCAAGAAGTACTCGAAGCCTGCAGTACTCGGCTATGAAGAGCTCGGGGGCTTGTCAGACCCGGGACAACGGCATGTCCCATATCTTATCCATACTGTAAAGTACTCGGATACGAGTACAACTAGTCGGTACAGAAGGAAACTACTCGATAGTACTCGGTTAGGACTCCTAAGCTCGTATAAGACTAGGAATTCCATGTAACCCTGTCCCTAGGATATATAAGGGCGGGCAGGGACCCCTCTAAAACATAACTCATAACCTCAAGGCAATACAAACCATAGAGGACGTAGGGTATTACGCATACTACGACCCGAACCTGTCTAAACCCTTGTGTTCCTTGCACCATCGAGTTCCTGATCTCGGTGACACCCTAACCACAAGTCTACTACCTTAGGGTATCCCTAGGTAGGCTTGCCGGTAAAACACCGGCAGAGAGTCATTTGTATAAAAATTATTTTCTATATTTTTCCATTTTCCAACAGTTTTTCTATATCTTGTGTGCACTCTGGAAAGCTAGTCTCTTTTTCTATATTTGGCTAGCGAGAAATCCGAAATAGAGAGTGGCTATGTTTGAATAACCAAATAGAGAAGCTGTTGGAAGGTACCTTTTTAATTAAAATCTCTAAAATTAGCAATTAGGAAGAATTTAGAGAGTCTATTGGAGTTGCTCTAACCGGGATTTCATGAAGCTTCTCAGGGGATTGGCTCGAGTTGATTTCTGTCCATAGTAACTTACTGATCATTTCATCCATGATAAGGAATATATTGACATGGTTTATTTGTTTGATTGCTCTTAGGGTCTATTTGGAGGGGCTAAAGTTGAGTGCTAAACTTTAGCACATATTAGCACTCATGCATCTGCTAAAATTTTTTAGTCTTTGGCTAAAGTTTAGTCCACCCTATTAGCACTTCCGTTTGGATGAGCTAGTGCTAAAGTTGAGCACCTTCACCTATTAGCACTTGGATCCAAACAGGTATACTGAGAAGACCTGATTACCATTAGTTCACATTTCGGACAATCCTCACGTGGGAACACACATCAAGGAAATCAATGATGTTTTCCTCATGTAACTCTGAACTAATGGTTTCCAATCCACCTTTCCAACTCTATTGTGATTAGCAAAATTCACAACTTATTGGTCATGCTATATGTGCTATGTAGTTTACCACTATTTTTTTTACTCATCCAGGAGGACCAGGACTGTAGTCTATAAAATAGGGAACATGATAACAGCTGAGCCACATCAACGAAGTATGCCTTTATAGTGGCACATCTTATTGTTCTCTCTGCTCTGTAATCATCTTGTAATGCTTATTGTAAACTCCATATCATATTATCTCCATGGATCCTTAAAGTTTCATAAGTGTGCCACTTATCCATCTGAAAATAGCGTGGCATGCATGCTATAAAGAATATATATTCTTTTATTTGTATTCAACTAGCTCCTCGCAGGTTATTCTTTCCACACCAGGCTGAAAAATGAACCCATGTAGCATATTGATGGGAGTCTCAGGTTGTACCAAGTTATTATGGAAGATTTAGGACCGAAATCAAACAAGTGATCTCTAGTGTCATTTTAATATTTTTATCATGGACTACATCGGGCCATCGGCCAAGGAAAATGCAATGCATTGAATTTAGTTTCTGTGCTACTTGATCATGTCATAGTTTCTATGTGCTGCTTTCACTACCGTAGTCTAATAATGTTTCATTTATGTTTCAGTTGAGAGAGAGTAATGCTTTGGAGGGACTGCCATGCACCTTTGAGAACTTAAAGGATTTATCACTGTGCACGGACTTCTGCACATTGCCTAACATCTTATCTACACTGTGCTTACTTAAAAAAGCTCCAAATCTTGAAAAGTTATGTTTTGAGGTAATGTTGAATAGTGGGTAAAACATTTAGTTTTTTACCTTATGTTTGTATAAGTTTCAGGTAAATCTGTTTACCATATTTATTTCCTCTTTTCTTTTTTGCAGATATGTTGCGACAATCTTCAGGAATTTGAAGTGGGAGTTGTCTTTCTAAATGCAGAATGGGCTGACAGTTTGTTTGCCAATCTTAAAAGTGTCAGTATGGAGCTAGCCATATGCCAGTCAAACGAGATACATTTTATTCAGTTTGTTCTATCAAAGGCAAGATGCCTTCAGGAATTTCATGTTCGTGTATGTGAGGACCTTTCAAGGTCTAATGAAGAACTCGTTGTGGAGATAGCAAAATATAGAAGAACTTCTCCAGAAGCTAAGGTCTCCTTCAGGCCCATGGAATTTTTTTTAAGACAAATTTAAGTAGCTTTCGAATTAACTCTAGTCGCATTTTCCCCACGGAAGTTTAACTTCTGCCAGATTGTACAATGAGCAATTATTTTGCATATTTAAAACACCTGAACTGATGTGAGATTTTGAATTGAGGTAGTATGATTTTGTTCTTCTCTGTGACCGTGTGACCTGGGAACTAAAGTAAATTGGTGCTACTATGTAATTTTCTGAATCCCATGAAGTCTACTGCCCTACCATCTCAGGTACAACAATTCAAAATATGCAAAATAAGAGTACCCCAATTATGCCGCCGACCTCGGGTGAGTGCACGGCACCTTCAAAGCAACATCATTGCTGATTTGCTTCCCATTCAAGTCCCTCCGTCCGTGTTCCAATCAACCAGAGTGCGCATCCTGCAATAATAAACGCAGTTCTCCACAAGGTTGTGTGTATGCCTAGTGTGGTGTTGTTCCAGTTAACAAAAGTTAAAAGTGTGTCCACATGCTAAGGTCTTCCTTAGAAATGTTGGAGGCGCAATTCAGTTGAGAATTAGTTTGTTTTGTATCAAATTTTCAGAAATGCTGGAGATGTAAATAGCACGATCTTGCTAGAAGTCAAACCGCTTTAAATAATTATATTGTTGGCAAAATTTGCCACAAGACACTGAATATTGCTGGCAATTGCTACTTCATATAATTCTATTAAACTTTTTACTATTACGCTAGGTACCACTACAACATCGTCCCTCTTTGCTGCAGGACACAGCAATCGCAACCACCGCTAGAAGTGAGAGAAGGTTGGTGACAGACTAATTTTAATTTCCCATTTGGATTTGCAGCATGGTATTTCTGGCTTAGGGCCCATTGTAACAGATATGCATCAAATTCTGAATTGATAAATTTTCTCAACACGTGCATCCCCATAAACTTGTGCTTGATTGGTAGATTTGTTTTCAAATTGAAATTGTCCTTGCTTTGGATATGATAGGATGGCATCTTTATAGGGCCTAATTAATTTTTTTGTTGAATTGCAAACTCATTCATGCATAAAGCGTGTTGGATGTCTATTAATTATTGATATTGATTTTCGGGCGACCGGACAGCATCAACATGTTAAAGACACGCATGAGTCTGCTTACAACAACTCTAACCAAGTAGGTCCTATGTTGATGCTGTCCTATGACCTGAGGTTATTGTGATTCAACCTAGTATTCAACATGATGGATAGCAGCCAAATTCACTAGCTGAAACTTTTGGTTCATTTAATCTTGATTGATAGCTTTTTTATTTTTTTAGATGTTCTACCTTAGTTCCAAATCATTGTAAGGCCCCGATGGGTTCCGGAGGGCTAAACTTTTGCCCCGTCATATCAAAGGGAATCTTACCATTTAGAAGTATTAAATAAAATCTGTTTATAAAACTTTTTGCACATATGGGTGGTAATTCCCGAGACGAATTTAATGAGCCTAATTAATTCATGATTTGCTACAGTAATGCTACAGTAACCTTCCACTAATCATGGATTAATATATCCCATTGGATTCTGCAATTAGTTTTATAATTACACTTTATTTAATACTTTTAAATGATAAAATTTTCTTTGACGTGACAGTGCTAAAGTTTAGTCTTCCGGAACCCAACACCCCCTGAGGCATTGAAAGAGGGCTACCTGACCGAGAGTTCTTAGGTTGATTCAAGCTTCAAAGTAAGACAAAAAGTGTGCTACTTTTCGAAAAGGAATAATCGAAAACCCAACATGCATGTCCCAGTTCATCCTACAGACGTCGAGAGGTGAGTTGCCATGGGTGCTCCAGTAATTAATAATTGTACTAGAGATAACCTGAGTAGTAGAATTTCGAAGGGGACATTAAGTGTTGATGTAGGGAAGATGGGCATGTCTCGAGAGTAACCATGTGAAGCAAACTCCTTGAAAACTTGTAAGGAAGCTTGTCTTGACGAATCATTCACCAATGGGATTATGGAAGGCTGTGACCACTGACCACTGTGTTCGGCCAAGGGGCATAGGAGGACTTTATACGTTAAACTGGTAGATGTTACATTCTGAAATTAAAGGAACTAAAATATATAGGTGGACATTTCTAAACCCTCCTACTTGCAAGTGCGTGCTTTTGTTTTTTAGCCATACAGAACCCCGGCGGCATATTCATTCCTCTGTTCTTAGCAGCCATTCTCCAACCTCGGGATGGAAGCATCGCATGACCTCAGTCCCCATCCTGACATTGATTGGAAGAGGAAGCATCCGGCATGAATTGGTCGTGATCGGTTGATCGATCAGAGCGTTAGAAATTCGACATTTCTCCCTCTTAAAATCTGTCATCAGATCATCTAGCAATTGTCATTATTTATTTTTGCACAATGCCCATCGGCAAGAGAAAAAAAGATAAATAAACAAGTGAGTTCTAAGGTAAAGCTAAATGAGGGTTTCAAGTAGGAAATTTCAAGCAGAAAATTTACAGTGAGATGTTTCAAATCAAAATCTAAGGTGACAAGAAATCCAATTACATGAAAATATCCAAGCGAAAGTGAGTGAGTGAGTAAGAGAGAGAGTCTTCATAGGGACCTAGTAGTAGGCACCAAGCCAAGGAAACCTTTCCCATTTTTCCTCTTTTGTCTATTCCCAGTTGGGTGTGCTGTGTGCACATGGAAAATGAGGTGGGGACAGGCAAACCTTTTCTTTTCTTTTTCTTTTTTGTCGTTTCATTCTCGGGATAGAACGTGTTAACAATGTGTAGTAGCATTTTCTCTTGTATAAAACTAGAGCTGAGGCATCAAAGAAGCCATGCCATTCATGCATAACAGCATCATGTCCCGTGCCCATCATC
This sequence comes from Panicum miliaceum, assembly GCA_032594955.1. NCBI lineage: Eukaryota > Viridiplantae > Streptophyta > Magnoliopsida > Poales > Poaceae > Panicum > Panicum miliaceum. Next base: position 5,838,715 of record CM064064.1, read on the forward strand.
AGGAGGAGATGAACACCAACAAGAACCTGTTCCAAGGCTACGTGGAGCTCTACCACAACGGCCTCTTTTTTTCCGAAGGAACAGGAAGGGATTTATCCCCTACTGATTATAATATATTAAGAGAAATTTAAAGAGCAAGATACAACAGGATCTTAGGAAACGAAAAAAGAAGTAAAAAAGATAAGAACTACTATCCAAAAAGGGCTATCCATTCTTCTAGCAAAAGTTTGTGTATGATTTTGACTCCGTGCACAAGCAAGAGTTCTTTCTTGAAGATCATTCGGCAGTTACTTGGAGATGGTTGTAAGCCTTGGAAGATGAGATCATTCCTTGAGATCCAAATGCCCCAACACATGAGAATTATAAGGTTCATGAACAGTGGGGTGTGTAACTGCAACTTGAAGCTGTCAACTGCTTCAAAGATCTCTGCTTGATGTGGCACATTGACCCCAAGGAGACCCCAAGAAGTACTGGCAAACGGACAGTGAAGAAAGAGATGTTCCAGAGTTTCTTCACTGTTATTGCTGCAAAGCACACAGTCATAGGACAGAAAGGTCATGGTTTTTCTTCGGAGAATATTTCTTGTGCTCAAACGATCTTTGAGCAGAAGCCAAAAGAAAACTTTGTGTTTGTTTTGACAGCTGGATTTCCAAATCCAGTCAAAACTGTGATGCACCTGAGCGTGACCAATTAGTTGTTTATAAGCTCTTCCTGAAGAGAAAGAAGGACTTCCCCAAATATAGCTCCACCAATCTTCATTTTGGCTTGTTCCTTGTCTAGTAAGGAGCTTCTGCAATAACCCCAGCTGCACAAAGGCCTGTTCTGAGAGCGGTAAGTGAAACAGATGATGAAGGGGTTCAGTTAATATGGCCCTCTGATAACTGATCATTTTGTTCTTAGCAAAAGAGAAAACCTCTGGGTAAGCTTGGCATTGCACTCCCCCCCCCCCCCCCCCCCCCCCCGCCCCCCCCAAATATCCGACCAGAGGAAGCAAGTAGATCCATCATGGATATTGCAAATAGCCATACCTTTAAATTTATCCAATAGTTTCAGATTATCACGCCACCAAAAGGATCCTTTCCTAATGTGGCTTGGCAATTTACCATTTTGGTAGTGTTTATCCCAGACAAGCTGAACCCAAGGAGTATTCACCTTATTAAAAAACTTGTGCAAATTCTTAAGGAGGAGGGCCTCATTCTGTGTTTGGAGATTTAGAACACCAAGACCACCTTCTGCCTTAGGTAGGCAAACCATACTCCATGCAGCTTTCGGAGCAGTTCTTGCATTAATATCTGACCCTCTCCATAGACAGTGCTTTCTGTACTTGTCTATTTGATCAATCACTATTTTTGGTAGAAGAAAAGTACACATGTGATACATTGGTAGAGCTGTTAGCACAACATTGGTCATTTGAAGTCTCCCAGCCTGGGAAAGAAAGACAGAAGTAGATTGGAGATGTCTTTCACATTTGCTGTTAAGTGGAAGAAAATCATCAACTCTTGGCTTTGTAACACCTAAAGGTAACCCCAAATAGGTGAAGGGTAGGCTGCCAGTAGCTCAATTGAAACTTGCTGACAGCAAATTTAATTTTTCCTGAGACACATTGACAGGCACCATCTGTGATTTTTGAAAGTTGACTTTTAAGCCAGTTGCCAAAGTGAAAACATTCAGAATATCCTTTAAGGCTCTTAACTGTTCACAGCATCCTTTCATGATGATTAAGGTATCATCAGCATATTGAACTATAGGAAAGTGAGTGTCTGATCTCCCAGGCATTGGTGACCTTAGCAGTCGTTGGGCTGCTGCTTTGTTAACTAGAGTTTGTAGTAGGTCAGCTGCTAGTACAAAAATCAGAGGAGAGAGAGGGTCACCTTGCCTTACACCTCTTTTGCAGTGGAATGTTTTGCCGGGCACCCCGTTGAGCAGCACCGAAGAAGTACCAGACAGAAAAATGGTTTCCATCCAACGAATCCAAATGTTACCAAATCCTTTGGCTCTCATAATTTGAAGCATTGCTTCATGTTCCATTCTGTCAAAGGCTTTTTCAAAATCCAATTTTAAAATGATAATTTCCTTCTTGGACTGGTGACACAGGTGCAAATATTCAAGAGACCAAGCCAAGCAATCCTGAATAGTTCTCGTCTTAATGAAACCATACTGGTTGGCATGAACTAAATCAGTTATAACTCTCTGAAGCCTGTTGGCCAACAACTTGGTGATTAATTTCATGGAGCAATTGATAAGTGAGATTGGCCTAAAATCACCAATTTTGGCTGGATTATCCACCTTTGGTAATAATGTAATATATGAACCATTAATACTTTGCAAGCACACCTCACCATTTTGAAAACCTTCACAGAGTGCATAAAAATCTGCTGCAATAATAGGCCAACATTTTTTTAAAAAGTCATTGTTGAAGCCATCAGGTCCTGGAGACTTGTCTGTGGCTAGATTCTTGACCACATCATCAATCTCTTCATGAGTAAAAGGAGTCTCCAACAGATCTAGATTTGTTGCCAAGTCTAGCAGTTCAGCAAGATTATCTAGAAGAGTAATCTGATTGGAGGAGCCTAATCTTTCTTTGTAAGCAGTCCAGAACATTTCAGCTTTAGTCTCATGATTGAAAAACTCTTCACCATCTTCAGTTTTGAGAGAAGTGATCATTTTTCGTCTGTACCTAATGGTTGCAGTAAAGTGGAAGAATTTTGTTCCTGCATCTCCAAATTTAATCCACTTAACTGTTCCTCTCTGCTTCCAATAGATCTTTTGTTGATGCAGCAGTTCCACTAATTTTTCACTTAGAAGCTCTTTAAAGTTCCATTCTTCAATGGTGAGATCTCGGTGTTCCTCAAGGATCTCCATTAGTGAGAGTACCGGATTCACATTGGAGATGTTGGCCGACAGGCTAGAGATGTTTCTTTGCCATGCCTTGATCACCCTCCTTAAGTTTTTGAATTTGGCAGACAAAATCTTTGCAGGGTCTGACTGAGGTGTAGGTAAAGACCAACCATGCTGAACAATCTAAAGAAAATGGGGATGCTCCATCCAATAATTTTCGAAGCGAAAGATGTTCCCTTTTGGAATTTGTGTTGACACCTCAATAACACATGGCGTGTGATCTGACAATTCCGACACTAGAGACATTGCTTTGGTGTTAGGAAAATTAACAGTCCATGAGACAGAAGTGAAGAACCAGTCAATTCTTTCTAGCAAAGGTGGTTTCTGTTTATTGGACCAAGTAAAGCGTTTTCCTTGCAGAGGAATTTCGTTAATACCCAAGTTACTGATAGCTTCATTGAAGAGAAGCATTTCTGATAGATCACCGCCTGGTCTATTTCTATTTTCAGGGGCACGCATGAGATTAAAATCACCCACCACTAACCAGTCCTGCTCCTCAGGCATTTGTATATTTTTGAACCAGTCACAGAAATCTCTTTTACCTTCTGGTGTGCATGGGGCATAAATGTTTGTGAGTATCCAGTAATTACCAGAGTGGAAGGATTTGAATTCAATGGACATGGAGAAATCATTATGAAAAACCAATGAGCCATAAAAAAAGGCACCTTTCCAAGCTACAATCATTCCTCCTGAAGCACCTCTAGAAGGAATAGAAGCGAAACTATCAGCAGAGGCTGGGCAAATTTTTTTTATAAACTGAGAGTCAACAGATGCTTTTTTTGTCTCCTGGAGACAAATGATATCACAACCACTATCAGTAATTTTGTTCTTAATTGAATCCCATTTGGTGTCTGAATTAATCCCCCTAATATTCCAACATAGCACTTTCCAGGTACGTTTATGTGTATGATTCATGATAAAAGAAAGAAGACCAGCAAGATGGAAACATGAAAATGCCTCCCGCAATAGCAACACATGACAGAATGTGCAGGAACAAAGCCAAACACAGAGGATGCAAACATAAGGGAAATAAGTCATCACCAGCCCATTAAGGGTCATTACACACCATAGAATAGAAACAGTGCCAATAGGTGACCAGATAAACTGCCAACTAGAGCCTGACACAAGTCTGTTCAGAGAACAAGCAAAAGTCTGCACCCAGAAAGATAGCCAAAACCCAACCACCAGAGGAGTTTTATTTCCTAGGTATCTTGTCTGCATCTTTGGCACTCTTCTTCACCTTCTTCTCCTTTACCTGTTTCTGCTGGACTCCCTCAGGGACCACAGCCTCATCACTTTTCTGATCTTCCTTTCTTTTATTTCTTGATTTAGTCTCTTCTACCTTGGTAGATGTTGCTTTTTTGGGTAAATCAGTCTTGACCTTGGAGCCAATAACTGATTTGGTTTTGACTTTTCGTTTCTGCAGATTATCCTGAGTCAGTTTGGCTTCATCAATTTTGCAGAAGTCCACACCTAGGTTTTTAATGATGGATGGAGAGATAGTGGGTGGGGCTTTGTCACAAGCTAGACAATTTTTCCCTGTACAAGGACTTGCCTTGAATCCTTTCTTCAGATTTTTGACTCTTAAACTCCTTCTAACTGAAGAATCAACTATGATTTCTGATTTCTTAGTCTTGCTGTTTCTCTGAAGAGAACTGTCATCTTCTTGAGTTTGGTTCTTGGGAGAAGCAGAAGCAGGTGGGGTGGACTGTTCCAGAACCACTTTCAAGTCTTTGGCAGAGACTTCCTGATTTTTCTTACAAGATATGTCAACTCCTGTAGGGCAACTGCTTGGAATAGAAAACATGATACTGCCATTATTTTTGCTGAAAAGATCCCAAGCTTTTGATTGTAAAAAGGAGCTAGCCCAGCTGAAGTGGGAAGGGGACAGTAAAAGCCAGGTGAAAAAATTACTCCATTCAACTGGAATAGGAATAGAGGGCTGTGAACTGGTGGCATTGGAAAAGTAATTAGCCCAGAATCTAGTTGCCTCTGCATTCTGGGAATACTTTTTTTTGGCCCAAAAATCAGCAAGACCAGGGTCAACTGAGTAGCTAGGAGTGATCTCCACCAGACCCAAGTGCAAGTTTTCTTGTGGCAATTGGGGCACTTCTTCTACTGGATTACCCATGTTATCCTCTTCCTCTGAATTTTCCTCTCCATTCATAAGCATATCTTCTGGGAATTCCTCCACCAAGAAATTTTCAGGGAAATTAAGAGGAGCTTGCAAACCCAAGATAACAGGAGGTACATCCATTATGGCATTATCTACTAGCTCAGCTTCAGCATGTATATCTTGTGGTGCCTCAACATGATTGTCTTCTTCTTCAATAACATTAGGAATAACCTCCATATCAATGACAGCATCTCCAATAATTATTTCACCAGGTGCATCACCATCTTCTGGATTGAGAATTTCACCTCCATTTATAGCCATGTCTTGGGCAGCTGGGAGTTCATTTAAGTCAAGCCCAAGATTTGGGGGTGGCACTACCAGATTAAGTGCCAAATTTGGCTGGGCGTCAGGCCATAATTCCCAATCTGCATTTGCTTCATTCTGAGCTGCACCAACCTGATTATGAGGAGCATTAGCTAAATCATCACCTTGTTCAACCTCAACTGGCCCAGGCCCAACCTGCCCATGTCCGAAGAAATCAAAAGAGGCATTTGGCTGTAGGGCATCAACGGGGATTTGATCCTCATCTGGTGGCAGCCCTCCTAAAAGGTCATCATGAATTTCACACTGAACAGTCCAAGACTCTCCCTGGAAATCCTCTGCATCAAACAGGATAATGAACTGTGGGACTGACTGTAAATCAAGCACTCTGGCCTTCACAATAAGTCTTGCTAATTTTGACAGATCTTTTTCCCAAGAAATAATTGTGCTAAAAGTACTGACAGCACTATCCAAGTATTCCTGCTCCCAATAATCAACAGGGAAACCTAACAACATGAGCCAACATTCCTTGTTAAATTGCACTGCCCCGCTGTCAGACCCGGGGCACCGGGGCTGCACGCATGGCGTAGAACGTTATAGAGTAAGGGGTGGGGCATGTCCCATACCTTATCCATATGTAAAGTACTCGTAAGCTAGTACAACTAGTCGGTATAGAAGAAAACTACCCGAAAGTATTCGGTTAGAACTCCTAAGCTCGTACCAGACTAGAATTTCCATGTAACCCTGCCCCTCCCGGGATATATAAGGGCGGGTAGGGACCCCTCCAAAACATACCTCATAACCTCCAAGGCAATACAAATCAACAGGACGTAGGGTATAACGCATACTGCTGCCCGAACCTGTCTAAAGGCTTCGTGTTCCTTGCACCATCGAGTTCCTGATCTCGGCGACACCCTACCTACAACCTACCACCTTGGGGGTATCCCTCGGTGAGCTTGCCGGTAAAACACCGACAGCTGGCGTGCTAGGTAGGGGTGTTCATCGAAAATCCCCTGGAGAATTCGATGGCGACGTTCAACTTCACTAGCGTCGTGCCCCTTGCGGGCTCAACTTTCGTCTTCGGCTCCTGGGTCAGTGTCTCTAACGGCACAGGCGACTTCCGTCGGCACCTCGTCGACGACAAGCCGGAGGCGCGCGCGGCAACCTTCAACAGCGCCCTCAACGATTTCGTTGACAATCTTGACGACAACGGCGGGACGTTGCTCCCTGACCTCGCCAGGGAGATCGAGAAGCTGTCCGTTTTTGACGTGACTCCGACTCGTGCTGCACCAAGTTTCCCCGGATCGGACTCGACCCCATCAGGTGGGACAGCGTAACCGATTCCCGTTCGGTTTGCGCAACACGACCACTGTTTATCAGGAGGCCACAAAGTCCGAATTCTACTCCGCATGGGGGAAGGATTTGGACGAACTACTCAAGCTCGAGGATAAGGACGCCACCGCATGTCGGGAGGCCCCTATCTTCGATGACTACGACTCGGACTCCAATCCCAAGGCCGAACCCTATCCGGGTGGCCAGGGATTGGTTATAACCTCCACCCCGGAGGGTCGCTTCGTGTACTGGAAGGGCATGAAACCCTCGGAACTACTCGGAGACGACGATCGACTAGTCGCTCACCTTGAGTCCTTGCCTTTTCAAGAGAGCAAACCACTCGGTGAGTGCACCCCCGGCGGGACTGTAATCATCAACTACAGTTCCGAAGATCCATCCATCCACTGCCGCGTCTTCATGGCGGAATCCTCCGAGTACAGCGACCAACACCGCAATGAAGTGCCAGTGCAGATCTCGGAAGATGAAGCCTCGGCGGGTCACCCAACGAGACCAATCAAGAGCGTGCCGCCCGTCGGCTGCACAACAGAAAGCGTTCCAAGCGCAGAAGGGACGCCAATGCACGCCGCAACCACGCCCAACGCAACCTGCAGGCAGAGTTCGCGGCGGCTCAAGATGCGGGTTTCAACACTCCTGTAGCCAACATCGCCACCATAACGGCGGTACTGGCAGGCAACCCTGACCCCCAAGCCCGAACCGCCTTGCGCTTGGCCTAGAAGGCACTCGTCTTGATGAACCAGCAAGACCCACAGCCCTCGGTCTCGCAACAACGCGAGGGCCGCGGGGAGAGCCAAGTTAGCAGGACACCTGGAGGCCACCCTAGGCGCCAGGCCGCTCCGTCTGATAACCAACACGGAAGCCGTGGCCCGCAGAGGAGCCGCCCAGTTGTTCAACAGAACCAACAGAGGAGCCAGCCACCCGCCCAGCGGTAGAACTGCCCCCAAGCGAGCCAAGCTCCCCGACCAGAACCATCCGTTGGTAACTACCAACGCTCAGAGCTCAAGAACCTGCCAACGGGTGACCTCCGCGACAAGATCAAGGCCGCGATTGACGCCCGCGACATCATCAACAACCGGAGGAGGGAGCATGCTGCGATTAGAGGGAACGCGGCGCGGGACGACAATGATTGCTTCCCCGCGTTCTCCTCCCGTTTCGACAAGTACAAGTACTCGGAGGGATTCAAACCAACCGGCATCACCAAGTACGATGGTAAGCAATCTCCTCAGCAGTGGGTACGCATCTACTCGACAGCCATTGAGGTTGCAGGCGGCAACAACATCACCAAGGTCGTCTACTTCCCGATGGTCCTGGAAACCGCCCCACTCACATGGCTGGAGAGCCTCAACAAGAACGCCATCGACTCCTAGGAGCAGCTGCACGACGTCTTTATCAACAACTTCCAGGGGGCAATTGCACGAGCAGGTACTCGACATGACCTGTCCCAGTGCAAGCAGGAGAGGAACGAGCTCATACGCCGGTACATGCGCCGCTTCTTCGACATCCGAGCCACGATCGCGACGAGCTCATACGCCGGTACATGCGCCGCTTCTTCGACATCCGAGCCACGATCGCCAACATCTCGGACAGCGACGTCATCGACTGCTTCCACAAAGACCTCACCAACCAAACTCTGTTTCGTGACTTCGGCCGCAACCGTCCCAAGACCGTTGCTGCCCTCCGCGACATGATGCAGACCTGGGCGAACCAAGAGGAGCAGGAGCGCGACCGGTTCTCAAAGCGCGGCAATGACTACTCGAAGCGCGGCAACGACGACCGCAACGACAACCGTGGCCAGCGGGACTACTCGGGATCCTCCCGAAAGCGCTAGCCAGACGATTTCGTCGCGGCTATCAATCGCCCCCTGCGAGGCAAGAAGAATAGCAACGCCAATCTCCAAGAGGAGTTCGACAAACTCCTGTTGAAGCAGTGCCCATGGCACCCACACTCAAAGCATGCCGCTTTCGAGTGCTACCAACTTCGGAGGTCCCTCAATGCCCCGCCCTTAGACACGGGCGACAAGAAGAAGAAGAAGGACAAGTACGACGAGGACCCGGAGAACAAGACTGATGCCGGGGATTTCCTGGACGTATCCAAGGTGGTCAATGTCATCTTTGGTGGCGAATTGGGGTTTGTCTCCAAGAGGACTCAGAAGCTTCATCGCCGCGAGATCCTATCCATCAAGGAGGGAGAACCATGACCCCTTTGATGGTCGGAGGTCCCCATCTCGTTCTCCAGGGCGGATCAGTGGACAAACTTTTCTGAGCCAGGCAAACTCCCACTAGTCTTAGACCCTGTGGTCGCGGACGTCAGGCTCGCGAAGGTACTGATCGACGGGGGCAGTGGCCTCAACATCATCTTCGCGAGTACCTTGAGGAAAATGGGGGCGAAAATCTTCGACAAGCTCACCCCCAGCAAGGTTCTCTTCTACGGTATCGTGACGGGGAATGCAGCGACGCCGCTTAGCATGGTGGTGCTTCTCGTCACCTTTGGGACGAGGGAAAACTACTGTACCGAGTACATCAAGTTCGAAGTGGCCAACTTCGAAACTTCCTACAACGCCATACTGGGCAGACCGGCAATGGCTAAGTTCATGGCCGTGCCACACTACGTGTACTTACTCCTAAAGATGCCAGGAAATAACGGTGTCTTCACCTTCCGCGGTGACTTGGAGAAGTCATACGACTGCAACCAGAAAGCCATCGAGTACGCCTCGACTACGCGTGTACCGGATACTTCAGGAGAAGTACTTGCGGTCGCGCAGAAGCTCTTAGAAGTGGACCTGGAGGTTCCCCAGAAGAAGGCTAACCACTCAAAGGTACAGCCCGCTGGCGAACTCGTACTGAAGACCATCCAGCTCCAGGAGGGAGACTCGTCCAAGACGGCTCTGATCGGGTCACAACTCAACCCAAAGTAGGAAAGCGCGCTCATCAGTTTTCTTAGGGCTAACCGAGACATATTCGCGTGAAAATCAGCGGATATGCCAAGGGTGCACAAGGAACTGATCGAGCATAGTCTGAAAGTAGATCCCGATGCTATCCCTAAGAAGCAGTGTCTCCGTAGATTCGCTCAGGATAAGAGGGAAGCCATCAAAAAGGAATTTGCTAAACTACTCGCGACTGGTTTCATCAAAGAGGTGTACCACTTAGAGTGGGTTGCCAACCCTGTCCTTGTAAAGAAAAAGAATAAAGAATGGAGGATGTATGTTGATTATACCGATCTCAACAAGCACTGCCCAAAGGACCACTTTGGGCTACCGCGCATTGATCAAGTAATCGACTCCACCGCCGGCTGCGTACTACTCTGCTTCCTTGACTACTACTCGGGCTACCATCAAATCGCCCTCAAGGAAGAAGATCAAATCAAGACCGCCTTTATCACGCCCTTTGGGACTTATGCCTACAAGACAATGTCCTTTGGGCTGAAGAATGCGAGGGCTACGTACCAGCGGGCAATCCAAAGGTGTTTCGCAGATCAACTACACCGCAACGTCGAGGCCTATATGGATGACGTGGTCGTTAAGACTAGAATTCCCGAGGACTTAATTGCGGACCTGGAGAAAACAATCAACAGCCTTCGGAAGTTCCAATGGAAGCTTAACTCGACGAAGTGCGTCTTTGGCGTGCCATCCGGGAATCTACTCGGGTTTATCATCAGTCACAGGGGGATTGAGGCCAACCCGGAGAAGATCACCGCCATCATGGATATGAAAACTCCAACGACGATCAAGGATGTCCAGAAGCTGACAGGGTGCATGGCGGCGCTGAACAGATTCATCTCGAGACTTGGATAACGACGTCATCCCTTCTTCAAGCTCCTGAAATAGAAGGACAAGTTCCACTGGACGGAGGAAGCCGAACAGGCACTACAGGACCTCAAGCAGCACCTACAGTCGCCTCCCATACTCACGGCACCACATCTAGGCGAGAACCCACTGATGTACATCACGGCAACTACTCATGTCGACGACACAACAATAGTGGTGGAGCGCAACGAGGAAGGCCATGCATTTGGAGTGCAGAGGCCAGTTTATTTCATCAGCGAAGTACTCTCTGAATCGAAGGTTCGTTATCCTCTAGTTCAGAAACTACTCTACGCAATACTCATCACATCAAGGAAGCTCTGCCAGTATTTCAACGAGTACATGATCTCAGTTGTTACTGATTTCCCATTGGCGGATATACTCTACAACCGGGATGCCACTGGTCGCATATCCAAGTGGGCAGTAGAACTGGGGGCTCTCTCCATCAACTTTAAGCCAAGAACTGCCATCAAATCCCAAGCATTGGTTGATTTCATGGCCGAGTGGTGAGAAAATCAAGTGCCAACACCAGTCAGCCGACCAGAGCATTGGACGATGTACTTCGATGGATCGCTCAAGCTCGAGGGCGGCGGGGCTGGAGTACTTTTCATTTCTCCAAAGGGTGAACAACTCAAGTATGTCTTGCGAATCCTTTGGAAGGTGTCCAACAACGAGGCTTAGTGCGAAGCACTATTACACGGGCTCCGCCTGGCAGTCTCCCTGGGCATCAAGCGACTACTCGTGTACGGCGACTCTACTAGTCGTGCAGCAAGTCAACAAAGAGTAGGACTGCACGAAGGAGAAAATGGACACGTATGTCACGGAAGTGCGCAAGCTGGAGAACAAATTTGTCGGCCTGGAGATTCACCATGTCGTCGGGACAACAACGTTGGAGCAGATGTACTCTCCAAGCTTGCATCTACTCGAGCCCAAGTCCCAGCCGGAGTATTCGTTCAGAAACTCAAAGAACCGTCGATCAGGACCACGAGTCAGAGTACCACCGCCTCGAGACCATCAGATCCTAGTCGGGAGGTCATGATGTCGGAGGTCGACTGGTGAGGGACTTTCATCGATTTCATCAAGGAGAAGAAGCTACCTCCCAGGGTGACAAATAAGAGCCCAGAAACAATCCGCATCATGAGGCGCGGCAAGGGGCTTGTCATCGTAGGAGACAAACTATACAAGCGTGGAGCTAGCACCGGAGTACTCATGAAGTGTGTCCCGAGGGGCTGGGGCCACAACATACTACTCGAGATACATGAAGGTACCTGCGGGAACCATGCAGCGTCCAAAACACTAGTCGGGAAGGCTTACAGGGCAGGCTACTGGTGGCCAACAGCAGTTTCCGACGCTGAGGACCTTGTACAAATGTGCCAGAAGTGTCAGTTCTTCGGCAAGCAGTCACACGTCCCGGCGCACAACTTCATCACCATACCGCCCTCCTGGCCCTTTGCGTGCTGGAGTCTCAACACGATTGGACCTCTGACTACCGCTCTGGGTAGTTTCACACACGTGTTGGTGGCCATCGACAAGTTTACCAAGTGGATCGAGTACAAGCCGATCACCAAGCTCACTCCAGACAGGGCGGTCGACTTCATCTCGGACATCATGTACCGCTTTGGTTACCCCAACACCATCATCACAGATCTTGGCACCAACTTCACTGCAGATAAGTTCTGGGAATTCTGTGAAAACAACGTGATTAAAGTGAAGTACGTATCAGTCGCGCATCCAAGGGCCAATGGACAAGTTGAGAGAGCAAACGGCTTGATTCTGGATGGCCTAAAGAAAAGACTATACGAGGAGAACAACAAGAAGGGTGGCAAGTGGATATATGAACTACCTCATGTCGTCTGGGGGCTTTGAACTCAGCTACGAAAGCCACAGGACATACCCCGTTTTTTCTCGTATACAGGTCAGAAGCTATACTCCCTGCAGACATCATGTGGCTCTCCCCCAGAGTCGAGATGTACGACGAAGGAGAAGCAGATGAAGCTAGGCAGCTGGAACTGGATTCACTCAATGAAGCCAGATGTAGTGCGCTCGTGCAGTCAGCCCGTTACCTGCAGGGCATCCGCCGCTATCACAATCGAATGTACGCGAGCGGTCATTCAACATTAGTGATCTGGTCCTCCGCCGCATCCAAGATGAGACTGGCTTACACAAGCTCAGTTCCCGGTGGGAGGGACCCTCATCGTCTCCGCAGTTACAAGACCAGGGTCCTATTGCCTGCAGTACCCTGATGGCCAGGAAGTTCCTAATTCCTGGAACATAGAACATCTCCGGAAATTCTACGCCTAGTAGAAGTCCTAAACAATTCGCCAGCTGCATGTCAGCATTATTTTAAATAAAAGACTTAATTTCGCCGTAATTCGACTACTTTTGTGCATGTTTAAACACGGGGCCTCCACCATGAGTACAAAGCGTTCTCACGACTGCTTATACTCGGGGGCTTCGCCACGAGTACTTGTACTTAGCTCACTTATGCTCGGGGGCTCCGCCACAAGTACTTGCGTCTAGTACCGCCCAAGAGGCATCATATTCGAGTACTTAACTCCTTTAACTCGGCCGTTGCTACGACTACTTGAAATAAAGCGTTTAGGCACCCGCCGAAGGGGTCACCAAACCCACTACACGGCTTAAGTTATACCTTGCTAAACACGCAGGACGACAACTTCATTGAACAATCTTGGGATGAAAGGCTCCGAGTTCACCCCCATGAACAGGCAGGTGACCTGGCACATGATTTCTTCAATGGATCGCACATCCCTGGCCATCCGTGATGGGTCTCAAATACCTTCGTACTCGAACCCGAGGTGAACGCGTTGCTGGAGGGGCCAGATGCACCGCTCGATGAACAAGTACGCCATAGACTCCCCAGTGACGCCCTTGTCCTTCAGGACCTTGATCCGCTGCATCAACTCGGGGATGTCGCGGCGTTCCTCCTCCGTTGGCTTCTTCAGCCAACACTCTTGGCGCTGGGACGGGGAGTTGTCATGTCCGGGGAGGCTAGGCTGATGGTTCCCAATGTAGAACCATTGCGCGTGCCACCCGGACAGGCTACTAGGGGTCGTGTACTCGAGGTACAGCGCCTTGTCGCGCAGCTGCACCCCGGCACCCTCGACTAGCGCGGGATTGTCCTCATTCGGCTGGGGTTTGAGGCGGAAGAGGTAGCGCAAAAGATTGAAGTGCGGGCGAATTCCTAGGAATGCCTCGCACAGATGCACAAAAATAGAAATGTTCAAAACAGAATTCGGGGGGAGATGGTAATGCTTGATTTTGTAAAATCCAAGCAAACCGCGAAAGAAATCGGAAGAAGGGAGAGCGAGGCCGCGGTCGGCAAAATGGGATGAACATCACGGTCTCACCGGTGTTCTCCCACGGCGACGACTCAGAGCCAGCGGTCCGCCACTGAACCAGCCCCTCCTCTTGCAGTACCCGCTCGGCAACAAGCCGGAGCAGGTCCCTCTCGTTGACGGTTGAGGTCCTCCACGATGAGCCATCCACCACCGTCTTGGCGACCTTCGCCGACGGCGGCGATCCGCCTTCTCCTTCGCCCTCCCTTTTCCTTCCGCGATCGGCTATTGACTTCTTCGGCATCGCGGGTCGAAATGTCACCAGGGTCTTCGTGTGCATGCCACGGGGAACCCACGCGGGTGTGGATGAGGACGGGGCTCAGGGATTCAGGCTAATCTTAACTTGGATTCGGGCGGAGAGGTCGTCGATTTTGGAGTGGCGTCGGTGGCTAGGGTTCTCGGCCAAGCAGATCTGTTTTTATTGCAGTGAAAATAGGGTAGGGTAAAAACCCTAAGGGGTAACGCGGGGTTATTTATAACCAGCGGCTCCCCATTTTTCCGTTGGAAGCTGAAGAGTTTTTTCGGGACAACGATTCAATTTTGAGAGGTTTTTACAGGTTCTGTGCAACGGATAATGGAAACTAGCCGTTTCTCAGGGATAGGCTCCCGAGAATTCAGACCTTTCAACTTCCAGTGCAATATAACCCTAAAAATCATCAAATTGGATTCAAAAACATATATTCCATGTCACGACTCTTTAGATCCTTTTTTCCAAACCTGGAAATTTGGATTAAAGGCTCGGGGGCTGCGGTATACGTGTTATCGATGGCTTATTTTTCAAAAATTCTTAGAAGATACAGACCAAAGATTCAAGACTAATTTGACCCTCAACCTGATTCTTCGATTCAACCTAAGGCTCGGGGGCTACTCCATATGGAGTCTGAGTTCATCGCACCCCATATAAAAGAAGACTTGAAAACTACTCGGGGCTTGAGCACCTCACAGCCTCGATGCAGCCAAGGAAGTACTCGGAAGACACCTTCTCAAGGGGACTCCGTAGGGACCTGAAGACACCTTCCAGAAATACTCGGAAGCCTGCAGTACTCGGCTACGAAGAGCTCGGGGGCTTGTCAGACCTGGGGCAGCGGGACTGCACACTTGGCGTACATATTCTTGTGGTAAGGGATGGCGCATGGGTCATACCTTATCCTCATTGTAACTAGTCGTATAGAGCAAGGGCTAGTCGGACGTAAGGAAACTACCCGACAACGTACTCGGGTAGGACTCCTCAGGTCGTCCCCGACTAGGACTTCCATGTAACCCTGTCCCCCCAGACTATATAAGGGCGGGCAGGGACCTCTCCAAAACAGATCGTGCATACGCATAATCTCTAAGGCAATACAAATCACACAGGACGTAGGGTATTACGCTCTCGGCGGCCCGAACCTGTCTAAACTTTGTGTTCCTTGCACCTTCGAGTTCCTGATCTCGACAACACCCTACCTACAACCTATCACCTCGGGAGTATCCCTCGGTGGGCTTGGCGGTAAAACACCATCAAAGATTACCAGGAAAGGGGTCAATGGTCACGATCGCCAATTCCTCAGTGCGACGCCTTGGATGGGTCGCCACTGCACACACCATTGGGGTTTGATTCTCAACCAACTGCCTGCATTCCACGAGGGAGGAAAGGTGCTGGGTCAGCTCTCTGAAACGCCATTGATGCTGGTGTACTTTGGTTTGCCAGCGGCGAGCGTTGAGGAATCCGCGGCTGCAAGTGTGGGATGGGGTTTTCTTGCTCGTAAGAGAAGAGCTTATACACCTGAAATCCAACCAACTTGGAGGCCACCACAAAACTGAAAACCCGGTCATTCAGATGAGAAACCTTGAAAGCTGTTGCATGACCACCAAGAGTAGCCTGGAGAATCTCACCAACTGAAGACTGCGAGAGATGCAATTTGCAACGGCCAAAAGAAACCACCAGCACAAAACTTTCATGATCGAGTCCAACTCGAATGTTGATCGGCAAACCCAACTTACGCCAAATGAACGACTGAAAATCCAGACCCGGTTGCAAGTCGAGAGGAGCCATGGCTAAAGAGAGAAGAAGACTTGTACCTTGGGAGCACGTGGAAGAGGAGAGGAAGCTAGATCATTGACGATCTCTAGAAATACCGTCACCGGCAAAGTGGAAGTGCTTTCTTCTTGCTACGAAACCCAAAACATGAAGGACGGGCGCTCGTGGAGGAGGGTGGCCGCCGGTGGGAAAGTGACCGACGGGGCTAGCGTGGCCGTCGGCGGGGAGGGTGGCCGCCGGGACCAGAGTGGTCACCGGCGGGGGTGGGAGCCTCTCTCTCTCTCATTTACTCAAGGTGAGCCAGCCACCGCAGCCACCACACGTACTTCATGTGGTACATGGCTCCTCTGCACGCGCATGGGACAATACCACAACGGCCTCTTGCCCTCTTCCACGTCAAGTCCATGGCGCTGAGGTGCGCGGTTGAGCTAGGCATCCCCAACGCCATCCACCGCCGTGGTGGTGCCGGTGACGGTCTCCGACCTCGTCGTCGACACCGGCGTCCACCCGGCCAAGCTCCCATCCCTCCGGCGGCTCATGCGCATGCTTACCGTCTCCGGCATCGTCGCCGTCGCTGATCATCAGCCAGCAGCACCACCCTCCGACGACGAGAGCGAGACCGTCTACAAGCTCGCTCCAATCTCCCGCCTCCTCGTCGACGACGATGGGCCTTCGTCTTCGACTCCGCGTGGCATGTCCGCGATGCTGCGCCTCCTGGATGGCGGTGAACGGCGGCACCAATGCAGTGACTGCCGGGAGCAGTCATAGAGATCGGTGTAATGGTTAAATATTAATTTTGTAACTAGTTTCTGACCCACTAGTTTTAGTTCCTGGTCCACATTTTTGGTTTTTCGTAATAAGTTCCTTTCAATATTTAACCATTGTATCTGCCCTCATGCACGGGTATCATTACTTCCAAGCACCGTAAAATATCTCAAAATGGTATGGTATTGACACATGGAGAATATAATTGTCTTAGGGCTTTATGGTAGCAGTTCTTATGTACTTTTTCATGGTCATTCTTCTCTCTGTTCTTAATAATCAAGAGTAAAAACATATATAAATCTATTGCTCACCCCTCTATATTTCTATAGATGCTTTTAAATAAACATGGCATGATTATTTGTTGCCTTTCGTATTGGGCAGGATTATTTGTCACATGGATTGGCTCTGAGAACAGTGGTAGAGCATTAGTTAGTTTTGCGGAAAATACTCCGTGCCCGCATGGGCACCGACCCACGCCTTCAAATGGTGACACGTGGAACAAACAAAGCTGCCCTAGCGAATAAAAGAGTCATGATACAAAACTTAACACTGATGATTAACATTAAAAAATTTGGAGACACTTGTATATCATCACCTCAACTTTTTTTTACCTCTGTGCCATTTTGAATGAAATGGGACCTAACGGTGTTAAACGGAGGTGTAAATTAACTGGGTACCTTTTTTTAACCTCTTTTACGTATATGCCACTATAAAATGATGGAAATAAATGTAAAACGGTAAAAAATAAGAAAAATTCGTAAATAAATTTTAAAATGATGGAAATAAATTTAAAACAGGAAATAAATAAGAAAAATTCGTAGATAATTTTTTAAAATGATGAAAATTAATGTAAAACAGAAAATAAATAAGAAAAACTAATAAAGTAAATTTTAAAATGCTGAAAATATATGTAAAACAGGAAATAAATACGAAAAATTCATAAATAAATTATAAAAATGCAGAAAAACATAGGAAAAATGTGCAAATACATAGGAAAAATGCGGGAATAAACTTAGTCATATCGTCAACATTCAAGCAACTAAATTGAGTGGTTTTCATGACATAGGTATCCAAACACACAAGTGTCTTAAATGACATGACCATTACATAAAACATCATCCATCAAAAGAAGTAATTCCTCCACAAGTACTGGGCATGTCAACACAAAATGATACTTCATCACATTCAGAATCACCATTTATTCAAGCTAGAGTTTCTTCTTGCTTCTGGTATTTGAAGCTGGGCTCTCAGGGCTGGCTATCTCAACTGGAGCCCTCTTCGGTGTAAGCTTCTTCATGATGGCACGTTTCTTCCTTGGTGTATGCACTGTATGTGTTGAGGCTTCATAGGATCCACTGTCTTGATGAAGAATAGGAGGGTGCTCAATTTGGAGAGGAGCATGGTCGTTGGATCCAGTTGCGGATCTTGTGTGAAAGCAAGAAATTGAGATCAGTGAGGTTATAGTCTTGACAAAGTATTGAAAAGTGAAAAGAGGTTAAGATCATACCTGCTAGACCTGCTAGTACTTGCTGTTGTGGTTGTCGGGCCCTTCCCTTTGCTGACACCTTTTTTTAGATGACTTTCTCTTCCCTTTCTTGTGTGTAGCATTGGCCACTACCTCATTGTGTGGGAATACCATCCCTGATGCAGGAGTGGTGGCCACAACTAAGCTAGTCTCTGTGTTACAACTAGATGCTTTCTTCAGCTTTTTCTTTGGTGGACCCCTGAAATAAAGTTTTGTTTCATATACAGGTCTATGCAAGTGAACTAAAGTGCAGATATGTCTACAAAGCTTACCTCTCGGCCTCCATTGCAGCTATGTCATCTGGATTCCCATTCTTATAGGTGTACCAGTGTTGCCCTAACTCATGGCATATTGGGCACTCATGCTTCTTCCTGCCAGTACCTCCCTCACTAGCTGGTTTCTTCCTGCTACTACCTCCCTCCAAAGCAGATTTAATCTTGTTCTTCCTCCTTCCTGCAGTTGACTTAAGCAATGGAGGATGCATGAAGAAGCCATGTGTGGCTTTGGGCCACATGGACTTGTCAAGAATAGAGGGCACACGACCTGCATATGCAGCTTTGAATTTCTCAACTGAATAGTACTCATCCACATAGTCTTCTAGTTTTGCACCAGTAATTGATGTGATATAGGCAATAGCATGTTTGCAAGGTATTCCTGACCCTTGCCAAGCCCTGCATGAACATGTCCTCTCAACTAAGTTGACCACAAACCTGAAGGCAGTGGCAGAACTCCCCTTAGCACAAATTTCTGCAATACCATCAGGTGAGCTTGTGATCACTTCAATGTCAAGGTTGTAGCTGTCTTCCCTCAACTTCTGGATTATATGAGGCAGAATCTTCCCTTCAAACTTCTAGGCAAATTTTTTTCTATTATTCCATTTAATCAAGATCATCTGTCTAATGGTATCCATCAAGTCATCTAGATGCTTGCCCTTGTGATCCTTTACCTGCCAATATAGCAATTCAAGTAGTTATTTACCTGCCGCCATAGCAATCCAAAAATAACAATGCAAAGAAAGTGTAGGCTTACCCATTTATTGAATCAGCCAAGTTATTGGTAATATAATCCACCTTTGACAAAGTGGAGAACTGGCTCCTGGTCCACAGTTTCTTGTGAGTTTCCTGAAGATATTTCATAGCCTCTAGTTTGGCTTCAGCCATTTTTTGATAATGTTTCTCAAACATGTAAGGGTTCCAAGAATATGCGGATGCCCATAGATGTTCATCAAAAATCTCTCCACTGTACCTCTTCTTAAAATTCTGTACAAGGTGATACATACAGTCTCTATGTTCAGCTTGTGGAAAAACCTCACTAACCCCATTCATCACTGCCTACCCACAATCAGTGCTGAATGTAAGCCCAGTTGGGGTGCCTATAGCTTCCTTCAATCTCTCCATGAACCATACCCAATTCTCATTTGTTTCTGAGTCAATGACACCAACAGCTACTGGGTACATCCAGTTATGACCATCAACTGCACAAGCTATGCACAACTGGCCCCTGAACCTTCCATTCAAAAATGTACTATCTACTGCAAGATAGGGCCTACAACCTGCTAGGAAGCCATCAACACAAGCTTTCAAAGCAAAAAAACAGCCTATTAAACCTTATCTTTTTGTTGATGGTATGGTGATCAATCACAACAAATGAACTAGGACTGCTTTCCTCTATCTGAGCCTTAAATCTGTTCAGGTTGTCAAAACTTTTATCCTAAGGGCCATAAAGTTTATCGATAGCGAGTTGCTTACCTAGAAAAACTTTTCTGTAGGTGACATCAATTTTGTGACTTTCCTTCAGCTTCTTTCTCAAAGCTTTGGGACCCAATGTTCCATCTTCCTTGAGCCAATCAATCACTTGGTCACACACCCAAAATTGTGTCACCCCTACACAACTGCCTGCCCTCCTAGTACTGACACACTCCTCATGAGGGTATGGGTTCCTTTTCACCTGCAGATATATAAATGCATAGAAAGTGTTATTTATTATGACAAAAAATATATCAATGCATAGAAAGTGTTCAATAAATAAAGATTACCTTAACTGTTCCATCCTTCAGAGTAGATGCATGAAGTCTCCACCTGCATCCCAAATTCTTGCCACTGCAATACACCCTGTATCAAGATTTATCACTCTTTTCAATGTTATATTGGAACTCATATTTCATAGCATGTGAAGCTAAATCCAACTTAAATGCATCCATGTCAGAATACAAAGTGCCTACTGCCATAGGAGGATCCATCTTGTCATAATCAGCATCAGGCTTCTGTGCAGGCTCTCTATCTTTAACAATGTCATCTATGTCCTCTACTTCATCATCAGACAAAGATTCATCATCACTATCTGATTCATGGCATGTGTCTAATTCAGAATTCTCCTTGGTGTCAGCTTCACTATGAGGATTGGGAGGTATTGGATTTTGGGGACCAACATCAATATATAAGCCTTCCTCATCAACACCCACATGCTCAAATGATGGGTTTGGGTTAGCCAGGAAATCAGAACCAGCAGATTGAGTCTGAGTTTCAATGCTAGGTTCTACTATGCTAGGACATGGCAATGAAGGTGTGAATGGGGCTTCAACTGAGCGGATAGTACCACTAAATTCCCATTGTGGGATCTCAGGAGACTCACTATCAGGGCTATGATAGGAAACACTCAACAAGCAGCGTTTTGAAGCCTTATGTTTTGCAAACATTTCAACTAAATCTTGATTAGAGCAGACTTGGATGTTGGTCTTTCTATCCATGTAGAAATGAAAAAGTCTCGCAATGCCATTCAAACAGGGAGGATACTTTTCAAGAACTTCATCAACCAAGTCTATGAAGTTGGTAAAGTCAGCATCCACGACTTTGTTGACCAAATCCCACCGAGAATGCAAATTGTGAGAAATAATCCGTATTTCTAAATCGAAGCTACCGTTAGCATCCATCCTACAAACAATGCACATATGAAATTGTAAAATGTGGATCTTCAATTATCATAATGCACATGTACGTTCAACAATTGAAGCAAGCAACCAATGCACATATACCTTCCTCGACTTGGGCGCTCCCTGCAGCGCCGGCGTCCTTAGGCGGCGGGGCGACGGAGGGGCGACCGTCCCTAGGCGCAGCAGCCCCCGCAGGGCGCCTCCCCCTCCCTGGGCGGACCTTCTGGGCGGCGGCCCCCGCTGGGCGTCCCTGGGCGGCGGCCCACGCTGGGCGTCCCTGGGCATCCCTGGGCGGCGGCCCCCGCTGGGCGCCCCTAAGCGTCCCTGCGCCGGCGTCCTTGGGCGTGCGGGCCGCGGCGGCAGCCGGCTGGGGCGACGCAGGGCAGGGCAAGACGACAGCCGGCCGGGGCGACGGAGGGGAGCGCGCGACGGCAGCCGGCTGGGGGACCGAGGGGAGGGCGCGACGAAGAGGATGGGGCGACAGAGGGGCGCCGGACCGGTGGCGGCGGCGGGGGGGGGGGGGGGGGTGGGCGGCGGGGTGGCAGAACTCCCTTGGCTGCTGTGCGGGCGTGGTGCAAACGTTGAGAGGATAGGGTTTAGGACCTAAGGGCAAAATGGTCATTTCACAATGGTGGACCCACATGTCAGAACCCTAATTCTTTTAAGTGCTAACTGTACGTGGATGGAACGTCACACAGGTAAAAAAAAGTTGGGACAATAGCACACACGTGTCTCTGAACTTTTTTAGTAGCATGTACGTAACCTCCATCTTTTATAATGGCATACAGTTAAAGGGCTCTAACATCAACCGACTTGTAACCAAACGGGCATATGCCCACATTGCACTGTCCAAAAGCGACTCACGAGTCCACCATGTCGTCGAGCATTGTAGAGCAGGTAGTACACCACCAAGAGTGAATTCCATGCGTACGCGGGCACATAACTGCACATACAACCCCCCACCCACGTATGTCGTTGGATATATATATAGTATGTTGGCAGTGGCGGATAAAAGTCTAGGGCCACTAGAGTCATGTGGGCCGAATTTTTACATTATAAATATTATTGTAAATATTGTAGCACAGAAGAAATCCAGAAGACAACGTATTCGGCCCACGAAGTGGCTGTAGGCGCTGAGCTGGACCAGATCCACCTCTGCATGTTGGGATATGTGCCTGATGAAAAATGGACATGTTGGGATATGTGCCTGATGAAAAATGGATTAGTGGCCGAATGAACGTGATTAGAGAAAGAATCTTTTGCACTTTGCAGCACTGTTCTCTAAAATTTGAAAGCTGCGCTGCCCTAGGTAATATGGACGAACGTGTATGTCTCATATTGGACACCGTATGGGACAGCTCCTCCCTCCTGCTTAAGTGCTTATATATTCCACTCGTGACTCAACACGACATTGGGGACATTGGGGTGGTGTACCGGAAAATACTTCGTGCCAGTATGGGCACCGACCCACGCTCGTGGCCAGGGCCGGTCCTAAGATTTTTGGGCCCGGAGCAAAACTAAAAATTGGGGATCCTTTCGGTAGTAGTTTATTGATGATGATGATGATAAGAATAATAATATCCTACAAAAACAATCAGTATGCGTATAAAAATATTTATATTAAACAATACATATTAACTGTTTCTTCTAATATTTTTAGACGTGAAGTGATTTATGACCATACCAATAGCTTATTATGGATGTATAAAGTTAGCAATCTATTTAACCTTTATTGACCGAGACATTATAGACCTCAAATGCTTCTTCAACAATCTCAACTTTGCAACTGTTCTTTTTACTGATGCAATATTTTCTAGATGACATGACTATGCTAGAATTTTTTGAGAATATGGAATATTTCCTGCCTTGATATGACTATGCTAGATATTAAAATAGAATAACAAGTAACTGGAAAACTATCGCATAACTAAAAAGGTACTATCAGATCCTGTTATCATCAATCCATCAGTCAACAATATCCAATCAATGGATTATTAATGGCTTAGTGCAAATTCATAGATCAACCGAGAAATACCAAATTATCAATTCATCTAATCAATAATCATCTTGTGATCTTTTTTTTGAGAGGAATCATCTTGTGATCTTAATTGGGGAGCGTTACTGACCTCTGCTTGCATTTGCTGCCGGCGGAGGATCCATTGTGATGAGTCCAGAAAGCGCATCGGTCGCGCGACCGTTCCGAGATACTCACTCCATCCAAAAAACAAGTCATCCCAGAAATTCTAGGATAAATTAACAAGAAGGTAAAATGACCATGTTCGCTCCTATTTATTTTTCATATTTGGCACTAATTAATTCTTACATGCACACACACTTTCTAAATAAGGTAAGATGATTTATTTTTGGACAAATTTTAAATTCTAGAATGATTTATTTTTTTAGGACAGAGGAAGTATTAGTGTGTCACGCTACAATTGGCCCTGTCATACCTAGCCTCCATATGTCCGTCGACCAGGTGCTTGCGGCCGGGCCTGCCTAACGGCGATTCTGTCAATCACACCGGCGGCATGGGTAGTTTTCGTTCTCAGGACTCGCTGACTAAAAAGGTGGAAAAAGGAGCACAGTTCGCGGATAGGATCATCACAAAATAAAAGAGACGCGAAGATGTGTGCTACAAAATTGGAGTCTCAGATGCGTGGCCTAGCGCTGGGCGACGTTTCATTTGTTGGACGCTACGTTCCCGGTGGCTATATATCACTTATGCTAAAAATTGATGATCTATCACTGATGGATACTTGTTTGCTGTTGGGCTGACTTATTAGTTTATTTGGCCTAATAAAATTTGGCTTGGTGAGGCTTTCACGAAACCGGGCCGGCTGCCGCCGAATTCCTTAGGCCGTAATTTTTTTCTTACTCGGGACTCGCACGCGCGTAGTGCGCACGAGCACGGAATACGCGGGAAATCTAGACTGGACTCCGACAAGCCGACTGCTGAGCTGAGCAGCAGCCTGGTTTCCGTGATCGCTGATTCGTCGGAGGTCGTGACCTGGATCAGCCCGCCCATCCTGATCGCCTCAAGGGCAGCGAGCATCAGCGGCACCAACACCTATTCTTTTGTATTCGTTTCCTTCTTCTTTTCAAAAAAAAAGTATTCGTTTCCTTCTTATTCTCTCTTTATCTTTTATTTCCAGTAAATAATTTAATTTTTTTCAATTCAATTTCTATCTTCTTTATTTTTGTTTTCTATCATTATTTTCTATTTTCTTCTACTGACTAAGTTACGTGATTGATATAAATATATTAATATCTATTGTTTCTTTCTTATGTTCTCTTCTAGCATGCAAGGGGTTGTACCTTATTTTTTTTATTTAATTGTTTACTCATTTTGCTTCGCATGCATGCAACAAGTTGTACCTTATCTTCTCTTAAGTTTATTTTTAACTTCTTATTCACTCTTTTTATAATTTTTTAATGTATATTTTTATATTATTCTATTACTCCTTTATCCAATAACTTTTTATAGATAGTACTATTTTTCTGTGTTCATAATATAATTGTTCCACGTGCATAATTTATTTGTTCGCTTTGTAAATTAAATTGTTCGGTCATATTGACTGATTTGTTCGTGATATTTATTTTCTAGTATTTATCCTAGACAATCAATTGTTCAAGATGTTTAATGTTTTGTTCGTTGTATATTATTATTTGTTCGTTATATTTGATCTTTTGTTCGTAAAAATAATTATTTGTTCGTGTTGTTAAAATATTTATTCTCCATAGTCAAAACTAATTATTTTATATTAAAAAGTATTTTTTAAAAATATCGTGCGCTTTCATGAACATGGGAGGAGGGAATTGGAGGCGATGATCCGCATGTCTCCGTTGCTTGAGACGCTGGAGATCAAGGATATTCGGATTCTTGGTGACAAGTTGGATGAATGGGTCATTCAAGCGCCGAATCTTCGCCACTTAACTGTTGAGGCATATGATGATTATGAGCTACAGATTGAAGAGCATCCATCTCTCGAGGAAGCAAATGTTAGTATTCAAAACTACTCCGATGATCGGGATTTTGTCAAGCTTCTCAGACGTCTCACTCAAGTCAAGGAGCTCGAGTTCCGTATACCGGTAAAATGGTTTAAATGCTTCGTTTGAATTTCATTCACCTTATATCTTACACACATTATGAACATATATTAGGTTTTCATCACAATAATCAAGCTGGTTAAGAACTTAAGCTATTCTATTCAACTCCAAATCGGCTTATGAGATTATTGCTAAGGACTGGCCTTTGTTGACGTCTGACCATAAGTAGCTAAGCTAGGTTTTACCTCCTTCCATTTCTGGTATGAGGGTGGGGGCTTTACCTTAAGGGATTAGCATAAAAAAGGAACCTACCGAATGGAATAAATTGTATTGGATGTATAAATTAGTGCAGGAATCAATCAGCTTGCAGTTATATTTTATTGTGCTAATTGGGTCCATTTGAAACTTGATTTTCCCCAAAGGAGAACACATGGAGTATTCATCAAGATAATGAAGCCCATAATTGTATTTGCAACTTTTGCCACGCCATATATGGAAACATAAAATTGTAATGAGCGAAACTGCTGGTAAGAATAGTCATTAAGGAATTTTGTCAAATTCTTAGTTCTAAAATGGTAGTCTTTAAGGTGACTTTCAGCTCTATTTTACAAACCTTATTATGTTATGTGGCTTTTGCTACAGCCTGTAACATTGATTTGCTGGGGAGCCACTTTTTCTCCCGTTTATCATATAAATTTGGAGTAGATAAGATACTGCTAGCCATGCGAATGTTCATTTTAAATAAAGACATCTTTTATTGAGTTAATTTTTTCTTTGTACCTTATGGCTATCTTTTATTCAGTTGGCAGAGGTTAATGTTCTCGAGAGACTATCATGTTCTTTCCAGATATTAAAGAGGCTGGTTCTCCATATGGACTTTTGCAATGTGTCTAGAATTTTATCTATGTTTTCTTTACTAAGGAGTGCCCCCAACCTCCAACAGCTGGAAACTAAGGTGATATTTTTTTGGTTACTCTTTTTTCTCGTAGCCTTCAGGTCCAGTTAAAATGGTCTTTGTCAATTTTGGCAGATTGTGGACAGTCAACCTCAGAATGATGAAGTTGATCTACAATTTTTCAGTGCACTATGCACCAACGATCTCTTCCCAAAGCTCAAGATTGTTACCGTCACAGATACCCCATTATGGTCAAATGATATGCATTTTATTGAGTTCATTCTGTGCCCTTTTTGTTTATCATGATGATGATAATGACCACTCAAAGCCCAGTGAAGAGGCAGTTATCCAGTTAACAAAATTTAGAAGGGTGTCTCCAAAAGCTAGGGTCTTCTTCAAAAACGTGGATGTGAGTGCCTAAAACTTGTAACTAGAATTGCCTAGTCCCTATAGTATTTTAAAACCCACCTTCTTGAATCAAGCCATAATATGCATCCTCTTGTGTTACATGAGTTCTTTCATTTCTCACCTGCACTCTCATTTGATATCCTCTATGCAGATTGTGTTTCTCTGTTTGAATTGGAACTAGAATGTATCTGAGCAAGCATTGAAGGGGTTGTTTAGATGATGGGGATAAGGGGATTGCTTTGGTCTTTGGATGTTTGTAGGATTTAGTTCAAATTTTGAATTTTTATTGCAGGGATTTGGATCCAAATCCCTGGTATCCAAGCCTTGGCAATTAAAAGTTGCTAATATGCATGTAACAAGCATAGTTAGTATTGCTAACATACAGTATAAATAAGTATGATTTCTTCAGATTATGTCATTTGAATTATATGGTTTACAGCATAAGTTTGATTTGTGCTACAGAGTAGCATTCGAAAAATGCCCCCCCCCCCCCTCTTTTGCACGTGAATAAAAGGTCTATATATGTACTTCAAAAGGGCAAACTTGATTGCTTCCAATGTCAGATTATGTCTTCGATCAATGACCGATGTCTATCTGTTAGTTAGTAGTTACAGAGTCATTTGGCTGTTTTGCTTGCCAGAGTTGGTTTAATGCTTTTGATTGGGATGGTGGATTTATGTTTTATTTAATCTATGTTTATTGCAAGATCATCTTAGCTAAAAAGCTTCTACCAAACATGTTCTTATTGAAAAATGATTACTGTATATGTGACCCGGTATATGCAACATGGATCACCATCTTGGGATTTTACGGTCTCGCTTATGTACCTTTTTATGTCTTCTGCATCTCTGCATTTGGGTTTTTATAGTCACATAAGAAATCTCCACTCTTACTTCCTATATTTCTGAATGCTTATAAAAATTTTGGTCTGATTTTCTTTTGTTGTGCTTTCCTAATGGACAGAAATATTGGATGCATGATTTAGTGCTGAGTAAAATGGTCGACCTGTTGTGATGTCAGATCTGCAGAAACGATTGAAGGCGCCAGTTGCATGATCTTGCTAGAGGATCAAACGGCTCCAAAATAATAATTGTTTTAGCACCTAGCACTGATGTGAGGCATCAAACTGTAATCTGTTGCACCTGTCTGAGTATTGTACTGCGATTGGACTTCTGATGAGATGCCATAGTTTTTTGGTGACTTGTTTGGCTCCAACTATTTACCTGTATGCAACCACATCATCTTGTTTGGAGAATGAAGCCTGCGGAGATTGGCATTACTTCTCTTTCTCAGATCTGTTAGCTTAGGTTTCCACGTTCAGATTCCATTACACGCTAATGGGTAACTCAATCTGGGACTAACACCCTTCTTTTCACGATGCCTCCTTTCATCCTACCTTATTTAATGATGAAATTGGATTTATCTTGTGCCTTGAAAAAAAATGTGGTCCATCCTTAGGTTGAAACAGACCGGTATGGGCCTCTCTGATTGCTCAGTTGGGCTGGGCTTGGCATGTTCGAGGGGTCCGCTAATTGCTCTGAGCCGAACTTTCTCGGTGGCGCTCAGCCCACTATTTTTCATTGATGGGCCTTTCGTGCAGCGAGTTAGCCAGCTGCCAGAGCTCAGCACCTACCCTAAAAAAAAAGAAAAAAAATAGCTCAGCAGGCCGCGGCTCTTGTCTTCCAGCTGGTCGCCGCCGGTTTCCGATCCTCCTTGCCCGTGTCTCCGGCGGCCCCCGGCCTAGCCGTCGAGGTGTGTTTCTGCTTGCTGCATGGTTTCTCCCCTTCGATTTGCACCGGCCACATCATGCCTTCGGTTCTGATTGTGTCAGGGACCGGGTGATTTTGTTTTGGGGCGGACAGGGATAGCCTAGAACCCGCTCCGCTCCGCCGCAGGCTCCGTTCGCCGTCGCCGGACGCGGCGGTGGCGCCGGGGGGGGGGGGGGGGGGGGTGGACTCCCTCCCGCCGGAGCTGCGCAACGAGATCCTCTCCCGCCTACCCCTCCGCTGCGCCGTCCGCACCGCCGCGCTCGCCCGCGCCTGGCGCCGCCGCTGGGAGTCCGTCCCCTCCCTCCGCATCAAATGGCCCGCCGGCGCGGACCCCAACGCCATCACCGGCGTCCTCCGACGCTACTCCTGCCCCGTCCGCGAGTTCTGCCCCTCGCACATCGGCGAGGCGTCTTTCCGCCACTCCGACCGCTGGCTCCGCCTCCTGGCGCTCAGGGGAGTCCAAACCCTCAACCTTGATTTCGAGAGGTCGGATGAGGAGTCGGTCCATACACTGCACCCCTCCATCTTCTCGTGCCGTGGGCTCACGGTCCTGAATCTCCGTGGCTGCGACATCCCAACCATGCCCCCAGGCTTTGCAGGGTTCCCAAACCTAACAAAGCTGAGCCTGTTCAATATAGGCTTTCCAGATGGCCCGAGGGAGTTGGAAGCCTTGATTGCTGCATCCCCATTGCTTGAAGAACTGTGTCTTATGTTCTTAGAGGTTCCTTATAGCAATGGCGAATGGGAAATTCAGGCGCCCAAACTCCGATACTTGTTCATTGATCAACTTCTTGGTTACGGGTGGCAAATCAATGATCTTCCATCCCTTGAGGAAGCAGACATTAATGTTGCAATGTACTCTACTCATCGTGATTTCGTCAAGCTTATGACAGGATTGGATGGCACCAAGAGGCTCAAGATCGCTATTCCGGTAAATTGTTTTCCCATCCCCCCTCCCTCTATCCTTGTTTATTTGCTTCTATGGTGTCAGCACTCCTGTCGAAGCCTGGCAAAAGATCCTTTTTACAATCCAGCCATATTATGCATAGGGTAGATCACTAATCACAGGGCAAACTGTCAGATTGCGCACAGAGATCTAAGACCTGCTTCAGGAGCATATGTTCATGTTATATACAGGGCAAACCGCCGAGGCAGAAGCCGCGGCTCGCGACGGTGCCGGATGCGCTTGCCTCCCTCCCCCTCAAGGTCCTCGACAACATCTTCTCCCGCCTCCACATCTACGACGTGGTACGCACCTCGGTGCTCTCCCGCGCGTGGCGGCGCCGGTGGGAGTCGCTCCCCACGGTGGACCTCTCCCATAGCCCCGGCATCTGCGCCTCCGACATCGACGCTCTGCTCCTCCTCCGCGGCTCCGCACCCGTCCGCGCGTTCCGCCTCCCCGCGAGGGACCCCACGTGGATGGCCTTGAACTACTTCCACGACTGGCTCCTCTGCCTCTCCCGGCGCGGCGTCCGGGACCTGACCCTCGGATTCCCGTCCCGGTTCGGCCCCTTCCGGCTGCATTCCTGCCTCTTCTCGTGCCGCGAGCTCACCCGCCTCAGCCTCATCAGTTGCCGCATCCCACCGGCACCCGCGGGGCTCGTCGGGTTCCCCAAGCTCAAGACGCTGCGCCTCGAGAAGGTCATTGTCGCCGCTCGGGAGCACGCGGGGAGGGAGTTCGCGGCCCTGATAGCCGCTTCACCGGTGCTTGAGGATGTGGAGATGGTCTGCGTGATGCTTGACGAGGATGGCCCCGATGATGAGTGGGTGATTCGGGCGCCCAATCTCCGGAAGCTTTCGATTCTCGGAGCTTTTGAATATGGTGGCGTAACAGAAAACCTCCCGCTGCTTGAGGAAGCGATTTTCTTCGGCCCAAATTGCGCAAAGTTCTTGACTGGGATGGTGGGAATCACCAAGCTTGACTTCAGCTTCATTTCCATTTGGGTAAGGTTCCGGTCTTGCATTGTGCTTTCATCTGTTTTCCTTTTCTAGGTCCCCTTTTCTTTCAACTCAAATCATTGATGATCGATCCAAGGAAAGGGATTGTAGTCAGTAACCTAGTGCATGTAAAAATAGAGGATTTGGTGAACCTTGCGATGCCTGATCAGTCATGCTGTTATATTTGTAATTTGTGTATTGTGTAACATGACCCTACTGGTGGTGCGAACTGAACACGGATGATTCGATGAGGTGGATCACGGTGTGACAGCTTGAATATTATGTTTGGTCTGTGGGCCCGGTCAAGGTGGAGAGAGGGAAAGATTTTGAGGCAGTGCGCTGCTCTTGTCCACGCAGAACCTCTGTGATGCATAAGATTTGTATATTTGTTTGAGCTGCCTCGGATTGAACCGAGTTGAAGCATCAAACAAAGGAATCTTTCCTCCCGCATTGATGCCCACTTGCCCAGTGTGTAAATCGAACCGTGCGACTCTCTCGGTTCAATTTTCAACACACTGGAGCTGCTCTTAGTCAACTCTTAATATTCCAATAGTTCTCTAATTATCTTATTAGGATTGATAATCATCAAATGGAATACCAAAATAGAAATGTCATTGCAGAAAACAACATTTTTTTATTAATAGATAAGATTATTTTTGGTTCATAATTCTTGGAAATGTTGATGTGAGCACTACACATATCACTTTCTGTTGATATCAGGCTTATCGCTAAGCTTGTGTTATTTCAGCCAACTGAAGTTGATGTCCTGGAGCAGCTTCCCTTCCTGTTTGAGAACCTCAGGTTCTTATCTGTTACAGTGAATTTTTGCAAAATGTGCCACGTTTTTTCTATGTTCTGCCTGCTCAGAAGTGCACCTGTTCTTGAGGAACTCGAAGTTTGGGTAATGTCGATTTCTCACTTTTAGTTTTTCTTCTAACATCTTCAGAATGATGATAATTAGTGTTTTTTTAGGGATGGAGCGATGGAACCCAGGAAATTGAAACAAACAGCGATTTCTTGAACGCTCAGTGTGCTGATCATATATTTGCGAAACTTCATGTTGTCCATATGAAGAAGTTTGCATACCTCATTAATGAGATGCACTTTATGGAGTTTGTTTTATTGAAAGCAAGAGTGTTACAAGTGTTATATGTCACCCTGGATTCCTATGCCACATGCAGTAATGAGGAGGTTGTTACTGAAATAGCAGAATATCCTAGAGCTTCCTCTGATGCTCAGGTCATCTTCATGGGAAGAGAACCAGAATCTGCAAATGAGTAAGCATTGAAATCCTCATGTTTCCCTCTTGTTTTGTTCCATATATTTGTCAGTGTCTTCAGGTGTTGTGAACTAAAACGTCTTACATTTTGGGGGCAATATTTTCATCTATACCACTGTTTGAGCTGTGCTTTTCATCTATATACCACCAGCCCATCTCAATGACATATTGACATGTAGGACCAGACCCCAGATGCCATTGACCATTCTGGCGGCATTTGCATTTTGAGTCCCTAAAATTGTGCTTGTGTGCTTGCCACATAACTCCCAAAGTATGGATCAGAGGTCACACCTCCCCTAGACTTGTTTCCTAAGCTTACTGGTCCTTTTCCACCTTTGACCGATAAAGTTTCTTGATATGACATTCAACATGGAACATAAGTCTACTATGGTGGTCCTGGCAGGAATTTTCTTTCACTTTGCTCTCCACAAGTCCACAACAAGCCATTGGATCATATAAAAATGACACACTCGTTATTATTTATCCTGCTTGCTCCTAACTCCTATCTAGTACATTGCCAATATGCAAAAGCTTTTTAAAAAAGGATAGACATAAGAAATCAAACTACCTGACCGGGTAGGTTTTGGTATTGTTGGGTTTGATAATGCTGAGAGGCTGATGGTGTTGCAGGGATTATTAGAGTGATACAGAGGACCTTGCTTTGTGTTCTGTTTTGGCCATGGTTCTACTCTTATTCGGCTATTTATCTTCATATATTTGTTTTATTTGCTAGACCTCCAGTTGGTGATGTGTCACATAGGCTAGTTCCTCCATTCCTGCAATCTTCATCACCAAATCAGTCCAACTGCATAATTTGTGGGTGTTTAGTGAAGGGAATAAGTTAAGCAAGAGCTTAAATCCAAGTTCATGGAGCTTTCTAGCACATTTGTAATTTCGGGAACATAATACCGTGCAGGATATATGGCCACCATATTGTTTATCTCTGTACGACTACAAACCCATTCTATTCTATACTAAATTCTGTTGAAAGGTTGCAAATATGAAACTAAATTGACCATTCAAAATATTAGTGCATAGTGAATAATTTGCACTTCTCTTAGCAGTATGGCATGAGTTGTTAGGTAATGGTGTTGTAAGTCTTGCTTTAGATTGAGCGTAGTATATGTTGCTTATAGTTTCTTTAGTAATATGCATTCTACTTTTGTCCGTAATTTCTTAGTACTTTCATTTCCCTCAGTGAATGCAGAGGCTTCATCACCGCCGAGGATTCTGATGATGAGATATCATTAGATAAAGGTCGCCCTCGAAGACACCAGCGGTTGAAATCTTAGTCTGTGGCACAAGTGGAGCAGCTTCAGGAGGATACAAAATCTGGAAAATGAGGAGACACATATTCTCAAGGACAGAATACGGTTGAATAAGGAGATATCAGTGTTGTATAAGGACCTTGATAAGTATGTCAGTTACACCAATTCTGCCCTTCAGGTATCCTATCTGGACTAGCTTAAATGTTCTCTGCCTCATGCTGTAAAATGAATATTCTTATTGTCTGATGGAAATGCAGTTGCTGTGCAAAGGATGCAATGTTGCCTGCCCTGACCTTGACCGATGGGTATCTCGTCATGCAGCCATTCATGCATCATCATCTGACCATGCAGTAAGTAATGCTTGTAGTACTCTTACAACAATTCGTCACATAGTTTTGCATGACTTGGATGATGAAAAAATAATCCACCTTCTGTCTTACAACAATGGCAGCTGTGTCTTGTATGCTTATCATGTGCAACTTTTTCTTATGACGGGCACTTCCAAGCAAGGAGACACTCCAGTGGATACTGCCATCGATGATTCTCGTGTGGATCATCCAGAAAACCATGCTGTCGGTGATCCTGGCAATGTTCATATGGAATCTCCAGGTGATATCATCGATTGTGCTGATGATGCTGACCCGAAATCTCCAGAAGACCATGACTAACAAGGAGATTCATGGTTCTAGTGTCACCCCTTGCCCAGCCCCCTCTTTTCGCTGTACTATAAGCATGTAACTATCCAGTTTGGTTACATCCTGGATTGAATTGCTGGACATCGAACGGTGTATCTTCAATTTACCTCTCTTTAATGCGAACTCCATGTTTTCAGTGCCATTTGGCGCAGCGCAAGCTTGAAATTTGAAAATCATCTGGTTTAAGCATCATTTCATTCAACAGAGAACGTAGATTAAATTTGCTTCAGTATCCCATTTTTCTCGCTCTGAAAGTTTGCTGAATAGCATTTCAAAAAAAAAAGTTTGCTGAATAAGCGGACGTCTTCTCAGAAAAAAAAAAGAAATATGCGGACCAGTCTTTTGATGCGGAAGATTAGAGCAGCCACAGTGTAGGCTGAAAGCGATGGTTCAAATTTCTCTTTCTTCGCCGGGCATCGGTTTGCACACTGTAAGAGACAATGCTGGAATGAAATTGGCTGGCATCGATGACTATATGCTCCGTCAATAGAATATTATTCCCTTCCGCTGGACGCTGCTCACACATCGCCGGTGGGAAGTTTCTGGACACTGTGGTAAAAGAATGGAATGCAGCATCGGTGTTGGTTTGTACTTCTGAGCATCGATGTCCAGCTTTCACACTGTGGCTGCCCTTAGTCGGACTGGGCCGAGCCCAAGTTGTCCAACTACTGACTGATGTGAGTGCCGCGCAGCCTTCAAGGCTCGGAGTTGGATGGCGTAGGTTTCGGGGCGCGCCGAAGTTGGGGAGGAAAATGGCGGGCTCGCCGCCGCGCCGGAAGCCGCGGTTGGAGGCGGGGGCGGAGGATGAGGCGGCGACGATGGTGGCGCCGGACCTTCTCTCGTCACTCCCCCTCGAGGTTCTCGACAAGATCCTCTCCCGCCTTCACATCTACGACGTCGTCCGCACCTCTGTGCTCTCCCGCGCGTGGCGGCGCCGGTGGGAGCGCTTCCCACCGTCAACCTCTTCCGCGGGCCCTCCGTCCCCGCTGACGAGGTCGATGTGCTCCTCCTCCGCCGGACCGCGCCCCTCCGCACCTTCCGGCTCGTCGGGTACGGGGCCTGGTACGTCGACGCCCTCCATGACTGGCTCCTCTACCTCTCCCGCAACGGCGTCGAGACCCTCCTCCTCTGGTTCCCGCCGGTCGGGTTCCGGCTACACTCGAGCCTCTTCTCCTGCCGCGAGCTCACCTCCCTCAGCCTCACCTCCTGCGGCCTGCCGCCCACACCGGCGGGGTTCGCCGGATTTCCGACCCTGAAGACGCTACAGTTCGACAAGGTCACCATCCCGGAGCACGGGGGTAAGAAATTGGCGGCCCTAATCGCTAGATCGCCGTCGATTGGGAGAGTGGAGCTCACAGGAGTCGAGCTCATTGGGGACGATCCGGAAGCCGAAGACGAGTGGGTGATTCGGGCACCCAGTCTTCGGGAGCTGACAATAAGTAGTCGTTTTCCTTACGGTGGCCGTGTTGAGGAACTCCCACGGTTGCAGAAAGGGGTTCTAATTGGCTGCAATTACGCCAAGTTCTTGATGGGGATGTCACAGATTACAAAGCTTGAGTTTGCATGCGGCCTTGATTGGGTAAATACTCCAAATGCATTCTCTTTTACTTACTTTTGTCTTGCGCTTACTGATAATATTCGAACCATGATATGAGGATTGTTCCAAGGAAAGAGAGTAAAATAGATAGATTATAACTATAACAGCACAAAAATGGCTAAAAGACGTTGCGATTGGTTATCATTTGCTTCAAACAGACCACAAATTAGTGTTTTCTCTTAGACATGCTGTGGGCATGCTTTATTTATCGTAGTCTTTCTTCTAAAGTGTTAGTGCTATAATGTCGTTTCCATTTTGCTAGTGCAAAATTGCATCTAGGTGCCCACCAGCAAAAGAACACGGATTTATGGTGTTTCAGGCTGACCTGTTGCCGATTTCATTCATAGAAGGAAGTTTTGACAAGCTGTTCGAAGATGCTTACATCAGTTTTCTCTTTATCCATCTTGGTGATTCAAATTTTCTATTTTTGCTAAACATCACTTAGGCATTTCCTTTGTTTTTGTAAC
The DNA here is from genome assembly GCA_032594955.1 of Panicum miliaceum. Lineage (NCBI taxonomy): Eukaryota > Viridiplantae > Streptophyta > Magnoliopsida > Poales > Poaceae > Panicum > Panicum miliaceum. Next base: position 5,874,154 of record CM064064.1, read on the forward strand.
TAGTACTATTATCATATAAGGATGGTTTATACCAGTTTCAAGTACTTTACTACTTTAAGGCATTGATGCACAAGTCTTTCCTGATGATATTTCTTTATGCATACTAACTTGAAGGAATAACAGAAGGGAACAATTTCCATGTGCAGTTATAGATTAATTTGAAACTAAGAATTCTTTGTTAGCTTGATCAAGAGCGTTCATATTAGTTGAAATTCCCCTCTTTTGTTACACCAAGAGTAATCAGCAAAGGGAATAAGAAAATAAAGATATTAGTTGATGTTTATGGAAATCATTTCTAACAGTGTCTGTCTTCCTGTTTTCAGTGGGCTGAAGTTGATGTGCTGGATTGGCTACCTTTCCTGTTTGAGAACCTGAGGAGCTTAGTCATTTCCGTGGATTTCACTAAGATGTTCGCAATTTTATCTTTTTTCTGCCTACTAAGAAGTACACCTGTTCTTGAAGAACTCATTGTTTGTGTAATGTCTAATTGTCACTTGCTTATTCTTTCATCTATTACTTACTTTGTGACGTTGCTAATCCTTTTTTTGGGGTATAGGGATGGAGCCATGGTTCACAGGTAGTCAACGCAGATGACAAGTTTTTGAATGCTCAGTACGTTGACAGTATGTTTGGCAAACTTCATGTTGTGCGAATGAAGAACATTCTATGCTTCTCTAATGAAATGCACTTCGTGGAGTTCATTCTTTCCAAGGCAAGATTTTTGCAAGTGCTATCTATTAGGCTCGGTCCTGATGCCATATGCAGTATTGAGGCGGCAGTTATTGCTATAAAGGAATATCCAAAATCTTCACCTGATATGAAAGTCATCTTTTTGGGTAGCAAATCTACAAATACATAAGCACTCCTATTCCGATATTTCCTTTATTCCAATATATCCACCAATCTTTTCAGTGATTCTAAAAGACTAAAACTACAATTGTACCTTGTTATTATGTCTGGCATGCCATTTTGGGCACCCAATTGGTTCGGTATTCACTGTATTTAAGTATTCGCTGCAAGTTCAACATGTTTTTGTGTGAACGTCAAACTCATGCTATGTAAACTCATGTTGTTTTTGTCTTTATATAGAGTTGATGTCGATAGTAGCTTTATTCATCCGCCAACCCTCCTTTCTTTTCCCTTTCGGTGTATAATTTTCAAGCTTTTATCACTTTTAATCCTTGCAGCATGGTATCAATTCATACTTCAAACTTTGTGCAGTGGCCCTATCAATACGTTTGATGAGAAGTGTGTTTTTAGTTGTTTTCAAAGTTTCATGTTCGTTTGGTGGCCATACCAGGATGGTATTTTTGTCATACACCCAGTGTTTGGTTTGACTGGGATATCGCACCTGAGTGTACTCTCATTTTCAAATTTGCAATCTAGTACTCTAGTTTATTGGGGTCCATTGTTCTAAAACAATTGTCTTTTAAGAAAACAAGGATTTAGTTATTTCAGTTTTTATATCCTCCCCTTTTTTTCTCTATTATGAGAGATGCTGAGCTGTTAAGATAGGTCATTAAATAGAGTGAGCATGGACTAATTTCATTCTCTTTGGAATTGGTATGTGATCATGGTCTAAGTTGCATTCACTTTACAATTGGTATGGGTGCATAGCCTAATGTTTTTATCCAATTTCTCATCAAATGCAGTGGACCTAGCAATACGTCCACTGAGAATGCTGAGGTGGGAGAGGTACAGACAACAGGCAGAGAGCATGACTCTATCGACACGCCTCCTGAGAATGCTGAGGTGGGAGAGGTACAGACAACAGGCAGAGAGCATGACTCTATCGACACACCTCCTGAGAATGCTGAGGTGGAAGAGACATACAGACGACGGCAAGCGTGGCACTATCTCTACATCCACCGAGAATGATGAGGCGGAAGAGACACAGGCATCAGGCAGCGGGCGTGGGTCTATCAAAATGTCCACTGAAAATCCAAAGGTGGATGAGATACAGACAACAGACACAGAGCATGAGGATGCTGAGGTTGAAGAGACACAGACAGCAGGCAGTGGGCTGGTGAACGATGTACACCCTCGGAGGCGGCAACGGCTGGATCTGGAGTCTGTAGCACAGCTGGAGCAGCTGGAGGTAGATATGCGAGAACTGCAGGAGAAGGTGCGGCTGGAGCTTGACTGCAGGAGATTGGAGCTTGAGAGTAGGACACGGGTGCTTAATACTCTCATTGCGAATCTAAAGTACCAATCTTGCTTCAAGGTAAAGCTTGTTCTAGCTTAACAATTCTTCACTTCATGTCCTACAAACAAGTGACTCATACTGTCTGGTGGAAATGCAGGAGTTGTCTGAGCGTACCAACATTAGTCTGCCACCGTTTCCTGAGCCTTCATCAGTCCTATCATCGCTTTTGGTAGGTAACCCTTGCCTGATGATGTTAGCAACAACTATGACACCTCTTACATGCTTGTCTTGTATAACTTCTTTTGATGAAGGCCACATCCGGAACTGGAGATTCTCCTGCCAATCTTGATGTCAATGGTGCTGCAAGTGTTCATGTGAATTCCTCAGAAGATCATGGTGTAAATGGTGCTGATAATGCTCACCCAGATCCCCGAGAAGATACCATCAATGATGCCCAACGTGATTCTTCAGAACATGCATAAATAGTGCTGCAGCCAATGCTAATCGTACCATCAATGGTGCTAGCATGTCTTGTCTCATGTCGATTCTTCAGAACATGCATACATGATGCTTCTGCCAATGCTTTTTTTTTCTACGAGGGAACTGCTGCCAATGCTCATGTAGATTATCCAGAAGACCATGGAGTAAGTGGCTTTTCCAATGCTCCAACGGATTTTTCAGATAACCATGTTGCCAATGGTGCTAGCATCACACGATTCTTCTGAGGAGCATGCCGTGTCTGATGATTGGTTTCATGATTCCAGTCCTCTCCCGGCTTGGCTGCTTCAGTGCTTGGCTATTCAGATTGTTGATGCCATGTACTCTTACTGAACAAATGTATGATTTGCTTCCATCATGAACTATGCTTGACAATGCATCCCGCGTATGGTCTTCACCTGTTCAATTTGATATGACGTGCTGATTGTCTCTGAATCTGAGATCCAATATTATTTCCTATTGGTACTAAGGTCTATATGAATTGTGATGGTGCGGGTGATGGCTCGTGCCTGATCGAGCTGAATTGGTCCCTCCTGGCTTCTGTTTCCTTCACTGTGCAAACGGTGAGGCTGAATGACCTTGCCACATTGCAATTCCAAACGGCTGTAACCTGACGCTTGACACTACTGTAGGTGCCATGCAGCAAAAGGGAGGTTCTGGACTAGTGCACATTATCAAGGAATGATTGTTGGAATGCCTATATACACACAGAAGTTTCATAGGACAAGGAAAGCTAAGAAAGGCTGGTACCTTATTGAAGCTGACATTGCCTGGCCAATTATTGTGTTCCATCTCATATCAACATTTCATCATTTGTTGTCTTTTCAGGGGCATATTATTGCTTGTCTTGCTCGATCGGGAGTGACAGTTTGTACCTAAATTTCCAAAATTTCTGGTTCTCAATAAAGGGAGGATATTCAAATTTACTCATACTTGCATTTTGGATGTATCTACACGGCATCCAAGGATAGCAGAGAACGCATACTCTTTTCCTTGCAATCCTGCAAGCTCATACAAGTCTCATTCTACGAACTGTGGGTCAGAAAATCTGCGTTTCTACTTTCTAATATGTTCTCTCTATTCTTTCTTAAAGAAAAAGGATTTCTGTTTTGGATATATGTTGCTGCCCAATACCTGCCTTCGCAAGTAGCACGCCATGTCCTGCACAAATACAAAACTCCAAACCCATACAGACCATACGCGATGCAAGCAAAAACAAGTGACAACGACGCTGCGATCAAGGTTGCCAGGTGAAGACGTGCCTGAGACTAGGGTTGAAAACGGGACGGGAAAATCCCATCCCGACCGGCACCGAGATATCGTTTTTACAGGAAAAACAGGAAAACGGGAAAAATCCGGGAAAATCCGGCGAAAGCGGGCACGGAAGCGGTTCAAGTGTTTTTCTGACCGTATTTCCGATTCCTACATTTATCCCGGGAAATTCCCGCGGTATTTTCCCGTATTAGAGGACCAAACTTCGTTTCAGCCCATGAAGCTTACACAGCCCAGCCCATTACGACACCCGAACCAGCGAGCAACCCTAATTCCTCTTCCTCTCCCGCAGTCCAAGCAGCCGCCGCCCCTCTTTCTCTCGGTCTCCCCCCAGTCTCCCGTCTGCCCGCCTCTCTCTGACTCTCTCCGACTCCCCATCGCACGCGCCCGTGCCTCCCCCCGTCGCTCGCGCCTGCGCCTCCCCCCGACCGCCCGACCCCCATCGCCTGCACCTCCTGGCTCCCCCTGTCGCAGCGCAGGCTCGCAGCGTCGCGCCGTCGCCCCAGCCGGCCAGGGACGCGGCGGGCCGGCGGCTCCACAAGGCAGAAGGGCGCCAGGCTGGAGGACGGCGGTAGCCGTCGCCGGCTTGCCCCCAGGCAGGCCTGCAGGCTGCACTGCTGCAGCGAAAATGAGGCGCAGATGCAGCCGCCGAACCCCACAGGAGGCGCGGATGCTTCTGTAGTGTCGTCATCAAGGCACTCGCAGTCGCAGCGCCGCCTCTTGCTCGAGCCTCCACCTCCGGCGCCGGTGAACGTGAACAGCAGCACACTTCCTCCTACTGCAACTCCAGGTACTGACCTAGTGAATTAGTGATGTAGATCCTTCATGTACTTAGGGCCTACATGTCTGATCTGATGTTGTAGAATAATAGAAGTAAATTCGTTGCTATTGCTAGGCCTACATGTTTAATCTTTGAAGAAGTATGCTATATCTTTGTTTTTTTTAATTGTGATATGCGATACATGATACTTTGATCACACAATGCACAATATGTTTCAGTTAGAATAGTTTAACAATGTAACAGTTTGAATATATCTTGATATCTTTCATCTGTTCTTCTGTTGCTAGGATCTAAGAGGTCAAGGTCACATAATGGCAGTCAAGATCTTGGTCTGTGTCTGTCACATTCTGAACCTAGTTGCTAGGGATGGCTTGAGTGTTATTGGACACACAATTGAGAATATTAGACACCTAGTGCTTGCTGTCAAAGGTTCTCCATTGCAATGGGAGGAGCTCATGAAGCGTGCAACCGAGTGTGGATTGGATACAAGTAAGGGCCTTTCTCTTGATGTATCCACTAGATGGAATTCTACCAACTTGATGCTTCGAGATGCATTGTACTACAAGGCTGCATTCATGAGGCTCAAATCTTCAGATTGTCGTAGGTATGAGAAAATTACTCCATCTCCTAGTGAATGGTCCATGGTATTCAGACTTTTCCAATGCTTGAAGAAATTCTTTGATCTCACTGAACTTTTGTCCGGTATTTTATATCCAACTGCAAATCTCTTCTATAGAGGGTTTTATGAGATAAAGATTTTGCTTGATGAGTGGCGCCTTAGTGGAGATGGTACCATTAGTGACATGGCTATTTCTATGAGTAAAAAGTTTAACAAATATCGGAAGAAGTCAAGCACCACCCTTGCTATTGCATGTTTCTTAGATCCTAGGTACAAGAAGAGACTTATAGAGTTCTACATGAGAAAATTCTATGGTCATGCAAGTAATGTTCGTGTTGATGAAATTGTTGATGTGATCAAGAAACTATATCAGTTCTATGCTACTTTTGCACCTTCATCTTCAAGGGCTAAGAATAGATCAAATGAACCTGTGGATGTTGATACATCAGATCTGTTAGTGGGGAACGAAGATGAGGAACTAGAAAGCTACTTATATGAGTCAAGTGGACCTAATGGAGATGACTTAAATGAGCTTGAAAAGTATATGGCAGATCCACCATTGAGCTTTAATGGTCAATTTGATATTTTATCATGGTGGAAGAACCAGGTTGATGAGTATCCAATCCTAGCAAAAGTAGCTCGTGATTTGTTGGCTGTACAAGTTTCAACGGTTGCTTTCGAGTTTGCTTTTAGTGCTGGTGGATGTGTAATTGATCCGTTCCGCAGCCGCCTTGATCCTGAATTGGTTGAAGCTTTGATTTGCATGAAGGACTGGGTTGCTGCATCAAGAAGAGGTTATAAAATCTGCTCAGTTTTAATTATTTTACAATAACTTATGACTATCTTGCTTGCTGATTTATATGTCTTGGTTGCTCTTTTATTTTCAGATAAGAAGGTAGGCTCAATTGTGGGTGATCTTGAAGTTATAGAGGCGCTTGCTTCGAAATTGAATTGTGAGGTATGTATAATAAATCATGGCATGCTCAATTGATCTATAAAACTTCTAGTTCTGTCCTATTTTTTCATTTGCAACTTAGATTGTCCAATTACCAATATAAGTATATAACTAGGAATGACTTATTTGACTTGTAGGATGGAGAAGTTGCATACAGTGATGAAGAGGTGAATCAGCTTTGCATTTCCGCATCTAGCTTCTATTATAAACTTTATTCAAGTATCCATCATGTACTCGTAATTCGTAAGGCTTGTATGACTGTATGAACTATGATGGATTGATGTTGTGGGCGTGTGGACTTTGGAGTGTGGTGTGTGAACATCAACACATGTGTCATGTAGTGAACGTGAACTGGTAATTGTGCTGCTTTCTTCTGATTTGCTGTGTGCTATGTGCCGCTGATTCTTATATTGACGTGTGATGTATGCATGGCTGTAACTATTGCGTCGAGCTAAATGTTTGAAGTATTTACATGTGTCGGTGTTTCCGATCGTAATTGATATTTTTCTGATCGTAATGGTAACATGTCCTGTCCGGTGCATCTGTGCCGTGCCTTTTTCGAGTTCCACAGATGATTGCAGCGCGAGAGACGGGTGCTTATGATCGGATCTAACGTTGCTCTGTCTGCCACTATTGCGCTTGCAACGGAGCGAGAGAGAATCAGATGGGCTACTCGGACCTGCAAATAATTCGTCCTACCAATTCATCGCCTTTCTGTACTGAAACCCTGAAACTCCCGTCCCGTTTCAGCACAGCAAAACCCTCGCCTCGCATCGATCGATCGCTGGCTCCGGGCAGACGGATGGATGGACGGGGATGAGAACGAGCACGGGCACGGGCACATGGCAGCCGTCCTGCGCCAGGCCAGATTCGCCAGGTTGCCAAAATTTCTCGGTCGCGGCGCCCATGCCCGGCCGGGGGATGGATTCATGCATGGGTGCCCCCACGCGGCCCTGTTCAAGCTGCTGAAGGTTCCATCGCCCCAGCCGGTGTGCGTGTACCAGGGCGCGGCGCGCGCTGGTGCCACGGTGTGGTGCGCCGGGGGCTTGGCCAATGGCGCTGTACTCCTTGCCGCCGGATCGCGCCGAGGGCCGGCCGGGCCGAGCACGGGCGCGGCGCGATCGTCGAGGCCGGGATTGGAAGTTTTGGGGTAGGGCCCCAGCGTCCACTCACCCACTCGCCGTGTCCCGCTCAACGCTCCACAACAGGGCCGTGTCGTCTTCCTCCGGGCGACGATGGGGGGCCCTATCCTTGGACGCGGCCGCGCCCTGCTACTCGGATTGGCATGCGTGGGCGGCGGGTGAAACTCGCTGCAGCTGCAACCGGCGAAGGAAAAACCGGAGCGCATGACCGGAGCTGCAGACAACGAGAAGGCTGGCTGTTTTTTTATTTTATTTCTTTCTGAAACAAGGAAACTGCCTGGTGGTCCATGAGCTTCCGTTTCTCGCTTGGTTTTGGTTTTGGTTTTATGTGGATACAAAGGCAGACCAGGATGAGGGCGTCATCTTGTTTTGTTTTGCTCTGAATGCTGCTACAAGAATCCCTCAGTGAAAATGTGAAAGAACGGGGGTCAATTCACAGGTGTTCTAGTGGGAAGATGAGCGATGAATCTACGCAGTTTTGCGGGTAGATGATGAGAGCCAGATGTGCATGGTTCTTCGTCCGGATGTAATGTTTTAGGTTATTGGCATGCCCTCGAAGAATTGAGCATCCGTTTGCATCGTAAAAAAAAAGGTCATGAAGATCAAAGTTGCGTAGAAGATGCAATTGCGCATTCAGATCAGGATCACCACACAGCTACGCGGAGAATCGTCGCGATACCATTTGCAGTACCTAATCCAGAATCTCAGTTACCATTACCAGGACGACGAATCTAAAGAGGAAAAAACGAGATCGAAACAGAAAGCTCAGGGGCCACGCCACGTACGTGCCGCCATGGCTCGTGGCCGCAGTGCTGATGCCTGCACAGTCCTCTGAAAGCGCGTATCGGGGGGGGGGGGGGGGGGGGGGGGGGGTGGTTCAGGTCTTCAGGATGCAGGGAAGTACGCGTGCAAGAACGGCCGATGTGGATCCTCAGGATCGGCCTCGGAAAGACTCCGAGGCTCCGGGCGCGTGCGTGTGATGCTAGCTATCCTGCACTGGCGATCCTGTGCCGTGGCGGAAAGCACCAGGACGATGCGCTCGCTGTACGCGCGGCGGCCATCAATGGCGGCCTCAGCTCGCAGCGGCCTGAAGCCCTGGACGGAACTCAGGTGCCTGCTGGCTGGCTCCCTGCGATCTCCGATCTCCCTCGCGCAGCGCGGCGTCGTCGTCGCCAGTGCGGGGCCTGGCTCCTCTCGTCTCCGTGCACCCCGGCCGGCTCAGAAATCCACGACGCCACGTGAGGGAAGCCGCGCGGTCGCCGGCGTACGGCGGCATCGATCGATCAACCCCCGCACGGCGGCGGCAGAGGGGATCGCGGCGCCAGTCGTGCGCCAGCTCGTGGCGTCACGGCACTGCCGCGCTGCAGCCGGGCCCGCGCAATAATTGTCTGGTTGCACCGGTGACGGTTGGGTCGGGTCGGGTCGGGTCTCCATCACCGCTGGCAGCGGCGGCGGCGTGTCAGCGTGTGTTTGGACGGGAAGGCGAGAGGTGTTCAGGGCCCGGGGCCGGGGGCCCCGGCCGGCCATTCGGAGACGTTCCGGAAGGGGGCCAAACGCGAGCTTGCTCTGTCGATATCTCTCTCTGCCGTCTCTGCCTCTCTTTAACCTGTGTTGGAAATTGAGGTGGTCCTAATCCCCACTAAAATAAGAATCTACACTTATAACACATCAACTTACTCTAAAGTGTATCGGGTCATTTTGACAGCAGAATCACCTTTTCACTTCCGGGTGGCAGAGCCTATCAATATATGAAGCTGGCTTCCGGGTGACAGAACGAACCTACGATGAAGCTCAGACCCTTTGTAATCCCGGGTGACAGAGCCAACCTTCGATAGATCACAACTTATACACTAAACACTTAGGCTTAACCGGGAGACTAACACATACAAGAACAAGACTTTATTACAACACAACAAGAGTACACACCACTCTCTTCTTTAGTGGCTAGCCTAGCACTCACCCTTCTCCTCTACCTAGCACTACCACCTCTCATCTACCATGCTCATGGATGGATACCATGGCAAGGGAGGGGGTCTCTATTTATAGGCTAAGGGGGACCATGGTATTAAGCCAAGTGTCCCCTTCTAAAGAATTCCAAAATATTCTAATATTTTCTAAATTTATTTATTACTAATTCTAGAGTTTTCTATAGAAGATATCACATTCTTGCATGATGGAAAATACTCTAGAAGGTTTCAACACTCCCCCTCAAGGCAAACTTCTCTCTAGAGTTATCTTGCAGATCATGTCGAGTGCCTTTCAAAACTTCTCAAACTTTGCCTCTAGGGCTGCATCAACTTGATCTCCGGCCAATTGGTAGGTTCCGCTTACCGAGTAATATCCGAGCTTTAGCTACGGGCGCATCGCTGTGGCTTCGTTTGGATTTATTCACCAGTTATCGATATTTACTAGAATTGCAAGTTTTACCTGTTATTCTAGTATTATCACCAGTTATCCAACTTGAGATCAGGATAATCGGCTTCGTCATTGTTCTCCTTCGATTTATTATCTCACAGCCGATTAGATCTATTTCAAGTGTTGTCCTTGCAGTAGTCGTCTAGATCACTCCAGTAGTTTTCTTTACGATTGCTATACGATCATCGGCTGATCCATAGCCGATCATCTCTACAGCAAATCGGCCGATTCGCTGCCGACGCGCTCCTCAGGACAGATCGGAACCCCAGCCGATCGACGCGCCTGGAATTTAATACTCTATTTCCTTGTCAATCAACAGGTTAGATTGACTGGCACGCCGTGCGAACTGCACCAGGGCGATAACCCGAACAGGAGCTAAGCAGATTCTCCCGGGTCGTGTGTCCGACGCTGAAGACCCATCGGCCGATTCCTATCCGGCCGATTTTAGCGCCAACACACTTTTGGCACGCCCAGTGGGACCATCCAAGATCTGATATGTCGAAGAACGCAGAAATCTCCGACAGCAACATCATTGAGGTCACAGAAGCTGATCTCAAGGATGACCAGAGGGAAGAACTGGCCAAACACCTAGAAGACTACAAGAAGATGTACCTCCAGTCGTTTAGTCGTACCAGGAGCGGGGAGGCAGTCAAGAAGGCTCCTATCCTAGCGCCTCGCCACATCACCATTGCTGAGGACTCGGGCAAGATGTCAGAGATGATTCAACAGTCCGTGTATCAAGCATTCATTGACCAATCCTCAGTGATGAGCAACACGGTGTATAACGCCGTCGTCAACTCTCTGGCCAGCGGAGCCGTCCAAGGCTATCTGGGACCGGCATATGCCCCTCCAACTACTCTGCCAGCCAGAAGCCTACCATACACATCCCAATCGGCTCCTCAGCCGATATTGACGCAACACGAGGGATACAGCTCTCCACCACCTCCGGCGTCTCCAAGATACAGCGGTGCACCATGTCTCCCGTCGCTAGCGCCGCTTCAACCCGTTCAGATGGCTTCTGTGCAAACACTACCTACAAGCTCAGCGTCTTGGGGGACGTCAGCCACAGCGTATTTTTCCGAGCCAGCGAACGGGCATGACACTTATTCGGTTCAGGTGCCATACCAACCGGCCGCCCGGCCGACGGTTTCCCAGTATCAGCCGATTTTACCAGAAATCGGCAGTGGGGCAAACACTGTGGAAGCATTCAGAGGCACGGCGCCAGCAGTGACATACGAAGGGGGTGCGGACTCGTTTCGTCATCAACTATCGTCCGCTCAGCAAAATTCGCCGATTCATCACCCGGCCATACCAGCTCTTCAGCATATGCCTGCGCCGCGAACAACTGTTCATCAGCAACAGGTGGACTGGACGGCAAGAATAGCAGAAGTAATCCAGGATCAGTTTGGACTGAAGCCGAAAGTTCAAACTTATACTTACAAGACGCCGTATCCATCGGCCTATGACTCGCTGCCGTTCCCACACCGATACAAAGTTCCTGATTTCACCAAGTTCTCAGGGACGGATGACACATCCACTGTGGAGCATATCAACCAATTCATCATCCAGTGCGGAGAAGCTGCCACGCAAGATGCTCTGAGGGTGCGTTTATTTTCATCATCTCTCTCTGGATCGGCCTTCCAGTGGTTCACCACTTTACCGCCAAATTCTATCGTCACGTGGGCCAATCTGGAGAAACAATTCCACAAGTACTTCTATGCAGGAGTACACGAGATGAAGATCTCGGATTTGACCAGCCTCAGGCAGAGGAGCGATGAACCAGTGACAGGGTATATACAGAGGTTCAGAGAAATCAGGAACAAATGCTACAGTCTGGCTCTGACCGATGCACAGTTGGCCGATATCGCTTTCCAAGGCCTCTTGCCACAAATCAAAGAGAGATATGCCGCCCAAGAGTTTGAAAGCCTGAGCCAAATCGTCCACCGATTGTCAGGGCAAGAGGTCCGACCGTTCGAACAGCGGAGGAACTTCCAAAAGAAGGTGGCATACTTGGAGGGTTCTGAATCCGATGCGGAGGAAGAAATCGGCCTGGTAGAATGGGTAAAAGGGAAAAAACCAATATCTTGCCCCTTTGGCAAGAAGGAGCCAGAGACATTCGGCTTTAACACGTCAAAGGCCGATAAAATTTTTGATCTACTGCTTCAAGGGGGGCAGATTAAGCTGTCTCAACATCACACCATCCCTACAGCCGATCAACTTAAGAAGATGAAATACTGCAAGTGGCACAACGCTACTTCTCATGATACAAACGAATGTAAAGTCTTCCGCCAGCAGATACAATCGGCCATTGAATAGGGGCGGCTTAAGTTTGACACTCCAACCAAATCAGCAAAGCCAATGAAGATAGATCAGCATCCCTTCCCGACCAACACGGTTAACGCTGGGGAACCTCAAGTCAAACCAAGGTGCTGACGTCAGAATCGGCGAGAAGAGGCGGTGCTGTCGACCCCAGGAGGCAGATCACGACGGAAGAAATCAGAAGGAACAGGCGAGGGCCAGAACGACCACGCAGGCCCGTCACCTCTCAATTCTTACTAAGTAAATATCGGCAGCAGCAAGAACAGGCAAGATATCAGGAGGAGACAATACGCCGGCACGAAGATCACTGGCAATGTCCGTTCTTTATCCACTGCTGGGAGAATGATATCAGATTGCCATCTGCCGACAACTGTCCGGAGTGTAACGGATTGAGCTGCAACGATCGCCCGAGGCCACACTCTAGGGACAGAGGATCAGAGCCGATCAACAGAAATCGGCGCGAAGAACGGCGCGTTTCGGTGCATGATCGGCTGGGGGGCAGAGTTGACCAGTGCAATAGGTCAAAAAGCAAGATCGGCCAGCAAGATGGACTGGGGGGCAGGATCAGCGCGCACGATTAGCTGGAAGAGATGGCCGATGATAGGGTGTCAGACGAAGATCCCCTAGGAAGGGAACCAGATTGGGAATACGCCAGATCATCGGCCAAGCCAGTGAATCCCAGGTGGTGTCCCGATGGCCTATCCAGATCCCAAAAGCGAAGGATCCAACGCCTACGCCAGTTGGAACATCAAGAAGAAGAACAAAGGCAGGCGCCAGAGAAAAGGAATGTGAAGTCTCGAGTTTGGCGCCCAAAGAAAAACGATCAAGAAACGAGCAACCAAGAATCGGCAGCCGAAATTGATATGGTATTCATACTGCCGACGGAGTTCATGGCGCCCAACGATCGGGATAGAGTAACAAGAACAGAGGAGGAACAAATGGCACAACTAGTGTTAGAGCCGATGACGGCTATGTTTGAGAAACCAGAAGAGGAAAAACGACAGCATCTTAAGGCGCTGTTTCTCAAAGGGTATGTCAACGGAAGACCCGTCACCAGATTACTGGTAGATGGAGGCGCGACAGTCAACATCATGCCGTATGCCATGTTCCGCAAGCTGGGCAAGGGCGATGACGACATCACCAAGACGGACATGATGCTGAAGGATTTCGAAGGCAACGTGTCACCTGCCCGCGGAGCGCTCTGCGTCGACCTCACCATCGGCAGTAAGACCCTCCCTACTACTTTCTTCGTTATTAATGGCAAGGGGTCCTATAATATGCTCCTTGGTCGCGACTGGATACACGCAAACTGCTGTGTCCCATCTACTATGCATCAATTCCTTGTGCAATAGGTCGGCGACAGTACAGAGATAGTCGCTGCCGATTCCGTCTACAGCGTTGCAGCGGCCGACACACAATAGTGGAGCTGCGAACACGTCAAGTGTATATCTGGTAGGACTTGGGACACTGACTTCCTGAGAGTGTCCGATTTTGATCTACAGCCGATCCAAGCAGTCGGCTCTGAAGATTCAGAATAAATGGATCAACTCGTCCGAGAAGATGGGAAGCTTGGACATGGGTTTACGTCGGCCGATTTATTAGAGTTGGTAGATTTGGGAGATAGCAGCAAGTCAAGGCCGACGTACATTAGTGCCAATTTGGATTATGAGTATAAATGTAAATTGGTAAGTTTATTAAAAGAGTTCAAGGATTGCTTTGCTTGGGAATACCATGAGATGCCGGGACTAGACTGGTCTATTGTTGAACACCGGTTACCTATAAAATCAGGATATCGGCCATATCAGCAACCTGCTCGATGGTGTAACCCCAAAATTCTACCTGACATAAAGGCCGAAATTACAAAGTTGATTGAGGCAGGATTTATTCGGCAGTGTCGCTACGCCGAATGGATTTCTAACATTGTGCCTGTATACAAAAAGAATGGAAAATTACGTGTGTGCATCGATTTTAGGAACTTGAATCAGGCTACGCCGATGGATGGATATCCGATGCCAACGGCCGATATCTTGGTGGATGCTGCCGCAGGCCACAAAGTCATAAGTTTCATGGATGGGAATGCCGGGTACAATCAGATATTAATGGCCGAGGAAGATATTTCAAAAACGGCTTTTAGGTGTCCAGGCCATCTTGGTTTATTTGAATGGGTGGTTATGACTTTCGGCTTGAAGAACGCCGGCGCTACATACCAACGGGCCATGAACTACATCTTCCACAAGCTCATTGGTTCTTCGATGGAAATTTATATAGATGACGTCGTGGTCAAGTCAAAAGGTCACCAAGATCATCTGGCCGATTTACAGGAAGTGCTGGAGTGCACAAGGAAACATGGGCTGAAGATGAACCCAAACAAGTGTGCATTTGGCGTGTCGGCCGGGCAATTCTTAGGATTTATGGTCCATGAGCGCGGGATAGAAGTCAACCGCAAGACCATAGACGCCATCAACAAAGTGGTGGCCCCACAAAGTAAAACTGAGCTGCAGTCCCTCATCGGCAAGGTCAACTTCATCCGAAGATTCATATCCAATCTGTCAGGACGTATTCAGGGTTTTACCCCTCTGTTGAAATTAAAGCCCGACCAGGAATTCATATGGGGAGAAGGACAGCGCAAGGCACTGGAGAATATCAAGCAGTATCTGGTTTCACCTCCAGTATTGGTTCCACCACAGCCTGGTAAGCCGTTCAAGTTATATTTATCGGCTGATAAACAGGCTATTGGATCGGCGTTGGTATAGGAGTTTGAAGGGAAAGAACGAGTGGTATACTACGTCAGCAGAAGACTTTTAGACGTCGAAACAAGATATTCCTCGGTGGAGCGACTATGCCTGTGCTTGTACTTTTTATGTACTAAGCTCAGGCACTATTTGCTGTCGGCAGAATGCACAGTCGTGTGCAAGGATGATGTGGTGAAGTATATGCTATCATTGCCGATTTTGAAAGGGCGGATTGGGAAATGGATCCTGGCTCTGTCAGAATTCGATTTAAGGTATGAATCGGCCAAAGCCGTCAAAGGTCAAGTGATGGCCGATTTCGTAGTTCAGCATTGCGGACTAGAAATTGCCACCGTTGAACCAGTTCCATGGACTCTATATTTTGATGGTTCTTCATGTGGGGTCGGATCAGGAATCGGCATCGTTCTTGTGTCGCCTCGGGGGGCAACTTATGATTTCTCTCTGCCGATAGAAGCCTCTGCAACTAATAACCAGGCGGAATATCGAGCTGTTCTAAAAGGCATCCAATTATTACGGGAAGTCAGAGCTGATGCAGTCGAGATCTTTGGGGATTCCATGCTCATTGTGGATCAGTTAACGGGACGATCTGAGTGCAAGGATGACATCTTGAGGATCTATTATGAGGAGTGTCTTCAACTTTTGAAGGAATTCAAATCTGCAATAATTGAGCATATCCCCAGAAATTATAATGAAGAAGCCAACAGACTGGCCCAACATGCTTCTGGATATCGGCCGATTCGGGGAGCGATGTCGCTAGAGCTCGCGGCCGATGACTGGCGAAAGGATATCGCCGATTACCTGAGAAATCCATCCCAAAAGGTGAATCGGCGAACACGTTTTCAGGCTACAAAGTATGTGTTGCTTGAAGATGATTTATTTTATCGGACGATTGATGGAGTTCTTCTCAAATGCCTGGGAACAGAAGAGGCAAAGGTTCTGATGGGAGAAATCCATGAAGGCGTGTGTGGAGCTCATCAATCGGCTCATAAAATGAAATGGATGATCAGGAACAATGGATATTATTGGCCGACCATTCTTGAAGATTGTTTCAGGTACTACAAAGGATGCCAAGACTGTCAGAGGTTTGGCAATGTGCAGCGCGCACCAGCATCGGCTATGAATCCGATAATTAAGCCGTGGCCGTTTAGGGGTTGGGGAATAGATCTCATCGGACAGCTTCATCCTCCATCTAGCAAAGGGCATAAGTTGATATTGGTGGCTACAGATTATTTTACTAAGTGGGTGGAGGCAGTTCCTTTAAGGAACGTGACATCGGCCGATATGATTGAATTTGTTAAAAGCCATATTATATATCGATATGGTATTCCTCAAACCATCACAACTGATCAAGGGACAATGTTCACTTCTGGAGAATTCGGAGAGTTCGCCGCCGATATGGGGATTAAATTATTAAATTCTTCTCCATACTATGCTCAGGCCAATGGCCAAGCAGAGTCGTCTAACAAGGGGATAATCAAGCTAATCAAGAGGAAGATAGAAGAGCAACCCAAGAAGTGGCATATGTCTTTAGCTGAATCTTTATGGGCGTACAGGATGGCTTGTCATGGGGCCACTAAAATATCCCCTTATCATTTGGTTTATGGTCATGAAGCGGTCTTGCCATGGGAGATAAGGACAGGGTCAAGACGTGCATCGTTACAGGATCAGTTAACGGCCGATGACTATTCCTTTCTCATAAAAGACGAACTTGACGATTCGGCGGGTTTACGGTTAAGAGCCCTAATTAGTATAGAAGAAAACAAGAAAAGGGTGGCCAGATGGTATGACAAAAAGGTCAAGGTTAAGCAGTTCTCTCAAGGGGATTTGGTATGGAAGTTGGTGCTGCCGATAGGGTCCAAAGATTCCAAATTCGGTAAATGGTCACCCACTTGGGAAGGGCCGTATAGAATCGGCCGATGTGCCCCTGGGAATGCATATATTCTGGAGACAGTCGAAGGAGAGGAATTCCCAAGAGCTTTAAATGGACGATATCTGAAGAGGTACTATCCAAGCATTTGGGTAGACGCATAACTTACAGCAAAATATGTCAAGGTAACATGGCCGATTTCTCATCGGTTTTCCGGCTACACATCTGGTGAAAGAAATATTGGGATTCATTACAGATTACATGGCCGACATGGTAGAAGTCGCCCTTAGAATAAAAATGCTGGTGTGTCTACTGATTACGTCTACGCTGGATTTCTCTCTCGATGCGACCTAGTTTTATCATGAGGGTGAGCCTCTTCTCTTTCAAGTCCTCTGCAGTGGCTCCAGTTTCAGCTTGGTTGCAGAGTTCTTTCAGCAGGCGGGTCTTCTCCTCTTCCAGATATGCCATGGCGACTTCAGTTGTAGCTTTACAAGGAAGTGAAGAATTTTTGTTGGAAGATAGTCGTTTGCGGGCCAAAAAATGAGCACTTATGATGTCCGAATATTCCTGGACAGCGGCAGGGACATGATCTCTGAGTTCCTCAGCATGAGTCCTTATCAGATTTCTGTCTGCCTGTGATAATGGCTCTTCTGAATGCATGATTTCTATCGCTCGTTCATACCTGGTTGACAGAGGAAGAGGATGAAGAGGACGAACAAGACATCTTGCCGTTCAGTTGGGACAGTAAAAGAAGAAGAAAAGATAAGTGATGCGTGTGCCTCTAGAGATGGTGAACGGTCTGCGTATAAATGAAGAGGAGGTAGATGGATGGTGAAACACGTCCTATCGGAGTAAATGCGTACATAAATGCGAGGTAGACTGAAAAAGCAGTTCAAAACCAAATCGGCGCAGTGGCATTAAAGGAGCAATAATGTTTAACATATTTTTTTACAGCCCAAGAAAAGCATCTATGGCTACAATCGCTCGTCGTCTAACTTGATCGGCCGATTCTACTATTCTCTGATCATTTTCGGCCGATCCTAGTACTTCTAACACGCGGCGACGGAGCCTTATTGTTTCACGGGCCAGATTTTGTCTTTCTTGCTTCAGCTCGCTGATCATGGTTGGGAGTTCTTGGAGCTTCTTCTCTTCAGCTGCTATCTCTTTGGTTATCTATTCCATCTCCTTGGCTAGTTCTGCTCTCCTCCTTTTCAGCCGATCTATTGCACTGACGATGTCCGGACGGCAGTTCTCGAGGAAGTTGATTCTGTGGTGTACTTCCTGAGCCTGGTGCTTGTATGAGTCGACCTCCTCTTGAGTTTTGGCCATCTGAGCACGATCGGCCATACGTTGCAGCGCCCTGGAGACCGCAATCTGCATGCCCTCTATATAGGCAGCATACCCCAAGTCTTCCGACACTTCATCCGGGATGTGATCTTTGACCTCATTGAAAAGTTGTCGGATCGGCGATGCATCTTCCACCAATCGGCCGATGTCACCTTGGAGGAGAGTATGAATGCTTTCGATCTTAGAGCGGACATCACCGGAGGTAGAGCTTGATGGAACTGCGTGTGAGGCGATTTCTTCTTCATCGGCCAAGGAGACAGCAAAGGAAAAGATGCTATTGTTGGGAGTATCTTGCTCCTGTAAGGGAACAAAGCAAAGGGTAAGCAAGCGGTGAAAGGAAATCGGCTGATTCTGATGGTAAGATTGTTACCTCTTTGAAACGAATCTCTCTTGCCTGCACCGGTGGAAGTGTTTCCCTTGTTTCAGGGACTGGTGCACTTGGTTCGCCCGAAGAAGAAGATTCGATCATTATCGGTGCTCCGCTTGGGCCAGCTTCCTGAGAAAGACATAAATTCCCGTGAAAATACTATGGGAAAATGAAATGAGATGGTAATGGAAATTTGCCATGCCTCTGTGGGTCTCCCGGCCGATTCCTGCTGTGGAGTTATAATCGGCGTACCCAAGTCGACCTGCATCAAAATTGGTTAAGTTTCCTGAATATTAAGGATGCAGGGTATGAGATCATGTACCTCGGCAACCGTAGCTGCTGTAATCTCAGTCCCCACTTGAGACGTGGCCGATAGTTGCGGGGACTGTGGTGGGACAACTTGTGCGGCCTGGCAAAGGAATGGAATTGATGTCAGTAGAAGATTTGGGGAATATATGAGATAAATAAGGTTACCTGGACAGCTTCTACTAAGAGCGATGCTGCAGCGGCCCCGGCTTCGGCGGTGACTTGGGGATCGGCCGTCTCAACAACTGGTAGGGGTGAAGGACCTGAGACCTCGGCGAGTATCACTTCCACTTGATCGGCCGATCCAACACGGGGAGTCTCGGCCGGTACTGCTGCCATCTGGCTAGCCGATCCGATACGGGAGATTTCAGCCGATGCTATTGTCGCATGATCGGCTGATCCAATGCGAGCTCGCATCCGACGGCTGAATATCTTTGGTGTTGGTCTTTTGGGCGCTCGTCTTGATCGGCCGGTGGAGATATCTCTGATAGATGGAGCATGGAAGCCGATGAGTGGGTACGGTGTGTATTGGTGATGGCTATCGATCGGCCGACCGCTTCGGCTCCGCATCGGGGGAACATAGCTTTCAGACTGAAGGGGTAAACATAAGTTAGCAACGAGATGATAAATGCAACATTGAAATCAGCTAAGGAGAAGAGGACATACCGCAGCATTTGGGTCGATGTTCTCTGGGTCCAGAATGTTGCAGTAAGATGCTGCTTCCATTCTGCCCACCATAATTTATACTGTTGGGTAGCGAAAGAGGCAACTGACCAGCCGTTCAAGTCAATGGTGCTGGAATCGGGTACTAAATCGCACAATCGGCTGTAGTCAAGACTTGAAGTTAGTCCGTCTCTGAATTTTGCTTGGCCGGCGAAATAGACTCGAATCGGCAATTGGCCAAAACCTAGTTGCCTTGCTGCAGCCGATGGACAGTAGAACTCATAAGTGGGTGAGTCCTTTCCTGAGAAGAAGTTGGCCGGCAGAATTCCCGGCTTAATCAAGACGTCCATTAATTCTCTGTCAAATGTATGGGTGGAGAAATCGAAGCATACAGGCAATTCGAAAATCGGAAACATCTGAAATATTCAGCTACGCGGGTAGCGGTGAATTGGCAGCCAGGAAAGGCCGATATCGCTTCTCCAACGGATCTGCAGCGGCGACGGACCGATGGATTCTCCTCTGACCCGATGTTGGGGAAGGTCTTTGTCTCTATCCTCTGCTGAGAGACCTTGCTCATGTGTAGATTGAGCCAGAGGGTGATGAACCACCAAGGACCGCCTGGATTCCCTATCGGCTCTCCTTTCGACAGCTTGACGCCGATTTGGTGCATCAGATGGTATGCCGATCCCAGCAAATGTTTACCGAGGGGGATGGCCGATCCTTGTGCAAGAGACTCTGCCAAAGCTTGAGTGTTGGAAGAGGGGCCGACCGCTCTGCCACAGAAGAAGTGTTTCTCCAGCCACATCATCAAGAAGGCGGTGTGCTCCCTCTGTGAGACTGTCCCTGTCTTCATGTTTTTACTGATGTATCCTTTCCACCCGCCGATTCCTTTGGTCTCCAGCCGATGAGATGGCTTGAACAGATAATTGAAGGGGGTATCGGCGGAGGAAACATCTAGGCCGGTCAGCAGCAGGACATCGGCCAAGGTCGGGGTCATGGGTCCGTGTCCAAAAAGGAATGCGTTAAGTGCATCGGACCAGAAGTAAGAGGCTGCCATAACCAAAGGTTCGTTCTTTTCCATCTGAGACAGGGATAAGTCTATGCACTGGCCGATTTTAAGTTCTTCCCATTGGACTTTCCAAGACCCGGCTACCCTCTGGTACCATTCTCTTCACCCGGGTGTTTCATTCGGCCAGGATCTGAATGCGCCTACCCAATGATCTAAATCCATAGATGACTGCTTAAAGGGGATCCTATGAGTTTCTAAACTGATTAAATCTGTTGGATCAGGACTCCCCATAGGGCCTAGACAGATGAGGTCAGGGGATTCTGAGAGAGGAATGGTGATTCTGTGCCTAAGGGCCTAAAAAAAAGGGAAAGAGGGAAGAAACTAAGAAAGGGACCAGAAAATACTGAAGCAGTAGAAAGGTGAAAAGGGGAAAAATTTCGAGCATTTACCTCTGGGATGGAAGCCATCGTCGCCAATGACGCCGCTGGGGAAGCCGCCGATTGGGCCGCCGCCGCCAAAGGAGCAGCCGATGGAGCCTCTGTAGATGGGGTGGTCACCGATGGAGACGCCATTGGGGGTCGGAGTAGGCCGCGGATGAGATCGCCGGAAAAGGGGAGCACTTGGAAATCGAAGGAGCTTGGAGGAAGACGAACAGTAATGCGACGGAGAAAATGCTGGATTCGTGGAGAAGGAGAGGCGGAGAAAGCCAGTACTTAAGAGAGATCAGGAGAGCAAGGGCAAAGATGGTATTTTTATCGTGCCGTCTACACGAGTTCCAGGGGAGCGGTCGTTTCGCGCGCCCGGTTCGAGGAGGTTGCAATCATTGTGCCGCGGAACGGAAGGAGATTTTTACTGCGCCCATTTCGGAAGAGAGGATTAAAGAAAAGAGTTTCGAAGGAAAAGTTATATTTTACTCCAAAACTGGGGGGCATGTGTTGACGCCAGATTTTGACACGTGTTGAATCGGCGTCAGGAGGAGAAGATTGGCCGATGCGGCAGATCTGAAAGCTGATGAAAGGAATCGGCCGATTGAAGTAACAATTGGAAATCGGCCGATTGGTGGCGCAACCTATGCCAACAGGATGGAATTATTCTAGAAGATCCTGGTCAAAAGCTGGTCAACAGGGCACGCCAAGTCGGTCAAGGAGCAATTGAAGGGAATCCTGATTGGATTAGGGAACGGCGGCGGAAGATTCTGCGGGACTCCGTTTCCTTTAAAAGTTCTTATAGATATAGTAGTTTTCCTGTTTTTTTTTAATAAGGTTGTAACAAGTCGTGATCGACCAGGAGTCCTAGCTTTAGGGTATAAATAGGAGTCGTCAGGGTCTTGCAAAGACATCAATCAAGACATCAATCAACAACAGTATTTCTACTTTTCTAGCAATTTACTTTCAAGTCGGCGACTTCGCCAATATTTTCCTCTTCCACGAGTTCGTACGGATTGGCAGGGCTGCATCAACTTGATCTCCGGCCAATTGGTAGGTTCCGCTTACCGAGTAATATCCGAGCTTTAGCTACGGGCGCATCGCTGTGGCTTCGTTTGGATTTATTCACCAGTTATCGATATTTACTAGAATTGCAAGTTTTACCTGTTATTCTAGTATTATCACCAGTTATCCAACTTGAGATCAGGATAATCGGCTTCGTCATTGTTCTCCTTCGATTTATCATCTCACAGCCGATTAGATCTATTTCAAGTGTTGTCCTTGCAGTAGTCGTCTAGATCACTCCAGCAGTTTTCTTTACGATTGCTATACGATCATCGGCTGATCCATAGCCGATCATCTCTACAGCAAATCGGCCGATTCGCTGCCGACGCGCTCCTCAGGACAGATCGGAACCCCAGCCGATCGACGCGCCTGGAATTTAATACTCTATTTCCTTGTCAATCAACAGGTCAGATTGACTGGCACGCCACGCGAACTGCACCAGGGCGATAACCCGAACAGGAGCTAAGCAGATTCTCCCGGGTCGTGTGTCCGACGCTGAAGACCCATCGGCCGATTCCTATCCGGCGGATTTTAGCGCCAACACCTCCATGTCCTCCTCCAACTCATTTTCTTCAATTTCTTTAAAAAATCAGCTTCAACATGCCACTTTTCTTCAATGATGTATGCCTCCTCCTTTTTCTCTCGTGCGGTAGTGGCCACATTCCCTTCAAAGCGTCTTACGTTCCCTTCAAAGCGCCTCCTTGGTAATCGGCATTCTCGAGCGAAGTGGCCCTTCTTACCACAATTGAAGCATTCATCATTCCTTTTTCCTGGTTGTCGTTGCTGATCTTCTCGTTCATGAGCTCCCCCTGAAGAGTTGCATCTCTCCTTTGGGTGATGCTTGCCACCATCTATCCACCTTTTCTTAGGCCTTTCTTGCTCCTGAAATGGACCCTTCTTCTTGGTTGTGAAGAGCGCCTCCTCCTGCTCCTGTATAGTAATAGTGCCCATCCTTTTGGCTAACTCCTCCTGATTAGCAAATAAATTTTCTAGCTCCACTAATGAAGGTTGAGTAGGCCATCCTCTCACTGCAGCTATAAACCCATGATATTCGGGTCTAAAGCCATTAATGATAATCCTCCTCATACGGGTCTCACCAACCTTCTCATCCGGTGCGAGCTCGAATATCTCTCGACAAATGGATTTTACTTTTGTGTAATACTGACTGATAGTCAGAGTATCTTGAGAGATACCTGATAGCTCATTCTCTAAGAGTTCGAGGCGTGCTTCATTCTTCTTGGAGAATAATTTTTCCAGAGTCTCCCAGGCTTCCTTTGGGGTCTCCGCATCCCAAATGTGCTCCAGTAGGTCCTCCTCAATGGTTGTCTTCAGTACGAACATAGCCTTCCCGGTCTTGATGCGCCATTTTTGCAATGCATCGGCTCCATCCTTCTTTGAAGAACTATCGCCACTCTCCTTTGGTGGAGGCACAATTTCGGTTCCTGCAATAACCTCCCATAGGTCCTGACCTTGTAGGTAGGACTCCATGCAGGTCTTCCAATAGCCATAGTTATGGCTATTGAGCTTCTTTATCCCACCACTTGCGCTAGCAAGATCTGCCATAGTGATTGACGCCCAGCGTCAAGATAGCTTCCTTGGTCCCGGCCCAATGAGCTTCACAGTCCCAGACTGTGCACCGGCAGAGTCTCCCCTTAGCGTCTTGATATAGCACCGAAGACAGCAAGCACCCTGTGCTTCCTGATGCCTCCTACAGACGGTCCCGGACCGATACCAATTGTTGGAAATCGAGGTGGCCCTAATCCCCACTAAGCTGAGGACCTACACTTATAACACACCAACTCACTCTAGAGTTGGCCAGCCTCTTTAATTTCTAGTTACTTAGTGTATCGGGTCCTTTTGACGGCAGAGCCGCCTTTTCACTTCTGGGTGGCAGAGCATAACAACAAATGAAGTTGGCTTCCGGGTGGCAGAGCCAACCTACGATGAAGCCCAGACCCTTTATGATCCCGGTGACAGAGCCAACCTTCGATGGATCACAACTTATACACTAAGCAATTAGGCTTAACCGGGAGGCTAACACTTACAAGAACAAGACTTTATTCCAACACAACAAGAGTACACACGAGTACACACCACTCTCTCCTCTTTAGTGGCTAGCCTAGCACTCACCCTTCTCCTCTCCTAGCACTACCACCTCTCATCTACCATGCTCATGGATGGATATCATGGCAAGGGAGGGGGTCTCTATTTATAGGCTAAGGGGGACCATGGTATTAAGCCAAGTGTCCCCTTCTAGAGAATTCTAAAATATTCTAATATTTTCTAAATTTATTTATTACTAATTCTAGAGTTCTCAATAGAAAATATCACATTCTTGCATGATGGAGAATACTCTAGAAGGTTGCCTTGCAATCCTTTCAACATGGCAAGGGAGGGGGTCTCTATTTATAGGCTAAAGGGGACCATGGTATTAAGCCAAGTGTCCCCTTCTAGAGAATTTTAAAATATTCTAATATTTTTTAAATTTATTTATTACTAATTCTAGAGTTCTCTATAGAAAATATCACATTCTTGCATGATGGAGAATACTCTAGAAGGTTGCCTTGCATTCCTTTCAACAACTTGGTCGCCGGGTTTTAAGCAAAATTTTCAGGGTTTTGGTGATTGCATTGTGCATGGAAACTAGTAGCAATAGCAACTATGGAAGTTAATTTCTCATTTTTCAGTTTCATTACTTTCATCTGAAGTCAGTAGGGCCTTGGCGAGTGCTTAAGCTAGGATACTAAAGAAAGAGTAAACAAATATTTTCCCCTTCAAAATAGTATCTAGGGCCAATCATTTTGTTGGCTACAAAAAAGACAGATTGTCAAAAACTTGTTAAAAAAGTATTTCATCGTATTACACATTAACATGTAAGAATATACAGTACAATTGCAACGGGACAAGTTCGAGTCACTTCAGTCATTTTACCCGTCACGAGCGAACCCATGCGAAGCGTGGGAATAAAAAAAATATCTTCGATCGCGCACAATGCCGACGTCGTTGTTTTCGGGGAGAAAAGAAAAAAAAACCGTAGTCGAAGTTGCTGCCTTCGTACATGTGCCCTCCCTTCTCTGCGCCGTCAATGGCAAGCTCGCCGGCTGATCGGCGCGGGGCGTCTCGTCCGGCAGCGCAGGCTCGAAGCGGAGGCAAAATTCTCCCGGGCCTTTGTTTTTCTATGGACACGGAGGGAAATTCTCCCTGATGGCGCCGTCGCCGGTGTCATGTAGTCGGAGCGGCAGTAGCGCAATGATTTCTCGGAATCTCTCTGCGTCTCGCCCGTCTCAGGTAGGGTTGAAAACGGTCGGGAACGGTCGGGAAAACTCCCTAACTGTTCCTGTTCCTGCTCCTGTATTTTTTCACCGGGAACGGGAACAGGAAAGGTGGACGAGAAAACGAAACCGATATTACGGGATATCGGGAGCGGAATATTTCGATTGGGAACATATCGATTACGATCAGAAAAATATCAATTACGATCGGAAACACCGACACATGTAAATACTTCAAACATTTAGCTCGACGCAATAGTTACAGCCATGCATACATCACACGTCAATATAAGAATCAGCAACACATAGCACACAGCAAATCAGAAGAAAGCAGCACATCACACAATTACCAGTTCACGTTCACTACATGACACATGTGTTGATGTTCACACACCACACTCCAAAGTCCACACGCCCACAACATCAATCCATCATAGTTCATACAGTCATACAAGCCTTACGAATTACGAGTACATAATAATGGATATTTGAAATGCAAAGCTGATTCACCTCTTCATCACTGTCTGCAACTTCTCCATCCTACAAGTCAAATAAGGCATTCCTAGTTATATACTTATATTGGTAATTGGACAATATAAGCTGCAAATGAAAAAATAGATAGAACTAGCAGTTTTATAGATCAATTGAGCATGCCATGATTTATTATACATACCTCACAATTCAGTTTCGAACCAAGCGCCTCTATAACTTCAAGATCACCCACAATTGAGCCCACCTTCTTATCTGAAAATAAAAGAGCAACGAAGACATATAAATCAGCAAGCAAGATAGTCATAAGTTATTGTAAAACAATTAAAACTGAGCAGATTTTATAACCTCTTCTTGATGCAGCAACCCAGTCCTTCATGCAAATCAAAGCTTCAACCATTTCAGGATCAAGGCGGCTGCGGAACGAATCAATTACACGTCCACCAGCACTAAAAGCAGACTCGGAAGCAACCGTTGAAACTTGTACAAGTAACAAATCATGAGCTACTTTTGCTAGGATTGGATACTCATCAACCTGGTTCTTCCACCATGATAAAATATCAAATTGACCATTAAAGCTCAATGGTGGATCTGCCATATACTTTTCAAGCTCATTTAAGTCATCTCCATTAGGTCCACTTGACTCATATAAGTAGCTTTCTAGTTCCTTATTTTCGTTCCCCACTAACAGATCTGCTGTATCAACATCCATAGGTTCATTTGATCTATTCTTAGCCCTTGAAGATGAAGGTGTAGAAGTAGCATAGAACTGATATAGTTTCTTGATCACATCAACAATTTCATCAACATGAACATTACTTGCATGACCATGGAATTTTCTCATGTAGAACTCTATAAGTCTCTTCTTGTACCTAGGATCTAAGAAACATGCAACAGCAAGGGATCTGATTTGATGTCCACATGTCCATAGTTGCACTAAAGCGGCACTGCACAGTTTTGAAGTATGCACACAACTTTTCCTTTTCTTTCAAGAATATTTCCATAATTTCTTTCCTAATTGTAACACGAGACTTAATTGGGAAGCTAGGACGCAAGGATTTAATGAACTCAACAAAGAAATCATGCTCGGATATATTGAAGGGATACTCATGCATGACTATTGCTAGGTAAAACTTTCTCAAACTAGCTTCTTCGTCATACCTATAAGGTTGGACAACAGTGATATCTTTTTCATTCTCTTTTTCCACTTTGAGTTGTTGCTGCCCCTTCACAATACTATGTGCAACCCTTAGGTGTGTCCAAAATCCAGTTGTTCCATAATTGCTCTTACATCTGCCCTTGTGCTTGCATTGTGGAAAGTCACAATGCGCCCATAGCTGAAGATATGACTTCCCATTGTCCTCAACTATCACCTTCTTCTTGGTAAAGTACTGCCACACATCTGATGTGCACTTCTTCGGCCTCTTTCCACCAGGTTCACCTACATGACGCACCGGCTCATCACCCTCAATATTGATGGCATTATCAAAATTAGTTCCTTGTTGTCCCTGCGCTTGTGTTCCACCAGCACCAGCACTGTTGCTTCCACCTCCAGCAGCAGCACCACCACCCCCACCACAACCACCAATGTCACCACCACTTGACAAAGAAACCCCTTCAAGACCATCTTGACTTGCTACTGCTGTTGGACTAGATGTGGGAGTTGGACTTGCAGATGATATTGACAGACACAGACCAAGATCTTGACTGCCATTATGTGACCTTGACCTCTTATATCCTAGCAACAGAAGAACAGATGAAAGATATCAAGATGTATTCAAACTGTTACATTGTTAAACTATTCTAACTAAAACATATTGTGCATTGTGTGATCAAAGTATCATGTATCACATATCACAATGAAAAAAAATAAAGATATGGCATACTTCTTCAAAGATTAAACATGTAGGCCTAGCAATAGCAACGAATTTACTTCTATTATTCTACAACATCATATCAGACATGTAGACCCTAAGTACATGAAGGATCTACATTACTAATTCACTACATCAGGAGTTGCATTAGGAGGAAGTGTGCTGCTTTTCACGTTCACCGGCGCCGGAGGTGGAGGCTCGAGCAAGAGGCGGCGCGGCGACTGCGAGTGCCTCGATGACGACATTGCAGGAGCATCTGCGCCTCCTGTGGGGTTCGGCGGCTGCATCTGCGCCTCATTTTCGCTGCAGCAGTGCAGCCTGCAGGCCTGCTTGGGGGCAAGCCGGCGACGGCTACCGCCATCCTCCAGCCTGGCGCCCTTCTGCCTTGTGGAACCGCCGGCCCGTCGCGTCCCTGGCCGGCTGGGGCGACGGCGCGACGCTGCGAGCCTGCGCTGCGATAGGGGGAGCCGGGAGGTGCGGGCAACAGGGGTTGGGCCGTCGGGGGGAGGCGCAGGCGCGGGCGACGGGGGGAGGCGCGGGCGCGTGCGATGGGGAGTCGGAGAGAGTCAGAGAGAGGCGGGCAGACGGGAGACTGGGGGGAGACCGAGAGAAAGAGGGGCGGCGGCTGCTTGGACTACGGGAGAGGAAGAGGAATTAGGGTTGCTCGCTAATTCGGGTGTTGTAGTGGGCTAGGTTGTGTAAGCTTCATGGGCTGAAACGAAGTTTGGTCCTCTAATACGGGAAAATACCGCGGGAATTTCCCGGGATAAATGCAGGAACCGGAAATACGGTCAGGAAAACACCTGAACCGCTTCCGCTCCCGCTTTCGCCCGATTTTCCGGATTTTTCCCGTTTTCCTATTTTTCCTGTAAAAACGATATCTGGATGGGATAATCGGTATACGGTGCCGATCGGGACGGCATTTTCCTGTCCTATTTTCAACCCTACCCGTAATATCGGTTTCGTTTCCCGTCCGCCTTTCCCGTTCCCGTTCCCGTTCCCGGCAAAAAAATACAGGAGCAGGACAGTTAGCGGGTTTTCCCGACCGTTCCGGACTGTTTTCAACCCTACTGCCAAACTACCTCACGTACGCACGGTCGCGCCCCCGATCTCCCTCCCCTCGTGGCCGCCCGCCGGTGGGGCGATCGAATCGGCTGGGCCTGGGCGCGTACAATGCGGCGCGGCCGTGACGCGATCGCGCTGCGGCCCCCCCGGGCCGTGACCACGCGGATCGCGTCTTTTGGCGACGCCCCCCGCGCGCCATCATCACCACCCCTCGCTTTGTCCCCACGGCGCGCAGCACACTTCCTTTCTCCCGCCACGCACGCGCCGGCGCCGGGTGGCACGCACGGGCGGGGCCGGCATTGATTGCCCGGGATTCTGCTCCTACCAGTCGCCAATCCGGCCCGTCCGTGTGCCGCCCGCGCGTCGTCACGCTGATGCGATCCTGAATTCCTGACCGGTATCTGCTTGCAGGCAGCGGCTGTGAGCCGGATGATGGCGCCGCTGGAGCACGTGCGGGGCCTAGAGTTCGCGGCGGACGTCGGGTACGTGGACTTCCTGTCCCGCGTGAACCGGGTGGAGGAGGAGGCCCGGCGCAACGGCAGCTGGGACGCGCCGCACCCCTGGCTCAACCTCTTCGTCTCCGCCCGCGACATCGCCGATTTCGACCGTGCCGTCATCAAGGGCATGCTCGCCGACGGCATCGACGGGCCCATGCTCGTCTACCCCATGCTCAAGTGCAAGTGAGTTCCTTTCTTTCTCTTCTCTTTTCTTTTGTTTTCTTTTTCCTTTTTCCCTCCTCGCTGCATGCTTCGATCGGTTGGCAGCAACAACAAGCTTGCCGTTGCCGTGTGGTGGACACGGCCGTACGGGTGGGCACAGCACAGCGGTGGCGGTGGCGGTGATGGAGGACTGGAGGGGTACTGCCACTGCCGTGCAGTGGCGGGTGCAGTTGCCGTTTGCGGTAAAGGGGCCGGGAGCCATGTGAGCCGCCTTGCCCTCGGTCCTCTGCTGCTCGTCGTCTCGCTGACGTCTGGTGCCGAGTCGGATGGGCAGCCGGCCGGCCGTACCTGCAAATGCTACGGCCGGTCGGATCGAGCTCCGATGATTCCCCATCCATGAATCCATCGCCGCTTCTGTTTCGGATTTAGCCGTGTCGCCTGCCGCGTCCATGATTAGTATCAGGAGGCACTCACTAATCCCGGTGTTATGATTGATGCAAAATTATTATTTTTCCTCGACACGACTGCACAGTCCTGTCAAGTGGTTTCCGTTGCTCACAGTCACAGCCCGCGCTGCCTAAACTCGATCGGGTTCTCTGGTTGGTTGGTGCAGGTGGGACCCGAACACGTCGGTGCCGCTGTCGGAGGGCGAGATCTTCTACCTGGTGGCGCTGCTGCGGTTCTGCCGCTGCGGCGGGCCGGCGGTGGACTAGCTGGTGGCGCAGAACGGCGCGATCCTCCGCGCGTGCCGCGCCAACGGGTACGACCACAAGGCCTACTTCCCGAGCTACCGCGGCGAGGCGGAGTGGGCGCGCCACTTCGGCGCCGGCAGGTGGAGGCGCTTCGTGGAGCGCAAGGCCCGCTACGACCCGCTGGCGATCCTCGCGCCGGGCTAGAAGATCTTCCCCAGGGCCCCGGCGTCCGTCGCCGTACAGCTGATCCCGGTGGGCGCGGGGGGGGGGGGGGGGGGGGGGGGGGGGGAGGGGGGGTGGGGGGGGAGAGGAGAGGACCAGCGCCGGGAGGAAGGAAGGGTGATCGATCGCCCCGGGTAATGATGGTGATTACGCCGCTGATCCTGGTGATGATGGGCGATCGAGGAGGGCTACCGGCGGGCCGTGGCGAGCAGGGCAATGATGGCGATCGGGCCACCGTTAGGTGCCTGTGCCTCCGATCGATCTTGGGGGTGGCTGCTGCCCAAAGGGATTGGTGTGCGTGTGTTGTGCGTGGAGATGAGGAGATCTGCATGAATTTTTCATGAAGAAAGGAAAAAGTATCAAGGCGCAGGGGAAAACGAAAGCTGTAGCCTTTTCCTCCCCCCGCTTGCGTTCCACGTCCGCGTCCGCCTCCTCTCTCTGCCGCCGTGTCCGCGCGATTCCTCCGCCGCCCGCCGAGCGGGTGCGGTGGCGATGTGAGATGGAGACCCACCGCAACGCCCCGGCGCTGGATCTCGCGGGAGCCTTCTTCGTCCGCTCGGACCGGGCCCCGTCGGCTCGCCGCCGTGGCGCGCGCCCGCCAACTGTTCGTTCCGCGCGCTTCCATTCTGTTCTGTTCCGTCCCCGCGGTAGCTCTCGCTCGCCGTCGTCAGCCCCCGCGCTGGTCCCCGCCCGGCGGCACCCCAAGTGGCACCCCGGCCCGATCCAAACGCCGCGACCGCGACCGCGAACGAAGCGAGCGCGAGAGTCCCGGCCGGTCTCGCCGCGGTATGGCGCGCGCGCTTGGGGCAGGTGGAATAATATCGCCGGAGCCATGGCCGTGCCGCGCGCGAGCCGCGGGACGGGACAGATGCGCCACCGCCACGGGCCGCGACGTGACGGCGACCGTGACCGCGAACAGGGTCCGTCGTTTTTATCGCGGCGTTCATTCTCTTTTCCTGTTCTCCCCCAAATTTCGTGGACTAGCGCACGCACGATCCCTCTCTCCGTGGCGGCAGCGGCACGTCCGGCCACCTCCTCCTCTCCCTTTCGTCGCGTCCCGTGACGTGAGCCGGATCGCGACGGCAGCGTCTCCACAACAAGCGCCACCCCCAACCTGTCGGGCCGCCGTCGCCACGCACGGGTCCTCGCCCGCCCGGCCGTCGCGACAGACTGGCGCGCGCGGGTTCTAGAACAGAACAGGATAGTTTAGCGACCGGACCATCTGGTCGCCAGCATCTTCTTCGTCCGCAGCTGTACGTGCAGGCCCAGCGTGCCCCGTCACGTGTGGCCACGCGCGCGGCGCACGTACACGCGCGGGCAGAAATGAAAATCGGCGAGACCGGCCGCCCGTCGACGACGCTCGCCGGAACGCAGCGGATCTTCGCTGCCAACTGGCCGGTCGGCGATCGAGCCCGGCCGATCGGTCGATCCGGCGGCGCCCGCACAGCCGGTCGCTGTCGCGCTACAGGCTGCTGGCAGCGACGCCGTCGAGGCCGACGGACCGAGCGGCGATCCACGACCGGTCCCCGTTTTTTTTCTTAACTTTTGCTCATGCGTCGAACTGCGGAGGCTTATCCCCGGAATTAGGTAGGCGAAGGCGACGCGCGCCTAGATTTACCTCATCCGCTAGATCACCCCCCTCCTCATGCCTCGCGGGGACGAATTCTACCGCATCCTTTCCGATTGTTTTTCGTTTTGCCGCCGCCGGCCCCCCGCGGCCGGAGCTTTCGGGCGACAAAAGGCGCCGCTCGAGATCGGCGAGGGGATCGCCGGGACGACGACGCCCCCGGGGTTTTACAATTTTTTTTTGCCCGAGCTGCCGCTCCAGGCGGTACCTTTCTGACAACGCAATCTAGGGCCATGAGTGGTGTGTCGTCAAAGCGACCGTATCCGGCCGCGACCCCAGCTCTCATCCTTAAACTTAAACAACCTTGGTTTTGTTTTTCTTCGCCGGATAATATTTAAAAGAGGAGATCGAGAAAGAAAGGCGGAGGCGGCCGCGACAGGAATTCCGGTGGCCCGACCCGGTTCTCTGGTTCGTCGCGACGGTGCAAACGACACCGGCAGGAGGGACCCATCATCAGCGCGGCCGCCGCGGCCGGTGAGATCAGCGCGGCCGTCCGTTGGCCCCGGTGACCCGGCCCGGTCGGGACGAGATGGACGCCGGGAGGGACGCACCGGACGGTCGAGAGGTCGGATTAGCAGCTGACATGTATGCGTGTAACTGTCGTGGATGGTTGTTGTTTATCCTGAGAGCGGCTTGACTCGGATGAAACGAAGGCGTACGTGTCATGTGTCATGTTTTGTTTTGATCCGCGTTTTATGGTTCGCGTCGGTCAGAACCGAATTGACGAAACAAACACGAGCTGTGAAAAAGCTGAAAAAGACCCGTCGACCTTCCAGGACTTTGATTACCAACTAATAGGTCTGTTTCGAGCTATTAGTAGGTGTGACTTTCAATGAACGTGGTTAGCGGTTTAGACCCCCAGAGGTATTTGTATTTTTTTTGAATTTATTTTTATAATTAAGGGATATATTTTTTTAGGTGATGGGGCCTCTAAATCATCAAGTCGCTCTGTAGAGGTAGTCTATGCACGTGCGTTTTTTAAGTAATCAGGACTTCTATGAAAAAATGACAGGTGAAAAATTATAATTTCTCTATGCACAAAAGAATACAATTATGGTATTTGTGCTGATCAAACTAGTTCAAGTTTGACCAAATTTATAGTAAATAATGTTAGCGCTTGTTGGCGCTGAAAATCGGCCGGAAATCGGCCGGTGACCTTCAGCGTCGGACACACGACCCGGGAGAATCTGCTTAACTCCTGTTCGGGTGATCGCCCTGCTGCGGTTCGCGCGGCGTGCTAGTCAATCTGACCTGTTGATCGACAAGTAAAGAAACGTATTAAATTTCGGGGGTCTCGATTGGCTAAAGTTCCAATCTGTCCCGAAAAGCGTATCATTGAATCGGCCGACTTGCTATGAAGATGACGGGCTATAGATCAGCCGATAATTACGTAGCGATTGCAAAGAAACTACTGGAGCAACTTAAACAATCGCCACAGATGCAATACTCGAAATAGATCTAATCAGCTATATGATGATAAATAAGAAAAAATAATGATAAAGCCGACAGTTCGATCTCAAGCTGGAAAACTGGTGATAAAACTAGAACAATAGGTAAAACCTATAATTCTAGTAAATATCGAGAAATGGTGAATAAATCTAAACGAAACAACGGCGATGCGCCCGAAGTTAAAGCTTAGATATTATCCGATAAACGGAACCTACCAATTGGTCGGAGATCGTGTCGATGCAGTCCTGCCAACCCGTACGAACTCGTGAAAGAAAAAGATGTATTGGCGAAGTCGCCGACTTGAAAATAAAGTACGATGAAAAAGTAGATTGTTTGTATTGATTGATGTGTATCCTTTACAAAACCCCGACTGCTTCTATTTATACCCTAGGACTAAGACTCCTGATCTGTCACGATCCGTTACAAACTTGACTTAAATATAAAAAATACTATATCTATAAGACTCTCCTACAGGAAATGGACTCCCGCAGGATCTTCTGCTGCCATCTCCTAGTTCAATCTGAAGTCCTTCCATTGCTCCTCGACCAAGTCGGCGTCGCTCTTGAGCAACGTCATGTCATCTTTGACTGGGATCCTCTGTCATCTTGACTCAACATCCCCTCTTGGGATTCCATTGGCTTCATCCCCCTTCTATAAATAATTTATCTGTTGGCGCAAGCCCATATTGACCCAAACGCTCCAGCCTTTCAATCGGCCGACCCCCACCAACTCCATTCGCCAATCGCCCGAAACACTACAGTACCAATCGGCCGATTCTTAACTGTAGCGCCAATTGGCCAATTCCCAATTGTAGCCTTTAAGTCTGTCGCATCGGCCAATTTCCTCCTTCCTTGACGCTGATTCAAAACGTGTCAAAATCTGGCGTCAACACATGCCCCCCAGTTTCCGAGGAAAACATGACTTTTACTTCGAAATTATTCTTTTCTTTTAATCTCTCCTCCAAAACAAACGCGGCAAAAATCTCCTTCTCTTTCGCGGTCTTCTACATGATGATTGTAATCTTTTCGAACTGGGCACCCGAGACAACTGTTCCCCTGGAATTCGTGTAGACGGCGCGATAAAACTCTTGACTTTACCCTTTCTCTCGGACCGTCTTTAAATACTGGTGTTCCCTGCCGCTTCTTCTCCACGAGCTCAGTAACTTCCTCCCCGACGAATCACTTTCTATCTTCTCCCAACGTCCTTTTGGCTTCCAACCGCATTCTTTGATTTCTCTTAACAATTGGATACCTTTTAGGACGGCTCGGTATTCCGCCTGGTTGTTGGTCGCGGATGCCTCTATCGGCAGAGAGAAACCATAACTTGCCCCCCGAGGCGATATGAGATCGATGCCGATTCCCGATCCGGCCCCACACGAGGAACCATCGAAGTATAGAGTCCATGGAACTAGTTCAACGACAGCAACTTCCGGTCCACAATGCTGAGCCATGAAATCGGCCATGACTTGACCCTTGACAGCTTTGGCCGATTCGTACCTTAGGTCAAACTCTGACAAAGCCAGGATCCACTTTCCAATCCGTCCTTTCAAAATTGGCAATGATAGCATGTATTTTACCACGTCATCTTTGCATACGACTATGCACTCTGCCGATAACAAATAGTGCCTGAGCTTGGTACACGAGAAATATAGACACAGACATAGCCGTTCCACTGGGGAATATCTCGTTTCGGCGTCCAGGAGTCTTCTGCTGACATAATATATTACCCGTTCTTTTCCTTCGAACTCCTGTGTCAGCGCCGATCCGATAGCCCGCTCGTCGGCCGATAAGTATAGTTTGAACGGCTTGTCAGCCTGTGGCGGGACTAATACAGGTGGCGAAATTAGATATTGCTTGATGTCCTCTAATGCTTTGCATTGTTCTTCTCCCCACACGAATTCCTGATCGGGTTTCAATTTCAACAAAGGAGTGAAAGCTTGAATACATCTGGACAAGTTGGATATGAATCTTTTGATAAAGTTGACCTTGCCGATTAGGGACTGTAGCTCAGTTTTATTCTGCGGGGCCACAACCTTGTTGATGGCATCTATGGTCTTCCGGTTGACTTCTATCCTGCGCTCATGGACCATGAATCCTAGAAATTGTCCGGCCGACACACTAAATGCACACTTGTTCAGGTTCATTTTCAACCCATGCTTCCTTGTGCACTCCAACACATCTCGTAAATCGGCCAGATGTTCCTGATGACCTTTTGACTTGACCACAACATCGTCGATGTAGATTTCCACCAATACACCAATAAGCTTGTGAAAGATATAATTCATAGCTTGTTGGTATGTAGCGCCGGTGTTCTTTAATCCAAAGGTCATTACCACCCACTCGAATAGACCGAGGTAACCCGGACACCTGAAAGCCGTTTTCGAAATATCTTCTTCGGCCATTAATATTTGATTGTACCCAGCATTACCGCCCATGAAACTGATGACTTTATGTCCTGCGGCGACATCTATCAAAACGTCGGCTGTCGGCATTGGATACCCGTCCATCGGTGTAGCCTGATTTAGGTTTTTGAAGTCGATGCATACGCGCAACTTTCCGTTTTTCTTGTATACGGGTACAATATTAGAAATCCACTCGGCATAACGGCACTGCCGAATAAATCTTGCTTCAATCAATCTTGTAATCTCGGCCTTTATATCAGGTAGAATTTTAGGGTTGCATCATCGTGCAGGTTGCTGATACGGCCGATATCCTTGTTTTATAGGCAACCGGTGTTCGACAATGGACCGGTCTAGACTAGGCATCTCATGGTATTCCCAAGCAAAACAATTTTTAAATTCTTTTACTAAACTTGTCAATTGACACTTGCACTCGGGATCCAAGCTAGCACTAATATACGTCGGCCTTGGCTTGCTGCCATCTCCTAAATCCACCATCTCCAATGAATCGGCCGACGTAAATCTGTGTCCAAGCTTCCCGTCTTCTCAGACGGACTGATCCATCTAGTCTGAATCGTCAGAGCCGACTGCTCGGATCGGCTGTAGGCCAAAATCAGACACTTTCAGGAAATCGGTGTCCCAAGTTCTACCGGATATACACTTGATGTGTTCGCAGCTCCACTGTTGCGTATCGGCCGCAGCAACACTGTAGGCGGAATCGGCGGTGACTATCTCGGTATTTCGCCGACCCATTGTACGAGGCATTGGTGCATTGTAGACGGGACGCAGCAATTCGCGTGTATCCAATCGCGACCGAGCAACATGTTGTCGGACCCTTTGCCATTAATAATAAAGAAAGTAGTGGGAAGGGTCTTACTGCCGATGGTGAGGTCGACGCAGAGCGCTCCGCGGGTGGGAGAGACGTTGCCTTCGAAATCTTTGAGCATCATGTCTGTCTTGGTCAGATCTTTGTCGCTTTTGCCCAACTTTCGGAACATGGCATACGACATGATGTTGACTGCAGCACCTCCACCTACTAGTAGCCTGGTGACCGGTCGTCCGTTAACGTGTCCTTTGAGGAACAGAGCCTTGAGATGTTGTTATTTTTCGTCTTCCGGTTTCTCAAAAGTGGCTGTCATTGGCTCCAAAACCAATTGCGCCATCTGCTCCTCCATCCTTATCGCGTCGTCTCGATCGGCGGGCGCCATGAACTCCATCGGCAAGATGAACACCATGCTGATGTCAGCTGCCGATTCTTGATTGTCGCCCTCCTCATTGTTGTTTCTTTTGGGGCGCCAGACTCGAGACCTGTCGTCTTTCTTATCCACCATCTGCCTCTGCTCTTCCTCTTGTTGTTCCCATTGGCGCAGACGTTGGATCCTTCATTTTTGGGATTTGGACAGTCCATCAGGGCACCACCTGGGGTTCACCGGTTTGGCCGGCGGTTTGGCACGCTCCCAATCTGGTTCCCGTCCTAGAGGGTTCTCATCTGACACCCTAGCGTCGGCCATTTCTTCTAGCCGATCGTGTGCGCTGGCTCTACCCCCCAGTCGCTTGTGCTAGTCGATCCTGCCCCCCGGCCGAGCATACTGTTCGAGTCTGCCCCTTGGCCGATCATACCGGTCAACTCTGCCCCCCAGCCGATCATGCACTGAAAGGCGCTGATCCTCTTGTTCGCGCCAGTTTCTGCTGATCGGCTCTGATCCTCTGTCTCTGGAGCGTGACCTCTTGAGCAGGCGATCGCTGCGATATGGTCCGCTGCACTCAGGGCAACTATCAGCTGATGGTAATCTGAGGTTATTTTCTCAGTAGTAGATGAAGAACGAGCATCGCCAATGATCTTCATGTCGGCGTATCATCTCTTCGCGGTGTCTCGAACTTTCCTGCTGCCGCTGATATTTGTTGAGCAAGAATTGGGAGGTGACGGGTCTACGCGATCGCTCTGATCCTTCGCCCTCGTCTTCAAACCCGTCTTTTCCCTTTGACATCGTCCATCGTAGCCTAATTTCTGGGTCCATGGCGCCGCCTCTTTTAGCCGATTCCGACGTCAGCACCTTGGTTTGAAGCGAGTTTTTTCCTGTGTCAATCATGTTAGCAGGGAAAGAATGCTGATCAATTTTCATCGGCTTTACTGGCTTCGCCGGTACTTCGAATTTGAGTCTGCCTTTGCTCAATGGCTGACTGTATCTGCTGACGGAAGATTTTGCACTCGTTTGTGTCGTGAGACGTGGCATTGTGCCACTTGCAATATTTCATCTTTTTGAGCTGTTCGGCCGACGGAATGGTGTGGTAAGGTGAGAGCTTGATCTGTCCCTCTTGGAGAAGTAAGTCGAAGATTTTGTCGGACTTTGACGTGTCAAAATTGAACGCTTCTGGTTCTTTCTTCCCGAAAGGGCATGATATTGGCTTTTTCCCTTTGACCCATTCTGCTAGGCCGATTTCCGCTTCCTCTTCAGATTCAGATCTCTCTAAATACGCCACCTTTTTCTGAAAATTCTTCCGCTGATCAAACGGACGTACTTCTTGACCGGCCAATCGGTGAACGATCTGACTTAAACTTTCAAACTCCTGTGAGGCGTACCTCTCCTTGATGTGTGGCAGGAGACCTTGGAAGGCGATATCGGCCAGCTGATCGTCGGTCAGGGCTAGGGTATAGCATTTGTTTCTGACCTCTCTGAACCTCTGTACGTAATTAGTTACTGGTTCGTCGCTCCTCTGCCTGAGGCTGGTCAGATCTGAAAGCTTCATCTCGTGGACTCACGCGTAGAAGTGCTTGTGGAATTGCTTCTCCAGATCGGCCCAAGTAACGATGGAATTGGGTGGTAGCGTAGTGAACCACTAGAAAGCCAACCCAGATAGAGACGACGAGAATAGACGCACCCGCAGAGCATCTTGTGTGGCAGCCTCCCTGCACTGGATGATGAATCTATTCACGTGCTTCACAGTTGAGGTGTCATCCAGCCCCGAAAACTTGGTGAAGTCAGGAACTTTGTACCGATGGGGAAACGGCAGTAGATCGTAGGTAGGTGGGTATGGCATTTTGTACGTATAGGTTTGCACCTTCGGCTTCAACCTGAATTGGTCTTGAATCACTTCCGCTATCCTTGCTGTCCAATCCACTTGCTGCTGATGAACAACTGGTTGGGGGATCAGCACATGTTGATGGATCGGCGGTGGGATGGCCGGGTGATGGATCAAAGTGTGTGGTGGATTTTGCGGCAGCGTGGCCGGCTGAGTGGTTGACAGCTGGTGGTGTAGCAAATCTGCCATCCCATCATACAACATCATCGGCGCCGCGCTTCTGAGTGTTTCCGCAGCATCTATCCCCCTGCCGATTTCTGACGTGGCCGGTTGATATTGAGGCGCCGTCGGTCGGATAGCCGATTGGAACGGTGCTTGGATCGGAGAGCCCCCATGACCGGCTGATTGGTCCAAAACAGCCGCCATTGCTGGTGCACCCCAAGGTACTGAGTTTGAGGGCAGCGATTGCACGGAAGAAATCTGGGCAGACTGAGGCGGCGCTTGTGATCAAAAGCATGGCGCACCGTTATATTCTGGAGGCATTGAATGCAATGAAGTATTGTATCGTCCGTGTTGTGTTGATATCGGCTGAGGAGCCGAGTGAGACATGCCTGATAAGCTTTTGACTGGAGCTACAATAGGTGGGGCATATGCTGGCCCCTGATATCCCTGAGC
Source organism: Panicum miliaceum (assembly GCA_032594955.1). Classification (NCBI taxonomy): domain Eukaryota; kingdom Viridiplantae; phylum Streptophyta; class Magnoliopsida; order Poales; family Poaceae; genus Panicum; species Panicum miliaceum. Next base: position 5,913,543 of record CM064064.1, read on the forward strand.
TACTCCGATGACCAGAGAACTGATGACGGTATTGTATACCATATTGGTCATCACTGAGGATTGGTCAATGAAAGCCTGATAAATGGACTGTTGAATCATATCGGACATCTTGGCCGAGTCCTCAGCGATGGTGATCTGGCGGGGAGTTGGAAGAGGAGCTTTCTTGACGGTCTTCCCGCTTTTGGTACGACTGAAAGATTATAGGTATACCTTCTTGTAGTCTTCTAGGTGTCTTGCCAGTTCTTCTTTCTGGTCGTCCTTGAGATTTGCCTCCGTAACCTCGATGACGTTGTCTTCAGAGATTTCAGCGGCCATTGACATGTTGGATATTGAGGTGGTCCCACAAGGCGTGCCAAAAGTGTGTTGGCGCTGAAAATCGGCCGGTGACCTTCAGCGTCGGACACACGACCCGGGAGAATCTGCTTAGCTCCTGTTCGGGTGATCGCCCTGGTGCGGTTCACGTGGCGTGCCAGTCAATCTGACTTGTTGATTGACAAGGAAAGAAATGTATTAAATTCCGGGGGTCTCGATCAGCTAAAGTTCCGATCTGTCCCGAAAAGGGTATCAGCGAATCGGCCGATTTGCTATGAAGATGACCGGCTATAGATCAGCCGATAATTACGTAGCGATTGCAAAAAAACTACTGGAGCAACTTAAACAATCGCCACAAATGCAACACTCGAAATAGATCTAATCGGCTATATGATGATAAATAAGAAAAAATAATGATAAAGCCGACAGTTCGATCTCAAGCTGGATAACTGGTGATAAAACTAGAACAATAGGTAAAACCTATAATTCTAGTAAATATCGAGAACTGGTGAATAAATCTAAACGAAACAACGACGATGCGCCCGAAGTTAAAGCTTAGATATTATCCGATAAACAAAACCTACCAATTGGCCGGAGATCGCGTCGATGCAGCCCTGCCAACCCGTACGAACTCGTGAAAGAAAAAGATGTATTGGCGAAGTCGCCGACTTGAAAGTAAAGTACGATGAAAAAGTAGATTGTTTGTATTGATTGATGTGTATCCTTTACAAAATCCCGACTGCTTCTATTTATACCCTAGGACTAAGACTCCTGATCTGTCACGATCCATTACAAACTTGACTTAAATATAAAAACTATTATATCTATAAGACTATCCTAAAGGAAATGGACTCCCGCAGGATCTTTTGCTGCCATCTCCTAGTTCAATCTGAACTCCTTCCATTGCTCCTTGACCGAGTCGGCGTCGCTCTTTGACCAACGTCATGCCATCTTTGACTGGGATCCTTTGCCATCTTGACTCAACATCCCCTCTTGGGATTCCATTGGCTTCATCCCCCTTCTATATATAATTTATCTGTTGGCGCAAGCCCATATTAGCCCAAACGCTCCAGCCTTTCAATCGGCCAACCCCCACCAACTTCATTCGCCAATCGCCCGAAGCACTGCAGTACCAATCGGCCCATTCCTAACTGTAGCGCCAATCGGCCGATTCCCAATTGTAGTCTTTAAGTCTGCCGCATCGGCCAATTTCCTTCTTCCCTGACGCCGATTCAAAACGTGTCAAAATCTGGCGTCAACAACGCTTATGTCTCCAAATAAATTTATTATAAAATTATATTCTACAACTATTCTAATTGTACTTATTTTGTATCATAATGTTATTATTTTTTATGTAACTTTAGTCAAGGTTTAAACTGTCTCACATATCGAAAAGCGATAATTGTATTCTTTTTGTGGACGGAGGAAGTAAGAAAAAAAAATACAGTGCCATCTAATTCTGGTCTAGCAACCGGGATTGCTTCTTCTCCCTTAGTACACACCTGGAAATACTTCAACATTAAGAACATAAGATTATCCACTATTAACTTTCTCAACTAGAGAGTCGTTACAGCCCAGCTATGAGCATGTCTAACAGTCTCCTTTTCCCCAGTAAACTGATAGTATTGGAAATAAAATATACTCAAACAGTTTCCCAAAATCTCTCTCTTTCCCTAATAATTATTGGATTGTCCTAATATTTCACTCCAACTCCCCTCAAATGAAGGGAGAATTTTAGCTCTCCTAATAAATTAGTTGTATTGGGAGAAGGTTATTGGGGAACTGTAAAAGCATCTATTCTAATAATCTATAGAAATGGTATTGGAACATCTCAATACTATATTATTAGAAGATGTTTATTGAAAAACTGCTTAGAAGATGCTATAAGAAGACAAACCGAGCTCTCATTGCGACGGGCAGTTACTCCACCACACTCTACGGTCACTCGCACCGTCGCGCATCAGCTGTCAAGAGACCAAGTTACCATCGGAGCTGAAGAAACTCTGCTAAAACATCTGCCGGCCGGTAGGTAGGTGTTCAATCAGCCTGATGAGATCAGTACACTCAATCACGCTTTTCCCGCTGCCAAATGGCCAGCACCGGGTCACTGACGTTACACGGACACGGACCACTCGATCCGTTTCCGACGCCGTCGATGCCCACCGAACTGAGATCGATCGGAAAGATGCCGACCGGCGGCGACGTGTCGGCCGGCCCGCCGTCCTCCGGCGGCGGACGCGAGCGGGCCAACAAGTGGCAGCGCGGCGCTCGTGAGGCCGTGACAATAATGGCGCGGTAAAAGCCTGCGTCGTCGTCGTCGTCGTCGTCCCGGTTTGAATTGATCAGCCGGTTGGCGCTAGTCAAAGCGGCGATCGATCCGGATGGCAGGTGCTTGAGCTGAAAGGGAAAAAGGATCCAACAGTCCTGCCGATAGCATCACTACTCACTGAAAGAAAGAAAGGAAGGAAGAAAGCAGGCAGCTGCATGCAGAGCCATCAAAGGGGGGATCTTTTCTTGCCACCTTCTCCTCTTTCTATCGAGTTCGGTGGATGACTGGACGGTCTCGGCCCTCGGAGCCCCTAGCTAGGGTTCCATGCTCACGTTCTCGCCGTGACCAGGTTGAGCTGCGTGTCGTGCCGCCTTTCGATCGGCCGGCGGGCGTGCTCGTCAAGTTACAGCTTCATCTAGAGAACCCATGAACGTGATCGTTGCGCAACCAGTATTATCTACTACTACTAAATGTGTAATGTCCTCGTCGGTGGCGCATGCCTCTGCCGGCAGAACCATCCCGCGTGCCGACAGGCGGGCCCCAATCCCTCCCTCTCTTTCTCCACGGCTCCTACCCGCTCCGCACTCGCCCACGCGCCGCAGCCCCTTCCCATGCTGCCAGGTGGCCGGCCAGCACGCGCCGCAAGCGGCTGGAGCCGGGCGACCTGCCTGCACGCGCCGCCCGCGCCGAGCGGCCGGGACCGGGCGGCCGGCCTGCAGGCGCTGCTCGCGGCCCGGGCTAGGCGGCTGGCCAGCACGCGCAGCCGGCCTGCACGGCCGCGTGTGCGCTGGGCGGGCGGGCGGGCGGCGCGCCGCCGCGAGGAGCGAGGGGGCCAGGCGGGTTGCCGCCTACGGGCCTACGTGCGCCGCCGCATGCGTGGAGCCTTTGTTTCTTTTGCGCATGTCCGTCAACGAGGTGCTCCACAACGTGGAGGAGTTCTGCTTGTCTGCACTAGGCCGCTGTTCATTTCTTCCACGACATGCTTCCCCTATTCACGCACGCATAGAAGCAGCTCTTGTTCAGTCCGCAAGCAGCAGTTCGTCCTCCCGTAATATTTCTGATTTTCTGCTCGTTTCTTCCCCAAATCAAGCATCAGTCCACGGGCATGCTTCCCCTCTTTCTGCAAAGGAATACGAGCGATTGGAACGTTCGAGATGGAAGCAATCGATGCATCGGTCACTACAACGAAATCAGTCCATGCAGATTGTTTGGGAAGGGGAAGAGAGATTGGGGAATTCATGCGAGGCTTCAGTCACTGCAGCTGACGGGCAAGACGGACGGCCGGGGCAGGCCCCGTGCAAGCTCGGCAAGCGGATCGGGCGCGCCGAGGCCTCCATCCTCGGCTCCTCGCCGCCTTGCGCGCGGCCGGTCACAGCGCCCGGCGCGCCGCCAGCAGCCGGGGTGGAGGCGTTCAACACTTGGATGGAGGAAGAAGAAGATGGGTGGAAGAAGATGTGTGGATCCCACTGATCATATAGATAGAAGGAGATTGAGCACCGTGTACTGGGTTAAAGCAGGGGCTTTTCGCGTGGCCGATCCACGCTGGTGTGATGACTTGTCATGCCATGTTGGACGAAATGACAATTTATTAGCTTCGCGGATGAGTGGCAAAAATATAGAAATCAAAATAAGAATGGCAAAATTGAGTAGGTGGATGGTAAATAGTTAAATAACCCGCTCCGCTTTGGGCATCCCACATTCGTTCCTCTTCCACCACCGTCAGTCAGCTCGTCACCATCTTCTCCCTCACGAGCAGCAGCTCCCCTTTCTTCTACGAATCTCCAGGCTCCACCGTCCGCTCACCCCACTCGCGAGCACGGGAGCCTTAGGATCCCCGGCGCACGTGGACACGCGCGGGCACCTCTCTCACTGAAACCCAGCACGCGAGCAGAGGACCCGCGCGAGGCCGTGGCCTCGGCGCTCGCAGGCCCCTCTCCCCGAACGTCCGGTGACACCCGGTCGAACCTTCGACGCCCTTGCCGCTCCACAGTCCACGAAGCCAGCGGGCGCCCCTGAACCTCCCAGCCGTGGTTCTGCTCGAGGGGTAGCCGCCGCGCCTCGGCCTCCAGGCCCTCCACCGCCCCCGTTCCGGCACTCCGCGTGGCCCGCGCCCCCTCCGTGCTCAATGCGCTGTCATCTCTACGCCACCCGCGGAACTTGCTCCTCCAGCCTCGCGCTCGACGAGACGGCGTGGCCCAAAAAAAAACTTGCCGAGGGGGGTTGGCCTTTGCTGGCCATCTCCTCGTCCATCCACACCCGGTCGCCATCCGCGGTCCCGCGCGCCTTGACCATGAACTGCGCCCCGCCTGCTGCTTGAGGACGCCGGCGAACCACCAATCGTAGACATCCCACATGACCTCCACCACCGCGCCGTCGCCCGTCACCGCCATCCGGTTCCCGCGAAAGTTCCACTTGACCCGATGCGCCTCCACCACCTTCTTGCTGTCGACGCTGACCGCCACCTCGCCGTCCCTAGAGGGCTCCCACTCCTCCCGGCGGCACGCCACCGTGACCTCGTGCTCTGCGCCATCGTCGTGGAACCTGCACCGTGTCATGTGGACTAGTTGCGCATGCGCGTGCGCAGGGGAGGGAGGGACCCTGCCCCATGGTCGCGGACCTTAGATAATGTGCCTATTATCTTCTTACCATATTTTTTACAAATTATTTTATTTTTTTTAAAAATTATATACCCACAGCATCGCACGGGCCTTTACCTAGTTAGTAGTAAAAACTTATATTCGACACCAGGGGAGAAACAAGTGAAACCCCATGCTAAATAGCTAACCAATGCCTAACTTCTTACTAGCTTTAACATGTTGCCTATTTTTCTATCTGATGTACCATTGTATTTTAAGCTTGGGACCCAGGCTGCAGCACAGGGCCTGCCTCCGCCACTGTTCGACGATGTTTCGGTAGAGAAAAGAGAAAGGTCCAGCCGGTTCAGCGGTCACCTGACTCGACTCAGAGCCCCTTTGGGGAGGCTACGGCCAGCTCTGGTTTCTTCTGGCAAAGCACTGTTCACCGGAGCCGATTTTCTCTCTCCTCTTCCTTCCCTCTCATAGAGGGAGGAGGAGCCGGTGGAGGCGTGGAGCCACAATATTGTTGATAAGCTGATCTTCTTAATACTCTATCTGGTTTACATTGTTTACCCAAAAATCAATGTGAAAAGACCATCCATGCATATCCCTGTCAAATATCGTAGCCAGTACTTTCGGTAGCATTTAGTTAAACATTATAGAATTAAAACAAGGGCACATTAGTTTTTTTATGTTACAAGATGGAAAAGGCAACCAGATAGAGAAATAAACTAGGTTTACATGAATATAGGACATCATTTTCACGAGGATTAATTTCCGAGTTCTTTTTCTTTCTTTTCATTCCCTGGTAGCCAGAGCGTAAAGAACTCCAGCAGGAATATTGTTTTTTTTCTTCTGGCATGCGAACCAATGCAGGTAGTGGGAATATTGGACCACAAGACGCAGTCACACTTTCACTAGCAGCAGTTCTCCCTCACATCAATCAGTTTTAACAGTTGCTTGATAAGCATGGACGCGTTGCATTGGCCCCTACAGGTTATGGACCTCCAGAGCTGGGGTTCAGGGGACAACAGGGAAGAAAGGTAGAGCACGCGCCCAAGCTATACCAGCTCTGCTTTCGTGCAGCTTCACCCACCTAGCACACACATTTGCTCCCATCTAAACTTAAATGCGCATCTTGTGGTAAATAATTAAGTACTAACAAAATCTACTATTTTTTTCATTATGGAAAAGAAGAAAAACACCAAGAAATTGTGAAAGTGCCGCATCTTTCTTAGAAGTTTATGGCCCAGTTGTTTTTTTTTGCAGTGCTTGTGCTCCATCAGGTAGGGCAGTGACAATGTAATCATGCATGGGATCCCAATGCGAGAACACGCACAAGCTGCTCTGGGGGACGGGGACTTGTGACAAGACCAAAGCGGTCTCGATCGGTGAGTTATTGGGGCCACCAGCAGCTAGCTGCCTTTCGGGGAGTTGACCTTGGCGCGCCTGGCCCTGGGCATCCCATTCGCCGGGCCGGCCGGCGAGACGGAGCTGATCTGGTGCTCGATCGCGCATAGTGAGCAGAAAGTGGGAGCTGTCAAGTGGAGAATAATGCCGGCAGCGTCCTGCTCCGGCGAAGGGATTTGCACAGCAGAACAGTGTTTCATTTCTTTTTTAAAAGTTTTAAACTTTTATTTTTGCACTGAGGGGGATTGAGCTGCTGATGGGCTGACTGCTACATAGCATCTTGTCGTGTTTTCCATCAGCTCATGATCGTGTGGGACGTGGAAAGGGGCCGAGATCAGATGCTTGCTCGTCCTGCTGTCTGACAGCAGCAGCTCGGTAGATGATCAGCACAGTGCTGTTGTAGCCGTGTGACTTTCCAATTAAACAGCAAGTTAGACTTCCACTGTCTATCACACTATGGGAAGTGTAAGACGTGCACCGGAAACTCAAGAGGAGAAAGTAGGCCACGTGGCTACAACCTGAAATCGACCAATAATATGGTATGCCGGACGGAAAAGAAGCTTACTTTGGGCTTGTGGATATGAACATGCAAGCCCGGCCCGGCTCGACATCTTAACGGAGCCGAAAACCAGGCCCGTCAATGGGTCCCAGTCCAGACAAGCCCACACCCCCAGGGTCCGATGAACTCTGATTTGCAGCAGCAGTACCATCACTATCATTTATGATCATCGATTATCAGAAACGTGAAACGAGGCGGCCTGGCCTGTACGTGAACCAAAAAGGAACGACTGACCGCGCTGCGAATCAACCTCGCCTGCCTCTGAATCTCTGAACTCCTCTTTCGAACAGTGAACCCCTGAACTCTGACCAAGCATCTCCCTGCAACAAGCTGCGCCGCGGCCTCGCCGCAGGCCGACCGGCCACCGCGCTCGCATTGGCGTCGCATGCCCTCCTCCGCCATCACTGCATGTGCTGATGTGCACCAGCAGAAGAGCCGCAGCGACCAACTCGGACGGAGTCAATGCGAGCTCTCTGAAGATTTCGTCAGGAAACAAAGCGCTGGGTGTGGGTGGGAGAGAGAGAGAAAGGAGGAGCGAAGCCGCCCCAGATTTCCGGCCTATCTCCGATTCCAAATCTCCCCCAGCCTCGGGGCAGGGTTACGCCGCCTGCCGATCGAGGAGATTCGCCGCGCGGCTTTACTAGCCGGCCTGCTCGCGAACATGCGGGCACGAACGCACGCACGCACGCAGGGATGGACGACGGAGGACGGCGACGGGCGGCGCTTTAGCTCGCGAGTCGCGACGCACTTTAAGGCCGGCAGATTCTGCTGGCCGTGCAGGAGTATAGTTTCACTGTTCAGCAGCCGTTGTTTATATAATAAAGATAGTATATTTTGGCGGTGCTGCTGACTACTGATTGTACTCCGAGATACTAGATCGATGGCCCTAGCTAGCGGCACGGCGACCGGGAAGATTTGATTCCTCATGGGTCATAGTTAAATCGGTCGGCATGCACGCAGCCACACGCGGCCGCACCGGACCGCCGCATGTGACTGACCGTGTGATGAGCAGAGGCCGCATGCACCACCTGACCACCGCACTGCGGCGAACATTTGCCCCGGCCGTGTGGCGCTGCCAGTGCCATCGAGCGATGCATGCCACGGACAGCTCGGGTCGTCAGGATCAGGGCTCTCTCTCGCGCGCGCGCGGGCATGTGATGGCGCAGCGGCGTCGCGGCCGGCGGCGTTCGTCTCAGGTTCCGCATGGATGCATGGATGCACGTTGCCCGCTTTGCTTCGCTTTCGAGGCGACGCCCCTCTCTCTCTCTCTCTCTCTCTCTCTCTCTCTCTGCGCACGCACGAGAGCAGCGGCGTCAATAAAGCGAAAGATTCCGGGGCCAGCGACAGCGAGAGAAAAACACACGGCCGCTGGTAGATACTCTTGACTGACACGCGAGACAACTGTCTGAAGCCACGCAGCCGGCACACAGTCGCACAGGCGCACAGCTAGCTGCTGCTGCTGCTGCCTCAAAATCCAACCAGCGATACCACTGTGAAGCAGTCTTCTTTCAAAAAAAAAAATGCTGTGAAGAAGCAGGTAGCTGTGCACACGTCTTCCCTTCCATGGATAACATATTCATTGCCTGCCTTCCATTGGAGAGAGAGAGAGAGACGACAGAGATGGAGATGGAGATGCGTGCAGCGAATCTAGCGCTGGCAGCACCGCAGCAGCAGGCTCGGCCGCTTTGCGCTGTGCGACGTGGATAGGCTGCTTCTTTTGGGCGTTCAAAGCTGATGCCCTCGCTCACCGCGCGCGCGATCGATTCTCCTCTCCGATCCTCTCCTCTCCTCCTCGGTCAGTCACAAAGCTCGAGCCTTTCCCGTCCCCAACACCAGAGGAGGCCCGTTCCTTTTTCTAACCCTCCTCCCCCGTCGCCACCACCCTGCATGCTGCCCTTTCTCGTGATACTGCACGCGTTCGATTTCTGGGTTTCCGCCATCGTCGTCGTACGAGTGCTGAGAGGAGGATGCATGCATGTCGTCCCGGAATCTCATGAATGACTCCACTAAAAAATGAGGAATAATCGTGTACCCGATGTGTTTCACGATCGGTGGCGAAAACTTAACAGGGGGGTCGGTGGGCGACGCTTTCTCGATCGCATGATCATATCCGACGACAATATCTTGAGCGGAGATGAAAACTAGCTCAAAGAACATTTGTTGGCGACTTAACACGAGGGTAATGGAGGAGGGGAATGAAACAATGCGTCGAGATCGAAAAAATAAATATACATGTCCCTATTTCTGAGATATGGCATTTGAAGAGAAGTCCGTGTCGACACCGAAAAGAAAATGATACAACCTACTCCCGTCAAGTTCTGACTTGGATGTGTTGCTGGAACCATTTTCCATCCTCATTCCCTTTGCAATTTTTTCAGCAAGCATACCTTGTCTACCTCCGCTTGATTTGATTGATTGGGATCGTTTCCTTCACCTTGTGCTTCACTTGAAGCATGAATTTGCCTATATTCTTCAAACAGCTCACGGAGACAAGATTTAATAGCTGCCCAAACCAGCTGTCCTCTTTCGTCAACAAATATTTCTTCAACAGTTAATTTGGTGTACAAAGATAACTTATATCTTGGATCAATAACTGCAGCAATAAAAATCAGTAAATTAATATTCTCCTTTTCCTTTCCTTTGCTTTTTCCTTTCCCCTACCCCTCCTCTCATTGTCTCTCTCACTCTCATTCTCCATGGAGTGCCAAACTCCCCAATATTGGTCAAATTTGTATTTCATTCTCTTGTCCATTGATTGTTGCAAACTATTTATACTATGCATCCAAGATTGAATCAGCAATGCACTTCCTCAATCTCATGAAAGAATGCATTACATGTTACAAGGAGACTCGAGAAGACACGGACAGTAAGATCATAGAAATGCTCTAGAAATTCTGCTATTTTCTTAGCCTTGTCCCGATTAGTCTCATTAGGGTGACTAAAGTCATCCCTCTCTTCAGAGAAGTCCAACAATCCGTTGTTAAGCAAACTCTTTGGCAAGAATCTTTTAAAGAATTCTTCGGCTTGGCTCTCTCTTGAAAGTAAAGACATACAATATCTTTGGTGCATGTTCTTCTAGATGGTAATTGGAAATGTGGCCAGGCTCTGGCCATAAATTTCCTAAAGGCTGGCCTCTCACCAAAAGAAAAGTCAACTCATCTTCTACACAACCATCTCAGCAAAAGCCTCTTTAACTGCATCTTGATTGAACTTCCATATGGCAATACCTTCCTCGTGAATTCCTTGCAAAGTGCCTTGCTTTGGATTATTGTCGAACTTTTTAGGATTGCACTTGCAACATTTTAGGTGTCAGTCAATGAAGATATATTGTGGTCCTTTGATTCAAACTTCATTTGGTGAGTGCAATATTTGCATTTTGCAAACTTAGACAAAGAGCACTAATATCACCCATTTTATAAAGTTGATCAACAAATATAAAGAACAATAAAATACAAGAACATGCTAAAATGGCATACACACCACTTCAAGAAGTACAAGGTGACAAATATATTGCACAACACATAGATATGGTTACTTGCTACTAAGATTATTTGTCAACTTTTGCATGCTTGGATTGCTAGCATCGTGGGAACATGAAGTTGACTAAAAAAAATTCTATTACATCCAATCATTCATATCCTTTCTTTATTCTAACGTTTTGGGTTTTTTTCGAGAGTTTGGGTTCCAGGGTTCTAAACCCGATTTACTCGGAATAATTTGGATTTTGTTGACTTGCTAACCGAAATAGTGATTGGGTTTTTTGGGCTCAGGTTTCTTGGTTCGGACTCGGATTTCGCGGGTTGGGGGTTCTTGTTTCGGGTAATATGCCCATCCATAGTTCCAATAATTTTTCACTACCACTTATTGAGAATAGTTGTCCTCCTTTTACCCGATTTAATTGATTGGTAGAAAATGACTGAAAACTGATTACAAATTCGACTAGTTGATATGTATACACTAACATCTAATTAGAGGGGATGTATGCATAATTAATTAGTTTGAATATCAGACTTGACATGCATTATCCTCTCAAACTATGATTCCATTTTTCAAATATGTTTGAACCAATATATTATTTAGAATAAATATGATAATATATTATCTGATATGAGTATACTTTTATTTTTAAATAAAAATTGATACTAACAAGAATGATTTCAACATTTTTAATGTATACTAGTTCAACATTTCCAAATAGAATGTTGGACTATTTTCTCCGAGATGTTGATTAGGTTCCATAAATTTTTGAATTGAGTTTCAAAGAAAATGTTGAAGTAGGTTTTATAGAACCTGTAGAAAGATTTTTTTCTCACTACTTTTTTTAAAGGAGTTTTTCACCGCTTTTGTAGAACAATTTTTGCTCACTGTTTCTCTGAGATAGATTTTTTTTTCAATATGCTGACTTAGATTTTTGCCTTGTGTTCATGGACTATGGATTTTCTTTTTGTCCGCGGGGCAAGATGGGCTCGAAGTTAGAAGATACTTGGGCCATTTGCCTTCCTGCCCTGTTGAGCGACGCCGAAGCAAAGCAACTTTAGAATGGAACAAGTACATAACTACTAGCGCGCACACCCGGCGGGCACGCACGCTTCTCCCTAGAAATTTCACCCGCCGTGTCTCCGTAGTCTGGTCTGGACCAGAGATTTTGCGGGTCCAGGCGTGCGAAACCGCCCCCTCCGTGACCGGCCGCAACAGCAGATCTGACGGCAGCGGGCACGCGGCGGCACCCAGATGATGACACCCATGGCGGCTCCCGCGAATCCAGAGACGACGCTCGTGCGCCGGGGGCCCCGGCCGGCGTGGGCGTCGCCATCGCGCGCGCTCGTCTGCCGTAGCCGATCGGCAACTGCTCCTCCCCCTGGATGCTAGCGCGCGGCGCGCCCATGCCGGACTAGCGCCAGCAGGAGCCGAAGACCTGCAGCGCGCAGGGGGCCTGGGCGCCCGGCCGCGCCTTGGGGGTTTCCGCTGCCTGTCGCGGCCGTGTCCCGCTGGCCGCTGGCTCGTTGCGCGCCACCACCCGCCGCTAGCTCTCTCTTGCGTCCTGCTGGGGTCGCCCCCGCCCATGTGACGGTGTCACGACGCGCCGCGTGTGGACGGCGGGCGTGGACCAGACGGCGACGCGCCCTGTCGCCGTGCACGCGCAAGAGGGACGGCGCAGCTCCGCCGGCCCGGAGGATATTCCCGTCGCCGCGCGCACCAGGGCGACATGAGATGGACGTGGGTGCGGAAAAGGCTGTGTGCAAGATGTCGACCGATGGCTTTCCGGCAAAGCACACATCGATGCAGCAGGGCAACGACCCAAGGACATCGCACGGCGGCACGTTTTCACCACGCGTCTCGCGAAAGAAGTAGGAGTAGATCACTAGCTGGGGCGAAGAACAACGACGCATGGATCCATTAGATATAATGTACGACATCCGAACCTCATTTTGCAACACTTTGTGGAGTTTGTTTGTCTAACGGGGGCCACCCACCAGGCGCAACTTAGAATGGACAGTTTAGATGAGATCACTTGGATTAAACATAAAAAAATGATGAGATCACTTGGATTATTACAACAAAAATACCACTCAAGTTTATATTTCAGGGGCCGTGTCAACATTCAAAACTTCACTTGTGTGGCAGGAGAGGGAGCTACTTTTATTTCAGTCACTTTCTCTTGGATTACAAATAACTGATGAGTAATGAGTCATTTAGACTCTGAAGGCTGCTTTTGCCAACTGCTGCAATTTTGTTTTTATAAAACCGAGATAGATAATATAATGTCTTGAAAAAGCAGCCATAATTCGATAATGTGGAGACAGTGAAATCGACAAGAGACGGGGAAGAGAGGGCAGGAAACGGAAGGGATTGCATAGTTGTAGGGCATTTTGATAGGTGCAAGGTCAGGTCTTTTAATTCATTAATTAAAAATGGGTGGATCATGGGTACACGATCTAATAATGTGGAGGTCTACAGCCTGAGGATCCATATCCGGGAAACAAAATGGTAGGTTTCACTTAGATATTTCCACGTGATGCCACCATGAAAACATATATGCTCTACTATCAGTTTTCATAAACGGAAGTTTTTTGGGAAAGTCCAGTTTTCATCCTCGAACTACCACAAAAGTTCGTTTTTCAACCTTCAACTACAAAATCGGATAATAAGGACCATCCAACTGTCAAAACCGGACAAGTTTGACCCTTTGGGTGGTTTCATAAGTGATTTATACTTTTCAAAAAGATTTAAAAATTTAGATCTAAAAATTAAAACTAATTTATTTTAAATCAGAAAATATGAAACTAGTGCTATTTTTTCTAAAAATGTAACATGTCTATTGTTGCTCTATTTGAGTCTTGTTTATTCAAAAATAATATAGGCATAACTACAAGCAAACAAAGACTTGGAACATAAAAAAATTGGATTTGAATAATTGACAAGTATAGCGCCAATAGATAGGTTATATTTTAAAAAAATATTGGCACTTATTTTATATTTTTTTGATTCAAAATGAATTAGTTATGATTTCTTTAGTTTAAACTTGAATATTTTAAAATTTTATAAAATAAAAAATCACCTTTGAAACCACCTAAATGATCAAATTTATCCGTTTTCGACAGTTGGATGGTTTTCATAATCTGGTTTTGGAGTTGAAGGTTGAAAATCGTACTTTTGTGTGTATTTTTTCCTTTTTTGTGAGCCTCAGCTGTTCCATCGTCAACGCAAGATCTTGGTGTGGATGAGGAAAGAGATGTGCCAACAATAATAGGAGATCTTAGTTTCTCCTTTCGGAAATACCACATGTTTCCTACGATCCCAAACTTACGATTACTAGTGACCACAGTAATTTAATTTGATGATGAACGAAGAAGAACCGAGATTGGGTGAGGAGAGGGTTAGGGTTTGAAGAGGGTTCAATGGTAGAATTGAGTGACATCCTGAGGACTGAGGTGTTGGCAGCAAAAAAAAACGGAGTAGCTAGCATGTCAACCTTATTTCCGGTGGTATGTTCCTGGCAGTGTGACGTCAGGGGAATTACTTCTGGTGGTTTTGTCTACATCCCCGTCAGGAAAATTTCCATCTTCAATAGTGAGTACTTATCGACAATAACAACTGGATTCTTCATGCGATTGTCAATTATAGTACGACCTCTGTTTTTTAACTAGTCGAATCCATATCCATTTTCCATAAAAGCTGGGTGACGTTCATGTCCTTGTCTGCACTGCCTAATTTAGTGCAAAAGAGTTTCAGCATCTACGACAACACTAGTACCAGCTGCTTCCTCAGAATCAGACCAAAAGAGTTGATCACAAACACACAAGTTTCAAACAAGCATGTTAAAGACAACGATCCTCTTTAGCTGCATTATCTTCAAACAACTGAAGTTGCTGATGATCTGCAGAATTCAGATGACATTGCTCATCAGCTAGTGGTGTGGAACTGTGGATCAGATGTGGCTGGTGGGCATGCTCCCACGGAGTCACATGCATTCCCAAAGTGACGCGTTACATGGACGATAGCACATTTTTTTTTGGCTCATAGCTGATGCGTGCTCTGGCACCAGTGTCGCATGCCAAAAGAGTCATGCCAAAAGACCTTATACGATGATCTGCAGAATTCCTCCATGGCACGATGTACATGTAATAATGTACCGTTGTGAAAGACCCTAGCTATACGATCATCGGTTGAGCCGGGCACGTCCGTATCATTGTAAAAAAAGTGCATCGCTTGTCCTGTCCCTTGCCCATCCCGATCGACGATCGATCCAACAATGCAGAGCAAGACGAGACCTTTTGTTCATCACAGCCGGTCCCATTGCAGGACCATGGACAGCTGGCAACACTTGTCCACTGGCTCCTCGCCTCCAAGCCCTAATAGCGCCATGCCAGTGAACACCAGCCGCATGCCTCTCATCCCTCATCCAAAATTTCACCCACGTTAACAGCTGTTACCTGTACGCTGCTACCTGTACGTGCATGGTGCACAGTGCGTTCCCTCTTCTTCTATAAAGAGGCCTTCGCTTCAAGCATAGGATGCAACACACACACACACATCACACTATCTCGAGCTAGCTGAGTCGTAGTAAGTCGTTGCCATGGCCAAGATGGTGTTGCTCCCCGTGCTCCTCTCCTTCCTCCTCCTCCCCTTGGCCTCCCTCGCTCTGACGCAGGACTTCTGCGTCGCCGACCTGTCCTGCAGCGACACGCCGGCGGGGTACCCGTGCAAGTCTAGCGTCAGCGCCAACGACTTCTACTACCACGGCCTGGCTGGCAAGGGCAAAATCAACCCCCTCATCCAAGCCGCCGTGACCCCGGCCTTCGTCGGCCAGTTCCCGGGCGTCAACGGGCTCGGCATCTCCGCGGCCAGGCTCGACATGGAGGTGGGCGGCGTCGTGCCGCTGCACACCCACCCGGCCGGCTCCGAGCTCCTCTTCGTCACCCAGGGCACCGTCGCCGCCGGCTTCATCAGCTCCGGGTCGAACACCCCCTACACCAAGACGCTGTACGCCGGCGACATCATGGTGTTCCCCCAGGGCCTGCTCCACTACCAGTACAACGCCGGCACTGGCCCCGCGGTGGCGCTCGTTGCCTTCAGCAGCCCTAACCCCGGCCTGCAGATCACCGACTTCGCGCTCTTCGCCAACAACCTCCCGTCGGCCGTCGTGGAGAAGGTCACCTTCTTGGACGACGCGACGGTGAAGAAGCTCAAGAGTGTGCTCGGCGGCAGCGGCTAAGTTGTTCTGGCTAGCTAAATGGTCTTGGTGTTGGTCCCTCGTGTCTGCATGCCTGCACATGCCTGCACCCTGTCGTCAAGTGAAAACCGTCCTTTTCAAGTTACCCTTTGTTTATGTAATTTTCATTCGGGGTTGTTATTAATCCGTTTCATTATAATTTATAAGTTGTTCCTTGAAATACTTAAGTCGCGATGCATTTAGTGAAACTGTTTTTTAGAAGCCCAGTGTCGAGAAAAACATATGTTTGGCGAAAGAAATCTTATGTGGTGGGTCTGCATGCTCTTCAAATTAATATACCATGTATGCACTGCTGTGCTCTCTCTAGTTACATATAACAATCATTTAGTACAACAAAAAAATTACTAAGACACTAGTTTGACTATTTAAAAATAGTGTGAAGTATAATAAGAACAATATTGTAAAATAAAATAAAAAAGATATTGATATTCAAATTTCAAACGTGTTAACTGTAACCCAAAACAACACTTATTTATAACACGAGAGAATACTAACATATATACAAACAACAGTTATCATACATGCACATTTAGTATTAACCACCGGAAAGTCTATCCGGCAGTTTATGGTCAAGAATGGCTCTATCTTGTTTAGACGCTTATCTCCTCGGGCATCCACGTCTCACTGCCTCTGAACAAAGTTGAGGTATATCACCCGCCCTTATAATTTTCAAAAAAAATAATCATCCGCCCTTATGTCTGTTCTTTTTTTATGAACTAAGTTTTCTCGTGCGGTGCTACGGGAGTTGAAAAACTTTCAACGCAATAAGAGGAGCATGAAAAAAATATGATTGATCGTGGACTATTATGTTTTAAGCCATTAGAGTTAGCGCTTTAATGTGGGTGTCTTTTGGCAGCTATTTTGGTCCAACAGAGAACATCCTTAACCGTACCACCACTACACATGAATCTTTGTAAGTAGTTTTTTACCTGAAAGACAAATATGAGTCCTGAATTTGTGCCAAATTTGTACCGAGGATTTGTTTATCCAAATTTACACCAAACGATTAATACCATAGCACCTATATTACGGGTTACCTTTTGGACCACCCCTAGAAAAAAAAGAAGACGCTCCTAAAAATCAATTTTATAGTAGTGGGATGCACTCATGCACACACGTGTGTGAACTAGAAGATCGAGATCAAGATCTTGATCATGCCACGCCAAACTCATATACTACCGAATTCCAATGAACAATTAATTATGTTAGGCAGCAAAGGAGCATGTCGCACGTGCCTCCACGCAAAGGAGTATGTCCCGTGCCACTAACTCGCACAATGCACTGACTATCAGCGTCCTTTCCGGTTCGTGATCGTCTTCTGCTGCAACTTTACGATCTATTATCTAGAATTTATTATTTTTACAAAAAACTATTAGGATTTTTTTGATGAAATTTTGTTCGAACCTTTGACATTCACCGCTAATGATTTTTTCTATGGTAGGCAACGTGCTGGTTGATAGTAAAATCTGATGATTTCATCGAAGCTTAAGATATACCGACGTAGTCTTTCAAAGGTACTCATAGCTAGTGTCAACTATGCATGTGTGCGGTTCACAGGATTATATAAATTTAAATCCGAACTTTGCAAATTTTAGAACCCTAGAACAAATTAGCTCCATGCCTCCATATATATCTGGAACACACTTCTAGTAGTGCCAGGCCACATCTAGAACAAATTAATTAGAACCCAATCAGCCAATGATTAATTAGTAAACTTTAACATAAAAGTGGGTTAATCATTTCATGTCCAACCCATAAGAGTTGACAGACCCAAGTTTAAAATGCTTCGACCACTGCATGCATGATGCACGCAGCACGCTTCGTTGGAAGGCTAACCAAAAGCAAATTACACTACTAAAAAAATGTTTTTAGGGGTGGGTAAAATAACATTTGTAGGGGCGGGTGCGTTACCCGCCCATGTTTCTCGCAACTAAAAATAACTGGGGCCTACCCTTACAAATCCATTTTCAGGAGCGGGTCATGGCCTCACTCGCACTTAAAAATAGCTTTTTAGGGGCGGGTGAGGGGGTGATCTGCCCCATGAAATATGCTTCTAGGGGCGGCTGAAGGCATGAACCGCCCCTGGAAATCCATTTTCAGGGGCGCCAGATAATTCACTGATTCCAATGTGTCATATTGATCGAGGTAGTGCTATATATATATATATTATATTATATATAGGGGCAGCGAGACTGCACACTTGGCGTATATATTCTTGTAGTAGGGGATGGCGCATGGGCCATACCTTACCCTTGTTGTAACTAGTCGTATAGAACTAGAACTAATCAGACGTGAGGAAACTACCCGACAACGTACTCAGGTAGGACTCCTCAAACCGTCCCCGACTAGGACTTCCATGTAACCCTGTCCCCCCAGACTACATAAGGGCGGGCAGGGACCCCTCCAAAGCACATCGTGCATACGCATAACCTCTAAGGCAATACAAACCACACAGGACGTAGGGTATTACACTCTCAGTGGTCCGAACCTGACTAAACTTTGTGTTCCTTGCACCTTCGAGTTCCTGATCTCGGCGACACCCTACCTACAACCTACCACCTCGGGGGTATCCCTCGGTGGGCTTGGCGGTAAAACACCGATAGCTGGCGCGCCAGGTAGGGGTGTTCATCGAGCATCCACCGGAGAACTTGATGGCATCATTCAACTTCACCAGCGTTGTGCTTGACAAGGGCACAACTTTCGTCTTCGGCTCCTGGATCTGCATCGCCGGCGGCTCACGTGGTTTTAACAGCCACCTGGCCAACACCATGGAGCCCAAAGCATCGAGCTGCTCGAGCGGACTCAATAAGTTCATCGACAGCCTCGACGAGATGCACCCGCTTCTCACCCTGAAGACCGAGGAGAATTTCTTCACCGACGCGTTTTCGACTCATGTCCCGACACGACTCTTCGTCCTGGATCTGATCCGATCTGGGGAAAAGTGTACCCGATTCTACTTCGGGCTACGCAACACGGCTTCCACCTTCGGGGAGGCCCTATGATCTAAGTCCCTCTCTGACCTGGAAGCGGATTTAGATCTCTTACTCAAGCTCGGAGACGAGGATGCCACAGCTAGTCGGGAGGCTCCCGTTTTCGACGCCTCTAAGATTCAGATGACGATCCCGACTTCTCCGCGGTCAGTCATTTGGGTTTGAGCATTACGACTACCACGTAGGACAAATTCGTGTACTGGAAGGGCATGGAGCCCTCCGAACTACTCGATGATGACGCCCGTCTGGTAGCCACCATCCAGGAACTACCTTTTCAAAAGGGCAGACCCCTCTCTCCTATCCAGGAAGAGACATCCAGGACTACCACCTTGATGGTCCTGGCCACCGACTACTCTGGCGACTACTCGCCAGAGCGCGAAGTCTATATGGATTCAATCCACGACCTCGGAGACGATGAGATGGGCATCGAGTTCGACAACGAGCTCGAAGACAAGATCTCCGCTAACCAAGACACCGCCGATGCTCCCCAGGACGAAACAGAGGACCAAAGGTGGGCACGAAGGTGGAAGAATGCTAGGAGGGCCAAGCGCAGGCGCAATGCTCAGGAGCGCGCCCGCAACCCGCACTGGCAAAGAAACCTACGAGGGGATTTTGAGGCAGCGGCAGACGAAGAATTTGTTACTCCCATGGGTAACATCTACGAAGCGTCTACTCCTGCGGCAAATCCCACAAACGGACACAACCCAGCGGATCATGCGACTTGTCAAACAAGCCGCTGTCCAAATCGATAAGTTGGACTCGCTCAAATCCGTCCAACACACACGTTCCAGATAGGGACGCCATGGCAGCTCTCTACCTCAGGGCAGTTGTACTGCCGGAGGTCATCCCAACCCCCGCAACAATCGACAAGTCGAACAGGATGTACAACAGCAAGGCCCTAGGCCCAGGGGAGGGGGCAACCCGCGGGAGGCCAAGGCCACCAGGGTAACCAGCTACCCCCACCCCCCAGCGACCTAAGGCAGCACATCAACAGCAACCGTGACGCGCGCATCATCATCTCTAATCGCCAACATGAGCGGTTTGAGAATGCTGCTCGTGATGATACTGATCGTTTCCCTGCTTTCACAGAAAACATTACCAGTCGCGAGTACCCGAGGGACTTCAAGCCCACGAACATCCCGAAGTACGACGGGAAACATGATCCGTGGCAGTGGCTGCAATGCTACTCCGTGGCCATTGAAGTGTGCGGGGGCTCTAATTCGAACAAAGCCCTCTACTTCCCGATGGCCCTGGAGACTGCTCCACTTACATGGCTGGAAACCCTCTGGCCAAACTCCATCGACTTTTGGGAGGCCCTGAAACAGGTCTTCGTCGACAACTTCCAGGGCTCCATGATCCTGGGTACACGTCATGACTTGTCGCAGGTGAAGCAGGAGGAAAATGAGACCCTGAGGTCGTACACGCGCCACTTCTTCGACACCCGTGCAACCATCACCAACATCGCCGACGAGGAGGTCATCCGCTGCTTCCGCAACGGATGGGCCACGAAGCAAACGTATAGGGAGTTCGAGAGGAACCTCCCGACTGCCGTACTCAAACTCTGAGACATGATGCAGCGATGGGCGGACCAAGAAGACGAGGAGAATGAACGCTTCCCCAAGTGCAAGAATGACAAGGGCAACAACAACAACAACAACCGCCCCGACAAGGGCCAGTACTCGGGCGACGCACGCAAGCGGAAGCCGGAAGATCATGTGGCCAACGTTGAGCGCAATCCATGCAGCAAGAAGTCGGGCAAGCTACAGGATCATTACGAGAAGATCCTCCACAAGCAAAGCCCTATGTACCCGAAGGCCAAGCACAAAATGTTCCAGTGCAATGTCCTCCTCAAAAGTCTCAATGCACCACCTCCTCCTGGCGACGAGGAGAAGGATAAGGACAAGGTGGATGAGGGCAATGACAAGTCATGACCTCCGGGCTTCCAGCACCCGACTAACACCGTCAACGTCATCTTCGGAGGCGACGATGTTATCTTCACCAAGCGCGCGCAGAAGCTGTTTCGGCGCGAGATCATGTAAGTCGAGCCAGCGGTGCCGCGTCCTTTGAGACACAGCGAGGTCCCGATCTCTTTCTCCAGAGAGGATCAGTGGACCAGCTTCTCTGAGCCGGGAAAACTTCCGCTCGCACTGGACCTGGTAGTCGTGGGCTCTACCGTGACCCGAGTACTCATCTACGGGGGAAGCGGGTTAAACCTGCTCTTCTCGAGTACTCTAAAGAAAATGAGGCTGGACATCGGCAAGATGCTCACCCCAAGCGAGGCTCCATTTTACGGGATCGTCCCGGGTAACGCGGCTACGCCGATTGGCTCGGTGACACTGCCACTTACCTTCGGGACAGCTAACAACTTCCGTACGGAGTACATAAAATTCAAAGTCGCGAACTTCGATTCTTCGTACCACGCCATCCTTGGCAGACCCACCCTGGACAAATTCATGGCGGTACCCCATTACATCTACATGGTCTTGAAAATGCCAGGCAACAACGGTGTACTCTCCCTCCACAGCAACGTCGAGAAGTCCTAAGACTCCGACCAGGAGGCGATCAACTATGCTGCATCAGCACGTGTGCCAGAGCCTTCATCCGAAGTACTCGCGGCTGCACAGCAACTCTCTGAGATAGAGCTGGAGGTGGCAAACAAGAGGCCAAGCCAGTCGAGGGTAAAGCCTTACTCCGACGTCGGCATCAAGACCATCCAGCTCCAGGAGGTTGACTCGTCCAAGACCGCCCTGATCGGCGGATACCTGGACAGCAAATAGGAACTCGCACTCATCAACTTTCTCAGGGCCAACAAAGAAATTTTCACATGCAAACCAGCGGATATGCCATGTGTTCCCAAGGAGTTGATTGAGCATGCTTTGAAAGTCGATCCCAAGGCCACTCCGAGGAAGCAACGACTACGCCGTTTCTCTCCAAAAAAGAGGCAGGCCATCAAAAAAGAGCTAGCTAAACTACTTGCGACTGGTTTCATTAAAGAGGTGTACCATCCAGAGTGGCTAGCCAACCCTGTACTTGTTCTCAAAAAGAATAATAACAAAAGGAGGATGTGTGTCGATTATACCGATCTCAATAGGCACTGCCCGAAAGATCCTTTCGCGCTTCCCCGTATCGATCAAGTTATCGACTCAACCGCCGGCTACGTCCTGCTCTCCTTCCTTGATGGCTACTCGGGTTATCATCAGATTTCCCTCAAGGAAGAAGACCAGATCAAGACCGCGTTTATCACCCCGTTCGGTGCCTACGCATACACGACTATGTTGTTTGGGCTAAAGAACGCGGGTGTGACTTATCAGCGAGCCATACAACTATGCCTCGCAGACCAACTACACTGCAACGTTGAAGCTTATATGGATGACGTTGTTGTCAAAACCAGAAATCCCGACGAGTTCATCTCCGATCTTGAGGAAACATTCAACAGTCAGCGCAGATTTCAGTGGAAGCTCAACCCGACTAAGTGCGTCTTCGGCGTACCTCAAGGGAAACTCCTCGGTTTCATCATCAATCACTAAGGAATTGAGGCTAACCCTGAAAAGATCACCACCATCACAAATCATTGGGGCTCCATAGAAGATCAAAGATGTGCAGAAGCTCACCGGTTGCATGGCGGCATTAAACAGATTTAACTCCAGACTTAGAGAATGAGGCCTACCCTTCTTCAAACTCCTCAAGCGGCAGCACAGTTTTGTTTGGAACGAGGAAGCGGCGCAGGCATTGGAGGACCTTAAGGCTCACCTCCAATCGCCCCCCATCCTCACAGCTCCGAATCCAGGCGAGAACGTGCTACTTTACATCGCTGCGACTACTCACGTAGTCAGCACGACTATTGTGGTGGAGCGGAATGAGGAGGGCCATGCATTTGGCGTGCAGCGGCTGTCAAACCTGGGGCAGCGGGACTGCACATATGGCGTACATATTCTCAAAGTAAGGGATGGCGCATGGGCCGTACCTTATCATCATTGTAACTAGTCGTATAGAACTAGGACTAGTCAGACGTAAGGAAACTACGTGACAATGTACTCGGGTAGGACTCCTCAGACCGTTCCCGACTAGAACTTCCATGTAACCCTGTCCCCTCAGACTATATATGGGCGGGCAGGGACCCCTCCAAAATAGAACGTGCATACGCATAACCTCTAAGGCAATACAAACCACACAGGACGTAGGGTATTATGCTCTCGGCGACCCGAACCTGTCTAAACTCTGTGTTCCTTTCACCTTCGAGTTCCTGATCTCGGCGACACCCTACCTACAACCTACCACCTCGGGGGTATCCCTCGGTGGGCTTGGCGGTAAAACACCTTCAGCTGGCGCGCCAGGTAGGGGTGTTCATTGAGCATCCACTGGAGAACTTGTTGGCATCCTTCGACTTCACCAGCGCCGTGCTCGACAAGGGCACAACTTTCATCTTCGGCTCCTGGATCTGCATCTCCAACGGCTCAGGCGGCTTCGACAACCACCTAGCCAACACCACGGAGCCTGAAGACTCGAGCTGCTCGAGCGGACTTGACGAGTTCATTGACAATCTCGACGAAATGCATCCACTTCTCACTTTGGAGACCTAGGAGAATTTCGCCAGCGACGCATTTTCGACTCATGTCCCGACACGACTCTATGGCTCGGATCCGGTCCGATCTTGGGAAGAGCGTACCCAATTCTATTTCGGACTACGCAACGCGGGTTCCTTCTATGGGGAGGCCCTACGGTCTTTGAAGCGGTCTTAGATCTCCTACTCAAGCTCGGAGACGAGGACGCCACCGCTAGCCAGGAGGCTCCCGTTTTCGACGCCTACTCGGATTTATATGACGAGCCCGACTCCTCCGCAGTCAGTCATCTGGGTTTGAGCATTACGACTGCCACGCAGGACAGATTTGTGTAGTGGAAGGGCATGGAGCCCTCTGAACTACTCGATGATGACGATCGTTGATAGGCGCCATCCAGCAACTGCCCTTTCAAAAGGGCAGACCCCTCTATCCTATCCTGGAAGAGACCTCCACGACGTCCACCTCGACCGTCCTGGCCATCGACTACTCTGGCGACTACTCGCCGGAACGCAAAGTCTACATGGCTTCCATCCACGGCCTCGCAGACGACGAGGTGGGCATCGAGGTCGACAACGAGCTTGAGGGTGAGATCTCCGCCAACCAAGACACCGCTGACGCTCCCCAGGATGAAGTTAAGGAGCAAAGGCGGGTACACAGGTGGAAGAACGCCAGGAGGAACAAGCGCAGGCGCAATGCTCAAGAGCGCGCCTGCAAACTGCAATGGCGTAGAAACCTACGCGAGGATTTTGACACAACAGCTGGCGAAGAATTCGTTACCCCCATGGCTAACATCTACGAAGCTTCCCTGCTCCTGCAACAGATCCCCCAAACGGACACAACTCAGCGGATCATGCGACTTGTCAAGCAAGCCGCAGTCCAGCTCGACAAGATGGACCCGCTGAAATCTGTCCAGAACACCCGTTCCAGGTCAGAACGTCATGGCAGCTCTGCACCCCAGGGCAGTTGTGCCATCGCCATCATCCCCACCCCCACAACAAATGACAAGCTGAATAGGAGGTTCAACAACAAGGCCATAGGCCTAGGGGTGGGGGGCAACCCGCGGGAGGCCAAGGCCACCAGGGTAACCAGCTTCATCCACCTCCTGGCGACTTAAGGCAGCACATCAACAGCAACCGCAACGTGCGCTCCATCATCACCAATAGGAAGCGCGAGCGGTTGGAGAACGCTGCTCACAACGATAGTGATCGTTTCCTGACCTTCACGGAAAACATCACTAACCGCGAGTACCCGAGGGACTTCAAGCCTACGAACATCCCGAAGTACGACGGGAAACAAGATGCGCGACAGTGGCTGTGTTGCTATTCCGTGGCCATCGAATTGTGCGGGGGCGCTAACTCGACTAAAGCCCTCTACTTCCCGATGGCCCTAGAATCAGCACCACTAACATGGCTCGAATCCCTCCAACCAAACTCCATCGACTCCTGGGAGGCCTTGAAGCAGGTCTTCGTCGACAACTTCCAGGGCTCCATGATCCCGGCAGGTACTCGTCATGACTTGTCGTTGGTCAAGAAGGAGGAGAACGAGACCCTGAGGTCGTACACATGCCGTTTCTTCGACACCCGCGCCATTATCGTCAACATCGCCGACGAGGGGCTCATCCGCTGCTTCTACAACGGACTGGCCACAAAGCAGACATACTGTGAGTTCGGAAGGAACCTCCCGACTACCGTACTAGCTTTGTGACATGATGCAGCGATGGGCGGATCAAGAAGACGAGGAGAACGAACGCTTCCCCAAGCGCAAAAACGACAGGGGCAAAAACAACAACCGCTCTGACAAGGGCCAGTACAACAACCTAGGCGCCGCTCGCAAGCGGAAGCTGGAGGATCAAGTGGCCAACGTCGAGCGCAACCCTCGCAGCAAGAAGTCGGGCAAGCTTCAGGATCAGTACGAAAAGATCCTCCACAAGCAGTGTCGGATGCACCCGATGGCCAAGCACACTATGTTCCAGTGTACCATCCTCCGCAAAAGCCTCAATGCACCACCTCCTCCTGATGACAAGCAGAAGGACAAGGACAAGGCGAACGAAGGCATCGACAAGTCGGGACCTTCGGGTTTCCAACATCCGACTAACACTGTCAACATCATCTTCGGAGGCGACGACGGTATTCTCACCAAGTGCGCGCAAAAGCTGTTTAGGCACGAGATCTTGGCAGTCGAGCCAGCGGTGCTGCATCCTTTGAGACATAGCGAGGTCCCGATCTCTTTCTCCAGAGAGGATTAGTGGACCAACTTCTCCGAGCTGGGAAAACTTCCGCTCGTACTGGACCCTGCAGTCGCCGGCTCTACACTGACCCGGGTACTCATCGACGAGGGAAGCGGGTTGAACCTGCTCTTCCCGAGTACTCTGAAGAAAATGAGGATGGACATCGGCAAGCTGCTCACCCGCAACAAAGCTCTGTTCTACGGGATTGTCTCGGGTAACGCGGCTACACCGATCGGCTCGGTGACTCTGCCAGTTATCTTCGGGACGACTGGTAATTTCCGAACGAAGTACATCAAGTTCGAAGTCGCCAACTTTGAATCTTCGTACCACGCCATCCTTGGCAGGCCCACTTTGGCCAAGTTCATGGCGGTACCGCATTACATCTACTTGGTCTTGAAAATGCCAGGTACCAATGGCGTACTCTCCCTCCGCGGTGACATCGAAAAGTCCTACGACTCCGACCAGGAGGCGATCAAGTATGCTGCATCAGCGCGCGTGCTAGAGCCTTCATCCGAAGTACTCGCAACCGCGCAGCAACTCTCTGAGATAGAGCTGGAGGTGGCGAACAAGAGGCTCAGCCAGTCGAGGGTCAAGCCGAACCCCGATGTCGGCATCAAGACCATCCAGCTCCAGGAGGGTGACTCATCCAAAACCACTCTGATCGGCGGAAACTTGGACAACAAATAGGAACTCCTGCTCATCAACTTTCTTAGGGCCAACCGAGACATTTTCGCTTGGAAACCAGTGGATATGCCATGTGTGCCCAAGGAGTTGATCAAGCATGCTCTGAAAGTTGATCCCAAGGCCACTCCGAGGAAGCAACGACTATGTCATTTGTCTAAAGAAAAGAAGCAGGCCATCAAAAAAGAGCTAGCTAAACTACTCGCGGCTGGTTTCATCAAAGAGGTGTACCACCCAGAGTGGCTAGCCAACCCTGTACTTTTTCTAAAATAGAATAATAATGAATAAAGGATGTGTGTCGATTATACCGATCACAATAGGCACTGCCCAAAAGATCTTTTCGCGCTTCCCCGTATCGATCAGGTTATCGACTCCACAGCCGGCTGTGTCCTGCTCTCCTTCCTTGACTGCTACTCGGGTTATCATTAGATTTCCCACAAGGAAGAAGACCAGATCAAGACTGCCTTCATTACCCCGTTCGGTGCCTACGCATACACGACTATGTCAGTTGGGCTGAAGAATGCGGGTGCAACATACTAGCGAGCCATACACCTATGCCTCGCTGACCAACTATACCACAACGTTGAAGCCTACGTGGATGACGTGGTTGTCAAAACAGGAAATCCCAACAAGTTCTTCTCAACCTTCAACAGTCTGCGAAGATTTCAGTGGAAGCTCAACCCGACTAAGTGCATCTTCGGCGTACCCCAAGGGAAACTCGGTTTCATCATCAGTCACCGTGGCATTGAGGCTAACCCTGAGAAGATAACCACCATCACAAGCATGGGGGCTCCACAGAATATCAAAGACGTGCAGAAGCTCACCGGCTGCATGGCGGCATTAAACAGATTCATCTCCCGACTTGGAGAACGGGGTCTGTCCTTCTCCAAGCTCCTAAAGCGGCAGGACAACTTTGTTTGGACTGAGAAAACGGCGCAGGCATTGGAGGATCTCAAGGCTCACCTTCAATCGCCCCCCATCCTCACGCCTCCAAGCCCAGGCGAGAACCTGCTACTTTACATCACTGCGACTACTCACGTAGTCAGCACGGCTATTGTGGTGGAGCGAAATGAGGAGGGCCATGCCTCTGGTGTGCAGTGGCCAGTGTATTTTGTTAGCGAAGTCCTTTCTGAGTCAAAGGTTCATTACCCTTTGATTCAAAAACTTCTCCACGCTATACTCATTACCTCTAGAAAGCTTCGCCAATACTTTGACAAGGATAAAATCTCAGTTGACACTGACTTCCCGTTGGCGGAGATACTTCACAACCGGGATGCCACTGGGCGTATCTCCAAGTGGGCAGTGGAACTGGGGCTCCCAACATCGACTTCAAGCCACGCACTGCCATCAAGTCGCAAGCTCTTGTTGATTTCTTAGCAGAGTGGCAAGAAAACCAAGTACCAACTCCAGCTGACCAGCCAGAGCATTGGGTCATGTACTTCGATGGCTCCCTCAAGCTTGAAGGCGGTAGTGCAGGAGTACTCTTCATCAGTCCGACTGGTGAGAAACTTAAATATGTATTTCAAATACTATTTAAGGTCTCCAACAAAGAGGCCTAGTATGAGGCACTACTCCATGGGCTACGCCTGGCTGTCTCCCTTGGCATCAAGCGACTACTCGTCTTTGGTGACTCTTTACTGGTGGTCCAACAATGCAACAAGGAGTGGGCACCAACAAAGAAACCATGGACGCGTATGTTGCAGAAATTCGTAAGCTTGAGAACAAGTTTTCGGGTCTCAAGATCCGTCACGTACTCCGCGATAACAACGTTGGGGCAGACGTACTCTCGAAGCTAGGCTCTGAGCGAGCCAAAGTTCCGGCTGAAGTCTTTGTCCTTGAGCTCCACCACCCCTCTATTCCAAGAATAGAGCCAGACACCATCGACTAAGGCCCTGCAGAGTCTAGTCGAGAGGTTCTGATGATTGATGTGGACTAGCGCCCCCAGTTCATCGACTTGATCAAGGAGAAGAAGCTACCTCCCAACCTCGACCCCAAGAGCGCCGAGGCTATTCGACTAGTCAGGCGCAGCTTGGGCTATGTACTAGTGGGAGATAAGCTCTACAAGCGTGGATCAGCATCAGGGGTACTCATGTAGTGCGCAACTACCGCAGAAGGGTGAGAAATCCTGGAGGAAATCCATGAGGGCGCGTGTGGCAATCATGCAGCCTCCCGTACACTAGTCGGAAAGGCCTTCAGGTCTGGGTTCTATTGGCCTACGATTTTGGCAGATGCCGAAGACCTCGTTCGTCGATGCACCAACTGCCAATTCTTTGGTAAACAAGCTCATGTCCCTACTCACAAGCTGATCGCCATACCACCATCCTGGCCGTTTGGCTGTTGGGGCTTCGACATGATTGGTCCACTGATAACAGCACGAGAAAGCTTTACCCACATCTTGGTGGCCATCGACAAGTTCACCAAGTGGATCGAGTACAAGCCTATTACAACCCTGACGGCCGACAAAGTAGTCACCTTCATCTGTGACATACTCCACCGTTTTGGTTTCCCTCATATGATCATTACTAATTTGGGATCCAACTTCACTTCAAACAAGTTTTGGGAGTTCTGTGAACGAAGCAGCATCGAGATCAAGTACGTCTCAGTAGCCCACCCAAGGGCCAATGGCCAGGTGGAGCGCGCCAACGGCTTGATCTTTAATGGACTCAAGAAAAGACTCTATGATGAGAACAGTAAAAAGGGAGGCAAGTGGATCAACAAATTACCAACAGTAATCTGGGGGTTTCGTACTCAACCGAGTAAACCCACAGGACAGACACCTTTCTTTCTCGTCTACGGGTCAGAAGCTATCCTCCCAGCAGATATCATGTGGAACTCTCCCAGATTGGAGATGTATGAGGAAGGAGAAGCTGACGAAGCAAGGCACTTGGAACTTGACTGCGCTGAAGAAGTCGGATGCAGTGCCCTACTACGATCAGCAAGATATCTACAAGGCGTTCGACGGTATCATGACCGCAACATCCAAAAAGATCCTTCAACGTTGGGGACCTGGTCTTACGCCGCATCCAAGATGAGACTGGGCTTCACAAGCTCAACTCTAGATGGGAAGGACCCCTCATTGTTATGAAGGTAATCAACCCAGGGTCGTATCGACTACAATATCCTGACGGCCTGGAAGTTCCAAATTCTTGGAACATGGAGCACCTATGCCATTTCTATGCATAAGAAACTTGTGTCAAACCAGCGCAGCTCAGTATAATAATACATGGTTGTTTCGGTCCCACAAATGACTAGTGTGTTTTTATTTTCTTCAGCAACATTGAGTAAACTTGGGAGCTGTTGCCACGAGTTATGTCAATACGCTACTTCTCACTAATCCTCGTAAATACTCGGGGGCTACGCCACGGGTACATTCTGTCATGATTAACCAAACCAAAGCCTCTCGGGCTATACCCTCGAGTGGGTCAGATGTTCTTTTCGACTACCTCCCTTTACAGCTTAATCAAGCTATGGGGCAAGGTCTTACAGGGTAAAGTCGAAGGGGTTATTACACCTACACATAGAGGTTCTACGAACGCAACTCTGTACAAAAGTTCAAGTCCAGTACACAGTTCGCCAACTGAAGCGATGCCTTCAGGGTAACTACACACTGGATCTAACGTACTTAAGTGCTTAACGATTACGTTTCAACACGCCACTTCACAAGTCAAGCGTAGCAAACAATGATCAAACAAAGAATTAATATATTTCACGAGCAACTGTTGTTTTTCATACAAAACATACACAGTTCATCATGGCTCAAAAGAGCGGAAGGTCATCGACTAATTAATGAGCAACATCTTGCACTTCGGCACGATACTTATTGAACTGCTCCTCAGTGCACTCCCCGGAGACGCCTTCCGCAAACGGACTAACGTCCATGCCTAGGAAATATGACTTCACCACTGCCAAGGTATGTGTTAGCACAACCTTGGCAGTGCCAGATGCATACCCGGCAATACTTGTCGGAGCATCAAGCAGTCGCTGCACCAAGGAGCGCCCGTCTGTGACGGGGTGCACAAACTCGCAGAGCTGGTGAACGCTGTCGCGAGTTGCTCCATCTCCTTCTCCTTGCGCTCCCTGTCTCGGGCCATGGACTGGATTTGCTTCATATTTTCTATGAGCTGCTTATCAGCATCAGACAGCTGGCGAGTTACAGTCTTGTGCTCCTCGTCCAGATCCGAGTACTTCAGCTGGAGCTCCTCCAGTGCCTTCTGCAGCTGTTTTTTCTCTTCTCTAAGTTCATATATATCACACTTCCAGTCAGTTAACGCTTTTCAATACGAGCATACTATTGGAAAAAGTACATATATACAACTCAAAAGAAATATAGAGCGATAACACCTCGGGTCAGAGGAAGAGACTACTTACTTTCTTTCTGAGCGGTCAAATCTTTGACCTTCCGGATCGCCAAGTCGTGCTTCCGCTACTGATCTATCATGGCATCCCGATGCGAGGTCTTCAGGGCCTTGAGTTTCTCCTGGAGCTTGAGGTTCTTAGCTTTCTCAGCCTTCAGATTGTCCTCCACATCATGGGTACGCGGCAGCACGTCCCCAATCCGGTTCAGCAGGGCTGACTTCTCCCTTGGGCGCTCAACGAGGCTCTATACAAAGCAAGATAACAAGTCAGTACGCCTCTACAACAGAATACCAATGCTAGAGGAAGTACTCGACTACATACCTTGGTGTAGTTGGTGAACCGCCATCCCAGCTCCATCATGAGCATGACGGTCTCCGGCTCCACCAACGGGTCCTCGAAGAGCTCGGCGGGAGGAGGAGG
The DNA here is from genome assembly GCA_032594955.1 of Panicum miliaceum. Taxonomy (NCBI): domain Eukaryota; kingdom Viridiplantae; phylum Streptophyta; class Magnoliopsida; order Poales; family Poaceae; genus Panicum; species Panicum miliaceum. The sequence goes on from CM064064.1 coordinate 5,944,636, forward strand.
GACATCTTCTTCCTGCTGCTCAGGCACCCGGGAATCCTCCGGGATCTCCTCCTGTTGCCAAACCCGAGAACTTTCTGGGGTATCCTGCGCCCGAGAACTCCCTGGGACTTCCTGCTGATCCGGGGTACTTGCGATTGCCTATTGAACGATCCGAGCACCATCTTCAAGGTTTTCCCTGGGAGTACTCCCGGGGGTTTCTGTCTCCGCCTCCGCCTCCGCATTACCCGGAGGCTCGAGATTTTTCCTCCGGTGCCCGCCGGCACATAGCGGTACTTGCGGTTGCAGGGTCTTTTGGCAACGAGTCTGCACTCGTGCCCACCTGGCCGGTGCTGGAGGTTGCCGGTTTGGGAATATCCGACTTCCTGGATCAGTTGTGTTAGTACTCAGCATTAACACAAAAGCTACAACACGATACTTTCGGACTACTAACCTCGCGGGCTTCCTGAGGGGGAGTGCTGTTGGCACGACCAGCCCTCGTGGCGCGGTCTTGTTTCCGGAGCGGGTTGAGAACGGCGGGCTACTCGCGGGCGGTGATCGCCCCGACGCCGTACTCCTCTCCCCAGTCACATCGACTAACCCTTGCGTCGGGGGCTCGGGGTTCTCATCAGTGCCACTACTGAAGTAGATTACCTAAGTACTTGTGGAAGAATGGCAAGATCAAGCAGCTAAAGAAGTACAAACTACTTATGTCGCCTGGCGACGGCTTGGTGTTGCCGCTGCTGCAGAGGCTCTCCGCTTCCGCGTCACCACACACTGTGGGCGCGGTGGATCGGATGCAGCATCGCTCGCGTCTCTCTTAGCGAGCGGGTCTCGGGCTGGCTCCTCGAAAACTGGCTCAGGCGGATCAGACCTGAGCCGCTCTACGTTGCCCTGCAGATCAAAGCAGATTATCAATAACTACTCTATCAACAAGATTACATCCAAAGGTACTCGAGTAAAACCCTTACCGGGTTCGGGAGTAGTCCGCGCCGAACAATCTTGGGATGAAAGGCCCCGAGTTCACCCCCGTGAACAGGCGGGTGACCAGGCGCATGATTTCTTCAATGGATGGCACATCCCTGGCCATATGTGATGGGTCTCGAATACCCTCGTACTCGAACCTGAGATGAACGCGTTGGTCGAGAGGCTGGATGCGCCGCTCGATGAACGAGTACACCATAGACTCTCCGGTGACGCCCTTGTCCTTTAGGACCTTGATCCGCTGCATCAACTCGGGGATGTCGCGGCGTTCCTCCTCCGTCGGCTTCTTCAGCCAGCACTCCTGGCGCTGGGACGGGGAGTTGTAACCGTCCGGGGAGGCTAGGCCGGTGATTCCCGATTTAGAACCACTGTGCGTGCCACCCGGACAGGCTACTCGGGGTCGTGTACTCGAGGTACAGCGCCTTGTCGCGCAGCTGCACTCCGGCACCCCCGACTAGCGCGGGATTGTCCTCATCCGGCTGGGGTTTGAGGCGGGAAAGGTGGCCGAAAAGATTGAAGTGCGGGCGAATTCCTATGAATGCCTCGCACAGATGCACAAAAATAGAAATGTGCAAAATAGAATTGGGGGGGGGATATGGTAATGCTTGATTTTGTAAAATCCAAGCAAACCGCGAAAGAAATCGGAAGAAGGAAGGGCGAGGCCGCGGTCGGAAAAAGGGGTGAACATCACGGTCTCACCGATGTTCTCCCACGGCGATGAGTCGACGCCGGCAGTCCGCCATTGAACCACCCCCTCCTCTTGCAGTACCCGCTCGGCAACAAGCCGGAGCAGGTCCCTCTCCTTGATGGTTGAGGCCCTCCATGACGAGCCCTCCGCTACCGTCTTGGCGACCTTCGCCGGCGGCGGCGATCCGCCTTCTCCATCGCCCTCCCTCTTACTTCTGCGACCGGCGGGTGACTTGTTCGACATCGTGGCTCGAAATGTCTCCGGGGTCTTCGTGCGCATGCCACGGGGAACCCACACGGGTGTGGATAAGGACGGGGATCAGGGATTTATGCTAATCTTGCTTGGATTCGGGCGGAGAGGTGGTCGATTTTGGAGTGGCAGCGGTGGCTTGGGTTCTTGGCCAAGCAGATCTATTTTTACTGCAGTGAAAATAGAGTAGGGTAAAAACCTTAAGGGGTAACGCGGGGTTATTTATAACCAGCGGCTCCCCATTTTTCCGTTGGAAGCCGAAGAGTTTTCTCGGGAGAACGATTCAATTTTGAAAGGTTTTTACGGGTTCTATGCAACGGATAATGGAAACTAGTCGTTTCTCAGGGACAGGCTCTTGAGAATTTGGACTTTTCAACTTCTAGCGTAATTTTACCATAAAAATCATCAAATTGAGTTCAAAAACATACATTCCATGCCACGACTCTTTAGATCCTTTTTTCCAAACCTGGGAATTTGGATTAAAGGCTCGGGGGCTGCGGGATACGTGTCATCAACGACTTATTTTTCAAAAATTCTTGGAAGATACAGACCAAAGATTCAAGATTAATTTGACCCTCAGCCTGATTCTTCGATTCAACCTAAGGCTCGGGGGCTACTCCATATGGAATGCGAGTTCATCGCACCCCATATAAAAGAAGACTTGAAAACTACTCGGGGCTTGAGCACCTCATAGCCTCGATGGGACCAAGGAAGTACTCGGAAGACACCTTCTCAAGGGGACTCAATAGGGGCCTGAAGACACCTTCCAGAAGTACTCGGAAGCCTGCAGTACTCGGCTACGAAGAGCTAGGGGGCTTGTCAGACCCGGGCAGTGGGACTGCACACATGGCGTACATATTCTCATAGTAAGGGATGGTGCATGGGCCATACCTTATCATCATTGTAACTAGTCGTATAGAACTAGGACTAGTCGGACCTAAGGAAACTACCTGACAATGTACTCGGGTAGGACTCCTCAGACCGTTCCCAACTAGGACTTTCATGTAACCCTATCCCCCTAGACTATATAAGAGCGGGCAGGGACCCCTCCAAAATAGAACGTGCATACGCATAACCTCTAAGGCAATACAAACCACACAGGACGTAGGGTATTACGCTCTCGGCGGCCCGAACCTGTCAAAACTTTGTGTTCCTTGCACCTTCGAGTTCCTGATCTCGGCAACACCCTACCTACAACCTACCACCTTGGGGGTATCCCTCTGTGGGCTTGGCGGTAAAACACCGACATCGACCAATGTATTTCGTTAGTGAAGTCCTTTCTGAGTCAAAGGTTCGTTATCGTTCGATTCAGAAACTTCTCTACGCTATACTTATCAACTCCAGAAAGCTTCACCACTACTTCGACGAGTACAAGATCTCAGTTGTCACCGATTTCCCATTGGCGGACATACTCCACAATCGGAATGCCACCGGACGTATCTCCAAGTGGGCAGTGGAACTGGGAGCTCTTAACATCGAGTTCAAGCCACGCACCGCCATCAAGTCGCAAGCTCTAGTCGATTTTTTGGCAGAGTGGCAAGAAAACCAAGTACCAACCTCAATCAACCAGCCAGAGCATTGGGTCATGTACTTTGATGGATCCCTCAAGCTCGAAGGCGGTGGCGCAGGAGTACTCTTTATCAGCCCGACTGGTGAGCAACATAAATACGTATTCCAAATACTGTTTAGGGTCTCAAACAACGAAGCCGAGTACGAGGCACTACTGCACGGGCTACGCCTGGCTGTCTCCCTTGGCATTAAGCGACTACTCGTCTTTGGAAACTCCTTACTGGTGGTCCAACAATGCAACAAGGAGTGAGATACCAAAAAGGAGATCATGGAGGCCTACATTGCACTAATCCGCACACTCGAGAAAAAGTTCTCAGGGCTTGAGATTCGTCATGTGTTTCGCGACAACAATGTTGGGGCAGACATACTCTCAAAGCTAGGCTCTGAATGAGCTAAAGTTCTAGCTGGTCTTCGTTCATGAACTCCACCATCCCTCTATCCCAAGAATAGAGCCAGGCACCATCGACCAATGCCCCACGAAGCCAAGTCGAGAGGTCCTAATGATTGACGTGGATTGGCATTCCCAGTTCATCAACATGATCAAGGAAAAGAAGCTACCCCCCAACGTCGACTAGTCAGGCGAAGCAAGGGTTATTCTAGTGGGGGATAAGCTCTACAAGCGTGGATCAGCATCAGGGATTCTCATGAAGTGCATGACTACCGCAGAAGGGCGAGAAATCATGGAAGAAATACATGAGGGCGCGTGTGCCAATCATGCAGCCTCCCGTACACTAGTCGGGAAAGCTTTCAAGTCCGGGTTCTATTGGCCTACGGCTTTGGCAGATGCCGAAGACATCATTCGCCGATGCACGAACTGCCAATTCTTCGGCAAACAGGCTCATGTCCCTGCTCACAATTGATCACCATACCACCTTCTTAGTCGTTTGCTTGCTGGGGTCTCGACATGATCGGCCCATTGACAACAGCGCCAGGAAGTGTCACTCATGTGTTGGTGGCAATCGACAAGTTCACAAAGTGGATCGAGTACAAGCCAATCACAACTCTCACGACGGGTAGAGTTGTCACCTTCATTTGTGACATCCTCCACCGCTTTGGCTTTCCTCATACAATCATCACTGATCTTGGCTCCAATTTCACATCACATGAGTTCTGGGAGTTTTGCGAACGAAGCGGCATCGAGGTCAAGTACGTGTCGGTCGCTCACCCGAGGGCCAATGGCCAGGAGGAGCGCGCCATCTGCTTGATACTCGATGGACTCAAGAAAAGACTCTACGATGAGAATAGCAAAAAGGGAGGCAAGTGGATTCACGAGTTACCCACAGTCATCTGGGGCTTCGTACTCAACCGAGTAAAGCCATAGGACAGTCACCTTTCTTTCTCGTCTATGGGTCAAAAGCAATCCTTCCAGCCGATTTTATGTGGGAATCACCCAGACTGGAGATGTATGAGGAAGGAGAAGCTGAAACTCGATTGTGCTGAAGAAGTTAGATGCAATGCTTTGCTTCGATTAGCTCGGTATCTACAAGGCGTCCGTCGGTACCACGACCACAACGTCCAGGCAAGATCCTTCAACATTGGAGATTTGGTCCTACGCCGCATCCAAGACGAGACTGGGGTCTATAACCTCAACTCTAGATGGGAAGGACCCTTTATCGTCACAAAGGTCACAAGGCCAGAGTCGTATCGACTACAGTACTCTGATGGCCAGGAAGTTCCAAATTCTTGGAACATCGAGCACCTACGCCGTTTCTATGCCTAAGAAACTTGTACCAAACCTATCAGCTGCACCACAACACAATATAATAATACATGGTTGTTCTGGTTTCCCAAACAACTACTGTGTCATTATTTTTCCCTTAGCAACATTGAGTAAACCCGAGGGCTGTCGCCACGAGTTATGTCAATACGCTACCTTACTCTAATATGCGGAAAACACTCGGGGGCTGCGCCACGAGTACCTTTCCGTCACGATTAAGCAACAGCCTCTTAGGCTACTCCTTTGAGCATGTTAAGTGTTCGTTCTGACTACCTCCCTTTACAGCTTAGTCAAGCTACGGGGCAAGGTATTTCAAGGTAAAGTCGAAGAGGTCCCCACACCTACTAACAGAAGTTCTATGAACACAACTCTGTACAAAAGTACAATCTAGTACACGGTTGACCAACTGAAGAGTTGCCTTCAGGGTAACTTTACACTAGAACTAACATACTCAAAAGCTTACACGATTACGTTTCAATGGGCCACTCCATGAGTCGAGCATAGCAAACATCAATCAAACAAGAACCAATATGTTACATAAATAGACTGTTGTTTTTTCACAAAACATACACAGTTCTAGAAAAGGTCAGAAGAGCGAAGGTCATCTACAATCTGATGAGCAACATCTTGTACCTCGCCACGGTACTCGCTGAACTGCTCTTCAGCGCACTCTCCGGAGACGCCTTCTGCAAATGGGCGAACATCTTTGCCTGGGAAGTACGACTTCACAACAGCCAAAGCATGAGTAAGGACGACCTTCGCGGTGCCGGATGCGTACCCTGCGATGCTCGTCGGAGCATCAACAGGCGTTGCACCAGAGAATGGCCATCCAGCGTTGGGTCGACAAACTCACACAGCTGGTGAGCGGCTGTCGCGAGTTGATTCATCTCCTTCTCTTTGCACTCCTTGTCCCGGGCCATGGACTGGATCATCTGCATGATCTCCACGAGCTGCTTGTCAGCATCCTTCAGCTGGCGAGTCACAGTCTTGTGCTCCTCGTCCAGATCCGAGTACTTGAGTTGGAGCCCTTCTAGAGCCTTCTTCAGCTGCTCCTTTTCCTCTTTAAGTTCGTATATGTCACACTTTCAGTCAGTTAAGGCTCTTTCAATTCGAGCGTACTCTAGGCAAAAGTACATGTACGCAACTCAGACGAAAAGCAGATAGACAACACTACTCGGGCGTGAGGAACAGACTACTTACTCTCTTTCTGGGCAGTCATGTCCTTGACATTCTTGATCGCCAGATCGTGCTTCCACTGCTGATCAATCATCGCGTCCCGATGAGAGGTCTTTAGGGCCGCGAGCGCCTCCTAGAGCCTGGCGTTCTTACCCTTCTCGGCCTCCAGACCATCCTCTGCCTCATGGGTACGCGGCAGCACGTCTCCGATCTGGCTCAACAGGGCCGATTTCTCCCTTGAGCGGCCAATGAGGCTCTACACAAAGGCATTCCACAAGTCAGTAACTTTCTACAACAGGATATCAATCCTAGAGGAAGTACTCGACTACATACCTTAGTGTAATCAGTGAAGCGGCAGCCCAGCTCAAGCATGAGCGAGACTGTCTCCAGCTCCAATGACAGGTCCTTGAAGAGCTCAGCTTTCGGGTGAGGGACCTCTCCCTCCTGATGCTCCGGTACCCGGGAGTCCTCCGGGACTTCGTGTTCTTCCTGCGCCCGTGAAGTCCCAGGGGCATCCTGCTGGCCCGGGGTACTCGCGACCCCCTGTTGGTCGGTCCGAGTACCTTCATCAGCAGTTGGCTCGGGAGTAGTCTCGGGGGCTTCGGCTTCACCTCCGGACTTGCTAGAGGCTCGAGATCTTTTCCTTCGTTGACCGCCAGCACATCCTCGACGATTGGAGGCTCGGCGGTACGCAAGGGCACACGCTCTTTTGGCAATGAGTCTTCACTCGTGCCAACTTGGGCGGTGCTGGAGGTCGTCGGCTTAGGAGTCTCCGACTTCCTGTACAACCGTGTTAGTACTCAACATTAACACAAAATCTATAGCACGATACTTCTGGTTACCAACCCTGCAGGCTTCCTGAGGGGGAGTACCGTAGGTACGACCAGCCCTCGCGGCACGGTCTTGTTCCCGGTGCGGGTAGAGGTCGGCGGGCTAGTCGCGGGCGGTGATCGCCCCACTGCCGGACTCCTCTCCCTGGTATCATCAACTACCCCTTGCCTCGGGGGCTCGGGGTTCTCCTCAGTCCCACTACTGGAGTAAAATAACTAAGTATCCGTGCATATATGGCAAGATCAAGCAGCTAAAGAGTACAGACTACTTACATCGCCTAGCGACTGGTCGCTGTGCTGACGGCTGCGGTGGCTCTCCGTTTCCGCGTCACCACTCGCTGTGGGAGCGGTGGATCGGATCCTGGGCTGGTTCCTCGAAAACCGGCTCAGGCGGGTCAGACCTGAACCGTCCCATGTGGGCCTACCGTCAAAAGCAAGTGATCAATGACCAGAAAGTCAACACGACTGCATCAAAAGGTACTCGGGTCAATATTTACCGGTTCTGGAGAGTTGTCCGCGCTGAACAGCCTTGGGATGTAGGGTTCCGAATTTACCCCTATAAACAGGCGGGTAACCCGGTGCTTGATCTCCTCAACGGATGGCACATCCCTGGCCATCCGTGATGGGTCCTGAAGGCCTTGGTTCTCGAAACCAAGGTGGACGCATTGTTGGAGGGGCTGGATGCACCGCTCGATAAACGAGTATGCCACAGACTCCCCAGTGATGCCCTTGTCCTTCAGGGCCTTGATCTGCTTCATCAACAAGGGGATGTCGCGGCGTTCTTCCTCCGTTAGCTTCTTCAGCTAGCATTCCTGGCGCTGGGGTGGGGAGTTGTCCCGTCCGGGGAGGCTGGGCTGGTGGTTCCTGATGTAGAACCACTAAGCGTGCCACCCGGACAGGCTACTCGGGGTCGTGTACTCGAGGTACAACGCCTTGTTGCGCAGCTGTACCCCGGCACCCCTGACTAGCGTGAGATTGTTCTCTTTCGGTTGGGGTTTCAAGCGAAAGAGATGGCGGAACAAATTAAAATGCGGACGAATTCCAAGGAATGCCTCGCAAAGATGCACAAAAATAGAAATGTGCAAGATAGAGTTTGGGGAAAGATGACAATGCTTGATTTTATAAAAATCAAGCAAACCACGAAAAAATCAGAAGACGGCAGAGCGAGGCCGCGATCTGCAGAATGGGCGAACATCACGGTCTCACCCGTGTTCTCCCATGGCGACGAGTCGGAGCCCGCGGTTCGCCACTGCACCACCCCTTCCTCCTGCAGCACCTGCTCGGCGACGAGCCGGAGCAGGTCCCTCTCCCGGATGGTCGAGGCCCTCCACTCGCCTTCCGCCTTCGCCTTCGCCCTCCCTTTTCCTCCCGCGACCGGCGGCGGATTTCTTCGGCATGGTGGGACGAAATGTCACACGGAGCTTTGTGTGCATGCCCCGGGGAACTCACGCGGGTGTGGATGAGGACGGGGAGCAAGGATTCTAGCTACTCTTAGCTTGGGATCTGGGTGGCAGAGTGGTTGATTTTGGCGCGGCAGCGGTGGCTAGGGTTCTTGGTAGTAGATCTATTTTTACTGCAATGAAAACAGAGGCGGGTAAAAACCCTAGGGGTAACGCGGGGTTATTTATAACCAGCGGCTCCCCATTTTTCCGTTGGAAGTCGAAGAGACTTTTTCGGGATAATGATTCGATTTCGAGCGGTTTTTACGGGTTCTGTGCAATGGATAATGGAAACTAGCCGTTTCTCAGGGATGGGCTCCCGAAAATTCGGACCTTTCAACTTCCAGAGCAAATTAACCCTAAAAATCATCAAATTGAGTTCAAAAACATACATTTCATGCCACGACTCTTTAGATCCTTTTTTCCAAATAGTGGAATTTGAATTAAAGGTTCGGGGGCTGTGGGATACGTGTCATCAACGACTTGTTTTTCAAAAATTCTTGGAAGATACAGATGGAAGATTCAAGACTAATCTGACCCTCAGCCTGATTCTTCGATTCAACCTAAGGCTCGGAGGCTACTCCATATGGAGTGCAAGTTCATCGCACCCCATATAAAAGAAGACTTGAAAATACTCGGGGCTTGAGTACCACACAACCTCGATGCAGCCAAGGAAGTACTCGGAAGATACCTTCTCAAAAGGACTTAGCAGTGACCTGAAGACACCTTCCAGAAGTACTCGGGAGCCTGCAGTACTCGGCTACGAAGAGCTCGGGGGCTTGTCAGACCTAGGGCAGCGGGACTGCACACTTGGCGTACATATTCTTGTAGTAGGGGATGGCGCATGGGACATATCTTATTCTCGTTGTAACTAGTCGTATAGAATTAGAACTAGTCAGACGTAAGGAAACTACCCGACAACGTACTTGGATAGGACTCCTTAGACCGTCCCCGACTAGAACTTCCATGTAACTCTGTCTCCCCAGACTACATAAGGGCGGGCAGGGATCCCTCCAAAGCACATCGTGCATACGCATATATATATTGATATGCATAGACATACATCACACAACATGGCATCAAGAAGTTGCATAGTGAAACATCTTAATATTTAAAATGCATGCATTGAAATATTCGATATAGCCAACACATATTACATTGTGATTGTTCCATCCAAGGTGCAAATGTTCATTGCATGACTACATTACATAATCTAACAACCGATATTATTCTTAGTTATGAGGTACTTAACATAGCGAACATCACCAATCTTGTACCCCAAGCTTTCGTCGATAAAATTTAAAGCACAGATAAGTACGCTTTCGTCCTTTGCTTCACAGATACGAGGAAGTGCTTTGCCGTAGATGGTGAACATTGGTTCCGCATCGTAAGCCGAGGATGATCGAATTGCATAGAACTCTGGTACGGGGTGTCCCACATCATACCAATGGTAACCCAACGCATCCATGATAAAATATAAAATAATCCTCAAACTCATCACCGTGAACATGTTACCAAACAAATCCTGCAACGGAGATAGAAGGCAAATATTATGAACTGCTTCGCACAAGCAAATAAAGTAGAAATGTATATACTTTTTCTTAAATTAACAAGCCCTCACATACCATGTCATTTTGATTTTCTTGTGCAAGTCTCTCACAGAAACTAACAATATCATGTTCATTTTGTTGAAGCGCTCTAATTTTGAACCATGACAAGTCTAGAATTAGATAACCATGCCTCTCAAGTTCTAAAAGGCAAGCTTCTATGGCGCTCCTTTCATAAGTCATCTGAACAGGTGATCCTTTACCACTAGAAACTATTGGAATCATGGTACCAGGATCTCCTCTTGCTGGTATCTCGAAAGAGATTGTTCGCTTCTGGAACTGTCGGCATCCCATGGTTTCCACTTGAGGAGGTGTACCACGCCTTGGCAGTTTACTACCTCGGCAATCCAGATAAACACATCGATCCGCTGCATTAGAGGTGATGTAACATTAATAAGGATCAAACAATCTCAAACAAGGCAAAAGGATGGATCTTACTATTGCTGGAGATGGCGAGTTTGCTTGAGGACATCGGTTCGATCTAGTCATGTTGACTCTGCTGCTGAAAGTGATACCAGGATGGCGAGCTTCAGGCAAAGGGTAATCCTGATGCCCCGTACCACGACCGACACTAGCCGACCCAATCTACCACGACTTGCCATATACCTATTCAAATGAAGTCACATTCACATTGCAACAAAAGAATTAACCATCATGCAAATTGAAAGTACATGTACAAGAAATTTCACTATTCATATGTCATATTTACTACACTATTTCAAGTTCATAATTTCAAATTCAGAGTTGAATTAAAATGATTGAAACATGAAAGTTAATAGACAGACCTCGTACATTCTTATAAAAAGGACTCTGCAATGTCTACATTATCACTCTCTCTGTGTCTCTCTATGTACGTGTCTATATATTTCTCCACCCCCTCCACCCTTCCCTCCGCCGCCGCCCTTGGGCACACTCCTGCCCTGTGCCGCCGCCACCTCCCTCCACCCCCTCCACCATTCCCTCCGCCGCTGCCCTTGGTCTCTCCAGCCCTGTGCCACCACCGCCTCCTCTCCACCCCCCCCCCCCCCCCCCCCCCTCCACCTTTCCCTCCGATGCTGCCTCTGGGCTCTCCAGCCTGCCCGCCGCCACCTTCCCTCCAACGTCGGGCGCTACCTCCCCTTCGGTGCCAGGCTCCAACCCAACATCAACACCAAGATGCCTCCTACTCCGAAGCAGGGACCATGGAAAGCACAAAATCCAGGTAAATTCATAGGCCCTCCTCCATTTCCTTGGCCATGAAAGCGCCGATGCAGTAGTGAGTTGAAGTTAGGGTTTGGTTTACATCATGGAACTGTCCTGTGACGTGTGCTGCTGTTTGGTTTAGACCGTGCTGTAGATGACTAGATGTTGGGGAAATATCAGCTATGTTTGCTGGATCCTTTTGTTATTCTATTCGTCTTAGATTTGATTTGCAGATTTCAAGAGCTGGACACTCCATTCGTGTGCTTTTCCTCTGAAAGTTGTGCTATATTCTGTTAGATTTATTTCCCATGTTAGAATAAGACAAACTTGCCCACCAAATGAAATTTGTTTCATGCATAAATCTGTCACCTGACCATCAAATACGTTATTTCAATTTGACATTGGTCTCAGATTTGTCTTTAGTCCTCTTGCTATAATGTGACACTGCCTTTTTTTGCCATTATGAACTGTGAGATCTGAAACCTGAGTCAGCAGCTAAATCTGAAACCTGAATGCTTTAAAGCTGAGATCCTATATACCTGTGAACGAGAACTTGAAAAATACAGCCCAAGGAAACAATATACCTGTCCCTATGTGCATGTTATACTACCAGTTCTTGATCATTGGTCTGCATCTTAGAGAGAAGCATGCTATTGTTATGACAGTAATCTCTGTCTTTGTGTTCAGTATCTGTTAATGTCCAATCCTTTGCTTATTTCTGTTTTGATTCAGTTTGTTTCAGTTAGCAGTCAGTGGTAGTTAGCTGAACGAGTCAAGGTCCTAATCTTTAGGAACTGGAGTCAGGAGAGTCACTTGTTCTCCTCAGGACGTGTCCTGTGTCCTGTGTCCTGAGTTTTAGGGGCTATCACGGCCATTAGCACCATCCACTAAGGCCTGTTTTCTCTTCTATAAATAAGAGAACAAGATAAACCCAAAGGCTGCCTTTGCAGCACAAAATCCCCTTCGTGTATTCTGAGTTTGAGTGAGTTGAGAGCTTACACATTGTCCATATTATTTTTTATTGGCTAGCAGAGAATATGTTATTCCTTCAATAGTTAGGATATCATGACTAGGTAGGATTAGGTAATGCTACTGTACAAATCATGACTAGCTGTCCACATATGTTCCTGCTATCTATTTTTTCTATTTCCACTTTGGAAATGTTTCCTGTTCTTACTAAAGTGTGCCTTATGGGAAAGATGTTTGAGCAGCATATTGAATCGTGGGAAAGTATGATACCCTCAGAGAGTAGGCTCCCGGTGCTTCATTGCGCATGCTAATGCCCTGGTAGGATATAGAAACATTTTGTGTGTGTTTGTGTGTGTGTGTGTTGAGCCATTTTTCAGATTTCAAGCTATCAGTTAGATTGTTTGCATGTTATTTTAGAAAGAAGATAAATATAAAGATGGATCTCCTTCTGCCATTGATCTTTTAAAAGAAACACATTGCAGCAACAAGACCGGCCTCAGTGAGCCCATACACGAAGCTACTGTAAGTACTTGTTCTGTTTTTGTCTTTGCTATGGTTGATAAGCTTTATAAAATGTAAATAGTCTAGTCTAAAATTAAAGCTATTTTGTTGTTTCATGGAATAATTGAATATCTCAGCAATGAACCTTGTGTGCAGCTGTAATGTGCTTGTGCATTCTCTCTTCCTGGCTACCTATGAGTACTGTAATAGTGTTCTACTGATTGTGACCCATAAACTGTACAATCAGAATTATAGTAACTGTACAACTTATTCCTGCAGTTGTATTACATATTTTTGCCTACTTTTTATCCTTATAACTGGTTGTGATGCCCAATTTTAGCTTTGCAGCAACCTGATCAAATAATAATTATTTGCTCTAGTTTGGCTATTTCTTGGTTGGTGAACTGATTGATATTTAGAGAAAGGAAATTTTTGCAAAGTAATATGCCTAGTATGTGATGATGGCTCATAGCCTGCTCTTAATGTTCTTATTGTTCTAGCAAATTGATGATCTAGATACTAATGCAAACTATTTGTGTTGGATCATTTCAGGCTCAAAATGGTAGCAATAGTGGCTGAACCTCCGGAAGAAGGTCAAGCACCAAAGACTCCTACTGACGCTGTCGCCTAAGTTTTGCCATCGACAAAGTTTTTGGATAAGTAATGTTGGGCTGTAATAAATATTCTTTGAAGTGACATGTATTTTGAACGAATATGTTGTTTTGAAGTGATGATGAATCTGTTGCTAAAATGTTGAGGGATGAAATGATGATGAATATGCTATTATGGGCTAAAATGTTGATGAATATACTGTTGTGGGCTGAAATAGCTGGGATGTATAAATAGTTGAGGCCCACTTAGAAATTTGACTTAGGCTCATTTGAAAATTGAGCATGCAGTGGGCTTTGAAAAAAATATTGGGCTTTGTTAACAATTTTATGACGTTTTAAATCCTACGTGGCATGTATACAGTCATCCAAGGATACGGTTTTTTGATGTTTCTTGGTATTGATTATGATGAAAATCAGCGTCATAAATTAGTGACGATAGAATAATCGTTACAAGATTTATGACGAAAAAATATATTTTCGTCACATTATTACAGGGTATAGGCGACGAATGGATTTTCATCACGCAAGTGTCATATATTATGAAACATAACGAAAATATCACTTTCAGTGACATAAATGGAATGTCATAGAAGCCCACATGTGTTGTAGTGTTTGTCTCTCGCGAAAGAGAGAGAGAAAGAATGAGGACATTGCAAAGTCCTTCCTATAATCGAATCGAGGACTACTATTATACTCATATTCATCATATATTCACTTAAAATTTCATTCACTACTCCTCATATATTCCTTACACTCATTTAGCAAATAAATTGAAATTGGATATAACAAAATGAAAAAGCACTAACCATATTCACATTCTCAATAATTCATGTTCAGATGTAAAAAATCAAAAAACTCACCTTGAGGTGGTGGAGCGGCGTCGGCGTGGAGGAGAGGGGGAGGGCCGCGCGGGGAGGAAGGCCGGCGCGGGGAGGGCCGCGCGGGGAGGAGGACGGCGCGGGGAGGGCCGGCGTGGGGAGGAGGGCCGGCGCCGGGAGGGCCTGCGTGAGGAGGAGGGCCGGCGCCGGGAGGAAGGCCGGCGCGGGGAGGGCCAGCGCGAGGAGGAGGCTGGCGGCGGTGCCGCAGATCCAGCGCGATGAGGAGGAGGCAGCGGAGAGGAGGGCCGATGCGGCGCGGGGAGGCAGCGGCACGAGAGAGGAAGGCACAGCGGTGGGGAGGTGGAGGCACGCAAGAGGACGGCGCGGCGGCGGGGAGGCGGAGGCATAGGAGAGGAGGGCGTGGCGGAGGCACGGGAGAGGAGGGCGCAGCGGCGGGGAGGAGCTCAAAATTTTTGCAGTGTGGCGGCGTAGTGAATGTGAAGCGGTAAAATTGCTAAGTACAAGGAATCACCGTGTATATACCCTAAAAATATCTGTAGGATCGGGTGAGGATGCCACCCGCGCTTAGAAATTATTTTCTTTTTTCTGAAATTTTGTTTAAGTTTTAAACTGTAGCAAAACACGTAAAAAAATCTAAAGCGTGTACATTAAGGATATTTTAACCTATAGAATTTTTAAAAATTATGAAAACCATATTTCAATGCATGTTTATGTTCAAAGTGTGGCAACCACAATGTATTGCTCACCCACAATAGTATCTCATACTTTGAGGTTTCAACACCCTTGTGTACTAAATGTATTGAATTATACTTTTTCATATTTTTATCTTATTCTATGGGTGATAAAAAAGCTTAGGGTACCAATTTCTTATTCAGGTTAAATTTGAAATCAGTTAATAGGGGCGGGTAAGATATCACCCGCCCCTACAAATTTGTAGGGGCGGCTAGGAGCCTCATCCGCCCCTATAAATGTATTTCTAGGGACAGGTGAGGCAACCACCCACCCTCAAGAAAATATTTTCTATTTTTCTGGAATTTTGTTTAAGTTGTAAACTGTAGCAAGACACATCATAAAAATCTGAAACTTGTACACTAAGGTTATTTTAACCTATAGAATTCTTAAAAAATATGAAAACAAATTTCAAAGCATGTTTATGTTCAAAGTGTAGCAACCACAATGTATATGCAATCTTAATTAGTTCCAAAAGAAAGCAAAACACTGTATATGCAATCCAACACTTAGATAACACTTTATATGCAATCCAACACTGAAATAACACTATACATCAATACATAGGTCTTAAGTTCTTACAACAGTGCAAGTTCAAATCCATGCATATTACACATTCATGCTACTCATCTTCCGGGCCGCTTCTGTAGATATGAAAGATAGTTGAGGTCTCCAATCGTCCAACCTAGAACTTCATCAAAATAAGCTAGAGCACGGACGAGTGCACTCTCCTCCGCTTCCCAATGATAGTCATACTCACTACTATAAATATCGAACAAAGGAGTGTTAAGCTGATTTAACCTGTTGAAGGTGAGTTTTGCTTGGAACCTCAAACTTCTCGTGAAGAATGGCTCTCCACCCATGTAAGCTAGATCCAACTTTTCCAAGACTTGATCCAGAATCGCCCGAAAGCTCACTGTCGCATAGGTACTACCATGGGGGAGATCCTAAAAGGTGAAAGTTGAAACATGTAACATAAACTAAAGTTAACAATGATAAAAAGAATATCTTATACCTACCTGATGGTGGGTGAGAACCACGAGCAGAGATTCGTGGGAAACCCTGTTTAGAGATTCGGCCAGGGGTGTAACACGCAGTGGGATTTCAGTCGTGTGACGAGGAGATTTAGACAGGTTTGGGCCGCTTGGAACCGTAACACCCTACGTCCTGTGTGGTGTGGTTCTTGTTTTGCTTGTTGCTCGAATGAGCTTGATGTGGTTGTGCGGGAGACTTGAATCTCCCCCTTACATGCTACCCCTATGCTCTATTTATAGCCCCTCCCCTGGGCCCAGGGAGGAGTTTAACCGTCTTAGTTTTACCTTCCGTGAGTGTGAACGTGACGTCAATCAGTTAGGCGCCGCCTTTGCAAGTGGAGCTGATCCGTCAAATGCAATCCTGACCCGTGGGCCATGGCTGGTCGGCCCCGGGGTCCATTCCTGAGGCGTGCCTAGGGCGTCCCGGGATCCCCTTGGCGGCGCCCGGGATGCCCATGGGACTAAGTAGGGCCTGCAGTATACCCCGGGGTGTCCCGGGGGCCTTCTCCGCATTTTCCTTGACGTGACGGGCAGCACTATCGGTGGGCCCTGCCTGCACCGTCCACCACCATGTTGATGGGACGTGACCAGGGGAGATCCCCCTCCGCTCTGGTCAGTGCGTCGTCTGATCACACGTCTGTCCCGTAATCATGTTGTTTTACGGGGAAGAGGCGCCGTCGTGGGTCTCGTCCCGCCGTAGGGCAGGCGCGGTAAAAACCAGTCTAAGGTAATTCCTTCATGACTAAGGAACTGCTTGTCAGGGAGGGTCCCCTGGGTCCCTCCCCTCAGCTCGGCGTCCTCTGGAAGCCCCCGTGCTGGGCTGGGCCTTTGCGACTGAGATGGGCCTTTCAGCCCATTAGTCCTTAACTCGTCCTGCGGGACGGGACCCCGTTCCTGTGACACTGACACTACTATATTTTGTTGATTAAGGTGACAAAGCCTCTCAGCAGTTCGAATAACATTGCTTTCTCCCGCCTCGAGTTGCTTTATAGGAAAATATGAAAAGTCTGGCACAAAGTACCCATGATACTGAAGTTGCTGTAGGCAGGCCTCCACGGCTAACCTCTCATAAGTTATCCATGTTAGTCCAACTCCACCAGTTGCGGCAATTGAAAGCATCAGGATGGCCTCTCCTGGTTCCATCAAGGTGATGTCTACATTTCGAATAGGTACAGATATGTACTTGTTTGAAATGAGGTTCACGAACAACTTCGGTTTGCACTACAGGAATAGTACCACCCATAGCTACGACAACATCTTGAGAAATCTAATATTGTTGATAAGCTGCATTGTATGTAAGTAAATTTAAAATTATTAATGTGCAGTAAAAAATATATTATAAGAAGGAATGAATCTTACAATGTTGAAAATTGTTCCACATGTTCGATCTCCCGATGGCAAGGCAATGGCGCCATAAAAGTGAAGTCCTGGACGCTGAGGCAACGCATCCTCGAACATGCCTCCACGGCCACCAAAACCCCCATGGCGGCCACCACCACGACCGACACTAGCACGATCCAATCTACCACGACCAAAGCCACGACTTGCCATATGCCTATTCAAATGAATTCACATTCACATTGCAAACAAAAAATTTCATCACATATTACACTATAATTGAATCGACTACTATTACACTCATATTCATCACATATTCAATTAAAATTTCATTCACTACTCCTCATATATTCCTTACACTCATTTAGCAAATAAATTGAAATTGGATATAACAAAATGAAAAATCAAGAACGTACTCTAAGGAAAGCACTCCGGGCGCTGCCGAGGGAGGGAGGCGCCGCCGGGGAGGCGAGGAGGGGTGCCTGCCGAGGGAGGCCATAGATCCGTGGAGAGGGGACGAGGAGGAGGAGGAGGCGCGGCGGCGGCGGCGTGGATGAGGGCTGGCGCGGCGAGGCGGAGGAGAGGGGATGCGACGGCGGCGGCGTGGAGGAAGGCCGGCGCAACGAGGTGGAGGAGAGGGGCCGCAACAGCGGCAGCGGGGAGGTGGGCCAGCGCTGCGAGGCGGAGGAGAGGGGACGCAGCGCGGTGAGGCGTGGCGGCGGCAACGGAGAGGCGGGCTGGCGCGGCGAGGTGGAGGAGAGGGGCCGAGGAGGGAGCGCTGCAGAGGAGAGAGCGGTTTTTTATTTGTTTTGCTATTTTCTTTGGAGGGGGCGGGTGAGGGTGTCAGCCGCCCCAACAAATGGTATTTTCAAAGGCGGGTCTCCCCGTCACCTGCCCCTAAATATGCATTTTCAGGAGCATGTCTATTTCTACAGTAACCCCACTCCATTTGTAAGAACGAGTTACACTTTGACCCGCCCCTGGAAAAAATAGGACGTTGCTACAAATTATTTTTTAGTAGTGTTAATAAAGTGGTATTTTTTTAACCAAAATGTAAGGTAGACAAGATCAGTTCCTGATCATGCATATCAAATTATCAACGCTCAATTAAGATCAGCCTCACGGTCTAGGTAGCCGTACATAGCGCGTCCATTGGCCCCACACGTACGGAGGAGGGACTGTCATTTACGTGGCCAAGCATGAATATCATTTCAAATATATATAGTAAAAGCTTCCAAATCACAAGAATAACCCTGTTCAGAAGTGTATTTGTGACTGAAATTAGTACTAGCAATAATCAACTACCCCTCCAGTCAAGATTCAAGAAGTGTACCGGATGAAATTAAAACAACTCGTTTTCATCAGCTTGAACGCTAAGTAAACTTAACCGAAGGTAGCCCTTGCAAAGTCTGCTTACTAATCCACGAGCCCACTGGCATCGATAGATAACGTTGACACGCATACATCGACCATGACCAGATAGTCCCCGCGTCGAGAAAAACCTCACAAAGTCAGCATTACACCCAGCAGCCAGGACGCATGAACACACTTGCCCGCCCCTAGCTTCTCTTATATATACATCAAAACCAAACGCCAAAAGCTTCACACGCATTGCATCCAACACGTACAGGTACCTTGATCTACCTCTCCAACTTGTAGCTACAAGCTACGCGTAGCAAGCTCTCGGTATTGGATTGATCTCTAACCTAAGGCCCAAAGGCCTTAGCCTTGATCCGCGCCCTGATCGGGGGCGCCCAACCCAACTCTCGTTGGTGGGCCCCTGTCGCCAGCGCCATATAAATAGAGAGGTGGGGGCCGGGGGGCACGCACACCAAAGTTCGCCGTGCCCCGACTCCCCACTGACACCTAAACCCTAACCCGATCCCGAGGGGTGGCGCTGCGGCGGCGGGAAGCTCCACTGACCGATCTACACTGCACCGGCCACCGCCGCCCTAGAGCGGATCTGCTCCGAGCTCTGCACTGCGCGACGCTGCCCTAGCGCAGACGCCACCGACTAGGATGATGGCGTCGTCTTCCTTAGAGCAAGGTAATACCCTAATCACTCTCGGTTTGATCTCGTACACATGCATACGCACGCACACGTCTGTGTTCTTGCTAGATCTAGACCCAGAGCTATAACCCGAGCCAACCCGCACCTAGCGATCCGCCTAAAGATCTAACACTCGGCTCTCGCCAGGTGACCATGGCCAAGGCGGCCACCGTGCTCCTGCTCCTCGCCATCGTGCCCTTCCCCTCCCACGCCCTGAACCAGGACTTCTGCGTCGCCGACCTGCCCCGCGGCGACACGCCGGGCGGCTACCCGTGCAAGCCCCAGAGCGCCGTCACCGCCGATGACTTCTACTACCGCGGGCTGGCCGCCACCGGCCCGGCCATCAACCCCTTCAACATCGGCCTCTCCTCGGCCTTCGTCACCCGGTTCCCCGGCGTGAACGGGCTGGGCGTCTCCGCCGCGCGCGTCGACTTCGCCCCGGGCGGCGTCATGCCGCTGCACTCGCACCCTGGCGGCACCGAGCTCCTCTTCGTCGTCGAGGGCACCATGGCCGCCGGCTTCATCACCTCGCTGAACAACAAGGTGTTCACCTAGACGCTGCACAAGGGCGACCTCATGGTGTTCCCGCAGGGCCTGCTGCACTACCAGTACAACCTCGGCAACGACACGGCGGTGGCGCTCTCCTACAGCAGCGCCAACCCCGGCCTGATGATCCTGGACTTCGCGCTCTTCGCCAACGACCTGCCGTCGGACGTCGTGAGCAAGGTCACCGTCCTGGATGAACTGGAGGTCAGGAAGCTCAAGGCGCTCTTCGGCGGCAGCGGCTGAGCCACCATTTTTGTTTCGACATCGGTCAGCAGCAGCAGGGTTTGGTGAGCTTGAATTGGTCGTGGTTGTGGGCTTGTGGCGTAAGAATAATTTGCACGCATGTGCACCTGCCATTTTCACGCAAGTGTGGTTCTTGTCAAATTGTAAACCAAGTGGTGTTAGAATGATTTTTTATCCAAAATGGTGCAATAGTATTATTAGAAGCTAGCTAACGTAGAATTGTTATCTTGTTTGCAAGAAAAAAAATGAAAATAAACAAGGGAATTGTTAGCTCAAATTTATGAGCTTGGATAGGAGCACGTTCTTTCGACTCATCTTGAATGCGACGTGGTTGGAAAAAACCAGGCATCTTGTTTGGTCGTCGCTCGTCAAGCTTTGCCATGCCACACCTTAGACGACTATGGGATGTCAAACTTTCTTAGCCCTCTGCCCCATAAGTCATAATACTGTGCTCTTTTCTTGCTAAATGTTGTCAAGGTGGCTGTCAATTTTTTGTTACACTTTTTATTTGGCTGTCACAAGGGATACTACACATACTATATTAGATCCAAATTATAAATTATTTTAATTTTTCTAAATAAATAGCTTTTGCTATGTATGTTATGTCTTAGATATATAGTTGAAAAGTTAAAATGACTAATAATTTAAAACAGAGGAGCGATAGTATTAAGATTGGAGGGCTGCCTGTTGTTTACGAAAACGGAAACTTTTCCATAGCCACAGCAGAGTCTGTCGCCACAAATCCAATTCCACCGGTGAGCGTTAGGCGAGCGATGCAACCAGACTGCGCAAGTTGTCCGGCCGTATGGCAATTTGCATACGAGTACGTGAGGGCATACATATATGTATTGAAGTCTGTCCTTATCTATTATGATTTAATTCATTAGCGCACACGCACGGTGATGGGCATAAGATTGGTTACATTCTTTTTTTTCTTTTCCCTTCTAATGTGTTCCTTTAAGTTCTGTTAAACTAAGTGTTATCTTTTTTCTTTTTCAATATTTTTACCATGTCTTATGTTGTCTCCTGAGAAGTTTTTGTTTGATACATGTTTCAGTAAAATTATGCTAAAAAGTTTCCACAGAAAGTTGGATAGTGAACTTATGTGTAAAAGTTGTGTGAGAAGTCTTCCTGATAATATTATCGTGGGAGTTGTGCTAAAAAATACCCTCTGATAAGTTTTTTGGAAAAAAGTTATACATGTAAGTCGTATAGCGTAAAAAGTTATGTTAAAAATATCTTCTGAGAAGTTGATTTGAAGAAGTTATTCGTACAAATTTTACGTGCTTTAAAGTATTCCTGAGAAGTTGTTTTAGAAAATATTTATATCTAAAACTTATGTGCATAAGCTATAAGTTTCCAAAAATAGGAAGTTGCATAGGAGGAAAATTTCCGAAAAAGAGATGTCGGAGATCATGCGCTAGCGGCCCTCCTGGCGCGTGCTCGCTGATTAGCTAGACGCGTCTGTCGCGTCCATTATATTTGTACCACATACTTCCTCCATCCCGGAATATAACTAGCTTTACTATTTTTCGGACAGATTATGGAGGTAGACGAAAAGACTCAATTGCCCTTGCAACAGATGTGCTAGCAACAATCATGCGCTAATTGATATGTGTGTGATCGCGTCACGCATAGCTCCATATCCAACGCAGCACACCTTTCTAATAGCTCCATCTATGACGCAGCAAGCCTTCCAAATATCTTCTGACCTGCCAAATATCATGCGCCTATTTGGTTCCAGATTTGGTTTGTAAGGTAGAAACAGGCAATTAACGTTAGCGCCAGAAGTTTTCTACTCAGTAAAAAAAAATTCAAGGTTTTGGGTGCGCCTCTTTTTACCGTCAGACCACATTTTGACCGCATAAATTGAGCACTCGGACAGCGGTACAGGAAGGTGAGGAGATAGGGGGAAGGGGGGAGAGGGGGATTGATATTTTGGTCAGTTTATATGTCCAAGGTTGGTTAGAAACTCCAAGAATAGTTATATTTAGAATAAATTTTAAACGTTTAAATAGCTATATTTCGGGATGGAGTGAGTAGGATCTAATCAAAGATTGACAATTCTGATTGATTTTGTGCTGTACAGACTATAGGGTAGAGAAGATAGCGTAGCAACGTTTTCTTTTCTTGTGTGATGCACACTTTATCCACATCTTGTGAGGTACACACCACGTGCAACGAGTTCACTCTTCTTCGCTATCCATATATGTGCGTGACCAAACGCTGCTTAGCTGCAGCAAATTCTCGCTTCACGTTGCACTACTGTTAATGCGTGCCAGGACGCACTCGTGCATGTATGATTAATTCACGATCACACTAACACTCCTATATAAAATCACGCACCATGAGCTACTCTCCTAGCCTTGCTCCTGGGCTTCGATCCAATCAGCTGTAGCTCGCCTGCAACCATGGCCAAGGCCCAACTGCTCCTCGTCCTCGTGCCCTTCCTCTCCCTGCTGCCCGCCCACCTCGCGCTGAACCAGGACTTCTGCGTCGCCGACCTGAACAGGATCAGCGTCACGCCGGCAGGCCTCCGTCACCGCCGACGACTTCCACTACCGCGGCCTGGCCACCGCCGCCCCGAGCGTCGCCCCCTACGGCACGGGCGTGGCCTTCGCCTTCGCCGAGCAGTTCCCCGGCCTGAACGCGCTCGGCATCTCCGCCACGCGCTTCGACGTCGCCCCGGGCGGCGTCGTCGGGCTGCACACCCACCCGCACGGCTCCGAGATCATCCTCATCCTGGAGGGGTCCCTGTCCGTCGGCGTCGTCAGCGCCAACGCCAACACCGTGTACACCAAGGCGAATGTGGGCAAGGGCGAGCTCTTCGTGATCCCGCAGGGCCTCCTGCACTTCCTGTACAACGGCGGCGACACGGCGGCGGTGGCGTTCGCCGCGTACAGCAGCGACAACGCTGGGCTGCAGTTCGTGGACTACGCGCTCTTCAAGAACGACAGCCTGCCGGCAGGCGTCGTTGAGAAGGCCACCTTCCTGGATGAAGCGGAGGTCAGGAGGCTCAAGGCGCTCTTCGGTGGGAGCGGCTAAGTCATGCATTCTGTGTTAAGAAAAGATGTCGCATCCTGCTGTACTCAAGTTATCCTGTTGACTACCATGCTTCGTTAACTTGTTTTCTAAATGTACATCTTTCTCTTAATGAAATACGTGATCAGAAATGTTCGTAAAAAATTATAATAAATATATGTAGTTAATCGCCACTGCCCGTGGAGTTGCAAATGTTACAATATATTTGCATAATGGTAAATAAATTATGATGGTCTTAAGATCTGCTAGCTATATATATATATACAGTGCTATACCACACTTCTCTCGGGCGCCCGCAGGGCTGCGGCGTAGGTCGGTGACACGCAAGGAGGCCGGCCTCCGCGCGATGCTTCTCGGGCGCAGCGGCCTGACTCTGCTCACCGGCCCCTTCTTGGACGAATCGCCTGCGCGGCCTCCTCCGGCGCGGCTTTGGTGTCCACGACGGCCAAGGTGCAGCAGGGGCTCAGCTTCCCGGTGGCGGCGGCGGCCTCCCCGACCTCCTTGGCACCGGTGGGAGGAGAGGGGCGCGGCGGCGGCTTCCAACAAGGGCCGTGGCGGGCCCCACGCCACGTCCGCACGTGAGCAGGCTCCTGGGAGTCCGCTCGATTTGGCGGATGGGAAGCCATACGCTTCTCCCAGGTCCCGCGGAACTTTTTCTGTTAAACCGGTACTGGAAGAGGCGGTAGCGTGCCTCTCCCAGTACCTGGTGCGGGCAGCCTAATAAGACCTCCCCTGTAGCCTGCCGGTGGCTCAATCCCTCCCTACCGGCTCTCTCTACCGCTTCAACTACTTTTCCCGGTTTACTCTTGATTTCTTTGAAGTATACGGGCTATTTATGCTAGTACTTGCACACCAATTTGATCACTTATTAAATTGTAGTGTCCTGAGACTTTATTAGATGAATACTCCATCCGTTTTAAAATGTAGATCGTTTTGACTTTTCTAGATTTATAAATTTTTCTATACACCTAGACATACATTATATCTAAGTACATAGCAAATGTTATGAATCTAAAAATACCAAAACGATCTATATTTTGAAACCAAGGGAATAGCTAATTAGATTTTATCAACAGGGAAGCTCTGAGGATTTACTGAAGATGATAGTTGAAGTAATTTATGAAGATAATTCATTTCGTCCTTTAGCTTTGTATCAACTGAAAAACCGCCCGCCCGAAGACCTTATCCAAGCTCCAAACCGCCACGCCGACACTTAAGTGCTTCCGTTCTTGTTCCCGTACTCAACTTTGTGTACTCATCACTCATCCACACCCAATTTCAAATTGGAGAAGGCCACAGGGGCATCCCCAAGCTGAAGATTTAGCCAAACAAAAATTAGATCTTTTGTTTTTTTATATTTTCTAATTCCACTTTTAGCAAAGAAAATATATATCTACTTAAAAACATTACAAGAATGACCTTATGCTGCCGTTACCAGAAGGATCGATATGGATTGCCACATGTAAGGTTTGATTCGTTTAATACCCATTAGACACATGGAGCCACCTTGTATTCTCGCACTTTGAATGGATGATTTTGGTCCTTTTTCAAAATTATATCTTTTATGGGATCTTATATAAAGATAAAGCTCATATAAAAAGTGTGTAGGCTTCAATTAGATCAACGACTTTGTAGTTCATCACGTTTTGATGCGAGGTCCTCTCTGTTGAAAATATTATTGGAACTGCTTTACATGGCTTGACCTTAAGGTCACTCGGACTATTATATAGTTTGGGTTAATAGAGTCCTAGTCCTAGTCCTAGTCTAATTACATAATCTAAGGAACCTACTCAGAGTATAATGTTTTAGTCCTAGTTTGTTACAACTCATACTCTAACATTCCCCTTAGTCGTAGCGGGAGCTAAGCGTACGATTGCGACTGAATTTGAAGTCTTGTGCCTCCATCTTCTTCTCCACTTCACCATTGTGGTGTTGTCCTGTTTCTCCTCTATTCCGTCGAGTGTTCAAATCCACAAATATAGATCTAATCATTTTAGCATCTAAATGACCTCAAATCAAAACGTAATAAATTAATTAAAAAAGATGTTTATCTTAAAGTCTAAATTTTTCATGTGAATTTTACCCGAAAGAGCTTAAGAAATACATAATTTTTTAAGATCAGCTACTGGCCGGCCGATAGAAATGCATCACCTATTGAATTGTCTCAGTACTTCTCGCCCTTCCAAAAAAGGGTATTATTATAACTTTCTCCGCATATCGCCACTTCATGCAGTATCTTATCTGCAGTAACTTATCTAGATCTCAATGAAAGAGCCAGGGGCGGATCCAGCGGTGGGGCGGGAGGACTCCAACCCCTCTTACCGCCGCCGGATCCATGGAGCCCCCCTAAGCCTCTTCTATAATTTTTTGTCATGGATGCACTGCGAGGAAAGGCTAAAATTGTCTAGAGGTGGAAGAAAGTTCCTCCTAACAATTATCCTGGATCCGCCACTGGAAAGAGCAGTATACTGATTTTTGCAAATTTCAAAAACGGGCATATAATATTGCTCAAAAAAGGAAAATATATATGAAGATAAAACAATTTCCGAAGCTTGGCCCAGCCGGTGCTTTCTCGTCATCACTCTACTAGTACGTTGGTTATAATTGGTGGACGTACACACGGTGCGAATTTGTGGCCGCCTTGAGCTGACCATCGCACTCAGAGAATCAGAGGTACTACCATCCTATCATGGACTACTCGTGGTAGCGCGCTGCATGCGTGTACGAACAAATGTCAATGGATACCAGGACAAGCCTAGTCGGATATGAACTGATGAACACCCCCGCTCCTCCTATATAAACACCTGAAGAATCACCCAGCCAAGCACACGCACAAAGCTATCCATTCTACTACCTAGTAGTGCCTACACTGACACAGCGGTGAGCTAGCTAGCCAGGCCGGTAACCATGGTGCCCAGGGCGGCCGCCGCGCTCGTGCCCTTGCTGATCTTCCTGCTGCTTCTGCCCTTCTCCTCCCTCGCTCTGACCCAGGACTTCTGCGTCGCCAACCTGCTCCTCCCGGACACGCCCGCCGGCTACCCGTGCAAGCCCAAGCCTCTCGTCAGCGCCGCCGACTTCCACTCCGCCGCCCTCGCCCGGCCCGGCCCTGTCATCCCGCCCTTCAACACCAGCCTGGCCTCGGCCAGCGTCAGGCAGTTCCCGGCCGTGAACGGGCTGGGCATCAGCTGCACGCGCGTCGACATCCTCCCCGGCGGGGTCGTGCCCCTCCACAGCCACCCGGAGGGCTCCGAGATCATCATCGTCATCAACGGAACCATCCTCGCCGGCGTCATCAGCGCCGAGACCAACGTCGCCTACACCAAGACGGTGCGCAAGGGTGAGCTCTTCGTGTTCCCGCAGGGCCTGCTGCACTTCCAGATCAACACCGGCGAGACGACCGCCGTGGCGTTCAACGCGTACAGCAGCGCCAACCCCGGTCTGCAGATCATCGACTACGCGCTCTTCAGCAACACCCTGCCAGCGGATGTTGTGAACAAGATCACCTTCATCAGTGAAGCGGAGGTCAGGAGGGTCAAGGCGTCCTTCGGCCTGCGTGCAGTACCGTCGTGAACAAGGTCACCTTCGTCAGCATCTTGGAGATGAGATGCTTGTTGTTGTGTGTGAGAACTGAGAAATAATGTGCATGCGTGCATGCACCCCTGTCATGTTGAAAGCAGCATGCCATCGTCACAGTTTTGTCGAGTTATTCTGTCTAATGCTTTGTTTCGGTTGAAATGGTCTATAATACTATAATGCCTGGCCGATCCTTAAACTTGTTCGGTTGCATCAGTTTAATGTGCCACCTATATCTTATTAGTTACTCCAAAATTGTATAAGTGGCACCCTAAACATGCTCGGATATCTCACTTTGATGCATATACACTCACATTAATTGCATAATTGGCACACTGAAATTGTCAGGCTATGTCACTTATTTTTCGTGCAATTTTTTGTCTCATTGTGTATTATTGATCAAGCTTCATGCAAAATACATTGTGTTCATCAAGCTAAGAACAATTTATTTACAAGCAAAAGCTGATGAAAACACCCCACATGGTTATATTCGTGGCTCAAGGTAATAACGTGCACTCGTGTGTGTACCTTTCACGTGAAAGTCTGAAGTGCATCTTGGCCGATAGATGCATTTGATAAGTTTGGATGATTAATTGCAACTGTATGTGACTAACATGTGTTTTGAATGATATATCTCTCAATGGTTATGTCCGATATAAAATTTAAAAGGAGACCCCTCAATTCTCATCGAAATACATGTCAAGTACTCAGGTATGAAGATTAAAAACCTTTCTAGTATCAAGTGTCACAAGGAGACGAAGGACATTTGATTTAGTTCAGGTTTTATAGATTTAAGTAGTTGACTGTACTATTCAGAGGGGTTCTTTAGTTAGTAGTTTGACCTAGTGAAACTTGGCCTTGAAATCTTACACACTTGCTCAAGCTCGGTACTAGAAAGTTCAAAGAAGTTAAAATAACACTTGGAAGAAGGAAAACTCGAAGAAAAACTCAACTCCAAGTTCGAGCAAAGGGAACTAAAATCTTTCATAGGGTAGGTTGAACCGACGCCTGAAGAAATGAACAGGTCGGTACATCATGTGTGCAAAGAAAAAAATACTTGGTGGCACCGGTTACACTGATGCAGTGCTCAATAGGTGTCGGTGCATCAGTCAGGTTAATACTCAATACAGTATTTAGAAGACATTGGGAACAATCCTTCAGCACCGGTTAAACCGACGCTATGCTCAGGAGTGTCGTTGCATTGATGGTACTATTCCCCAGTACCTCTTTTCAAGAGCAGGAGCCTGACTCAGAAAATCTTTTAGCACCGGTTAAACCGATGCTAGGGTTAAAGTGTGTTGGTGCATTGACAATAGTATTACTCAGTACCATGTTTTGAGTGGCAGAGCCTTGGACTGGAATCCTCTTCAGGATCGGTTGAACCAACGCTATGTCGGTGTAACCGTCACTCAATTGACGTCGGTTGCGGTACTGTGTCAGAAGTATAACGGCTACTATTCTAGCTCAAAGTGACCGGTTGAACCGACGCATAGGACCTGTTAAACCGACGCTTTATGCTTTTTCGGGGAAAGTACAATTAACGGTTGTCTTGATCTCTAGCATATATACCCATCCCCCGGGTCACTTGAGCTGCCTTTGACACCCTGAATATCTGAGGCCACTCTAGAGCAGAAGATAAAGCCTTGAAGCCATGAGAAGAAGAGTTTGAGCTTGAGAGTTGATCCAAAACCAAAGAAATCATCCTTTATTGAGTAGCAAGTGTGCTTGAGCTTATGGCCAGCTGTGTGTAGGTCAAGTGAAGACTTAGTAGCTTATTACTCTTGGTGTTTGACAGCACCTAGGCGGTCTTGGTGATCAATGGTTCCCGGTGAGCTCTTGGACTCTTGGTGATCGGAGGTTTTTAGTGAGCTCTTGGAGTTTGTGGGAGCCCCAAGAAGAAAGCTTTGTGCGCGGTTTGAAGCTAGCCGCTCCAGAGATAGAGAAGGAGCATTCTTAGTGAAGCACTTGGGTTCTTGGTGATGTAAGGGAGCGAAACCCCTTGTGGGTAATCCAACGTGGATTAGGGGGAGCGTCAACTTCTCGATACCATGGGAAAAAATCCGGTTGTCTCGTGTCCCTCTTTTACATTCATGCATTTACCTTGCTTTACTTATTGCAATCCTTGCTACCTTGCTTGTTTGTTTGAGTAGAATAGTCATATGCTAGTGTGCTCTCTTGACTAAGACATATACTTGTTAGTGTGAATCTTTGCTAGGAATCATGGACATGCTAGCGTGTTTACCTACCTAGTTTGCTTACCTTAATGTGCTCTAGTTGATAGGTTTTGATTTTTAGGTTTGGGTAACACTAGTGGTAGGTTAAGGACTCGGTAGAAATTGAAAAAATCCCAATTCAACTTCTTTCTTGGACCTCGATCCTTTCAAAATCTTTACGTTATTCTGTGATTGCCATGCATGTTTCGGTTAATTGGAAGAGCTCCATAAATAATACAATAACTCTATCGAGCCAATAAATTCATAAAGCACCGTGTTCACTCACAGTAATAACATTTTTACTAATCTTCCTATAGAGAAAATTTTCATCGATTTTCACCTAAACACAAAACCCCCTAAACAACTCGCATACTGTCTAGCTAATTATTGAACAAAGCTGCCGTTTAAACGCGCTAAGCAAATGACTTAATAGGCTAAACAGCCGATTGAACGAGAATGCTTCGGCCACCATGTAGCATGCATTTAAACGTTGTTTAGATGAACTAACGAACAGTGCTTTTATTAATCCTCGGAAAGTTTACTACTCCCTTCATCCCCAACTTAACACATTAATTAATAAGCTGAAAAGGGAAAGGGAAAATAGACCATTATTGACTATATATGATATTCTTAACCATGCATGTAATGATGACTGTACGCACTGAACAGCGCAAATGCAACTTCCATTTTCTAGGGCTCGGGGGCGAAGCTGCATGCAAGCGTTGGGGTCCGCCGACCCCGATAATTTTTTGAAAAATCAGTGGTAAATTAATGTTTCGTACCGTTCCACAATAAATCGATCCCGACATGCAATGAAGCAGATCCTGGCGCCGTTCTCGGCTGCCTTCGGCCCTGCTAGGGCTTATGATGATAAGTTTGGCCACACTCCTAGTCCTACATAGTTATAACTCATAAAAAAATCAGCAACCAGTTGAGATCTCGTAGGCTAAATTGAAGCCTGGGAGTGGGTCCCGACGTCCCGTCACTACAATAGTGGTCCAAACGTTCAGGGCACGTGCGCCTTCCGATGAAAAGAACGATGGCCAGGCTCGGCTTCGTCTTCTTGGGACGGAACGTACTCGCCTGAGTCGCCTCTGTAGTCTGTACCGTGTACCCCCAAAGTTCCAATACAAAGATGGGCGTAAATTTTGTACGATATGCACGTTGCCTTATCTTGTGCGGTACGCGACACATACATCTATACGTTCGTTTTCTTTTATAAAAAAAAGTCACTGAGAAGTGTTTGAAATCCGATATATATTCAAGAAAACAAGACACTTCGATAAATAAAAACTATCCATATAAAAAAATACAAGGAGATCCATTAAGGCCGTCTATATGACTGTATCTCTGTTTTGACCGGAGCACACTGAAATATTTTTTTCAGAGGAAGTATAGCAGATTTCTCCCTTTGGGGACGTACTCCGCCGATCCAACGGATTATATACGTGAATAGAACCGTGATGTGATTTCCCGAAGTTAGGTTTCTTTTTTTTTGTTTACCTCTCTTTTTGATAAATCGGATTGCATTTAATATATTATCCTGATAGTTTACATTCCCAATTTTATAAAGACACCCTTAAAAGGAAAAAAAATTACAATCCAGTCCTTGTAAGAACAGCCCGATCATGCTTGTCACCGGCCATCGGAGCATCCTACTGCAGCTTGAAGCCGACCTCCATCTTAACAAGACACCAAAGATTTTGATTGGCACCAAGAGTAGCACGTCGAAACTAGGGACATACCGTACCACCGCTGAACGTCCAGGTCGCCAAAAATGGCCAACGGCCATCATCTCGCTGAAGGGCACCACCTCACCGGAAGGATAGATATCCGACGCTGCAAGAATCGCCAGGACCCCTATCACACCGAGCAAAGGATCTCCCAGAGGGAAAGCAAACCACCAAGAAAGGTGGGATTGAGAAACCAACCCAAGACGAGCTGGTAGACGCACCTGTTGCAGCCATCGCGACGAAGGCCGTGAAGCCGCCAGATATGTTGTAGGAGGTCACACCCGATCTGAATCCGCCTCCTGACATCGATGGCCGCTGACGCCACTGCAAAGGTAAGCAGCCCTCCGTTCTGCAGCTTTATTAAAGACGATGCTGCTACTGAGGTAGACTCTCCTCACCATACGCTGGAGATCCGACGCCGGCAAAGACCAAAAATCCCCAGATGAACACATCGCCATGGGGAACCCTAACCCCAACCTATCAAGCTATAAACTACAGCTATAAGTAGTATATATGGACAACCGGCCACGAATCGTCACCGATTCCACTCCCTCCGACGCCGATGAGGGCACCGGAGGAAAGGAATCGGCAGGATCGGGCCGGGATCGAGAAATCGCCTTCTGTTCGTCTTGAACTACTGTAGCGAGGGGAATAACGCTCGAGAAGAAAGATGATATACTGTCGTTCCCCTCTCTTTTTTGAGATAAAGATGGAAATCCCGAGCCCAGCTTTAGATCGATCACCCGTATATGTGTGATCGGCCCAGCATAGCTGGCCAGTGCGGCCCACGGAAACGAAAAATCACAGAAATCTCGATGCGCTGGGCTGAAGTCACGCCAAGCAGCCCAGGAAATAGTGTTCGTTCTTCTTCACTGGAGATGCGATGCGACGGTCCGTCGAACGTGGTTGTATATCACTTCGCCTGAAGAAGTAGCTCTAAGTATGGTGGGCCGACAGCCCAATAAATCTGACTATTTATGCACCGAGAGAGAAAATGTGCATGCAGAAAAGACAAAATAATATTACCCACATGCTGGAACAAAAAATCCATAAATCCTATAGAAAATATCTAAATTAAATTCTGATTGCACCATTGTATTTCTTGCATCAAAATCTTCAAAACAAAACCACACTCGACTATATTTCGAGAATTTTATTTTCAATTTTTTTTTCTGGTAAAGCTCGGACGTATGGACTACAACGAACAAATGCATATCTCTTTCTGAATAAAATATTAAACCAGATGAACAAATAAAAGCACACTGTTGAACATCACGAATAAAAATTTAGTGCATGCATGTTGCTAGCTAAATAGGAGAGAGTTTATGCGCATGCATATAAAAGAAGACAAAGAAGATGACATCATCTATATTCATACAAATTCAAAACTAAAAACATATAACTATTAAACCATGCAGTCAAATTAAATTTGAATTGCACCATTATATTTTTTATTATCAATTTGAATTGCACCATTATCTTTCTATGACAAGCTATTCAGAATGAAATAATTAATTTCGGATCTTGGAATAGATAATTATTTTTAAAATTAAATATAATAAATACATAATAATGTACAGAGAGCAAAATATTACACTTCGCGAAACAGACTATGCAAACTTACAAAACTAGCACACCATAAATTGTAGGCAGAATTTTCTCGTGCGGCTCAAGAAGCAATAGAATTTTCTCATAGAACAAAGATATATACCTCTGGAAAACACTATATAAATTCAGGAAATTGAGATTTATAAACTTGGAACAAGATATAGTAACTTATGGAACAAAATAATTGTAAATACCGAACAAAATGCATTGATTCACTGAACAAATATTTATACACAAAGAACAAATTATATAACTCATAGAACAAAAAATTGTACACTTAGAACAAATATATTGTGTACATAAAATAGATATCATAAGAAAAAAGAGTAAATGGATAAAAACATGAGATAGGAAGAAAGGAAAAAATTAAAAGGGCAAGGAACACAATAAAAAAATAGAAAGAATAGAAAATACAATAAAATGAAATAAAAATCAGTATCACTGAAAAAGAAATGATAACATCAAGAATAAGCAAAAGGAGAAGGAAATAAAAGAAAAAGAAAGAAATAGAAATAAGGAAAAAGAAAAAATACAAGAAGTTATAATAATTATAAAAGTGTAAGGCGGATGTCGGTAGGAAGAATGATATCAATGTAGTAGAGATTTTAGTATCATCAAAAAATAATAGAGAAAAAAATCATAGATACAGGAAATAGTTAATAGTATCCGCACTCAATAGCACCTACAAATGATGCCACGGTGCAGTGGTAGTGCACACTTTCCCGCAAGTACTAGGTATGGGGTTGGAACCCGCACCTTGTTTTATGTTTTGTTGAATTACCTCCGCTACGAGAGAAAAAAGGTTGAGCGGGCCGAAATAACAATAGGCCGAATTTCTTCTCCGAGTCCGGGTGGTCACGTGCACAGCCCATGCTGACGGGCTGAATTCGCTGACATGCCGAATCCTCCGTGCGCGCACGCTGGGCTGAATCCACTGATGAGCTAAATTGAAGCTGAATCTCCTTCACGAGCGATATGTAGCTGCGGCGCGGTGTGGGCAGGACCTGACGATTGTCGGCGGGGAAGAGGACACGGAGATCACAGCCGGCCAACAACAGAACCCAAGTTATTCAGTGAAATTGTTACCTTGCGAATAATTATTGTTGGACCGATCGAGCAAGACGCTGACCTTTTAGCCTATCAGACGTCAGGTGACGCTACATGTAGTCCTCTTTTATCGGATCCAGCATTTCCCGCGAATGTAAGCATGTGCGCTACTATAAAATACTCGCTCGTCCACTTGCTGGGGACGTAACCCGATCCAATGAATTAACT
The DNA here is from genome assembly GCA_032594955.1 of Panicum miliaceum. Lineage (NCBI taxonomy): Eukaryota > Viridiplantae > Streptophyta > Magnoliopsida > Poales > Poaceae > Panicum > Panicum miliaceum. Next base: position 5,978,357 of record CM064064.1, read on the forward strand.
GTTTAGGTCGTCATGAACTATTTCGATTTGTTGTTCAGCGGATCCTGACCCTGAATAGCCGCTTGTATTCACCTATATATGTAACTCTATATCAGGCCTGCGAGAGCCCCTCGGCTGCCTGCCAGTCCCGTCGTGCCGCGTATCGCGTAAAATAAAAAGAAATTACCGCACAGAGAGTCGGCACGCAGCAGCCGCCAGCCGCTCGCGTCGATCCTACGCCGCTACACGCGGCAGAAGGGAGGCCCACGCGGGAGACCTGCGCGTCGTCCTTGTCCGCGGACCAAATCGTCTGCGCCTGATTCGTCGTCGTGCCTCGCCTCGCGGTCGTTCGCCTCCTCTGTCTCACAGTCACAGTGCCGACGCCGACCTGTTCCGAGAGCCGGCCCTTCGACTCAATCCCGTGGCCCTCCTCCCTGTTGGCTGTGAAGAAGGCTCGATGCGTGGCCATGGAGGAGGCAATGGATTGCGACAGAAAGAAGGCCCACGCGGGAGACCTGCGCACCGTTCTTGCCCGCGGACCAAATCGTCTCCGCCTGATTCGTCGCGCCTCGCCTCGCGGTCGTTTGTCTCCTCCGTCTCGCAGTCGCAGCGCCGTCGCCGACCTCCTCCGAGCCAGCCCTTCGACTCAATCCCGTGGCCCTCCTCCCCCGTTGGCCGTGAAGAAGGCTCCATGCCGTGGCCGTGGAGGAGGTAGGTGGACACCGGACATGCAAGGGACTCTATGAGCGCATGCAGGTATGGTCAGACTCCCTCGCTCGGATAGTCGGATGCAAGTTTGTGCCTCTTCCTTGGCCCCGTTCTCGATCCTCCCTGTGCAACCTTGGACGGCCGTGTACCTCTCCTCCCCTCTCCCCTTTCTCCTCCAGTAGCGATGACCTCGCATCCATCTTGATTGAGGTGCTTCACTGCCGGATGCAGATTCAGCGTCCCCTCGGTACCTCACCCTCCCGGTCTTCCTTGAATGTGTCATCGCCATCATCAGTTGTCGTTGGCTAAAGGTGACGAGTCCATGTTGATTGAAACTAAGCTTTTTTTTTTGTCTTCGATAAGCTGGGCAATCACTAGCCATTTAATTTTATAGTTACCTGCTGATAAATCTAGAGGTAAAACAAAATGCATCTTTAGCATTACAGGAGTTGCGATATTTCTGTTGTGCTGCTCTAATCCCAATTTGTTCCACTACATTTCATTGATCCTGTACCCTAACCTCTTTGACTTACAGATTACAATATATCTGATTATGTCTTCATTTTAAGTTGCGGTATGTTGGACGAACCCTGAGAGTGTTTGTTCTATGTTTCAAAAGAGGAAAATTTACTAATAGTCTAATACCTGCAGGGGGGATATTTAGCAATTACATACACAATGAAAAGATCTGCAACAGTTTCTTCTTTTTCTGAAATTTTAAGGTAATGTTGTGGAACAATTTTTCACTGTGTGTGGTATTTGTGGGATAGCAGGAAACAGTCTTGAATATCTAAGGCCTCTTAACTGTACATGAAAGAAAAAGGTGTATCCATCTTGCTTTGTGTCTATTTCTTTTATGAAAGCTCTAAGATGTTTTCCCTCAACCCATGTTATGTACTCCTAAGGTGTTCCAATACATGTGTAATTACCTCTGCTGATGATAGATTACCCATTTGTAATCTTAGCTAACTAAGAATTATGCGATCACTGTGTTCCACAGATATTTATTCTTAATGCACTTCATGTCTTTTGTTTTATGCTGTTACTATGTTTATTTTGATTCCCCTATTTTCCAGGTTATGGATGTAATTTTCAATGCAAAAGAATTACTCCCTGTGCCTTCTATTCTTGACAAAGGTGAATGCTCCGCTAGAGAGATTTGTTGTCAGGATATCCTTCAATATGCATGATACTCCATGCTGGCCTTTATTTCTTGATCGTTAGTAAAAGCCTATCGATTTCCAGAGATATTGATGTGTACCATTTTCCCTTTTTGTTTTTGAGAGCCTTGCACTATATTTCCAACCTTTGTAGTATGCACATGTTCTTACTTGAGTCTCCACTTTTAATGATGTCAGAATAGATGCAGATGGCCTCCTCTTTTGCTAATAAATCCTCTTTTGCATAGTACTTGAACTGGGGCTTGGCGATGCAGGTACCAAATCATTTCATCTTGATAATAATAAGTCAATTATGGCTTGGTGATGCAGATACCAAATCATTTTATTTCCTGATGATGAGAATTTAACTGCATTGTGAGCGTCAAAAAACCATTTCTGCCAACTTTTGATGTTCCAACTCGATTTGAGATTATTAGAATTGCAAAGTTACATGCCAACTAATCTGTAGGCAGATTAATATTAACATGCTGCAACACACAATGCTATGTTTGTTTATGCTGCTGCACATGCCATTGGCCCCCTAATAATATGAGCAGCTTTGCGAAGGGTACCATAATTATAGTGATAGATATTTTTTCATGTTACTGATTCTTTTATACTAATCGTGTGAGTCACAGGTCTTCCCGAGGATTCTTCTGTGTATGGACTTTTGTTACAAACATAAAGTATCATTTATTGGGCGCGAATTCCTTTTTCGTTGCAGTATTTTGGGACCACATGAGAACGAGGTCTTTGCCAACAAAGCATCCTTTGATTGTACCTGTATCTTCGCCAAGATGAGACAACACTACTGTTGTTTGTATATATATAACCGAGTGTTGTAAAGTTTAATTATATTTTTTTGTTCAAGTCAATCGAATTCTATAGCTGACTTCTATGCATGTACTGATATACAAGAGAGCATATTGTATATAACTGACTTTTATACATGTACATTTTAATTACTGAATATGTTTTAACGAATAATATCTTTAGTTGGTGAATCTAAATTTATTCAACTCCTTATTGTTCTGCTACTACAAAGAGCCCAACCAAATGCAAGCGCTCATCCTCTACAGGCGCGGCGTAGCGCGCCAATCTTCCTAGTAATTTGACCAGCCATGGCCTTCAAGTTTGCTCTAATCCCTTTTAACTACGTGGAGAAATAAAAAAGACAAATCATATTAACAGGTATATTAAGCCAAATGTCATAGTTTCAAGAGTAAATTGAATCAAAAAATAGTTTACGGAATTATCCACAACTTTGGTCGTACGTGAGGGGGTAATTTGAACTTTTTATTTTTTATATAAAGTATTCATATTTCAAAAAGATTGACTTAACGATATAATTTGGAATAAGTATAAAATTAGTGATACCAATAATCATTCAGTATAAGATGATAAAGGCTACATCATACTGCGAGTTTTTAGTTTGTATCTATGGAACTTCTGCCGTAACATGATGCCTCTGTTTATTTTAGCAGAAACAACACTGTAGCTAATTTACATTAATAACTATATGTTTTCTACCCGGAGAATTTAATGAAATCTTTGGATCTTGTTAATGGAAAATTGCAGGAATGCCTCCAGAGCTGCCATTGGAGCGAGTGGCTTCCTGTAAAACAAAAAAAAACTAAAAACACTGGTGTCAGTTTTGCAAATTCTCCGAAGTCTTTTTGACTAAAGCCTTTGATGGCGTAGTCTGAAATAATGTAGGACTGCACCTCAAACAGTTGAGCCATGCCAGCAAAGGTTTTGTCGTCTTTGCGCACTGGATAGTCCTCTCTTCTCACTATGGAATAAATTTATCTTGGTCTCTACATCGCACTATGCTTGTAAATACCCTTTTGACTCGCGCATTTTTTTTTCTAAAGAAATGAACATGTACTGCAAAAATAGTGAGCTCGATCAGAAGCAGGTGAAGTATCAAACGGGGAGGTCCGGAATTCCGGATCGACCACCATTGCTACCTTCTCTGCTTCTCACACAGCGAGGCGAGAAGCAAAAGCATGGCCATGGAGGAACCGCTCCTGAGTGGCACTGGCACGGCCGCCGGGAACAAGCACGGAGGAGGCGAGGAGGAAAGCCTGGTGTGGGCTGAGGTCAAGAGGCAGCTGCACCTTGCCGGGCCGCTCGTCCCCGGCTACCTCCTGCAGTAAGTCGTCCAGTTGATGTCGCTCATGTTCGTCGGCCACCTCGGCGAGCTCGAGCTCGCCGGCGCCTCCGTGGCCACCTCCTTCGCCACCGTCACCGGCTTCAGCTTGCTGGTACGTAAATGAGCATCACCATGCTGGAGACAGAGCACGTCTGTCACCATACTGCCGGAGAAGTTGAACGCGTCTTGCTTTGCCAGGGAGGCATGGCGACGAGCCTGGAGACGTTGTGCGGGCAGGCCTTCGGCGCGAAGCAGCACCACCTGCTGGGCGTGTACAAGCAGCGCGCCATGCTGGTGCTCGTCCTGGTGAGCGTCCCGGTGGCGGCGACGTGGGCCTACACGGGCGAGATCCTGGCGTGGTTCGGCCAGGACCCGGAGATCGCGGCGGCGGCGGCGGGGTACATCCGGGGCCTGATCCCGGCGCTGCTCGTGAACGGGCCGCTCAACTGCCACATGCGGTTCCTGCAGGCTCAGAACGCCGTGGTGCCCGTGATGCTGGGCTCCGGCGCGGCGCTGGCCCACCTGCCCGTCTGCTGGCTGCTGGTGCGCGCGCTGGGCCTGGGCATCGCCGTCTCGCGCGGCCAACCTGTGCTTCCTGGCGCTCTACGTCAGGCTCTCGCCGCGATGCCGGAGCACCTGGACGGGCTTCTCCTGCGAGGCGTTCCGCGGCATCCCCGCCTTCTTCAGGCTCGCCGTGCCGTCCGCCATGATGGTCTGGTGAGCGATGTTGATTCTGCTGATGAACTTAATTAGCAAATTAAAACAGGATTCTTAGCTTAAACATGATATCAATCTCGTAATGCGGAATTTGGTGGTTACATCTTATACTAGCGTTAGCAGTAGTAGCCATTGGAGGTCCCTGTGTTGATGACGTCTGAGCCGTAGAAGAAGTAGGCGTACTATCGGTGTAGATGTTCGAGCAGGGTAGCGACGACCTTCCGGACGCCAACGGCACTGCCCGCGAGTGCTTGGTCTTCCAAACCCCTCCAGCGCTTTCAGCGATCAGACTTATGCGGCTAGGGTTTACAAAACATGGAAAACATTTTTCTGGTGTGTTTAGAATAGCAGCCACGACCTTATATTTATAGCGCTGTGGGGCTGGGGTTCAATAGGTTTTTATCATTAGGTTTTCCTTTAATCACGTTTAGGTGGTTAAACGCGATTAACTATGAAGATTACAAATAAAATATTTCCAACATTCTCCCGCTTGATCGAACAGTTAATGGTTAATGTTCGCATCATACTAATGTTCACCCTCAGTATCAAAGTAAGTACCGGACCAATGCGTCGTCAGTAGCTTGATGCACTACTGGGACCCCATTACCCACGGTCTCAATGAAACACCTCAGTAGAACGCTTATTCATTAGTTGGGAGTTAGTAACGCCCCTAAACCAGGACCTAAAGACTATCCACCAAACCCATATTTGTAACGTGCTCCTTAAACAAATTCGGTGGTAAGCCTTTACTGAGTGGATCCGCTAACATAGCGATAGTTCTTATATGTTCAATCATCTTATTGGTTCAATCCTGGCATCTTTCTTTAACAACACGATACTTGAGGTCAATGTGTTTGGAAGCACCACTCGACTTGTTGGTACTCGAAAAGAACACTGCTGATTGATTATCGCAGTATAACGTTATTGGTTCCATAATGCTGTCAATTACTTTAATGCCCGGAATAAAATTCTTAAGCCATACAGCCTGTCCAGTTGCTTCATAGCATGCCACAAACTCTGCCTGCATCGTCGACGCTGTAACTAAATTTTGTTTGGAGCTTTTCCATGATATTGCTCCTCCAGCTAATGTTTAGATATATTCTGATGTAGATTTCCTACTATCCACACAACCAGCAAAGTCAGCATCAGTATAACCCACAACTTCAAGGTTATCTAACCTTCTATATGTGAGCATGAAGTCTTTGGTGCCTTTGCAGTAACGTAATGCCTTCTTGACACCTACCCAGTGGACCTTTTCGGGATTTTTCTGATATCTTCCTAACATTCCGGTAGCAAATGCCAAGTATGGACGCGTACAGACATGTGCATACATCAGGCTTCCGACTGTTGAAGCATAAAGTATATCCTTCATTTCATCTGATTCCAGTTGGTTCTTAGGACTTTGGGCTTCACTAAACTTATCGCCCTTCAAATGGAACAAGGTGTGGCCTTACTCTTATCCATGTTAAATCTCTTAAGCATTTTCTCAATATATGCCCTTTGAGACAATCCGAGCACTCCTTTGGTCCTGTCTCGGTGTATCTCAATGCCCAGAACATAAGAGGCCTCACCAAGATCCTTCATATCAAAATTGGACGAAAGAAAACCCTTTGTCTCATGCAAAGATCCTTCATATCAAAATTGGACGAAAGAAAACCCTTTGTCTCATGCAGCATTCGCTTATCGCTGCTCGCTAATAGGATATCATCCACATAAAGCACTAGAATTATAAATTTACCACCCTTTATTTTAGTGTAGATACAGTTATCCACATCATTATCCTTGAAACCGAATTTCTTAATTACTTGATCGAATTTAAGGTTCCATTGTCTCGACTCTTGCTTAAGTCTGTAGATAGACTTCTTTAATCTGCATCCTATTTGTTTCTTGCCCTAAACAATAAAACTTTCCGGCTGTGCCATGAAGATAGTCTCATCCAAGTCACCATTAAGGAACGCAGTTTTAACATCCATCTGATGCAGCTTTAAGTCATAATGAGCCACTAGCATCGTGACCATTCTAAAAGAATCTTTCTTAGACACAGGGGAGAAAGTTTCATTATAATCAACCCCTTTCTTTTGTGTAAACCCTTTGGCTACAAGCCTTGCTTTGAATCGAGCGACGTTCCCTTTGGAGTCACGTTTAGTCTTGTAGACCCACTTACAGCCTACTGGTTTAACCCCATCAGGAATATCTACTAAATCTCATACATCATTTGAACTCATAGACGTAAGCTCTTCTTACATAGCCTCAACCCATTTAGCAGAATTTTTACATGATACTGCTTCTTTAAACGAGTTCGGATCATCAACCTTCCCAATATCATACATGTACTCACTTAAATATGTCTCAAAACCTGGAAATAAAGCTGGTTTCCTAGCCCGCTGTGATCTTCGTAACTTTACATCAGGCTGAGGTACTTCAACTAGGTTTTCAGCTTCAACATTAGGCGCAACTTCAACATTAGGCGCAATTTCAACATTAGGCGCCACCTGCTCAACTTGTGGTTCGCTCGCAGGCTCAGGAGCTACTTCAACAGGAGCAACAGCGCTAGTACTCTGAACAGGAGGCGTAATCTGAACTGAAGATGTACTCTAAACAGAGGGTATGAACATCGACACTAACTGAGGTGTTACTGCCTCCTAAATCACTGGGATGGGAAGCTCAGCCCAAATTTCTTCAAGATTTATTTCCCTCCTTGGAAAACTCCCACCCATTCCTGCATCCTCTAGGAACACAGTCTATCTGGTCTCAATAAACTTAGTGAAGTGATCAGGACAGTAGAAACATTATCCTTAGACTTACCTGGGTATCCGATGAAATGGCAGCTTACTGTCTTAAAATCTAATTTATTTTGCTGTGGGTTAAATAACTTAGCTTCAGCAGGACAGCCCCACACATGTAAATAATTAAGCGTCGGTTTCTTCCCAAATCATAATTCATAAGGAGTCTTTGGAACAGATTTGGTAGGGACCCGATTAAGTATATGCATAGCTGTCTTTAACGCTTCCATCCACAGTTTCACAAGCAAGGTAGAATAACTAAGCATACTATGTATCATGTCCATAAGTGCACGGTTACGACGCTCAGCCACTCCATTTTGTTGCGGTTCACCCGGCATGCTATACCATTTTCTTCAAAATACTTAGCGAATGGTCCAGTTATCTGGCCAAATAGAGCATGTCTCCCATAATATTCACCACCTCAGTCTGATCTCACAATTTTAATCGTGACATTATGCTGATTTTCCACTTCAGCCTTGAATATTTTGAATTTATCTAATGGTTCGGACCGATCACGAATGGGGTAAATATAACCATAATGAGAGAAGTCATCAGTGAAAGTAATGAACGAGTCAAAACCATCTACAGACTTTATGGGGAACGGGCCACATATATCAGTATGAATTATTTCTAACAAGCCCGAACTCTGAATAGCTCCTTTCTTAATAGTCTTAGCGAATTTCCCCTTAATACAGTCAACACATTGTTGATCTAAGTCCAAAAGATCTAATGAATGGAGTATCTCTTCTCTAATGAGACGCTCAATTCTCCCCCTCGAAATATGGCCCAAACGATAGTGCCATAATTTCGAAGAAGTCTCATCATCACGCTTACGCTTTTCACACATATTCATCACAGAAAAAACATCATCAAGAGAGAGCAAATAAAGATCGCCTTGCAAATGACCAAGGCCCACACGAATATTATGAAACTTAATGTTGCACTTTGAGTTGCCAAACTCACAAATATGTCCTGACTTATCTAATCTCGAAATAGAAATAAGATTTTTAAACTAGGAACATAAAGGACATCATCTAAATGAAGTTGGAAGCCGCTTGGTAACACCAAGTCGAAGCTCCCAATGCCTTCAACCTTCACTTCATTGCCATCAGCCACTCTTAGGCTTCGCTCCCCCTCTCTTATAGTTCGGATCGAACTGAATACTTGTAATGAATTGGAAATATGCACAGCGGCACCTGAGTCAATCCACCAAGTATCAGGAGAAAAATTCACTAAGAAAGATTCATCAATAAAAGGTACAGAATCAATAATTATACCTTTGTTCTTCAGTCACTCCTTAAATCCTGCACAGTCCATCTGCACATGCTTAGGTAACTTGCAGAACTTGCACAGCTTCTCATCGGAAGTCTTCCTTTGCGGCATGGACTTGTTCACTTTTGGCCCTTAATCTTCTTCTTCTTCTTCTTATGCTGCTTCCAGCTGCCTAATTCAACCTGATGCTTAGAAGCATTGCTCACACTAATGCGCTCAAAACGTTGGCTAACCATGTTGACAGCATCCTTCATCCTCGCAGCCTTCTGCCCTTCCTCTTCCTCAACACAGTAGCTAATGAGCTCACTCATGCTCCAAGTCGCCTTCTAAGTGTTATAGCTTATCTTGAAGGGACTGTACTATGGAGGCAGTGAAGTTATAATGAAGTGCACCAGAAAACCATCAGAGATAGCCATATCCAGTGCCCTCGGCTTATTTGCCATGTCGCACATATTCATAATGTGCTCCCTGATTCCACTCTGCCCATTGTACTGTGAAGTGAGCATCTTCATGATGAGGGTGCTAGCAAAAATCTTGGACGAGCTCTTAAAGTTCTCTTCCACCTTCACAAGATAAGCCTTGGCAGTTAGCTCATTCCCATCCTGGTCCTTATCAGGAATAGCACCAAGAAAAGTGGGTGAGATCGTTTGCTTAATGATCATGTTGGCCATCCTGTCACATCTGTCCCACTTTTCAATGGAAGTACGGCCAGCATTTACTCCAGTAAGCTCTGCTGGCTTGTCTTCACCTAACGCGAGATCATACTCGCACGTAGCAGTGGCCACCTGCACCTGATTCTGCCACTTGGGTAGTTGGTGCCATTCAGGGTCTCAATGGAACTCAGGTAGTTCATCACGTTGTTCACTGAAAAATTATGAAAATAATAACTTAATTAAATTCACAATTAAGATGCTCATAAAAAGTATGAAATTAACTTTACGATGGTCTAATTAAAGTAACACATAAATTTCAATTTGTATCACCGATGGGGAAAACAAACGAAATTTATCATATAACTCATAATTAAAAGAACGATGGTCGGAATTAATTACAAGTAAACTCTAAATAAACTTCCTGATGGTTCCATTTAAATAGAGCGCATCTCAATTGCATATGGTGGATAAATATGATTTTCAGTGAATAAATGCAATTAAACATAAATAAACACTTAAAATAACTTATGGAAAAATTATAAATGTAATACTGGAATTTATAAGTGCAACAAAATTAAATTGATGCTAGAAGCATATTAAACAGTAAATTAATAAAGCATAAAATATTAAATAGTAAAGGAAAGGATTTTAAAACATTTATCTGGGCTAAAAGCCACGAATTCGGTCCGAGAACTAAAGACGGCCCGAAAACTCCCCGTGCGCGCGGCCCAAAACTGGCTCAGTCCGGCCCAAGAGCAGCCCGCTCATCCTGAAACCCTAACTGGGACAATCCGGACCATTCATCAGATCCAATGGCTGGAAAACGTCCCGGAGGTGCATAAAAACGCAGTGAGCCGGTTAGAACCCTAAAACCTAGCTCACCCTCTTCCCTTCAGTTTCCCACGGCAGCCGCTGGCGGCTCTGTGCCCTTCTCATGCGCCGCCGCTTGGGCCGCCAACCACGGCCTGGCCGCGTGAGACTGGTGGTCGCCGAGTGCCCTGCAGCTTGCCGCGTGGGGCCATGTCTGTTGCGGGCTGCCGCATGCCGTGCGTTGGCCTCCTGATGGCGCAGCACAGCCGGCCGCTGGCCTGCACCCTGCAGCCGCCGCGTGTGCCCGAACTGTGGGGCCGCTGGCCGCCGCGTGGGCGGGGCGCTGCTAGCCTGCAACTGCAACAGGCCCCGAGCTCCGGTGCGTGCCGCGTGCAGCGTGCGATGCAGCTGGCCGCGTGAGGCCCAGCAAGACTCGTGCGCGCCGTCCACCAAGTGCCCGCCGCCAGTCAGTGCGCCGCATGGGCCCTCCCGCCGGCACCACGTGCGACCAAGTCGCGCGCGGCTCCGTCAGGGGACTCCGCTACATTGCAAAACTCATGACCGGCGTTTGGGGAACCACCTTGTGTAACACTTCATGCACCTCATGGTAGGTTACATTTCATCTTTACTCAGGTTAGGGTTAGGGTTCATGAGATTTGGGGTTTTCTTGATTGGATCTAAGATTTGACTTTTCTCTTTTCCTAATTGTTTACTGATGCGACTAATCTCATGAATCTTGAATTAATTTGCGGAAATAAAACATGATAGGGCCTAATTTTGGGAGAAACGGTAACAACTGAAACCCTCGAACCCTAATTACTCAACTTAATCATCAATTAACCTTAATCGCCTCGGTCTAAATATGAATTAGCATTAACCCTACTCATTTAGATCTAATATGAGGTACTTAACTTATCCAGATTAAAACTTTGCACGTTAAAATATCACTGCATACATAAAACTTGATCTTTTTAGTTGTGCAATAGGATCTAGATCTGCACAACTCATAAAATCAATCTAATCCGACAAACAGGGAACTTTAGGATTTAAATTAACAGATTGAATCAAGTTAGCCATAAGCATGGCTCTGGTACCAAATGTTGATTCTGCTAATGAACGTAATTAGCAAACTAAAATAGGATCCTTAGCCGAAACATGATATAATCTCGTAATGCGGAATTTGATGGGTAGATCTTATACCAGCGTTAGCAATAGTAGCCATTGGAGCTCCCTGTGTTGATGACGCCTGAGCCGTAGAGGAAGTAGGTGTACTTGTCGGTGTAGATGTACGAGCAGGGTAGCGACGGCCTTCCGGACGTCAATGGCACTGCCCGCGAGTGCTTGGTCTTCCAAACCCTCCAGCGCTTTCAACGATCAGACTTATGCGGCTAGGGTTTAGAAAACGTGGAAAACATTTTTCTGGTGTGTTTAGAATAGCAACCACGACCTTATATTTATAGCGCTGTGAGGCTAGGGTCAGCCTCTGGAAATAAACCCTAATGAGTCTGCTGATGACATCCAATAAATTTTTATCATTAGATTTCCCTTTAATCATATTTAGGTGGTTAAACGCAGTTAATAGAATATTTCCAACAAGCGAGTCCATTGCGGTTGTCTCCTTGATCACTGCACCATGACATCGATTTAGCTTACGGATTACGCTGCCTCAAACAATTGAAGCCTCGTCTCTCTGTCTCTGCACTCTGCAGCATAGAGTGGTGGTCCTTCGAGCTCCTGGTGCTGCTCCCTGGTCTCCTCCCTGATCCCAAGCTCGAGACGGCCGTCCTGTCCATCTGGTAAGCGTTCTTGCTTAAATTTGGGGATGAAATTTGCCATGCCATTTGCTCCGCCATTCAACACTCACTGCTGCGACTCTTGCAGCATCAACACCATCACCTTGGCATTCATGGTCCCGCTTGGGCTTGGTGGTGCCACAAGGTCAGTCAGTTCCAACCACATACCATGCGAACAATTCTTTTTCTGGAAAACATACGAAATCATCTTTGAAAAAAAATTTCCCCATCGTGACGTCATGCAGCACGCGTGTCTCGAACGAGCTTGGCGCGGGGCGGCCGCAGGCAGCGCGTCTGGCGGCCTGGGTGATCGTGCTCCTGTCTCTCATGGTCGCCGCCATCGGAGGGCTGGTGATGGTGCTCGTGCGCAATGTCTGGGGGTACGCGTACAGCAGGGACGAGAGAGTGGTCAAGTACATTGCCAGCATGCTGCCGCTCCTCGCCGTCTCGTTCTTGTTCGACTGTGTGCAGGGCGTGCTTTCAGGTAAAGAGGACGAGAGCGCCACTGGCGGTGCGCCAGACAGATAAAATTGGCACTCACATGAACTGTGAGCAAATCCATCCGTTTTTTTGAAAATTTAAAAAGATGGCCCTGCTTGATCTGCAGGTGCCATTAGGGGCTGCGGTCGGCAGAAAATCGGCGCCTCCATCAACCTTGCTTCCTACTACCTTGTTGCTATCCCTTTGGGATACTTCTTCGCCTTTGGCTGCCATGTTGGAGGAATGGTAATTGGTCTCTTCCATTGATTCTTGGAGAATAAATTGTTTACGCTATTTTTAAAAAAAAATTTAATTGTATTAAGGAAAATCTTGGTTTGAATTTTGAACAGGGGCTCTGGTTTGGACTCTTGTGTGGGCTGGTGGTGCAGACGATCTTGCTAGTCTGCATTACATTATGCACCAACTGGAACAAAGAAGTAAGAACATGTTACCGTGTCAATAGATTTGATTTGGTTGTTTTCTTCTTGGACTGAGTTTATGTCTTGATCTTCAGGCTGTGAAGGCGAAGGATAGAATCTACAGTTCTTCTTGTCCTGGAGATATGACAGCATGAATGCAGTTTCGTTGTGAACTCAAGAAACCATTGGTGCTGTGACAGGTCCAGAAGGGCTGTTGTATTAGTGTGGTTTCAGTAGCAATGTTCATGATTTGAATTGGTAGGTTTGCCTGGAGCTGAGGGATTTTTTTTTATGAAACCTGGAGTGAAGGATTATAAATCAAATCAGTCCAGGAGCAAACCCCCTCTTCCATAAAAACCATTACAAGTCGGTGCCCTCTGTCCTGGTCTTATGTAATTATGTGGCCTGCAACCTGAACCTTCTCTTAGACAATCAAAATATGACTGGTTTTCATTTCAATCTAAAGAAATCTGTTAACGGTTAGTATAGCATACAACCATGGTGACATCGGGTCGGTGGACAGGCCAATCTAAGCATAATATTAGGCTCAGCACTAGGTTCTAATAGGGAACATGGCTCAGGACAAAGCATGATAAGAACACTATTTCCCCATTAAGTACACCATTTTCTCCTCAACATATCAAGATACAGTGCTGCATTGGATATTGGCAACACGTAACAATCACGGCTATCACGATGCGTTTGCTTATTTTCTCCAGTCCACATTACACAATGAACAATGCTCCTCCCACAATTTACCAACTACTAATAATCACATGCGCGCCTTAGGCTGGCCGAGGAACGGGTAGTCCGTGTACCCGACGACGGGATCCGGCGTGTAGAACGTCTTCCGCACGTACCTGTTCAGCGGCGCGTCGCGCCGGAACCGCTCCACCAGGTCCGGGTTGGCGATGAACAGCCGCCCGAACGACACCAGGTCGGCGTCCCCGGACTCCACGGCCTCCACCCCGAGCTCCCGTGTGTACCCGCCGCTGCACATGAAGGTGCCCCGGTACGCGCCGCAGAGGGCGCGCATCATCCGGCTCTCCTCCTCGGCGCTCCCGTGCTGGCCCGACTCCGTCTGCCCGTACGCCGTGTACCGCGGCTGCGTCACGTGGAGGTAGGCCAGCCGCCCGGCCTCCTGCTGGAGGGCGTTGAGACGGTCCACCACGGCCAGGCCGAGCTGCAGGGGGTTGGAGTCGTAGGCGTCGAGGTGGTCGATGGCCGGTGACACCCGGACGGCGACACGGTCTGCCCCGATCGCGGAGACCACGGCACGGGTCACTTCCAGGAGGAACCGGCAGCGGTTGGAGAGTGAGCCACCGTACTCGTCGGTCCTGTCGTTGATGCCGTCCTTGAGGAACTGGTCGATTAGGTAGCCATGGGCGCCATGGATCTCAATGCCATCAAAACCTGCAAAGGTATTTCATCTCAAGATGAGCAAATAATAGCAAATTGAGGGGAATTTTCTTGTGATGATCTATGGCTGGGGATGCACTGTGCAAACTTTGAGGATTCATTCATGGGAGTTCTATTCTATTACCTGCTTTAATGGCGTTAACCGCAGCTTGACGGTATTGTTCAACTATTTCAGGTATCTCGGATGTGGCAACGCGCCGAGGCGTTGGATACTTGCCATAGGAGCCATCAGGCATCAGTATCCTCCACCTTGATGATATTGGCTTATCGGTTGAGGATATTGGAGCAGCACCGCCTGGCTGATATACTGATTGGTAATAAGAAAACACTAGGTAATATCTGATGCTGTGACACAGTATGTTGAGACTGGTAAAGTGAATCAAACACATATACTGAATCCGTTGGCTGTTCAACAAGCAGCATATAATTTTATTTTTTTGGCGAACCAACGGGGGCGAGACGCCCACCTGAACTTTTATATTTGAACGAAGCTAAGCAGCATATAATCAACAAGGCTAATTACTGAAGTGACATGTATCACTTTAAACACTGTGATCTGACAATCTGTAGATGTGCAAAATGTAGTGCATTGAATAAGATCAATGGAAGGCAACCTTCATTCCTTGTCTCAGTTAGAGAAGAAGCAATACAACTCAACAAAATACTAAGTGCAAGACAGAAACTTCCTCCTTACTTCCCACCAACCCAGATTACATCATCCTTAATTTGCCAACAATCAACAACTACATCAGAACACAAACTTTTCCAACCGCAGTATGATTTCATGATGCTGGACTGAAAAATCAGTATAGGCATATTCTGTGTAATTTCCCCAATGCAAGAAATGTCTAGCAATTCGGTGTGATTTCTGAAAAATTTCTGACCATTTCCAAATATTAATTGTGAAAAATTTGTGCATGTAATAAGCATACCTTGATGAGAGGCCCGGCCTACATGCCACAGTTGGCAGAAAAAGATGGCTCCCTTGGCATGAACAGCATCAACGACCTTTTTCCATGCATCGATCTGCTCTTGATTGTATATCCCAGGGACACGAGGGAAGCTGATACAGCAATGTTCTGTCACTTAGTGTTCTGATCTGATGATTCAGAAGTAAAACAACATGCTAAAAGGTCATCTCAAGTGAGCAAGAGAATGATATAGCATAAGCATTCAGTTAATTATTACAGAATGTGTTGGGCCATTGATCACACTGAATTACTGATCCCCTTCCGCCCTTTATTGATAAGGGATACCTTAATTTCCCGTATTGTGGCTGGGAAACTTATCAAGCTTCGCTTACTTCAGAAATAAAGCAGCTTGAATTCAGCGCATGGTCACTCCAGACATAAACCATGTGCAGTAGCTATGATTTATGAAAACTCGAGCCTACACTCCTCTCGACATGGCCACAGGGACAAGAGAAGGCAGTCAGTTCCTCTAAATTTTCTACTTCGCCTGCTCCAGTATTCGAAGCAGAGATCAAACAGAGCACGCACTTCTGATCAGGCACACTGACCGCCACCCACTAGAATACCAATAGAAGTAGAGTACAGCAAACCCACATGATGAATGCTATTAGAGAAATACTGTTCCCACCAAATACCAATTGATAATCGGGGCGCCCTTGATAATTGACCCCAAGTCACCAACCACCCGTCGCAGCAGGAGGACCACGTCTCCGCCAGATCCAGCGCGCATCCCCCCATCCTCCACTAGCGCACACGAACTCACACGAAGGCGCGAGGAAAACTAACTAGAGCGTGGTGGCGGAGTAATCTTAAGACCCCCAAGCACGGATCACCGGGGACGGCGAACGAATCGATCACGGGAACTGGTAGCACACCATGCTGGAGACGAAGCGAGCAGAGCAGAGGAGATCAGTTACCCCGGGCCGGACGGCGAGATGATGGTGCCCTCGGAGATGAGCAGGCCGCCCTCCGTGGACCGCTGCGCGTAGTACTCCGCGAGCGCGGGCCCCGGGACCGCGCGGGGCGCCCTGCACCTGGTCATCGGCGCCAGCACCACCCTGCAAGCCACGGACACACGCAGCAGCAGGTCAGACAGGGCCGCGGCGGGAAAAAATATTGGGAGGCGCGGGGGAGGGGCCGGGCTCACCGGTGGGCGAGGCGGAAGCGGGGCGTCTGGTACGGCGAGAAGAGGGACGGGCGCGGGCGCCGCTCGTCCGCCACCGGCGGGGAGCGATCCGCCGAGGCCATGGGGAGCGGAAGGGGGAGTGGGGAAAGCAGAGGGTGGCGATCGAGAAGCCGAGTATAGGAGAGCTGGAGAGGGAGGGAAGGGGGCAGGAGGTGAGTGCGGTTCGAAAGCGAATCACGCCAGTGGGTGGGGCGCGTCTGCTCTGTGACGACGATGACGCGTCGCGGGCTCGCGGGATGGCGGAAGAGGAATGGGAGGGAGGACGGAGGAGGACTGGGAGCAGATGCCGCGCGACGGGTCAGCTGGTCGCCCTCCTCTAAGGGTTAGGCAGCCGCGTCGCCATCTCGGGGGTGATTTTGAGCATGTGCGTCGCGGGGGCGGTGGACGGAGTGGTGGGTCCGCTAAGTCCTATTTGAGTTTTTCATTCCTGCAACTAGTAGTATGTAAAAACCCTATTTGAGTTTTTGTTTTTAGAAAATTAAGGGTGTTTTGGTTGGGTTTTTGGCTTGGTTTTTGCCTCCAAAAGTCAAAATCTCAACCAAAGGGTCAAAGTACCAAATGTGCTTTTGCTCAAAATCAGCTTTTACTATAGTATAAATCCAAAAGCATTCTCCCCCGCTTTCACTAGCTTTTGGGCTAAAAGGTTACCCACCTACCACTGATTATGTAGATACCGGTTCGTTTTCTTTTTTTCCTGACCGATTCCTTCCCTCCGCCAGCTGGCTCCTCTCCCCGAGCTCCGCCGCCGCGTGCCTCCACCGCGGGCAAGCCGCCGCCGCCGCGAGCCTCCACCGCGGGCAAGCCGCCGCCGCCGCGAGCCTCCGCCGCCGCGTGCAGGCCACCGTCCTGAGCCTCCACCTGCCAGCGCGAGCCACCACCGGCAAGCGCGTGAGCTCGGACCCGCGACTGCGGAGCTCGCGGCGACCGGCGTGGAGGGGAGGGGTCGCAGCGTCCGGTGCGGAGGCGACAGGTCGCAGTGGCCGGCGCAGAGGGGAGGGGCTGCGGTGGGCTGGCGTAGAGGACAAGGGCCGCGGCGGCCGGCGCGGAAGAAGGGAAGGGTCGTGGCAGACCGGCGCGGAGGGAAGGGGCCCCGGCGGGCGGCGCGGAGGGGAGGTCCCAGGCAGCTCCGCGGCAAGCTCACGAGGAAGAAGATTATGAACTTGTGAGGAACAAGATGATGACATGTAGGTAGGGTTCGCTCGTCAGTGAGGGAGAGAGAGAGTTGAGTGAGGAGGGTTGTGAATGACACGTGAGGTCCGTGTAATAGTTTTGTTAAAAGCCATAACTGACCAACTAAACGGACTTTTTCAAAAGTCACAGCCTACAATTTACGGTAGCTTTTTCAAAAATCACAACCTAGCAGTTTTTTCAAAAAAGGTAGCCTAACCAAACGCACTCTAGCTGGTTCAGCGTAGCCGCACCGGCTGCAGTCAACACTTGGCATTTGAAGGAAGGCGCGCAGCCAGGGGCAACTGCGCTGCGCGACAATCGCACATACATTTCACACGCCCTGCCACTGCCGAGATTCGCAGCGACGGCGACGACCTTGTGCGTGCTTGCTGGACACCTTGGGCCATCATGCCTGACGCGACGACGCTTGTAGTAGATTGGTCACCGGACCGGAGCAGGGGAAGAGTGCGACTCAAGATTGGGTGTCGTTTCCCTCGTCGGCAGGAGTAGGACCCGGCGGGCAATGGAGCCGGCGAGGTTGGCGTCGATGCGGCCGGCGGCCACCTCAGTAAACGTGACCGTCACCACCTCTCTGAACTCTGGCGCATCTTATTGTGATTTTGCATCTTTTTGGGAGGCTTAACTTTTGAATCTTGCCACTCTCAGCTTTTATAGTATCGCAAATTGGACTGAACCAAATGGGAAATCCCCCCACCCCAAAAAAGATAAAACAAAACCTAGCATCCTAGAAAACTCGAACTTGACAACAGAAATGAAAATTATTTCATTCTGTGATTCAAATATGGCTATGTTTTCAAATACGACAGTGAATCAAACGAAGACACGCTGCAATTTTTTTTAGAGGATACGCTACAACTTTGATCATCTTTTGAACTTTGAAGGAGTTTGCGAAGATGGTGAGCTGCAACTAAGTGTTATTACAAGGAAAAAGTCTTTTTTTACCTTCTTGGACTTTAGGCCGAGTCCGCGTTTCCTCCCTAGACAATAAAACTATCCATCTGGACTCCTCGAACTCGCGATACCGGATACGTGACCTCCCTCGCTGTTTTTCTATTTTTCTTTTATGTTTATTTTGACTGAATCTTTGAAAATTATAGTAAATAAAAAAATTATAAAATAGAAAATCTAATTTTTTGGACTCCACATGAGTAGATCTAAGCAGTGAACATATGACATGGTATAATTTAGTACAAAAGTTTTGGTATAGCTTTAGATATATACTTTTTGTAATTAATTTATAGGTGCAGTTTCCGTGGTTCAATTATGGTGAAGTTATTATGATGGGATAATCATTATATGCTTGATCTATAGTAAAAAAATTTATTCTCATTGGATCATGTATGCCTAAGTTATAGATTTATGATCCAATGAGAATAAAATTTTTAGTAAAGCTTAAACATGTAATGTTTAGCCACCATAAAAATTTCACCATAATTGAACAAAGTAAACTGTAGCTATGAATTAATTAAAAAAAAGTATATATTTAAAACCACAGCAAAAACTTGTACCAATTATACTATATTATATTTTCACTACATAGATCTACTCATATGGATTCTAAAAAAATAGATTTTTAATTTTTCTATGATTTACTATAATTTTTCAAAATTCAGCCGAAATAAACATAAAATAAAAAATAAAAAAACCACCTAGAAAAATAGTGAGGGAGATCATGTATCCGGTATGGCGAGTTCGAGGAGTCCATATGAACGATTTCATAGGGAGGAAACACAGACTCAGCCTCAAATTCAGGAGGTAAAAAGGACTTTTTCTTGGGCATAGCCCAAATCCAAAACACCGGGCAACAGAAAACAAGCCCAACCCATTAGTAAGCCCAGCAGCAAGAGAAATCTAGGGCGCGCTGTCCGGTGGCCTGGCCCATGCGAAACCCAGCTACAGCAGCCCATGCAACACCCAGCTTCAGAAGCCCATATATAGCCAGCCCTGGCCCGCGACGGTGCACCCGCTTCTCGCATTTCGCAAGTCGCAGCTCGGAACGCTCGCTGATGTCCGCCTCCATCCTTCCTCCTCCCCCACCACCCGCGTGCCCCAGATTCATTGATCACCCTCCTGGCATCCCCGTTCCTCGCCCTACCCGCCCGGCCGCCTCCGTCCTGACTCCGCCGCAGACGGTCGGCCCGGCGCTCCCCCGCCCTTCCCGATTATGGCCCAGAGCCACGCTGCCTCCGGCGCTGCTCGCGGAGGCAACAGCGACCGAGACATCGCCATTCCGGCGCGACGAGCCTGTCGCGGCCGTCAACGTCCCGGGAACAAAGAAGAGGGGGCCCCCGCTTCTCCCGCCGTCCGGGAAGGGCGCCAAGAAGCCCAGGACGGCACCATCCTCGTCCAGCGGCGGCGCGGTGGCCGCGGTGGCTACGACCGCCGAGAGGCGCGTGGCTCTGGAGAAGAAGGTCGCCGGCTGCCTCCTGGCGCGGAGCTGGGCCGGCGCCGCGGCCGCTTGGCGCCAGGCGGAGGCCCGGACGGCGCTGCGTTGCCTGTGCCTGGAGCTATCGCGCTGCGCGCTGCACAAGGATGCGCCGGGGCGGTCACGAATGGAGCAGCCGAAGGGCGGGTTTCCGCTCGTCGGCGGCGAACGCGAGGTGCTGGTGCCCATGGTGGGCGCCGGTCACGACGCCGAGGTGTTCGCGAAGTACTCCCGGTGGCGCAAGAACGTGCGGATGCCGAGCCGGTTCTACATGCAGCATGTCCGGCCGACCGACGTCGGACAGGAGGACTGAATTGAAGACAAGGCACGCCGCCGCGCCGCGTTCGTGCTCTAGCCAATAGGTGCCAATATCAGGGCAGCCATTACAGCTTTAGACTTTAGACATGAGAAAAGGCAGATTAATGTATGTCATGTCACTCAAAAAATATGCCATGAATGGCTTCTTTCATCAATTGCGCATATGATATCTTATTGGAGTTTCTCTCTTCGATTATGTCATCATTATTAGCTTATTATGAGATTACTGCAAAAATCTTTACGAATCGACATTTGAACTACAAAAACAGTAATTGACAAAATATAGTTGTTCAAAATCTCCGTTGCAATTTAATGTACTAATAAATTTTTCCGTTATCGTTGACCGAGCATGAGGATTTCTTTTTTCTCCTACAGAAATACGTTTAGTGGAAAAATAAATAAATAAATAAATAGCACGCACAAGACGACCCCCACCCCACTCTCCCGCACACGCGTGGCGCGTGCGGGGCCCTTCTGGGTTGAAATATTCCATTTTGATTTGAATCACCGGTATCCATTGTCTCGCTTCTAATAATGTCACCTTGCCTCGTCGCCATGGCAAAAAAAAAAACAGGGGGGAAGGACTTAACCGAAGAGTTGAAATTTCAATGTACTAGATGGAAAGAGAAAAGGAAGAATTATTTCACTTCTGATTTGAATTATCTTGTCTATACAATATCCCCACTGCATACACTATCTTTTACATAATTGTGGCAAAGAAAAAGAAAAAAAAACAATTTGGGAGCTGATTTCAAAGGCCAATTTTGTGAGGTGGGGCAGGTAGAAATTTGGAACTCCTTCAATGCACTGATTTTTTTTTTTGGAAAACTTTGATTGGTTACTTCTGAAACTTAGTTGTTTTTAAAGGATTTCCTTTAAAATATATTTGGCAAATTCTAGACATCGCTGCTATGTGGTCTAAGTGGCGTTAAGATCCATGGCCGCTTACAGTGTAGTACATTCAGATTGAGCCATTGAGGGCTCTGCTTATGTTTGGAGCATTCCAATGATCCAATCACACTCTGCAGTCACTTCGATGCGTTTC
This sequence comes from Panicum miliaceum, assembly GCA_032594955.1. Lineage (NCBI taxonomy): Eukaryota > Viridiplantae > Streptophyta > Magnoliopsida > Poales > Poaceae > Panicum > Panicum miliaceum. The sequence continues at coordinate 5,999,841 of CM064064.1, forward strand.
GGAACGCTGTTGCTTGGCCACCATGCTGGCTCACGGACATCGTTCCCCGTCGTCGAGTCGGATTGCAGCGCCGTGCGTCGCCGCGTCCGCGAACCGACTCGGATGCTACTTTGCCCGCGATATAGTGCGTTGAGCCCCGAGGCCCGAGGGCGTCCGATCCGCCTCACGGATAATACTAGATCCGATCACCTCACCTCACGATCGCGCGCAGCGAAACTGCCTCCCGACGCGCGCCGCCGCCATCAACCACTTTCCGTGCGACCCATGGCCATGGCAGTCTCCGCCATGGCCCCGATCTGCCCGCCTTCCCTCCACGGCTCGTCCCGCCTGTCACGAGTATCCGGTGTAGCCATGTCGTCGCCGCCGCCGCCGCCGCCGCTACTGCTGTCGAAGGAACGCCTCGTGCTGCAGGCGCAGGTGTTCTGCAGCCAGCTCCAGGCGGCGCCGCCGTTCTCCTTGGACGACCTCCACGCGCCGATCTCCAAGGACGACGCCGCCGTGCTGGCGCCGATGTTCTGCAAGGAGGAAATCCGGGCGCTATGTGCCGCGCAGCGGGCGTCGCTGCAGCCCGCCGTACCGCGCTCGGACGGCCAGGAGTCTCCGCCGTCGCCGTCTTGCGCACCGGACGACGACGAAAACGAGGAGGCCTCGCCGCCGCCGCCTCCGGTCAAGAGAGCCAGGACGAACCGTAGAAGCCGGCGCCCGGCGTCCCAGCGCCAGCTCCGGGAGTGGCGCAAGAAGATCGCGACGCGCATCCTGCGGCGGAAGTTCCGCGCGCCGGAGCTCTCGCACGGGCGGACGGCCCTGGGGTGTCGGTGCCTCGAGCTCGCGCTGGCGGGCGGGCGGCGGCGGCGTCCCATGCGCGCTGCACCAGGACGCGCGGCAGCCGGGGGACCGGGCGTGGATGTACTCGGCGCAGGGCCGCGTCCCGCTCGTCGGCGGGCCCGGCGAGGTGCTGGTGCCCACGCTGTCGGCGGGCAACAGCAAGGCGACGGTGTCGCAGTACGCGCGGTGGCGCCGCGGCGTGCGGATGCCGACCCGCTTCTACTACGCGCAGCGCGCCGCGCAGGCGCAGGCGGCGGCCGAGCCGCAGCTAGACGACGGCTAGGCGGTGTGGCCTAGAGGCAGGACCGGCGAGCTGTATGGCGCGCGCCGCGTGTTGTGGTCGACTCCTGAGGCATATGAAGTGCTCAGAATGTGAATGTTAAATCTGCTTTTCCACCTCAGATGATTGATTAATTTGTAAATGAAAAAACCCCCACTTTGTACTGTACTGTATATGTTTACCATTTTTGCTATATACTGCGACATCTTTCACGAACAAGCACAAGAACGATCAAGCAGAAACTTTCAGGAACACAGCTTGACATACACTAGACGTTCTTGATCTGCGAATCCTGGCATCTGAAACTCCTGGAAACAGTTTTTCAACAAAAAAAAACTCTATGGAAACCTACAGTGAAAAAACTGTAGCAGGCTGACGATGTCCCACTCATTTTTCTTTGGGTGTGTCTCGTTGTCCATCGATTGATTTTTAGCTTATCCATCAATCGCTCCTTTCAGATACGTTGTGAGCTTGTGTTGTGTTGTGCTATGAATTTTTACTTTGCTTCCGCTCACATCAAGTTAACGGGCCCGCCATTATGGCTGTTGGACCCGTTATTAGGCTCGTAGATCTTTTGATCTAGTTTTTGCCTCATTTGGCTAACAGATTTGTTCAGCTGTTACTCAGGCTAGTTGTGTTTTGGAGCTATTGATGAGTTTTTATTATTTTGAACAGCTGTTGTTTGTTTTGATTTGAATGTTTCTAAGAAATACATGCATTACATAGTTGTATTTGAAAAAAATATATTTTACAAATGTGAAAATCCAGAAAAAAAATCAAACAGACCAGAACTACAATTTACATGCATCGGTGAAAATTTTCAACAAAATCAAACAGGTCATTTCCCTATGTTTGTGTCATGTTAAATCACAAAAGATAAATGCAGGAAAAAAGCTCCGCTTTCCTGAAATGAAATTGAGATATTAACTACATATATAAGATGCTGAATCAGACTACTAGATCGATGTTTACACCAAACAAAGCTACCTATGATAGACCGCAACAATAACAAAGGAGCTCAATATTGAGGATGTTTAAACATGACTATATCTAGAGCATTTGTAAATCTGTATGGCATGTCCACAAAGATTCTGAGCATAATTGATGAACATGTGAATGCATGAAACCATAAGAAAACAAAAATTATATCAATAACACAAGGAATTATAGCAAATAACAAAAAAAATTAATCAATTTGGTCAAGCCATGCACATTCACAAAAAATACAATGACACAGAAAAAAAAATTATGATGTCATGCTAGGAGTAACTCTAATACAAATTTCTTATGATCTTGTCTCCAGATCATATACTTATCTCTCCACATGACACTTAACTGCATTCATAAGTACATTAATGTTGTAACTATTATACTATGAAAAGTAAGTATAGAGAACTGAAATATAAAGTCAAGATATAATAACTCAAATAATAGTAATAAAAATGAATCGAAAAGTAATCATAGGAGATGAGAGTCAGTCATAACTGAAATGCTAGTGTATTGTAGAACTTTTTATTTGGCTGAGCAACACAGTGATCTAGAAAATATAAGATAAACAATGAGCAGTTAGATAATAGGCAAGGCAGGAAGGATGGACCGGTGAATGCACCGACAAAATATGAAAATAATAAGTAGAATAGACCGTACTGAAAGAAGAAAGAAATAAAATAATTATTGGTCAAAAGACATGTATAGTTAAAAAAATTATGATGAAACAACAAAAAAATATAGGTATTATGTGTTTTTTATTTAAATATTTTCTATCAAAGGAAAAAATTATGGTCCTGGATCAAGGTAGATTTTTTATTTAAACTTAGTAATACATTTTACCTAGCGTAATTAAATTTGTGAAGTTTAAGCACTGCAATGTTCATATGCACTTCCTATAAATATCTAAAAAAATTGTGAAGTTTTTATTTAAACTTAGTAATATATATACTGCTATTTTAAGTTTACCAAATACATATATTTATTATGAATGGTTGTAGCGTAAAAAAGTCAAATAAATTTAATCTAAAGAAATTACAATTCAGATATTTCCACTGCAGGGTGCCCTAATAATCACAGAAAAAAATATGTACCATCATAATTTAAGTTAAAGAAAAAACCATGGAGTAACAAAGTTATTGCCGGCACTGGAAAATTATACATCAGATATACACAATATATTTCCAAATTAAAGCACATAAAGAATTCAGGATGAGGTACAAACCATCACTTTCTGAATAAAGTTTGTCAATCAAAATGCCACAAATCTATCAGCATAGTTTCTGCATCTCCGGAAATGAACAGAAAAGGCACGTATTTAAACAATAAGAATCATGCTATATAGTGAAAAAACCACATAACACATATAATGAACTTAAAACACTTATCTTGCAATGCTATTAGTTCGGAACACTTGTGCCTTGCCCGCTACAAAAAACAGTAAAGCAAAAGCTATTCATTATAGAATATATGTGTAGTAGGGAGAGGCTATATCAAACACTCTAGTATTGCAGCATTCTATAACAGCTGCTATCCGATCTCATCAAGATGGAAATGTCATTTACCCAAATAGAAAATTTCCCTTGGAATGATTGTGTTTTATGTGTTCTTACTTGAGAATTTTACAGCATCGTAGTATAGAATTACACATGCTAACTACTATATTGCCATTAATATATGGTTATAAGTTACAGATATACCGACTACTATATTACCAGCCATGCCACTTCTTGTTTATTTCACAGTTAGAGTTGTGTGTTTTGATCATGACATCTCACCATACATGCACGCCAGAAAAACAAAGAAAAGCAAAAAAGAATGATTGTAAATCTATAATACCTGCATGCAGAGAGGTTGTTCAAATGGTCGCAGATACTTCTCGTTTCTACAAAATATAGAAACATAGGACCTATGAAATTTAATATTTACATGCAAAAGCAGCATTCGAAATTCATGCAACATTCGGCTCATTTCATCATCAGTGATCATGAAAATAGTAATACAATACAATAAGCTGCCTGAAAAGGTATACATCATATACTAGAAAATTACACACTATTTACGCGATCTACTTATTATAACAACTGGTTGTAAGCTACATCATCAAATTATTTAATATGTAAGATTTTTTAAACCGGAAGCATATTAACAAACGACCTAAAAGATGGTAGTCAATCCCAACACCTACTGGCTCGTCAAATTAGATTATAAACAAATTGAGAACATCACTATTAGTTAGTATTTAGCAAATGCATATGCAAGTACCACATCAGCTTACTTAAAAGGCTCTCCCCGTTGTTTCAAACAAGCGTAGTGCATAGTTAAGTTAGAAAGAAAAGGTTGCTTGCATGAAAAAGCAAATCAGTTCAGTTTACTTATTGGCATAACCTTGTAAAGACACCAGCTACTCCAAGAGAGCCAAAAACAATAATCACTATAAACTAGAAAGAATATTTTAGCACTTGGGCTGAACAAAAATTAATTATACCATTGGGTTCAGAAAACACAACACAACTACTGTCCAGTATGCCATTAACACTATGACATTAAATGAAGAATGAAGTGGTTTAAAGAAACCGAAATAAAACAAAACACACACAACTACTATCCAGTAATAAAAGAAAACACACACAACTATTTTCCGGTATGCATTTACACTATGAGACCAAATGAAGGATGAAGTGGCTTAAAGAAACTAAAATAAAAGGAAAAAACAGCAGAATCTACTAATACAAAGGCATGAACAAATTCAACTACATTAACTGGAATGACACACAAGTGTAAAAAAAATGAAACAACAATTCATCTTAGAAGTTGTACGGATAAGACAAAAGAAAGCAGACACATACAAGTGGTCAAAAGTATACTAGATGTAAATTTGGGCCAATAAACAGCCTAATAGGCCCTTGCAATCCACTAATATCTATCACTTCGAAGTCAGTTTTAAGCAGAGGTCACACAACATACCCACATTCTAGATACTGCAAACAAGTGGAACGAACAACAATGTGGCCGTTATATCCAAAAATGTAAAACCTAACCAACAGAACATAAACAAAAAATTTAACCGTAATCGAGTTCGAATCAAATGCCATTCGATTCACCAGATCTTTAACACACAATTGGTGGCCAATTTCAAGCATATGTTCCCCCATTCGTCATCTCATCATCACACACATATATACCACATACGCCTCCCAGCTGCAAGCTAAGCAAACACACACAGTCACAGTAACCTGCCAAAAGTAAGCACAACTCGTAAAGCTAACACTTGAATCCTCCATTGATCTTAGACTCGAGACATCTGGAAAAACACCAAAAACTAAGCAAACTCAGCAACTGGAAGGAGGAAACAAAAGCTCTAGACTCGAAAAAAATCGTTAATCTCTCCGTCCATCCCTATCAACCAGTTATACTTACAAAGCACAGAACAGAGATCCAGCCTATTAATCCTTAAAAATCAACTATACCAGCAATCACAAGTCCCAATATAAACTGGCCACTAACTGACTACGGAACATGAATAGTCAGTACGCTACCTGATCCCCTAATTGTGTAGCCTCCAAATCCACAATTACAGCTATCTAATCTCGTAAAAGCATCGGGGCCCTAAAATCAACAGATCGAAGAAGCTCCATTCCAGCACAAAACACACACAAATCCTCCAAAATTGAACCACTTAGAAATGCATGAAAGGGCCAGCCAAAACAAGAGATGGGGAGGGATGGAGCGTACAGTCACTGGCTTGCCGATGACGCTGGCGACGGTCTTGAGGCTCCGGCGAGGATGGTGGATGTGTCCACGCCACTCAGACTCACGTTCGTGGCCATTCAGGCATGGCATCATAGCTTACACCCGCTACTGTATGCAACCCTAATCCAATACAAATTGTCCAAAAATAGAACACAGATTGCTTAGGAGTTAGGAATCCACGAACCGAACCCTAGCATACTTGACCAAAGATAATCGAGCACAAGTCACGCAAAATCCGATAAAAAAATCCTAAAACTGAATGAACAGATCAAAAATCGAACCTAATCATCGGCCTCTTCAACCACCTCCATTTCCCCTCCCCTCTATGGGCCAGCACAGGAGGGCGGCGGCATGGTGCAGAAGGCTGGGCGCGGGCAAGGAGGTTTCAGAGGATGGCGGATGTGCTCGGAGCAGGTGGGCGGCGCAGTGCGGCGTTCGTGCTGGTTGGGGAGCAGAACCTACCGCGCGCCGCTTGCGGCCTGGATTGGAGGCTTGGAGCGAGCCAAAATGTGAGGAGTGCCCGGTAGCAACAAATGGATCTCCACACAGCAAGACGGACCCGATAAAAGCGAGTGCGAAAAAGAGGAAAGGCAGGCCCGATTAGACCGATTACACCGGAAATGATCGTGTGTATCCGCTCATAACCCAACGGCTCACATCATAGATTGACGGATAAACAAATCCTCAATCAGTTGACGACAAGCAAATCTGTTTTTCTTTAAATGAAGGACCAATAGATTAAGGGGGTGTTTAGATCCAAAATTTTAAATTTCAAATAAATATTTGCACATATATATGGCGTATTAAATGTAGTTGAAAAAAAATCGCATTATACAGATAGTCCGTAAATCGCGAGACGAATCTATTAAGCCTAACTAGACCGTAATTAGATAATAAATTGCTATAGTAATATTACGGTAAATATATGCTAATGATGAATTAATAAGGATCAATCATTACGGACGGTGCAATTAATTTTTTAATTAATCTATATTTAATATAAAGATTCTATTTTAAAAATTTTACGAATACGTCTAAACACCCCTAACCCAGCTTCTGTCGGGGTCCTTGTCCCCGGCTGCCGCCGCCGTAGCTGCCGTAGTCGCCTCGGCCGCTGTAGTCTCGACGGCGGCCTCCCACGACGCGGACCGCTCGGGGAAGTTGAGCCTTGCGCCGGGCCCGTGCAGGCGGTAGGCGGTGTCGAAGTTGCCGAGGTAGTGCCGCTGGCGGCCGCCCGGCCGCCGGATCGCCGCCGCCCACTTGCCCGAGCGCCGCTGCCGCACGCCGCGGTTGCGGTTCAGAGCACGGGCCGCTGGCTCCCGCGTCCCGCATACGCGCCCAGGCGCCTGCTCCGCGTCCTCTGCCTCCGCCGCCTCGTCCGCGGCAGCGGTGTCCCCGGCGATGGCGCGCTCTGCTTCCTCTGCCCGCGCCACTGATGTATATGTATCCGCCTCATCCGCGGCCGCCTTCCATGCCGCCGCCCTCTCGGGGAAGTTGAATCGCGCGGTGTCCCCGTACACGCGGAGCGCGGCCTGCTCGGCGGTGTCGAAGCTGCCGAGGCAGTGCCGGTTGCGGTGCCCCGGCCGCCGGATCTCCGCCGCCCACTTGCCCGAGCTCCGGCGCCGCACGCCGCGGTACCCACTCTGCGCCGGAGACGAAGCCGCAAGATTCATGTTGCAGCCCCACGGGCTCAATCCCAACCACGGCTGCCCTTGCCCCTGCCGTCGCATGTTCTTGTGCGAATCAAAATTATAAAACCACGAAATTAACGGTAGATGGGAGATGTTGAGGCATGAATCGGGGAGTTTTGGAGATCGTCAAGGAAGTTGGAATAGGTTCGTTTCGTTTGGCCGCGGTGGCACCTGAAGCAGAGAGCCGCGAGCACTCTCTAGTTTCTTCGTCTTGTTGGGCCGGGTCGTCGTCTGTTTGATGTCTGTTTATTGTACGCGGGCTGCTATCTCTCTGTACGGTCCAGTTAAAGAGACCTCTACTGATGGGCTGTAAATAGCCCTCCTTAGCTTAGTAGCCTGTTCTTTCATTTATGGCACTGGCGAGCTCAAATACACATAAAAATTTGATCTTCAATTATTCTTTATAAAAAGGAAAATATGAGGCACTCTATTAGGTTGTTTTTCTTAAAAAAGAACACATTTCTATATGCAAGTTTATGCTGGATCATAATTCATAAACATAATTTCTCTGTTATTAACCCCCCCCTCCGGCCGCTACTTGGGTCACCCGCGTGACCACGAGCCGCCCAGCCGTACAAGGCACACAGGGGGAAGCTGGACTGTGAAATATTTCTTGGGCCGCCAGCCCGTTGCTCCTCCCTAACTAGAATAAATTGTTCTGGTAGAATAAAATATTCTGTTAAAAAAATTCTATCGGAACAGAAAATAAAATTTATTCAATTGGATTCAGTTTGATCTTTGAAAACGAAAAAATATTCCACTGGAACAAAATATTTCGTTGAAAAAAATTGAAAAGAATGTTTCGTTGGAACTTTCAGGAGAAAAAAGGGAAAAAACGAAGCAGGACCTTACTGGGCCGAAAAACACCCCAAACGACCGGGCCGTTACTGGGCCGGCAGACACCCGGACGAGTGGGCCGCGTGCGCGACTCCGAACATCCCCCCACCCCCCGTTCGAAATGCTCACAGCAGGAAGTGAAAATTTGAAGTGACTATTTTGAAAGTCAAAAGATGGATCGTCTCTGCGGTAGCTCGGTAGAGCGTACACGTTGCCGGTCCTTACAAAAGCATACTAGTATGCACACAGGGGTGGTTCAGAGCAATCCCAACCTATAATATCTATAAGTAGTATCTATCGTGTCATATTATTACGACACCATCTTTAATAATTACACTTCACAACTCATGTTTTTTAGTGTGGATTCCTATTAAACGCCATCTATCTTCTCCATCTATCATATTTATTCTTCATTTATTATATAGACAACACCTCACTCCTAATGCATAATTTGATAGTGTCTAGTGCATAGATTCTCGTGCAGACACTAGATTTTGCATGAGTCCTAATTTCTTTCTCTCTCCACTCTCATTTATTATGGTGCCACATAAGCTTGGCAATGTAATTAATGCTATGAAAATTATCCTATATGAAGGGTTGAGGATGCCTCGCTGGCTGTAGCCAATTTTGTTATGGTCGTTAGCATCGGTTACGCTGTCAATTGTCAAACAGCTCAGACAAATCAGCAGCCGCCTAACTTCGTTCGGATTTCGCACTCCATAGAAAACCATTATTATTAGCACTGGGAATGTTGTAATTAATTCAGCTAGAATAACATTTTTTCACACCTATTTGCAGTGTTTGGCACATGCGTTCTGGAGCCCTTGGTCTTCTCTCCTCTCGCTCACGGCTCACATGCAACCAGGCACGATTTCCTTTTATTTAAAAAACATGTGCCGCTAGTTTAAGATGCTAGATCTGACTGTCCTGACGAACTGTACAAACTAGGAAGAACTTCTGATACGACATTGGCCCAGCTTCTGTCATTGTAAATTCACCCCAAATTCAAAAACATAGGGGCTTTGTTTTATCTTTATTGCATCGCGCTCGGTACCCTTGAGATTTTGCAAATTGCTCGCACGCGTGGCGAGATTTCTTTTCGTCAACGAACATCGCTAGCCTGACCCTCCACCTCTCAAGATTCGGTGAGGGCATGATTGCCCAAAAAAGTTCCGCTTAATTGCCTATTTAAATACAAACCGTAGATAATTATATTCTATAAATGACCACACCGACAGTGTGCGGAAGCAGTTCATGATTTGTTCAGTTTATTTTAAAAAGTGCTGGTTCCAGAGCTACTTCACTTTAGCCATAAATCTCTCTTCATTTTACTCACCGGACGCCACGCTAGATTTTTTTTTGCCTTTGTTCTTGGAGAAATTTCTTGGATTTATAGAAGGTTACTTAAGTGACCCAAGAAACTCTACATCGTTGCCTTTGCTCTTGAAATGTACTCTATCCATCCATTCCGCAATATCTGAAAAACACTGAAGTTTTTTACGAAAGATAAACATTTTTGGAGAAATCACTAAGCAGAGTAAACAGAGGGAGACACAGTGAGAACTTTAGGAGCTGATCACAGAGCTGTCGGCTATTATCCCCTTTTTGCTTTATTATGGTTGAAGGCTAATTTTTCAAAAGAAAAATGGTTGAAGGCTGCCCTCTAACCGAAAATAGTCGGCAGGGGCAATTTGGTCAATCAAGCGCCACCGGCAAATCGCACGGTGGACACACCCACACACATGACACATGCGGCGAGATCAGAGCAGCGGAGCAGGCGCGCACCCAAAAAAAGGCCATAAAAGGACAGCGAGCTCGGAGCGGAAGAAGAGGATAGCTCACTTTGCTGAGCCAGCTCATCCCTCTCCTCCGACACTCCAAAGCGCAGCTCGCGCGCGCACGAGCTCCCAGATCCCAATTTGTCCCCTGCGGGCGGAGGATAGCTCGGATGGCGATGCCCGCGCGGCCGCTGCTGGTGCTGGCCGCCCTGCTGCTGCCGGCGCTCCTGCTCTCCGCCGCCTCGGCCGCCGACAGCAAGAGTAATACCCCCGTTACCTTCACGCTTCCAGTTCCAGTTTCCTGTCGCGTGCTGCATTCCTTTTTTTTTTGTTGTTCTTGCGCGCTCCCAATCTGTCTGGGTCTGGTGTTCACGGCTGCGAGCCTGGGGTCCGGATCTGGGTGTTTCGGATGCGTACCTCGGACTGGGATCTCGGGGCCGGCGTGGGTTGACGGTGGGTTCTACGCCATTGGGGATCGGGCAATTGGGTAACGGGATCGCCGTTGTGAGTGTTCGCTGAACGCTGAGCCATGGTTCTCAGCTTCGTGTCCTGTCAGTAAAGATAGCTTTCCTGAACCGATAATTAACTGGTTACTTCCTTGTCTGGTCGAATAGTGAGCCCAATCCCGGGGAAGTTTAGTGCAGTCACCAATTTTGGCATATGCTTGTTAAAAAAGGCACTGTACTGTACTATGGTCTGCTTCATTGGGCATCTATGGCCAATTTTCAAATGTAAATTCGCAAACTTTTGTTGAGGTTGAGTGATGGGTTTGAGATTAGGTGGGTATTAATTTAGTCGTAATAGGGCAAATTGTAAGAACTTCCAAATGGGACCGGCCACTTCGCCAATTTCTGTCTCAGACATGTTCTGAAGCAACTTAATTGGTTATATTGGTTGTCTTAATACTGGTTATAATGGTAGTGTGTGTGGGAACCTTGGTGGTGATTTTGTCACTTATCTACACGATTAGGTTATAAATGTGGAAATGTTGTGTGATTGCTTTGACGGAAATAGCACAATCTACATAGGTTTACTTATGTTGCTGTCTGGAACATTTATGAGAAATAAATTCTTCAATATTATGCTCACTCAGTACAAATTCACAGCCTAACATGCCCATGAAATGGAATATCAGCCATAGAAAGAGCCCGGCTGCTACACTGTCCTAACTATGATGCGGCCATGTAGTTCTTTACCTCATCGATTGTTACATTCATACCTACTGCACAACTGGATGCTTTCTACTCGACTATTCTCTGTAGAAGCTCATTTCCAACGCCTAACTATTTAAATAAACACATTACTAGTAGGACCCTTGTTTTGGTTAATTTTATTATATTCTGGTAAATTAGCTGTTTCTAAGGAATGCTGGCTGTTTACTTTCTTCTATTAATGGAAAGTTACATTGCTAGCAATTCTTGGAGATTTACTTGTTCAAGTAGAAAAATACTACAAACCTGCTAGCCTGCTACATAAGCTTTGTTAACTTAAGGATGTTAATCTTCCATAAACCTCATCTATATTTATTTTAGTAGTAAGTGTGCTTGTTGATTTCTACACCCCTGTGTTTGCAACATTTATCTAGGAAGCATTTGCATCTTCACTTCCTCCTGAACCCTGAAATTTATATTTTCTGCACACCGTGCTTGAACTGTCTTCTTTTAGACAACCCTGCCGATCAGCTCGTGTCATTGATCAACAGCAACCGTACTGCCAGCAAGGCCTCTTCCCTTTCTGATAATCAAGGTCTGGGATGCATTGCTCTGCAGTACATCAAAGCATATGAAGGTCAATGCAGCGATGTGCGTAATAAGAAGCCTCCGGAGACCAGTTTCGCCGAAATATTCGCCCCGAGCTGTGGTGTCCAAGTGGCGACGCTTTCCAAGATCACTGGGAGGCTCATGGGTTGCCAGTCCAAGTACCCGTCTCCGCCTGAGGCCTTCGACATCCTGGTTAACGACGCCAAGGACCTCCAGGTCCTGCACAGCAAGAACCATACGGAGATCGGGGCAGCCGTGAGCGGCACCGACGGCGGCGGGCCGTACTTCTGGTGCGTCCTGTTCAGTGGCGGGAAGCCCGCCACCAGCTTCAAGGTGGACGGCGAAGTGCCTAAGACCGCCATGCACCCGGGATGCTTCAGCGGCAACAACGACGACTGCGCGGGCCCGACGAACGGTGCCAACGTTCCGATCAGTGCTGGCGCGTTGAGGCTGGTGGCAGCGGTTCTTTTTGCTGTAGCTTGCGCCTTCGCTATGTGAGCTTGAGTAGGGGTTGCTGTTTTCCACCATTCTTTTGCTTCGTGAGGTAGGAGCAGCGCAGCACCCTCCTGTTGCAGTGCTACTACCGCGCCATTCTTTTGCTTGCTTGAGCAGATGAACTATGTAAGGATGTGAAGATCATTGTTCAGCGTTTGAGTCTGTTACCTGTTCAGAATCTAAAGATCATTGCTCAGCATTTTGAGACCATCTGTTAGCTGTTCAGAAACCAGAATGTGCATCAAAGTGAATTTGTATACTCTCTTCATATGTTTGCTGGCATTGTAAGAACCTCTTGACAAATTGTGTCGGATGGCATCAACTGCATCAGCAGGGATGCCCATGCTGGGTATATGACCTGCCGCCGTGCCGCTGATTTGCTGATGGTCCTATATGCAGCCACCATGGTCCTGATTAAGATTTAAGAGGTCCAGGCAAGCCGCTTAGACTTTTCGTGGTGCACGGTTTAGGTAATTTTTTTTTGATCTCCGGTTTAGGTAAATTAGGAGGTCGAAAAAAGAAACCACCTATGATTCCGATCATAACAACCGTGCTCCCAACCCCCAAATCTTCGGCTTGGAACAAGTAAATCTTTCTTTTGCGAAGTAATTATCCATGGAGTATCTAGGCGGTTGGCAACACGGGAACGGCCAGCAGCGAATTACCGGAGTAGTAAATGGTAAACTACATTTCGTACGTACCCAAACGCCACGAGCGTAGGCTTGGCACGCAATTGTGGCCTCACAAGCTGTCAAAGTTTTTGCCACAGGTCACACCAAGACCAAGCTTTCAACTAACCACTTTTGTTCTCCGATGACGCATCTTTCACTAATCTGGCCACATCAGTTAGTACTACTCCCTCCGTTCTTTTTAAATTATTAGTCGTTTTGACTTTTCTAGGTGCATAGATTTTACAATGCATCTAAATATATATTATGTCATATCAAAATTGATATATCTAATAAAAGTCAAAACGACTAATAATTTAGAACGGAGAGAGCGTAGAGAAGAAAGGCCACGCGATTCCGCTAACCGCGTCCACCGAGAGAGATCACCGGGAGAACTGCTGAACAAGCGCGCAGCGGCACGCAGGCCACGAGCCCACAGGCCACAGCCCCCGCCGGCGGTGTCTCCGGCCACAGAAAACCACAGAAAACCCGGTCGCCACCGGTCCAACTTCCAAACCATTGACCTCAAAAAGAAAAAAACTTCCAAACCATTTTCTCCGGCCTTCCCGTTCGTGCCCTCCCCGGCTCCCCGCAACGGGCACCCATCAGCGGCCGAGACGGCTGGACCCGCCCCATGCGCCAGGCCTACAGAGACCGACCGGTCCCAGGCTCCCAGCACCCATGCCACAGGAACACCGAGTCCACCGGACCACCAGCCAGCCAGCCAACCAACGAGGCTTCCCTTCCCCCGACGCGCACCCCGCCGCAGGCCTCGGGCCGGGCCTCGCACCGGCAGACACGACGACCGTCCAGTCCCGCGCCCGCCCCTGCTCCGCTCTGCCCGTTTGCGCGGGAAGAAACCCATTAAAAAAGGGCAGAGGAGAGGAAACCGCCGCCCCGCTCCGCCCGGCCCGCCAAAGCCGGACCCCGCGCCGCCTCGGCGCCTCCTTCCCCTGCAAGCCTCCCCCTCCATATCCCTCCAAACCCCCAACTGCCCGCCCGCTCACTAAACACCCCAAGCCAAACCCCTCGCGCCGTCACGCCCTCCGCGATGCCCCACCTCCGCGCACGCGCTAAGGCGGCGGCGGCCCCGCAGGGCACCCCTGTGCCGTCCCCGTCCACCTCCCTCCGCCTCGGCCTCGGCCCCGCCTCCCCCGACGACGACGGCTTCGACATCAAGTCCCCGGCCGCGGCGCCGCCCCGGCGCAGCCTGCGCCTCGCGGGCGCCGCCGCCAGCCCGACCACCCCCGCCGCGCAGGACGGCGGTTCCTCCGGCTCCGGGCCGGGGTCCGGGTCCGGTGGGGGCGTGAAGAGGGCGGGGAGGCCCCGCGCCCTAGCCTCCGCGTCCTCCCCTGCCGCTGCCTCGCCGATGTCCGGGAACTCCGGGAGCGGCGGCGGCGGGGCTGCGGCGGGCGGCTCCGGCTCCGGCGGCGCGGCGCCGTTCATGAGCCTGCGGTCGGGGTCCCTTATCGCGAAGCGCCGGATGGAGGCCGGCGGCGAGGCGGGGCCTTGGCCCTCGGACGGAGGCCAGGTGCACGACGAAATGCCGCTCCGGGGCGCGGGCACGCCGACGAAGCGGCGGAGGAGCTTGCTGGTCGGGGGAGTGGAGACGGAATACGTGGCTGATTCGGAGAGCGGCTCCGATAGGGATTGCTTGATGCTGGGGCTGAAGATGGCGCGAGGGATGGTTCTGCCAAGGCAGGCAACGGGGAAAGAGAAGCTAGTTCTAGGGAACAACCATTCTCGTGCTGTGGGCAGTGGTTATGCATCTGCTTCCCTAAAATTAAGTACTGATAGTAAAGGAAAGGGAAAGATGGTTGTAGAAGATAGTTTATCATCTCTGAGCTCAAGTGAGGATGAGTCGGATTCGGAACAAGTGGATTCTAAAGAGATTCAGAGGGACAAAAGTTTATCATCTCTGAGCTCAAGTGTGAATGAGCTGGATTCGAAACCAGTGGATGCTAAAGAGGTTCAGAGCAACTCAGGATCAGTTTCTGCTTCTGTGGAGCCACTTCGCAGGCAAGCAGCAAGAGAGCGAGCTATCAGGTTGGCCCCTAAGTTTGCATTCTTCAAAGCAGATAAAGATGAACCTAGTGAAGATGATGAGGAAGAAGAGTTAGAGCTTGGTTCTGACCCTCAGGACTGGCCAGGTCCATTTGCAACTGCTGCCAGGATATATGAAGAGAGAGAAGCTAAGTTGAGAGCTCGAGAATCGAATTCTTCAAAGGTCAACAAGGCTGCTAATAAGGCCATCGTTTGGTCGCCTTCAAAGGATAAGAAAAATCCAGTACGAGTTCAGGCCGCCCCATCACTTACAAGCTTATGCATAAATACTCTTGCAGAAAATTCTGAAGGCATTGAATCACTTGGAGATATCCCAGAGGAGCTAAAACATAAGCTGTTAAAGATCCTGTGTCATTCTAGGAAGATGAATACCCATCTTCTCAACGAACTACTGTGTGATAGTCCTACAGAACTGCATCTCAGTGAGTGTTCATGGCTGAGTGATGATGACTTTGAGAAAACTTTTGGGAAATGCAAAACAGATAGCTTGCAGGTACTATTGTTTTTACACTTTATGCAGTTTCAACATGATATACGCATTGTTTATACCTTTTGATAAAACCTTATATCTTTTGGTTAAGTCAACGTTTGAGGACTAACTCAGCATTTGTCTTAATGTAGGATCTACAGCTTGATATATCTGGAAGGTGCATGCCTGATTACATATTGCCAACTACCTTAGTTAAGGCTCCTAACTGCATGCCATTGTTGACAAAAATATCTCTGAAGGGAAATTATCGTCTTTCTGACAAGGGTTTAGACACAATCATCTCTGCTGCACCATCTCTGAGCTCACTAAATTTGTGCGAGTGTTCTCTTCTCACTTCATCTGGAATCGTTATTCTTGCTGACAAGTTACATTCGGTACTTAGAGAACTGTATATAGATGACTGCACAAACGTGGATGCTATGATGATTCTTCCTGCACTACAGAAAATTAATCATCTAGAGGCTTTGTCAATGTCTGGAATACGATCTGTGTGTGACAAGTTCGTGAATGAGCTCCTTACTGTACATGGTTCGAATATGAAGGAGCTAGCATTTGCTGGTTGCTCGTAAGTCTTTACAGTTTCCTGTTTTAGTCAGTAGTTACCTTTTTGAAGGAGCGTACTTTTATGCAAGTGTAGGGAAACAATCATGGAACTGCATTTCTGACTAGTCATTCTTGTGTTGTCTAAATGTAGGAAACTTACCTCATCTTCCATCAAGACTATCGGGCAGAATTGTCCACAATTAACTTCCTTAGATCTCCGCAACTTGAATAGGTTGCGTGACTCAGCAATGAGGCATCTTCGCTATGGTTGTAGGCTAATAAGGAAACTGAAGCTTCAAAGAAACACATTCAGGTATTAACCCTCCCCCCTTTCTTTGCTGTTTGCCTAATTTCTAAGCAGAATAAAGTGCTGTGTAAACATTCATGTTCATTGCTTTTTTTTTCTTTCTCATCACTGCATCTTAAAGGTTTCCAAACTCAGATGGGCGGATCATGATTATTATGTAATTAATTAGCTTCTATCTGGCATTCTAAACTATCTTGTTCAGTATGCTAACTCGTATCCTTCTTTCTAATATGATTTGTGCATTGTAGAAGTGCTGTATGTTTTTCTGCCTGATTGTGCTAAGAGTTTGAGAGTAACATGACATTTGATGTCTCATAGTTCTCTTTTGTCACTTGTAGCTCTGTATCATTAAATTACTACTGTTTATAAAGATTCATGAAAGACTTAGACTGATAGAGTACAAGGAAAAAAGGGAATGGAATACATCACTGTAATTGGTAGGAACTCTTAATGGTTCCATTCTCCTGAAGGTTTTCTCGAAGTTGAAACCAGCAAGGTTTAACACTTCGAGTATTATGGAACTTGTATCTTTCATTTTAGTAAGATGATCACCTGTTAATTCATTTAGTGTCACTCTTCTTTTGTATTGATTATAACATGCTCTGTAATGAGATTGCAGCAATTTCTTCCTGACATGATACTTGACCCTTATTACAGTGATGAAGCAGTTTCTCGATTTTTGGAAGAATCAGGAGGATGCCTAACTGAGTTAATGCTTAACAATGTTGAGAAGGTAATTTCTCCATTCTGTCTCCTTGAATGTTATACTCCATGACTGATACAAATCTTATTCTTGGGATGTCACAATTCTATTTTTGCTTGAGATGCAGATCCTTTAGTCTTTTTCCTTCTTTTTTGAGCAAGAGACCATATGAAATGGTTCAATACCACATACAGTAGAAAAAAGCTGTTTATGGATTGGTTTTTAGGGGGGGGGGGGGTTAATTGAAACCTAGGTTATTCTAATAACATTGAGCTGGCATGATGTGAACATGAGATATTTATTAGATTGACCTGTTACTGATAGAAAAGGTAAGCAAGCAAAGCATTTGGCAAAAAGCGAGTGAGCAGCCTTTGGGAAGGCTTCACGTGCAATGAATGTTTGTTGGTTAGTTGGGAGCATTAGTGCATGGGTGAGAATTGGTAACAGGGATCGCACTATACTTTAATGGGGAGATACGCTTAATTTATGCACCCAGATAGTCTATTTATTCAAGCTGGAACTACATGTTGGAACTGTAACATTTCTTGTTGTTTGGTGTAGTCATATAACTTCACTTTATAGAGATATGATTGTTTGTGGGCGCAATCTAGAGTGTAACCTTCTTAAGATACTGTCAAATCTTTGTTGGTTGGAGTGTACAACACCTTATCCTGTTTTGTGCTAGTTTTTGTCTCAATTGGGAAATTAAGGTTGTTAAGACCCACTGTTTTCTTGTGTTTTTGCCTTTCAGCTGTTTCAAGTATAAACAATTTGATGCTCATAATTAGTTCTGATCTGCTGTATTTCATCTAGGTTGGAGACCTTACTGCTCTTGCAATTTCTCGCAAGTGCTCTGTTCGGTTGGAGGCTCTGGATCTTTCCTTCTGTCGTGAACTGACCAACGAAGCTTTGGGGTTGATTGTTGACAGCTGTTCATCGTTGAGGATTCTGAAGCTATTTGGTTGTACCCAGGTATGATGACCTTTCTAGTAAACAAAGTCTAATCATAGTACACTTTCTGTTACATGTTCTTTCCGTAAGCAATTCCAATCATGTGCAAGGATTAAGGAACACTGTTAATTGATTGGTAGTGGCATATGAGTCATAACATGACAGCCTCAGTTATTTTAGGTGAAACTGTACTTACTGCTAACTGTTTCATTGCAGATCACGGATTTGTTCCTTAAGGGTCACTCAAATACATCCGTTCAAATCATCGGGATAGAAGGGAGCATACTGGAGCAAATGGATAACCGTTAGTGTGGAAAATTACGCTTCATTTCCTTGACCATTCTGTTATCTAGCTTAGGAATTGAGACATCATGGGCCTGAAGGTGGCTGCAGTTTCCAGTGGGGAATATTTTGCCAATCGACCATGCTGAAACTAGTTAGATACCCTTAGAAAACTATCTGGAAATGCTTTTTTGTTTCTTCATTTAGCTCTAAACAGTGGAAAATCCGCGGCTGCATTATACAGACCATTGAAAGAAAATTTCGTGTTAGATGGTTATGGATGGATATTCAGATCCTTTCCGTTTTATAAGTGAATGGTTGTGAACGGATCAATATAGGGCTGAGCGCCTGAGCTGCAGGAGTGCCAGCGCTCGTCGATGTTGTGGCCGCGGAACAAATGGGGTTGAGTCGGCTGGAGTGCCTTCAGAACTCAGATTCCTCAATGTCCCGGCGGCAGAACAAACAGGACTGTCTGCATGAGACTGGTTTGTTGTTCCGTCGCGTCGGGAATCGGTATGGTTTGACTCTTGCGTGGGACAAACATTGTCCTCCGGCAGCAGCAGTCTCCGTCCTCATGTCGGCACACAGACATGGTCTGCCGCTGACGGGGTGAGTTTCAGTTCAGGAGACAGAAAGCCGCCCAGATGGGGCTGTGATGATGCACCAACTGGTAACTGATTTTGTATGTTCGTGCAGCCCGAGGCCTAGGAGGAGGGACGTCAAACGTGTGACGTGCACCAACGCCTGCAAGACCGCTGTTGCTGGACTGCGGGCCTCGCCGCCTCGGCGGTGCCACGCATCCCAAATCCTAAAGACTACATCAACGGCCCTGATGCATCCACAAGAAGAATGACGCGCCTACCGCTACCATACGGCGTGATGCAAGAATCCTTGACTCCGGTCGCGGTCCCCACCATCAGACTCAAAGCCCACACACGTTCCTGCCCCGCAAGAATCCAAGCAGTTGGATTTGTCTTAAAATGTTCATGCATAGACAACAAAGATGCTGAAATGAAATACACTGACCATCAGTCTTCTTTTTTCAAAAGAAAAACAGCGGCATTATTCTTAAATATTATGTGTGCTATCTATAATTGATCTATAACTAAAGCACATGATAAAATGAGATACTTTCTTAATAATAATAATAATAAGATTAGAATATTCATGCCGTCCTCCACCCGCACCCACCGTCTTTTGCCGGGACCGGGAGTTCGGTGGACTGCGCCAAGCCGCTGATGATGCGAGTGTTCTAGGAGACAAAAAACTGCCCAAATCTGGCTGCACTTGTTGCCAATGGTAACTGCTTTATATCCTTTGCTTATAGCCAAAACCTAGGAAAGTCAAACGGCGCATCTCTTGACGGGTGTCCATGGCCTCAAGATATATAGAAATATATATAAAAAACTCTGCAGGCCTCCTACGCCATGTAGACGGTGCAGACCCATGTTCCTGTGCACCTCACACTCACACGTATATGATAGAGGGACAACGCTGCATGAGCATTAATGGAAACATACCAAAACTTATAGGTGGGCAGATATTGTTAATTTCCATAGACACTGCAAGTAAAAGTGAACCAATAATTTTTTTAATTGTGATGGCACATATACACAAATTGTGTAAGCCCGCGGGCCAACTCTTCACAGATGGACTGTAAAAGCATGTGCAACTGTGGAAAATAATATAAGATGACGATGATATGATGTGATGTTTGCAATCATCAATAGAGATGGTGTGATGTTTGCAATCATCAATAGATAGATGAAGATGATTTATCCCTTAGAGATGGAGAGAATCGCACACTGTTTTTGCTCACAGTGTGCACATTGATTTTATTATCATGGAATCCTTGTAAGACTTATAAAATTCAAGGAATCTGGTGGAGAAACTCTACCGAGATTGGATATAAAGACATTTATGGATAGGAGTAATCATAAGACAATGGCAAATCACTGGAGAAAGAAGAGATAGAGTGATGCGTGTAATATGATGAATTACAGAGAGGGAGGGAGAGAATAAAATGACTATTTACTAGAGAGAAAATTGAACCTTTTCCTACAGTAACTACACTAAATGTAACGAAAGATAGATATCTAATTTTAACCCTGTAGATTATGTAGAAGGTTTTAAACTGAGCTAAATTAAAAGATCCATTAAAATGATTTTGCGTAATTATGACTATAATACCAATATCCCACAAAACATCTCGCCTCGATACGCCGTATTTATGCATTCTTGCCGGCCACGCGTGGCGGTTTCACATCTGGCATGCGAGACGGATACTTGGCCTATAAATATGAATCTCAACCTGACCTGCTCTTCTCATTAGTCCACCGCGTTGTTTCTCATCGATAAGACATTATTTGTGAGTGGCAGAGTATGGCGCCTCGATGGATTATGAGATCTACTCCTTTCCAAATGGCATCCGAACCTCGATAGTTGTCGATAACACAAGGTTTCTGAAAAAAGCTTCCAAGCTATTGTCTATCCTAAACTTCAAAGGTAAACTCTGGTGCTCTGAGTCCTGATGAGTTTGCAAATTTTTAGCAATAGATTTTGATGTGTGCGTGTTTTTTTTCCTATCTAAAGCTTGGAATATAGATTATGGTGTTTCTCTATCGAGAAACCCTTTTGTGTCAATTATTAATGTGAACTTTCCATCCATGTTTTCCTCAAAGATGCATAGACGTACATGTGTTTTTGGGTATTTGTTTGCAAAGTTTTCTTTTTTGAAAGAGATCTTATGTTTGTATGTTGAAGTTATATTTTCAGATCTCCTTATCATTAACGTATATATGTATTATGTGTGCCATATGTGAATGTTTCCATGTTAGGTGAAAAAAAGCATGTTCCCTTTAAAATGAATTGGTAAAAACTCAGAAGTGTCAAACAACCTTTTTTTTCCTTGTACTACTTGTTTCACATTTTCTTCTAGGACATGAAGTTATTATACCATATTTTAGATCCAATTTATTTTTTGGTGAAATTCTCCGTGTTTGTCCAAGTGTGAATTTTAGAACCGCACAATCTGAAATGGCTACGTTTGCGAGCCCAACTTCTGCGCTCAACTCAAACTCCTCATAGGAGTCAAGCTCGAGGACGTCGACGTCGTCCTTATGAACACCGAGAGGCCGCGGCATGCGACTTTGACTGTCGTGGCATCATCGGGTCCTATCTCCCCATCCGGATCATCTACTGTAAGCATGCAGGCTAACTGCGGATCAAACACGGTGCCATGTTGCAGCAGGCCACATTGTTCAAGCAGAGTGGTCATGTGTGCGTGCGTGTAGCCCTCTCGTGGGATCACAAGGCCACCGGTGACGAGGCGGACGAGCTGCTCGGCTCGCGGCGGCCAGCGACATGCACCATCAGAAAGCCGCTTGATGGCCACGCCTTGAGCACCTCTGCAGGGTCATTGCATGGAGGCAGGCCTACCTTGAGAGATCAAACGTTGTACCAGGACGTACAGACATGGTCCATCGATCTTGACCTCCATGTAGCACTTGCGCCATGCGATGGCCCTCCACAGGTCGCGCATGTCATCGACGTGGACATGTTTCCTGATTGTGTAGGTCGCTGGCGGTAGCCTCCAGAGCAGCTGGTCCGCCTCCTCGCCGGAGACTTTGTGATCCAGCGGCAGGACTGCGGAGGCATGGATCATGACCGAATCTGTTCTGCTTGCAATGCTTTATGTGATTACATGATGCAACTTGGTATGTGTTTCCGTGCTTAGAGTAGAGGATCGGGATGCGCAGATGAGGCACGACAGTTCCGCGGAAGTCAAAGCCACAGGTCGCAGCTTTCGCAACGTTGGTCATGACGATGTCGACGTTTTTGAGCTTGTGTATGGTGAGTAGTTTAAGCATAGAAGTAGGGCTTCCATTATTACACGTACAAGTGGCCATTGCAAAGATAGGTGTGGTAAGTGCTGTGTGAAACCAGGAGCACCAGAGAATACCCATAAAAATTAAGGGGGTTGTGTGGGATAGTACAAATTAAGAAAAGGGTGGAGAAATGGGGAGCTTGTTTTTTTTTTTACAAAATGGACCTTGCAAACCCCACAGTTTACAATGAAAATCATTAAAATTGATCCATTGAAATTTCAATTCGGAAAGGACAAATTCTCTTGTATCAACATGACTAATTCTCTAGTATCAACATGGGTCATCTGTCTCCTTCCCTCTCATTGGCGGCTGGCCCGATAATCCATGTCCTCCTCCTACAACGGCCACGGTCTTCATCGGTCAGGATAGGATCTGGTGGACTGCGCTGAGCCACGGTGGGGGGTGAGTGTTCGAGGAGATATAGGGATGTGACATTTGGTTGTGATGATGTGCCACCTGGTAACTGATTTGTATACTAGTGCAGCCCGAGGTGCATGATCACCATGAATGTCAAATGTATGATGTGCATCAATGCCTACAAGATATAGTATACAACCTTATTAAAAAAGATATAGCATAAAAAATTGCATCTTTTCGGCAATTGTTGCTGGACTGCGGGCCTTGGTGTTGTGCCATCCTAATAATATCAAAGGCTGGATCGACGGCCGAGATGCATCTGACGTCCACAATTGTTTGTTGTGCAACACGCACCTCTAGCATCCTAAAACAACGTCGCATCTACCTTAAAGGACACGCTGGGACCCAACAATCTTCGAGTCCAATCACAGTCCCAACTCATAACCATCATGCATAAACCACACGCATGTGCGCTGACCGGTCGATGATGCCGTCGAGCGAGGCCTCACCTCTGCCGGTGGCGAGCCTGCTCCGCGAGAATCCATACACTTAGATTTGCCTTGGGATCGTCTATATGCATAAAGAACAAAAATCGGTGATGTTTCTCTCTTTTTTTTGAAAAAAATCGGTGATGTTAATTCTTAAGTATTAATGTGCCATCTATAAGATTAATAGACGCATGTCATCCTCCACCTTGGCGGCCGCTGTCTTTTGCTGGCATTCTACCAGGTGAACTGCACTAAACCGCTGGAGGGTTGTCATTGTGTGTGCCTAGGAGATAGAATGAAGCAGGCTAGATTTTACTCCAATGACAGGCATGCCAACTCAGTAACTATTTTTTTTATCATTTGCTCATAGGCGCCCAAGACCTACAAAAGTCAAACGATCCATCTCCTGATGGGCATCCATGGCTCCAAGATATAATAGAATATTAAAATTCAGAATCTATTCAATTTTCCGGTTGCTGGTCTGCAGGGCTCCTAGCTACGCCACATCAATGGTGCAGACCCTTGTGTCCACCTCCTGCGTGTATTCTAGGGGAAGAGACGCGTGCAGTTCGACCTCATCCTGTCGAGACGCTACTTGTGTGAAGTGGCTCCTTTTTTGATAAAATATGATGCAGAATTTGTTTCAGTCTTGGTGGCAAGGCTAAGGATCGGAGTCAGTTTCTTCCCCTCTTGTGAGGCAGTTATTTTTCTGCTGCCTGCTTTATCCTCTATGATTGACCAGTTCCTCGGCTCCTCGCAGGCCTAGCGGCCAGAGGTGGCTGCATCTTTGACACTGTGCCCCTATTATTTTCCCAGTTTCACAAACAAGTTACTCTTCCTATGGGCTATGGTCATGCTTACGACACTAAGGAAGATGTTAGATGACACCATACAGGGCTGTACATGAATTGAGTGCTGCCAAAAATAGGTAGGTGGAGGATGTTGCCAATGGACCTGCGAATCCAAATGAATACTTTCTCCTAAGACATAAATCCATGGAATCTAGTGGAGATACTTTGCACACACAAGATATAATGGCATTTATGAAGAGGAGTAATAATAACAAAATGGCAACTCACTAGAGATAGAATGATGTGTATAATGATGATGGATTAGAGAGAGGGAGGGAGGATGAGGGAGAGAGTACAATGATTATTTAATAGAGAGAAAATTTGACTTCTTTTATACGCAGAACACCACCATGCCACATGGACGGCCCAGATACATCTCCTCCTACCACATCTGAGGCCCATTGAATTTCTTTTCTTCTGCCTGCGGGGGTGGTTTCTTTTATGCTGCCTGCTTTGTCCTTCTCAGTTGATTAGTTCCATGTAGGCCCTACAGGCTAGGGACATCTTTGATGTTGTGACACCACTGCTCTCTATCTCACAAATCGGTTAGTTTTGCTCTAGCTATATTTTTTTCTTTAAAAAAAAGGAATAGTTCCAGTTCTACGACACACAACCCAGTTACGTTCTTACATGCAGTGGTGAGGAACTGATGTGCATGACATGGTGTCAGTGGTTTCTGTGCTATATATAACATCATGATGGAGGAGGATCCTTCGGCACTCCAGTCCACGTGCCACGGGCAGAGACGCATCACTGTCACATCCAAGGATGGCCGCCAGGTCCCTTGGGAATTGACGCCCACCTACTCCCCGATCACTGTCACGTGGGGACAACATGTAAGATTGAACAACCTGTGGTACCGCACACTCCCCTCACTGCGTTGGTGTACGGGACTTAGGCACATGTCACGAGCGAGGATGGAACCGGCATAGGATCTGAGGGAGGCTTGTTTGGATGGCCGTTCACGTGCTTGGACGGATGAAGGCTGGTATGGAGGGGGTACAACACCACTGTCATTTAGTCATTGCTACAGGAACTCCCACCTAACCCCTTATACCTTTGCTCGGGCACTTGCCCCTAGTAGTATAAAAGGGGAGGACCAAGGCTTTGCCAAGGGTAGGAAATCAGAGAGAAAGAGAGAGCACTAGGAAATGGCTTTGAGCCCCCTACATAATTATACTTCACCTCTACTCGGGCATTTTTCGCATGAATTCAGTACTCCATCACGTAGGATGTAGGTTGTTACACATTCACATGGTCCAAATCTGCCTAAAAGCCCCATGTCAGCCATGTCTTCACCCCCGGTGTGCCTGAGGCCTTCCCCCCAGTTTAACTTAAGAAAGGGGTTTCGTGTGGGCCCTCGTGACCGACGTTTACACACCGACAGTATGGTTACCTTGTCTCCGAGAACTTCAGTGTTTTTCTCTCATAAATGATATTTTTATTATAGTGTTCATCATCCTTATATCAGATTCCCTAAATTAATTAATTAATGTTATCACAATAATGTAGGCTTGGTGAATACAAAACTTGACTAGCATTGCTGCCGAATATGTCAATCAAGGAGCTAGCATCACACCTTTAGTCATTGGTTACTACATCCTTGACAGTGTCATTCTTTTGGTCACGCACCGGTTACAATTTGTATGGTTGTGCTTACAACACGCTAAGCAAGGTTGGATGAACATTGTGAGGCTTCTCATGAAACTTTTGGTCACACACTAGTTACGACTATTATGGTTGTGCTTGCAACACTATAAGCAAGGTTGAATGAACATTGTATGGGGCTTGAATTGAGACTTGCCAAAGTGACAGTTGGCAGATGTTGTGGTCAAACCAAAGACAAATATATTATTGGAATTCCAGTGGATACTTCCTTTTGCAACATGCAAACTCGAGTAATAACCTAGTGGACAAACTCTACATCGATGGAATATTAGCAATAAGAGAACAGAATATCATTGAGATAGAGAGATTTATGCAATAGACATGTACTAATGAGAGAGAGAGAGTGAGAGAGAGAGAGAGGGAACATATTGGTAGCCAAACCAGAGACAGATGCACTAAAATTAATTCAAGCGGACACTTGGTTTTGCCACATACAAACTCGTGCAGGACAATGGACGAACATTTCATTGATGGAATATAAACATATTTTTTTAAGTTGAGTAATAAGGTAGTAATATGTTAGATTCCCTTGGTCATTGATCACTACAACATTGACATGTTACGATGTTGTTCTTTTGGTCACACACAAGTTGCAACTTCTATGGTTGTGCTTGCAACACTGCAAGGAAGGATGAACGAACATTATGGGTTTCCCATGAAATTTTGGTCACACACCGGTTACAACTTTACGGTTATGCTTGCAACACTATAAGCAAGATAAATGAATATTATGGAGCTTCCCATGAAACTTTTGGTCATGCACCAGTTACGACTTCTATGGTTGTGCTTGCAACATTATAGACAAGTTGAATGAATATTGTGGGGTTACCATGAAACTTTTGGTCATACGCCAGTTACGACTTCTATGATTGTGCTTGCAACACTACAAACAAGGTTGAATGAACATTGTTTGGGCCTGCCCGTGAATTGAGACTTGTGAAAATGGCAATTGCGAGATATTGACAAAAAACAAATATATTATTGGAGTTCTAGTGGATACTTTCTTTTGTGACATGCAAACTCGTTTAATAACCTTGTGGACAAACTCTACAAGGATGGAATAATAAAACATGTTAGAATTAGCAATAAGACAATGTCACAAGAGATATTGCGATTTATGCAATAGACATGTACTCATCAGAGAAATATGTTGACCTATAAATACATAGCCTAATCTAGTGTCATGCCTCAATGGACCGGGAGATGTTAAACATATTCCCTGACAAGGTTAGGGCCTTGGTTGTGGATGACCATGCAAGATTACTTGCATCCTCCTCCAAGATGCTATCTCTCCTAAACTTTGAGGTCTACTTGAGATATAGATAGGCAGGGTATTTGTTTGCAAAGTTTTTATGAATGGGATCTTTTTTGTGCATGTTGAGGCTATCTTGTTAGGCCTACTCCAGTTTCAACTTCGAGATAAACCAGCCTGCAACTAAAAACTTCAGTGTTGTGTGTTCTCCTAAATGATAATTTATTATTAGTGTTCATCATGGTTATATGTTAGATTCCCTTGATTAATTTTTCAATCTTATACCAATAATGAAAGCTTGGTGAACATAAAACTTAACCAGCATTGCTGCCAAAGATGCCAATCAAGAAGCTAGCATTGCACCCTCAGTGATTGATTACTACAATATTGACACTATAACAGTGCCGTTTCTTTGGTCACACACCAGTTACAACTTCATGATTATGCTTACAACACTACAAGAAAGGTTCAATGGAAATTGTAGGGATTTCCACAAAACTTTTGGTCACACACTGGTTGCGATCTCTATGGTTGTGCTTGCAACACACCAAGCAATGTTGATGAAGGAACATGGTATGGGGCTCCCCGTCAATTGATATTATACCAAAACCAAATATTTTATTGGGATTCTAGTGGATGATTTTTTTTGTGGCATGTGAACTCATGTAATAACCTAGTGGAAGATCTCAATGGAATATATAAATATGTTAGAATTAGCAATAAGACATTGTAATATCACTAGGGATAGTGTGATTTTGTGCAATAGACATGTATCAGCATGGGAACACCAGTGGTAGGGCTCCACAAGGATCCTCTTTTGCAGTTTGATAGGAGGAAATCACTATGAGCGGTCTACTGGCAAGGGAGATGATGAGATGGTGGGTTAGATAGGTTCGAGCCGCCCAGAGGTGTAAAATCATATGTCATGCGTAGAGTTGATCTGATTCCTTAGTCCAACTCGGATTAGAAGATGTTCCCTTCGGTCAAAGCTCTCTACTGACTATCTATGGTTATCTTTGGGTTCAACCATTGGCACGGTCTTAGGCCTCCGATTATATACACTCTAGGGTTCCCACAGATGGCCGGCCCAAAGGATAATGGGGTTAGGTATTGCAGTTATGTAGCTATAAGCAAGGGACGTGCATGTCATGCACTCACTATGTCCTTCAACCGTCGGTAGATGTCCATCAACAACTATCCTTAATTATGCCCCGTGCCTCAGGTGAGGAAACCATGGCGGTTGGCTCTCAACCACACATCCTGGGACACCCATGACTTGCGGGCAGTCTAGAAGTCTGTGCGTGCCACCGGCTATGCTCTCATGTGGTCCCCACCTGATAGGGACGGGGCGTAGGCCGGTGGTAGTGACTGAAGTTGGGGAAGGTAGCCCTTGACTTGACTACTGCACATCCGGCCACGCCACCCAGCCTGACGGGCAATGTGATGGGGCGTGCATGCCGCGTCGGTTGTTGTGAAATGAGATCATCACCGTCATGATGTTCTAGGTAATGGGAAAAGTATTGAAAAGTGGGTAGGTCTAATAGTATCTACATGCCACATTTAATGCCACTGCGCCACCTCAACCCTCGACCCCCCAACAGCTCGTAGTGCGAACTTTAGGGGCTCAGGGTGGCATGGTGTAAAGCCACAGCTTGGACGGTTCCTCTGTATGGATCCCACGTCTGGGAGAGGTACCCTGCATGGGTTCACCCCCAGCCAACCTCCTAGGTCCACCTATATGCACCCCATAAAGCTGGCGTCATGTTTCGAGAGCACACGTGTGGGAAGGGAATCCTGTTCCCGTAATGTCGATAACATGTACTCATGAAAGAGAGGGGGGAGAAAAAAAGATTATTTATTGGGGAGATATAGAGACTGCAAATGGGGCTGCAAATGAATTGAGACATGCCAAAATAGGTAGTTGGCAGATACTTCTAGTAAAACAGGAGACGGATGCATTGAAATTGAAATAGATACTTTCTTTTGCAACACATAAACTTGTGCAGGCCAGTGGACTGATTTTGCACTGATGGAATATAAAATATTTTTAAAATAGGTCATAAGACAATGCGTCAGTCACTAGAGATAGGTGATCATCACATATTCGAATTAGAGAGAGATGGCATGTATTGATAGCTAAACGACAGATGCACTGGAATTAATTCAAGCAAACAATACACTTGGTCTTGCCACATACAAGCAGGCCAATGGACGAACATTTCACTAATGGAATATAAAAATATTTTTAAGAAGAATATTAAGGTAGTAATACGGGAGAGTCACTAGAGATAAGGTAATGTGTGCAATCATCACATCCTAGCAGAGAGAGAGAGAGAGAGGATGATTATTAATTTGCTAGACCTGATGCTCTTTTCACACTGTAAGTATACTGATTAGGTTTTTTTTGCTAGCCATGAAAATTATTCATTCTCAGAATCAAAAGCAAGCGAAAAAGGTTCAGAAAAGATGAAACTACCAAAATAGGTTATGGGCAAATATTGCTAGTCCTGATCGACCTTATGTTGTTACCCCTCACCCCCTCCCAACTCCCCCCCCCCCCCCCTAACTCAAATCCCCCACCCCCTATCTATACATACATACTCTAATCTCATTTTCTCCTTAGTGCAAAGCCACTGACAAACATCAATCAATGCAACCTTGGTGCCTTGAGAGAGAAAGAGATGTCCACCTTCTTCCCCAATAAAATTAGAGTCTTGGTTGTGGACGGCGATGCAAAATTTCTCAAATCGTCTTCTATGGTACTTTCTGTCCTAAACTATAAAGGTATGTTCGGATCTTCAGTTTACTTGCATATATTCTGCATATATAAAGCTTGCCGTGTATGTTTTACCTATCAAAACATCTTTTTTTCTATCCTCGGTCTAGGCAAGATTTGAATCCGCGTCCGCTCTCTTCGCGCCAATTTTTAAATATCTAACTACTGTTTTTAATACCCCTATTGAATATTTATTGAATCAGTTATGTGAACTGTGGGGGTAGCAAGCTCCCTTCTCTTAAAAAACAAGATCTCACAATTTTTCCAATATTTTTTATGCGATTCAGCACAACACTTACCGCACCTCTCTTTGCAGTGACCACCTGCGGATGCCCTATTTCTGCACTCAAAGTTCTCACCAAAAACAAGCTCGATGCCGTGCTCACCAACTCTGTGGACGCTGTGGCCTGCGGCTTCGATTTCCGCACAATTGTGGAGTCAAATCTTGGCATACCAGTCCTCTACTGTAAGCACACTAACCTAGTCACCAACGCAAACATGTATCCAGTTGCATCACATGATCACATCGAGCATTGAAAGCGGAATCGATTAATCATTTTCATGTGGATCCATTCATGTACAGTCCTGCCGGTGCCTCGCAAGGCCTCCGGCGAGGAGGCGGACCATTTGCTCCGGAGGCTACCGCCGGCGACCTACGCGGTCAGGGAACCTCCACGCGTCCATGACATGCGCCTCTTGCGGAGGGTCATCGCGTGGCGCAAGTGCTGCCTAGAGGTCAAGTTGAAACAGGCCGGCCGCAACCGCACCCCCACCGCCATCGTCGAGGATCTTACGGCCGGCGGATCTACCGTTGACGATGAGGAGAGGGAGGACGAAGAAGAACGCGTCCAGTTCAAGGTGGTGAAGGCCCGCGGCAGAGGCCGGAAGAGGAAGACCGGCAGCAACCCCGGCGGCTCCTCCGGCGCCAGCAGCCTCGCAGGTTGATCTCCTGGTCGCGTGTACCAGAAACACCGTAGTTAATTTTGGTCCAAGTACATGTTCATCGTTTTAACTGCACAGGGACTAATTAAAGAACTAACTGAAATGGTCTAATTCTTTTATGTCGGGTATAACCATCTCTCTAACATGCAGGATGCAGTGTGTAGCCCATAAAAAAAAGATGCAGTACAGTGTGTGTAGAACACAGAACGAAGTTTGTTCAATTTTTGGGTTGTATGTGCAGTGGTTGAACTGATCCGTAAAGTAAATCTTTTTTTTGTTTTAGATTGTTAACTTATCATGCATGTATGGTTTGCTTCAACTCTCTCCCTTTATCAAGCAGGAGACCACCCAGGCCAGGGACAGCAGCAGATGAACGTGACAGAAGGGCAGGAGAGGGATAACATGGCTAGTAACCAGCAACAGGTGCCAAAGTTTCTTCCAAATTCCTTTGCCAATTGTACTAGCGCAGTACTTCTTGATTCCTATTTTACAGTACACATTCTGGAATGAGTTTAACATTATGAAAGTTACTGCAAAAATTTGGAAATTTGTTTGTATGGCAGTACTTTCTTCTCATTTTGGCCTCATCCTGTATGCATGCGTTACTATACTATCTCCAGGGTAGCAAACGTATATGTGCCATTACGAAGTGATGCAAGACTATACCTCAAGGATATGGATACGTTAGCGTTTTCAGTTGACCCCTCGGTCATCTAGCAAACTTTCGTCAACCTACTTAAAAAATAGTTTTTATTTGGTACCTTTGCAGCCAAGTACTATATCTCTATTGTGTCGTTATATATGAAGTGATGCAAGAATATCTCTAAAGGATATAGATATGTTAGCGTTTTCAGTTGACCCCTCGCTCTGTCATCTAGCAAACTTTTGTCAAGCTACTTAAAAAATAGTTTTTGGTACTCTTGCAGCCAAAGTACTATACTTATATATCTCTATTTGTTTAAGTAGTTATTAAATTTCTTCTCCACCGAAAGAAGTATGCATATAATATTTTCAAAAAGAACGCTATGCATGGCTGCATGCTGTAACATTTTTTAAAGGTTGTGACTAAGTTTCGAGGGGCGGACTCAGCTTTTCACGAAGACTGGGGCCAAATGAGTGGAACGAGCTGTGCCCTGTGGACCGGACTTCTTTTCTAGGCCAAAACAAGTTATGCACTGTGGACTGAGCTTCTTTCTCCTGGCCACGATTAGCCGACTAGGGCCACGGCCCGGGTGGCCCTAGTGGCAGGGCCGCCGAGCGGACCCAGTTTTTCACGAAGTGGACCGGGCTTTTCTTTCTAGGCCGAAACAAGCTGTGCACTGTGGACTGGATTTTTTGTTTTTTGGGGGGGGGGGGGGGGGGGGAGGGGGGGGGGGGCGGGGCGGTCACGAATAGGGCGACGGTCCGGGTGGCCCTAGTGGCAAGCCCGCCACTAGATTCCCACATATGGAATGATCACAGTTGTGTTTTAGATATGTTGCATATTAGGTCCAAAACCAAATCGTTGGGAGTATATGGACACAACAAAAAGGGATTCTTTACATTTTAGAAAAATATCTAATTTATTCTTGTCTGATACTTTGGTCTTAATTTTATCCAATTAATTCATATGCATATCTGATCTTAAACTTCATTAAGGTATTTTTTAAGTAAAAGTTCATACTCCATGCAGTTTTTTGAAAATTTCTTGGTAACTCATTTGCAAATTACATTAACTATACATTTCCTTTTCTTCTAGCTTGCAACACCACCGCAGGAACGCCGAGGCACGCGAGCCAAGAAGAACAAGGGTAAAGCATCCCAGCAGGAACCCCAGGCCGTGGTGGATGGTCGGCAGCCTGGGCAGCAGCAGCAGATGTCTCTGTTGTTGCAGTCCCTTCTCCATTCTCTCGACGTGCCACCGTACAACCCCGCTAGCATGTTTGTGGATGCCGCCGGGCCCAGCAACAACGTCGCCGCCTGCGCCGGCGCCAGCAACACCGTTGCCCCGACACCAGCACTGCCACCGCCACCGGTGTACCCAGGACCAGCTCCGGCACCGCGTCCTGTGTACTCAGCACCAGCGCCAATGCCACCACTGCCTCAGGTGAACCCAAGCCCAGTCCCAGTCCCAGCCCCACCACCGCGTCCTGTGATGAACCCAGCTCCTGCACCAGTGCCGCCGGTGTACCCAGTCCAAGCTCCAGCACTGCCCCTGGCGCACCAGAGCCTGCAGCCTCCTATGGTGCAGCAGGGCATGTTCGTGCCGTGGAGCTATGGCAACGGGATGCGCCGCCGCGAGAACGGAAGCATCATGCTTTCCTTCCAGCAACCACCGGCCGGTGATTTTTTCACAGGCATCGGTAGCGGTGGGGCGACCTTTGGAGCTTCAGCTGCGGCCACTCCACACGCAGGAGCAAACGGCAACGCGGCCGGTTCGCTTCTTCAGTCCCTGAACCTGCTTGGTGCTGATGACCACGGCGAGCTCTCAGCCATGGCGACCATGTACCCCGGGTACAATCCACCCATGGCTCCCCAGCATGTTGGCGCCGCGTCAAACGACGAGGCTGCGTTAGCAGCGCTGTACAGCAACAACTACTGCGCAAGATCACTCATGGCGCCTCAGCACATTGGTCGCGGTGTGGCAGCAGCAAACGAGGCAGCAGACATTGAAGCACTCAGCAGCGACGGCTACATCAACTACAACACTGTGTCATTCATGGCGCCTCAGCAGGTCGATCACGGTGTGGCACTGGCACCAGGCGAGGCGCCAACAATGGAAGAAATCCTCGACAGCATCAGATTCAGCTCAGGATCACCCCTGGCGCCTGATCAGGTCCTTGGCATGGCTTCCGATGTGAATGATGAGCAAACAATTGCTGCAGGAGGAGGAGCGATCGGCGGCAACGCTGCATCGTTCACGCCGTTCCAGGACCTCGTCGTCGCGGCGCCAAATGGTAATGATCAGCTTGCACCAGGAGCGCTGGACGGCGACCTCAATGGATCGCTCATGGGGTCCCAGGGTCTGGGCCATGGCGCGGCGGTGGATGGTGACGCTGGCTTCGCGGCGATGTTTCCTGCTGATCAGTATGAGGACGACAACATATTCTCGCTGGAAAAGCTCCTGGCCCTCAACGACTCTCCCATATACGAGGCCGGTCTACAGCTAGACGGCCAGCAGGGTGGCGCAACTGGTGGCGCCGCCGCCGCCGCAGGGACCTCGCTGATCGTCGGGGCAGGTGGCAAGGGGACCTGGGGGGACATCGGGGCTGCCGGCAACAGTGATATCCTGGATGATGATTTCATCCTGGATGATCTGTGGGATCACAGGACCCCTTTTGACGTGAACAATGGCCGCAAGTGACTCATTCATTCCTGGAGTGCAGCGATGCAGTGATGGTAACCTGGAGAGTAGGAGTGTGGGAGAGAAGAGGGCTGAGCTTCCTCTTGACATAAACCAGCTTTGAATAATGTAATATAGTTAATCCGCTGAACTAAACCAGATGTTGTGCTGGATGAAGATGCTATGCGTTTATACATGTCTGCTTGCTTTGTTATATTTGTTATGTTTGAATCGCTATCTCTCTTTTTTTTTTTTGAAACTTTGAATCGCTATCTCTGAAACTATTCCATGTGGTTCGATGGATCCCAGTTTTTGATATCCAAGACTCCGCTTAAATTCTTTGGTTAGCCAATAGTTCGATTTTCCATGAGGTGGTGAAATCTTGTTGACCAAAGTTCGCTACTGATACACATCAACAAAGCTCACCCTTGCAGCTAAAAATCAGGCAATCCCTAACTATATATCGTTATCGAGATTACGCTATTGAATGTTTGATTCCTTCATGATGAACAGACGAAGAACAGAACGTATAAGATCTTGTTAATTTACAGCTGAAGATGGTTACATGAGTTGAGGCCAGTTTATGCCATCCATATTAGTACATTATTCTAATTTACAACAGAGTAACCGAGTATTTTACAAACTCACATATACCTCCTCACCAAACTTGAAGTGCTCGCTTATTTATCCAGAAACCTTCATGCCAACCTTATATATATTAGAGAAGATGGTACTGGAAACCTCTAAGCAAAAAGATACCAAAAAAATGGAAAATCCTCTAAATTTTTTTCATCTAATCTTCATTCGTATCTTTGAGACGAACTGAGGAACTTGATCTATGCAGACGATGCAAATCCATCATTGACAGCGACCTCATAGGCCCAGATGATGCATTAGGCGCGCGAGATTCTGATCGTGGTGTGGATATAAAATTATCAGGTGAGAGCGGTGAATGGAGCTGCTCGGGCAGCTCATTCTCTTCAATGCTGATACTGCCGCTGCTCCCCGAACTGTTACTAGCCAAGGTCGCCAAAGAGTTTCTGCTCAAACTAGCAAGCCTCTTAGGAGGTGCGGTTTCATAAACCTGAGCAGCTGATGTTTCGTGTGAGTTTCCATACATGATGCTGTAGGCAAGGAGATTCTTCCGTTTTTGGGACTATCCATTATCTTCCTTAGTGATTTTTTTTGCAGAACCAGAAGATGTTATAGCTTCTTTGAGGCACGCAAATGATTTGGATTTTCCATTGTAGAATTTGGATATGCTGCGCCTGCCCAAGGAAAAGATTTTATACGTCAAAAAGGCAATATATCTAAGCCATCATGGATGCAACGAGCATCCATATCTGCACCAAAAGTTAACTACACGATGATTGAATTGAGAAGGGTCCTCGCAATGTTGCACACATAAGTAATAACATCACAATGCTACTTGCTTAATTTCATCAGGAAACATATCCCGCTACATTAAGAATAAGGGATGCTAATTCACATTTAAATAAACTGTAGTCATAGAGATAACAGGGAATCTCAGTTTTGAGGAGAGCAACGGTTGTGGTATGCTAATTCTAGACCTGGTAACACAATGGATATGCTATGGGAGATAAAACACTAAACAGCCCATCTTTGCGCTCATGTTACTATTAAAAAGAGTCTGTACTTATGGTAAAGTGTATGGATGATACTGTGGAGTGCTTCATAAGCCAATAATTGATGTTCTGTGGTTCAGAGACACTCAAACCACTGCAGTCCTTCTCAATTGAAAGTTGTTGCTTAAGATTGGTTGGTACCATGTGAGGCAGGTCCTTTTCAGTTACTTAATAATTCAACCAAAATGTGCCATGATTACCAAACGCATTTCCCACGCTAGATATTCCAGTAGATCAATTCATTACCATGTTCTACATTTGCTTTCAAAATGCTTGATCGTTGGTTAAACTTGTTGAGATGGTTGCATTATTATTTATTATAACATGCAAATACTCTTCATCTCACAAATGTAAAATGTAACGAGTCTTCTTCAATCACCAGTCAAAGAAGACAGTAGACCATTCCTCGCCATATAAATTCGACACGCCAGAATTATCCAGAATAACAAGAATATCCTGCAACCTCGCTAGACAACAGCAAAATGTAGTCTATTATCCAAAGCACCCAAAGACAATTAGTAATTCTACCACCACACACCCAAGATCACTCAGTAGTAACACCTACAAACTCCAATAAGCTAATCCACGAATCATTTTTTTGGAATTAACCCACTGCAACCAACAGCTAATCCTCCACCAAAACAAACAAATTAGCATCAAGTTTTCCCCCGCATCTCAGATCAGTAAATAAAAACTCCCTCAAAAGCAATAAACGGATCAAATAAACTGGCAAGAATCTCACCGAATGGGGAGCGCCTCCTCCAATGCCTCCAACCCCGCGAGGCCGCACCCTCCTCCTCCAGCTCCTCCCGTGTACGCGCTCTGCACCTCCCCCTCCCCCTCCTCCTCCTTCCCCGGCGGCGGGCACTCGTCGCTGTCCCTCCCTATCGACGACGAGCTGCACGCCGACGCCGGCGGGGGCGGGGCCATCGCCGCCTCGACGTCCACCGGCATCCGTCCGACGCGGGACCGACGGCCTCGATCGCGAGGCGCGGGGCGGGCCGCCGAGTCGCCACGCGCACGCAGCGTCGGGGGCGCGAGGGGACGGGACGACCGGACGAGGCAGCTCGCGGCGAGCGGATTTGTTTCCGTGGCTTTTTCTAGTTTAAGTTTTGGGGAGCAACTACTATTTAGTGATGGCGATGCCTAACTGACGAGGCTTATCGCTTCTTATCGCCTTTTCTTGCGTGCCACCAAGCAAATCTTAGGTTAGGTTTACTTCCTGCCACTCGTGTTGGAAATTTCGTAGAAAACATCTGAGTTTGTAGAGATAAACAAAAGGCTAGATCTAAGCTACTTCAGCAATTAAATTTAACATAGGATGCAAATATACAACTACCAAGAGCTATACTTTTAAAAAAAAATGCAGGAGCGCTGGTTTGTCATTTTTTAGATAGAAAAAGTAATCAAGATCAAAATATTTTAAAGTGCACACAATAAACCCCTCAGCCTATTAAACTTTATCCCCATATTCTTCTAAGAGCTTTCCATATCCCCATCATCGTCCTCAAAATTTGCTTGTACAAATGGCCACAACCTCCGAGATTCTTGTTGACCACAGCCTCTACACCATTGCCACCACCAACCTTCAATAAAACCATGGCAACTCGTCACTCTGTCACAAGCCTTCAAACCCCACCAACGCTAACCGCTCCAACGAGTCTCTGCCAAGAACTAACCCTTCCCATTCTACGCTCATGTGCCACCACCAAAACCGGTTATCAGCATTAGCTCACACTATCGTTAAGCCACTATTGTTAAGCCAGTAACCACACCAGCATTTCCTATAATCTTGGTAGCCATATCAACTCTCATCCCCAGTGAAACCTAATGGCACCAGAGTACCACTAATCGGAATGATAGGTTTGTCTCCATTCTTACCTATTTCAACCTCAATTCTTACATCTTTCATCCTCTTTCTTCGTTCTTTTCTTTTTACACCAACATAGTCAACACGCATCTTGAATTTTTCGAAAACGAGTGGGTTGCCATGTCAGGAACAAATGAGAACCCTCTCGCTTTAGTATTTTTGTTTAGAATAATATCATTTTGCAGAAGTTTAAAGCGTTACAATGTGGAGGTAGACAGGTAGTTCTCGTACAAAGACCTAGGCATCTCACGAAGCTGACGTTGATTAAGTTTGACCATTGATAACTTGCATTGCTTCCACATTGTTTCCCTTTATTTAGATAAACCCCGCTCTTTTTGTCAATGAAATGCTACAAGAACCTCCTCCAATTTCAGTTCAAAAAATAGGTTTAGTTGTTGAAGTTCCAAAATATCCAGACCACACATATTAGAAAAGTGGAAAAAATGCAGAGAGACAAGGTTTTCTTTCTTGATCCTCCGTGTGATATAAGGTTGATGGACAACCTATAAACTCCACTCTTTTTGTTAATGAAATGCTATGGGAACCTCCTCCAATTTCAGGTCAAAAAACATAAGTTTGGCCATTCATGTTTCGAATTATTGAGATGGCAAATAAGTAGAAGTGGAAAAAAACATAGAGAGACAAGGGGTTCTTTCTTGTGCTTCGCGTGATATAAGACTGATGGAGACAACCTGCATTACACGTTGAGCATATGAGATTCTCGGCACGCTTTTATCTATGTTACTCTTGGTTAAGGCTATGATCCATTTGAAATGCATGACCAAAATAAACACTAGAATAGAAAGAGAATATTGTGTGAGAGCACATAATTTACTCAAAAAGGTTGCTTGGATCAACGTTTCAAGAAGGAAAAGGGGGAAATGTAAGTACTAGACTTGGTGAGAAGTAGATGGGAAGGTCCACGTTTTTGTTAAACAATCGCTTCCTCCGTTTTTTTACTCTAACTAGGAAGAGATCTTGACCCGTAAGCTACGGCAGGTTGTTCTCTTTTTCTTCTTCTTATGAGGAATTAAGCTAGAAGGTTTGGACGGTGACACATCGTTTGTCCTTTGGTCGAGGTTACTTCTGGCTTTCTTCTTGTATGTGCTTTCCTGATCATCTCGACCTCTCGCACAGTCGCACCAGCCACCAGATGGGGAGGAGAGGAAAAAACTCGTGTGATTTAGACGGTTTTTTATAAGAATTTAGACAGCTTTTTTAGCAGAAAAATGGGAGGAGCTGGAACTTATCTCTACTATAAAAAAACTGGCGGTGTCAACGTCGCCACCCCCGTGGCTCTGCCGGCGGAACCACGGGGGCAGAGACACCATCCACCGACCCACCCTCATTCAAAACCCCTGCGGCTTTGCCATGCACTGACACACCATCCACCGACCCACGGCGCTCCGTCGGCACACCGCTGCCTCCTTCTCGCCATACGCCCCACGAAATCCATTAAGAATGAGGGAAATCCACAAAATCGATTAACAATCCACGAAATCGAATAAATTAAGCACAATAGACTCAAATCAGATCAAATGGCATCCCGTTGATGTGCTTGGATGAGCTCGGCGGTCCTACTTTCATCGTGGTCATCGTTGGGGACCGGTGGTGCCATAGGGGCGAGCACCGCCGCCCGTCCTTCGCCGGCCTCGCCGCCACTCGCCCCGCCGCTGACCGCCCACCTGTCCGCCCGGCAGATGCAGGCCTTGCCGATGCGTCGCAGCCCGTCTGCCTAGGCGCGGAGGATGTGGAGGGGAGAGGCGGCGGGGGAGAGGTCGATGTGGAGGTCTCGATCCAGTGGTAGAGGAGAGAGGTGGAGGAGGTGACGAGGGAGAAGGAGTGGTAGGGGAGGAAGTGGGCGAAGGGGAGGCGAAGCCAGTGGCGGCGCGCGGGGTCGATGGCGTGGAGGCATCCTCCGACTTTGGGGCGCGGGTGGCGGAGGAGGAGGAGGTGCAAGGTGGGGAGCAGCACGAGGAACTACGCAGAAAGGGTCTCGTCGAAGAGGCACGAGATGGGGCGGCAAATGATGGTGTCGCGCAGCTGGAGGCTGAAGAGCACGTTGCGGATGGCGTTGGGTGGCAAGTAGTGGATCGGCAGCGGGGTCAGAGCCGGAGCCGACAGCCATGGCGGATGGGCAGGATTTGGTGGTGGGGAACAAACAGATGAGACCGAGGAGGAGGAGAAGGGAGAGAGGGCGGTGTGGTGGTTTTGGAATTTGCAATCAGCGGTTATTACGGACAGATGGGGTGAGGCAACTAATTTGGGCGCTGCATTGAGTTGCCGAGGTGCCGGACCTCCAGCTTGGGGACACGACGTGTGTCACAGCAGCCTGGAGTTGCGGGTGCGAGGATGCGACGATGGGGGGTGCATGCGGCGATGGGACGCAGGCGGCATGCACTAGGAGGTGGCAGCTTGGAGGCAGCTGGGCAGCAGAGAGCCGGGGAGAGATGCGGAGGCCGGAGAGATCAAGAGAAAGAGAGAGTGAGAGACGGATCGAGACTGACTTGAGATAGAAGTACATGCGATAGATATTTTTTGCCTTTTGACGGAGCTGAATGGAGGGGATCAGGTCATCAGAATGACGGCAGGTAAAGTGCTCGGCTTGGCGGGCCGTGTAGGATGAGGTGGTAGTAGGCTGGTTGGGGTAAGAAGTTAAAGAATTTCTAGGCAGACCTCATGTAATTTTTGGATTTTCGGATAATTCGGGTACCGTATGTTAAAACCTGAATTACTCAAAGGAATTTTGGGTACTCGAGATAGTTTCGGGTTTTGGGTATTTCAGGTTCGGGCTCGGGTACTTTAGGTTTGAGATTCGGGTATCGGATTTTATGCCCACCCCTACTAGCAGGGGTAGTCTTTGTATGTGGGTCCGTCATTCTCGATGTGCCAAGATGTCAGTAACACAAGTTGGGTCAAACCTGGTATGCAGTCTGCTTGGGCGGCAGGACATCAATCAGTGGTGCAAAAAGGCACTGTTTTGATTCAAATCACCAGAAGATTGACAACAAAGAGCATCAGCAACGAGCCAACATGAAATATCAAATTAATCTACCGATTGTTGACCTTCCGCACGCCGGCATGCGTGTCTTTCTCCATTGGTCACAGACCGTAGTTGCTTTGCCCCGCTCGCAAGCACCGCGCGACGCGCGGACGCATCTCGCCCGGCTCGTCAGCATTGTGCTTGCGCCTCCAAGCACTGGCCATCCTGCAACGCGCAACACCGCCACGCTCGCCATGCGCTGCTACTGTCGCGATTGCCTCCGTCCCCACCGCTGAGGGGGCGCGGGGTGCTAGGGTTAGGTTTGGCTTTTCGCGGGAGGGTGTGTGAGCTGTGAGCTCGTGACAGGTGTGGCTTCAGCTGTGAGCTGTGTCTTCTGCTAGGTGCTAGGCTGATATGGGCCAAAATGGTTGTGGGCTTGCGGGAAGGATCACAAAGAGCTGGATCGATGCAAGTTCGATGGACTCGGTGGTTTGATTCACTGTCGAGTTAAAACCACCCTGCGTCACGAGGGAGGTGCGGGCGGAGCGAGAAAGGCAGAGAGGGAAGAGAAAAAAATGGCCCTAGGGTTTGGGGAGGATGCCAGCAGCATTTTCTAGGGGAATTGTGGGTTCTTGACCATCGTCATCAGACGCATGGCGACTCCTGAGCTCTGGTGGGTTGAATGGGCATCGCGGCCCGATCGATATTCACGGCTAGGAGGAGATAGGTCTGGGCCAAATGTGGCCTAGGGAGGGAGGTCGGGAGATCCTTCGGACCGAAATAGTCTATAGGCTTATTTCCATTGATAGTTTTTTAGCATTTCTTTCCATTGATAGTTATTGAAAAAGTATTGCTTGCTGTTAAATCTGTCCTGCAACTTAATTCATTCCTTTTCTACTGGTCAGGTTGACTATCGCAAATGGATACATTTGAAACAAGTGGTGATCGCACTCCATTAGAAGATCTGACAAATACTATTAGTGGTTGCTAGAATGCATCCAATACAAGGCTGCAACTTATTAACCCTAAAGAATGTAAACGAGCAAGAAAACAAGCCCGATCTCTCGACCAGATGTTGTAGGACCGTCCGGATCTTGTAACCCAGGTGTTCAAGGCCTAGTTGGAGGAGCCGAAGATGAGGCATGTATACACTTTCTTTTCCATCATCTTTAATATGTATTATGCTATTGAAATTTATGGTTTAGATAAGTAATATATTTTTAAAAAATTATTTTATTTTATTCAAAAATTATGTGCCCCGTAGCATCGCACGGGTCTTTACCTAGTTGTCACAAAATAAGCTGAAGGAGTCTACATAACCCCCCATCTATTACAGCTGGACTACTTCATCCCCAAACTATAAAACTGGATATCTAACATCCTTAACTTTGCGAAACTATTCACTTAACCCTCTTTTCTGATTTTGCCGAGTGATTTTGTATACAGGACGTGCTGAGCTAGACATAAACCTTGAAGTGGACTATCTAACACATGGGCCCCCCCTTGCAAGTGGCACCTCTTCTCCCCGCTCTTCTTCTCCCACCTCTATCGGTCTCTCCCACCCTCCGACGCCCTTCTCCCCCTCATCCTCCTGCAAATTTCCCTCACCTACCTCTTCCGCGTTGAACTCATCGGCTGGTGCTGGGCGTCTCCCTCACCGTGCCCCCGAGTAGAGCCCGACGCCGTCTGGATCCACATCGCGGCTCGGCCCGCGTCCGCGCCTCGTGCGCCGCCTCCACCTCGGCGCACCTTAGCGCCTCTCGCACAGCCATGAGGCAGGCCCCCAACACCGCGCGCTCCTCCTCCGCGTCCCGGAGCGGCGCCATGAGCTACATCCCCCGCTCCCCTGCGGCGAGCGCAGCGGCGGCGACCTTGAGCTCGTCGAGACACGCCTCGAGCGCCGATGCTCGCTTCTTATCCTTGGCGGCGCTGCTCAGGAGCATGTCATCGAGGTGCCTGAGTTGGTTCGCCTCCCTGCCGTCCTGCTTCAGCGACGAGTCCCGCCCCACCCCCGCCCCCGCCCCCACCCCTTCTCGTTGGGCGCGGCCGGAACCGGAGCCTCTTCCTCGTTGGCAACGGGATCCTGCGGCGGAGCATGCTCCAGCGCGGAGCCCCAACCGCCGCCGAACGGGGATGGCTATTGGAGGCGAGTCGGCGCGAAGGAGATAGGAGAAGAAGAGAGGGGAGAAGACTCAGAGAGGTGGGAGAAGAAGTGGAGAGAAGATGTGTGACTTACAAGTGGGCCCCATGTGTCGGATGGTCCATCTCCGCATTTCTGTCCAGCTCAGCACACCACATATAGGCAAAACCAGGAAAGGGGGTTAAGTTAATGGTTTCGCAAAGTTAAGGGTGTTAGATATATGATTTTATAGTTTGTTGGTGAAGTAGTCCAGCTGCAATAGGTACGAGGTTTACATAAACTTCTTCCCGTAATAAGCCTATCACTTTTCTTTTTTGAGAAACCAAGGTTATATTTCACATAAACTTCCGATAGTTTACATCCTATAACTTACAAAGACAACTCTGAAAGTAAAACAAATTAAACCAAGTCCTTGTAAGTTCCTCCCAGTCATCCCCGTCGCCGGCGGTCGAACCTACTGCCCATGAAGCCGACCACTTTCCTGACGAAGGACAATAGAAATTTTCAGAGACACCATGAGCAGCACATCAGAGACACCAACATGCTTTGAGGGCACTGAATGTACAGGCCAATCAAGATGGCCAGACGCCATCACATCGCTGGAGAGCAAGGGATCTGGTGCCTCAATCACCAACAGCCCCGGCTCGCCGGACGACGAGTCATCCAGAAGCGGAAGGAAACCACCAGAAGCAGTGGCAGATGAAAACCAACCTGATTTCCAGCGAGTCGATAGATGTACCTCCCAAGATCCTCACTGGAGAAGCCAGCCTCACCAGCATCACCGGAGAATAAGAAAAGGGAGGGATCTTCACTGATGTCGTCGCCCCCAGCGAAGTCGGGGAAGCCGCCATGGATGTCTAAGCTGCTCTCTGCACACCCACGCGTCACCCTCCGGAGACACCGCCCAGGAAGAAAAACCCATGCCCAACCGGCATGGGGAAACCTAACCGAGGGATAACGAACCTCAAGCCGCCGCCACTTGTAGAGACGAGGAATCCGCTGGGGGTGTTGAAGAAGACCGCACCGATACTCGATCTAGCTTCTGTCGTGACCCCCGCGTACACAAGAATCACATGTGATACAATCTAGTCCCAGGAGGCTGGTACACATATTTCGGCAGAATGGATCATTGCCGCTCAAATGGCAGCAGTTTATGAATATGAATCC
This sequence comes from Panicum miliaceum, assembly GCA_032594955.1. Classification (NCBI taxonomy): domain Eukaryota; kingdom Viridiplantae; phylum Streptophyta; class Magnoliopsida; order Poales; family Poaceae; genus Panicum; species Panicum miliaceum. The sequence goes on from CM064064.1 coordinate 6,043,604, forward strand.
AAAATAAAAGAAATACAAAAAGCATATAAGCTACTGCTAAAGTTAGAGCAATATTGACAAAACACTCAATATCGCAACTCATCATCATGATGACCCACGCCACAGGCAAGTCCAACCCCGCCCTACGGAGGGGGTATAAGTTCATGCATAATGGAGTACAAGGAAGTGGCTGGGGTTTATTTTACGAAAAGCAGATTTTTACACATGCATGGTTAAATTTGTAAAGGCATTTTAGCAAAAGAATAATATAGTCATATTTATGAGTATATATAAAAATAAGTGGGTCCAACTTTTAATGCTACCGGACGCCTCGCCCGCAATAGCCCACGACATTCTTGCCGGACATTTCCAAAATCAGACCCAAGTCCCGTTTTATCAAAAGGGTTTTAGAAACTCTAGAATTCGGCGACCAGTCAAGTGCTCGTGACCGTGAGCACAGCTATTCGAATAGTTTTACACTCTGCAGAGGTGGTACACTTTACCCATACGACATGCTTCACTTTGATGCCAACGCGTAGCTAGCGCGTATTACACATTTCCGAGATGTGTCGGCAAGCTAACATGACAGAGTCGTTACATCAGCTGGACCCAATATATGCTACACGACATATTGTTTGAGCGTCTCCATACATCTTTCCGGGTTAGCTACCCCGATACCGACGAACACCTCGTGCACTCGGGCGGTAGTATCCTCTCGGGCCAACTGACTTAATAAGCTAAGGCTGTACTCATAAGCACGTATGGTTGCACTATAATACTTTGGCTAGAAGTGTGCCAAATTCTAGGTCCTTAATCGAGATAAGGCAGACAAATACAAGACCCAACTAGACAGGCTCAAGTCAAATCTCCCGGAGTCCCACACGTGGACCATAATCCGCCCCACTCTAGGTAATCACTATCATCATCATCATGTTCATTATGCTTTACAAATTCAACTCACACCATTTAAAATAACCGTCCCATTTTCCTCATTTGAAAACGATTGCATTTGATAAACAATAGTGAGTAGTATTGCATAAATAAATCCTAAGCATGCTAGTATCATTTATCAAGGCATTCATCTAAAAAGAGCAAGTCGTGCTTAGAGATAAATTTTAGGCTGCCAAGGAATAATCAGGATTATAAATAATAGCAAGGTGTGGCCTTTCAATTGAGTATTTAACTACATCAAGCAGTAAAATATTCCAAGGTTTCATATACAGATTAAATGCACTTTTAAATAGGCTTCCACGGGTTGTGTTTAAAAACTGGAATAAATATGATAAAAAGGAAAAAAGTTGGACTTGCCTTTGCTCAAAGAACGGGTAGGTTAACTCGCGGTACGGGTTTCGATCTCCGACTCGCGGTCCTAGCCTTCGTGCTCGCGGTACGTACTCCAAGCTTCTTCTTGCGGTATGAGCTTCCTAACTTGCAGTACCGCACTCCAGGCTTCTTCTTCTCATCGTCGTTTACGAACTCTCAGTGACTACTACGCGTCACAAAACAAACAACAAGGCACTCATAAATACAAACTGAACTCCATAATTTATAAAACCAACAAAGACAGTTAGAACTTAGTTTTAGATGAATTTAGGAAGAAGAATCGAGCCAGATAGCACGTAGTGCTTACCAAGAGCACGATAAGCTCGTCAGAACGAGAGAGCGACGAGCAAATCCTTGCTCTGGCGGAAAAGATAGGGCAAGCAAGGTGGGGTTGGAAAGGTAGCGGGGTTGGTTGGAAATGAGTTTGGGAGTGGTGGAGGAGCTGCGCAAATGCGCCTTTTCTCGACCAAGAGAGGGCAATGGCCGACAATGGCGTGGCAGGGTACTGGTGCGAGAACAGCGACGACGTTGTAGCGAGGAGCGGTGATGCCGACACACACGCGACAAGGCGGCAAAGCCGATGCGGGTGGCAAAGCATCATGGTGCCGCAGTGCGGAGCGGCGCCGAAAGCTGCCAAACGGCAGTGCGCGGTCTTGTCATGGGGCCAAGGTGTCGCGGTGTGCGTGAATGCGGTTCGCGCATGTCGCGTATTCGGCGAAAGAGGCTGGCACCGCGAGGGGCACCCTAGAGTGTCATGTTGGCACGTGGCAACAAGTCGGAAACGTCTCGTCTAGCGACCGGCTCGGCATCCGTTTTACCGAACAAAAGCGTGCTCTGTGCAAGGTGCTAGCCACAACAGCCAATAGATAAAAAAAGGTCACTATTTGATAGAACATGATTTTAGATGATTTGTGGAAAAAGAATTAAGTGAAAAGGAGTTGAGACGGGTGGAATATGGTGTTTGCAATATTAGCTGTTAGATAAATTCGAAAATAAAATGATTTGGATTAGGCTCATTCTGGTGGGTGTTTTGGGTCTGTCGACCAGTACATGGGCTGGTGGCCTTGGTTATTGGTGTGCTGGGCACTGGATTGGAGCAGAGTGCATGCCTGCACAATGGCTACAGGACAGTACGACAGACAGAGAGGCCCAAGGCTCGGTCTATGGCAGGCTAAAGCGGATGGCTTGCGCGTGCGCGTGTCCGTGGCGTCACCACGGCTGCGACACGGCCACGTCGTTCCGTGGGTTCCTGGCAGCCCGGGTCCGCGGCGGCAGCGTAGCTGCGGCTTCAAGGCTGCTGCACCTAGGCTCGGCTCGAAGGCCGGCAACACAGGGCGACGGCGGCAGCGTGGTGGCCGAAGGTTCATGCACGCGCGGCCAGCCGCGGTGTCGGATAGCAAGGCCAGGGAGAGAGGGTAGGCTGTGTGTCTCACGGTGGGGCGAAGGAATAGAACGTGGCCGGCGCGACGGAGGCTTGCGGTACGACGACACTCGGCTCCAGCTTTTCGTCGATCAGGTTGCAGACGAGGCAGGCAGCAGCTTGACTGGGTCGTCGGCGAGGTTGGGGCTACGGCTAGCGGTACTGCTCGTCGTGGCCATCGGTGACTCGGCGCCGGCGTCCGTGCCGGCGTCATCCTCTTCGCGCTCATGGCCGCCGTCTTCATCGTCATGGTACTGCTGCTCTGCGCGAGCACGAGGGGAGCGGAGGATGGGCTGCTACTGAAGAATTAGAGGGGTCGTGCTGCTGTGCTTGCGTGAGGAGGAAGAGCAGGAGAGGAGTGTATGCATGTGTGCAAGGATCAGGTAGTGAAAGAGACGTGTGAGAGAGGAGAGTGTTAAAGCTACTCCAACGTGTAAGAGCTAAAGCATGCTTGTGTGTGCTTGCTGTGTCCTCCGACGGAGAGTGAGATGAGAGTTAATGCTGCTGGAGTGGAGTGAGTGAGAGTTTGCGTGCATGTAGGGAGTGCATGCTGCTTGCTGCGGTGGAGAGTACGGGCCTGTTTGTTTGGATTAAATTTTAATCTCATCACGTTAAATAGAATTTTATTATTTAAGAGTATTAAATAAAATCTGTTTACAATTTTTTTTACGCAAATGGATACTAATTCGTGAGACGAATCTAATGAGTCTAATTAATCTATAATTTGCAACAATGATGCTACAGTAACCATCCGTTAAATATAGATTAATATATCTTATTAGATTCGTCTCGCAGTTTAGCCCTAAGATTCTGCAATTAGTTTTATAATCAAATTTTATTTAATACTTTAAAAGCTTTTTTATGTAACGGAACTAAACTAGTTGCCGGATCGAACACCCCTACAGAGCGGGTGCTGCACCACCGACGAAGAGACAAAGGACGAGGGAGCAGTGGCGCGAGGACGGACGGCGTGCTCCGCGTGCGCCGGTGTGCCTACTGGTGCTGCCTATTGGTCTGCTGTGTGTGTTTGCTCCGATCTTTTTGTCCACCGATAGAGAGGATGGTGAGAGAAACTTGATAGATAAAGAGAGAAAAAGATAGTAATTTGATGATGGTTGTTAGAAAGAAATTAGATAACTTAAGGTTTGGAGGGATTTTTCATGCAAAGAAAGATGAGCTCAACAGTTTTAAAATTAGATTTTGAAAATGAATTTTGAATTCAAACAATTTTTATTTGTGTGAGATTTTGGGTTGTTACAGCTTCACCGCATCCACGCCGTCGTCGCACGCAAGAGCCGTAGCAGCCCATATCGACGGGACCGCGCCGCATCGGAGGCATGGCCAAATCTAACCCTAGACTACCTAAACCTAGGAAGAGGAGGGTATATACACCGGACGCAGATTCCGAGGATCCCCTCATCGTCCATCGCTAGCGAGGATGTCGTCATCGGAGGGGATCCGATGCCGGAAACGAAGATCACCTACAAGTCGTCCTGGTCTACTGTGGAGAGAGGGAAAGGAAGGGACCAGAAACCTTATCCGCGGATGCTACTACAGAGGTGACTAGCCATCACATGAGGTGATGGTTTAGCTAACCATCATCTGAAGAGAGATTAATTTCCTCCCCTCGTGCGGGGATCATGTTTTCGGCCGTATCTCAGATTTTCAGCCCGTTAGCACTAAATAGCAGCTGCATACATGCGGGTGGAGACAAATTGATGACATCACCCACATGCAAGGGAAGTTCATAAAAAAAATCTATAAATCTTAAACTATGCATCCAAATAAAATTCTGATTGCACCATTATCTTTCTTATGACAAGATCTTCAAAACAAGACCACACTTGCCTATATTTGCATAATATTTTTTAAAAATATTTTTTTAATACTAAATAATTAGGATAAATATACAATGAACAAAACATTAAACATCACGAACAACTGATTGTATAGGATAAATACTGAAAAATAACATCATGAACAAATAAGTCAACATAACCGAATAATTTAATCTACAAAGTGAACAAATAAATTATAGATCTGAAATATTTATATTATGAACACAAAATAAAATACTACTATCTATAAAAAAATATTAATGGATAGATTGAACAACAAGAAGTAATAGAAGAATATAAAAAGATGATAGGTACATAAAGAATAGGTAAAAAGAGTGGAATAAGAAATAAAAGAATAAAAGAAAGATATTAAATAAGAAATAATGGGGAAAATCATATTAGAAAATACATCAATTAGTAGTACATTTAAAATAATGATAGAAAATAGAAAATAAAAGAGAAAGACAAGAACATTATAATACAAGAAAGAAAAATAAAATAAGAGGAGAGAAGAAAAAAGGAAGATAAAATACATGCCGAGAATATTGAAGACTAAAAGTAAAAAAACAAAAACAAGAATAAAAAATAAATGAAGTAAAGATCCTACCTTTTTGCATGTTGCAGTTTGCATGCTTTGAAGAAAATAAACATGCAATTAGAAAGAAAATAAATTCTGCATGTTGCTTGTGCATGCACGTGATTCACCACCCGCATGTAAGAAAATAAATCATGCATGTCGCATGTAAGAAGTGTAGACCTACTGAATTTAGTGTGAAACAGACCGGTGGCCAAAAACAAAATGCGCTAACGGGCCACGCATGCTGTTGGGCTAGATATGTAAAGAAAAAGCCCAATCGCTAATCGATCACTCTTCAGGTGATGGATCGTTGCTGTGTGCATTCGTAGAGGCCGGAAATATTTCCATTTTCTAAAATAAGGTGATGGATCGTTAATTTGTAGTACAAGCGACAGCTAGTCTTTGCGCTTCATGGCTGCATACGCGTATGTATCAACCATTAATTAAGGAATCAATGCGTTGTTGGGCCAAAACGGACTATTGAGCTGAATTAGAGCCAAATCAGCCTCAATAATCTCCTTCAGGTGATACTGTAGCATACGTGATATATAGCCTCCACGTGCTACTACTGCAGTACTGCTTGTTTAATAAGCCTATCACTTACGGCCGTCCAAGATGAAAGGCCTCATGCACGATTTTCCTGATTCAGTTTTTACCGCCGTCCAAGATGAAAGGCCTCATGCACGATTTTCCTGATTCAGTTTCATAGGCTGAAGTCCATACACGTAGCCCAGCCCAATTAAAGATGACCAAAAGACACGTTTGGGCAGTCAGTCTTCTGTTCAGTCACTGTTTTCACGGGCCTTGATCGTTCATAAGAGACCCACGGTCAACCCGGGCCAGAACACCGAGCCCACAAGCGCACCCCCAGTTATTGGAACATGCCCGTGTTCGGGTTTCCCATGGGCCGCCGGCCTCGCACGCTGCAGGCAGCCGGCCCGGAAAAGCACCACCGGCGGCTCGAGGGCGGCTCCGATCCTGAACTCCTGATCCTTCGCCTGCGGTGCGGCCGCGGCTCCCTCCTCGAACCCTATGCCCTGAGGCCTGACACCTGAGGGTCCCGTTCCCGTGCGCCGCGAGACGCCATGCGCCTCCCGGCGCTGGCCGCTGCTTGAAGCGGCTACTGCCACGGCGGAGACGATGCTCCCGCCTCCAGCAGCGCGGCGGAGCGACCCGGCCAGCGGAAGGGCACATGCCGGCCGAGGTGCTACTTGTTAGGCGGAGGATGCATGGCACATGGCACCAAGCTGAAACATCTTGATTCCTCGGCAGGTAGCGCGGCTGGAATCTGGCGCGGGTAGGCGGCCTACCACTACCAGGACGGCTCGTGCTCGTGGCTCAAAGGATCGATTCTTCAGCGGAAAATTATTCAGAGTTCTCCTTGGCTTGTGACGTGTTGCCTCGTCGTGGCCCAGGATGGTTCATGTGACTCCACAGCATAGCCTGGAGGGCTGTCCTAGCTCCCAAGAACCAACAATCCTAGGTTCATCCACCAGATGCTGAGTGCGCACAAATTTGTCTAGCAGAAACAGCCACACACAAGAAACCGCACCCAGAATATTTTGCCGGAAGAATCCTCCTCCACAAAGAGCACGCATGGACAGCAATCACAGCATGGTTCAGATGCGAACATGCCAGCCAAATCGATGCATCGGCCATCCTTTGCCGGGAAAGTTCAGGGATCAGAAACAGCACCACTGCAGCGAAAAAGAACAATGTTCAGTGACAGTGTGACGCACGGGCACCACAAGTTCCCGAGTATTCTCCTGAATCGTGGAGGATCTGAGGCACATTTGTATATTTCATTCATCAACTTGTAAAGAGTTACAACAAAGCAGCGTCCTGGATCAATACCCCGAACCATTTGCAAATTTTCAGTTGGGGGTTTTGTTCATCTGGGCTTTCTCTGCTGCAAGAAATTAGTTTGTATTTACAGGGTATTGTACAACAACATGTTAACACGGTGGGCATGACGGTATCATCTCCTCGGTGTGGTGGCGAGGGCGAACCCACCACGCTCGTACATGCGCTGGATCTCCTCCCGGTACTCGGTCAGTGACTTGTGCGGGAGCGCAGGCGTCAGCTCCACCACATCACCCATGCTCAGCTTCCTGTTCGGATCGCTTATGGGCTTGTGGTTAACCCTCGGTCGTAGCTCCTCTTTTAGTGGGAAGCTGTAAGGGCTCCATCTTGGGCTGTTGGCCCCGACTCGCTCCATTAGATCAACTACAGTAGAGTTTGCCGGGACCTCTTGGACAGACATCTGAGATGTAGATATAGTTTTGTCAGACATCAGAAATGACAACACTTTTGCTGTTGCAGAAATATTCTACCATTTATAAATGTCAAATGAGGTAACAAGACCTACCTTATCATGTTCAAGCATGATCACAAATATGGGACCTTCATGGTTACACTGCTGGCTGTAAGAATAAGGGCAATCTTCTGAATGCAGGGGAAATGGACATGGTGGCCTAACCCCAACAGAGCTGGCTAAAGCTGAGGGCCGCTCTTTGCTCATTGCCTCACATTGCCACGTGAGCACCCACCTTGCCCATTCCACCATTTGGAGCACAAAGGAGTGCCTGCAACCACCTTCTTTGTACCTCCAGTGTGCAGCAAATCCATATTCTGCCTGCAGATGCATTTCCTTTGTTCGGATCTGGATCTCAAATGGATGGACACCCTCACACATGATGACAGTGTGCAACGATCGATACCTGCAAGCAGTAAATTAGCAAATATCCCAGTGCAGATTTTCAAAAGTTGATCAAACTTTTGTTCTGCGTACCCATTCAGCTTTGGATGTGATATATAGTCTTTAAATCTTCCAGTGACTCGAGGCCACAGTTTGTGGACAATGTCAAGCGCTCGATAACAATCTTCCTCTGTCTCAACCACAAGCCGCAGGCCATGGATGTCATGGACATCATCCGTCGTTAAGTTCTTCCTGCAGAAATCATAAGCATGGTTTACGGTAGGTATTGTGAACGTGAGCTGTATTAACTACTGAACTGCAGATAGTGTAACAAAAAGAATAGCGACATACTTTATCATCTTGGAGTATATACTGTACAGACTCTTGTGCCTCCCAGAAAGACTGTGATATGAAATACCTTCATCTCTGAGACCTTTATCCAGTTTATCAAGAGTAGATGTAAGGAGCGCTTCATCAAAAGACATCACAAGTTTGGAGGAAAGCTCCTTGTGCTCCTCTGGATTCAAGTGTTTGAAGCAAATATTTTCCAACTGGTCTTTCCAGCTAGCAATTCCTAATCTGTTGGCCAACGGCACAAATATTTCCATAGTCTCTTTAGCAAACCTTTGCTGTTTAACCATAGGCAAAGCTTCTATCGTCTTCATGTTGTGAAGACGATCTGCTAGCTTTATCAGAACAGCTCGTGCATCAGCCATTGCAAGAAACATGGTATGCAGGCGATCTGCTTCAACAGTCCTACTTGCAGTATTGTTGTCCCGAGCAAGTTTGCTCAAATGGCTTAACTTCGAGACCTGAATAAATAAATATTAATTCATGAGCTTGCAGCAGCAATAGCAACAAAGTATTTATTAACTGAATGTGACCAAAACTGGAAAGCAGATGGTACAAAGTATTTGGGTAAAGAAAAAGAAACAAAGGTTTTATGTATAGCCATTTATAAAATTGTGTGACAAGGAATATGTGATTAATAACACATATAACATAATCAAATTTCTGTCAAACAGGAATCAGCAAAGAGGCAATTCCTCACTTGTGGCTTCTTGTAGATATTGGTGACCAGAACTGTTGATTTGTGGTTGAATGATCAAAGATGCTGACCAACTTTGGGGGCCATGCCACCGAAAACGTTGAATATATGAAACAGGCCAGTTTCTTGCCTCTATTCTTGGTAGGGAATTGAGAAAGTATGTCTAATTTTTAATATTAACAAAACAGTGACAGAGGTTCAAGAATGGAATAGTTGGACTATTTTACTAAGAAATTTCATCACAAGTTGATTTCTATGGCCTATAGGTTATAAATAAATAAGTAACTCAGTCAGGATAGAAGCTTCCAAGGTCAAGAAAATAGACTTGGCATCATTTGAGGACTTTGTTTACTTAGTAGTAAAGCTATCCATATGTTAAGCAAAAGGAGTCCATGACTCATTGACGTCTAAAGTTAAACAGGCTAATCTAGATAACTTGAATAACTAGAAGCAGATCTAGCCAAAAACCTTCAGTAAAATACACTAATACAGGGGAAGCTATCCTCCCATCTAAAATAATGATAAAGTAAACAAAAAGTTCATACCCCTTCAACAAGATCGGCCACACCAGCGCCAAACATCCGGAAGATATCATCATAGTCCATGAACGAGTCATCAATTGTGTCATGGAGAAGGCCGGCAGACACGACGGTCGCGTTTGCGCCGATTTTGGCCAGATGCACTGCAGTTTCCACACAATGCTGCAAGTACGGATCACCACTAGCCCGCTTCTGATCACACAAGCAAAGCAAAAGCTCACAAGGTTTAACAGCAACACAAAAAAGTCAATCCAGTTTACTGCATCTTCTTGAGGATCCAAAATTTACCTGACCACGGTGTGCCCTCTCGGCCTCGAAGAAGGCCTTGACGACAAGCTCATCGCGGAAGATGCGGTGCCGAGCTTGGGCGCCGGCGAGGAGTTCATGAGCATACCGTTCGCAGGACGGCTCCGCCTCGGAGAGGTTCTCGTCAAGCTCAAAGGCCAGCTCGGCGGCGTCGACACCAGCGGCCGCGGGGACGCCCAACGGCAGGCTGGTGACGGGCGCGTAGTCAATGCAGGAGCCCAGCGCGTTGCGCACGAAGCTGGAGAAGAGCCGGTCGCGCTCGCGGCCGGCGAGCCACGAAACGGACGGGCTCCTGGACGCCGGCGAGGAGGGCGGGCTGTGGAACAGCGACGCCGGGCTGCGGTGGAGATGGTCCCGCAGCTTGAGCGGCGACGGCGACGGCGACGACTGCGGGTACGAGTAGCCCCCGCCGCCGAAGCCGGCGGCCGGGGCGACCAGCGGCTCGTCGGATCTGTCGTGCCAGAGCGCGCCGAGCTCCTCGTGCGCCGTGGCGCGCGGCGCCGCGGACGGGGATGAGAAGAGGCAGGACAGGCCCCCCGCGTGGCGGTGCGAGCCCGCCGCCGACGGGGGCGCCGCGGCCGCGCACGGCGCCGGGCCGCGCGAGCTCGCGTCGTGCTCCGGCGGCGCGTGGACGGCGCCCGGCGGGCTGGTGTACACGGCTATCGCCGGCACGGACATGGTCGCCGGAAGCCGAGCAGGCCCTCAACCACCCACAACCCAGCCCGCCTCCAACCAGCAACCCCGAGCAGGAAAGCACTCAATCCCCGGCTCCAACTCCGACCCCGGAGGCCTCAATTCAATCCCAAGAGCTCGCAGCTCCGCGGGCACGAACCGAATCAAGCAAAGCAGCCCGCTAATCGACTCGAGCTCCGGACGCGGCCGCAGCGGGGGGCAATCGGACCTCCGGAGCACGAATTCGGCGTCGGAGCTCGAATTGCCCTGGCGAAACCGCGGGATTAAGAGGACGAACGCAACGCGCACAAGGGAAGGGGGGGGCGGTGCTCCTCCTCCCTCCTCCTGCCGCGCGTGTTTTTTGTGGGTCGCCTCCGCTGCGTGGTTTGTGAGGTGTGGATTTGGGGGTGCGCGAGCAGAAGAATCTGGGGCGGGGGGCCTCCACGCCAACAATAGCCGCGCGGGGGTGGGATGGCGAAAATGCCCCCGTGCCAGGCAGGGAGCCAGCCGGAATTCAGCTTATTTTACCTCATCCGGTTCAGGCTATTTCCGGATAAGATCTGTTCCGTCCCGGCGCGACATGGCAATCTAATCCGCAGCTCACTCGTAGTCCACGCGGGCTGACAAGACTCCACGACTCGCTGGAGGCCATGACAGAATCCAATAAGATTGTGAGAAAGACTACCGCAAAATTAATAATGTCGGAGTTGTAACTATCTCGTGTCGGAATAGATTGTTACTCCAGATTGTAACAACATGGCCGAATAGAGTGTACAATGTGTATCCTCAAGCGCATCAATAAAGATTGTATTGTTCAATCTATATCGCATAAGCTGTTTATTTGAATACACTAGAGTATAAAAATATTGCATTTTCGCAATTTCTAATGGATCTAAACATAACCTAATGCTGTGCACCTTTTTATTAGCTTCAGCGAGAAATATCCGCAAGAAATTAGAAACTCCAACATTTCTACCTCTTAAAGCAAAAGTATAATACATTGACAATAAATGAGCGATGATCGTCACAGAGGTGGCGAAGAAAGATCGGTAGGATTGCATGTGTATATTTATAGAAGTAAGTATGTGTACGTATTTATGAGCATCTGCGTTTGTGCTGTGTTTCGATAAAAATATAAGATAGAGATACCATTCTCAAGAAGCTAATAAGGTGGTGGTGGTGGTGGTAGGCTAGCGGGTAGCAGTATAGATGGCCAAATGAGCCGGCATGGCCCGACCCGACCCTAACCCTAAATGGCACGGCTCAGCTAGGTACGGCCCAACTAGGCACTATGGCTTAGTCGTATCGTGCCGTGCCGGCACTTCATGCCTGTCCTCCAACCCAGGCACGGCACGTCTAAGGATTAATCGTGTCGTGTCAGCCCATCAGCACGCCTAATCCATAGGGTTAGTACCGGCCCAGACCCTATAGGAAAAATGTACACTTGATCAGATCAGAAAACGAAGCTAAGTCAAAGTTGTTGTACAAATAACACATGGAATGGCATATATTTTCAAAGTTTGAGCTAGTGCAATGGGTGCCTCATTAAAAATATATCTAGATAAAACTCACATCTCGTTAGACACCCTATACATTTGAACGGGCTCCAAGGACTAGTTGGCCTTGCCCAAATTAGTCGTGCCTGATCGGGTCAGGCCGTTAGTCGTCCCGTGTCCGGACCGGCACTATATGCCGTGGTTCCGGGCCAGGCACGACTCGGTCCATCGGGTCGGGTCGGCACTAACTCTATTAGTAGTGGGTCGAGTTGGGTTAGTGCTGGATTTTTTCGTGCCGGGTTCGGGGCAGCCCACCGGGTTGAGCCCATTTGGCCAACTATAGATAGCAGTGAAGATACATTATCATATTTAGCCCTCCTGCAAAATGATCGCTCTCTTAAACAGTCTAAAGCTTGTTTGTTTACGAGCAAGATTATATAATCTAGCTATATGTGATGGATTATATAATTTATAATAAGCATATTTTCATCATCTTATAGATTATTATAGTTTAGAGGTGTAAATTATATAATCTGGTGAATAAGTTGGAGTGTTTGTTTCCTTGCTAGATTATTTTTTAGATTTTAAGCTGGATTATACAGTCTCATCTCACGGGCAAATAAACATGATCTAATTCAACAAAAGTGTAAATAGCACATGACTGGAGCAGTTTCTTTAGTAAAAAGGTAAAAGCGTGCCGCCGTGAAGTTTCTTCGCAAAGCAAGCAAGGGGCAGTGCTGGAACAGCAGCCGCGAGAAGGTGATGGCCGGTGCCTGACGGAGTGCCTGCCTGCCAGAACGGTCGGCTTATTACCGGCGACCACCGTTGACCGGGAAACGTGCCCGGCCAGGCCGGCTACCGCCACGCCACGCCACGCCCCGCCCGTCACGCGCCTTCCGGCGAGCCGGCGCCACGTAGCACCCGCGGACGTACGCGCCGGGGCGTGCAGGGCCACACGTGCCGGGGCGTACGTGTAACGCAGCGGCGAACTCTCGTATAGTACATGTGCAATAAATACAAAAAATGCATATAAAATCTTTGCGGTGACGCATATAATTACATTAAATATGGAGAATGAATATTACGTTTCTAGGTTCACCCAAATACGGCCCGGAACTGTAGTCAAAATAAACATATTTTTTTTTCAGATTTGCTAGAGCCCGCTCCGTGCAACATCGAAATAAAACATCCGCAATACCAAAAATTTATAGGTGCAATATTAAAAAATATGAAAAAACTAATTGAGTCACTTGACTCTCGGATAAAAAAAATTTCGCCGCATCATGAACACTATATTTCATGCAACAGTCATCATGAAATATGCGAAAATAATAATAGTTGCAACATCGAAGATCAACTACTGAACATATGTCGGAGCGTTCAATTTTTCTTCCCCATGTGTCTTAACATTTCCCTAACTTTTTTTAAGAAAATTGCACGCTTTGAGACTCATTCCAGTTTCTAGTCAAGGTGTACCTTGACCCGGCCCCTTTTTTTTCCTTCAACCATAGCCATGGGCATAGCTATATCCGTCCCAGGCGTCCCAGCCATCTGGCCGTGAAATTTCAACCCTTTGTGTATGCTGGGAATGAAACACGGATATGATCCTGGACAAGGATCTAGCTGGTGTACCTCGCAAGAAGACGACGACGGATCTGGCTGGCTATGGCCAAGACCGATGTGTGTCTCCCGTCTGTACCCCCTCGCCTAGGTACCTACCAATAATACTTGACACGTCAGCTAGTACTCGGCAAGCTAGCTGATTTCTCCGCTCTTCTAGAAACAGCCTAGAAGAACGCACAGAAACTACTCGCAAATTGCAGCATGTGCCTGTCAAAATCGTTCTAGAGAAACTACTTGGCCATGGATGTCTCTGCAGTCCGTTGCGCCTATATGATCTGATCTGTGCCTGGCAACGTCCTCTACGTCTCCGACCCGGAAACCACATGGAAATCGCACGTCCGCCACTCGCGTTCCACGCATGATTGGGTTGGGCCCGGCCGTCGCCGTCGTCGAGCCTTCTCGTCGCCGCGGCTTGTCAAACCCTTTCGCTTGCATCGTCGGGGGAATCGCGGTAGGAGATCATCTCCGGTATGTTACCGTATTATCAATTTTAGTTACCTCTAAATTTATGCATATAAAATTCTAACAAATTTTGAGATGCAACTGAAATAGTAACGGGTTTATGCTCTATCCATTCATATTTTTATTAGCGGTAACACCAGAGACGTTCTCCTCGGGGCAGAGGTTTCAGCACGTAAAGCGGCGCCGTCGTCAAGGCCTGAGCTGAGCATGTGGACGAACTGTTGTATTCGCTTCAGTGTATGGCTATTGTTCGGAAATAAAGGAGCATGAACGACCAATTTCAACGTACAGAGATCAGCAACCACATGGACCACCAATGCATGATTATCTCTATTTGGTAACAGGTTCCCAGAGGACTGGATGCTACCACTACCACCAGCGTGGTCCACCTTAAATAGTTGTACTAAGTAACAACTATCAGTCCAATTTCCGAACAATAGCCATACACTGAAGCGAATACAACAGTTACTTACACAGTTACACTAGAAAAGAAACCCTCTATATAGTTACAACAAATCAAGCTTTCCGTAAAAGCCGATCTACTGCCGCTTGGTGTTTCCTATCAGCAGCATAAGAATTCTTCAGTAAAGCCTAACAAAGTACTAACACTTACAGCATATATTGACTTCGATCTTCGAACAGCTACAGCTACTGGCTATAGCTGCGCTGCAAGGATCTCATTCCACGTATCTGGTACACCAGGGAGGCACCAGTGCAAGCAATCTTGAACGCCCGGTGTGGCCTTGATACTGTACCGTGATATATGACCCTCGTCCCTGAGACGCGACAGGGCAGTGACATCCAGCAGCTTGATCCTGGTTCCCCTCACCGCACCCTCGGCATCTGTGTCTTCGGAATGGTTCAAGCGAATGCCGCTTCCTTTGGCCAGAGGATTCGTGTTATCACATCGGCCCCCAGTGTCCCAATCCCCATTGAAGAAGTGCCGAGGTGATATTGACCTGTAGAACACCTTCAGCTGGGGGTGGTGAGGGAGCTGAGCGTCCAACCACTTGATGACACTGTGGATGGTGAAATTTTTAGCCTTCCAGATGACAGCAATGTTCCGGTTGCTGTTTGGTGCTCCATCAAGATACATCTCCCACTTGTTGGCCCTTAGCTTCCCTCGATTCCAGTGGTGTCCGGTGTTAAGAATCAGGACATGGAACCTGTGCAGGTTGTTCTTCAGAAAAGCGGGTGGCCGATCAAGGTGCATGGCATAACTGGTTGCATGATCTGATGGATTCAGAGGCTCCAAATCACAAAGTGTTGATGACCAATGGTATAAAATTGTTGTATTGGTGCTCGGGAACCGATAGGCCCAGCCGTCTGGTCTTTTTGCACCTGGTGCTAACACAAAGCCATATTCCGCTCCGACATCTTCCACATCGGGCCTCTGCTTTCCACCAGTGACCATACACATCATTGATTGAAACATCTGCCTCCCTAAAGAATCACCCACATAAGCAATGGTTTTATCCTGCATTCTGAAATATGTCCAAGTTAGTATTTGCCTATATTCACAAGGCCAGAGAGTGCAGTATATGCCATCTCCAAATTCATCTTGGACTGGCAATGGTCATGTACCTCCTCAAGAACTGAGAGGCCTCAAACTCTGGCATCTCACAGGCTTCTGGCTGCCACCTAAATTTTTCATATGCAAAATCTGTGCGCTGGGTTAATCTGCAGGACCAACTCTCAGAAAGCCACTGTTTACAGCCAAACCCCGAGTATAGTGGTCTACGATTGTCAGAAACCCACTTTCCATTCCTGTAGTTACATTCTGTAGGATAGATGAAGCAAACATCAGATAGAAGTCTAGAGCAAGACAACAAGAATGCTAACTAATGTACAAGTAGAGTGAACAGCAGACAAGATGAGGAATAACCTAGACGAATTGAATTTATTGTTTTTCTAGCAGACCCACAAGTTGAGTAAATACCTTTCTTCTCAGGAGGCGGCATTTCATTTTCATCTGCCACGTCAACAGAATACCCTACCATAGTCAATGGTGGTGGTGCACCAGTAATTTGCTTTTCTACTTTAACTACTGACTGAGGCAATGGGTCTGCATTTGGAAAGTCTTCTTCTGAAGATGTATGCTGATCTACAAACTTTGAGTTAGCTGCAGAAATTTAAAAGAAAGTGAGAATAGAAACTGATTTGATGCAAAGAAATTTAAGAGGAAATGTTACTGTGTGCTTAAGATGACCTGGATCAGTCAAAACCAATGGATCTGGTTGAAGGATTCCAGAATCATAGTATGTGCCTTTCTCCCATTTCCAAAGAAGAAACAGCATGAAAAAAGCAAGAATGACAGGTTTAAGCTGTTTGAACTGCAATCCATTCATACTTCCAAGCCTCATCCCTTTATTGATGTTCTGTAGCAAAAATATTCTTCTCTTCAAAGTTGATGTGTGCAACCATCCATATAAAGAGTAAAAAAAAAATTGTTGACAGTCAGCCTGTTTCAGAAAACGTAATGTTAGAGGCATATTCTAACACATATTAACATCATAACATGCAACATTTTCAAAAAGAAATGCAAAGCTGGCAGATATGTAAGAAAAAAAAATCAACTGTATGCATTTCCTGAATTTTAGGCTGTCAATAATGAATAGCATGAAGCCTGCCTTGCACTTGCCAAATGACCGGTAAAAATCATGTTGCAACACAAACTTTATGGGGAAAGGCCATTTTGTGAGACCTTTATCAATTAGTGACCCTTCCCACCATATGCTCGCTTACAAAGCGTGCTGAAAGCAATCTAGTTCACTTTCAATTTGGGATGCAAAAGCTTTTGATGCTTTACCAATATCCTAAAAAGTTAAACCAAAAGCACATACCATGTACCATTCCCGAACAAAGACATTAAAACTTTGGTCCGATGAATGAAAGATAACCCAGAGATTGAGGTTGTGAGTGCAGATCAAGCCATGCAATTAAACACGCTGCTAAATGCTACAAGATCACTAGAAGCACAAAATCTAGACAAGTAATAACTGCAGCATCACTGCAGAAAATCATCAACTAAGTAAGCACCCCTTTCCATCACCTTGTGCAATGCGAATTAACCAGACTCGCCCTTGCCCGCCACAAAACCCATTTGGTTCGACTTGAACCAACTACAAGGAGCAACCAAAGCGATCAGATCAAATGGAAACAAAACCTAATTCAGATCACAGTAGCCGCCGTTTGAATCCTTGCATCAGGTGTAGAAAAACTGTTCGTTGAAAATCTCAAACGAGCTCACCCGAACCGAATCCAACGAGAAAGGGAAGTAACAACGAGAGAATTGCGTTTCCATATCCGGCGTTACCCGCACGCCAGATCCCAACCTCACGACTATTGCAAACTACGCATCCCTGGAAAGCGAGGGCGAAAACAGCCGACGCAAAGCGCAAGGAGCGGGGAGCGCGAGAGGGGACTCACCGGCCGCCGAATCGGGCCTCCGCCGCAGCAGCTCAAGCAGCCGAATCGAATCTCCGCCGCCGCGGATTCGTTGCGAGGAGATGGGGCGCCCACCGCCGCCCGGGTGCTCGATGAGATCAAGAGAAATGAAAAAAAAAACGCATCAGGCTGCCAATAAAGAAAAGAGTCGAGGGGGCGTCAGGGGAGACGCTCCGTGCCGCCGTACCTCAGGCCGGGGTCTCCCTCCTCTCCCCGCTGGATCGAGCGGCTCTGTTCCCCGCGCCCGGCGGCCGCTCGGCTCGGGGGAAGGGGGGCGACGGTTGTCCGACGAGGGTAACGGCGGTTAATTACCGGAGGGCGGGGGTTAGGTTAGAGCCGAACCCGGTGCCGCTGCGGCAACTGCAACGCTCGCTTTGGTGAGTTGATCCGCTGCTGCCTGCTGGTAATTAGATGGTGGCGAGAATCTTGCGCAGGAAGCAGACATTCGGGTGGATGGATCCACTCATACTCATCCACGCGCCGCCCAAGCCAGTCGTACTGGTGAGGAGTCGTTGAGCAGTGGCGCGGCCCATTACACTTACATTTCGAGGCCCAGTCTCAGTTGGGTCTTGTTTGGTTATTTTCAAGATGGCAATCCCCTCCGATCCCTCCCAATGCCCCCGTGGAGGGGATTAACCGAGCAAGCTGGTGGGCCCGAATTGGCTAGGCACATGCCCAAGCACATCTACTTTGCGCTAAGCAGTTATCAATAAACAGTTGCATTAGAGAGATGAAATATGATTCTCTTTAACGAAAATGCTGCCATTCAAATGTTGCAATAAACATCAGAACCTCGTTACAAGCTCTAGCTTTTAACGAACTCTCGGAACCAGGCCAAGGCTTCCAGGCAGGCTATCTGCACCTACAGAGCCTGTACGTGCTCCCATCTTTCTCTGCCGCCTTACCCTCAGATTGCATCACTGGCACGTCGTCATTTAAAGATACAATCATCTAACTGAGCCTCTCCACCCAGTTAAGTATGTCTGGGAATATCAAATTATATATCAACCGATGCCAGCTTGCCAATCATACTCCAAGTGAGCAAATCTTCCGGTCATTATGCACAAATCAGTAAAAATAAGACATGGCATTTGCATAACGCTTGCATTCCCTTTTTGTTCAGTTAGCAGAACTATACTGTGCGGATAGTTATCTGAATATATAGCTTCGATCTCCGATCAGCTAAAGGCTATACCTGGGCTACAAGGATCTCGTTCCACGTATCTGGGACACCAGGAAGGCACCAGTGCAAGCAATCTTGGACGCCCTGCGTGCCCCCGATCCTGTACCGTGATAGATGCCCCTCCTCCCTCAGGCACGATAGGGCGGTGACATCCAGCAGCCTGATCCTGGTTCCTCTCACTGCACTCCCAGCTTCATCGTCTTCGGAATGGTTCGAGTGAACGCCCCTTTCTTTGGCCACAGAATTTGTGTTGTCACATCGGCCGCCGGTGTTCCAATCTCCATTGAAGAAGTGCCGAGGTGATAACGATCTGTAGAACACCTTCAGCTGAGGGTGGTGCGGGAGCTGAGCGTCCAACCACTTGATGACACTGTGGATGGTGAATTTTTTTGCATTCCGGATGTCAGCAATGTCCCAGTTGCCGTTTATCTCTCCACCAAGATACATCTCCCACTTGTTGGACCTTAGGTTCCATTCATTCCAGTGGTCCCCGGTGTTGAGGATCAGGGCATGGAACCGGTGGAGGTTGTTCTTCAGAAAAGCAGCTGGACGGTCAATGTGCATGGCGTAACTGGTCGCACGATATGATGGATTCAGAGGCTGCAACTCACAGAGTGTTGACGACAGATGGTATAGAATTGTTGTGTTGGTGGTCGGGAACCGGTAGGCCAAGCCGTCTGGTCTTTCTGCACCTGGTGCCAACACAAAGCCATACTCCGCTCCGACATCTTCCACATCTGGCCTCTACTTTCCACCGGTGACCATGCACATCATTGATTCAAACATCTGCCTCCCTAAAGAATCGCCCACATAAGCAATGGTTTTATCCTGCATTCTGAAATATGCCCAAATTATTATTTACATATTGACTGAAAGAGTCAAGTATAAGCCGTCACCAAATTCATGTTGGAATGGCAATGGTAGTGTACCTCCTTAAGAAAAGTGATGCCTCAAACTCTGGCATCTTACAGGCATCTGACTGCCATCTAAATTTTTCATGCAAATAAATAAAACTAGCACATTTGCATGCTCAGTTGCTCACAGAAGAAATAAATCCATGGTTTCTCCAGCAGCCACGCATGATGATTAAATACCTTTCTTGTCAGGAGGTGGCACTTCATTTTCATCTGCAATATCAACAGAATAACCTATCGTCAATGGTGGTGGTGCACCAGTAACTTGCTTTTCTACTTTAACTATGGACTGAGGGAATGGGTCCACACTTGGAAAGTCTGCTTCTGATGTTGTACGCTGGTCTACAAACTTTGAGTCAGCTGCAGAAGTTTAAAAGAAATGAGAATAGAGGTAGAAGCAATACAAAGGAACTTCAGAGAAAATGTTTCTGTGTGCTTAAGATGACCTGGATCAGTCAAAAACAATGGATCTGATTGGAGAACTCCAGAGCCATAGTATGTGCCTTTCCCCCATTTCCAAAGAAGAAACAACATGAAAAATGCAAGAGTGACAAGCTTAAGGTGCTTGAATCGCGAGCCATTTATAAATCCATGACTCATCTCTTTATTGATGTTCCGTAACAAAAAATAGTGTTCTGTTTAAACTTGATGTGCGATTAGTAACCATCCATTTAACAAGTAAGAAAAATGTTGACAGTAAACCTGTTTCAGAAAATGTAACGTCAGAGGCATATACTAAGCATTCCCTGCAATCTTAACCTTAGGCAATGCAAACCAAACAAACTAGCCCTTGCCACCTCAAAATCCATTTTGGTTCGACCTGAACCAACTCCTAGGACTAAACACGAAAATCAAATGAAAACAAAGCCTGATTCAGATCACAGAAGCCGGCGATTGAACCCCTGCATTCGGTGCAGAAAACTGTTCGTCCACAATCACAAAGGACCTCAATGTATAATCTGCCGCTAAATGGGATCACGCGGAAAACCGAATCCCGACGGGAAAGGGAAGTAAGAAAGCGAGAGTTGCGCTACCATAACCGTCATCTAAGGATTTGGGCTTTACCCGCATGCTAGATCCAACCTCACGGCTATTGGAAAACTACACATCCCTTTCCCTTCGATCCCAGTCCCTGGAAAAACGGGCGAAAGATAACCGGAGCGGGAGCGCGGGAGGGGGACTCACTGGCTGCCGAATCAGGCCTCTGCCGGAGCCGCTCGTCGCCGAATCGGACCTCTGCCGCCGCGTATTCGTTCCGGCGAGTCGGGGGCGCCGCCCGCCGCCGGCCACTTGGCTAGCTGTTCGATGATATCAAGAGAAAGGAAATGGGAAACGCCGCAACCAATCTGTATTGACAAGGAGTAGTACTGGACGCCAGCGGGAACGAACAGCAGGAGGACGACGGAAACGAAGAGCGCGGCATCGAAAAGTTTTTTTTTCTTTTTTCGCGAGGGCGGCATCGAAAAGTTGAGAAGCGGCAACATGGAAGTGTTGTAGTCTTGTTGACCCGTGCCACTGGCCCACGGCCCATTCACACTATGAGGCCCTAAGTAGGCCCAGTGCGCAACGTGGCTCACTGGGAAACGGACGAGGCCTTTGGTGGTGTCAGCAGGCCCACCTATCGTTGCTTTTTAAAAGGTGTAGGCCTCGCTGCGTGCGTAACCCAACTGTGCAGTTGCATACCTGGAGTACATTTCAATTATTACTCTCTTTATGTTATCAAAAAAATATTACTCTTTAACAAAAATGCTGCCACTCTAATACTACAATGAAAAGATGAGCTTGGTTCAAGTAAGACAACTGATGAATAGAAAAGTTGGCTTTTATCAGCTGCCGCTAAAAACTAGTACACCAAAAACTAAAAAAAAAAATCCCATTTACATGAGGGGCATGTTCTTACTATATGAGGGGAATCATCATCAAATGGACACTATCAGAGCCAAGTTCTTCTGGAGAGGAGATGTGGAGAAATTCAAATGCCACATGGCAAAGTGGAAAAATGTCTGTTTGCGAAAAGACTACGGAGGTTTGCGGGTAATTGACACTAGAATAATGAATGAAGCTTTACTAATAAAATGGGTGTGAAGGTTGTATAGAGACAAAGAGGGAGACACTGTATGTGAGGTCCTAAAGGAAAATGGCCCCATTAGGCCATATTGTAATTTTAGTGATTGAGTAACAACATGATCAATGGGACTAACGAATTTGTGAGCTCAAAGTTTGTAGAATTTTTAGGTTTCATGGATGGAGTCCAAACCATCTCCAAGATAGTCCAAATCGTCTTCAAGACACAATGGATGCAGTGAAAATGCAGAGACGATTTGGACAAATGGCAGAAATATTCCTAAGGACCGGATGAACCGGCACCCTGATATATTAGGCGTCAGAGCAATTCTGAAAGGGTAGCACGATCAAGAATGAAAGACTCCAAAGTGACCGGATAATCCGACACACCATGTAGCAAGCGTCGGAGCAATTTTAGAGTGCTTTCCGCCCGAGAGCATGTCGTTTGGTCTGCAAACTTGGCTACACGACTGGATGAACCGACTGAGGCGTCGGAGCATCCGACACCCGACCGGATGAAGCGTGAGAGCAATGACGCAAGCAAAAGCAGCACTGTCAAGGTCCAACGGCTACTTATTATACTTAGTGTGACCATGGTGACTTGACATAGCCTTGGTGACAAGTCAAGAAGAGTCCTACAAGAGACTTGGTTGCCGGGAAGCAATACTATTTGTGAGTGCTTCAACAACGTGGATGTAGGAGTGGCTTTGTGCCTAACCGAACTATGGGATAAATCTTTATGTCAAGAGTTTGCTTCCCCTCATTATTTACTCTTAAGCTTCCGCATTTCATATTGCAACTTGTGTGCTTTTACTTTCTTAGTGTAGTATCTTGCTATGTTTGGCTATAGGTTGCAAAACTCTTTGGGATGAGGTTTTCATACTAGAAGAATCCTAGTTGCGCATCTAGATAGCATGTTTTAGTTTAAGTTTTGTGCAAACTAGATTGAGCCATAGGTTAAGATTTTTAAATTTGCCTAATTCACCCCCTCCATCTCTTAGGCTACAAGCACCGATTCTTTTCAAATACTTACGGAAAAAGAATTTTGCTCAATATAATGGCAACACAGGTTGCCGGTTCTGGAGAGGTTTAAACAAGATCAAACACTTGTCCAGTTTGGGAGCCAATTTTGAAATCCACAATGGGGAGAAAACTAGATTTTGGGAAGATGTATGGTTATAGGAGACACTTCTAAAAGTCTTCTTCCTCAGGCTTTATAATTACTGCAAAGATAAAGAAGTCAGGCAGTGGCGGAGCTAGGATTCTAGAGTTGGGTATTCCCGCTTTCCAAACAAAATGAATTCGAAGGTGAATCCGAAGAATGTACACCATTGCTGAAAGTTGAATTCATCCATAACATGGGCATTAGCACGGATGGTCAATCGTGGTGACGGGTTTGATATTGTGCGTGGAAGATCTAGAGCTCGAGAAGAAAAATTGCGAAGAAAAATCAGCGGAAGGAGGGATCACATGATCTGTTTTGTTTGATACAATGTAGAAGCAAATGCAAACGTGCAGTTGCATTCATCTAAAGGACGTGCACATACTGACATACATGTACTGGAGGCCATATAGATCGGATTAGCGTGAGCAACAATAGATCACACTCCGGGTAATAGGATTATATGGCTTAAGCCAGTAAAATGGATAACTAGTTAACCAACATGCTAACAGTCATGAGCACCATCACTTCAAAAAACAAAAAAGTTATGAGCACCTAAATCTGTTCTCCTACAAAGGGGAGACTGTGGGCGTAGGAATGAGATGCTGAGCTGTTGATCTACTTAGAAAATATATTTTATTGACATATTTGTAGGGTATTCCCAGGAATACTCAGGAATATAGCTGGCTCCGCCCCTGAAGCCAGGGTGTGTGAGTGCTACCAAGATGGAGAGTGGGATTGGGAGTTCAAAAGAGCCTTTGGTGAAGAAGGGGTAGGTGAGTGGGAGCAGCTGATGGAGAAACTAAAAGAAGTTACTATAGATGAGGAAGAGGATGTGGTGAAATGGAAACTGGAGAAGTCCAAAACCTTCTCTACAAAATCTACAGACCTATTACCCTGGTGAACAGCTTTGCAAAGTTGATCTCCAAGCTTATGGCCAATAGAGTTGCATCTCACCTCCCATTACTGGTCGGGCCTAACCAAAGTGCATTCATCAAGGGCATATCCATCCTGGACAACTACAAATATGTGCAAAGTGCGGCGGTACTACTCCGGAAGAGGAAAATTCTCAAAGTACTTCTAAAGCTAGACATCTCGAAAGCTTTCGACACAATCTCCTGCCCCTTCCTCCTTGAGGTTTTGCGGGTTAGGGGGTTCAATGTCGCATGGTGCAATCGCATTTCCTTGCTGCTATCCTCCGCGTCCTCCAAGATCCTCCTGAATGACTGCCCGGGTCAGGCAATTCTGCACAAACGGGGCGTGCGACAGGGTGATCCCCTCTCCCCGATGTTGTTCATCATTGCCATGGACGTCCTGGACCGGATATATCGCAAGGCCGTTCAACGCGGCATGCTCCAACCCTGTGGCGTCGCGGCAATCGAACACCACTGCAGCTTCTATGCCGACGATGTCATCCTCTTCGCCTACGGCCCGGGAGGGACGTGCCATCTGCAGGTTGCTGGACGCGTTCGGCGCTGCCTCGAGGCTGAACATCAACTTGCAAAAATGCTCCATCACGCCAATCTTTGCCGACGCCAACTCATTGGACGCTTTCCAGCGGAGTTGCCGTGCCAGGTTCAGCAATTCCCTATTCGCTACTTGGGTGTTCCACTATCCACCAAAGCTTTGCCCAAATCCTAGATCAGGCCGCTGATCGAGAAAGTGGCCGCCAAGCTAACTCCATGGCATGGGGCGCTCATGAACCGGAGCGGTAGACTGATTGTGATCAAATCGGTGGCGTCGGCGATTCCTATCTACACCATGATGGCCAACAACCTACCTGCCTGGGCGATTGAGGAGATCGATGCCCTGCGCCGCAATTTCTTCTGGTTAAGGATCGACCAGCACACCCGCGGCCGGAACATGGTGGCGTGGCCGACCGTGTGCACGCCGACGGCCAACGGGGGCTTGGGCATCATAGACCTCAGGCTCGCCAATGTCGCGTTGCAGGCCCGCTGGCTCTGGCTGCAGAAGAGCGACGCCGACAGATCTTGGACTGCCTTGGGCATTCAAGTCGACCATGTCGTCGAGTCCTTCTTTTAGGCATCTACTGTGGCCATCCTGGGCAACGGGACCATGATCAAATTCTGGACGGACAGCTGGATTGATGGCCTCGGCGTCCCCTGTCTAGCGCCCAACCTCCTCGAGCTGGTGCCTGCACGCTTCAGGAAAAACCGCACCGTCGCGCAAGGCCTTGCCGACCAGCGCTGGGTCCGTGATGTTACCGGCGCCCTCTCCGAGCCAGCGCTGGGCGAGTTTCTCTCGTTGATGAACAAGCTGGAAGACATCAACATACACGACATGCCAGACAGGTTCATCTGGCGATGGACTTCCCATGGTGAGTACATGGCAAGCTCGGCCTACAAGGCCCTACATCTTGGGGCTCCTTTGATGCAGGGCGCCAAACTGCTCTAGACAACTTGGGTGCCCCTCCGCGTTAAGATCTTCCTCTGGCTTGCCTTCCACCAACGGCATTGGACGGCCAATCGCCGACTCCGACACGGCCTTGAAGCTGATCCCACCCGCAAACTCTGTGACCAAGAACAAGAATCAATCGAGCACATCCTCCTGCGTTGCTCGTACTCCGCTCAGATCTAGTGGGATGTGCTGAGCCCCTTCGGGATCATGCAACCTGCGGCCATGACACTCGAGAGGCTACCCGACTGGTGGAGCAGGCTACGCCGTACGGTCCACCGAGAGAGACGAAAAGGCTTCGATTCTTTGGTGGCGCTTGTGACTTGGAACATCTGGAAAGAGCGGAATGCGCGGGTATTCAGGGCTGCAGAGCTAACGCCCCCTCAACTTCGGCGCTTCATCAAGACGGAAGGCGAGGAGTGGGTTGCGGCAGGTGCCCGGCACCTAGGTTGTTTGTACCACGAGTAGTCGCTTTCGTTTGCGCCCTTTATGTCTCTTCCCTGCGGATGTAGAGGGTTAATGTATGCGTACGCGCGTTGTATTAAACTCTTGATCTCTCCTTCTTAATACAAAGATACGCACATCTCCTGCGTATTCGAGAAAAAAATGTATTGACTCGTGTCTTTTAGAGGGGCCACTTATGGGAGACTGAAACGTTTGTGGAAAAACAAAATGCCACTGAAACTAAAAAATTTCCTAGGGGAAACTGCAGACAGGGGTGGCCCTCAGAAAAATGAAATGAAAGAGGGATTGTAGGTGTGCCGTGTGTGTGGCAAAATGGAAAACGTTGATCACATTTTCTTTGAGTGCCTGATTGCCAAGTTTGTGTGGAGCTGTTTTAAAGAAATCAATGAGTGGGATGGAATACCTAAGAACTTAGGGGATTTTTTGAGGGGCTGGCTTCCGATGAGCTCTCAGGATTTTGATCTGAAGCTTTTCACCTTTGCTATTGTTTCTTGGGCACTGTGGACCAACAGAAACAAAATGTCAATTGAGCTCAAGTTTCCATCCTTGCCAATTGATGTGTGACATAAAATTGCATTTCTCTTTCAGAAGGGGGGGATTCTTTTGTGAGATAAAGACAAAGAGAAGCTAGGAGTCACGAGATATTTAGAAGAATGGGTGAAGCACTTCGTCGAAAATGGGCGTCGCTCAGAGCCAACTGAGAGTCTCTTTTAGTTTTAGCTGGAGTTGTTGTTGCGTTGGCTGTGTCTTGTCCTTGAGTTCTGTTCTGGCAAGATGGCAACCCCAGCAGAGTTTGCATGAACCTTTTTATCGCTTTCTATAAAAGAGGAAATGTTTTCTGATTCAAAAATATTCAAATTTCTTTCCTTCCTCTATGCAGCGAAGGGTTGATCAAAAGTACTAGCTTTCAACGGACCGTAAGCTTTTATGATTATAAAACAAAAAATAAGCAGCTTCTCATCTTGGATTGTAACAATCCGCAGGCCATATTGTTATATTTCAATAATCTGCACCTAACAAACTCGCATATTGTTACAATCTGCCGGCTGATTTTTACAAGAACTATGGCTTTCAGACAGGTTACATCCATCTACGGACCCTAAATATTCCCTGCACCGCAATCTGCCAATCCTCAGATTTCATCGTTGGCATGTCGTAGTTTTCTGATACATCTATCTGAGTGAGCTCTCCACCCTGTACGAAACACTCTTGTCCGCGAACATCAGCCGTTGCCACTTGCCAGTATGCCACTCATCATCATACTCCGAATCCAGCAGAAGCTTCCTCCAGAAATTATTCAGGCAACGGCGCGCGTACGTGCAGATGGTTGCAGGCAGGCAGCTGCCATGGATCTTCGATCCAACCGCTCGCTGCCACGATGCCGCTGCCAGGATATGGGCACGTGCGGTAGTTGCCGCGATGCTGCTGCTCGCCACCTGTCCCCGTGCGCACGGGATCAGGGTTCAGACAGAGACAACGGATGACCCTGTCTGCGACCGCCAGAGTGTGAGCGCGGATGCTGCTCTGTTCTTGCCTTTACAAGTGCAGAAGGCAGGTGCAGGTGCTCTCCTACTGAGCTATGTAGGAAAAGGGAGCGAATCTTTTGGAATTCAGGCAAATGTGAAGGCATGAGGTTTGCCTGACTCTCACGTTTCCTTTTGTGTTCAGTTAGCAAAACTGTGTCTTTCTGGGTTGTTATCTGAACATAGCACACACACTAATTAGACGTTGTTTGCTAGCTATCTGACTTAAACCGGACCACAGATAAACAAGCAACAGGTAGATTGATGTTTTCAACCTCTCTCGGCAGGTTTTCAACAGCGTGCGTCCCTTCACTCCACGCGGGAAAACCACGGCCGCGTATGCTCCAAGGAAACCGCGGCCGGCCTCTGCAAAAGCAAGCAGCGTAAGGGCGATTAAACTAAGAACAGAAGGATTCCCTTTGGGCGATCTGGTCTTAGTGTTCTGGCAACCTGGTAGTTTAAAACTTGAAATTTGATACGTCGACTTTTTGCTTCGTCCTGCTGCTTAGGGCGTGTGTGTAGTTGGTGACCAAATCACTATTAAAGTGCTGTTCAGATCACAAAAACATTGGAAGGGGTAGACATTCCTTCGGGGCTCCCAAATGTCTCGTTCTAGTTTTATTTAATGTTCACATGACGAAATCGATGAGATCACCCATGCATACCTGAATTTGGAGTGGGGAAAGTTCCCTGTTGTTTCTTTGAGGCAATGTCTAGCCTCTTTTATGTTTGTTGTTGGAAGAAATTTGCTGAAAAGTTTTTGCATTACCTGATTGCCATTGTTTCAATTTAGTCAGAGAAGTTCTCGTTAAAAAAAACTGATTGCCATTGTGTTATATTTGTTGATTTTCATATTTGTGCCTTGGCCAATGCAATAACGGCGTTTGCTATATCATCCCTCGCGAAAGCATGATGTTGGCACACATGGCAATTGCAAAAAGGGTCTCATAATTTTCAAAAGGTGCAGAGTTTCTGACTTTTTTTTTTTGAGGAAACAGAGTTTCTGGCTTTATAAGTTCATCAGTGATTATGTCATCGTAAAAATCATCCGTACTCCCATGTCCTTGTAACAAAATTCTAACGGAATCTCCTTGTTGTCAGCTCGCGACGTCACTGAGTAGGTTTGTCAAGTAACCTTGCCGGAGCCTTGAGAGGCAAGGAAGAGTTTGCTAACATGTCAGCGATGACATGGTTATAGAACAATTCGGAGATTTTGGGCTTTGCTTGCCTCAGCTCTCGACTCTTGTTCCTTTGCTTGACAAGGCAAGACTTACTAGTATGTTATGAAAAGCAGTGATGCATATTCCTTCCAAAAGAAAAAAAAAAGTGAAAAGCATCATGCGTGTAATTCCCCGCCTCTCAACTTCTAATTTATTTAAGCACAGTGTATATGATGAGTATAATCTGGAAGCAACACGCGACATATCTCCACCACGTGATTATCCAAATCATCAAATATACACTGAATATGTAGCTATCAGTATGTGTGCCGTGCTACTACTAACCGTGGATTTATACATCCTATGCAAAAATGGTGAACATCTGCCTGCGTGCTATACTGTTGCTGAAGTATCCTGGTTTGTCTCCAGCTTCACCATCAAATGCTTTCTAATTTCCTCTTCAAGTGTACAATTTTGTTAGATATTTGCAGAGTTTTGTCCTCTTATAAGAGCCATATGTCTCATGCCTGATGCCTGAGCTGACCAAGCTTGTAGACAACTCCTTGCGTATTGTCTTGGTTAGCTGCTTCAGTTTCAGTCCTTAGTCCTGTTACCACTCCCTTTCAGGACGATGAATTTGCTTAGTAGCCACGGAGTTTGGAACCATCTAACCATGAATTTTGAAGCCCGAGTCCCTTTTTCATGGACCAGTATCTTTTTTCTTTAGTAACTTTCTGACTTTGATGGTTGAGATCGCAAGATATTTTTGCAACCTGATGTGATGTGCGACGATAACGACGCTGGCTGATTAATTAGCTTCTAATGCGCTAGTCCTAATAATGTCGAATGCAGCATATGAATTGTTACTACCACAGTAGAATGCAGAGTAGACAAAAAAGGAAACATGAGTTCTTCAGGAGAGTACTAGCAGCTAAACCATGATAAGTACCTACTAGCTAGTGTTTCTTGTGTTAGGACAAATTGCTAGTGTTTCTGTGTATGGGTCACTTTTACCATGTACTACCAAGAGATTGACCACTGCCGTACGTGTGCCTCTGGATATGATCCAGGTACAGGTTCTGATCTGCTTCTGCAGGTTGCAGTCTAAACAAACTTCAAACCCCAAAGTTTAGAACAGCAAATAAAGGTGTGGGGATGACATATGGGAAGAAGTCTAAAGCATGCCTCAACTAATTGGTGATTTCTCTAACTTTGTTTTTGAACATCTCATGACACATCGTGGGATTAGTTGGCCTGAATCAGTACATACTTTGGACCTTGCGGAATTGTTCATCCAACTAATCCTACGCGGATTCAAACATGCTGGTCAAGCAACGCAGCTTGAAAGTTTCCAAGCGACGCCATCGTAAGACAGTAACAAGAGCAGACCTACACTGCGAGGGTGTACGTGTGCACAGCTGGCGCGTGGACCTGTGCCGTTCAGAAGACCGCAAGGTTGGATTTATCTGAAGACATGCAGACGACGAATGAAGCAGTGGCGAACTGGCGACGGGCCGGGTCAGTAGCCGCGAAGGTCCCGAATCAAGTCTCTGTCAATCGAGCAGAGAGTGGCGGCCCCACCACCCCAATCATATTCGTATTTATCGCCATCACGGTCGTCCCATTAGCATTTTATTTTCCACGTTTTTTTTTGTTTCCAGCACTTCATATGGATAGCATATACTGTATATCTTGTTTCAGTACTTTTCGCTATCACGAGCTCGAAATATTTAAATTGGCTACATTTTCTCGAAAAATAGATAGATGTAGTAAGCACTTACAAGTTACATACATATATGGACACATGCTCATCCGTATAAAAAAAAATAACTCAACCTGTGGGTGGAAGACCGCCCCCACGGTATTGTCTTACGAAGGAGACCTCTCACAGGTCGAGAAAACCCACCAAATCCCTGCACCATACCGCCGTACAGTGGTCCGTCGCCTGTGAGAAAGACCGGATTTCCAACTATACTTTGGAAAATGGGACAGATCAGGATTTTTTTTTCCAGACCGGGAGTTGAACCCCCGAGCTGATTGTTTCCCATCACGAACTTCCACCGGCCGGGCTAAAGCCCGTCTGCTCGCTCACCCGTATAAAGTCACACACTTTTGAGGTTGATGGAATCACCGTGTGAGCCTCGCTGTCGATAAGCATGTTGCCATTAAAAAGGTAGCACCGATTATCCTGAAATAATTTTAGAAAAATACGATGCGCCCATATTGAATCCGGAGGATATCTCGAACCCCCACAGGTATTAGCCGAGATTCTTTGAGTTTGTGCCGCAACCGTCTTTTCAATCGTGCTTATATGGTACGGTGTATGGCCAACGTACTCTCTTCATCTACTTGGAGCTGTGCGGAAAAGACAGCTGCTTGCACATTCCCGCTGCAAAGAACGAGAGATAGGCTTCCACTAGTATCTGACAAGAATTCATCATAGCAAAAACACACACCCACATACACAAAATAGTGTCCCTGTTGGAAGGGGATGCTTCTGTCTTTTTTTTTTGCGATAGGCCGAAAGGGGAGCGTTGCAGCAGTGGCATGCAGAGCCACCTGGCAAAGCCGCAAAGCACGAGCACGGCGTGCCGCTACTGCTGCCGGACGAGAAAACCGGGTCGCGGTCACCGAAGCACGGCCTGGCCGTCCCGCCCCCGAATTTCGGCACGTTTTTTCGCGGCGCGGCGCCGAGCCGCGAACCCCACGAGGCGCGGGAGGCGGAGGCGTGCCCGGGCGTCGGGGTCAGGCGGCGCGGCGTCGCTTTCGGCTCTCCAGCCGGGGGATCGGCAGCTCGGCGCTGGCCCCGCCGCCCGCGTGACCCCCATGATCGCCCCCGTTTGGTTGCAGCGAACCCCGCGTGCCGCGTGCGTGCGGGCGCAGGACCCGAGAAAATCCGCGCGTATTCCATGGCGGCCTGGCTGGCAGGCCATGGCCGGCAGCCGGCTGCTGGTCGCCTCGGGCATCTTGAATTCCACTCCCTTGTTGCCGATTTGTCTAGCATTTTCGGAGCAAAAATTCTATGCGTCGAAGAATAGCTCCGGTCGTGGGGAGGCTTTTTATTAATTTTTTTTTTGAAAAAAAATCCTAGTAGCGATTTGCTCTACAAGTACAGCTAGGTAGGTCGGGCAGATTCAGAGGACACGATCGGTGAGCCCCTTGCTGGCTAATTTCAGCTATTGCTACAGGAAGTAGTTTTAACATTTTTTCCAATTTGATGAAGCAGTCAAAGATTTTTTTTTTAAGAAAAATGTTAGCTACGTGCCACTTTTGTTTATCATCACCCGCTGTTCCTCGTGGAAAACTTTCGGAAGGGCAATGGCCAATGGCTCACCAAGCCCTCAACCACTCCGCGAAAGGGAGGGTACGATGTCAACTCGCAGGAGATACGTTTCTGCCCTCCCGCGTAAATATACAAAGCAGGAGCAGAGAAGTTCGTTCTTCGACGGAAAGGCGGCCGGGAACAAACGCTGATGCTTCAACGACGGCGGCGACTCGGAGCTTCACCGGTCGGGCGGGCATCATCGATCGCTGCAGAACTTTCGACGCCGATCCATCCGTCAGCAATGCTTCCTGGACAGCCGAACAGAAAGAGAATCGGGAGCTCGCGCATCATCCATCACCAATCAGTCCGATCGATTCTTTCGTCACCGCTGCTTCGTTTCGTTTCGTTTCGTTTCTTGCCCCCGAAGAAGAACGAGCTCAGTTGCTGCTTCCTTCCCAGACGACGTTACCGGAAGGAAACCATTCTTCCGGGGCACGAACACGATCACGGAATAATAATAATCCGAGGCGGGGAACATTCTTTATCGATCGGGATGGGGTTGGGGTGGGAATAATCTGATCCCCAGGAACATTCTTTATCGGCAACCGTGTGAGCTGTGCCCCAACCCCAACCCCAGCCCCAGCAGCAGGCTCCATCCAAAGTCTACTGCCCCGCGGGGCGAAAAAAAAAACTAACAATATCAGAGGCAAATACTAGTAAACTGCGGCGATGAACACGACAGGTGGGCTGGATCCCGGCTAGCCAACAGCTAATCCGAGGCCCCGATCCCTGCCGAGGCTCCCAGACGTGCTCCCCGGACCGCCATGATTGGGCGTGCCAGTGCGACGGAGGACAATGTGCCGCGCCATGTCCTCCTCACTCGGCTCCCACCCTTATCCTGTGGAATCCCCAGCCCAGATCGTGTCCGCACTGCCGGGGCGGTTCGGATTCAGACAGCCAGAGCACCAGACTGTTCATCAACCATCAATCCATCATCAGGGCGTACGTGCAAGTGCCGCTGCCGCCTGGCGCCTGCCTGGCCGCGCGCCATTATTCCTCCCCTCGCCCATGTGTCGCGAGGGTGGAAGGGAGACGGAGAGAGGATGGAAGGGTCGCGCCGCCTAGGAGAGTGGCCGGAGCGCCGGGGCGTTGCGTCGCGAGGCGTGCGGGGAATCTGATGCCGTTGCTGGCTGCTGGATCGGATCTGCCGGGTTCAGGTAGCCGCTGGATGGAGCTAACGCTAACGGTTTCAGTCACTTGCTTCGCTAGCTTCTAGCACAACCTATCCTGCAAGAACAAAGGATTAGGGCTCGCCGTGTTCGGGCAATCAAACGAATGCCAACAAACAAAGTTAATTTAAAAAAGCCGTGCAAATCTCTCACGCGCGCTATTTCTCGTTACGAGCAAGGCCCTCTCCTCCCCCTTGTCATCCACGCCTCGCACTACTGCATAAAATATTTGTAGGGATAGGTAAAAACGTATTTTTAGGGGCGGGTGCCGCACCCGCCTCTAATTTTTGCAGCTAAAAATACCATTTTTAGGGGCGGGTAACGCGCTCGTCTCTAAAAATGAATTTTAGAGGTGGAGAAATCGATTTCTAGGCCCGCCCCTGCAAATCCATGTCCAGAAAATAAAAAAATCCAAAAAAAATCCAAAACAGCAAAATAAAAAAGAAAATAAATTATTCTAGCCAACCAGCAACCACCACTAGCCCTATAGCGTTCGAACCGCCTACCTCAAGCCTCGCGTGTAACTTCCTTACCACCATACTACACAGTCACTTGTGACTCAAGGGGCTATGCTATTATTTTATATTAACTGTGGAATTGATTTGTAGGGGCGGGTGACGCCATCACCCGCCCTTCACCCGCCCCTAGAAATGTTTTTCAATTTTATTCTGAAAATTTATTTAAATTTTTACATATAAAAAAACAAACTAAAAAAATAAAATTTTAACCATAAGCATATTGTGACGTGTGACGTATATAACATAAGAAAATTTTCAAAACCATATTTTAGAGTATATAAAGGTTGAAGGTGTTAAAACCATAATGTATAGCTACCCCACACTACTATCTCGTACTACACATAAATACAAATAAAAAAAGCGAAACTTCTACACTATGGTTATTATGAACTATAGATACAAATAAAAATATGCTAAGTATATTTCAAGGTAAAGATTGTTGAAATATTAAAGTATGACTTGAGTTGTATGAGATACTATATAGTCATAGCCATATGTAGTTTTATAATATTTTTTTGGACCACTAAATGACTTTAAATGAAAAATTTATCAACTACAAAGTTTTAGATCTCGTCATTCTCTACAATTTTGATATAAAGTTTGACTTCATCCGATATCATATAAAATAGTTATGAATTTTTTGGTGTGGAACCATTTTAGGGACAAGTGATGTCATCACCCGCCCCTAGAAATGGGGTGATGTCATTTTTAGTAGCGGGTGATGCCATAATCCGCCCCTGAAAATGATACACATTTATAGAGGTGAGTGATAGCGTAATCCGCCCTAAAAGTATTTTTCTATGATGGATCGGATGCTACAATACCACCGCTTAGAAGTAGGTTACCTTTTGATCCGCCCTTATAAGTTGATCCGCCCTTATAAGGTCGATGCAAATCGGTTTTTACAGTGTCGTCCTTCTCATCGTGACGCGCCCGCGGCCGCAGCGATCGCCGGTCAGCGTCGCCCAATCGTAGGAGCGGTCGAACCCGGCGTCCGAAAGGGGCCTGGGCCGAGTGCCCAACCACTCCGCTAGCTCCTTCCGCGGTCGCGTGCGGGAGCCGCGGTATCGCGGCTGCGCCCTTCGACAGGGTCAAGGCAAGGGCCGTTCCGTTAGGACGCCGCACGGTTGGACGACCACCTCCAGCTGCCTGTCCCGCCCCCTGCCCCTGCCGCTACATATACGCCCACCACCCGCGCGTGCTTCCTCAACCTCAACTCTCTCTCTCCTTCTCTCTCGCCGCCGATCTCTTCTTCCTCGCTCCAAATTCAGTCCAAACCCACAGCGATCGATCTCTCCAACGCCGCAGGCAAGCAACCAGGCACTCGCATTCGCCTCGGGTCACTCACTTCTCGGGACCTCTCGGAGCAACGTTGGCGCACGCGATGGCCGCGCAGCCGTGGAGGTCGCTGCTCTGCTGCGTGGGCGGCGGCGGCGCGGCGGGCGAGGACGACGGGCCAGCGTCGCCGCGGCGGCGGCGGGGGCGGACCGCGCGCGGGCGGGACCGGGACCAGCTGCTGCTGCTCCCCTCCTCGTCGTCGGCGTCGCGGGTGTCCCTGTCGAGCCTCGGCTCGTCGGGCCCGCTCACGCCGGAGGACCTCTCGCTCACGCTCTCGGGCTCCAACCTGCACGCCTTCACCTACGCCGAGCTGCGGGGCGTCACCGCGGGGTTCTCCCGCGCCAACTACCTCGGCTGCGGCGGGTTCGGCCCCGTCTACCGGGGCCGCGTCGAGGACGGGCTCCGCCCCGGGCTGGCCGCGCAGGAGGTGGCCGTCAAGTACCTCGACCCCGACTGCGGCACGCAGGGCCATCGGGAGTGGCTCGCCGAGGTCTTCTTCCTCGGCCAGCTCCGCCACGGGAACCTCGTCAGGCTCGTCGGCTACTGCTACGAGGACCACCACCGGATGCTCGTCTACGAGTACATGAGCAACGGCAGCCTCGAGAAGCACCTCTTCAAAAGTGAGCTCCCGATTCATTTATTTGAATCATACTCTCTCACGTTTAGTTATTAATGAAGTTAATGAGCAGATCAGCAGAGTGGTTAGCCAAAATCATTGGCATTTAATAGTTGTTGAGAATACCGACTTGAACAAGAAGCTGACCCGAAGCGTCGCCGTGCCGACGTGCTGCGTGCAGGTCTCGACGGCGCCATGCCGTGGATGAGGCGGATGGAGATCGCCGTCGGCGCGGCCAAGGGCCTCGCCTTCCTCCACGACGCCGACACGCCCGTCATCTACCGCGACTTCAAGGCGTCCAACATCCTGCTCGACTCGGTGAGCGATCCACACCCAGACTTGCAAAATTCCACGTTACTCTCCTCTTTTCACTTTGCGCTACCTTGTACTGCTGGAGCCTAGCTAGTGGTGGTTTCGACCGCCGCTAGCTAGGGAAAGTTACGGCCATGTCTGACGCACACGGCTGCTTCTGACGGCAGCTCTTGCGTCGCTGTAGAAAAGGATGGTGACGACACCGGCCGTTCGTGTAGCTGCTGAACATTCAGCTCGAACAGAATGCATGAGAAGAAATCTCACCACGAAAAAACTCTGAAAGCTCAGTAAAAATCCACTTTTCGAGATATTTTTTGAGGGGACACTTTTCGAGATTTGACTTTTTTTTTTAACGAACGGCCATAATCTGCGCTGTTTCTATTAATATAGAAGAAAGTTAAAGCAAACGGTCCTAGCAGACCATTTACAGGAGATTTAACTCTGAATCATCCATGGGAGATGCATGGATGTTCAAAGTCGTCTGCCACGCATTTCATTAGAAGCCCAAAGCCCCGGCATGATTGCAACTCGGAAGGTCCTTGGACGCCCAGTTCCTATCAATAATCCCTCCACCTAATTAAATAATGGCTAGGCACCTAAACCTAAAAAAAACCGCACCTGCCTGATCTGTACCGCATTAGCGTTTTCTTAGCATCAAAGCATCAGTAGCTTAGCAACTTGATGCCGGTCGACAGCGACAGTCTGATGGCGTCGCCTTGATAGTTCCCTGAATGTATCTCACTGTAATTGTCACGTGCGATCTTTGCCTAACCCGACCCGGTTCTTTGGATTTTCAGGACTACAGCACCAAGCTGTCCGACTTCGGGCTCGCCAAGGATGGGCCTCAGGGCGACGCGACCCATGTGACGACGCGTGTCATGGGAACGAACGGGTACGCGGCGCCTGAGTACATCATGACGGGGCACTTGACCGCCAAGAGCGATGTTTACAGCTTCGGGGTGGTACTTCTGGAGCTTCTGACGGGTCGTCGGTCCGTCGATCGGGCTCGGCGCCCCAGGGAGCAGAGCCTGGTGGACTGGGCTAGGCCCTACCTCAGGAAGCTGGACAAGCTCTACCGGGTCATGGATCCAGGCATGGAATGTCAGTACTCGTGCCAAGGGGCTGAACGGGCCGCTATGGTGGCGTACAAGTGCCTGAGCCAGAACCCGAAGTCCAGGCCCACCATGAGGGAGGTGGTCCAGACCCTCGAGCCCATACTCGACATGGACGATTACCTTCAGATCGGCCCGTTTGTGTTCACGGTCATTGTGGAGGACATTAACGAGAAGAACGAGGGCAAAGGCAAGATGGTTGATGGTGAGAAGGTTAGCATGAGGATCAAGACAACAGTGGAGGATAAGCGCCAGAGCCACCAGGAACGGCATCGGCAGAAGTTCCCGAACTCGGCGGTCCACGCCGAGGTGCTGCACCGGGATGGCGACCTCGGGCCGCACATCAGCGCGCTGCGGCGGCACCGGAGGACGCCAAGCTACGTGAAGGAGAGAGGGGCGTAGGTTTCGTGGTTGATTAGCGCGGCAGATACTAGGAAGGAAGAAGCAAAGGGGAAGATTGATTGTGTACATAATTAAGCTAGATCGTAGAGGGGTGTGACACAACAAGCCACACAAAAAGACCATGCCGCATTGGCTTGGTCGCCAAATTTTTTGGTTCAATTTTTTCGTTCGTGATGATAGTGATACTTGGTGCAATTGCCCATAGTGTCATGATTATAAATGCCATATTAATTGTCATATTGTTCAATGGTGCCTCGTCTAATGTTCTCACCTCATTTGCAAAACCAAAGCATTTTTCCAATTTTTATATAAATGTCATATTAATTGTGTAATAAGGAGGAGGCCGAGAAATCAAAAGCCCAAAAGGGTCGAGTAGCAAGCAGCTGTTCGAGAAATGCTGGCTCAGCCTAGGAGCAAAGAAGGCTGAGAGGCCCGATCCTTCCAACCGGCCAATGCCACCACAACAATTCTCCATGTCCGCGCCGCCGGTAATGGCCGGGTGTGACCGCTGAAGCTGGAGGTTCAGGTCAAGCTCCTCGAACCCGGCCATTTCAGCGCTACGACGACGTCCGGGTCTCCGGGATGGTCTTTTCCGCGGGACCGCTGCTTCCGCCTTCGGCGTTCAGCTTCAGCCGGATCGGACCGGCGCGCGCGGCATCTTCCAGTCTCCAGAAATTTCTACTCTGCTTTTCTGTCCACTGAAATCCATCCTGCATGAAGAAAGATCATGCACCCTAACTGCTCCTCGCGCTGAGTGGCGAGTCAGGTCCTGCAGAATTGTCCGTGAGATAAAAAAGAGACACGTCGCAGGCCAAACCCTCGACATCGACGACTTGTACTGGCAGTGCCGGTCTTTCTTGCCTCACCTAGAGTCGTCGAGCTGCCAGTCACTGCATACCTTCTTATTCTACGATGACTTTTCAAGCCTCATCGACTCATCGATCGAGGGGAGGACTGGAGGAGGAACATGCATACGAATCTCACAGAACCTAGCAGTATGCTGAACAAGTTGCCGCTACTGCCAGGACAAATGCGTACGTAATGGCTAGGTAAATAACAATATGTGGACACACGCCACCATCAGATTGTTATCCATGGAAGTCTAGCATTTTGCTGCGGATTCAGAAGCTCGAAATTTCCCAGTTGTGGTCGTTACCAAATTACTGTGCAGTGCGTGGCAGTCGATCCGAGACGTTACGCAACGGCCTGAAGCGTATACTGCACTGCTTGTCTGCTTCAGCCTTCACGGAGTAGTGCTCTGCTGAGAAGTTTCATCCATTCAACTGAAAGCGTCTCCGACAGTCCGACAGCTACTTATACCAGAGGAGAGTAAGCACTCTGCATTTCTCTGTTCTAAGATAAGTGCTCTCATCCATTCCAAGAGACAACTGAAGTCTCAATGAAGAGGGTTAGGGGATATGAGCACTTGATGCACGCACGCCCCACTATTCTTGGTAATCCCTTGCATTGACTCTCGCCACTCTTGCTTGCAAGTTCATATACAATTACTACGCCTTCTTCGTTGGTTTTATGGGCGGGCTTGGTTCGCACCCACGGAAAGCCACACCACCACAGGGTCGTGGCGTCGATTCTGGGCACCACATCCGCCGTGCTACACGAGTTGTGGCTGGAAACCAAATAGTTATAGATGGTCAAACGGACGGCCCGGTCCGGCACGGCCCGGCACGGGCTGAGGTGCTGGCCCAGGAACGGCACGGGTGCATGCTTGCCGTGTCGTGCCACCCCGCTGGCCCGATTAGCCCATGCAGGCTCGGTTAGTCCATACAACCTTGGGGAGGGGAGGCAGCCGCCGGTTGGACACCGTCGTTGTGCCGATGCGCAGGGAGGGGAGGCCGGGCGCCAGCTGCGCGGCACCATCATGAGGGTGGAAGAAGGCTAGGCGTTGACTGCACTGGGAGGGAAGCCGGCCGCCATTCGTGTCGACACGGGGAAGGGAGCCGGCTGCCGGTCTCGCTGCTGCGCGCGGGGATGGAAGGAGGTCGGACGCTGCATGTGTCTCTGCGCGGGGAGGGCAAGTCGGGCGCCAACCGCGCCAACGGGTGGGGAAGGGAGCCAGCCTCGCCGGTGGAGGGGAGCAGTAGTCGGCGGCAAGGAAGTGGATAGGGTTGGTGAGAGTTAGGGCTTGAGGTGTAAAACAAGTATATATATGTGGGCTGAATGTGGGATTTAGTGTGGTGGGCTATCAATTTGAGTAGGCTAGTATTCATGCCAGGCCGGGCCAGTCCACGTGCTGAGGCATCAGCCCAAGTACAGCACGAGACCCGTGCTGGACTAACCCAGGCCCGATTAACTTCGTATCGTGCCGGGCAAAAAGCCGTGCCGTGGGCCGGCCCACGGGTTTTGGGATGCATGGAAAACTATACAAGCAGCCTCTGTGTTTTGTCCACGATTGAGGAGGGTTGTAGCCTTCTATTCCTTTCGGTCCAGATAGTACCTCTTGTTAATTGATGGAAGTTCCCACCAGCACCCTCGGCCCAAATGGGCCCGTATTTGATTTGGCCGGTTTCCAAGTTGAATGAAAATGAACTGAAAACGGGTGGAGTCATTTCTTTTTGTCCTTTTGAAACAAGAAATCGCCGTTAAAAAAAACCGGTTCAGTATTCTCGCGTTGTACTTCCTCCATCCTAAAATAAATGCATTTCTAGAGTTCAAAATTTATCCTAAAATAAATGCACATCTATAAATAAGACAACATAATTCTAGTTGTCATTTTCTATTTTCTCCCCTCCCAAAGTATAATGTTTACACCTTTATAGAGGTATATACTCTCTCCGTCCCAAAATAAATACAATTCTAGGACTGAGCACGCAAACCAATGCTAGGTGTAAAATTATAAAAATACCCCTTGTCTTTTGTGATAAGTGGATGAAGTGTTAGTTGTTTTTTGAGAATTTTCTAGAAACTGTCTTGTCTTTTGTGGTAGGCAGATCAAAGTTAGCAATTTTTATTGGACAAACTCTATAGTTGCATTTATTTTGGAACGGAGGGAATATATAATTTCTCACTAATATTGATATCCGCACCTAAATTCTATAAGTGGATTTATTTGGGGATGGAGGGAGTATACCAAACGGCAAACGCGGGCTAAATTTGGCAGCGCGGCGGAGAAGCATTCTTTTCCATTCCCTGATTCCCTCCGTCTCCTCCCGCCCTCATCCCCGCCACGTCAGCGATCCGCATCGAAGCCGCATCGCGGCTGTCCGTGCGAGTAAGCATCGACGGCCCACGCCACTTCAAGCCAGCGATCCGCGGTACCTGCCTCACCACCAATCAGCGCACGCCTCTCCCTTCCTATAATAAATAAACCAACCCACTGCCCCCGACCTCCCCAGTGCCAACAACAAACACATCCGCCGCAACCCGCCGACCGCCCAAATCCCCTCCCTACCACCGCGAATTTGAGTAGCCGCCGCCGCGACCCATGGCGCCCAAGGTGGAGAAGAAGCCCGCGGCGAAGAAGCCGGCGGAGAAGGAGCTCACGGAGGAGAAGGCGCCCGCCGGGAAGAAGCCCAAGGCGGAGAAGCACCTCCCCGCGGGCAAGTCCAAGGAGGGCGGCGGCGAGGGCAAGAAGGGCAACAAGAAGGCGAAGAAGAGCGTGGAGACGTACAAGATCTACATCTTCAAGGTGCTGAAGCAGGTGCACCCGGACATCGACATCTCCTCCAAGGCTATGTCTATTATGAACTCGTTCATCAACGACATCTTCGAGAAGCTGGCGGCGGAGGCGGCCAAGCTCGCGCGGTACAACAAGAAGCCCACCATCACCTCCCGCGAGATCCAGACCTCTGTGCGCCTCGTCCTCCCCGGGGAGCTCACCAAGCACGCCGTCTCCAAGGGCACCAAGGCCGCACCAAGTTCACATCCTCCTAGGTGAGCTAGGCTAGGCCGCCCACAGGCTCCCTTGGCTGCTACGGATGGTGTAGTTAGATTCTCTGAATGTGTTCTCTCCTGTAGGAAGTACCTGGTGGTTTCTGAATAGTGATTGATGTTCGTTCAAAAAAGATGTTATCTGATGGAATAGCAATGCTGCTCGTTTAAACCAGCTATGTTTTCATGTGCGAATCATCTGTCCCGTGATGTTGATGCGACCGCTCCAAATCCCGGTGGATTTTTGTGTTGTTCGCGGCGATTTTCAGGTCTCGGCTGTTCTGCCATGGTCGTGAATCTAGTGAGGATTTCAGGTGCGTCCTAGTTGAATTTTGTGTTCAAGCTTGACAATTCGAAAAGAAGTGTGTCAAGTTGGCACTGGAGCGTGTCCCATTTTATTCATGCATTTTGGTTTTCTTCTGTTCAGGTAATCTTGCACATGGAAGAATTGATTGGATAAAAGCGATAAACATACTTACTAAGAATTGGCTCTGAACTACCACGATCAACCATGATATACTTCGTTTTCATTCAGAAAAAAGAATAAATACTGTGCTAAGATGCTTGAATTTGGGACTCCAGAACAGAAAAGCACTTCTGTCGACTGTTCATTTTTTTTAATCAAGGAGGCTAGGATTCATGGCATGGCCTACTTAAATTATCTGATCCACACTGCATATGAGGCGCTAAATAGATGTCAATCAGAAGCATTTCACCATCTTTGTCTCCTTGCTTAGAAACAAGATTATGTTTTGTCCACAGATACAGCAGCGTACATATATGGATGAGCTTAAAGAAGTTGCTAGTGTCCTAAAAGGCTGGAAGGATTACCAACTGGCTCCCTGCTTTTCGGAAGATGTTGTTTGTCAAGGCGACAAAGTTTTAATCGATGTACAAACTTCAGGCTATTGAACTGTCTGATGTCTGAACTTTCAACTCCATTCCAGCCCAAGCCAGTTAGGTGCCTTTTGAGATGGATGAACTTCCAATTCTTGTAGTGAACGTCTGAACTCTTTCCTTTTAAGCGATTGCACCCGTACTGTTGGTTTCAGTCAGAGCTCGAATTCAGTTCGCTGAACTGAGCACCGCGCTTCCAGTTTACAGAAACTTCTACTCTCCGATAGAATTATAGAAGGCTGGTTACACCAGCCAACCCATCATACCGCCTTACTTCATATTTGGCGTAATCTGTCAACAGTATTGTATTAGAGAGAGAAACTGCGCATCTGGCTAATTTTTTATATGCCTTTCAGTCCTTTTCTGTCCAATAGAATTGTCTTTTCTGATTATGATAAAATTATAGACAAACCTCCAATTCTTCTAGTTAACTATGTTTGAACTCTGAATTGATTGCACCCAAACTGTTCTGTCAACAGTAATGTATTAGAGAGAGAAACTGCACATCTGGCTAATTTTTTTATACGCCTTTCAGTCCTTTTCTGTCCAATAGAATTATGTCTTTTCTGATTATGATAAAATTATAGAAAAACCCCCAATTCTTCTAGCTAACTATGTTTGAACTCTGAATTGATCGCACCCAAACTGTTCATTTCAGTCTGAGCTCCAATCCAGCTGGACTGGAGATATGAGATGAGAACGGCATCTTCCAGTTTTCAGAAGCTTATGTGCTCTCCTTTTCTATCTACGCCGCACATACCTGCTCCAACTAGCTAGTGACTTTGCAATTAAGTCCATCAGAGCCTCTTAGATGAAAAGATTTTCATCGCGTACCAATTACCAAACCCTTAGCGCCTACTGTCAGTCCGTCTTTTCTCACTTAGAGTTGTTGGGTCATTATATACCCTAGTCTACGACGAATTTTCGGCAGTCCTATTGACTTGTTTGGCGCAAGAAAGAGAGGAGCATATGGTTCTGACAGAACGTACAAGTATACTGAACAAGTTGCAGTTACTGGCAGTACAAACCCAAAATGAGATAAACATGAAATATGTAGACATCAGAGGAACAGCATGCCATCATCAGATTATGACCCATGTGTAAAGATTCAATTCACATGGCTGTCGGATCTGAAAGTTCTGAATGAGTCCTTTATTATATCGACATGGCACCCCATGTTTTATCCTATTCTACTTTCCATACCATGAAAAGGGCTCGGCTGCTACATTCACTCAGTGTTCTCTTTTGAAATTTTGCCCTTGATAAGATATGACACCTAGTAGACAGATCGAGTCAAAGGAGAGCTGGTACCACCGGCCGACATGATTGGGGCACGAGATAGTTTAGAAAAGTGAAAGGAGTTCCTGCTTGTCCATATTATACAGCACATACCACAATGGAGCTGAGATGTTATCCAATAAACTAGCCTGAAGCCACTGCTTCAACCTTCAACCGAGGAGTGCTCTGAAAAGCTTGAACTATCCAAGTGAAAGTCTCCGGCAGCTCAAGACTTCCAAGCTCAGGGTTTCATTCATTCTAAGATGAAATTGAAACCTGGAAGGGGAAAGCTGTAGGAGGCTTGGGCGCTTGGCGCACCACATGGTAAGTTCTGCTGTTTCTTTGGTTATCTGTTTGTTTGACTGGGACCTCCTGTTAGAGCAGTAAGGGTATGGATATGGCTATTGTGGTAGGATCTACCACAACAGCTTCCTGCGAGGAGATTGTAGTCTCTTATTTCGCTTCAGCCCAAACAGTACCTTTAAGGCTACTCGTGATCTCGTGGATGCCTCGATCTGCACCCTGCAGAATCCAATTGGATCTGGAAGTAAGAGAGGAAGTTCGCTCCCATTTCCAACTTAGAACGGTGTAGTGATTGATACTGGAGAACTCTTGTTTCAAAAGGTGATCATTGAGAAGATCTGTCAAGTTGCGAAGGAGATTATCCCTGAAAAAAATTGCAAAAAGGAGATGTAAGCATCTAATTTTGCTGCACGAAGAAACTGCGAAATAACTTTCGTTTCTAAAAACCACAAATTATTTGTCTGGTTAGATTAAATCTTTCCTACCATTAGGACCTTGTTATTAGATTTTCTCTGAGTAATTTCTGTTTTCCTACCACTTAAATTGTCCTCTTATACATATTCTTTTGTTGCTCAGT
Organism: Panicum miliaceum; assembly: GCA_032594955.1. Taxonomy (NCBI): domain Eukaryota; kingdom Viridiplantae; phylum Streptophyta; class Magnoliopsida; order Poales; family Poaceae; genus Panicum; species Panicum miliaceum. Next base: position 6,087,653 of record CM064064.1, read on the forward strand.
GATGCAGCTGTCTTGCACTGATCTCCCTTCGTGAGGGCTTCTGTTTTCAATCAAGCAAATAGATTCAGCGTGCACAGACAGTACTTCTGTCTCTGAAAACAAAACAAACAGAGAAACTTTCAGAAAGTATGAAGCTATTAGCTTTTGGTTTAGTCTTATTGGGGTGCTTACAAGGTTTTGTTACTTGTGACTACCAAGGTAAGGCCTTTGCAGTTCGATATGTCTTTGCCACATCAGATTTTTCTTATTTGGCAGGAATGATATAAAGCAGTTATTATACTTAAATTGAGAATTGGTTCTGAACTAACAAGCTCAGAATGCATTGTGCTATATTGACTAGACTGCCTGTACTGAAGTCTGTTAAAGATGTGCCCACCAGTTGAACATGTGACCAGTCGACTGCGGGAATTTAAAACTGCAGAAAAGTTTTACATAAAGCCCATGCCCATCTGTCTAGTATTGATCATTTTTCACTCAAGGCTTAAATATTTGGCATGGCCTACATGGCTAACTTAACTGATCCAGAGTTCATGTGAGACAATTATCAGATTGACATCAGACTCATTTCGCCAAGTTCTGTTTTCTTTCGTCTACCTGAATCCAACAAATAAGGCTTCGTTTTCATCCACAGTTACAGCACTGTATGAAATCAAGATGCATCTCATCGATGATGGTGGTGTCCTAAATGACTGGAAGGATAATCAAATGACCCCCTGCAATTGGGGAAATGTTATTTGTCAAGACAACAAAGTAATTGAGATGTAAGTAAAGGGGATTCAACTCTACTGTCTGGACAGTATATTCCATTCCTGCCCAAGGCAGCTAGGTTTCCCGTTTCTCCCAAGACATTTTTTCCTATATCTCTTGGTATCTTCCAAAGACCATAAAACAACTCTTTTAGGACAGACAAACCTCCAATTGCTCAAGTTAATATCTAAAGGATTGATTACAACTGTTTATTACAGGAGAAGAGTATGCATTTGGGTGGCGTGTACTCCTTTTTCTTCGCTATTACAAGTTTGAACATTATGTATACTTCTCTTTGCATTGAACTTTGCGTTGTTTTCTTTTTTTGTTGTTTGCAGAACTTTGAGCTCAACAGGATTAGCCGGAGTCTTGTCACCCAGCATTGCAGAACTAACAACTTTACAACATCTGTAAGCTCATTGATAGTCTTTTGGACTATGTAACATTCATTTCCCTAAATTCAAATATATATGGAGAAAGTTCCTGATTATTGCATATTATTGTTTCAGGAACTTGGATGGCAATATGATAGGTGGTGGAATTCCTGAGGCGCTTGGGAACGTATCAAGCTTAACAACTCTAAATCTAGGAAGAAATGCTTTTAATGGTTCCATACCTGATTCTCTTGGCCGTCTTCAAAAGCTCCAAACACTGTAAGCTAGCCCATGATTCCACGGCAAATGTTATCATGGTTGGTCAACGACTCTTAACAATTTGATAACCTGGACAGGGATCTAAGCGAAAATCTCTTAACCGGGGAGATCCCAATCTCTTTCTCAAATCTTTCATCACTGAATGAAATGTAAGTTGGCCTTTCAATGCTGATACAACTATTAAACTTAACAAATTTCATTGTCTATACTTAATGGAGTATTTTATTTGCTCAAGATTTTCAAGAGTTGTTCAGTTGTTCCATTATCATATAACATATTTACTTTGCAGTAATCTATCAGGCAATTATCTTAAAGGTGAAATACCAGAACAACTACTTCAGGTGGTTCAATACAAGTATGTCATATGTTGCAGTCCAGTAGACCACATAAACAATTTAATGTGTACTACTTTGTACTTTACTCAGTAAGAACAATGTTGTGTTTCTTTTTAGCTATACAGGCAACCACTTGGACTGTAGCCGAAACTCAACTATTCCATGTGAAAAAGGCACCACTAAGGCAGGTAAGTCATTAAGCAACATCTCAGTCCATATTGAGAAATTGAAAGTTTAATGTAAAATCTGCATTGATTGTTTGGTTGACCTTGTGGAGTGAAACACAATGGTTCTAACTTAGTCAGAGAACTATTTCATTTGATATGTTCACTTGGACTTATGGAACATCAGAAAAATGCTATTTCATGACATCCTGGATTGTTAACGTGTCAGGGCCTAAAACTAAAAGCATTCTTTGGGGCTTGGCTGCTGTTTCTTCTCTACTAGCAGTTATTTTCTGTTTCCTCTTTTGCTTTGGATTGATCAAATTCAGAAGGCTCACAAAAGGTCAGCAGTGATTTTTTTTCTAGTCAGTACTTCCTACCTCCGTCTACTTTTCATATTCTTGTTTGTACTTATATGACTAATGGCGGATCACATCAACTCTCATTTTAGGTAAATGGAGCGTAATGGATAGATCGGAGGTGAATATGCACCGAGGTGAAGAGATAGTATGGGACATAGAAGGGAACAATCCAGATTTCACATTTTACGAATTTTCAAAAGTTTTGGAAGCTACAAATAATTTCTCGATAGAAAGTAAACTTGGGCAAGGTGGCTTTGGTCCTGTTTACAAGGTAGGGAAAACAAGAACTGGTGTACACAGAGAGAAACTAAGATTTTGCATTATCTGAAGATCGATCTTACATGTCATGCAAGCTAGTTTTATTGTAATAGAGCAATTTGAAAATAATGACATCACATTGATTACAAGCTGCGTCAAAACCTTTTCTGCAGGGTCAATTTCCTGATGGATTGGATATAGCAGTTAAAAGACTTGCTTCACATTCAGGGCAAGGTCTCACAGAGTTCAAAAATGAAGTCCAACTCATAGCCAAACTCCAGCACAGAAATCTGGTTAGGCTGTTGGGTTGTTGCTCTCAAGGGGAGGAGAAAATGTTGATCTATGAATATTTGCCGAATAGAAGCTTGGATGTCTTCATATTTGGTATGACGGTTTTAATGATTAGGCAGTCCATATTATACACTACTTCTAAAGTCTGATAAAGATTTCTGTACTGTTTTATGTTTAATTGATGTGCAGATGAAACAAGAAGAACTTTACTAAATTGGGACAGGCGACTAGTGATAATCGAAGGAATTGCACAGGGACTTTTGTATTTGCATAAACACTCTCGGTTACGAGTTATACATAGAGATGTTAAAGCAAGCAACATTCTCTTGGACTCTGAAATGAATCCAAAGATTTCGGATTTTGGGCTAGCAAAAATGTTTAGCTCAAATGATATTGAAGGAAACACACAAAGGGTGGTTGGGACTTAGTAAGCTCTTTATTGACACACAGGTTCATTGTAGAACACAAATTTAGCATAAAAATTTGTTCCCTTATGTTGTTCTGTGTTACTCATGTGCCTTTCAGTGGTTATATGGCTCCAGAGTATGCTTCTGAAGGCCTCTTCTCAACCAAATCTGACGTATTCAGCTTCGGTGTGCTAATTCTTGAGATCATCACTGGAAAAAGAAACTCAGGTTTCCATAAGCAAGGAAGCTTCCTGAACCTTCTTGGATATGTACGTATGCCCCTATATTCAAACATTCATGTGTGCATTTTTTTGGCTTGTGCTGTAACTTGTAACATCTACAATAACATAATCCATGATGAATTTTTCATAGGCATGGCAGTTGTGGGAAGAGCGAAGATGGTTTGCACTTGTCGATGCATCATTGGCTGCAAGTGGTTGTACATTAGAAATGATGAGGTGCATCAACATTGCATTGTTGTGTGTGCAAGAGAATGCGATCGATAGACCCACCATGTCAGATGTGGTTGCGATGCTAAGCAGCAAAAGTGTGGCCCTGCTTGAGCCTAAACACCCAGGATATTTCCATGTAAGGGTTGCAAAAGAAGAGGCCTTCACAACTGCAGAGTCATACGGTTCCAATGATGCGACTGTGTCCATCCCATACGGTAGATAGTACTGAATGAACATATGGTAGATAGTACTATTGTAAATTGTTTCAGATGTGAATGTTCGCTATGACTATACTTGACACTGTTAGTGTGACTGAGAGAAGAAATTTGTGACTTACTAATGGTACCAGACTCTTATTTCGTTTCATTTTTTACACGCATCAGCCTCGCTCAGATACCCTCGTTGGCTGCCTCCATTGTTTGTCTGGGGTGTTTAGACTGAGGGGTGAATTTTTTTTTTTCATGTCACATTAAAGAGAATTTTATCATTTAGAAGTAATAAACATAGACTAATAATAAAACTAATTACAGAACTGGTCTGTAAACCGCGAGACGAATCTAACAAGGATAATTAAGCCATGATTAGCGGATGGTTACTGTAGCATCACTGTTGCAAATTATGGATTAAGTAGGCTTATTAGATTCGTCTCGCGATTTATAACTTATCTGTGAAAAAAAAATTATAAACATATTTTATTTAATACTTCTAAATAGTAAGATTCTATTTGATGTGATGGGTGAAATTTTTTTGGAGGAGGAACTAAACACCGATTGGACGGATTCAATCATAAAAATATTAAATGTTATGTCCTATGGTTTGGGGATGAGATATGCCTGCTTACAGGGATATAGTCCGGATCCGCCCAGCCACACCGCCGCTTGTTACCTCCTCACTGCTTCTCACTGGTGCTAGACAACGAACCCACCGAGCCCCCACAAGCGGGTCCCATCAATCCACCGTACAAATCGAAATGTTCCAAATAAATAAAAAACAAAGCAAACTAATTTTTTAAACGAACCTACTAGCAAACTAATTTTTTAAATGAACCAGCAGGAGAGCTGCCAATTATATTAAAAAGAAGAACATCCCAAGAAGGAAGAAATATACAAACTCACGAGGCTTAGTTTGAGAAAAAAGAATACAATCGCACAACACAGGACAAATTAGGTCCGGCCGGCAAGAATGGCGAGATGCCTATCCCCTCCAAAACACAGCTATCTAAGTCTTCTCTAACTTTAAAGAAAACGTTGGTGCTTGTGAACGTTGGTGCTTGTGGCTGCCTTTCGATAAAAAATTCTCGCGTTCCTTTCCTTCCAAATTTCCCAGAAAGTTAACATGATTAAGGAGCACATGCCTTTACACGAATTGGAAGTTGCTCTTGCCATTGCTGTCCACCACTCGTGAAGGTCACCGTCTTGCTGTGTCCACTCCCGCGGGTGCACTGTTGGGATTGCTAACCATTCCGAGATGGATGACCAGATTTTCCTAGCGAATCTGCATTCAGCAAGGATATGCATCGCCGTTTCAGGCACTGATTGGTTTGGCCAACCTCTTGCTTGTAGTCTATCCGTTGTCCACAACCTGTTTTGAACTATCAACCAGGAGAAAATCTTGCAGCTTGCAGGCGTCCATGGCCGCCAAATGAGCGTGTCGAAATTTGTTGTCACGGAGCCAATGAATTGGGCATTGTAAGCCGATCTGGCCGAATAGTTTCCATCGGCCGTGAAGCAAAATGTTCCAATCACTTAGGGAATTTTTCCTAATGTTTCCTCACCTGAATCCTCTTCATCGGCGACGGCTGCGCCGCCGCCCTTCTCGCGGCGCTCCCTCGTTGCGGTGCCGCCGTGGGCCGGATGGCTTTGTCAAATATGGCCTGACGAATAATAGGCAGAGACAGAGGTCTCTGGCCCAAAACTGAAGTCGTCTAATTTAACTTTGAGGCCCATCTAAGTCGCCTAATTTTACTTTGAGGCCCATCTAACCATCAGTTCCAGGTTTTCTCTCCAAGAAAACTTTGCACGCTGCTATACATGGTCCATGCAGTTGCTAAGAAAATGCACTAGCGAAATGCACTAGCAAACTTGACTATTCTATAAATAGATTTTTAACACAAAGCTAGCCACATTACTTCAAAAGTCAATCAAAATATAAAAAATATATTAATGGCTAGAGTCAAATGCGTGGATAGAATGAAAGAAAAAATTGACACTCTTTTGTGACGGGAGTAAATACATTTTTTTGGAATGTATTTTAGGTGCTAAATACCACAATCTTAGTGTTTCAGAAACTTGGATATTTCATATCAGCCGAACTTTTGACACCATATATACTTAGAAATTACACAAAGAAATGAATGTAACTATGATATACTAGTATGATATACTAGTAAGGTGCCCGTGCTAACGCCACGGGTAAATTTCAATTTCAGACGTACACCAAACAACATATGATACATAGTCTAAACTGAGAAATATATGTTTCACACAAAGGACAGAGTTATTATGTTGATTACACAAACACATCCACAGAGTAAAATTTCCTTCCTCCATTTCAATGCCCATATCACCAGCTGTGACAGCATCGAGCAATGTCTCTCCAACATCGACCTTTCCTGGTTCTCCCTCTATTAAGCAAAAATATATGTTAGTAAAATATTTTTTTAATTCAAATGGGAAAGTCAGCGTGCTTACGTGTATGTTGCTTGACCTCAGTTGCAACCAACATTTGAACTAATTTTAAATTGTGGTCCACCTCTGTGACAACATCGACAACATTGTTATTTCCTTCTTCTCCCTCTGTCCCAAAAGTAATTTTTAGTTTATTGAAATGCAAAGCTGTAATAAAAAATATTAGAATAAGAAAGCTTACGTGGTTCTTGTTGCACATCAATTCGGCTGAGACTTCAACCGAATTATGTGGTTCTTGCCCGGTTGCACCCGACGTATCAATAGTTTTGAAATCGTGGTCAGCACCTGTAGCAGCATCAAGCAAGGTGTCCCCAACATCGGACATTCCTAGTTCCCCCTCTATTAAAGAAAAGAATGTGAGTAAAATATTTTTTTTGAGCAAGTGCAATAAATAAATAATGGTTGTCCCATACTAATTGTATAGCAGTAAACCCTAATGCCAAAACAAATACCAAAATCAACATAATGACTATTACTAATCAAACAATAAAAAATGATTTACCCGCCTAATACTTAGTTTTAAAAGATTTAGATCCATTATTACTGCAGGAACACACAACTAAAGTGAACAACATTTTTCTTAGCCAAAGAGAGCTATATTATTCCATATTCAACAATGTCTTTGCTGGGACACAAAACTTGGAAACAATACTCAGTCTTTGACAGGACCTAATGACAAAACTTGTGAGTTCATTTTGGATCAAAGAACTTTATTTTGCATGCTCATTGTACTTGCTTCATGTGTCATCAATGCCACCAGGAGCGAGCAGGTTGTACTTGCACATATCAAAAAGAAAAACTCACAAGCTGTTAGACTCAAGCATGCTTCAGCTTCTGCTTTTGCTGAATCCCTTCCAAGCATGCTACAGCTTCTGCTTCCTCAACATCCCTGCAATGGGACACAGAACACATCATCGAGTTAATTTTGGTTGCCCATCTCTTATCTAGGATGATACAAATAACCACCGCTGCAACAGTATGTTCAATATAAGCACCATCAACATTAATATATAAAACATCCTCGTAAAAGGGTTACTATTGCTTGATTGAACAAAGGAATCTTGCTTGTCTTAGTCATCCAATGGAGCACTCAGTGCTTTAACTCCTCGATCCACCGTCCTTGCATTAGGTAGAGTTCCTCCGTAGTCATCCATTAAACTGCCAAGCAAGCCATTTAACAAAAGCAATATGTAATAATTGCTTTAGTTTCCCGTTTCCTGATCCAAATCTAAGATACAAATTCTTTCCACATTTCAATGGCCACATCAGTTTAATTTCAACATGAATGTGGATATATTTCATTGGGTACCATTTTTGGATAATTGTGATAACACTGCAAGTGTTTGCCGTATATGTTGCATCACAAGAACAAACTTAATGAGTTACTTTCCATTTAGAAGAATCGAATCCTATCTATTCCAACTTGCCTAGCAGTACTTACTTTCACAGGAACAGTTTAGGGAGTGGATTGGTAGCCTCCTCAAAGAAAATCACTTAAAGAGGTTGCCTACAATTAGTTGATTTTGTCATATTCTCACCTGTCTGGAAGCTGGGATTTATGTACACGGTGACAAGCTTCCAATGGAGGATACCTGCTAAAAGATGCACACATGCTTGTCACTTACTTTGCACAAATTTGCTATATCCATCATCTGATATGTAGTTTGTTAAATAGACCACTGCACAAATTGTCATCTGAGAAGAAATGCTCTTAGTGTTCTCTTGATCCTCTCCCACAGAGATAGCATGAGCTGCAGCAAGCTTGTTAGCACGCCATAGCACTGATTTTGCATTCGGGAAAAAAATCAGCTACCTACCTAACAATCAAGAACAGGACAAATTGCAAAGCAAGTCACATCAAGGAACAAAACACAATGATTCACAATGTTTGAGCTTGCGCCATCAAACTCTAATGAACCCATAAATAAAATCTAGGATTAAAACGAGAAACTACTAATTCGCTTCCAGGAGCAAACCCAACATAAATAAACATTTTCATGTAACAAAAGGAGAGCACCATCGAGAAAGAGAGACCATCAATGACGGAGCGCAGCTCACCTTCCTTATCTGAAGAACCAGGAAGATCCTTGAGCAACAGTTCATCCTCCCCTGCCTCTGCGGGTCCACGCAAGAAAAACTCCATCAGTTTCACCATCACCGGCGACCAAATTCCCGCAATTTCCCTCCCTGGCAGCCGACACCCAGTGAAATTGACAGACAAATGTATAGAGAGATAGAGGATAAAAAAGGAGCAAGCTTTGCATCCACGACGCAGAATCTATCAGAGAGAGGGAGAGATGAGAGGAGAGAGACGAAGAATACCTTCCGTGGGAGCCATAAATCCTCCGATCCCTTCTTCCTCCTCACCGGCACCACCAACTTCGGTTTCAAGGGCAATCAAACTCGTCGAGGGCAGCCCCTCCCGACGTCGTCTCGCATTGAAACAACAACGCTACACCAACGAACAAATTCTGTATGGGACGGGTCAGAGACGTTCTCCATAGTCACGAGAATGCAGAATCGAATTGCATAATGAAAATCCCCAAATCTCCCCAACCCTAACCCTAAGATTGAGGAAATCCTCACCTTTGCGGGAACATGGAGTTGATGCAGGCAGGGCACTCCAGCAGCTCGTGCCCGCTGGTCGCCGGTGGGCCCCGCCCGCTCCTGCCGCGGCCGTTGCCCCCGCTGCAACTGCAGCAGCAGCCGCCGCGGCCCTGGCATTCACCTTGGGGAACGCGCAGCCGGCCCCAGCTGAGGGTAGGGCAGGGTGGAGCGGGAGGCCGAGGTGGGTGTGGTGGCCGTGGTGCGGGTGGGTGTCGACGTCGTCCATGTCCATGGCGGCGTCCCCGTACGCGGCCCACGCAGCCGCCGCCGCCGACCCTCCTCCCCCGCTGGCGCCACAGCCAAGCCCCGCAGCAGCAGCAGCTGCGGCGGTGGCCTTCCGTTGGTGCTCCCTCTCCCTCCGCAGCCGCTCGCCGCCGCAGCCCCTCGCCGCCGAGGCGCCGACCGCACGAGCCGCCAGTCGCGTGTGAGAAAAAAGAGAAAACGGAGGGGGAGAGAAAAAAAGGAAAGAGAGGAGGCTGGGATTCGAACCCAGCGCGTTGCGAGGAAGGGAGGCGGGGGAGCGGGGGCGGACACTACTAGATTTTAGGCATATGACAATGGTTAAAAAACGTTGCGAGCCCCTGCAATTACTTTAGGCATACGACAATCGCAATATGCCTAATACAGCTGCAACAGGTATAAATTGCAACAACGATAGTTTTGTTGCAAGCCTCTGCAATTACTTTTGAGGTAATAGGTGCATTGCAACATTTTTTTATCATGTTGCAATACTTGTAATTGCCATACAATGAAGCATTGCATTTAAGAGTTGTTGCAACTTCTAATATCGTGGTTGCAACAACAAATGTTGTGGCAATAAAGTTATTTTTGCAACCAAATATTTTCATAATAAAATAATGATTAGACCAAAACATAAAAATTTCTACTCATGAGAATCAAACCTAAGACCTATTAGACACACAACAGGCCCTTTACCACTACACTAATGGCATATTTGTTGTATTTTGTTGACGCCAGATTTTGATACGTGTTGAATCGGCGTCAGGAAAGGAAGAGATTGGCCGATGCGGCAGATCTAAAAACTACAGTGAGGGAGGAATCGGCCGATTGAGGCTACAGTTGGGAATCGGCCGATTGGCAATGCAACTTGCGCCAACAGGGAGGGTGAAAACCGTTGGGACCACAACAGAGGATCCCGGTCAAAAGTGGCCTGATGTTGGTCAACGGAACGATGCCGATTCGGTCTAGAAGCAATGGAAAGAATCCTGATTGGATTAGGAGATGGCGGCAGAAGATTCTGCGGGAGTCCGTTTCCTTTATAAAGATATTATAGATATAGTAATTTTCTGTTTAAAGCAAGTTTGTAACAAGTCGTAATCGATCAGGAGTCCTAGTCTTAGGGTATAAATAGGAGTCGCCAGGGCTTTGTAAAAACAAAACACATCTACTTTTTTTATAATACTTTACTTTCAAGTCGGCGACTTCGCCAATACTTTTTCTTCTTTCACGAGTTCGTACAGATTGGCAGGGCTGCATCGACTCGATCTCCGGCCAATTGGTAGGTTCCGCTTACCGAATAACATCTGAGCTTTAACTTCGGGCGCATCGTTGTGGTTTCGTTTGAATTTATTCACCAGTTATTGATATTTACTAGAACTAGATTTTACCTGTTATTCTAGTATTATCACCAGTTATCCAGCTTGAGATTGGGACTATCGGCTTTATCATCGCCTTTCTTCGTTCATCGTCATATAGCCGATTAGATCTATTTCAAGTGTTGCATTTGCAATAGTTGTTTAAGTCGCTCCAGCAGTGTTCTTTGCAATTATTACGCGATTATCGGCTGATCCATAGCCGGTCATCTTCGTAGCAAATCGGCCGATTCGCCGCCGCGCTCTTCGGGACAGATCGGAACCCCAGCCGATCGGGACGCCCGGAATTTAATACTTTTATTTCCTTGTCAACCAACAGGTCAGATTGACTGGCACGCCGTGCGAACCGCACCAGGGCAATAACCCGAACAAGAGCTAAGCAGATTCTCCCGGGTCGTGTGTCCGACACTGAAGACCATCGGCCGATTCCTGGCCGATTTTTAGCGCCAACATATTTTTACTAGTAATTTCATTTTACACTCTTTCTATGCAAAAAAAGTGTTGCAATAGCTAGAAAACGTGGCAATAATAAATATTATGCAACGAAAGTTGAGATTATTACAGCATACCAAAATAGTTGCAATATTGTCAATAACATTTACTAAATGGTGGCAATAACATCTAGCTATTACAACGAAATTCAATATTACCGCCACACAAGATAGTTGTGGTAATATTGTCAACATATTGCAACCATATCTCAAAAAGGTGACAATAACACATACTTAATGCAACAAAAATTAATATTATAGCAACAGAAAATATTCGTGGCAATATTATCCACATATTGCAACCATATTTTAAAATAGTGGCAATAACACATACCTATTGCAACAGATTCCATATTGTTGTAATACGTCTCGTGGCAATAGGGTAAAAATCTAGTAGTGGGATGGTGTTGAGGCGGATGAACCAAAGAAGATGGAACGTCACATCGTGTTGAAGCCTGATAGGAATCATGGATAGCCGTTGATTTTCATATTGGGGGGATTTTTGGGTACAACTTTTTAGGTACTCAATGTTCCACCTTCTCAGGGGGGGAAATTTTCTTGGTGGCCATAGGGAAATTCGATCGGTGCTTTAGGAGACGGATAGTTTGATTGAATTCTAGTACTCCCTCTGTATCAAAATATTTATCGCCGATAATTTTTTTTTACAACTTTAACGATTCATTTTATTAAAAAATTATGTAAATACCATCTACTTTGTTCGTGATATGCTTTACTATTATAGGTATTTTAAGTATGACTTATGTTTTTGTATGTTTGCAATAAATTTTTGAATAAGACGAATGGTTAAAGTTGCATTAAAAAGTCAACGGCGATAAATATTTTGATATGTGGTCTTGTTTAGATCTAAAAAAATTTGGCCAAAAACATCACATCGAATATTTGGACACATGCATGGACTATTAAATGTGGGTAAAAAGAAAAACCAATTGCACAGATGGGTTGTAAATCGCGGGACGAATCTAATAAGCCTACTTAATCCATGATTTGCAACAGTGATGGTACAGTAACCATTCGTTAATCATCCGCTAATGATGGATTAATTAGGCTCATTAGATTTATCTCGCGATCCGTGCAAATTTTGTAAATAGATTTTATTTAATACTCTAAACAGCAAGATTTTATTTTAAAAAAATTGGTAAAATGATCTAAACACACCCACCCAAAGGGAGTACAAAATAACTGTAACTAGATGTACGGAAAAAAGAAATCAGGAGACGAGGCCTTAACAATACTCAGATTTTCTTTCTCTTCCCTCCATGCGTTTGGCTTGCTCTAAGCTCGTCCATGGCTTTACTCACACCTCTCTCCCCTTTTCTCTCACGGTTCCCGATCAAGTGCCGTGTATCCGTCTTCCGCAAAAAAAAAAAAAGTGCCGTGTATCCGTGTGCGAAGGCAGCCTCGTCCTGCATATCTGTTTTCTTTTTTTCCTTGACATGATCCCGTAGATAGGACTATGCAAGTTATCGCACCCGGGTTCCTTCTGTCCCTTTGAAGAAAGGTGGCGCTCAATGCTCATCACCTCTGATCTCTGAACGCCATTGTTCTTCCACCAAATGGTCAAACAAAATCGCAGCAAAATTAAACCTGCCATCCCGTTCGCTTCTTCTGCAACCAAATCGGGCTCGAAGCGACGCCGACGCAGCAGGCTGCACGAAACGCTCAATTCCTCCTCAAAATCGCGGAAGCGGCGCCCAGACGACAGCGACAACAAAGCCGCCGCGCGAGAACTAGAAAAACTGGCAGCAGGAAACGTACAAGAGCAAGTGATTCCGGTAGTATTACCCACGAAAGATAATTCAGAGGTCAGCACTGAAAAATACTCGCGGAATCCCAACGCGCGCGGGCCAAAAAAAAAACTCGTAGCTTTTCCTATAAAAACAGGTCTCGATCGATGCCTCCTTCGAGCACGCACGGGAAAAGGAAAACGAGCCAGCTGCTAGCTGCGTTGAAAACCTGAGCTTCTCTTGTCTAGTATAGCTAGCATGGGGAGTGATCAGCTAGGCCTCCAGTACGTAGCTCTCTGCTGTGCGACGCTGATTATTGGGTGGTTGCTGCATTGGGTGTGCAGGTGGGTGAATCCCCCGTGCATCGTCGGCAAGCTCCCTCCTGGCTCCATGGGCTTCCCCGTTGTTGGCGAGACCTTCCAGCTGTTCAAAGCCAGTCCTTCCATCGACATCCCAAGCTACTACCGGGATCGACTCAAGCGGTAACAACTAACATGAGAGCCCAATAAGTTTCGATTTTGTTACTCTGAACTTTACTTAATGCTTGTATTGTTTACTGCTTGTACAATTCGGCTAATTTTAATGTGTATTGTTTACTGCTTGTGTTATTTACTGTTTTGTACAATTAGGCTAATAGCTTTACTGTTCATATCCGCAATACATTGTTCTTCTGTAGGTATGGTCCTGTGTTCAAGACCAACCTGGTGGGGCAGCCTCTGGTGTTCTCCCTGGACCCAGAGTTCAACAGGCTCATCTTCCAGCAAGAGGGCAAGCTGTTCTGGAGCTGGTACCCGGAGACGGCCAACAACATCTTCGGCAAGAAGAGCATCACCACGTACAGCGGCACCGTCCACAAGTTCATCCGGAGCTTCTCCTCGAAGCTCTTCGGCGCCGAGAGCCTCAGGGAGGTGCTCATCGGAGAGCTGGAGAACGCCATGAGGCAGGGCTACCCCTCGTGGGCCGCCAGGCCGAGCATCGAGGTGAAGGACAGCGTGGCAGATGTAAGTGTGCATGCGTACAAGTAGTTTATTAACACCATGTGACCAATCACATGTCTAATTTGACAATGATGTTTTGCCATGTTTGCGCTTGCGTCACATCAGATGATATTTGATCTGGTCGCCAAGAAGATGATCAGCATCGAACCCGTCGAGTCGAGAGAGTTGAAGAAGAATTTTGAAGACTTTGTTTCCCAATATACTTCCCTGGGACATCATTTACAAGTGCATGAAGGTACACATTTCTATATTATTACAAGTGCATGAAGGTACACATTTCTATATTACTCCCACCATTTCAAATTATTAGTTGTTAACTTTTCTAGATATATAGATTTTGTTATGCACCTAGATATAACATATATGTTATATCTAAATGCATAGAAAAATATATGCACATAGCAAAATTAAAACAACTAATAATTTAGGACGGAGGGAATAGCTATCAATTAGCCTGATCAGGATTGATCCATTCATTTTGTTTTGTTGAGATTTTTTATTTTAATTCCTGAAACGTTATTAACTCTCAACTTGTAGAATTTGTGCTGACTGTGGGTTCTTGCATGAAGGGAACGAAAAACGTGCACAAAAAATTGACCGGTCTGCTGCAAGATCGGCTATGTACACCTGGGAAGTGAAAGAAATCGGTGCTCGTAACCTAAAAGAGGGAGGGATGAATTAGACAAACTTAAAACCTTAACCTATGACTTAATCTAGTTTGCACAAAATATAAACTAAAACATGCTATCTAGATGTGCAACTAGTGTTCTTCTAGTGTGAAACCCTCATCCCAAAAAATTTTGCAACCTATAGCCAATCCTAGCAAGACACTACACTAAGAATGTAAAGGCACACAAATTGCAATATGAAATGCGGAAGCTTAAGAGTAAAGGATGAATGGAAGCAAACTCTCGACACGAAGATTTATCCCGTGGTTCGGTTAGGCACAAAACCATTCGTACATCCACGTTGTTGAGAGTATTGCTTCCTGGCAACCAAGTCTCTTCCGGGACTCTTCTTTACTCGCCACCAAGGCTATGTCAAGTCACCGCGGTCACCTTGATCCCGCTTTCCACTAAGAGCTTCTCCACCAAGGAAGGGGGTCTCCACGTCCCCCGCACAAAGTCGTCGACACCGCTCCACACCAAGCCGGAGGGTCGTAGACTTACCGGCAAGCCACCAAGCTCCAAGAGGCCGGCACACCGAGATACAACTTGTGGTTCACTTCTAGAACCAGCACACAAGGCACAAGCCTTGCTCTCTCACTCTCTCAAGAGCTAATACTAGCACTAACTCTCACAAAGCTTGTGCTAAACCTAAGGATGAGATCAATATGCTCTTGGGTGGCTTGGAGGTGTTCTACAATGCTTCTAAGATTTCTCCCGAGCTCCAACAACCCCAAATGACTCAGGGTGAGGCCTTATATAGGCCACAAACTCAATAGACATACTTTTATCCAAAAAAAGTACGTAGGCGTCGGATGATCCGGTCACATGGGTCGGTTCATTCGGTCACACTATGCCTGTTTCCTAGCCGTTGAATCCCCAACATCTCTTTGTGCTGACGCCATTGCACCGATGCTTCATCCGATCTGCCATCGGATGTTCCAACGCTAGTGTCGGTTCATCCGGCCCTGAGACAACTTCTGCGGGGCCAAAAACTTGCTCTCTGGAGCCATTACACCGACTTTCAATTGGATCATCCGACGCTAAAGAGTTCCCTTGAGTTTACTAAAACTGCATCGACGCTATTGAACACCAGGGCGTCGGTTTATGCGGTCGTGAAGAAATCTTCAGCCTTGATCGTGTACACTGAGTAGAATTGCACCGACAGCATATATACCCTGAGCGTTGGTTCATCCGGTTCTTAGAAGTTTTTCCGCCACTTGTCCAAATTGTTGCTGCGATCATTTGGACCATCTTGAAGATGATTTAGACTTCATCCATGAGATCTAGAAATCCTACAATCTTGAGCTCACAAACTCGTTAGTCCCATTGATCATGTTGTCACTCAATCACCAAAATCACAATATGGCCTTATGGGACCATTTTCCTTACAGGAAGAAACACGGTGATCTTCTCGACCTACTTGTTGAGGAACTACGAAGTTAAAAGCCGGTGATAGATGAGATTTTTGCTATTGATGCACTTGCTGCGCTCTGGTTTACCAGCTTCGCGACAATATCAGCAACCCTCACCATAGGCCTTAAGTTGCTCACAGACAACCCTAAAGTTGTCGAAACACTCAAGGTTATTTGTTCTGCATCCCTTCGAATGCTACCTCCTCATAAACGAAATATAAGCTCCTAACATGAAGTTTCACATCATTTTTTTTCCTGGGAGGAGCATGAAGAAATACTGAAGCAACGAGGAAACAAGAACAATGGATTCACATGGGATGAGTACAGGTCCTTGGCTTTCACTACTCAGGTACGTGGATCTCCAACATATATCTGATGATTTTGTTTTCAGCGTTATTTATGCTATTGTGAATGAGATTAATCGGATGAGTAACATCGCACCTGGAATATTCAGAAAAACACTGAAAGATGTGCAAGTGAACGGTATACACATTTTCGGATTTTCTCCCAACCGCATGAAAAACCATAAGTTTATATGTATAGCCTATTCAGGAGAAATTGCATGCTCAGAGTTGCACAATACAGTTGGTCACTGGACAATTCATTTCTGATGCAGGCTGTACGATTCCGGCCGGGTGGTTAGTCATGATTAGCCCCATGGCAGTCCATCTAAACCCAACACTTTTCGAGGATCCACTCAGATTCAATCCATGGAGGTGGATGGTTAGTAACAGAACACTGGATTATTCTCTCTCAACTTTGAACTGTGAAACTTGTTCTATATATACAAATAGATATATATAATTCAATAGCATTCTCAATCTTGCATGATCTATATATATGGGCCTAACTGCAGACACATGATGAGACGAAACGAAGCATGCAGCAGAGGAATTTCATGCCATTCGGAGGAGGCATAAGGCTTTGTCTAGGGGCAGAGTTTAGCAAACTTTTTATATCACTTTTCCTCCACGTTTTAGTGACAAAGTACAGGTACAGTATATGTGTGCAGATATGGTTATTTGAACAGATCTCAGACTCATGCGCAATTTTGATGGTCTGTAGGTGGATAGAAATAAAAGAAGAAGTCTTACGTGTTGCAGAGATGATAATACCTCAGGGCTATCACATTCAGATTGTTCCTACGACCGAATGAGATGATGTATCTACAAATCATGCTGGACACTGTAAATTTCGTAGTGCGTGAGGCGAGAAAGTGTGAACTTTAACGCACTTTCTTGCACAGTACGTTAGTCTTTCTTATTTTTAAAAAAGAAATGCAGTACGTAAGTGGGCAAGAACATACTGTATGCTTGTTTTTCATAGTTACGTGTAAGTATGGAACTACCAGTGCAGTAAATTTTGTTGGTTGTGTTGTTGTACCATGAGATGACTTGCCCGGAGATGATTGCCTTAAAAAATTTACCATGTGGCAACTTCTTGAAGGTGTTTATTGAGGTATAACGTGTGTGCATGCATGGATATGTGTGTTTGTGGCTGTACTCATTTTGCAAAAAAAAATCACATATTCTCGATGTCTTTTTTTTTTTAAAGACCCGGACCGATTCCGGCTTATATTAATAAGAAGAAGAGAGTTTTACAAACGCCACAAGGTGCGTTGTGCAACAAGAAAGCCAAGGGAGCATATTGCGCCCTTGGAGTTATAAACACTAAACCTATTCTCGCAACGACAGATCAACTAAGAGGCTAAGATGCCTTGCTCCTGCTAAACACCATATCTTCGCCTCATCCTGGATATCCGCTAGGAGCCGATGCACGGAACGAGGCTGACGCTGAAAAGTTCTGTTGTTCCTTTCTTTCCAAATATTCCACAGAGTGAGAATTGCCAAGGTCTGTGCTCCTTTTCGCGTAGCCGAGCTTGGCTCAACGAGTTCCATGAACCAGCTCTCAACATAAATACTGACCCCAGCTGTTTGGATTGAAACGATCGTAATGGGCCCAGTGACTAACCCCAGCCCAGACCAGCTGGGAGGTCGGGCATTCCACAAACAGGTGATGCACTGTCTCCAAGTTACGCTCACACATAGGGCAGAAATAATTGTTAGGCCATTCCCTTTGTTGTAAGCGATCAGAAGTCCATAACCGGTTCTGTAGCAATAACCAGAGGAAAAACTTGCAGCGCGAGGGTGCCTAAGGCCGCCAAATCAGGTGTGCTGACGCCGACTGAATGGAGCCTGCAAATTGCAACTCATATGCTGATTTCGCAGTGTACTCCCCTGATGCTGACATTGTCCAAGTGATCTGATCATCCATCGGGCAATCTAAGTCTATATGTAGGGCGTCAATCATTCCCCAAAGTTTGAAGTAATCTGCTACCAGTTCCATCGTTAAGTTATATGCAATGTCCTTTATCAGTCGATCATTCCGCAGCGCCTCAGCTACTATCCTCTGTTTCCGTCGGCTGTGTTTGAATAATGGAGGGAACAGATCAGCTGGTGGTTGTCCATCAAGCCAGCTTGAGTACCAGAAACTTGCTGTCCTCCCATTTCCAATTTGTACTCTTGTGGCAGCAGCAAAAAGCGCTTGATCAGCTGCGTCCGTCGGCAGCTCCATCCCTTTCCAAGCGCTGTTGGATTTTGTCCAAGAACACCATAGCCACCTGAGCCGGAGGGCCCTTCCAAAAAAGCTCAAGATCAGGTAGTCCAAGACCTCCAAAATTGGTTAGGCTACACACTCGTGGCCAGGCCACCTTACACTTCCCACTAGTTAATTCCTCATCACCAGCCCAAAGGAATTTACGCCTTGTTTTGTCCAGCTCCTTAATGAACTACTTCGGAGTTTTTAGTGCGGTGAGAAGATAAGTGGGCAACGCACTAAGGACTGAACGTACCAATTCCCTGCGACCCCCGGGTGATAGGAGACGACCTTGCCAGCCTGCCTGTTTTGCTTTTGCTCGATCCAAAATAGGATGTAGGTGGACAAGTTGCAGCCGTCCAAGTGTAAGCGGAAGACCCAGATAAGAGATGGGGAAATTCACTCGCTGCCCGGAGAAGGGAGATAATATGTCATCAAGGTCAATCTCGTGGCAGCGGATAGCAGCAACTGAACATTTTGCCACATTAATTTGTAGTCCAATGGCTTGACCAAATGGTGTCATAATATCCATGAGGCACTGAACATCTTCCTTGCAGGGGTTTGAGAAAATTACAGCATCGTCGGCATAAAGGGAGACCCGCAGCTTCGCATATCGGCCTCTGAGAGGAGACATGAACCCTTGGTTGGTTGCTATCTCGAAGATCCTTTGCAGTGTGTCAATGGCCAATATGAACAAGTAGGGAGAGAGGGAGTCTCCTTGCCTCAACCCTTTTGCATGCAGCACCTTCCTCCCAGGGATGCCATTTAGCAGAATAGAAGATGATGAGGAGCTGAATATCAAAGTGAGCCAATTTGTCCAACGTTGGTTGAATCCCCTCCTTGCCAACAACTCAAGGATATATTCCCAAGAGACCGTGTCAAAAGTTTTCGAGGTATCCATCTTAAATAGCAGCGATGGTGTTTTGGTTCTATGATATGCCCATGCAAGATTGCGGATGTATAGGAAGTTATCATGTATGCAACGTTTCTTGATGAAAGCACTCTGACAGGAGGAGACTAAACCATCGATCTTGCTTGAGAGGCGGATGTCCAGCACCTTGGAGACCAATGTAGCAAAGGAGTGTACTAAACTGATTGGTCTAAAATCCGACGGTTCTTGAGCCACTTCCTTTTTGGGGATAAGGGTAATGGCTGCCCCATTCATCTTCTCCAACGGACCGGTGTTCAGATTGCACAGGCAGTCAAAGGCACGCAGCAAATCATTTTTTATCACTAGCCAACATGCTTTATAGAAGGCACCAGTAAAGACGTCCGACCCTGGCGCCTTTTCAGCCGGCAATTGAGCGATGGCGGCTGCAATTTCTGCTTCCGAGAAACGATGATCCAGATCTCCCCCATCAAGGGTGGGCAGCTTGTCAGACCCGGGGCAGCGGAACTGCACACTTAGCATACATATTCTTGTAGTAGGGGATGGCTCATGGGTCATACCTTATCCTCATTGTAACTAGTCGTATAGAGCTAGGACTAGTTGGACGTAAAGAAACTACCCGACAACGTACTCGGATAGGACTCCTCAGACCGTCCCCGACTAGGATTTCCATGTAACCCTGTCCCCCCGGACTATATAAGGGCGGGCAGGGATCCCTCCAAAGCACATCGTGCATACGCATAACCTCTAAGGCAATAGAAACCACACAGGACGTAGGGTATTACGCTCTCGGCAGCCCGAACCTGTCTAAACTTTGTGTTCCTTGCACCTTCGAGTTTCTGATCTCAGCGACACCCTACCTAGAACCTACCATCTCGGGGGTATCTCTCAGTGGGCTTGGCGGTAAAACACCGACAGCTGGCGCTCCAGGTAGGGATGTTCATTGAGCATCCACCAAAAAACTTGATGGCATCATTCAACTTCACCAGCGCTGTGCTTGATAAGGGCACAACTTTCATCTTCGCCACCGGCTCGGGCGGCTTTGACAGCCACCTAGCCAACGCCACGGAGCCCGAAACATCGAGTTGCTTGAGCGGACTCGACGAGTTCATTGACAGTCTCGACGAGATGCACCCGCTAGCCGGGAGGCTCCCTGAGGACCGAGGAGAATCCCGTCACCGACGTGATTTCGACTCGTGTCCCGACACAACTCGCCGGCTCGGATCTGATCCGATCTGGGGAAGAGCATACCCGATTCTACTTGCGGCTTTCACCTTCGGGGAGGCCCTACGATCTAAGTCTCTCTCCGACCTGGAAGCGAATTTAGATCTCCTACTCAAGCTTAGAGACGAGGATGCCACCGCTAGCCGGGAGGCTCCCATTTTGGATGCCTACTCGGATTCAGATGATGATCCCGACTCCTCCGCAGTCAGTCATCTGGGTTTGAGCATTACGACTACCACACGGGGCAGATTCGTGTACTGGAAGGGCATGGAGCCCTCCGAACTACTCGATGGTGATGCCCATCTGGTAGCAACCATCCAGGAACTGCCTTTTCAAAAGGGCAGACCTCTCTCTCCTATCCAGGAAGAGACATCCAGGACCACCACCTCGACGGTCCTGACCACCGACTACTCCGGCGACTACTCACCAGAGCGCGAAGTCTACATGGCTTCAATCCACGACCTCGGAGACGATGAGCCGAGCATCAAGTTCGACAATGAGCTCGAAGATGAGATCTCTGCTAACCAAGACACCGTCGACGCCCCCCAGGATGAAACTGAGGAGCAGAGGCAGGCACGAAGGTTGAAGAACATCCGGAGGAACAAGCGCAGGCGCAATGCTCAGGAGTGCGCCCACAACCCGAATTGGCGAAGAAACCTATGAGGGGATTTTGACGCAGGGGCGGACAAAGAATTTGTTACTCCCATGGGTAACATCTACGAAGCGTCCCTACTCCTGCAGCAAATCCCACAAACGGACGCAACCCAGCGGATCATGCGACTTGTCAAACAAGCCACAGTCCAACTCGATAAGTTGGACCCGCTGAAATCCGTCCAAAACACACGTTCCAGATCGGAGTGCCATGACAGCTCTGTACCCTAGGGCAGTCGTAGTGCCGGAGGTCATTGCAACCCCCCCAACAATCGACAAGTCGAGCAGGAGGTACAACAGCAAGGCCCTAGACCTAGGGGAGGCGGGCAACCCGCGGGAGGCCAAGGCCACCAGGGTAACCAGCTACCCCCACCTCCCGGCGATATAAGGTAGCACATCAAGAGCAACCGCGACGCGCGCACCGTCATCTCCAATCGGCAATGCAAGTGGTTTGAGAACGCTGCTCGCGATGACAGTGATCGCTTCCCTGCTTTCACAGAAAACATCATCAGTCACGAGTACCCGAGGAACTTCAAGCCCACAAACATCCCGAAATACGACGGGAAATAGGATCCGCGGCAGTGGCTGTGATGCTACTCCGTGGCCATTGAAGTGTGCGGGGGCTCTAATTCGACTAAAACCCTCTGCTTCCCGATGGCCCTGGAAACCGCACCACTCACATGGCTGGAAACCCTCCGGCCAAACTCCATCGACTCCCGGGAGACCCTGAAGCAGGTCTTCGTCGACAACTTCCAGGGATCCATGATCCTGGCAGGTACTCGTCATGACTTGTCGCAGGTCAAGCAGGAGGAGAATGAGACCCTGAGGTCGTACACGCGCCGCTTCTTCGACACCCGCGCAACCATCGCCAACATCGCCGACGAGGAGGTCATCCGTTGCTTCCGCAACGGACTGGCCACGAAGCAAACATACAGGAAATTCTGGAGGAAACTTTTGACTACCGTACTCGAGCTCTGAGACATGATGCAGCGATGGGCGGACCAAGAAGACTTGGAGAACGAACGCTTCCCCAAGCACAAGAATGACAAGGGCAACAACAACAACAACCGCCCCGACAACGGCCAGTATTCGGGCGACGCCCGCAAGCGGAAGCCGGGAGATCAAGTGGTGAACGTCAAGCGCAATCCACGCAGCAAGAAGTCGGGCAAGCTGCAGGATCAGTACGAGAGGATCCTCCACAAGCAATGCCCGATGCAACCGAAGGCCAAGCACATAATGTTCCAGTGCACCGTCCTTCGCAAAAGCCTCAACGCACCACCTCCTCCTAACGACAAGGAGAAGGACAAGGACAAGGCGGACGGGGACAATGACATGTCAGGCCCTCCGAGTTTCCAGCACCCGACTAACACTGTCAACGTCATCTTCGGAGGCGAAGATGGTATCCTCACCAAGCGCGCGCAGAAGCTATTTTGGCGCGAGATCATGTCAGTCGAGCCAGCCGTGCCGCGTCCCCTGAGACATAGCGAAGTCCCGATCTCCTTCTCTAGGGAGGATTAGTGGACCGGCTTCTTTGAGCCGGGAAAACTTCCGCTCGTACTGGACCCGGTAGTCACGGGCTCTACCCTGACCCGAGTACTCATCGACGGGGAAGCAGGTTAAACCTGCTCTACTCGAGTACTCTAAAGAAAATGTGGTTGGACATCGGCAAGATGCGCACCCCCAGCAAGGCTCCGTTCTACGGGATTGTCCTGGGTAAGGCGGCTACGCCGATTGGTTCAGTCACACTGCTAGTTACCTTCGGGACAACTGACAACTTCCGTACGGAATACATAAAATCCGAAATCGTGAACTTCGTATCTTCGTACCACGCCATCCTTGGCAGGCCCGCCCTGGCCAAATTCATGGTGGTACCCCATTACATCTACTTGGTCTTGAAAATGCCAGGTAACAACGGTGTACTCTCCCTCCGCGGCGATGTCGAGAAGTCCTACGACTGCGACCAGGAGGCGATCACATATGCTGCATCAGCACGCGTGCCAGAGCCTTCATCCGAAGTACTCGCGGCGTCACATCAACTCTCTGAGACAGAGCTGGAGGTGGCAAACAAGAGGCCAAGCCAGTCAAGGGTAAATCCTAACTCCGACGTCGGCATCAAGACCATCCAGATGAGAACCTGCTACTTTACATTGCTGCGACTACTCATGTAGTCAGCACGGCTATCGTGGTGGAGCGGAACGAGGAGGGCCATGCATTTGGCGTGTAGCGGCCAGTGTATTTCGTCAGCGAAGTCCTCTTTGAGTCAAAGTTTCGTTATCCTTCGATTCAGAAACTTCTCTACGCTATACTCATCACCTCCAGGAACCTTCGCCACTACTTCGACGAGTACAAGATCTCAGTTGTCACCAATTTCCCATTGGTGGACATACTCCACAATCGGGATGCCACTGGGCGCATCTCCAAGTGGGCAGTGGAACTGGGAGCTCTTAACATGGACTTCAAGTCATGCGTTGCCATCAAGTCACAAGCTCTAGTTGATTTTTTGGCAGAGTGGCAAGAAAACCAAGTACCAACTCCAGCTGACCTGCAAAAGCATTGGGTCATGTACTTCGATGGGTCCCTCAATCTCGAAGGCGGTGGCGCAGGAGTACTCTTCATCAGCCCAACTGGTGAGCAACTTAAATACATATTCCAAATATTGTTTAAGGTCTCCAACAACGAAGCCGAGTACGAGGCACTACTCCATGGGTTACGCCTGGCTGTCTCCCTTGGCATCAAGCGACTACTCGTTTTTGGTGACTCCTTACTAGTGGTCCAACAATGCAACAAAGAGTGGGATACCAACAAGGAAACCATGGACGCCTATGTCGCACTAATCCGCACACTCGAGAACAAGTTCTCAGGGCTTGAGATTCGCCACGTGCTCCGCGACAATAATGTTGCAGCAGACATACTCTCAAAGCTAGGCTCCGAACGAGCTAAAGTTCCGGCTGGAGTTTTCATCCACGAACTCCACCACCCCTCTATTCCAAGGATAGACCCAGGCACCATCGACCAAGGCCCCGCGGAGCCTAGGAGAGGTCCTGATGATTGATGTGGACTGGCGTTCCCAATTCATCGACTTGATCAAAGAAAAGAAGCTACCTCCCAATGTTGACCCTAAAAGTGTCGAGGCTATCCGACTAGTCAGGCGAAGCAAGGGTTACGTTCTGGTGGGGGATAAGCTCTACAAGCGTGGATCAGTGTTAGGGGTATTCATGAAGTGCATGACTACCGCAGAAGGGCGAGAAATCCTGTAAGAAATTCATGAGGGCGCGTGTGGCAATCATGCAACCTCCCGTACACTAGTCGGGAAAGCTTTTAGGTCCAGGTTGTATTGGCCTACGGCTTTGGCAGACGCCGAAGACATCGTTCGCCAATGCACGAACTGTCAATTCTTCGGTAAACAAGCTCATGTCCCTGCCCTCAAGCTGATCACCATACCATCTTCTTGGTCGTTCGCTTGCTGGGGCCTCGACATGATCGGTCCATTAACAACAGCGCCAGGAAGTTTCCCTCATGTGTTGGTGGCAATCGACAAGTTCACAAAGTGGATCGAGTACAAGCCAATTACAACACTGATGGCGGATCGAGTAGTCACTTTCATCTGTGACATCCTCCACCGCTTTGGTTTTTCTCATACAATCATCACTGATCTGGGGTCCAACTTCACGTCACACGAGTTCTGGGAGTTCAGCGAAAGAAGTGGCATTGAGGTCAAGTACGTGTCGGTGGCTCACCTGAGGGCCAACGGCCAGGTTGAGCTCGCCAACGGCTTCATACTCGATGGACTCAAGAAAAGACTATACGACTCGAATAGAAAAAAGGGAGCAAGTGGATTCACGAGTTACCCACTGTCGTCTAGGGGCTTCGTACTCAACCGAGTAAAGCCACAGGACAGTCACCTTTCTTTCTCGTCTATGGGTCAGAGGCAATTCTTCCAGCCGATATCATGTGGGAATCGCCCAGATTGGAGATGTATGAGGAATGAGAAGCTAACGAGGCAAGGCATCTGGAACTCGACTGTGCTGAAGAAGTCAGATGCAACGCTTTGCTTCGAATAGCCCGATATCTACAAGGCGTTTGCCGGTACCATTACCGCAACGTCCAGGAAAGATCCTTCAATGTTGGAGACTTGGTCCTACGCCGCATCCATGACGAGACTTGGCTCCATAAGCTCAACTCTAGAGGGGAAGGACCCTTCATCATCACGAAGGTCACAAGGCCAGGGTTGTATCGACTACAGTACCCTGATGGCCAGGAAGTTCCAAACTCTTGGAACAACGAGCACCTATGCCGTTTCTATGCATAAGAAACTTGTACAAAACCTGTCAGCTGCAGTGCAGCACAATATAATAGTACATGGTTGTTTTGGTTTCCCAAACGACTACTATGTCATTACTTTTCCCTTAGCAACATTGAGCAAATCCGGGGGCTGTTGCCACGAGTTATGTCAATAAGCTACCTTACTCTAATCTTCGGAAAATACTCGGGGGCTGCGGCACGAGAACCTTTTCTGTCAAGATTAAGCAGTAGCCTCTCAGGTACCTTCCTTCACAGCTTAGTTAAGCTACGGGGCAAGGTCTTACTAGGTAAAGTCAAAGAGGTTCTCACGCCTACTAATAGAGGTTCTACGAACACAACTCTGTATAAAAGTACAATCTAGTACACAGTTCACCAACTGAAGCGTTGCCTTCAGGGTAACTCCACACTAGAACTAACGTACTCAAAAGCTTACACGATTACGTTTCAACGCGCCACTCCACGAGTCGAGCGTAGAAAACAACAATCAAACAAGCGCCAATATATTACATAAATAGACTGTTGTTTTCTCACAAAAAATACACAGTTCTAAAAAGCTCAGAAGAGCGGAAGGTCATCAACAATCTAATGAGCGACATCTTGTACCTCGCTACCGTACTCGTTGAACTGCACTTTAGTGCACTCTCTGGAGACGCCTTCTGCAAATGGGAGAACATCCATGCCCGGGAAGTACGACTTCACCACAACTAAAGCATGAGTAAGGACGACCTTAGCGGTGTCGGATGCATACCCTGCGATACTCGTTGGAGCATCAACCAGGCGTTGCACCGGTGAACGGCCATCCGGTGTCGGGTCAACAAACTCACACAGCTAGTGAGCGGCCGTTGTGAGTTGATTCATCTCCTTCTCTTGGTGCTCCTTGTCCCGGGCCATGGACTGGATCTGCTGCATATCCGTCCTGAGTTGCTTGTCAGCATCCTTTAGTTGGCAGACTACAGTCTTGTACTCCTCGTCCAGGTCCGAGTACTTGAGCTGGAGGTCTTCCAATGCCTTCTTCAGCTGCTCTTTCTCCTCTGTAAGTTCGTATAAGTCATATTTCCAATCAGTTAAGGCCCTTTCAATTCGAGCGTACTCTGGGAAGAAGTACATGTACACAACTCAGAAGAAAAGCAGATGGACAACACTACTCAGGTGTGAGGAACAGACTACTTACTCTCTTTCTAGGCAGACAAGTCTTTGACTTTCCTGATCGCCAGATCACGCTTCCGCTGCTCATCGATCATCACGTCCCGATGAGAGGCCTTCAGGGCCGCGAGTTCTTCCTGGAGCTAGGCATTCTTAGCTTTCGTGGCCTCCAGGTTGTCCTCTGCCTCATGGGTACGCGGTAACACGTCTCCAATTTGGTACAACAGGGCCGACTTCTCCCTTGAGCGGTCAATGAGGCTCTACATAAATACATTCAACAAGTCAGTAACTTTCTACAATAGGATATCAAGCCTCAAGGAAGTACTCGACTACATACCTTGGTATACTCGGTGAAGCGGCGGCTCAGCTCGAGCATGAGTGAGACCCCCTCCGGCTCCAGTAGCGGGTCCTCGAGGAGCTCAGCTTTCGGGCGAAGGACCTCTCCCTCCTAATGCTCTGGTACCCGGAAGTCCTCCGGGACTTCGTGTTTTTCTTGCACCCGGGAAGTCCTAGGGGCATCCTACTAGCCCGGGGTACTCGCGACCCCCTGCTGGTCGGTCTGAGTACCTTCTTTAGCAGTTGGCCCAGGAGTAGTCCCGGGGGCTTCCGTCTCCGGCTCCACATCCGGACTTGCCGGAGGCTCGAGATCTTTTCCTTCGTTGACCGCCGGCACACCCTCGACGATTGGAGGCTCGGCGGTACTCACGGCCAGAGGCTCTTTCGGCAACGAGTGTTCAATCGTGCCAACCTGGGCGGTGCTGGAGGTCGCCAGCTTGGGAGTCTCCGACTTCCTGTATAATTGTGTTAGTACTCAACATTAACACAAAATCTACAGCACGATACTTCTGGTTACCAACCTTGCGGGCTTCCTAAGGGGGAGTACCATAGGTACGACCAGCCCTCACGGCGCAATCTTATTCCCAGAACGAGTGGAGGCCGGCGGGCTAGTCTCGGGCGGTGATCGCACCGCTGCCAGACACCTCTCCCCGGTCTCATCGACTACCCCTTGCCTCGGAGGCTCGGGGTTCTTCTCAGTTCCACTACAGGAGTAACTTAACTAAGTACTCATGGATATATGGCAAGATCAAGCAGCTAAGGAGTACAGACTACTTACGTTGCTTGGCGACTGGTTGCTGTGTTTGCAGCCACAGTAGTTCTCCATTTTCGCGTCGCCACTCGTTGTGGGCGTGGTGGGTCGGCTGCAGCATCGCCCGCGTCTCTCTCGGCGGGCGGATCCTGGGTTGGATCCTCAAAATTCGGTTCAGGCGGGTCAGACCTGAACCGCTCCAGGTCAGCCTACACTCAAGAAAAAGCTATCAGCAAATGTCAAGACAAAATGACTACATCACGAAGGTACTCGAGAAAGTACTTACCGGATCTGGTGAGTTGTCCGCGCTGAATAGCCTTGGGATGTAGGGCTCCGAGTTCACCCCCGTAAACAGGCGGGTAACTCGGCGCATGATCTCCTCAACGGATGGCACATCCCTGGCCATCCGTGATGGGTCCTGAAGGCCTTGGTACTCGAAACCAACGTGCACGCGTTGCTGGAGGGGCTGGATGCGCCGCTCGATAAACGAGTATGCCACGGACTCCCTAGTGACGCCCTTGTCCTTTAGGGCCTTGATCCGCTTCATCAACTCGGGGATGTCGCGGCGTTCTTCCTCCGTCAGTTTCTTCAGCCAGCATTCCTGGCGCTGGGGCGGGGAGTTGTCCCGTCCGGGGAGGCTGGGCTGATGGTTCCCGATGTAGAACCACTGAGCGTGCCACCCGGACAGGCTACTCGTGGTTGTGTACTTGAGGTACAGTGCCTTGTCGCTCAGCTGCACCCCGGCATCCCCAACTAGCACGGGATTGTTCTCGTCCCGTTGGGGTTTTAGGCGAAAGAGGTGGCCAAACAAATTAAAATGCGGGCGAATTCCAAGGAATGCCTCGCAAAGATGCACAAAAATAGAAATGTGCAAGACAGAGTTTAGGGGAAGATGATAATGCTTGATTTTGTAAAAACAAAGCAAACCGCGGAAAAAATCAGAAGAAGGCAGAGCAAGGCCACGGCTGGCAGAAGGGGCGAACATCACGGTCTCACCCGTGTTCTCCCATGGCAACAAGTCGGAGCCCGCGGTTCGCCACTGCACCACCCCTTCCTCTTGCAGCACCCGCTCGGCGACGAGCCAGAGCAGGTCCCTCTCCCGGATGGTTGAGGCCCTCCACTCGCCTTCCGCCACCGTCTTGTTGACCTTCGCCGACGGCGGCGATCCGCCTTCGCCTTCACCCTCCCTCTTCCTCTCGCGACCGGCGGCGGATTTCTTCGGCATGGTGGGACGAAATGTCACATAGAGCTTTGTGCGCATGCCCTGGGGAACTCACGCGGGTGTGGATGAGGACGGGGAGCAAGGATTCTGACTACTCTTAGCTTGGGATATGGGCGGCGGAGTGGTCGACTTCGGCGCGGCGGCGGTGGCTAGGGTTCTTGGCTATAGATCTGTTTTTACGGCAGTGAAAACAGAGGCGGGTAAAAACCCTAGGGGTAACGCAGGGTTATTTATAACCAGGGGCTTCCTATTTTTCCGTTGGAAGTCGAAGAGACTTTCTCGGGATAACAGTTCGATTTCGAGCGGTTTTTACGGGTTCTGTGCAACGGATAATGGTAACTAGCCGTTTCTGAGGGATAGGCTCCCGAGAATTCGGACCTTTTCAACTTCCAGAGCAAATTAAATCATCAAATTAAGTTCAAAACATACATTCCATGCCACGACACTTCAGATCTTTTTTCCAAACAGTGAAATTTGGATTAAAGGCTCAGGGGCTGCGGGATACGTGTCATCAACGGCTTGTTTTTCGAAAATTCTTGGAATATACAGACCAAAGATTCAAGACTAATTTGACCCTCAGCCTGATTCTTCGATTCAACATAAGGCTCGGGGGCTACTCCATATGGAGTGCGAGTTCATCGCACCCCATATAAAAGAAGACTTGAAAACTACTCGGGGCTTGAGCACCTCACAGCCTCGATGCTGCCAAGGAAGTACTCGGAAGGCACCTTCTCAAGGGGACTCAGCAGAGACCTGAAGGCATCTTCCAATAGTACTCGGGAGCCTGCAGTACTCGGCTACGAAGAGCTCGGGGGCTTGTCAAACCCGGGGCAGCGGGACTGCACATTTGGCGTACATATTCTTGTAGTAGGGGATGGCGCATGAGCCATACCTTATCCTCATTGTAATCGTATAGAGCTAGAACTAGTCGGACGTAAGAAAACTACCCGATAACGTACTCAGGTAGGACTACTCAGACCGTCCCCGACTAGGATTTCCATGTAACTCTATCCCCCCGGACTATATAAGGGCGGGTAAGGACCCCTCCAAAGCACATCGTGCATACACATAACCTCTAAGGCAATACAAACCACACAGGACGTAGGGTATTACGCTCTCGGCGGCCCGAATCTGTCTAAACTTTGTGTTCCTTGCACCTTCGAGTTCCTGATCTCGGCGACACCCTACCTACAACCTACCACCTTGGAGGTATCCCTCGGTGGGCTTGGCGGTAAAACACCAACACAGCTGCAGATTGTCCAACTGGAATGATCGCTATCTCGGAACCTTGGTGCCAAGGACAGCACTGAAATGCTGAAATAACTCCTGTTCCTTTTCAGCATGTGTCCATAATACCGTGCCATCTCTTTTCTTAAGGCTCGGAATGAAATTTCCTCGCCGCCGACCATTAGCCTTGAGGTGAAAGAAGAGGGTGCAAGCGTCTCCCTCCTTGATCCACGTTATGCGAGAGCATTTTCCCCGTCTTGCATTTTCAACAGCAGCCAATCCAAGAACTCTGACCTTGAGGTCTTTCCGCAATAAGACCTCAGCTGGTGTTAGGGCCCTATGCTCCTGTGCAATATCCAGGTGCAATATCCAGCCGCAAGATTACTTCTTGAACCATATGTAGCTGCATCCTCGCGTTGCCAAATAGTGATTTACTCCACTTTGTAAGTGCTTTAGCCGTGTTCAACAACTTATTATGGAAGATTATCGGCGCTGAATTGCCCAGGACCTGTTGTTCCCAGGCCCTCTGTTATTCTCGATGTCTAGCAGCCAAATATACAAGCATAAGAATTTGCCAACGACAAAGCCGTCTAACAAATATCGGACACAGACACAAAGGACAAAAGATTATATTTCCATCTTTGGAGGGACATCCGAAGCTTTGCGTGACGTCACTGTGCAATAGGCCTTTCGCTTCAACATTGATTCATGGGATGGTTGACGAACTGAAACTGCAGCAAGCCTCTAAAGAACGGCCTGTGGCCCTGAAGAAGAGGCCTTGCCATAGTGTGCAGGTAACCTTGTCCGAGGACTCGCACTACTAGAGAACATAGCTTTAGTAACATTAATTTGTATTACTATAGCTTAATAAATGTGTTACTAGATTTTCTAGTAATACATGTTCATTGGTGTTCCTATTGTTGATATTACTACTGTCTAATTTATTGTAACACAAGACATGTATTCTTTTACAACCAAAAAAGTTACTGTTTGATCTATAATAACACAAGATATGTGTTCCTTTAGATAAAAAAAGTGTTACTACTTGTAACACAATACATGTGTTCCTTTACATCCAAAAAACTGTTACTACTTTATATAGTACACAACTATAATAAGATAAAATTTTTACCCAGTTGCCATACCTAGGATTAGAACTTGCAACCTTCTTTTTGCACATTGCCTCTCTTACCATCCCACCACAATGTGTTTCTTGTAAAAACAATATAGAATTTTATTCTTTGCAAAATTGATGATGAATATTTGGACAACCTAAATGACTTCAAATGAAATAATTTTAAACTGCAATGTTGTAGATCTTGTCGAGATCTAAAATTTTGATATAAACATTTTTTCTCATCCAACAAGTTGTATAATTTTTTTAATTTCCTTGTATCTCACTATAAATTTGCAAACTGACACTTATTTTTCAACAAACCAACTTACATGTTGCATATGTTAGCTTGGTGATCATGATATTTTTATCTGCGGAGTTCAGCATTTCTCTCTAGCTTATACTTGCATCATAAATTTTGCACCTTATATAGAAATAGTGCCTTCACATAAACATAATAGAAGAGCATGATGGTTTGTTTTGTATAAACAACATGTGCTAATCTTTCTTCTATAATTAAGCATTAAATATAGTTACTTAGCCACGATATTGTATTGTTTATCCTTTTGAAGTAATTTAGGAATGTTTACCCATTTTCCGTAATGTGATGCTTATTGTGCTTTCGGTAAGGTTTGTGCTGCTCATAGTATTAAAGTTTCGATAAACATAACACATGTGTCACAACATTAATGCCACTGAATAAATAAATATTTTTTATGTTTACTTTCTTTATTTTGGTCAACAATTATTAATTTTGAAAGAAAATACAGGACACAAAGATATGAAACTTTATGAATAAACTATCATCATTCAATCACAAGAAAAATAATATGTTACTTTGTAACACTTTAGGTGTAATATTATTTGTATGTGTTACAAAATATTACCACTTTGTAACATTTTAGGTGTATCATTAATTTTGTGTTACTATTTTAGTTGTTTGTAACATAATTTTTAAGAACAAGAGCTATGTGTTACAATATTTGTTGTAACACAAAGTTTTGTTTTCTAAAGACTCTTCTTTGTAACACACTGATGAATGTGTTACAAGAGTGTGTTACAATATCTATATTTTGTAGTAGTGTCGCTTTATGTTGAAGGTCAGCAGCAAGCTGTAGCTTGTGTATGTTGACTGTGTTCTGAAATGTGAATCAAGTTATCTGCCATGTTTGGTAAGCCCGCGTGCATGGTCAGTGACTCAGTGTGCTACCCGGAGCGCTCTGTTGAAGGCAGTGGAATGCGAGCTCTGTGGCATTGCTCATGTGTTGAAAGGGTCATCAAATTAACGCCTGCGAGCTAGTATTTGTGCATCGGGAGACATTGAGGCGCCTGCTTCGTGGAAACTTCAGCTGTCAACACTGTCCCTTGCGATTCTTGCAAGATCTTCAAACAATCAAACTATTGTACTGCACCATCGTATGCTTAGAACCCTGACATTAGGAACTATTTTTAAAAAATAGAAAATACTTAAGTTTAGATAGAAAAAATTTGAAATGTTGCTTTTTTTCAAAAAAATGAAATGAATAAGGTTCGGTAAGAAAAAAAGAGGTGACAGTCGGGTGAATCTGGCGAACACCATCAGGAGGCAAAAATGGAGGACGCTGAGGCCGAACTGGAGCGTGCCACCGGTCAAGATCTTGGTGAGCCAGACCATCCACTGCAGCACGGGAGGCAGCAGGGGCGAGCCGAGCACGGTCGCCGCCGAGAACGCCATGTCCGCGACGAGGAGGGCCACGCCGAGCACGGCCGTCGCGAAGCTGGCGAGCAGGTAGAGGTAATACCTCCGCTCCGCGTTCCCGCCGCCGCCGTCGCAGCACAGGCAGCGGTGCAGGTCGGACGGCGAGGCGAAGCTGACGCCGTTGAGGACGCCCACGAAGATGGCCCACTTGGCCGCCCGGAGGTCCCGGACCGGCTGCTCCGCCGGCGGCCCCGGCCAGACCCGGAGGAGGTTGATCAGAGCCATGGAGCGGTTACGGGCCTTTCTAACACGGTTATTTTTATATTCGAACACGGTGGATCTGTTTTGTACTCCCTGTGGCATGCATCTCGCTCTCAACCACTATGCGTGTTCTTGGATTATTCAAGTGCGTAGTCAGGTCAATGGCTTCCCCGTACCTAGTCGTTTGCTGACTCTGAGTGCAGTACCCGTTTCGTTTCTGAATTTATTTTTTAAAAGTCAAACTTCATAAATTTTGATGGACAATTAATTAAATCATATGCATAATTGCTAATAAAAGTTACATGAATATATTCATATTTCAAATATCTTTTAATATAATATTGATTTTTCTAGCAATAAATGATACGTATTGTAAATAAAAATTGATGATCAAAGTATAATTCTAAAGGCCTTTCCAAATCATAACCTGCGCACTAAAACGAATGGGGAAATAGCAACCAAAATTTAGAGTTTGGTAACATACACGTTACATGTAAATAGGGTGCATATCTCTTTATCAGACGCTCTAGCAAGTACCATTTCAGTAAAATCACATACGAAATTTCTAAGGTGATTTGTAAATTTTTAGTTAGGTTTGGCGTTTTTGTTGAACTAGTCCTCTCAAATTTGTTTAGTGCGTTTACAAAGTGTTCAAAATTGTTCGGTGTGCATTTGCAAATCTTTGAATTAGGTCCGCAGATCATTGAATCAATATATTAGAAATTGTCAACTGCACATGAATGGCAAACACACACACACAAGCACGCGCACTGCAATATGTACGAGGATTCAAAGACATCCGGCCAAACTTGCTGATAGAACTGTGGCCCCCGCGTCCTCCCGAAGGGCGACACGGGCGGGGTCGTGATCTGGCCAGCCACCAGCCCTCCTTCTCCACCACCGTTGGTCCCCCTCCCTTCCTATCTCCGGCATCTCGCCGGAGGCTAGAGGGAGTGGGGATCCATCTTTCCCAATAGATTCTTGTAGATTGGGTCTAGGTTAGGATTAGGGTTCCTCATACTAAATTCTTGGTATTGGAGATTTATTTTCCTCCTCTTTCTTCCCGGCAACGGCAAGGAGATAGGGTGGATTAGGTTTCTCCATGATGATTCCGATGAAGTTAATGGTGACATCTACGGCACCGGTAACTTTCTTGACATGAAGATATAGAGATTTAGGTTTCCGGATGGCGACATCGAGGCGGGGATGATGCCGCCGTTGTGGAATAATTTTCTCCGGCCACTTCTCCGTTTTGTCGTGGTTAGATCCAGCCATGATGAAAGGCTTGTGAGATTAATTTTGCCTCCTGAATTGATTTTGATTAGTCTTAGGTTGGATAAATTGGGATCAGTCTTTCTTCTCCACCGGTGGCAGACAGAGGAACAAGAAAGATGCAAGAAGGAAGAAGAAGATTATGCTCATTCCAACCTACAGGGATGCTGGTCGCCGTTCTCTGGGCACTTATTCTCAGCCTGCTTGCTGAGCATATGCCTATGCAACCTTCTATTTGATTTTTTATATAGGTTTGGGATTGAGATTTGGAGCTACTTAGTGCGTGAGTATATTAAGAGCGTTGTGTGTAACTTGATGATGTACTCGGCTTTGATATAATACAATTCTTACTTTGATTAAAAAAAGATTCAAAGATAAAAATAAAGTAAATATAAATAAAAAAGATAAAATAGCCGAATCCATCCCTGAACTATCGTGCATGGCTTAATTTCGTCCCTCAACTGTGAAAACGTCAAATTCAATCCCTAAACTATTCTAATCGGTCCAACCTCGTCCTTTCGCTGACGTGGCATGCGACATTGCCTCGCCCCGTCACCGCCCAGTCAGCTTAGGGGTGTAAAATATTCTTTTTACCCTCCATCCATAGAGCAGGTTAACCCGATCCTGTGTTGTAGCTGGTCGGGTTCAGATGCAGGAAGGAGGTATTTGACATGCCCACAAGTGCTGCAGCAATGTCCATTCAAGTACTGGATTGATCAAGAGTTTACTCGTAGAGCAAGAAAGAAAGGATGGGGATGGAAGCTGCCTGGGTTAACCTTCTCTGTGGATGTAGGGTAAAAAGGATATTTTACACCCCTAAGCTGACTAGACGGTGACGGAGCAAGCCAACATGGTGTGCCACGTCAGTGAAAGATGAAGTTGGACCGATTAGAATAATTTAGGGACTAAAGTGGATGTTTTTATAATTGAGGAACGAAATTGAGCCATGCACGATAGTTCTGGGACGAATTCAGCTATTTTACCAATAAAAAATAAATGAATCTAGGGCCTTGTGCATCAGCTCATTTGATAGTGGGCCTCCATGCTTCATGGGCCGTCTTTTTGTTGGGAAGCAAACAGGCAGGGCGGCCGTTCATTCCTGCAGGTTGCAGTGCCGCCGCTCCCTTCTCCCCCAAACCTACGCGTCCTCCGATCTCTCCCACTCCCAATCTCCCATGGAGGTGCCCCTGACGGGTGGGGCGGTGGCGGCCATTGCGGCTAGCAAGATGTGGGAGGTGGTGCCGGCGGCACAGCGGGCGGTGCTGCAGGTTGTGGAGGTGTCGTGGGTGGCCAAGCCACCGGTCGTGCTCGATGGGTGCTGCCTCTGCAGCCCGAGTACGGAGACCCACCGCATGGTACTCTCCGACGGCGTCCACACGCTGGGCCAGTTCAGCCTCTCGGGCCCCCTCAAGCACTACGTCAAGGATGGCCGCATCCGCGAGGGCACTGTCCTCCGGCTCCAAGTCTTCTGCTGCAATGTCTGCAGTACCGACAAGTACAGCATCTTGCTGCTTAGTCCATCTTTATTTGTCCACAGTATCTCAGTATCGTCAGATGTCCGGTCAAATATCGTTGGTAGTCGTTACTACTATGCAATACTGTGGGACCGAAAGGGCGACGAGAGAGCGGGGAGTGAATGGGAGCCTTCAAAAATTCTCATCGATAAGAACCAAGACCTGTGTCCCAAACAACTCAACACGTCACTCGAAGAACCGCCAAGGTGACACAAGTCAACTTATGACGAGCTCACCCTAGGAACGGCTCAGAAGACTTGGCGCAAAGAAGAAGCAGAACAAACTTCCAATTCGTGGCCAAATCAAAGCCAACTGCCATCAGAATTGAACCAGAGAATCACAAGATAGTTGTCAAGCAATCTCTAAGAAATCATCGCTCAAAGATTAGCCAATCAACGGTAATTCCAGATCACGTGAAGAAGGCTTGTTTTTCACCCTTAAAACTTGAACCGCTCTGATCTATGAACTCGTGAGGATTTAGTCAAATTCCTTCGGTGGAAAGGATCCACTCACGTCCTAGTTCACTTCAGATCAAGCGATATGAGCCAAAGACTCCTCATATCCACGAATTTGAGCAAGAACAGGAAGAGGGGAAAAGGTCAGTGAAAGGGCACACGAAAATCACAGTACAAAAACTTCAATCTTGACGCCCGGAGGACACGAGGAGGTTAGGGCCTCCATTCCTAAGAAAATTTTAGCACAAACACGAATTCAAAAATTAGGGAAAAACAAGAATATAATGAGCTAGGGTTTCCAAGGGTTGGTATGGCAACTAGCTATACCCCTCTATTAATGGTCCTCGCCTAAAGATGAAAATACCCCTGCGCTACTAACTGAGATATATGCCCACGCAGGGGAAAAATGGTCCAACTTTTCGTAGAGCCATCGGACGGACGCGTCGCCTTCACGACTTTGCTTCGCCTCGACACAAGCTTCGCGATGGCGCCACGCGTCCTCCACTCCGCCAATCCGGCCGCACCGGATGCGCCTCCGGTTTTGAGGCCCAAACCGGGAAACCCGACTGCACGGTGGTTTTGAGGCCCAAACCACCCAAACTGTCCATCTCCGCTTGGTCGCCATGTGACCACCTCGATTATGACGCGTGTCCGACCTCCCGCCGAGCCTTGACGCCTTCAAGTCTTTCGCGCTCCCGCCGCACGGGCCGCCTACTTGACTTGCCATCGCCTTCACGCTCGACTTGGCCGACGCCGTCTCCATCCGTCGACGTACTCTTGCTCTTCAGTGCATCACGTGAATCGCTCTTGACTCCGTCCGGACTTCTCCGGTCCCTCGGTCCAAGCCTACTCACGTTCATCCTTCACCGCTCTTGGTCCATCGGCATGAACCTTTCACTTGACCTTCACCGCATCCGCTGACCACCACGTCGCATCCTGTGCCTCCACATCATGAGCCAAGAGACATCAAATTCACACGATGTTGTCAATCACTCATCACTTAGGGTTGACCACCATTGGTTCTCAATCTCCCCCTTGATGAGTGCATTGACAACACCCAACACAAATTCATGATTGATAAAGATTAAAGAGAAAAGAAAGATAAAAGAATCTCATTCAAAAGATCCAAAAGCGAAAGCCAAGATCTCCCGAGATGAGAAGTCTCTGTCCCCAAAGACAAGGACAACGGCTCGACACGACTGAGACGAAAAACACAAGATCCCTCACGAAGAGGCAGAAAAAGGGCTCAACACCGATCAAGGGCAACTCGAAACTCATATCAAAATGTTGGTTCCTCAAGAAGAGGTAAAAGCTCAACACAACCAGCACAAGAGCAAAATGGCATTCAAAACCATACAAACTCCCCCTGAAAACATGTCACAAACAAAAGCATGTACAAGCATGAATTTGCAAAACCTTCTCCCCCTTGTTGACAATGCAAGCATCAAGATTTGCAATAGAGCACGAAAAACATGTCATGAAGTGTACAATCTACCAAGCTTCTCAAATATATCACAAAGCATTTACAAAAGCTATAAGTGAACTAATACATAAGCAAGTAGATCATAGATAGCAAAAGCAGTCGCCAACATGAGAATATTATGATATGAGCATAAGGCGAAGCATGTATTCAAGTTTTAGGAGATTTCAAAAAAGTATCACCACATGAGCAACCATCTAGTCAACAACTACTCAAGCAAGAAGTAAACTAGATCATAAAAGCTCATACGAGGAAGATACATTCTCAACATAAGATCATTGCTAACACCCACAAAACACCCTTTTCATGTCCAAACTCACTGAGACCATATGCCTAATTCTATGGCAAGCACATGTAACAGCAGAGCAACCTGGTGAGGGTTTTAATTTAGCAACAGAAATAAAAGACATCTTCGCATTTCTTTTGCTTTTTCTTACATTTTTTTTCTTTTTTTTAATTTTAATTTTAAA
The DNA here is from genome assembly GCA_032594955.1 of Panicum miliaceum. NCBI lineage: Eukaryota > Viridiplantae > Streptophyta > Magnoliopsida > Poales > Poaceae > Panicum > Panicum miliaceum. The sequence continues at coordinate 6,126,127 of CM064064.1, forward strand.
GCAACCAAGATTCATGAAGTGCCCCTTGGCACAAGTGAAGCACAACATCAATGCTTCCCCAAGGTATGCGGTGCGGGCACAATGATAAGCTATAAGCAAAGAACATGAATTCCAAGCACAAGCTAAACATGAATCTAGCAATCAGGCAAAAGCAATTCAGAACCAAACAGGTACTCATGGGTGATAAGCATTACAAATATCATAGATCATATGTTGTAATTGATTCAGAAAACAGTCATATGACAATATCATCATAAGCATAATCTGCATAAAGCCACAAGATCACCCACCTATGCACTAGTTCACACATAGCTTAAGAAAATACTCGGGATATATAAGAGAAGCTCATCTAGAGCATAGTGTACAAGATGCAATATGATACAAATGCAATATGATACAAAGTGAAAATCAAGTGTACAAAACCAAAACAAAAGGAGTGTACAGTATGATACAAGAACCAAGAAGCCAAACTCAAAATGGGAAGCAAACACCAAGCTCTCCTCTCAAACGAGCAAAGGTGGATTGATCCAAAGATTTGGTGAAGATATCGGCTATCTGGTTTTGGGTAGGAACATGGCGAAGCTCGATATCCCCTTTCTCTTGGTGATCTCTCAAAAAGTGGTATCTAACATCAATGTGTTTGGTTTTTGAGTGAAGCACGGGATTTTTTGCAACACTAATGGCACTCGTGCTATCACAAAGAAGAGGCACTCTAGAAAAGCTCAAACCAAAATCACGAAGAGTATAAGTCATCCACAAGAGCTGAGAACAACAGCTAGCAGCAGCCACATATTCAGCTTCCGTAGTAGATTGTGCTACGCTAGACTATTTACGAGAAGACCATGACACAAGAGATGAACCCAAAAATTGACAAGTCTCAGAAGTAGACTTTCGATCCAAGTGACATCCAGCAAAATCAGCATCGGAGTAACCACAGAGAGAGAGAGTAGAAGAAGAGGAGTACCAAAGACCAAACTCAAGTGTTAAACGAAGGTACCTCATAATCCTCTTCACTGCCTGTCGATGTGAAGTTCTTGGTGAAGCTTGAAAACGAGCGCACAGACACACGGCAAAGTGGATGTCTCGCCACGTAGCAGTCAAGTACAGGAGGGAGCCGATCATGCTCCGGTACTCCTTCTGGTCCACCGCCTCTCCATCTTCAACCGCATCCAATGCCGTGGTCGTCGCCATGGGGGTTAACAATGGCTTAGCGTCTGTCATGTCAAACTTCTTAAGCACGTCCTTCGTATACTTGCCTTGATGCACGAAGGTGCCTTCCTTGCCTTGCTTGATTTGAAGGCCGAGGAAGAAGTTCAGCTCCCCCATCATCATCTCAAACTCTCTGCTCATGGTATCTGCAAACTTGGCAACAAGAACATGAGTAGAACCATCAAAGATGACATCATCCACGTAAATCTGAACAATTAAGGTGTCACTGCCTTGCCTGAGGAGAAAGAGAGTTTTATCAACCGAGCCTATTTCAAAACCTTGATCAAGCAAAAATGTTTTCAAATGAGCATACCAAGCTCTCGGAGCTTGTTTTAAACCATAAAGAGCCTTTTGAAGCTTGAAAACACGGTCGGGGTGTTTTGGATTTTCAAAACCTGGGGGTTGCCTCACATAAACCTCTTCCTCAATAAACCCATTTAGAAAAGCACTTTTGACATCCATTTGAAACAGTTTAAAACCTTTGGAAGCTGCAAAAGCAAGAAGAATTCGAATGGCTTCAAGACGGGCAACAGGGGCAAAGGTTTCTTCATAATCTATTACTTCTTTCTAGCTATACCCCTAGGCCACTAACCTCGCTTTGTTTCGAACAACCAAACCATCTTCACCATGTTTGTTTTTGAAAACCTATTTGGTTCCTATAGGATGGCAATTTGGTGGAGGTTCAACTAAAACCCACACACGGTTTCTCTCAAAGTTTTCTAACTCCTCATGCATGGCATTTACCCAATTTGGATCAGAAAGAGCGTGTCCAACATCTCGGGGTTCAAAAGAGGCAACAAATGCAGAATGTGCAAAGTGTGAAATTTGCCTAGATGAGTTCCTAGTGGTGCGTTCATGCAATTTACCAATCATTTGTTGAGGTGGATGGCATCGCTGGATGTGTCATGGAGTTGTACGCTCTTAAGTAACCTCACCCTCAACTTCAGTTGGGTCCTCCTGAGTTTCTTTTTCAACTTGATCATGTAGTGGTTCATGTCGATGTCCTGGTGTAGTGGATGTAGAGGCTGGACCATCAACAAATGGTGTTGAAGTAGAACATACAGGAACAACAGCTGGAACATGATCGATCTCATCTTCATCTTCATCATTGGCATTTGCTTCATCTGCTTCAAAGATGCTTTGTCCCATTTCATGTTCACCTGCAAGCTCAAAAGTAGAGGTAGTGCAAGGCATAGTCTCATCGAAAGTTATCTCACAAGTTTCCACAATCCGGTTAGTCTCAAGATTCAAAACACGATAAGCACGACTGTGAGACGCATAACCAAGAAAAATTCCATCTGAAGATCGGGATTCAAACTTATCAAAATTGCCTTGTTTGAGAATGAAGCATCTGCAACCAAACACTCTTAAGTGACTCACTTTGGGAGTCCGACCATGCATCAACTCATAAGAAGTCTTTTTCATGAATGCTCACAAGAAAATCCAATTCGAAACATAGCAAGTTGTGTTAACGGCCTTAGCCCGAAACTTTCTAGGAGTCCTATGCTCATCGAGCATCGTCGTAGCCATCTCAACAAGGGTCCTATTTTTCCGCTCAACAACACCATTCTGAGGAGGAACATATGGCGATGAAAATTGATGTTCAAGACCAAGATCATTGCAAAAGGCTTCAAAACAAGCATTCTTGAATTTTGTGCCATTGTCACTGCGTATAGCTCTCATGGTATGTTTTGGTCGCTCGTTCTTCAACCTCAAGATCAAATCTCGAACAAAAGCAAATATTTCCTCCGTAGATTCCATGAAAAACACCCAAGAGTATCTCAAAAAATCGTCAACCACAACATGCACATACCACTTCCCACCCGCCGAGCACACACGAGCTGGACCAACGGTATCCATATGTAATAGCTCGGCCGGGTGCTCAGTCATCACCTGATTGACAGGTGGGTGAGAAGTAGCAACCATCTTACCATGATGACATGGGTGACAAACAAAATCCTTCTCAAATTTTAGCTTGGGTAAACGACGGATCAAATCGAGAGAACTCAAACGAGCAAGCAAATCAAAGCTCAGATGACCAAGTCTCCTATGCCATTTCCACAAATCCGAAGAAGTACTAGCAAGGAGACAGCGAGACAAACCAAAAGACTTAGAGAAGTCAGCTCAAAAAACACGTCCAACAGGAATGATACGACACACAAGATCTCCATGAGAATAAAGCACACGAGAACAACCTTTCTTAAAGCTCACTTCAAAGTCGTCATCAAGCAATTGAGAAACAGAGAGCAAATTGAAATACAAGTTTTCAACCCTAGCAACATCCTTAAGCAAAAAATTTTCGTTTACCCTGATTGTGCCCATCGATTGAACTTTACCTCGACTGTTGTCCCCGAAAGTGATGTACTCCTTGATCATCACCGGGGTGAGGGTGGAGAACCATCTTGAATCTTAGGTCATGTGCCGTGAACATCCGGAGTCGATCAGCCATATGTCCTCCAAGCCTCCATCCTGTTTCAAAAATGTGAGAAAGAGTGAGCAAATGACTCAACACTGGGGTTAGAAAAGTGTGTAGAGAACCAGTGTCGAGCCATTTGTTCAACAGTTGGGTTAGCAGCATCAAAACTCTCACGTCTCATTTGAGAACGACGATCACCACGATAGGGAAAACGTGGTCCGTCATACCTCCGAGACCCAAAAGCACGAGTGTGCTGTCCATAGCCATATTGAGCATGACTAGGAACACGCTCAAAAACCCTACGAGAAGAAAACGATCGAAAACCACCACAACGACTGGACCGAGGAGCAGATCTAGGCGCATGTACACCATGAGCAGGGTGGTATATGTCCTGATTGCCCCACTCACAATCACGCCTCAAAGCTTTCTTCCTCCGAAAGAAAAACTCCTCAAGGTGACCCTCTCGATGACAGTACTCACAAAGGAACCTCACAGATCTCTCTGGTTGTGGGTTAGCTCTCGCTTGAGGGTTCACTCTTGGCTGTGGATTAGCTCTCACAAACTTCACAGGTTCTGGTGTCTTGGCTTTACGCCGTGGGTTGCACTTTCTAGGTGGATCTGAAAGTGTGTCAAGTTTGTTCTTCAAGTGGTAGGATTTTTCCACCCAGACAGCTCTCTTAGGTGATTGTTTTGGTGGCTCAGTAAACACTCCATCTTTGCGGTCATACTCGGGGTTGGGTCTCTCTTCACACGGCTCAGAACCCTCAGGTGTGTTGGAGGTTTTTGGTTTCTCACTCGGTTTCTCACCACTACACTCACCAACTTTCTCATACAACCAATGAAACTTATTATGCTCAATCACATTTCCAATTCAAAAACCACCAGCCCTTTTGAATTGCTTAATCATGATACCCAATTGAGGCTCACTACTTGACACCCAACTGAGGATTGTGCGCAAGTAAGTGTTCTCATCATCAACAGATTGTTTAGCAAGCTTAAGTTCATGCATTTCAGCAATAAGAGCAGGGCAAACATCACATTCAGGAATTTTAGATTTAGCAGCATGATGTGATTTTTCAAGATTCTTAACCTTAGAGCAAAGGGCAGCACCATACCTGCTGGAAGAAGAATCCACTCATCATCTAGTTGACTCTATAAAACAGGACATGACTTGCAAGCACCAAGAAGAATTGTCCTAGACTTAACTTCATTCAAAGCATGTTTTGTTTCATCAAGTTCATCAATCAAGGAAGCATGCTTAGACTGTAAAGAAGCTAGAGTAGCCATATGCACAGAGCATTCATCACATTCAAGTGCATCATCAGCAGCAGGTGCAGATTTAAGCAAATCAGTTTCATGCAATGCTTTCTCAAGCTCAACCTTCAGCTCGGATCGTTCTCGAGCTGCTCTTTTGATCAATTTGTCTTGGTTGAGCAAGCAATTATTGAGTTTCTACTTCTAGGAGAAGTTTCTCACGAGTGTGTATTACCTCAGCTTCTGACTCGGAGTCGTTGTCCTTGTGCTCCTCGGTGTCGATGGCCATGACGCAGTATCCGCCGTGGTTCCCTTTGGCGTAGAAGCAAAGGCCATTGATGTTCTTGCCATCCTTCTTCTTCGCCTTGCAGTCATCGTCCTCCTCGCTTGAGCTTGAATCACCCTGATCTTCAGTGTCGGAGTCAACGTCGCTAAGAGAGGCGATGAAGGCGCGGGCCTTGGCCTTCTTGCGCTTCTCCTTCTTCTCATGATAATAGTGTTTCTTCTTCTTCTTGTCCTTGTCCTTGTTCTTGTACTTGTTGTAGTCGTGCTCGTTCTTGGACTTGTTCTTGTCGGGGCAGTCAGCGATGAAGTGGCTAGGCTTGCCACACTCGAAGCAGGTGTTGCCGCTTCTTCGCCGGTTCTTGCGGTTGTCGTTGAAGCGCATGAACCACCTCGTGATCAAGGCAAGTTCCTCATCTTCAAGAACCTCGAGCTGCTCCTCTGAAATAGACAACAAAGACGACAAAGCAAAGGACATGGTTGCTTTGTTAGCCGAAGAAGAAGACTGTCCAGAACCTCAGTCGACTTCAGCATGGAAAAGAGCTCATCAGTAGTAAGAGTCTCATATCCTATGGACTCGATGATAGCATCAACTTTCGTACCCCACACATCTTGATCCAAAGCGTGCAAGAGCTTCAAAGCTCTATCATGATCAGAGTAGGGCAGAAGAGTGATATTTGCTTTTATCTTGTTCACAACAGTAAGAAAGTGCTGAAAAAGAGCATCAGTAGACTCACCGGGCAAGTGAGTAAAATTTTCATATTCACGGCGATAAGTCTCGAAAAGATGTGCTTTCACTTGGTTAGTTCCCTCATGGAAACTTTGCAGGGTGGACCAAATCTTATGAGCAAGAGTAAAATCCTCAACCCGATCAAATTCAGCACGACACAAACTTGTGAGAAGAATACCGACAGCTTTGTTGTTGTTGTAATACTTATCCTTGTCATCCTGACTCACACGATCAGCCGGAATGACATAGGTAGTATCCTGTGTGATTTCCCACACACCAGCTCCTCTACTATTGAGATGGGCTCTCATGCGAGTTTTCCAATATTTGTAATCAGACCCATCGAAGTAGGGAAGCACGGTGGAAGAAACACGTTCCGAGGTCGCCATTATGGATCACAGAGCCGGTTAAGGTGGAGTGATCCTAACCAATGCTCTGATACCAATTGTGGGACCGAAACGACGACCAGAGAGGAGGGAGTGAATGGGAGCCTTAAAAAATTCTCCTCAATGAGAACCAAGGTCTATGTCCCAAACAACTCAACACGCCACTCGAAAAACCGACAAGGTGACACAAGTCAACTTGTGACGAGCTCACCCTAGGAACGGCTCAGAAGAACTTGGCGCAAAGCGGAAGCAGTCGAAAAGCACAACTCAAATCAAAACGAATTCAGCTGAAAACGATAGCGCACAAAGAGCTCGGAGATCCAATAGTGATTAACCAGAGAAAGCTTCAAAACACTAGCTAATCATGCTAACGAAAACTTAGCTAATCATGCTAACGAAAACTTAACTAAGCATGCACAGGATTAACAAAAGTTAACACATACCAAAGCTAATTAAACAAGACCTAACAAAGCTAACTAAGCATGCAAAGGCTAACCGGAATTAGCAAGAATAAAAGCTAATTAATAAAAGCTAATTAACCCTAGCTAAAATATGCAAGAGGAGTTTATCTAAACATGCAAATTATCTCTAAACATTAGCAGCAACAGACCCTAATTAATTAGCTAAAACAGGAAGTAAACTAGAGTGAGAGGAAAGGAGAAAATAGCCTCATAGTGCTCCCTTGGGTTGTGCTGTGCACCCCGACGGCCTGCTAGCAGGCATGGGCTGCCGGCTGCTGGCCTTGCGCAGGCCGCGCTGGTCACGCGTGCAGCGCGTGCACCGATCGCCAGGATGGCAGCGAGCGAGTAGGCACTGGAGCACTCTCCAACCTGCACGGACGAGGGAACAACAAACTTCCAATTCGTGGCCAAATCAAAGCCAACTGCCATCAGAATTGAACCAGAGAATCACAAGATAGTTGTCGAGCTATCTCTAAGAAATCATCCCTCAAAGATTAGCCAATCAACGGTAATTCCAGATCACATGAAGAAGGCCTATTTTTCACCCTAAAAACTTGAACCGCTCTGATCTATGAACTCGTGAGGATTTAATCAAATTCCTTCGGTGGAAAGGATCCACTCACGTCCTAGTTCACTTCAGATCAAGCGATACGAGCCAAAGACTCCTCAAATCCACGAATTTGAGCAAGAACAGGAAGAGGGGAAAAGGTCAGTGAAAGGGCACACGAAAATCACAGTACAAAAATTTCAATCTTGACGCCCGGACACGAGGAGGTTAGGGCCTCCATTCCTAAGAAAATTTTAGCACAAACACGAATTCGAAAATTAGGGAAAAACAAGAATAAAATGAGACAGGGTTTCCAAGGGTTGGTATGGCAACTAGCTATACCCCTCTATTAATGGTCCTCGCCTAAAGACGAAAATACCCCTGCCCTACTAACTGAGATACATGCCCACGCAGGGGCAAAATGGTCCAACTTTTCGTAGAGCCATTGGACGGACACGTCGCCTTCACGACTTTGCTTCGCCTCGACACAAGCTTCGCGATGGCGCCACGCATCCTCCTCTCCACCAATCCGGCCGCACCGGATGCGCCTCCGGTTTTGAGGCCCAAACCGGGAAACCCGACTGCACGGTGGTTTTGAGGCCCAAACCACCCAAACCGTCCATCTCCGCTTGGTCGCCATGCGACCGTCTCGATGATGACGCGTGTCCGACCTCCCGCCGAGCCTTGACGTCTTCAAGTCTTTCGCGCTCCCGCCGCACGGGCCGCCTACTTGACTTGCCATCGTCTTCACGCTCGACTTGGCCGACATCGTCTTCATCCGTCGACGTACTCTTGCTCTTCAGTGCATCACGTGAATCGCTCATGACTCCGTCCGGACTTCTCCGGTCCCTCAATCCAAGCCTACTCGTGTTCATCCTTCACCACTCTTGGTCCATCGGCATGAACCTTTCGCTTGACCTTCACCGCATCCGCTGACCGCCACGTCGCATCCTGTGCCTGCACATCATGAGCCAAGAGACATCAAATTCACACGACGTTGTCAATCACTCATCACTTAGGGTTAACCACCATTGGTCCTCAAATATACTATGAAAAATGGGAGGTTTTAGTCTTAGATTTAATTTTTCTGATCATTTAGCTGTTCCTTTTGATGGGCGCCTGGGCAGGTTACGTGGTGCATGAGATAGGGTGCTTTCAGCTTTAGTGTTGGTCCACTGGAATTTCCTCGTACAAGTACAATATGTTGGCCACAGCGATAAAATAGTCTTTCTTGATTTTACTTCTACTGCATTTGACCTTATTTTTGGGTGGATGGGGTGGCATTGTGTGCACACATTTCATTGCAATGGGTGATACATCTTTACTAGTTTACTAGATTTAGTGTAGATGTCAATATGCGGGTGTTTGGTTTCATGAATGAGATGATCATCATCATCTCATTCATGAAACCAAACACCCCCATCATCATCTCATTCTCAAATTCTTGTTTGGTTTGACAAATGTAATTGGTTGATCCTTCTCCACCTCATTCCTCATAATACATAATTTGTATAAGAATGAGGAATGGATTAATCTCACCAAAATTTATGGGATCAACTCACGATGCACCAATGCACCACCCCCTCAAACCAAACACCCCATATATAGGCGAATCTTGTGTATCCATCCAATTAGAGAGAAAAGGTGAATGTTGTGTAAGCTCACTTAAGCGAGTTTACTAACCACATAGTTTCCATGGCAATGGTTCCATTGAAGAGGTTCTGATCAGACGCAATCTTTCGTTATATTCCTATATATAATGTATCTACTATTCTACTTATCTTATGTAGTTATGTATTCGCAGTTCTCTATTGTTTAATATCTGCTCTATTTATGCTATATTTGGAGTCATACACATCTATGTAATCCACAACCCTAAATTCTTTTTATGTTGCTTTCTAAATTCAGGACCATCATTTACGAATTTGAAGTGCTGCGAACCGAGTGTGCGCTGATTGGAAGCCCCATGCCTTATCAGCAAGGTCTCAAGCATGGGGATTTGGATGCCAAATCTTCAGATGGTGATGTGGCACCAAAATCACGTACCAGTGGCCGACACATGAGCGTTTCATCTTACGTGAAACTGTTTCGGATGCCTTATCAGCAAGGTCTTGAGCATGGGGATTTGGATGCCAAATCTTCAGATGGTAATGTGGCACCAAGATCAAGTACCAGTGGCTGATGCATGAGTGTTTCATCTTACGTGAAACTGTTTCGGATGCCTTATCAGCAAGGTCTTGAGCATGGGGATTCGGATGCCAAATCTTTAGATGGTGATGTGGCACCAAGATCAAGTACCAGTGTCTGACGCATGAGCGCTTCATCTTGGAAACTGTTTCGGATGCTGTAGACTGCAGGTTAACGGCGGATGCACCCTGGTTGTGCCAAGGGCTCAATGCATGCTGAGTGAGCGAGCCCATTGCTGCACATAAAGAACTTGGTTTCGTGTGTCCATCTGCTGGTTTGTCCAGCCTCACCTTCCTGATGTGCTGATGTCCTTTTGTTATGAACATGGATATGTATATAGTGTCCTGCTGTCTTACTTCCTGCTGTGCTATATTGTCATGCTATGGTGGCTGCCTGGATGGTACATTTTGTGTCCGGATTTACTTCGGTCTTCTCCAATCCATGGCAGATTTTGTTGACATGGCACCTTTGTCGTGCAATGCTGCCATGACATCTCTATCCATACTAATCTTCGACTCCTTCTGCGGCAACAGCGATCCTTGAATCATTCTTGATTCATGTTTGAACTGAACAAATCAGCATTTCGCAGATTGCACCACTGGGCCATGGATTCGAAATCCTAGCCAATACCTGTGTAAGAAAGTTCAGAAATAAATGACCAAACATGAACTGCAGCGAAAGAATCGTCAGAGGACAGATGACGCAAAGCTTTTCGGTTGCGACCATCAACTAGTTTGTCTTCTTCTTGTCTTTTTTTTTTGTTTTGAAACAAGCTGCCCTTGTTAAGGCAAAGCAACGAACACATGAACCGCACGGACATCCATCCAAATCACGCAGCCAAGCGGGGGATGATGGCTTTGGCCTGATCATGGAGTAGAGGAACGGGCCCGCACCATCACCGAGCTATAGGCTCCATGTCCATGGACTCTTACCGTCTCTAGCCACTGCCGAGCTATGGACGCCAGACAGCGCCGCCGCCGGCGCTCCCACGCTAGTGCCTCTCTGCGGGAGGCAGGCCCGTGACCCGGGGACGTGCTGTGCGCTGGAGGAACCGTATGGGAGCGGCGGCTCGTTAGAGCGGAGCGCGTGGGACGCAACGTGGCAAGACAGCGGTGGGCGGTGGTCGGCGGGCAGCAGCGCAGCATCGCTGGAGGGCATTGCCGCCGCCGGCGAATGTTTCGCAAAGCAGCCCCTGATAGTTGCAAATACCCTAGTTTGGATCGCGATCCGCTTATTGCATTTTGCCCCCTGATATTTGCAAAACTCCGTAATTTGAATCGCGATCTGATTATTTGCATATTGCCTCTTTTTTACAAATGCTCCCCTGCCTTGGTATGTCTTCCTGGCCATCCGCCGCCGCCGCGCCGGCGTGCTCCCAGCCGAGATCGGGAAGGTCCGTCACGCTCACGAGCCCTACTGCAGCTCCACTCCGTTCCTCTTTGACTCCCTCAGCACAGGAGACAACAGTGCAGCAGACGGCAAACCCCACACGCACACTGCTTTTTATCTTATGTAAAATTTTTGAAATATAATCTTTTCATATTTAAAATATTAAAGATAGACTAATTAAAAAACTTATTACATATTCCGTCCGTAAATCGCGAGACGAGCCTAACGTGCCTAACTAATCCATCATTAGCATATGTTTACTCTGTAGCAATTTATTATCTAATCACGGTCTAATTAGGCTCATTAGATTCGTCTCGCGATTTACGGACCACCTGTGTAATGAGATTTTTTTTTCAACTATATTTAATACGCTGCATGTGTGCAAACATTTATTTGGAATTTTTCATCTAAACAAGCCCTTCGTCTTTAGTGACTCCCGCTCTGCTTTTTTGTGCAGAATGACACTTGTTACTGTACTGTTCCAGTGAGTCTTTGTGAAGCAAAAAAAACCTAATGGTGCGCATTTGGACATACCTGGCACTATTCCGATAGCATTGTGCTGCTCAATGCTATAGTTGGTTCCTCTCGGTTTGCTATTTCTTACTGCACAAAAAAAAATGTATCTGGTCAAACGGTATTGTGTACACACATTATCAGTAGTAGAAAGCAAACCAATAATATTATCCTTGAAACAATCAAAACACGGTTGCACACTGCGCTATACCATTGTGAGTAACACGTACCTGACTTTAATTAGAACTAAAAAAATAAAAGTACACAAGTTTAGACAGGGATACTGGCAAAAAAGAAAAAGATTCAGACAGGGAAAAAGATTGAAAGGAACTAGGTTACTGTGTGAAAATAATGGCGAGAGGTCCCTCGCTGGTCGAAATAACAATGGCGAAGTCAGGCGAAGACGAGCATCAACCTAGCGCACAACATCTTAAGGCAAAAATACAGGATTTTGACGGGGGATCTATTCGTCGCCTTCTATGACTCGCGGCTATCCTATCGCAGGTACTGTTCTTCTTCCTTCCCCGTCCGTCCGTCCCGCCCCCGGTTCCTCCGCCTCCCGTGCTCCAATGCCGCCCCCCGGCGCCTCCGCCGCCGCCACGCTAACCAAGCTCGCTGCCACCCGCGTCGCCTTCTCCTCGCCCCCGCTGGCGGCACCGCCCACCGGGGGTCCTGCCCCGTCCAGCCAGCGGCGCTCCCCGCGCCGTCTCGCCCTCCGCCGGTCGAACCGCCACCGCCGCCGGCCCCTCTTCTAGGTCTGGTGGCCATGGAGACGGCCCCCACCCAGCAACCCCAGATCCTAAAGGCCGCCGCCGCCCTCCACCACCCTGGCCGCCGGCGACCTCGTCGCCCCCACCCCCGCCCCCACCAACCACCCCTAGCCGGAGGCCACCCCACCCTCTCCCGCCCTCCCCGCTCCACACCACTCAAGGAGGGAGATGCACAGTACTGCTGGGGCCACCTGCAGCGATGGGGCACCCCCTTCTGCGACATGTCGCCGCGCAGCAGCGCGCGCGATGAATAGAATTTCCCCGTTGACGCCACACTGGAGCGCGCCGCAGGCCAGGACCTTGGTGAGCCAGACGGCCACCGCCAGCGAGGGCTCCATGTCCACGACCAGGAGCGCCACGCCGAGCACGCCGACCACGAAGTTGGCGAGTAGGTAGTACCTCTGCTCCACGTCGCCCCCCGCCGTCGCACGGCCCGCCGCAAAGGCAGCGCCGCAGGTCGGGCGGCGAGAGGAGGCCGTTGGCGACGCCGATGAGGATGGCCGACCTCGCCGTGCGGCGTTCGCCAACCGGCTGCTTGCCGGGGACGCCTAGCCGGAGGAAGTCCAACGCCATGGACGGACCGATCAGGGAGGACCAGGGGCCTGACTCCGGGCGAGGCAAAAACGAGGGAGGGGGCAGGAGACTGGAGAAGAAGGAATGAAGGATCAAGTTAGGAAGGTTCGGCTTGGTGATCGTTGGTCGTGCTTACTGGAGAAGAAGGAAGGAATAGGAATTCCCATTTCGCCGTCCCACCATCCCAGTCACCAAGAATCAGGAGTGTCCATACTACCCATCGCATTCTACCGCCCCTGCTCCTGCTAAACCTGCGAGTGGGAGAAGATCCTCAAACCTGAACTCAAAAACTCGAACTCGATCTACATCATCTCTCTTTTCTCTTGCTTGCACCAATATGAAAACCGCTCAATTTTGAGATTGAAACTACAAACTAGGTAACGGTGTGTAGAAGAAGCTAAACGGAACGGTAGGATCAACACAAGTGCACGTCGGGCTGGCTGGGCAACGACGCGAGTCCTCAAAAATGGATGGACTGACCGAGACAGGGCCCACACGGAGCTCCCCACAAGGCCACAATCCCGCGGGCGCGCTCCGATCCTCCGAGGCTCCCGACGACGTGCTAGGCCGTTTTATTGCTCTGATGGGCCAAGTTGGGCCTGCTTATCGCGGGGCACTGGGCCGTGCTTTCTGAGTGGAACAACCTTTTCACTCTCACCACACATACAAGACCAAAAGGCCCAAACAACGCCGCCGCAGCCGCAAGCGTCCCCGTTCCGCCGGAAGATGCGGCAATCCGGTAGTTCATCCCATCCAGGATACAAATCCACGCCAGATTGACCAGTTGCTTCACGTGCTGAATTCTGTTTTGCTCTTGTTGTGAAAATAGCACCATACTGTTCATGGATCGTGGCTCGCGTTTTGGTTGTGGGCATGGTTGTATCTTTGACTTGCTGAACATGCTGTAGATTATTGTATAGTAGTACTCATGTTGTTAGCCTGTTAGCTTGGACTCCTCGTTCTGCATTTGCGTGTTTCCCCAAGAGAGGCTGCTGCTTATGGCTGTCGATTCATGGGTTACTTGATGTGGTCAAGATGATGATGTTTCACTGTGCTTGGAAACAGAATTTCTTGAAGGAACAGGAATCAGAGGTTTAAAGTTTTTAACGTTGACGCTCTGTGACGAAATCTGTAAAAAAAAACACCCGTGGTTCAACCCTATTATTCCGCCATTTCCAAAACCTTTATTCCAGCTACATCAACTTCAACCATCTCCACTGCTGTAAATCTGATTGGGACCTGTAATTTGATCGGTCCAGAGCGTGCGTCTAGATGCTGTAATTCCTTTTTCTTTTGACGCCAGATGCTGTAAATCCTTGCGTAAACAGGAAACGGAATTTCTTGACGCAGCTCTGTGTACTCTAGCTGGGCCTCGCCGCCACTCCTCATATAAATGATGTAAATTTTCATTGCTCCGATGAACTAACTGTGTACTCTAGCTTTTTTTTTGAGAGGAACTGTGTACTTTAGCTGGGATGGACTAACTGGGACAGGGCCGTTTCATTGCTCCGATGGCCCAGCTTAGGCCTGCTTAGCGCGCGGACTGGGCCGTTCTTTCTGTCTGGAACTTTTTCCCACTACAAAGGAAGAAGACCCGCCGCGCCGTCTCGAAAAGAGAGAGAGCAAAAGCGCCCCGCCCCCCCCCCCCCCCCCCCCCCCCCCCCCCCCACACACACGGCCACACCACAAGGCGCTCACCGCCGCGGCGCCGCTCCCACCCAAGCGAATCATTCTCTCCGCCACGCCGCGCCCCGCACGCCACTTCCGGAGCCTTCCGGAAGGATCGGGGGAGGCATGGAGCCGCAGCTTTCGTGGGGGGCGGCGGCGGCCATCTGGGAGGACCCGGCGGCGGTATCGGTGGCGGGGCTGCCGGTGGTGCTGCAGGTGATGAACCTGCGCCCGTGGCCGGACGCGCCGGGGTCGGGATGGCGCACCATGCTACTCTCCGACGGCCACCACTTCATCTCCGCCGCCCTTCCCCCCTACGTGGCCGCCTCGCCAGCCGCCCTGAGCATGCGCGAGGGCGCCGTGGTCCACCTCCCCAACTTCGAGCTCAGAGTGGAAGTGCGAAAGAGGTGCGCATCGCTTCCCCCTTGTCGTTCGGTTTTGTGGGAACAATTCGATGGCGAGTATCCGTGAGTCGTACGGTGAAGATTCTGGTGACCAACCGTGAGGTGGTGCCTGGTGATTTTTTGGAATTCTGGTTGTTGTGCAGTTGATCAAGAGTTGCGTGGGGAATGTTTAGGGTTCGTTGCTGTCAAATCCTGATATCTTAGTTTGTGATTCGCAATAGTCATTTGGTCTGTTGTCCTCCTCAAGCAGTAACACTCTGGTATTGATTTTCGCAGAACAAACTATTGATGCGGTACATCTGGTAGATACTTCCCGATTCGTCTGTAGATGTGCAGTAAGTTGCAGGGCGTAAATTGCTCTAATGCGGACCGTTCTAATTGATTCTGGCTGTTTAGTGTTGATTTCATTCACTCCTTGTTGACTAGCTCGTGACATCTTCTGTTTTCAAATGAGTTTGATGCTTCAAGTTGTCATTAGTTCTGGTTGGTGTAAGTAAAGTTCGTGTAGTTCGTTCAAAGCCTTGATGGTTTTATGTTTTGGGGATGTACTAGGCTTGTAGAAAACTTACATCATGTCATCCAAACTTAAGTTTTCATGGTAATAGAATATCAACTAAAATACTTGTAGACATTTTTTTCCTTTCCTGTTTATTATGCGGTGACTTCAATTATTACTTTCAATAATTTGGTTCGTATACGCATGCTCAAACTTTGGGCCTGTTCTTCCTTCAATATCATAGTAACCATATTGGTGGAAAGTGATTTTTGAGATGTGATGCCCATGTGGTCACAACTGAGGTAGTTTTATGGTCAATTTCCCTCAATCATTTCCTTCTTATCATTGCTCATAAGATGGAGTGATGGACCTTGCGTGTTTATTCCTATAACCATGGCTTTCTCTAAAGCTAATTAACAAGGTAACAACATTATTAAAGGCGTATATTGTTTAGATTTTCTCTTCTGTTTATTGAGTATTGCCAATCCAATGAACTCACCATCCTCTGTTATTTACGTTTTCATATGCTATCTCTGGAATTTAGGCTCATAATCCCAAAAGAACTTGTAGTGCTTCAGACTGAATGGGTGACAATAGGGAATCCCAAATTGTATCAGCCTGCCCACTGGGAAGGCAATCATGAAGAATTGAATCCTCAATTAGCGTCCAGATCAGAATCGTCCAGTTCTTCTGAACTGAGCACTGGAGCCTATTCTGCTGGGCAAGGCTTGAAGCAGCTTTTGACAACGGGGGTGGTGGCAATGTTCGAGCAGCCTGTGATGCAGGTGGTCAGTGTGATGAGCTCAGGGCAGGGAAATCTTGAGAATCTTTGCTTGTCCTGCAATTGGATCCTTGTGCAATAAAGAGCGGGTGTTTGAGGTTTCTGGCTACCACTTAGATGGCTCACAGTAAATTAGTTGTTAACTCCACTATGTGTACAGATATATAGCTCATATACAAAAAAAATAATGGCATATCACATTTGGTTTTCTCTACCTGAATTAATCTTGCAATAATATTTTTTATTTTGTCTGTGTTATCTCAGCTTATACTATTTGTGTTACACCCAGGGCTATGTTGTCATATAGTGTTGCCACTAGAAGACTTCCTGAGCCATAAGCATTGTTTTGGTGCCTGGTGATTTCAGGAAGGGCTAGGTAGTATATTTTAGTCCCTTTGTTTGTAAATATATGATGTTTTGGACACTGACCTAATCAGTGATATGACAGCTGTAGAGAAGTTGAGGGCCAAGCAACAATCCCGGTTGGCCTACTTGAGAGCTGGTGAAGCAAATTCTAAGCTGTTTTTCTTGGCCATCAATGGGAGGAAGAGAGAGAATTTTATTCAGAGTTTGGAAACCCCGCATGGGGTGGTTCATCTGCATAAAGACAAGGAAGATGAGATTTTCAGACACTTCAATGGTTTTTTGGGAGGCCATCAAGCTCGAGACAATACCTTAGATTGGGGGAGAATCAATTTGCCTTGGCATGATCTGCGTTTTCTTGAGGAGGATTTCACCGTTGATGAGGTCAAAGAAGTTATTTTTGGTTTGAAACCTGATAAGGCACCTGGCCCGGATGGTTTCATTGGGATTTTTTTCAAGTGTTCTTGGGAGGTTATCAAGAATGATGTCATGCTTGCAGTCAACTTTTTCTTTAACCAACATATGCAGCATCTGAACTTACTGAACTCAGCACATATTGTGATGATTCCTAAATCAGACGCCGAGCTACTACTGTCCACGCCGGGCACGCCGCCGTGTGCATGCCAATCCAACAGACTGCAGAAAACAACCGCTCAGCAGCTGACCACCCTACCCTACGTACTCTTCTGTCACACGGACTCGACGAACACAATTTGATGGAGACGCAGCATGATCCGTCGTTTACACACTTGAATGTGTTGGCTGCTGGAAGCTTAGAGCCACGTTTTCATCTAGTTAATCCACCAAAAATCATTGAGCCGACAGACGTCGTTGTCCAAAAACAAAATTATTGACCCGCCAACCACCGCTCTGATATGATAAAACAACCAGAATTTTCTGCACCAGTACACAGTTCTGGTGGATCATGGTCAACTATAGGAGGAGATAGTGACCTTCCATGATTTGCGAATAATCCATCTACGACGCGGTCAGTGACAGTGCTTATATCAGGGACGGATGATAGAGATCGCACTGCTGGATGATACTGGCGATCATCATTACTAATTTTCCTCCAGATGACTAGGTGAACAGAACTACTATCATGAATTCTGGTGATGCTGCCGCCGTCGTGCATATCAATTTGTTAGACCTTGGTGGAGATCTTGAGGAAGATGCATAGGTCGTGCGCGAACGCGGTGATCGCGATGGTCTCGGTGACCCCGGTCAGGTGCTCGACGGCCACCTCGACGGCCGGCGGCGCGCGCGCGGGCGGGTGCAGCGCGACGGAGGCGGCCCCGAGGAGCGTCCCGAGGAACAACGCGGCGGAGTTGAGCCACAGCGCCCTCGCCTCCATCGCTGCCTCCGCCGGGCACTGCTGCTGACCGCCGCCGGAGGAGCCGCCGCACTGCGTGGACACCAGCAGCGCGAGCCCCGCGACGGCCACCGAGATGGCGCACTTGGCGGCGCGGGCGGCCGGCGCCGCGGCGCCGTCGGCCAGGGCGGCGCGCGCGTTCGCGGGGAGCGCGAAAGGGAGGTACCGGCCGAGGAGGAGGATGGCGGAGAAGGCGACGAAGAACGGCACGTCCATCGCGGCGCTTGCGTCCGCTTTGCCGCTCGGCGGTTGGTGAAGGAGCTCCGAGTGCCCGCTGTTTTATAACGGTCTGCCAGATTCTTAGTTGCATTGCGAAAATGTTGCCGCGTAGATAGAAGACGATCGACGAGACGCGACGACCTCGACGGGGTCGTCGCTGAGCCGCGGTTGCCGCGGCTCGCGGGGAACGTTGGCGAGCGGCGAGCTCGCGCACGCCGGCGACGCGGGCTAAGCGCGTTTGCTCGTTGTATACTACGGCTCATCAAGAAGTGGCTGGGTTGCATATGAACTCGGTTTTGTTTCTCTGAAACTCGACGAGAAATAGTGCTCGACATGGTTACAGTCACTTGGTCGAGACCATGTATGAAAAGTTCAGACAAGATTAATTAGGTAGATGGTGTGAAGTTTCAGTCTTGGATCTGGATCGGACGTTGGCATCGCAGTTGACTGAGAGTCTGAGGTGAAAACGAAACGTGGATGCTGGAACATTCCGAGATCAATTTCTGGCCGTTACTTTGTCTGGCCAAGCTGAAGAGCAGTGCCAAAGATGGTCATTTTCAACTTCACAATTGTAGTTGCAGGGGTGGAGCTAGAAAATCTGCACGAGGACTAAATTTTATTTTTTTTTCCGTGATTTATATGTTTATTAAAATTTATGTGCACTCATGGAATATATGGAATACACTTAGTGGGTGTTTGGTTCCGGAGGCTAAACTTTAGCCATGTTACATCAAAGAGAATAAAATCTGTTTACAAAATATTTTGCACGGATGGACGCTAATTCAAGAGATAAATTTAATATAGTGGGGCGTGAACCCACCCTCCCCGGCCACAGATCAAATTGGCCGAGAAGAAGGGCATATCTAAGTGTCATTAACTAGGAAGACCCAAAGAAACTTTCAGAGCACAAGTAATAAGGTCATGTAGCAATTTTCACTAACCTAGTGACCCAAAGAACCGAACTATCTGCCGCATGCTTATAAACAAGTTACAATCAAATTATAATGGCATGCTTCACGACGAGATATTAACTACATGTGCAGAGAAGATTGCGCGGCATCGAGGCAAACCAGTGTGGTAGAGATCGTGCGGCAGCGAGAAGGAAGACCAGGTAGAGCCGGTGACGGTCGGAAGGTTGTGGAGGGAATCGAGGAGATATGGACGGCGTGGTGGGGAGAACAGGGAGATGCGAAGGAGGAGGAGGAGGCTGCTACCCAAACATGACGCTGGGAGTGGAGGGGGGCTGCGGGGGCGGGGGGGGGGGGGGGGGGGGGGGGGGGGGGGGGGGGGCGGAGAGATGGTGATGGTCGGGATGGACCGCGACCGTGAGGGAGAAGAGGTTAGGGGGCAGAGGTAATTACCATATTACCTTTTAAATTGTCAACATTACATCAACGGTAAGAAAATTTAGAAGTAAAAGTACATGAGGTTGTTACTTTCCAATCATTACATCAAAGATGAAATAAATTAGAAGGGAAAGTATATGAAAATAAAATTATTAGCATTTTAGTAGGGGCGGACTTATCCCAGAATCTAAGTAGGGCCATGCAAGTGCATGTGTCTAACTCTAGTGGAAATAAAAAAAAATCGAGGGGAGCATATGCCCTCATGGGTAAAAATATGTCCTCATGGGTCTTTTAGTGTGTTCATGTCTAGTCACGATCATAATATATCTCTTGTAGACCATCTTCGATCCTCTCAAACTGATGGGTGTTGCCTTGAGATGAACCGAGTCCCTGCCGATCCTCTCAAACGGGAATCGAGGCTCGGAGTATGATCTCCTGAACGCCCTCGGCCTCGATGAGGTGTCAATCGGCAAGCACACAGAATCGCCTAATCCCCACCAAGGGGAGGAGGACGACGAGCTGCCATGAAAGTCCTATCTTCCGCCGTGTGTTCAT
This sequence comes from Panicum miliaceum, assembly GCA_032594955.1. Taxonomy (NCBI): domain Eukaryota; kingdom Viridiplantae; phylum Streptophyta; class Magnoliopsida; order Poales; family Poaceae; genus Panicum; species Panicum miliaceum. The sequence continues at coordinate 6,146,045 of CM064064.1, forward strand.
GAATCCGATGCCTGATATCTTCTGCTACTCCGTCCTCCAAGCTGTATCTGGCCGGTGAAGTGGTCGCCAAAGTCTCCTATGTCAAGGTGCTCGTGAATACGGGCGAGGTTCCTCATATACGATGCACGCAAGCTGGACATCAACACCACGAACGCTGCAGGCAGCTGTACGTGGATGCCTCCGGAAGGAAAAGTACATGAAAATAAAATTATTAGCATTTTAGTAGCGGCGGACTTATCCTAGAATCTAAGTAGGGCCATGCAAGTGCATGTGTCTAACGCTAGTAGAAATTAAAAATTAATTGGAGCATATGCCCTCATGGGTAAAAATGTGCCCTCATGGGCCTTTTAGTGAGTTCATGTCTAGTCACGATCATAATATACCTCTTGTACGTAGAACATATTCTCGTACTGTAAATACTTGATCATGTCGGACTTCAAGTGAGCACAGTTTAAAGGCAAACATGAATCCATGATCAAATCAACGATCAGCATAGGTCCGTGAAACATCCTTTCTCGAACGGACGGCAGAAACTTTGAACTAGCATATGAGGTGGCCTAGTTTCGAAAAAAAAATCCAAAAAAACGTACAACTATGGGCATTCCAGAGTCCAAACAACTCCAGTACAAAGGTCATGGACGAGCGGCGATCTAACTAACAACTCAACACTACAACCACTGGTGGTTCGTGGGGCTCCCCAACGTACGCTAATGCATCGGGCTTCTCCGACTACTTAGGATTAAAAGGCTACCGCGTAAGGTAGAACACGACGAGAAGACTTGGACACAGGGTCGTCGTCGCCATGCCGTGGTTATCTCGGCGGCCGGACAGGGCACACGGACACGGCGAGCAGAGTCGAGCTCCCTGCGCGGGCTAAGCGCGTTGCTCAACGTACATTGTGGTTTAGAAATGGTCGCTGTGTTGCATTGAGAGAGAGAGAGAGAGAGAGAGAGAGAGAGAGAGAGATGTACTTGGTCGATGCGACCAGGCCGTGGCCCGTGAGTTGTTTGTGTGTGTGTGTGACGACTACGCCGCGGAGAAAGGTCATAAACGGCACTGTGTTGACACGGTCCTGGGTCGTTGACATTGCGGTTAACTCCCGGTAGTTTCAGAACTTGAGGTGAAAATGAAACATTGGAGAACGGAACATTCATAGATTAATTTGGGCCATCACTGTCATTTATTTTGTGATGCAGTAGTAGTATGAAAGTGTTTCCCAAGTTTCAGAGCTGCTACACCGAAAACAAAAGGCTCGACACAGAGCACCGCGGTTCACTCTACTGAATTTTGCTGGGGCTCTAGGCTGTTCACACTGGGAGCCTGTATAGGATCCTCCAGTACCAATTTAACGGATGGAGAGCTGCACCGGGTACGCCATGGCTCGCGCTAAAACAAGCGGACACGAGTCCGTCCGTCAAATGTAGCGCGGTAGCGGACGTGGCACAGGGCCCGCCACCGCTGCTGCCCTGCGGGCGTGCCGCCGTCGTTCCGCCCCGCAGCACATGGCGAGCATGGCGATGGCGAGCATGGAGGTCGACGGCGGGATGGACGTGCTCCCGGACGGCGACGCGAGGCGCCGGCGAGGGAGGCCGGGCCGCGCCGCGCGGTACAAAATATTACTTTTAGAAAATAAATTTAGAGTACGATAAATACGGACAGCCTTACGCCTCGTGGTAAACACTTCACGCTACCTGCCATTCACGCTATAATTCTCATCTGAGCATCTGGCGCCCAGGCCGCTGATTCTTTACGCTGAATACACACACGAGCAAAGTTTCACCCACATCACATGCCATATAATTCAGCACATAATTAAAAAAAAAGAAGAGTAACAACCACACGAGCTACTACTACAGTAACAATCTAGTCTACCTAGCACAAGCATCCACCGGCGCACCAAGGGTTGTTACCGCACGGCGGGCACCGGCACCCTCCCCTGCACCGGAGGCAGGAGCACACGCAGCCGCAGGAGCAGTCCGGGCACGACGGCGCGGCCGCCGGAACGCCGAGGCACGAGCCGCGGCAGCAGGCCCCCTTGCCGCGGCAGGACGGCTCCCCTTCGCAGCACGCCGACTGGCACTTGCAGCAGGGATGCCGGAGGCCGCTGCAGCACGACGACAGGCACCGGCCGAGGGCGCCGAGGCAGCCGCAGCACCGGGGGCAGGAGCACGGGCCGCCGGAGCAGCAGCCGCTGCACGGCGGTCGGCAACGGCCGCCGCAGCCCGGGTTGCAGCTGCAGCTGGGAGGGCTGCCGCAGCACGAGGGGGCCTTCGGACAGGTGCAGCTCAGCGTACAGCATCCCGTGTCGCGGCAGGCGCAGCAAGAACAGCCAAAGCAGCCTGGCGCATTGGGCTTGGGCAGGCGGTGGCACCAGCAGCACAGGCATGAGAAGCATGTGCGCAGTTTTGATCTGCACAGTATTGTGTTTTCTCTGATATGGCAACAGTTAAACTATGCAAGAAATGCTGTAGGAAAATTTGTACGTTTTGGGCTTTGAGAGGACAACATAGGTTTTGCCAAGGCTGCAAAAATGATTTAAAGCCACCACTATAACAGACACCAGCAGCTTTACTTTTTGCCGACATATCTGGGGGTCACTTTGCCGGTGACCGGTGTGCTACATGTGCTTGATGCTTGTAAATTCTAATGCTACTAAATTTTTATACTCTAAATAAACATGTTTCTAGAATGGAAATTCAGTCGCTTTGAAACATAATGAAAATTTAGGCAACAGTGCTGTAGATTAAACAAGAACCTCGTAAAGGAATGTCAATTTACATGTCCGAGCAGAAACATGGCGCCAAATTACCCGCCATTACTGTGCAATGGCTTTTGCTGCTACTTGAAATTGATGGATTGTTCACTTGTTTAGTGTTTCATCACATCTTCAAATCAGTGTCATTTCTAGTGTTTCGTAGTTTGGAACAAGCAACTAAAAAGCTTGAATATGCTTGTCCATGAGCCCAAAATAGTTTTCAGTGGAAGAACGAGGTACCTGATCCACCGATAGAGGCTGCAAGATCCATGTTTCCTTTTGCTTCTGTAAGTAGGAGATCCAGCAAAAGAGAGAGAAAAAAAGACACTGATAAGCAGCATCAACGTAAGACCCGGCTGACATGCGAGAATCAAGTTAAGAACTCATACACTGGTATCATCGGATCGGCCTTCGCGCTGACGAACTCGGTGACACTGTCAGGAATAATTGCTTGAAAGCATTAGCAACTTGGTGAGCAGAACATTGGTAATTCAGGGTACACAGACAGAGAGAGACACAACACTGTTAATTCTTGATATACTGCTACTGGCATTTACCCTCCAGCCTCAAAGGGGAATAAAAATGGAATCTGATCCATGTTTGAACAGTCCAAATGTGGAGCATGGGACCACCAGGACAAAATACAATAATTACGGAGCAAACGTTCAAGAAAATCACAGTGTACATGTCGCTGTTCATGTGAGGCTGTTTCCTATCAAGGGGGAATTTGTGGGGTCAAGGAATATCTACCCACAAGAGAAGATATATATTTCCTTCATTTTTATCTTTTTTATTCTCTTAACAAATAAAAGAGTTAGATTCTAGGAGTTCATCACTATACCTGCACATTTCCTAAACATCAAGAAATATCATGAAGAACAACAATTCTAAATAAAATAACACTGACTTGTCTTTTATGTAAAAGAAAAAAAATGCATGGAGCATGAAAGTAGTATGAACAAGGAGGAGGCTTGGAGGCTACTCTGGCCGCTTGCCCATCGGAGGCAAACAATGCAAACAATCATAGCAAGAGGTCAGCGATAAGGTTGCTGCTCCAGACGAGAAAAAGCAGAAGAAAGGGAGGGAGAGAGTCAGAGAGTGAGAGCAAGAGCGTTACTCTTTGCAGCAGCGCGAGACCGGTTGAATCCGCTCGAGCCCCTGTATCTCTTGCTGCAAAAAGGCAAGTAGTCCCCGTCAGTTGATCAGTCGGGCATCAGTCAGGCCGCACGACGCAGTGCAGGCCGGGAGAGGAGACATGGTCCGTGCAAGCAAGCGCTGCTCTGTCCATCCATGTGCCATGAATGGAACAGCGCAGGCAAGCAATGCGCTGCAGGCCTGCAGCAGAGCGGGTTCGTCCGCCCATTGATTGCCATGCCGTGCCGATGCAAGAACGCCATGGCTCATGGAGCAGCAACAAAGATCTGAGGTGCTAGCAGCGCGCGGCAGATACCCCGAGCTGAGCTTGTTGCGTGATGCAGCCATGCAGGGTGACAGCACTACAAACAGGCGCTAGAAACTAGTGAGAATGTGACTAATCGTGCTTGCCAAATGCATGACGAGCACAAGCCTAATTAAGATGCAACAATATAAAAAAAACTCATCTCTTTTTTAGAGGGAACAAAGAGAATTAGCATTGGCTAATGGTGCTGTTCCCCTTCTCTTGGCAAGCATCCTTTCATCAGAAGAGAGGAGAGGACCTTGGAAAGACGGCCATGGGTGACAAAGCATATACTCGTCCGTACAGCGTGCCACGTCCGAGCAGCCGAGCCGAGGGGATCCGGGTCGCGCCTCGGGCCTCGCGGCGAACTCTCGTCGCACTGTCCCGAGACCCGACACCGATGAACTCGCGCGCACGCACGCAGCATAAACTTTCCCCCTGAGATTTTGCTCCGGTCCCGACGCGCCGAATGAACAAAGAGAGGGAGAGAGAAGAGGTCGGAGGTGGGTACCTCGAGGAAGCCGACCTCCCGGTTGAGGATCTGCACCTCGAGCTGCAGGCGGCGGCGGCCGCAGAGGTCCGGGTACCTCGGCGGCGACCTGGGCCGCGGCGCCTCCCCCATCGCGGCGCCGACCAATCGACCAACGGCCAAACCAAACCAATCCTACGACGGAGTAGCTACCTACTGGCCGTGTGCCGTGTCCCGCGGGTCCGCCCAGGGGGCAGTGCGCGCGCGAGAGAGAGACAGCGCGAGACTGGCCGGCGGCGGCTGCTTATAAACCGGCTCGCCCGGGCCGTGGCCGGGGACTGGGCGGCTCCCCAGCTCTCCTGAAAAAGATAGCTAAGGAATTGAATTCGAATAGTATGTTTTACTATATTTTAATTTAAATATGGATATAGATTCAGATATTTTTGAATACGAATACAAAATGGATACCTCAAATTCGAATTTATATTCGGATATTTACTCGACATATAAGATAATATTTAACTTTTTATTTATTATAGTTTTAGAATATAAAATTATTGTACATGTTCAAACTAAAGTATAACAATATAACAAAGTAACTTCTAAAAATAGTTTATTTATTAAAAAAGTATTTTAAAAAGTAAATACATAAACATAAAATTAGAAATAAAAATATATTTTAATAAATATATAAACAATTATTAAAGTAATTTCACCAATAAATATATAAAAAGAATATTTAAAAGTAAACTAACATTGATTATGGGAAATGAATATATCTCTTTTAAATAGTTTCAATGAAAATGGATACGGATAATATCAAATATCGTTGAATACGGATGTGGAGCTGGATAGAAAATTAATAAAAATTGAATTCAGATGTATCCATTTTGCTATTACATTAGATTTGAATATGAATATAGCCTAGTGGTTACAAAAGCTTCAGTAGTGGATATAGCTTAGTGGTTACAAGAGCTTCAGTAGCACCTGAGGTCCTGGGTTTGACTCCACGTGGGAGCGAATTTTCTAGGATTTAACGGCGTTGTGCTTTCAGTGGTAGGCGACGTTCCCATCGACAGCGAGGCGCCTGTGATGACTTCATCAATCTCGAGGATTTGCCGGCTCAATCTCTCGGAGGTGCTCATAGGGGTAGGGTTGCATGCCTATATTCATAAGGGTGAGTGTGTGTGCGTGTTGTGAGCGTCTGCGTCTGTACTGTGTTTCTCAACAAAAAAATCAATTTTCACATTTCCATGTTTAGGCCTTATTTAGATGCAAAATTCAAAATTCCAAAAAAATATTGCGGCACCTGCATGGAGAATTAAATCTAGACGAAATAAAAAACTAATTGCATAATTTGCTTATAAATTGCGAGATGAATTTAATGAACCTAATTAGACCGTGATTAGACACTAAATTGCTACATTAAACCTACAGTAAACATATGCTAATGACGGACTAATTAGGCTCATTAGATTCGTCTTGTAGTTTATAATCTATGTTTAATTTTTTTTGAAACAGGGATACCTCCTATTTTTATAGAAAGCGATATAATATTCTTAGACCCTGTTTGGGAGGGCTCCTCTGGCAGGTGGAGCTGGAGCCGGAGCACGTGAAGCCACGTTTTGTGGTTTCGCCTGCTCCACCGGAGCACCCCACAGAAAGAACTCCAGCTCTCCCAATTTGATGCTGATGGAGGCGTCGGTGGAGCACCCTATTTGGTGCGGCTCCTACAAAAGCTGGTGGTGGAGCCGGAGCTGGAGCCGCACCAAACGCACCCTTAATGCAGCGACTCCGCTGGAGATACCAGCTTAACAGAGCTACACTCGTCCACTTCAAAGCCAAAGGAAAAAACAACAACAGTAACAAAAGCTAGACAAGACTAAAAGAAGTCATCCGACTCCAAAGCCAAAGGAAACAACAACAACAGTAACAAAAGCTAGACAACTCTTATCGTCACTACGCCATTCGTCTTCACCCATTCCTTCATCGTCTTCCTGGAATCCATCATCTTCCGGCGATCATCATCAGACAACAGCACCCCCCATTTCTGTGAAAAGAAATCAATTTGGGAGAAGCAGGAAATTTATGTTCGATTGTCATTTTATTTCTGTTAGTCCAAAGTGCCCACACCACAATAGCAAAATTGAAAAGTCTAAGATGAAAACCCAGGCGCTGGATGGGAATCCAAGTTGTGAAGAAGTCAGCCATGTTTCGAGGAACTCTATCCCACCCCAGAGCCTCTTTGAAACACCCCCAAAAGAATTTAGCTACAATACATTCGAAGAAGATGTGATTTGCGTCTTCTTTCTGCATGCAGACTATGCAGCGTTCATCTCCTTTTCATTGCTTTTTTTTTCAGAGCTACCCCTGTCTGTAGTTTATTCTGAAAAGCAAGCCATAAGAATACTTTCAGCTTTAGAGGCATTTTGTTCTTCCAAAGCTTCTTCAATCTCCTGTTGTTAAGCCCCCCAAAGAGAGTAGCTGTACATAGATTTGGTGGAGTAAGTCCCTGATTTTTCCAGTTTCCAGATCACCTCATCATCATGCTGGGTTAGTTGGGTCTCCTCCAAATGGGACATTAGAGTTCCCCATTCTAACATCTCTTCTTCACCAAAGGATCTTCTGAAATTAATGTCCCAATCTCCGTTAACCCGACATTTCTCCACTATCACCTCCTCATCCCTACAGATGGAATACAGTCTAGGAAACATTTGACATAGCGGTATGTCCTTAATCCAGACGTCTTCCCAAAATATTGTTTTGTTGCCTTTGCCAACTTTAAAGGACGCCCCCCACTTGAATTTTTTTTAATCTTATTGATCCCTTTCCATAACTGAGACCCAATCTCCCCTGAACAAGAAGCAAAATTTTTTCTTTGTAGGTACTTGGCTTTCAGAAGCTCACAGACCTGATCCCCCCTCTGGTCTCTATATATCCTCCACACCCATGTCGTCAACAGAGCCTCGTTCATTTTCCTTGTGTTGAGAATTCCTAACCCCCCATAATCTTTAGGCAGGAAGACTGTGTTCCATTTCACCATATGATATTTGAACTTATCTATGTCCCCTCTCCAGAAGAATCTTGATCTGATGCTATCCATTTGTTGATGATTCCCTTCATAGAAAGCAAACATGCCATCAAGTAGGTAGGCATGCTGCTAAGGGAGGAGTTAGTTAGGACAAGTCTCCCACTAGAAGATAGATTTTTTCTTTTCCATGGCTGTAGTTTATTCCTCATTTTACCAAAACTTCCTCGAAAGCTTTCACCCCCACCTTCCTATCACTCATGGGAAGACCTAAATAATTCATAGAGAAGAGGGTGCCCACCCCACAATTCAACATGTTGGCTATTCTGTCTTGTTCATCTTTATCCACCCCAAACACGATGGCATCACTTTTGTGATAATTTATCTTTAATCCCGTCATCCACTCAAAATAGTACAGCAGGAACTTTGTGTTGAGTATGGTCTGATCCTCACGAGCTATTATTATCAGTGTCTCTGCATATTGGAGATGAGTGAGCCCCCCGGTATAAGTTGAGGAATCACCCCTTTGATATGTCCTTTACTTTTTGCTTTCCTCCAGATATGATCGAGAGCGTCTGCAGCTAAGTTGAAAAGTAATGGTGATAAAGGGTCATCCTGTCTCAGCCCCCTGTGAGTTTTGAAATAGGGACCATTTTCCCCATTAATATTAATACACACCCTTCCCCCCTTGACAGTACTCATGATCCAGTCAACCATACTTTGGTCAAACCCCTTTATCTGCAGAACACCTTCCACAAACCTCCAGTTGATGCTTTCGTATGATTTCTCAAAGTCGATCTTGAGCACAACCCCTTTCCATTTTTTTTAGTCAATTCACGAAGGGTTACATGAAGTGTTACCGCTCCGTCCAAGATATATCTCCTCTTGATGAATGTTGCTTGGCTAGTGCTTACAATCTTACCTGCCAAAGGTGCGAGTTTTGTGAAAATCTTGAAGCGTGTGTTTAGAATGCTATCCATTAATCTATATTTAGTACTTCAAATATGAAAAAAAATTATTTTTAAAAATTTTACACCGTACATTTAAACAAAGGCCCTGCTCTCGGGCCTCGGGGGCGAGAAGGGGCGGGCAGGTAGGGGCGGTCGGGAGCGCCTGCGCGCGGCCGCCCGTGCCAAGGTAAGCGTCTGACCTCGGGCTCGGCGGCGGGGACCCCCCGCAGCGCCAGCAGCTGCGGCTCGCCGGCTCGGCACGGGCGGGCAATCATGGCGGGGCCAGCTCGCCCGCCGAGGGACGACGGGACGGGAGCGAGGCGCCGAACGGGCGAGCGCGGCCGGTTCACTTTGGGTGCGCACGTTGCGGCAGCGCGCGCGTACGAGCGGGACAGTGTGTTCAGTCGTGCCATCATCGCTCATCAGAACAACGGCAGGCGCTTTCACTTCTTGCACCTGACGGGGTTGATGTCCACGGTACGGCGCCGTGCGCGTTCCACTCGAACAAACAAAACCCTGCTGCGCACCACCGCCTTGCCTGGTGTGCTGTTGAACGGAAGCTAGCAGGCAGCTCCTAGGTAGCTGCGTAGCACAGGAACTCACTTCCTTTGCCGCCGCGAGCACCCAGGCAGCTCGCACGAGCTAGCAGCGACTCATGATTAGCAGCGGCAGTGGCAGCACAGCGCCGGACCGAGGGGCATGGGCTCTTCAAGATTCGCACCCCGAAAAACAAGTGCTTTCTCTTGGGTGGCACAGTACGTGCCATCGCTACACCTGCGTCGCTGTGGGCTGCAGCCACATCCAGTCATCCTACACTCGCTGGGAGCAAGAGCAATGGAAGATGAAGCATCAAACAAAGACCATGGCCCCTTTTGTTTATCCGGCAGGCGGCAGCCGCTTCGGCCGCTGAAGCTTCCAACTTCCTGGGCTATCTCTCACTCCGAAACGGCCTGGGATCCGTGGCTAGGAATAGTAATAATCAGGCGTCTTGGCGAGCCGAGCCGGCAGCTAGCAGCTTCACCTCACCTTTTTTTTTCTACCAGCACCCAGCAGGCACCGGCCGCAAGGATTGGCCGGGCGGCCTGAGTGCCCCCGGCCTCGCCTGCCGCCTCTGACGCCTGGCCCGGACCGAGCGGCGGCGGCAGCGCAGCCACAGCCGCGCGGGAAAGCGGCCAGCGGCACGGCCACGTGAAGGCTCTGCGCGCCTGCCCGGCGGGGTGGGGCGTGCGGGGCCGCCGCACAGGCTGGGGGGTCTTGTTGTCTGACGAGTGATGGCGGGTGACGCGTCGGGGATCCTCCTCGTGGCTCGTGGGAACGGGGGCTCCGGCCGCCAGCCGGCCCTGGCGCTCCACCTCGGATGCCCATGCCCCTCCGTGCTCCCTCCCGTACGGCCGCGGGTCATGCGCGGCAGCAGGGGGTGGCGCGGCGGTGCGCGTTGCGGATCGCAAACCAAACCTTATCTGGGAAAAATGACGAGACTGGCTGACATGGTGACACTGTTTTTCCTTTTTCGGGTTGGGCTGGGTCGTTGGAACCCGTCGCCCATGGTGGTTTCTGACGAGAAAGAAGACGGCTGGCGACGGCCGACCGTATCTCGAGCCTCCTGCCTTCATGGGCCACGGCGGGGAGTAACCCATGCACCAAACCAAGCCGAGCCCATATGATCAGCAAAAAAGTTTGAGGCGACATAGGGGGGGAGATCACTCCAGAGCCGACTTCTTCCATGTATCTCTCGTTCCCCATCTACAGTAGATCAGCACGAACCAGCGGCGATTCGATTCCCGACGTCGATTCCGTCGGCTTCTCTTCGTCTCCGGAGCTGTAGATGAGGGGAACTGCGGAATCGATGGCCGGTATACGCACCTACCTCTGTTAGTCTAGGTTTCTATAGGTTAGGGTTTGGCTTCTCCGAATCTAGGTTGCCGGTTTAGAGTTTATGTCTGTGCCCCTCTTCTGTGGCGACGACATCGCCTTCAACTTCATCTCCGGCGACGGGGACGTCCGACGAGGATCCGGTTTCTGCGATCAAGAAGGGGTATGTTATCTTACCAATATGTGGAATCGGTTGGTTGTTTATCCCACCTCCTCTGGTGGTTTACTTCCCCTTCGGGGTTCTTGTTGTCCGGCGAGCCGGGGTCGTCAACTGGGGCGCCAGACCCCTGTTTCCGACGGTGTGATGGCCGACAGCCATCTCTCCTGGCCTGTTCTTTCATCGTCTTCAAGGCGCGTTGGTTCTCCGATGTTGCTGCTCATAGTACCTTTCAAACTTCTTTTCCTTCGTCGATGTGGTGGTTGGCTTCATGGATGGCTCCGATCGTCGGCGACGAGGAAGATCGGGGATTCTTGCAAGGACTTGGATATATTTTCTATTTCTTTCAGGGTTGTCTTTGTAAGTTGGGTTGTAAACTAACAGCTTTGTAAGACTATTTTATTGGGCTTCGTATAGACTTTTATTATCTGGACATGCTGTTATTCTGCACTGACAGCGGGAGAGGAGAGAGATTCAATGCATGCATATAAAACAGGATAGATATGATAACATCACCCATATGCATGCAAATTCAATATGAAAAACTATAAATACTAAACCAAGCATTCAAATTAAATTTGGATTGCACCATTACATTTCTTATGACGAGATCTGTAAAACAAGACCACATTTGCCTATGTTTATATTATATTTTTTAAAAATATTTTTTAATATTAAATAATAAATTTCGACTACTGGGAATAAATATTTGAACAACATGAATAAATAATTATTTCATATGAACAAAAAGGCTAAACATGACGCACAAATAATAATATACTACAAATAAAAAATTAAACATCACAGATATATGATTATATAGATAAAATAATTAAAAATAAATATCATGAATAAATAAGTCAACATCACCGAATAATTTATTCTATAAAATGAACAAATAATTTGGCACTATGAACAAATTAGTTACGCGTAGATAAATATTTTTACTTGTAGAATAAATATATTTACATCGCAAAAAATTATTCTTATAGACATATATACACGTGCTAAACAAGTTAGTATATAAAGAAAATAAATCATTTCATATACCAACTAATGAGTCTACAATGAAAATAAATTAGTATACAGATTCGTTCGTAAATGTGAATAAATAATTTTATAATATAATATATAGAAGAAAAAAGGAAGGAAAATAAGAAAAGAAAAATACAAATAAAAAATATCTTCAACTTGTTTGGAGTCTGGACAACAAAGGAAAAAACAGCAAGAAAGAAAAAGAAAAGATAAAATACAAGGACGGTCCATAAACTTGTCCCGAGATGTCAACTAAATCCCAGAATTCTCAAAATGCATTCAGGCCCTTGAACTTATCCTGATGTATCACCTAAGTCCCTAAACTCTCAAAATGCATCTTCATATTCCTAAAATTACCCTAGGATATCATTTAGGTCCTTAAACTTTCAAAATGCATTATCAAATCAGCAAACGCATCACGTTCATCATTACGAGTTTGGAAACGAAACATATATGTTCTAAGAGTTTAGGAATCTGGATGACACCCTGTGATACCTTCAGGGATTTCAATATGCATATTAAGAGTTTGGGGACCTAGATGACATACTAAGATAAGTTTGAGGATCTGAAAATACACTTTAAGAGTTTGGGGATCTAGATTACACCTTGCAACAAGTTTAGAGACTGCTAACGCATTTAACTCAAAAAGAAACACACCTACACTCCTACACATGTGCGTAAGAGACTAAGACCCTATTGGATCTCCTCGCTAAAATTTAGTTAGCTAAATTTAGCAACTTTGGATCCAAACGGGTCTAGCTAAAATGTTGCTAACTTTAGTTGGACTCAAAAATAGCTTTAGTCATTAGCCAGCCTAGAGTTGTTAAACTTGCTAATAGTGAGCAATACCCTCATATTTACTCCAGCAGTGGGAGTTGCCAGTAATAAATGAAGAGTAGCATGGTTATTCAGAAGGGTTTAGTCCAAGAATCCAAACAACCCCTGCTAAAGTTTAGCAATCTAAGCTTTAGCTAGCTAAAAAGACTCCAAACTTTAGCAAGCTAAACTTGAGTTGGAGAGGATCCAAACATATGACGAGTCTGACAAGGAGGGCGCAGGTACTCTGAATCGGGATTTCGTTAGAGAGATGACGATGTACGAGCTCAGTCGTGTGTAGTAGTTGGTGGCGACTGACCAAGGTGGAACGGAACGGAGCAGGGATCCATTCAATTTTTCGATGCGGTACCGCAGCCAAAAACCCAAAAGCCAAAAGGCAGGGAAGCACCCGAACAACGCTGCCCATTAAGGATGGGAATATGATCGTGGATATCCGAATTATCCGACATCCGTATCCGTTTAAACATCAATATAAATATTCGTATTCATATTCAAAATTAATGTGGTAGTAAAATGGATACATCTGAATCCGATTTTCATTAATTTTCTCTATCCAATTTCACATTCGTATTCGACACTATCCGTATCCGTTTTCATTGAAACTATTTAAAAATTATATTCATTTCCCATAACCAATTTTATTAATTTTTATAATAAAGATATAAGAATATTAAGTTTACTCTTCATTATTCTTATTTATATATTTATTTTTAAAATTACTTTTATATTTTTATTTATATATTAATAAAAAAATTTATGTATTATTTATTAAAAAATATTGATAAATAAGCTATTTTTCACTAGCTATCTTTGTTACATTGTTATACTTTAGTTTGTACATGTATAATGATTTTGTGTTCTAAAACTATCACTAAAGAAAATAGCTAAACGTTGCCTTATATATCGAGTAAATATCCGAATTCAAATCCGAATCCGAGGCATCCGTTTTGCATTCGTATTCAAGAATATCCGAATCCGTATCCGTATTCGAGTTAAAATATGGTAAAAAGTGATATCCGAATCCGATTATATGCGTATCCGATCCGTTTCCATCCTTACTGCCCATCCGTGTCCGGCGAGCTGCACCGGGAGAGCTGAGCCTCCGCTTCGGCTCCGGCTCACGCCCGTGCCAAAATGACACAAGAACGAAGCAAATGCGAGGAAAGGACTGCACGGCTCACTTGACACTAGTCTTTGGTCCTGCACCATCCAGGACCAGAGACGGTTGGATTTGATCCCGTAAAAGCCTCATGATCCTAAGATGCTCCCAGTATGCTGACGGACAACTGGCCCTCCATGGCTCCATTCCATAGCAGCATTTCACCGACCAGACTTGGTTTCAGAGTAGAGCAAAAGCACCTCCAGTTCCAACATCATGATCGGCAGTTATTCTGTCTCATTGCACAAAATGTTACAAGCTGCACAAGCACCTGGGTACAGTTTACGGTCTACAGACTACAATATGGTAAAAGCACAAGCCTAAAAATGGGATTCTGGTTTCCGGTACAGAGAAGCTGAGGACTCATCCGGCATCAACAGAGGCCGCCCAAGAGTCACTCGGTGGAAGGGATGAGGAACTTGAGGAAAGGTTCAGCCTTGGGAGCGATGGACTTCACGTCCTCAAATGTGGCCATCTCAAAGTCCTCGTACTGGAAGCCAGGAGCGCAGGTGCATCCCACCAGGGAGTAGTGCTGCTCCGGATCCCTCTTCCGGGACTCCGCAAGAATGCTGCCATCGGAAGCGAACGACTCAACGTCCAGCGTAGGGAAGGAACCAAACCACACGTTGGGTGGCACGGTGTACTGGGGGCGCTGGCCGGCTTCGAGGTGTGGGCCGATGACAGTGAGGTCAATGTGGCCATCATCGTGTAGCTCAAAGACCTAAGACAATCAAGGAGTAGCTGTATTAGATAGAGCATGCAAATTAGTTGCTTAAGTGCTCTGGTCATGGTATAATAGCAATAAGAGACAGCTCAATGATGCCAAGAGAATAGATGGTTCTAACCGTGAGAGGCTCTCCCTTGTAGAAATGCCAGGTTTCAGCACAGGGAATGCGGTGGAGACGTGAAACACTCCCGGCAGGAAGCAAGAAGTAGATTGCAGTGCTCACAGCACGGTCGACCTTATCTGCAGCATATATTAGGAGATATTAGACTCATATAAACCTATAGCAGCTCGATTTCATATTCACATGCCATCCACATATAAACTTATAGGCAATCAATTCCATATCCAGTTCATTGCTCACTTAGTGAGTTAGTGTCTGACACCACACTCATAACAGTCGAATGGATGCCAGTAGGTATAGGAGTGGAGTGGTATGCTGAGACATTATCCAGTCCCTGTAGCTAGAGAAGATCCACCTGCCACCCTTACCTAACAGTTAGTTATTGATAGAATAAAAAGGATGACAAGTTACTCAGAGAAGTTTCCACAGCTAAAATTGAATTATAAAGGCAGCAGGCAAGTTCTTCAATCTTAGCAGATCATATATGAGCTACATTGTATGCATAAGACTTAGCAAAAGGCTACAGATAAATGACCTAAAATGAATGGTGTTTTAACTTTGGGGCCTGTTTGGAAGTCGCATGATTTTTCTTAGGACTTGGAACACAAATTTGAACTGATTCCTAAGGATTTGGATCCTGACCCACTCTTTCCAGACCAGCCCTTTCAGGTTCCGACCGGAAACAGGGCACTTGAGCACGACCAGTGACCAGACTTGGCAGACCTAATTTGTCTGATACAAATACCAGATGTTACTGCTTGTTCAGTTGCAGCTGTCGTAGGTCCTAGAAGAAAAGGAGAAAGCATAATGCTACAATCCTGAAACAGGAAAGCACATCAGCGATACCTTGTCGCAGAGTACATAACTTCAAGCCATTTGTGTGCAATTAGAGAGCACCATGCCTGCTTAGCCGAACAAAGATAGGAACCACAACCGGGCAAATTTATCATCACATTCCCTATCATTCCCGATTTGCCCACTTCATGGATCATGATGCTTACAGCCGTCACACAGAGAAGTAGCACACACTGCCAGACTTATCTGGCTTGAATTTCCTAGCTCGCAGAGAGCACACCCTACCGAACCTCACAAATTAGTCAAACAGCAGCGAATCAAAATCAAACACCACCCCCACCAATATCTAGCTAAGGCCTGCACATGCCCGAGCCTAGGACGCAATCAATTCCGTCTCAATCCGGGTCCGATCGCACACTAGCCCGCGCAATAATCAGTCCCCGCTCAGCAAGGAAGTAAAAAGTGTAAACCGAGCACTAATCCCCTGCGCGGTAATCAAACGCTACGGTCTACGGAGGGATCGCGGGTGCACGTACACTGGGGCGGGAGCTGGGCGGTGGAGAGCGTGACGGAGCCGTCGCGGAAGGTCTCGGCGTAGAAGCCGCCCTCCGGGTGCGGCTTCAGATCCAGCAGCGCCGCCACCTCCGTCGCCGTCATCTCCTCCGAGGCCATCCCCGCGCCCGCCCGCGAGCTCCCTCGTCGCCGGACCCCCGCCTAGATCCGGCCGGCCACCGGCGCCGCCCGCGCCCTGCTCGCCGCGGGGCTCCCGGATTTTTCCGCGGAGGATTTGGCTTGGCTCGCTGGCTCGTTGAATTCCAATTCCGCCGCCTGGGCGCGGTGGTGCGCCCCGTGTCTGTTTAGCCTCGGCTGGAACGTGACGGCAGGGAGGAGCGGGGTGGGTTTGGTTGGTGGTGGTGTGGCCAACATTTTCTTCCGCGCGGTCAAGTCAATCCGGGGTTGAATCCGGGGAAGCACACGACTCCAGGTTACGCTTCCTCGATAATCCTAGGCAAATGGCGCGCTGGGAACCATGTGATTTACGTACCCATCAAATAAATTTCCTTTCTAATCCGAAACCAATCTAATTTGCAGCCGCACGATTTTGTGTAGGGACGCCTCATCGCACGACGGCTTTAATAACTTCAGCGAGTAAAGTTAATATTAATAATAGAATCATCAGATTAAAATATTTGTGCTGCCACAAATTCTATAACTTGCATAAATATGTAGGTATTTTCTTTTACGATTATACGGTACAACTCAGACACTCCAACCACGAACACACTTGGAACGCAGATAAACCTTACCCCTCGGACGAAACGGCTGTTCCTCGTAAACGTATGATGTAACGGCAACACGTTCTCAAGAAGAAGAAAAATTGTAACGGCAACACGGATGTCGTACGCATGGACGCCGGGCTGAACCCGTCGCCGGCCGGAGGTGTTGCGACCTGACGCCGGTCCGAATCATTCGGCGGCCACCCGGCAGGAATCCGCATCCGGCCTCCCCAATTGTACCTTTCGACGGGAGGGCCAGTGGGGCAAGCAAACGAGCCAAGCGAAAAACCGGCCAATTTTTTCGCTCATTCACACGGGCGTCGCGGATCAGTTCGGCAGGAGACAATCATTGCGCGGACACGGCAGCGGGCGCCACATGATTACCGGCTCCGGAAAGGTGAGCGCCACCACGTTCTTCCCTGATGAACACCGGTATTATTTCCGGGGGAATATCCCCCCATTATCGGCGAATTATTCGGTGGTTAAGCTTTGATTGGGATTATTCAAATGGGGCATTGTAATTATGCGCGGTCGACGTTAACGAGAAGCAAAAAGGAATAAGAAAAATGCAGTAAGCATGAGCGGCTCACCGGCTGGAGAGTATCAGAGATTCAGAGTCGTCGATGTATTTGTCACCGTACCTGCTTACTGAAAACGAGGCCTGAAACATCAACATGATAGCTCAATAACAGGAACTCATATAACTGAAACATCAACAGGATAGCTCGACTAAGAATGATAGCTCAGTAACAGGAGCTCGTACAATTGGAAGTCGAAACATCAGTCTCCCTGAATGTATGGCCAATGTAGTGCAACACTGCTTTGTAATGTTCATATGCAGAATTTATCTACGACGGAGGACAGAAAAAAAATGATTTTATGTACTCCTGAACCGTGTCAGACGGCAGATCAAATTGCTCCCCCTGTGGAGAAGTCAGTATCATACTACTAACTGTCACTGTGCTGTGAAGTGAGAAGTGTTCAAAGTGCGTTGCTTTTATGACAGCTAAATATTACTAAGAAGATTGGCATGTAGTCCAACATAGTTTTCTTTTCCATTGAAAACACACAATGTTCCTAAATATCTAATTGAAAACACATAAAACAAACCTGTATCTGTGTCATTTGCAATGCAAAAGGGAAAAGGAGAAGAAATAATGCAGGTGCCAAAGCAATTGCAGCTCTACAAGACCGGGTAACTCTATACTCTATAGAGAGACATCAGTCGCTAACAATATAGCAGCTGCAACGGGAAGGGTTGGCCAGGTAGGCACTGAGATCATAGCATACAAAAGATGCCAAACGATGCCAAACGATACCAGCATGCTAGCGAAAATTCAATATGCATACAAAAGATGCCAAACGATACCACATGTAGGCTACATGTACACAGTGGCAAACCTTTCAGCTGACATTACAATGTTCTCTTCACATTGCATCAAGAACATTATGGCTCCAATGGCTCCAAAGAAAAGACAAGTATGTCATTGCATCATAGGCAAATTGCTGGGCCATTGTCACACCCCGTCCTCTAAATCCTCACTGCCCAGCTCTTCCGAGGGGCGGGCCCGCATACACATAGCACCATGCTTACACTTTCGTCCTCGTTTTGTGTAAAAGAGTTAACCCGATGGTGCTATGGCTGGAGAACAAAGGCTTATAAAGTTGGCTCCACCCTTGCTCAACTAGCAAGGTGGTACTAAACATATGCACGCAGCACTCATAGACCACTACTGGGCCACATCCAAATTAGGCCGGGTGTCACAGCCATGTGATGCCAGACCACATACAGCACCACCGTAGACATACCATTTTCAGGTACATGCATTGGTATTGTGCATTTGTCAAGAGAAAAGGGCAGGAATAATCAAGATAAAGATGGGGGTGTTGGCTCTTTTTTCCACAAGTGACTAGTCACACACTTGTAGTAGGAAGGAAATGGAGAGATAATAGGAACACTAACTGAACTAGTGAAAAGAGTCCTTTCAAGAGGAGAGCATCCCAAAGTGGAGTGTACAGGGGAAATAATCACACGATTGAAGTATTCTTGCCATAGCAGTGAGAGAACAGTATGCATTTTCTAATTTACTGGTGGTATGCTACAGTAGTAACGAAGTGCTAAATCTTATGGAAAACTGTCAATAATGCTAATTTAGTCCTATTGGTTTTGACACCTGAAAAGAACTGTGCTATAGAGAAGACTAGAGTTTCCTTTAAAATTGTAACAGCATGATATTATCATATTACAAAATAATGTGGTACATGAGTCATATAAATCTTTTTACATCTAATCCACAAACATAGATCCTTCGGATAATTGTTAACAATGAAAAGGGCAACAAAAGCTGATGCAAGACAGGGCAGAAATGCTATGAGTTCCAACTATCCAACATTACTGAAAGAATTTCCTATATGGACAAGCTACTTGCAAAATTATATAATAATAGTGTAACAACTGAACAAGTTCTCTTACAGAATGGGAACCATGGGGGCGATTGACAGCTTCAACAAGATCCCAAAATGTATTCATGTTTTGCCAATTCTGATTGAAGATCACCAACTTTTCTCTCAAGTATCAGAATAGTGGAAATAGAGCCCCGAATGCCAGCACCAGCTTTCGTGTGAAGAATCAAAGAATAAATAGCAACAGCAATCCAGTTGAATGCCTGAAGTACAAGTCCTTCATCCATGTGATCTCCTCCTGTTATGTGGGGTAGTAGGAACACCCTCAAAGAAATCACCCACAGCTATTTCAAGATCCTCAACAGAATACTTGATGTACAGTTCTGGATGCTTCCCATTCTCTATATGATGTCGAAACCTGCCAAGGAACGACCGGTATGCTGGCAGTAGCTTCTCTGCAATTGAGATCCTTAGCTCCACCCTAAGCTGGTTGTCTGGCACACACCACCCAGACTGCACCCTATGTGCGTCCTCAAACGCAGCATTGAAGGACTTGAACCGCTCCCTCAGCGCTGATTTAGATATTCCCGACGAAAATCCACCACTTACATGGAGCCCCTCATCACGCAAACAATTCAAGATCTTCAACCACGAGGTCCGCTGGTAGTTTGTGGCTGCCATTGTGAACTTGCCGGTAAGACGTTTCAAGTAATCATCACCAATCATGCCCCAGAGGTCTGGTGAATCTTTCACCTTGTGCACAATGTAGTGCACATTGTTCATCATGAACAAATGTGAAAGAGCTGGATCCCTGTAGAGTGCCGCCTTGCCCTCCAGGTTGTGTTCAAGAACAACAATGATCCAGACAATGTGGGAGGCAAGTGGCAACTGGTTCTCAAGCTCAGGGAGCTCGAGGTCCGCCAAGGACGGCGCGAGCTCATTGCCCTCAGCAGCAAGACGGGCACTAGCTGATGGCCGCGATATGATCAGCTCGGAGAGCGTGACCTTGTAGTCACAAATGAGGCTGCTATAGTTCATCACATACCGAGTGAGCGGATGGATGGTGCCGCCAGGCACCGCGGTCTTGGGCGGGTCGCGGAGCACGGCGTTCTCGAACTCCGAGAGTATCCCCCTCACGGCGTCGGCGAGACGCGACCGGATCTCAACGGCCTGCACATATATCGACTCCGCCGCCTTGGAGGCGGCGAAGATGTCGGAGACGTCGGGGAGGAGGTCCGAGAGCGCGTCGTGGAGGTCTATGATCTTGAAGAGCTTCTCAGGGGAGCGGCGGCCGATGCTGATGGCCTCGGCGAAGCCGAACAGCTGCAGCGCGGCGCCCTTGACGGCCTCGGCGAAGGGGGTGTCGTGCGTGGCGGGCGCGGCGGCGGCGGAGATGGTGCTGCTGGAGATGGGGAGGTCGTGGAAGATGTGGAAGCAGAGGCGGCGCTCGCTGGCGAAGACGCCGCGGACGGCGGCGCGGGCTGCGCGGATCCAGCGCCGGATCTTGGCCTCGAGCGCGTCCCACTCGAGGCGCTGGACGTCGCCGATGCTGAGGCGCTCGACGCCGAGGCGGCGCAGGGAGGCGTCGACGGCGGGCTTGCGGACGGAGGCGTAGACCTGCGCGCACTCGCGGCCGTACCCGGCGGCGGCCATGCGGGACGCGATGGCGCGGAGGTCGGCGACGGCGTCGTCGGGGAGGAGGTCGATCTCGCGGATGCTCCGGAGCGAGCGGTAGGCGCTGCTGCGGCGGCCGATGGAGGAGGACACGGAGTCCTCCTCGTCGGGGGCCTGGAGGTCGGCGGAGGAGGCCGAGTTGGAGCGGTCGCTGTTGATGGAGAGCGAGCTGAGGTCGGCGAGCGCCTCGATCTCGAGGTCGAGCGCGCGGGAGGAGAGCACGTGGCGGAACTCGTCCTCGAGGCGCGCCATGGCGACCTGCACGGCGCCGGATCCCCCCGCCGCGGCGGCGGAGGACCCCGAGGACGACGAGAGGCGGCGCGGGCTCCCGACGGCGGCGGGCGACGGCGGCGCGAGGCGGCGCAGGTCGTCGACGGCGCGGAGGAAGCGGTCCGCCTCGGCCCGGTCCCCGGCGCCGTCGAACAGCATCGGCTCGTCCCCGCCGGCGCCCGCCGAGGCCGAGTCCCACCGCATCACCACCCGCTCCGCCGACTCCAGCTCAGCGGTCGATCCGTCCATGGCTGGCGAGCTGGGTTGACTCCTCGCCCCCCTCCTCCTCCGCTTCCTCTTCCTCTTCCTCGATCCGAAGCTGCTTCGCCTGGCTGGCTCTGCCGCGGCGGCGCGAATCCGGGGAGCCGCACGTGTGGGCGCGCGCGCGCGTGGATGTGCGCGATGGCGCACGGGGCGGGGGCAGAGGGGGAAGTGATATAGAAGTGGAGGCGAGGCGACTGAGGTCCTGAGGAGGTGAGGCGAGGCGAGCTGGCTCCGCTCTGTGCTGCTGCTGGCCTGCTCGCTGCGGGAGCTGCTGCCGGTCGCGCGAGCGAGACGGGCAAAGCCGGCGCTTTGTTCTTGCGTCCTTGTGGTGTGAACTTCCTTTTTGTTTGGACTCGCGAGGACTAGGGAGCGAGAGCCACAAACTCTCTCTTCTTTCAGAAAGAGCCATAAGCATTGTTATTTCTCTCTCTCTCTTTTTTTGAGGGCAGCATTGTTATTTCTCTTAAGATAGATAGAAATGACATCGCGCATATAAAATTACAACTCTGGGTAGAGTTAGACGTCCACAGCTTGGAAAAAGAGAGTAAAGATGATGTGGATTATTGGAGGGAAACGGTTGTATCCAAGCAAACTCTTAGGACTCCTCTCGAAACCTCATTCTCTTCCGGAATCCCTATATTTTTCTACGGGGAACCACACGGCAAGATATCCTCGTCGTTTTTACAGGGTAGCAATGCACGCCGGCATACATCGGAAACCTTTCCCTAGGATGATGCACGTGTCTCCTTTCTCGCTACGCAAGCCTCATTTATCTCCCTCCGCCTACCACGCTCGAGCAGCAAGCTTCGAACCTCCGAACAAGCTTGAGATCCGCTACCGTCCTGTCCTTAATCATGGGCGGTGCTGCCTCCAAAATCCACCTCCGCCAAGAGCACCCCTGCCTGGGTTGATTCCTTTCTCACAGTCGCCCCCCTTCTATGCCCTTCATCACAATGTCGTATCCTCCATCTATACTACGATTGCATTTCTATCCTCTATCTACCTCAACACCACCTATCAATCCCCCTGCACATACAACCCCCCCCCCCCCCCCCCAAAAAAAAAAATCAAAATGAAGACCAAAATTTTGAAGATTGATGAGGGATTGAACTAAATGAAGTAAATATGATTTGCCGATTGTGGCTCGTCAATGCCATTAAAGCTCCATGATACACCTCAAAGACACAAATTTAAATTACCTAAACCAATACACTAAAACTAATGTAGACTAGGTCAACACTAGGGGGTTGAGGCTTTGGTCACAACAATGGTTAACAATAATAGTGAAGGTTAGTGAAATGAGGGGAAATGGTGAGTTAGGGACTTAGGGTTAGGGTTGATAACTAGTTGAATATTGTCTTTTTGGTAATGACGAGACATTGAAAATGAGGGAAGGTAACAATGATGGTATGGAGAGGGAGAGGGTACAAGATAATACTACATTCAAATGGAAGTGGCAATTGGTGCCCCACGGGGGAAGGGGGTGACGTAAGTGGAGGGATAACATGTGCCCCACGGGCGAGTGATTTGGATGAGGTAATGTAAGTTGCATGTGGCATGGCAATTGGTATAAAAAGAAAAGAAAAATGATTATACGATTCAGTAAAATTGGGTTTTATAATTTTGTTGAAAAATGAACCATCATATGAACATGCAAAATCTTTAGAATTTTGCTTAGATTAATGAGTAAATAAATCACAACCGCTGCATCATCCTGATCTTATTAAAAACAAATAGCCATATGCTAAGGATATATATCAAACTAAAAGAAGCAAAAAAAATGGAGCAGAAGTTTTTCAAGCATAAAGCCGATTACTAAACCTTCACACATGCTTCACATAGATTACATCACTGTCGATTGCAACAAATTGGCACTTCATTTTAATAGGATGGTTGTCTTCCTCGTTTTGCAGCTATGATGAAAAGGGAATCTAGTGAACACTCTAGAAATGATAGTATGTAAGAATTGATTGGTTCCTTATCAAAGACCATATCATTTTGACTAAGCCAATTTGCCCGACAAAGAGCACTAGCTATAACAAAATATTTGGTACCTCAGCTTTTTGTGTACCCTACTTAATCGAGAACCAAACATGTTTGAGACACTTGTTGGAAGATTGAGACCATAAGGAATGCTTACCATTCACCAAATAAATGTTTTTCATTCTAGTGAAAATGAACTGTGTCAGATAAATAGGTTCAACCTTTCATTTTTATTCTAGTCCATGTCATTTTGAAATATTAGATAAAAAAGTTTTAAAAACAAAGAAATTACTCAATCCTAAGTGTTCCATCTTCTATGGAAACCAAATTACATGATAACAATTTTCAGTGACTTGTTACCATTTTGTTCTTCATTTCCCTTTATGTTCTCTTAAGTGAACAATTCCTATTTCCTTCTTATTTTAACAATAGTTCGTTTGATGCACAGGGTGTTCTAGCTAGTCTCGTCTGGTACTCTCTAATACTAAAATGGTCAGATACCACCATTTTACTTTCACCTCATCACGCATTATAAAATCGAACAGGATGATACCGTCCGCCACATACATCACCATGCCTTTGGATGACAGGGAGCAGACATATTCCATGGATCTCACACGTCACTCCGGTTGCCAGCCATGGATCGGAAGGCGGGGCCGGGTGCGATGAACCGACGGGGCTGTCGCCGCCGCCCAAGTCAGGCTACCGGCATAGTTTATTGCCGCGAGACAGTGAGATCGGCGTTCGCCTGCGCTGTCCTCGCTGTCCTCGCGCATGGCTCCAGCTCCAGCGGCCTGGACGGGGCAAGCAGCAGCAGGCAGCAGGCAGCATGCTGACGAGAGATCCTCCTCATCTTCTCGAATCTCGAGCGCTGGTCCTCTCCTGCCCGTGCGCAGAAGCTACGAGTGGATTTGGTGGGATCATCGGTTGCTAATTGCCGATTTACAGCGGTAATTGCCCGGCCGTCAGTTGTTTACAGCTGGTCTTATCTCGGAGGCTGCTTAGTTTATCTGCATCGCCATGTGAGGTGACAACTCATCGATCGAGCTTCAGACTTCACAGTAAAAGCCGCGGCATCAGAGCGGCATTTTTCTTTCAGAAAAGAGTGGCATTTTTCCAAAGCCTTCTTTTTTTCCAGCTTCGTGTCGTCGTGGGAGCCGGTAAAAACTCGGCCGGTGAAATGGATGTTCGGTCGTTGGTTGATAGGGTTTTTACGCCGAAAGGCATGTTTAGCTGGTAGCTGCTGGCGGTGGCTCCGCTGCAGGCTCCACTCACTCATCTTCAGCTGTGGATCTTGCTCTCTTTATTTCGAGAGAGAGTGTGGATCTTGCTCTTTCAACCGAATGCACCTGTACTGCATGGACATGGGAATGAGAGAGTTCAGATATCATCATCAGGGACGGCCGGACGGGACGAGGCCCTACCAAGATCATGGGCCACTGTACTACTGTGCTCTGTAAATGAACTGCCCACTACTGAATGCAAATCCTATCCATCCTCACGGCCGTATTAATCCGTATGCCTCGGAGCGAGTTATGGCCTGCCAGGGTACAAGGCGTGCTACTGTTCCTCTCAAAACAAGAAATCAAAAACAACAAACTGGAACGGGATGCTTTCGGCGAGCTCGATCGCCGCTCTTGTTCTGTACCCCTGCACTAGCCATTGCTCCCAAACCAGCCATCAGCCTGCGTCCAGTCCAATCCACGATCGAGCACTTGGCGTTGTCCCGCCGCCGGTCTACCGCCTAGCTAGCGCCTTTTAGAACACTGGAGGCACTAGCTACAGCCATGTCGTAAGGTGACAAGGGCACCGAAGCATGCCACCACCCTCTGATCTGAGCATTGTTTTTTCTTCTTCTCCCAATCAGTGACTCCCAAGGATCCACGTCCGGTAACAGTGACAACCTGTGGTCTCCTAAACTCCTAATCAAATGCAACAGTCTCTGTATAGAGAAACGCCCGCATCAAACAAAGAAAAAGAAAGAAAGAAAGAAAAGAAACGCCCGTAGGATGATTCGTTGCTCAAACATGTCCAGGACACGGCGCCAACGCCTGCCTTTTCTTCGCTTGACAGGAGGCATCTCCCCAACATTATGTGTCCGTCTTCTGCGTGCTGTGAACAAACGCAGGGAGGAGGAGCAGGTAGAGTAGTGTTGGCAGCATGCTAATGCTCCATGCTGTAGCTGTAGGGTCAGGCAGTTCTATTCTAGTTTTCCTCTTCTTTTTTTTTATAGAGCACAGCACACACCGTTTCAGGCCTGGTTTAAATGCACCCAAAATTTCAAAACTTTTTAAATTTTGGAATTTTGCATCTAAACAGGCCTTTGTAAAAATTTAGAATGTTGGCCAGTAAACTTTTGGAATTTGGCCTGTAAACTCGCAGGGCTATGAATGACCTAATACACCCCTTCTTAGACATAGACTAATTAAAAAATATAGACTAATTAAAAAAACTAATTGCATATTCCATCCGTAAATTGCGAGACGAACCTAATGAGCTTAATCAATCCGTCATTAGCACATGTTTACTGTAGCATTACTATAGCAATTTATTGTCTAATCACGGCCTAATTAGGCTCATTAGATTCGTCTCGCGATTTACGGACCATCTGTGTAATGCGATTTTTTTCAACTACATTTAATACGCCATGCATGTGTGCAAATATTTATTTGAAATTTGAAATTTGAAATTTTGCATCTAAACAAGGCCGTAAAGTTTTGGATGTAAAGATTTGAAAAGTTTTGAGCGTAAAGTTTACACATATAAAATTTTCGCATTTAAACAAGGCCTCATTCTTTTTCAGGGCAGTGGCGCAGCCGTTCAGCAATCATTCAGCTGACAGCTCCTTGCCTCTAGAAACTGCTTGATTTTCAGGGCAGTGGCACAGCCTCTAGAATCTGACTTATGCGTGTTCTTATTGTCCTAGTGTTTATGTTCGTGCAGGAACTTTCATGTCAGGAGATATGTGTGATCCTTCAGAGCTTATTGTAGTGGATCATTTAAGTGAAATACTAGAATTTATGTATATGATGAGCCTCCACATCGATCAGGAGCTGTCGGCGATCCTGAAAATCTTCCTTTTTGTACAGAATGCAATTGATCAGACAATGTACATAATGCAGTTCATCAGAGCTACTCTAAAATGGGCCAAATTGTCATGTTACATTCTTCGATTTTTATATCAGCTGCATGGATTGGATTGCCAATATGAAAAGGAAACTTATTTGGCACTCTGTGTTTTATTCATGCCTAACTAGGCTTCATCAAGTGCTAAAAAAATGTTTTCATGAGAGAATATATACCAAAGGAAAGATATTGTGGGAGACCTTTTTAGTTTTCAAAAGCTGACAAGTGGAGGCCCAAGGCGTGGATGGCGAGGGCGGCATCAGCGTTGTGAACTTGCATGCTCTGTAGTGTGAAATGAACGATATCTTTCAGATTGCCAGACCAAAAAGGTTGCAAATCTCTAGACTGCACGGGCAACAATTTTAAACAACTTCATGATGTCAACTTGTACTGCTTATAATAGAGCTCCGTTTGTTATCTTGCGTTTCGTTTGCATTACTAAAATGCAGGAAAAAGTTGTCATCCAAGTTGGATCAAGGTTTAGGTAGGCATGGGCAGGTGTATATATATCTGGAAGATATGCAAGGGTAATGGGGTTGACTTTGTTCTCACAAAGGTTTTTAATACTACGTATGCGTACGCCGCACATGATGTTTGTCCAAACACCGCAAGAGAATCTTCTTCCTGAGATTTGTATTCTGTTTTTGAATTATATTCTGTCAGCCTGTCACTATTTTCCTTCATAGCATGGTAAATGTCTAATGAACAATCAGGTTCCAAGAATTTGAATTTGAAAACACGAAATAAGCTGATATGTTGTTATCATGGGCCGCATTCATTCTGAATTTCTGATGTGGAGAAGGGCTCGTGAACATCATGTCCTTGTTGAGTGAAGAGTCTTTCGCTTGATTGTGAAATGGCATTATCATGGGCACTGCTGAATATTCAGATAAGTCGTAGGACGTGACATCACTTGATCTTGTAAACATCGTAAGACCCATGATCAGTACCGTCCAACAGGTAGCCATCAGCACTTAATTTCTTGTTACCCTCCTATCGATCTCATCAGTCATCACATAAATGAAATTACACGACAATTAGCTGCCACGTTGGAGCTCACCTTTTTTTTTGGAAAAAAGGAAGGATTCTCCTTAGCACTGCTTGATTGGAAGCACCAATTGCATGATTTTTCCTGTGAAAAAATAATCTGCAGGCATCTTAAGGCTGCTAACCCGTATCTATCCTCAGATTATGCAGGTGCTCAAGTTTGATGCAATGAAAGATTTATTCTTGAAAATAATTTGAAGAAGGTACCCAAATGCTTGTTCTTTATGAGCAACAGTGCACCTAACAACTGCTAAAACTTTCAGAACATGATGATATTCTGGAAGATCTCAAATGATATGCTCCAGAATTCAGATTTTATGGTTCTGAAAATGGTTGCTAGCTGTACGTGAACAATAATTAACAGTTCTCTAATCTGGACTACTTGTGCAAATTTTTCGACATGCATTGTCGCTGAAAGTCATCTATCTGAAGTGGTGAGAGGTTCAAGTTGGCAATAGAAGGAACAAACTGAATTTTTATGTTTGTAGATGGAGTAATATATGAACAGCAAAAAATCCTTATAAGTTGATGCCTCTTTAGACTCACATTTCCATTGATTTGCTAAAAGATGCGGATCTTGCTTTAGGTCCATGCTCTTTAACGAGGTATTTTCAGTTTTCTGCATATAAACTGCTTCTGAACTGAACTTTGAGACGACATTTGGCCCCTTGCATGATCATGGGATGGAAGCAGTTCAGAAACTATAATCTTTTATATATACACGTATTGAATCATCAGGTACAAGCAAAAGATTCAGAAGTAACTGCGGACTGAACCGGCAGCTCTCGGGCCAACAAAAAATGCGAGAGGAAACACCTGCGCAGGCAAATCTCCTTGCAATTCTAAACACGCCTCTAATGAACATCTCCCGTGTCCCGGCCGCCGGCCGCCGGCAGCCTGCTCCGTCCATGTCACTCCGTTTGCGCTTTGCCCCTGTAGGGCTTGAGGATCTGGAACGAGCAGAGCAGGCTGGCGTCGACGTTCATGAGCGCGCCGGCGTTGTTGAACTCGCCGCAGTAGTTGGGCGCCGAGAATATGGTGACCAGCTGCCGGTCGGCGAAGAACTCGTACCCGTCCTCCACGACCTGCGTTGCAAGCAATGGCAATTTTTTCTTTTGAAAGTTAAGCCATGGCAATTTAGAACTGAGCTTGGAGAAGACGCCTGATCGGCTGGAGGGAATGAAAGGCTTGCCTGGTGCGCGCGGCAGATGAGGTCGAGGTCGTGCTTGTTCAAGAACTCGGCGACCTTGTCGGCGCCGAAGGTGAAGGAGACGCCGCGGTCGTTGTCGCCCCACCCGGAGCTTTCGCGGTCGGGGTCGGACCAAAGGAGGTCGCAGAGGAGGCCCTGGTCGGGGACGTCGACGGGGCGCTGGATCTCCCTGATCCGGCTGAGGCTGTCGAGGTCCGGCGAGAGGCCACCGTGCATGCAGAGGATCTTGTCGTCGATGACGGCGGCGACGGGGAGGCAATTGAAGCAGTCGGTGAAGAGCTTCCAGAGGCGGACGCTGAAGCGGCGCTTGCACTCGTCGTAGAAGCCGTAGATGCGGTTGATGGAGGCGCACTCGTGGTTGCCCCGGAGCAGGAAGAAGTTGTCCGGGTACCGGATCTTGTACGCCAGCAGCAGGCAGATGGTCTCGATGCTCTGCTTGCCGCGGTCCACGTAGTCGCCCAGGAACAGGTAGTTGGCCGTTGGCGGCAGGCCGCCGTACTCGAACAGCCGCAGAAGATCCGAGAACTGCCCGTGGATGTCACCTGCATCATCAGCCGGCGAGGCCAGATCGATGAGATGAATCGCCGCCGGCGACGGCGAGGCCAGCGCGCGGAAACGAAGTAAGAAAGGGCGATCGGAGAATGCACGGTTTGGTTTGCCCACCGCAGACGTTGATGGGGGCCTCGAGCTCGAGGAGGTTGGGCTGGGAGAGGAAGACCTCCTTGGCGGTGACGCAGAGGTTCCGGATCTCGGCCTCGGTGAGCAGCACCTTCTTCCCCGGCGCCTTGTGCCTCTTCCCCTCCAGCAGCCGCCGTATCAGCTCCTCCACCGCGCTCCCGTCCATGACGCACGACGTATCACCCGGCGGCGGCGAACCTCTCGTCCTTTGGTCCGACCGGACAGGCGGCCTTTCCCTTCTTGGCCGGGGCACAGAGGAGGGGGTGGCGACGCCGACGAGTGGTGCGCCCGCAGGGACGGGAGGGGGAAGACGAGAGGACCCCGCGTGTCGTGTTGTCTGCCTCGGGTCCCGTTCTATGCCCGCGCAAACGCTTGGCCCGCGGCGACTTGCCAAATCTGGACGGGTGGCGACGTGGCGGCGGGAAGAGCGGCTCGCCGGTGAGGGTGGCTGGGTGGGGAAGGAAGGGGGTCGATCAAAATGCGAATCGCCGGCGCCCGCCAGCGGGGGAGGGGATAAAGCTCTGGGTGCTCGAGCCGTCGTTCTGGTCGGCCCAGTTGGAAAGACCACGCTTCAACGCACCTAAAAGGCCCTGTGGGTGTTCTGATCGGCCCAGTTCGAAAGAGCACGACACTCCTGGGGATGGGCCCAAACGACACGCCTCCCATACTTTTGCGATTCATGGGCCTGCAGCTGCACACACTAAGGCCGCGTCAAGCGTACGGCCTGGCAAGATTCCCGCGAGGTGGTGTGCAAAATTCTCGGTCCAAAATTCTTAGGCGGGCTGACGCCAAGCGTACGGCCCGGCAACTGGGCGGGGCCAGGTCCATCAGGCCAGGAAAGGAAATGTTACTGTTACAGAAAAAATCTTTTTACCCTAGACCACGATGTAGTTCGTTTTTTTCCTTGAATCCGTCTCATTTTTCAGCCTACCAAGTACCGGTAGAGATGTACGTGCCACAGACGCATATTTAAAAAATAATTATTTAAAAATAATTAGATCATATTAAAACTAATAAAAATTTAATTTATTTATTAGTATATCATAGCAACCCAATCTAATCTAATACCAAATTCCTTATTTTCTTAGATTACAAAACCGGTTGAACATTAGCATGATTATATGAAATTAGTGGATGAATTCTTATATTCATTGAAAAACTATATGGAATTAGTGAATCAAATCAAATATAAAAATAACTGATGAAATATATGGAATATTCATTGGACGCATTCACTCAAAATGCACATATATTATTAGGGTACTATATGCCTAAAAAATGTAACAAGAAAGGGATGGAATATTTCTTACATCAGCGTAATAACTGTAAGTTTGCTGCGAAAGATTGAAATGATTAAAAAAAAAGATTGCCTTTGGGGTAAGGGTCCACCAAGCTCGACCCGCAGTGAACCCACAGATTGACTCAGCGCAAAGAACTCGACGGGCTCAAACCCACACCATCATCATTAGGCGTGGTAAAAGTATCACAAATGGTGTCTCAAGTGTGCGGATTTTAGAATTTCGAAGGAGCATTGAAAAACCGCGCTTAAAAGCTGATCTCGCTCGCCTTGCGCTAAAAAAAAAATAAATTCTAAAACTAAATTCCTGCATATTTCTATTTAAAGAGTAAACTAAACATTGGATGGCACGTTTACGAAGAATATAGTATATAAAGAGGTCTTAACGCCATAGTTCAAAGGTAATTCTATCTTGGTTGGTGGATTTATATTATTTTCATTTACAAATGTTTAAAATGTATTTTAATCATTTTTCATTCAGATAAAATTGCATCTAATGTTTGGTTGCTTACTTGTGACAGTTATCAGTAACTTTTCTGCTGATATTTACGTGGAGGTGGAGATGCTGGTCCTCGAGAAGGTCGCATGGACGTCTACGTGCATATGTTTGACTTGTTTTAACTATGCTTTGTGGACATTAGAATTTAGTGGTTGAATGGTGCATCATTTTTTAATTTGGCTCCTTTAACTAGCAAAGATTCGTCGACATTTCCATCCTTTATTTGACTTCCTCCGTTGTTGCACACTTGCGTTTGTCATATTCTGTCACAAGCAGCCGCGGAATCCACTTGAAGTTCTGGAATTATAAACTACTTTCTGCTGACGTCAAACACTATCTTAGACGCATCCCGGGAAAGAATATAAAATAGATTGCTTTAGTCATGAATCCATGTCTGGAATTATTTGTTTAATTATCTCCGTTTATGATACATTTGAATGAACTATTGTGTTATGCTTTAACTTTATACAGTGTGGTTAGATAATTTTCAATATTTTTGGGATATCATTTTCGTGATGCAGTAGAATTTTTCCCTTCGATATTCATCCTCCTCTTCACTGTTTGCTCTATCTTCTGCGCCCCATCTGTTCGCATGCACTCAAGTCGCCGGAGTTGTTCATGCTGTGGCGTTGGTGACGCACTCAATATCTGCATGACGACGGCACTGTAAGCAGCGTTCTCTCTCTCTTTTTTTTGTGCTATTCACCAACCAGATGCTTCTTTGCTGTTGATTCATCACCTCCAAGGGTTCGCGCCAAAATTTCTCTAAGCGATGCAAGTCTGCGACCATGGCATGAGAAGAGAGAGGAACGAGAGGGAGTATCAGGAGTTATTGGGAGCACAAATTCTTTCCCTTAGAGCATCTCCAAAAGTGACCAAAATATAGTGCCAAAAACTAATTTTGGGTATGAACGGTAAAAATCAGGTCCAACACAGGGCCAATGCGGTGCCCAATTTATCCGCACGTCCAGTCGTAGTGATTTTTTTTATTTTGACCCTTTTAAAACTACTATTTTATAAATAATCCCTTCCAAACTAAAATTCCAAGAAGTAGCCCTTTTAGTCACGCTAATCCGTGTGGCGTGACTTGACTCGTAACTGAGTCACGCCATTGCATGTGGCGTGACTGGAATGCCACGCTGACGCGATCCGAGATCGATTTCCACGTTGTGCTGACGAGGCAAAATGAGCTGAGCTAGTCACGCCAAGTTGCTCAAAGGAGTCAGGCCAGCATGCATGGCGTGACTCAAAGGAGGCGGCTTGCTTCTCTCCAAGTGCAAAAAATACGATTGGTTTAGCCATATTTCATCATTTGTTTTAATTAGCAAACGATCTCCTAAATTCTTGAAACTTGACATGTACAATATATAAAGTGTTCGCATTCCATTTTAAGCATTTACACTGCAATACATTATGTACAAAAATGAGAAATCCAATTCCTAAATATGCTAAGAGTTATTGATAGAGTGCAATCATACACATGTAGTATGCTTCTTCCCGAGCTCTAGAGGCTGGTGCAATCATATACACCAAAGTGAAGGCTCAGGTGAATTTATAATACTATGGATCAACATGGCTCGGTGCATCAATACTATAAAAGATGAAACTTTGAGATACAATTTCCACCTAGATTTAGACCTCCTTACCCCTGACACATGGGTCCACCTGTTAGGCCGCAAGTTTGACACGACGGTGGACCAAAAAAATGAGCGAAGGAAAATGATTCCGCTCGTTTTTGGTATTTTTTTGTTACCTCGATGGGATTAGGAGGAGACGGCTATGGCACGAGAAGGCGCGGTCGCGCACAGGTACCACTGTTGGCGGTCTATTTCAATAATTTTACCGCCAACATTTCACCAGATTTCATGCTTTTAAGGTCATAATCTCGCTAGATTTAGTTACACTAACAAGTTTCTTGAGTTTTGATGAATATTTAAGTTTAGGAACAAAGTGTATAAATTTGGGCCATTTTGGAAGAATTCCCAGGCCGGCCGTCCTCCACTAGGGCGGCCGGCCTAGCCCTATGGAGAATCAAGCCCAATCTTCACACAACATGCAGAGAAACATAAAAAGTTGATCATGAGCCGTACACTTGAAGGCGATTTGATCCAAGGACTCGAAAGGCTCCACACATGGATTGAAGGGCCCACCTACATGTTAGAAGTCGGTGCTTAACCGAAACGTAGCTGTTACCGACCCAAGGAGGCAATCAGGAACGTTGAGGCGAAAGATGATGCCACTTGGCACCAACCCCAGGCTGGCCGGCCTCGGGGAGGCCGGCCGACCGCACCTGTCGGCCTCTCAAGCTCCCTCTTCGCGTAGAAGTTAGGCAACGGTTTTACTTGCCTCTAGTGCAAGCTACGCTGCAAGAACCGACTTCAATGACCTATAAATAGACACCCTCAGGGGAATATATCTTTCTAAGTAAGTTCCTCGTCTATCTTCAGTCTCTCGCTAGTTTTACTTTTTTACTTTAGTTGCTTGTTTACTTTCTTCCTTTCATCTTTGGGATCCCTAGTCTACGTAAGTAACAAGTTCTAATTATTTGATGTTACTTTCTGCCTTAGTACACGGTAGGAATCGTGTTCGGGTGACTGCATTCAGGGTGTTCAATGAATTGTCTTACGGCCTACAGAACTGACATCCAGAGGAATCATTAATGTTTGGAGTTCATATTAGCATGCATTTGCATAGATGAGTAATTTGATTCACTTTTACCAAACCTACCTATTTACTGATTTAATATTGTTGTGGAAGGATGCCCTATATGTTGTGTGCTCTGCGTGTTGTGTGTTCTCTGTGCACTCCATGCGAAGAGCATAAATACAGTTTAACCATGATGTATTGATGACTGCTGCAAGATTACGCAAGTCCAACCCTCCCTTGATTCTAGGTTATGAAGGGGCGCTATAGCAGCATGGTTAAAACTGTTGTCTTACCATATCTACTATAGTATGTATATATAGAATATGATCTGGGGTAACTTTTTGTGTGCCAATGGAGAGCTTTACATGTAAACCACAGTACCCATCTTATGTTTTATGCGGTGCCAATTTAGGCAACAATAGAAAGACTAGAAGGTTTTGTGTGTGCCCAATTTCTCCTTTTCAAGAACCTTGATTTAACTGGTAGCCTTGAA
This sequence comes from Panicum miliaceum, assembly GCA_032594955.1. Taxonomy (NCBI): domain Eukaryota; kingdom Viridiplantae; phylum Streptophyta; class Magnoliopsida; order Poales; family Poaceae; genus Panicum; species Panicum miliaceum. The sequence continues at coordinate 6,180,255 of CM064064.1, forward strand.
GTATTTCGTGCATGCATCGAGCTGATGCAACTTTGCTTCCTGGTAATAAGCTTACTAAGAGCACTTTTTTCTTGAATACACATGAATTATAGCTAAGAGTAGTTTGGCAATTAAATAATTTGATTCTGTAGTAGCCTCTGTCTTGTTTCAAATAGTCCATTGTTCTTATTATTGCTTATCTGTTCACCTACGTAACAGTGTAATTTTCTTGATTGGTCCAGTTCAAGGATGAGTTTGCAGTATTTTATTATATAGAGTAAATAATCTTTTCTTTTTTCTCCATTTGATATACAAAGCAACTCAATATAATTTGACCAGTGCGAGCAAAAGAAATATGCACTAATTCTCCCTGCACATGTAAGGGTAACAAGTAAGCATCAGAAATAAAATACTAAAAGAAAGTGTTTGGGTAAAATAATATTTTTTAAATGTTATCGTTTGTCGGCCAGTCAAGATGATCCATTTTCATCTCACGGTCAATAGTTATCCCATTGTGTCAACACCCGATGACTCGTGGACCTAATAACGAGAAGTCACCATTGTTTGGCGAGAGAACATTCATACGTAGCCCAACTTTAGTTTGATTCATTAGAGATTCTATCAATCGATCTCTATCTTCTACCCTTCTGGCTTCGTTGATCATGACATTTGGCCAGCGGCTCTTGACACCAGCCTCTAGAGCTCGGGCAGCGAAGAAGCATACTACATGTGCATGATTGCACTCTATCAATAACACTTAGCATACTTAGAGATTGGATTTCTCATTTTCTAAATAATGTATTGGAGTGCAAATGCTTAAAATGGAACGCGAACACTTTATATGTTGTACAGGTCAAGTTTTAAGAATTTAGGAGATCATTTGCTAATTAAAACAAATGATGAAATATGGCTAAATGGATTGTGTAAAGTTTTAAGAATTTAGGAGATCATTTGCTCATTAAAACAAATGATGAAATATGGCTAAATGGATTGTGCTTGCACTTGGAGAGAAACAACTTGGTGTGACTAGCTCAGCTCATTTCGCCTCGTCGGCACTACGTGGAAATCGATCTCGGGTCGCGCCAGCGTGACATTCGAGTCACGCCACATACAATGGCGTGACTCTGTTACAAGTCACGCTACGCGGATTGGCGTGACCAAAAGAGCTACTTTTTGGAATTTTAGTTTGAAAGAGGTTATTTATAAAATATTAGTTTTAAAAGGGTAAAGAAACTCAATCCTAGCGTCGTGGTGATCTAGATTTGCGCCGAGTGCTCGCGCTCCCAATCTGGGAAAGTGAGCCAAATTTTTTTTGCCCCCCATGTTCGACTGTGTAAGTCGTCGTTTTCCCAAACCTCGCCGATCTCTACAGCCATCGTCGGCGCCCCATCTAGCCTTCTCCAGCAGGCGTCCTGCCGCACCTCGGCCCTCCAACCTCTTCAGCTCTCTGCTCTCCGCAGGCGACGTCGGCAGCCCCATCCGGCCTTCTCTCGCAGGCAGCTATGCCCCCCCTTCTCGGCGGCCTTGCCGTGAGGGCCGATGAGGTACCGCTGCCTCACGTTGACGTCCGCACAAGTCTCCGTCTCTTGCTCTCCCACAGCGGCCCCATCGAGTTGCTGCCGTCTCTGTTAGCTTCAGTCGCGGCGAGCTCGTCACACCCCTCAATGTGATACTGCATTTGCTTAACTGCTGTTAGCTTCAAAGCATATTTTAATTGCTGTTTATGTTGAGATTAAGTAACATGATTGACTTATGTTGATCATCAGACAAATATCAGGCGAGAAGAAGGCAGTGAGAAAAAGAGAGTAGGCCGCGGCGTTATTGTTCCCGTGGAAAAAAAAATCAGGACCTGGACCTACCTGTTGATGATGTGGCAGCATTTACTTTTCTTTTGAGATGTACTTTTTGGGAATTGTTGGAGGAGGAGGTCTTTTTTACTCCCAATAATTTTTGGCAAGATCCCAAAACTACCTTTTTGGAACTCTATTTTCTAGACACTCTTGGAGATGCTAGGTTGGATGTTTTATTTCCTGTGAAATGTACATGCTCCATTTCCTTTCCTCCGGAAATTCAGCGTTCCTTTTGTTCCAAACCCTTCAGCACCGTTCCTTTCCTTTGGAATATAATCCTCCAAAATTCCTTTGGCGTTGTTGATTAATTTGCTTACATGTTTTTAGGGTAATTTGCTTAGATGTTTTTTTGCAAGTAATTTTTTGTCTCTTATATACTGTTGCAAATACTTTTATCGCCTGTAGCAACACACGGACATTAACTTGGTAATTATAAAAATCCTCTGATAAGGGGTGACGCCACATTCATCTTCCATTGTGCCAATGAACTATATATGGTAGAGAGATAAAAGATACCTTTAAAGTACTACTGTCATATCCGTAAACATAATTAATATATGTTATTACTTGAGCAGTTGAGCTGGGCACCAGGATCAATTCAAGCTAGCTTCGCCCTTGCTCTAATAACCACCCCAAAAAAAACCTACCTCCCTTGCGCCAACTCTTGGCTAGCTTCCTCACGCCACGTCCCTGTTCATTCCGTACTCTCCTTCCTGTGACGCCTTCCTCTCTCTTTTTTTTTTAAGATTACATAGAACATTCAGACACTCACAATGCAGGTACACTTATCTCTATAAACGCACAAGCGCAAACCTAATTATAAGCATTTTCGAAGACTGAACCCACAAATCCTTAAGATTGACGAAGTCACCAGAGAGACCTCTCTCAATTAACTCTAAGACAAATAATGTTATGAATATCTCTCTATATAGCACGTCTTGTGACTGTACTTTTATCGTATTTCTCACCAAATCCGCACCAATGATCGGTACGTGTCAGACGTGGCATCATCTGGCAGTATAACACATCATTCATCGTCATTTCGTTATTCCCTTGAATCAAACAAATTAATGGAGTATGTAAGTTCTGAATCAGCAATTATTACTCCCCCCTCTCGCTCCCTTCCTCCCTCGAACCAACATGGGTATACGGCACATGTCTTTTATTTCTCTCACTTTCCACTAGATTCTGACCCTTCTTCTGTATGATGGGGATCATATTGTATACGCACACCAGCCATTAGTTCCTCATGCGATATAGCTAGGGCCATATATATATCCGCTTTATTTGCTTATATATATAGGGGATTATATTATATTGATCTAGGGCAAGGTGCAGGTTGCCGGCCCTAGCATGCGTGCTCCAGTAGTGCAGCTTTTTCCATTTTTTTTCTTTTGGCCTCTTTTATTTGTCTTTGGCGTATGCACCGTGGGTGTTGGTTGTACATGTACGATACTGCATCATCGGTCACTGACATCGTGGGCGCAGTATGTTGATCAACGGCTCAACGCAACGCGCTGGCCAGGTTCAAGGTATGCTGATGCGCGCGTATGGGTGATGGATTAAACTAAACACAGTGCTCATCAGTGCTAGACTGCTAGCTAGAACAGGCCATGCGAGGTGGGCTTTAGCAAACGATTTGAAAACACTGAACGAAAGAGGACGCTTTGCACACCGGTTTTACGATTATAAAAATTGCAGACTTCATCGCCAGTATGTAGTAAACATATATTATATATATAAGAGAATAGGACGAGGTCTCTTGGGATTAAGATATACGAAGATGCTATTCTCAAATAAAAAGCGATCAGTGACGGCACATGCATCGCCCAATTTGGACATTACCGACAGCCAAGAGGAGGGGTGTCTATACATCACTCTTGAGTATTAATAATTTTCTCAATCAATATAATTGCACCTGATGAGCTTGCAATTATTTGTTCATTAATGGTTGCACAACAAAGGGTACAAAACTTCAATACCATCACTGCCTTACTGATGTGGCTGGACGTATTTGTACCGGTTAATATTACCACCCGGTACTAAAGGGTTCCATAGGTTTCAGTCCACTCAAAAATACAGGCATGAACTAGATCCGGTACTAAGTACCAGATCTATTTCAAACCGATATCTTTGGGCTGGACCGAAAGCCCTTTTCTGCCGGTGCCTCCTCTCTGTAGCCTAACAAAGCAGCCATGACTACTGCGGTAAGGACATTGCATTGACTGCTTCCAAAAGGCTCCAGTACTCTACGGCTCTACATCTTCTTGGATTCTCCAAATATATAGGTGCTGTTCATCCTGACCCCCACACCCCTCTCCCTCCAGGTAGCCGTCTATACAATCACAGAATCACTCACTCGGCATTAGTGGATGACCTTTTGTGTCTAAATTTGGCAAATTGCTAGTTACCACGTGGTCTTCTTGGTATGCTCCGAGTAAACTGGACAAATTTAACTTTAATCAATTTGGCGCTAAAAAAAAACTTTGATCAATTTGTATATTTATTTTCTAACTTTCAGTAATTTCATCAAGAATTAGACTTCTTGTCCAATTAAATCTTATTCCCAAAAATGCTTGTAAAACCTGACTTGTTTTATCCCTTTCCTCTAAATCGTATTGGCTCCGTCCTCCTCTGTTTTTTTTTTAACTGGGATGACTATAAACATTAGGGTGAACCCAACCTAGCCACGATATTAACCGTACTTATTATTCAGTATTCACCCTAACTTAAGCCACCGCCATCAAAAGGAGATGGTGATCATGTCATGAATGAGAGAACAATATAATCTTCACCCCGCTATAAATCAAAATTTCGGAAATTCTTAAATTCTCAAAAACTTCAGCTCGAACACATCCCATACCTGATACCTCAGTGCTTGCAACAATGAAGTTTACTCCAGATGTGTGTGTGTATGTGTGTGTGTGTATTCATGTTTGTGTACTGAATGTATACATATATACTAGTAGTAATACCTATTTTAATGAAAGGAACCACCTCTTGGTGTGGGGGCATGGTAGAGAGTCATCATAAACTGCAACTCCATCCACCAGGGTAACCTTCTCATAGGTCGTCCTTTGTCACCGTCAGAATCGCCAAAGGTCATCCGAGATGAATGTATGATCATCGTCGCCGTCGATCATATCCTGTGATGCCTCTCCACTCGGCAGCATCACTGGGTGTGGTGAACCGTACATGAAATCATTCAATGCCGGAACAATATGATGGGCCGCCGCCGTAGTCCCCGCCGCAGCCGTAGTCCCCGCCGCCGCCGACGGCATTGATGGCAATGTGTCCATGAAAGACCAATCAAGCGCGTCGTCACTGCCGGAGAGGGCAGCAGCACCACTGTAAGTGGATGGCAGTGACAAGGCCGTCCTGTCAATGATGCTTGCTCCTCCCGCGGGGGCAGCTGCTTGCTGCGACGACGTCAACGGCGACACGGCGGTGCTCGCCGACGACGCAACCGGACTACTACTAGCCGGCTGGTTGGCGTGCCTGATGGCTTCGGCCTGAATCTGCTCGGGCGTCAGCAGCGCGCCAGGGATGTGCCGGACGCTGGGCGGGGACTCCGGGAAGTTGAGCGACCCAGCGCGGGAGCCCCGGAGGCAGACGGCGGCCGCGTCGAACGCCCGCGCCGCCTTCTCGGCGGATCCGTAGGAGCCCAGCCAGATCCTCTCGCGGCTGTTGGGCATCCGGATCTCCGACACCCACCGGCCCCATTTCCGCAAGCGCACGCCCTTGTAACGCCGCTCCGCCGGCGGCTGCGGCGAGCCCTCGCCGTCGCTGCGGCTCGCTCCGGCGCCATCATCCATGGCTTGAGAGATGTGTGTGTGGGAGGACGACTTGACTTGCCAAGCTCGATTTAGCTTAGCGATCGAGTGGAAGAATCTTGGACCAGACGAGAGAGATTTATACTACATGGAAGACGCGGGGTCTGGTCGATGACTTAATAATCCTCCGTGTGGCCGATGGATAACACGACGGTGATGGCCGGTCAACCTCGCCATGGGAGAGGGGGACGGGATGAGGAAGGAGGTTGATGGCCGGGTGTATCAGGTGGTTCTTCGGTACAGGGAATTAGAATATTGTACAACTCGATCAAGATGTCAATGTGACGCGATTTTGACGAGCACGTTGGGAAAATGCAGGTGCGTGGCTGATGCAATCAATAGTTGAGTAGTATAGGTTCCTGCCTTTTGCTGTTTTGTCCCAGCTGAGTGAAGCCACGGTGATCTTTCAGATCTAATAAAGTCAGATCTGTGTATAGATAATGATATTCTAGGACACATGCATGCCAGAACAAGTTGGGCTTATTTATTCTGCACATAAACCAGAGGTGCAAGTAGTAGTTACTGAATTCTGAGCATAACATGCATGTGAGCACCCTGAGCAAGATCTGAAACTTGCAAAGAAATTCATGTAAAGGTACATTTGCTACACTAAAAAATACTAGTAGGAAGGAGAGGGAATTATGAACCCTTGTGTGGTTCAGTAATCGATGATATTATAATCAGTTTGGAGTGATATTGCATGTGGCAACTTCACAAGGGAAAGAAAAAGTCAAACTCTGAGACCAATTGCTTCTCCCTGATGGTAAAGTCTAAGATTAGTCTCAGTGGGGAGTATCATCGCACAGTTACCAAAACTATGAATTTGACAACTGTGCCAGAGGAGTGTCATCACCATAATACTTCTCTCTCATCCCATAACACTCTTCCTCTTCTCTCTCCTACCATGTCAGTAAATTTAATGCTCGTGAATATGATATTTTTATTGAGATTGGTCTAATAAACTTCTTTTCTTTGGCAGTGCACTACTGGGTGCCGTGCGAAATCTAGGAATATATATGTCATCTGAATTCTGATGGATGAGTTTGTTTATTTCCAGTAATTATTAGAAGTCAGTAGAGTGCGCCGCCTCGGCGGCCAGTCAGGCCGGCCACGTTAGTAAAAAAATTTTACGTAGTTGGATTTTAGTTTTACGGCTACGGTTTACCACAAACGATTTACTGCGATGAGCTAGCGTGTCATCCTCCGGTTGCATAGAAGCTTCGCGAGGTAAAAATAACCTGGTCATCTGTTCGGCACATGCACGTCACCCCTCCCAATTTTCCCTCTGCGGCTCTGCTCCAGCGCGCATTGCTCCTCCCCACCTCTTTGGCTCCTTCCCGTCGCGCGCGTAGCTGCTTCCTCTTGCCCCCGCCGGCGCCCGCGCCGGCGCTGGCGGCGACCACGGACCTGGCAACGGCGGGCGCGTCGGGGAGAGAGGCGGAGGAGGCGACGCCGACGGCGATGGACGAGGCGCGCGCGAGGCCGGAGAACCAGGAGGTGGAGACCGGCGGCGAGGTCATATCAGCGGCAGGTGGTCAGTGGCCGCGTGCGGCTTGTCGGGCTGTCAAAAGCCTGGAACCGGAAGGAGCGACGACGAAGGGGTGGAGATTGACTGGAATTAAATTAAATTAAAATAAATTCGATAAAATATACCGGTAGAAAATTTGGCTGCGTGGTTTGAGATGGCGTTTATTGTCGAGCTGCATGATTGGTACTAGGTCGGTGCTCGTGGTCGTGTCGTGTAGCGCGCTTGTCCTGCGCGGTTGGTAATTTATGGTCTACATCTCTGTATCGTCCTGCTCAAATAATTTTACGGCACTGCTACCGTCGGGATTTCCGATTAGAAATTTTTTTATCAAATGGTCCGTCACAATATTGATAAATAACAGTTATAACATCAGAAATCAACGATTTCAACATTAGAAATTAACGTTTGCAACATAACAAAATATATACAAATGACTATGATATCTGATTCGAGGATGAAAAATTCTCACTACAACATTAACATCATATTTAATGCAACATCCACCATGCAGCACAAAGAAATAATAATTCTAACATCAGTACCTGCCTCTTGCAACATGGGTCGGAACATCCAATTCTTTTCTACTCAGGACGTCCTAATGGGGCAGCATTACCTATGATTTTATCATGGCACTAGTTTAATCGTAGGCCAAAGCCCGACCCACTGTTTTTTAACCTATAGCATTCATGAAATATTTCAAAAAATATATATTCATTTGCTTGTTCTAGACATTATATATTAAAAATAGATGGCGCCCTTCCTTCTACCCCTCCATTCACTTCGCCGGTCAAATTTGAAATTGTTTGGCTCCTCGGGACAGATGGAGTATACAACACATTAGCATGCAACCGGGTAACAATACGCGCGCATAACCATTGGTATAATGAAGCCTGCGAGAAGAGCCGTTGGTGGCCATGTTAAACGTGGACAACGCCGTCTTCAAACATCATAGAGACGTAGGAAGAACAACATGTCGAGGTTGGAAAAGCTACGGTAAAGGTAAAAGGTAAAGATAATGAAAGATAAATGTATTGATAGATTCAATTGGGTTGGATCCTCACAATTGGTTGTGGTCCTTTATATTTATATATTTATAGAGAGGGGAGGTCTTGCCCCTAATGGAGTCAAAACCCTAACAAAACTCATGCTAAAATACAATTCCAACTCGGATTACACAACCCAAAACCGGTTTGATCGGATTGGGCAACTGGTCTGACCGGTCTGCCCAGGGTGCAGATCTTCTCGAAGCCATATTCTCTTATGCGGACTCCAAATTGGACGTTCCACATATGAATCTTGATCTATTCGATGAGAGCTATCCAATTCACATTTTGATAACTTTAACTAAACTCGTCTGACCGGTTGGGGGAACAGGTCTGGCCATCTCTCTAGGGCTGCCACTTTTGGGTGCCAACAGTGCCGCCAATATTAATATTAATCTTGGTGACCTCTCAATGCCAAATACTGTAGGACAGGACACCGAAAATGATTGATGGGGAACATTGATCTGCCTCACTGTTCTTCTTGTTACAAAGTGGTGCCCTTTCACTTTTGTCGTCTTACCCGGCCTGAATCCAGTAAAAGATAAAAACCCCACTCGTATGGATTCAATTTTTTTTTTGAGTTCAAGGGACCCTGTCCCCAATCCATTTGCATTGCTCAGGCGCTTGTCGGCCGACCGTCTTTCGCCCCCGCGTGCCCCGCTCTTGCTGCATCGGTGGGGGAGTGAAGGGGCGGGCGGAAGAGAGGAGCTGAGCGCCTGAGCCAAAGATGCGCATGAGAGAGAAGAGAGAGAGGAGGGTGGCGGTTGGTGGGAGGAAGGGATGGATGAGAATTAGGGTTGAGAGAATAAGGTTACGGGCCTTTAACGGGCCAGATCGTGCCATACCAATTATGGGGCAAGTGCCCGTGCTAGTGCCGCGTGCCATGAATGCGGCCCAGTGGCACTAGCACGATGGGCCACGTGCCAGGCCGTTCTAGGACCGTGCTTTCTAGTGTTGTGCCAGTGCCTGCCCGACACGGGCCTAGCCCGTTTGGCCAACTATAAACATCGCTGCAGGACCTACTTGATAATAATAAAAAAGGACAGGACTAGCTTCTCAGTAGACTTCTGCCCGGTCTGGCCCATGCAAGGTGTATGTTTCACGATTCCTTGTCTTTGTTTTCTAGAATTCTAGTACTATTTTTCTCTTAGTTTTGCTGACTGATGACTTGAGAGGCAGCCACAGTGTTTGGCAGGCAGATTTCGACAGATTTTGGTAGGTTCAATAGTATTTTGTGAGAGAAACTAAGCTAAAAGAAGCCAAAAAAATGAAAGTAGACAAGTCCAACATAGTGAGTATAGCTCTCCTTATAGTCGAAATGAAAAGAGAGAAAAATAAATAGGAAAAAAGAATCTTAGTGTACTCCAAAAGTATCCCACAGTGTGTATAAAACCCAATGCTGGGTAAGGAGGAAGAAGATTGAAGCATTGGTTATTTGCATACTCAAAAGCGAACCTAGATCCTACTAAGATTGTATCGATCGTATTGCTTTTCTCTTAATGAAATACGTGTTGAGACGAGTTCGTGAAAAAAAAAAACCTAGACCCTAGCTTGAGACTTGGCCTATAAGTGGGGGGTGAGCCCATATGCCCATGGAAGTTCTGTAGCCTACGGAAAAATAGAGAAATTTAGCTGTTGCTAGTGGACTAAGACCTGTGAGAGTATCGTTCTGAGGAAAAAAGACTTGTCAGAGTAGTTAGGTCAAAACAAATAATTATGAACCGATTATACAACTGGTTTTCTCTATTATACGAGCAAGCGACTAAATCCGTTAATAAAAGATCTCTACCTATTTCTAAAATGAGGACCGATTCCTTCGTCCGTCACCTTCCCTGCAGCCGACATGTGGGCTCAGATATACACCTCGTTGACCTGCTCCTCGCATGTTCGTAGCTAGCCCATATCATCCCCAATTCTACTCCTACTACAACACGTGCAGAATCACAAAATCAAAGCTCGATTGCAACCGAAACATGATATAAAAAGAAGATGATTTCGATCAGAACAAGGTCAAATATAGAATAGAAAAAGAAGAGGAAGAACATCCAATCATCCATGGACATAAATCCAACGGGACTACCAGAGACGTTGTACAGCTCGCCGTTGCATTGCTTGTCCTCCTAATTCCTCTCGCGTGTTGCTAGCTCCCGCTTCATCCGGTCCTTTTCTCGAGCTTGATACTGACGGTAGCTGGATCTACTACGGCGCCCGGGCAACAAGATGCACGCGCATCTGAAGCTCGGGCAAGCTATGTCTGTCCTCGAGCGATGGCGGACTGTGTGTCACCATCCTCGAGTCTCAGGCGGCTCCCTCGCGCATCGCCATGGGCGGACTCACGCACTGCTACATCCTCGTTCGAAGCCGCTTATGCGTTCGCTGGCGGCGCATCCCTCGCATGGACGGCTCGAGTGAGAGGACAGGGAGAGAAAGATGGACAAAACAAAGGAGCGGTGAAACGATAAGGCTGGCTGCTGAGCGGACACGAGAGGTGGTTCCCGCACGACGCTGGCAGCTTGGCCCCACACGCTCCTCCCGAGCAGTCGAGACACGCGTATGACGGCAACGCTCCATGTGCCCTTCCTTCCTGCTGCTGTGCCCGCCTCCACAGCTCCACTGTTGAAGGTGCATACGTGGTGGACGTTGGACGGTGGACGTTGATCATTGCAAGCATCAAGGACAAATTCAGATTTGTGGGAGACTAGCAGCTTATAGGGATAAGTGTGATTTGTTTTGGGTGATTCAAAATCTATATTTATTTGAACTAATTCAGATTTTGAAACAAAATGTTTCCGTTTAGCTCCGCTTTTGTGTTCATTTGTGCCAAAATTATATTTGTAAGTCCATTTTACAACCAATTCTAAGGTCCAACAACATAGTAAGAGGGGGATCAGATCAAATTGAAGAACCCTTCTCCCATCATATTTTTCACAAATCACAATGCAAATACAAAACTTTGGAGTAGAGATCGTGGCACTCCGTGTGTTTCTCCTTTTGGATGTCATTGCTCTTTGGTTCTACCACACGCGTCATCATGTTTATAGCCATAGTCCCTATCACATTAATAAGTTTAATTTATAGTCTACTTTAGAAATGTCGATCATAAATTATCACATGCATATTTTGTGCCATATTTATTGAGTTAGAGTGTTCACGGTTTATTTTTTCCCGTTGCAACGCACGGGCATATCTGCTAGTAAAGTATAACATCTCGTACTCACGAAATTTCTTTGATATTGTGTGTAGAATATTTGCACTAACTTGAAATTGATGAGAGGTCTCGTCTATCCAGTGCAACAATAGTGAAAGGATTCCCAAATTTTCTCTTCTATTCCCACCAGCAAGTTATTTCTAAGTATCCGTGATTTGTGCTAGGGCTTGTGTTGAACAACCAACCTTGCTCAAAGCATACAATGATTTCTCTCTTAGTTCACCTGATCGCTTCATCATCCTTTCAACTTCCGCCCTTCCATAACACGATTAATTACACTTGCAATCTTCTCTTTCCTTATAAACCGATTCGGTCCGATCTTAATCCGAGTTTTCACGCGGCAAAATAGCCAATTTGATCCCTCAACTTCTGCTTCAGGCTCAAATTCATCCCTCAATTATGAAATTAGCCAATCTAGTCCTCAAACTTTCTATTTGGGCTCAATTTCATCCCTAGTCCTATGTGGCGTGCCATGTTGGCATGCCTAGTCAACAATGAGTTACGTGAAATGAGTCAATAAATATAAATAAACTCTTTAACCTTTGATTTTTTCTCTCATTCGATATCTCGTAAAAAAGTATGGTTCAATAGTTAATTAGAATGTACAAATAAACAAAGTTGTAAACCTTTTATTCATAGACATAAGATCAACAATAACTTATTTTTAGTATATTAATGAATTATGGGTTAATATAGCACATAAATTGATACATGTGTTGCACTTAGTAACATACCAAGAATTTTACATGCATTTTGGGATGATTTCGCATGCCACATATGCGTGCCACATCATATCAGAGATGAAATTGAGCCCAAATAAAAAGTTGGAGGACTAAATTGACCTTTTTAATAGTTGAAGGATGGATTTGAGCCTTTGAAGAAAGTTAAGGAATGAAATTGCCTATTTTGCCTTGTCACACCTATAGTTGGCCAATGGGCCAGCCCGGCCCGATTAGGCCTATTTATTCGTGCTGGGCCGGGTTGGCCCACGTGCTGAAGCCTCGGCCCAGGCACGGCCCGAAGGCCTGTTATCCATGCCGGGCCCTGAAGCCTCGGCCCAGGCACAGCCCGAAGGCCTGTTATCCGTGCTGGGCCGGCCTGATATCCTATATGGGCTTTGCGGGTTGGGCCGGCCCGTGAGCCCATGTAACCATTAACCCCTTCTTTACTCCAGAATTATCTCAAAATTTTAAATTTGATAAGAAATTTATTAAAATCTTAACACATTCTTAAATTCAAACACTTTCATTCACACATGCACATTCAAACATACATATACACATTCAAACATGCATAGACACAAACATTCAAACATACACATACATGGGCTCACGGGCCTTAGCAGGCCTCCCGTGCTCGGGCCGGCCCACGGGCCGAGTTGGGCTGAGGCTTAATCGTGCCGAAGGGCCGGGCCGGCCCACGTGCCTAGGTCCCAGACCAGGCACGGCACGACTTTCGTGCCGGGCCAGCCCGGGCTCGTTTAGCTTCATGCCGGGCTGGGCTCGTGCCGGGCCAAAAAGCTGTGCTCGCGGGCTGGTCCATGAGCCTCGGGCCGGATAGAAAACTATAGTCACGCCCACCTAACTCTCTAGCATTGAAGCGTTCATATATGTTGCTCTGCGAAGAGTGGCCATGCAATCATAGGAACAGGATTCAGAATACTCTCTAGCGCTGAACTCCTTGGCCATGGCCAGCAATCCAGTGTACGACTCGCTGCTCCGATCGGCGAGCATGGACCTTGCCACCTTGGCAGCTCGTGCGCGTGGATCGGAGCGTACCCGGGCAGGCAGATCGGCTCCGTGGCGTCCAGGTGCTCCTCGGAGCGCGAGGCGTCAAGCTCCGGGAGGTGCAGGAAATGGGACAGCGTCATCCACGGCGAGGTGAAGAACACGTAGGAAGGGAGGCCGAGCTCCGCCGCGACCTGGCGCGCGGGGGTGCCGATCATGTCCACCACGAGCGCGGTGAGGGGCTCGGCGGCGGCCAGCGACCGCGCCACCTCCCGGACGCGCGGGACGCTGAAGACGACGGCGTGCGCGGCGCGGACGCGGACGGGCGCGGAGGGAGGGAGCGCCCGCCGGCGGCGGGGGCAGCGCGACGAGGTCGATGCCGTCGGGGGCGGACGCGGACGCGGCCAGGGCGAGGTACTGCGCCGGGGGCGGTGACGTGGCCGCGGCGACGAAGAGCTCGGCGAAAGGGATGAGGTGGCCCATGCACGGGCTGAACAGGAGGAGCACGCGCCGCCGCACCGTCCGCTCCTGGCCTCTCCCCATGGCGCGGCACGCGGCCGAGATGCGGCCGCCGCCGGACGAGAGCACGGTTTGTATGGCCAACTCCAACCACCGGCTGTTCGTGGATCCTTTGAATTGATAGGGGCTCGGCGATGTTGACTTTTGTAGCTTTTTTTACCGATCGGGCTGGATTTTGGCTGATTTCAATAGTATTTTATGAGAGGGAATAAGTCGAAAGAAACCGAAAAAAGACAAGCAGAACAGAGTTGGACCTATCATACATAGTTGGACCTATCATTAAGTGTAGATCGATTTGGTTCAAAGTTCCCACCACAGTCAAAACGGTCATCGCGGCCGCCACCCATAGAAGTGCCGGTTGGAGAACGCTGAGTGGAATCTAGATATGAGAGCCTCAGTTTGAGGAAATTGGGTGCCAAATATGAGAATTTGGTAGGAATTGCTCTTCAACCTAGGTGATTTTACAAAGCACCTAGCCTCATGTGAAGAACATGGTGTCCTTCTTGAGCGGATCATCGGGTAACAAACGAGGATCCCGGCAAGCAATGAAGCGCGGCACAACATTGGGCTTATTTCCATTGCAATGGAGTATGCAGGGTCCCCCAAATGACAGGCCAAAAATGCAGAAAGTTCATTACTGTCAAAATGGAGATATGTACTGACTAAAACGTCATTGGCAAGGATGTAATCAGTTAATTTCTATATCAGGAAATTTGTACCAAATCATACATTGGTAAAGTGGACATGTATTTTCAAATACAAATGGGACAAAGTTCATTTGGAACCTGTGGTTGATAAAGTGATTAAGAAAATAGCTGGCTGGAGAGGTAAGCTTCTCTCTTATGGTGGGAGGCTTACCCTCTTGAAATCCTGTCTAGCCAGCATCCCTATCTACCTCATGTCCATTATAAAGTTCCCAAAATGGGCTATTGATGCCATTAACTCCCAAATGGCTAACTTTTTTTTGGAATGATCAGGAAGATAAACGTAAGTACCATTTGGCAAATGTTCAGATGATCTCTCAGAAGAAAGAGTTTGGCGGTCTAGGTATCCCTGACCTTAGGAACCTGAATATGTGCCTTCTAGCTGCCTGGATTTCTAGATATCACCTCTCAGAGAATAATTCTCTGGAAAATCCTAGTGGATCATAAGTACAGGAATGACAGGCCCAACTTGTTTTGTTGCCCTGACCTGAATACTTCTCCCTTTTGGAAGGGAGTTCTGTGGGCTGCAGAGGCTGCTCAGATTGGCTAAAGATGGAAAATAGGAAATGGCAGAAGTGTGAGATTTTGGGAAGATATTTGGTTTGGATCTTCCAGTTTGACTATCCAATACTGGCAAATTTATATCCTGATCAATGAGAAAGGTGCTTCTATAGCTGAGATATGGGATGAAACAAATTTAAAATTCACTTTTAGAAGAACAGTATCTGAACAAC
Organism: Panicum miliaceum; assembly: GCA_032594955.1. NCBI lineage: Eukaryota > Viridiplantae > Streptophyta > Magnoliopsida > Poales > Poaceae > Panicum > Panicum miliaceum. The sequence goes on from CM064064.1 coordinate 6,195,380, forward strand.
TCATGACCCTCTGGGAGGAGCTGGTGGCCATAGCCTCCAGTATTTCCTTCTCCAGGGAGGGTGACTCTCTGATTTGGGAATTGAACTCCCAGGGAGTTTACTCGGTTCAGTCTCTATATATGCGACTATTAGCTTTAGGGGCATTAAACAAATTTGTACCCCGGTGATGTGGAAGTTGAAAGTTCCACCTCGTATTCATGTTTTTCTTTGGCTCCTAGCCAACAACAAATTGCTTACTAGAGATAATCTAGCAAAGAGACAGGAAGTGGTGGATAAAACTTGTTTGTTCTGTAGTGAGCATGAAACTGTGCATCATGTTTTTTTTTATTGCTGTGTTGCTAAGCTAACTTGGGCTTCTATTTCTGATGCTTGCTCTATTGATCTTGGCTCTGACTTTGAGTCGGTAGCTAAGTGGTGGATTAGACATGAAAAGTGTGCTAGTCTAAATACTTTTACTGCGGCTGTTTTGTGGTCAATCTGGAGACTAAGAAATGAATTGAGAGACATGAAGACTTTACTGATCAGGATTGTGAGGACGGCGAGAAGATGGAGACCATTGAGCAGAGAAAAAGATTGGCCGCAGCTGGAGACGTTTACTGTAAGACTGGAGAACAAGGCGGCAACATTGCAGGAGCTTGGGTGGGTACCATCTCAAGTAACTGCGGAGGACTACACAGCTGCGCCGAGGTGTCCCAGATCAAGCGTGGGGGAGCTGCTGCAAAACGATACAGAGCAATTTGATCCAGTTGATAGAACTCCTCCTGTTTGTGAACCGGAGCTTTAACCTTGTGCAGCTCTTAGGAGCTTCTTGTGGCGGGCGCGCCAAATACGCTTGAACCTGAACTATGAACTTTTTGCTTCGTTGAAATGAAGCGGGGGAAACCTCTTTTTTTAAAAAAAAGTTAATTTGGAACCTGGAGGGAAATTTCGGCAAATTTGGACCGTCGCACATTTCGGCAAATTGGAGTTTTTTTTTAGGGGTGGCAAATTGGAGCTAAACGGGCTGGCCGTCATGACGGCGCGGCGGCCTAAGCCCAGGCCCACAAAGGAACAGACCGGCTGGCCTTTGACTTGGGTCCGGACACTCTCCTGGGGCTTCCGCTGCCTCCGCGTCGTGCCGTCGTTTCCCCCCTGCTGCCCAAGCGCCGGAGGCTCCAGCGGAGCGGTTGCAAGTCCCGCGGCACCGGCAGAGGCCTCCGCCGGCGATGGCTGGCGAGGAGGCGCCGCTGGGCGCGCTCAACCTGTCCGAGTACGCCCCCGCCGGCGCGCGCACCGTCGACTGCTACAGGCGCATCCGCAAGATCGGCGAGGGCACCTACGGGTAAGCGAAGCTGAACCGAAACCCCCTTCCGGCACGCGGCTGACAGGCTAGAATTCCTCCCGCATTCCGTCCAGCTCCGCCTGAATTGTTAGCCGCGCGCCGCAATCGAGCCGTGGATGGTGTGTAGCGTAGCCGTGGGATCGTACGGGCGGCGGCGGCGGAGTGGTGATGATCCATCTGGTCCGTGGTCTCGCGATTGACGGCGCGGTTGGAGCCAATTGTCGGCGGAAGCTTTGTGTAGGGCGTCCCTAGTGCTCTGAGCAGCGGTGCTTTTGTTGCTTCGTCCTAGATGCCGTCAGTTATTGGGGCTCATTAAAGTTGTAATCATCTAGTCATTTCTTAGGGTTCCTTTTGGTAGTGTACTATACTAGTGCTGCTGCTGCTGCACACTAGGCATTTCTGTTCTGTCACCATGCCTTTGCAGGCTCCTTAATTGTTAGGAAGATATTATAGATTAAGTTCTGATGTACCGCAAACTTGGAAATTTGTAATCTGTGTACACTGCAGTTAGGTAATGCCATTTTTTTAATCTAATAAAAGGAAAGATAATCTCCTACTGTTTGACACTAACCTGATAATATGCATTTCACTAGACATTTTACTTTTATTTACGCTTACAACATCACTTAGTTACATCATCTTGCATCTTACCATACATTCTGACGGTGCTGTTTTCTCCATTGTGATTTTCTTAGCTAGGCCTCCTTCTGTACAAAGTAGGTCACCTGAATTCTTGTATCAATATTTTGGAGCGCTTTAGGACCACCACAAGCATTTCATTTGGTAGATAATGTAGATATGTTGTCAAATTACCCTGTTCAGCCAATGCTTTGACAACTTAAGATGGAGAGTTGGAGGCATCGAGGTTTACATGATGACATCCTACAAATATGCAACTCCTGTAGATAAGAAAGAACCGATATTTCTTTTATTGTGTAAATGATGTTTTACTCGTTTGGGCAATAGTTCAGGCTAAGAAACAGGCACTGTTATGGTTTAGCCTGTATCCCTTCACTTCGTTCTTTGGCTGTTTCACTGGAAATAATAGTTCAATACTTGAGTTTTCTCCCTTTGGCCTTGGAAGGATTTTTCACTCTTGTAAGTAACGTAATTGTTTCTACCTTAACCTTTATTTAGGCTTTAGCCTTCCGCTTCTCTCTGAAAATTCCGTAGTTTACTTAACAGAAAAGAAATTTAAGCATTCCTACTGAATCCTAATTTATTGCAAGAATTGTTTTGCAATTAATCGGTCGGCAAATTTCGCAGTTCAGTAGCCCTCTAAAACTTGCTTCGCTTTGCAAACTTGCCCGCTTGGGAGATGATATCCTTGCCTGTGCATACGAGCCAAATAGCTCTCCTGCACGAGCAAGGCTACGCAATGGGCCACCTTCTTCAGCAGCGTTACCTCAGTAGCAGCGTATGGCCTCAAAACATGAATTGAACCGAAGCCCTATAGCACAAATATGAACCAAAATGGGTATCCAGTGGAACTTTCTCCACGGGACCTTTAATCACAGTGTCAGGGAGGAGGTGGAAGCGATGGGGTTAGGGTGCTGGCAGTTCTGGCACATGGCTAAGGAGCGATCGTGGTCTAAAAAAAGCAAATTAGTTGACTTCAAAGAAGCTAACTGGACTAATTGCCTGAAAGAATTGGAGTTATGGATCAATTGCTCGTGGACTTTGGAATGGGTTCCCTTTCTCCTTTTCTTTTCCTTATTTATTCTTTCCACTTGTTCATGTGCACAGAGATGGTTATTAGGGATAAGTAATGGGCCCATCTTCTTGTAATTGTTGTTTATATTGCCAATTATAGCCGATATGAAAGCGTGGCCGTGATCTTTGACAAGGAGGTTGAATGAAAGAAGAGGAAGAAGGAATCTGGAGTAGTAAGCAGGAGAACCAAACTCACCTACCTTTCTTTACCTAGCCTTGGCCAGCTAGGCTGGGAAATTCTTGCTCAGGTAGCCTGGCCTAGCAAAAGAATCAAGCATGCTCTCAGTGTTTGGATGTTTTAGGAACTGAGCCTAGCTCAATTGATGGGAGGTGTGGTGTGCACCGCGGCACTGAAGTTCAAGTACTCTTCGTTTCGAATTTGGCTGCCTATTTCTTCTTATTTACAATGCCACCTAGTTCCTCCTAGATTGGTTGAGTTTTCTGTTCGAGTATTTAAAACTCGACCTGCAGAGTAGACAGCCCCCCCCCCCCCCCCCCCCAACCCTTACACAGTGGCACTGTAGCCCGTGTGAGACGACCAACGACCAGGGCCGGGCCTTAGACCTATGCTTTGGTGTGGGACAGACGAGGGGATTTTTTTTTTTAACCCCAGCCTGAAATTTGCTCCCACGGGGAGTCAAGCCTAGGATCTTAGGAGTGCTACTAGAGCCACCTAACCAATTCAGCTAGAGGCCCATTCGCTCTGTTCGAGTATTTGAATCTAATAACTTGTCTTACCTTCTACTATGTTCACCACTGTAACTCCTCCCTATTAGAGGGTCTAGTTATATTCATTGGAAAACAATTAAAGTGTGTCTACCTTTTTTTTCTTTCTATATCTATAACAGGTATTCGATGCAAGCACTTCAATTGCAAACATGAGTATGCATTGCCGCATTGGTGTGATATATAAGGTGTATGAAGATGCAAAAACTAGACTTTCTGAGAAATTTGTACCTTTCATGGAAAATAAAAGGAGCCATAAGGTAGTATTTTACAACAATAATCTAAAGCCCTTTCTAGAACCCTGTTCTCACTGAATCAGGTGGTCTATAATGATCTCCCATTGTGTCTTAAGCTCTCTGAAATAAAAATGCTAACTTTCTAGTTTTGGTATTCTTTCTTATGCCTAGTATCATTTGCTGATTGCTACTATATACGTATGTATGATCTGTGTAACTGCCTAATCTGCCATGTCTTTTTTCTACAAATCTTAGTGAGGTGTTTGAGGCTGTGGATATTATTACTGGGGAAAGAGCAGCACTTAAGAAAATAAAACTGGATGATGGCAAAGAAGGGGTAAGCTTTATCATCTCAACAAAGCTAATAATATTCCTTTTATGATCTGCAAGCATATGTAGATCCATCTAAACTGTTCAGTGCCTCTGTAGTTTCCACGCCAAATCTTGCGTGAGATTAAACTATTAAAAAAGTTGGATCATGAGAACATCATCAGATTGAAAGAGATTGTAGTATCTCCTGGTAACAAATATTCATCTAGTCATTTCTAGATATGCAATAGAGTATTATGGCATTGCCTAACCATTTAAAAAATTTCTCAGGTTCTGCACATGGAACAGGAGGATCAGGTACATCACTAAGTTCTCTTTTATTTGGTTGCTTATATTCTTCATTTATGTGGTTCACGATGATTGATTTATTTGTCCTTTTAATTGATTTAAACTGCATATATTTTATCCTCTGAACTGTGTTAAACATATACAGATAATAATCAGATGTATAGGGGAGATATCTACATGGTTTTTGAATACATGGACCATGATTTGAAGAAAGTATTGCACCATAGTGCCCCGTCCCAAGTCAAGGTACTCTAACAGACTTACTCAAAAAAATAGAATTAACAGTGAGATGTGCATTGCTGCTCTTCTTATAATGTATCATTGACAAAATTCCATTTGTTAGGTTTATATGGGCCAGCTGCTAAAAGGATTGCACTACTGCCATGTCAATAATGTACTTCATCGTGATATCAAAGGTTTACTCATTTGGATTTAAATTCAAGCTTTACCTCTCTGATATTCTTATTTCAGAATTCCTTATTTGTTTCTAGGGGCTAATCTTTTAATAAGTGGCGGTAAGCTTTTGAAGCTTGCTGATTTTGGCCTTGCAAGACCATTTACTAGAGAAGGAACTTTGACAAATCATGTCATCACTTTATGGTACCGGTAAGTGGAATGAGGAATCAGGGAAAATAGCCTCATGACATATTTCTCTTGCCCAGCATATTTTGGCCACTTTTTTCGCACTTATGCCAACACAACTTTTTCCATCATTATAGACCCCCGGAGTTGCTTCTTGGTGCCACAAATTATGCTGAAGCTGTGGATATTTGGTCTGTCGGTTGCATTTTTGCTGAATTTTTGCTTAAAAAACCATTGTTTCCTGGCAGAACCGAGGTATGATGTCTATCGTTTCTCTCTTTTCTTCTGCTCTTGCTCCTGGTGCTATTTACGATATAATCAGTGAATTATTATTTACTAAATTTAGAATTTTATATCTGAATATGTGATGAGGTTTGGCTTCATGCACAAATTGAACTTTTTAGCTCCTGTTTGTCTGTTGTTATTACTGGATTAGTGTGATGATTCCTATCTGTCCTATTTTGTTCTGTCATCCTTTTTCCATTACCACTGGTATCCACTTAAAAATCCTTGGAGTTATTAGTTTCGTAGACTCCGCAGCTAGCTATACCAATCTTTGAAAGATTAGATATGTTTCTTTGGACTATCAAAGTTCAGTACTTTTCTTTGGTTAAACAAATTAGATGTTGTATCTTTGACTGCCAATTCGTAGAAACTATGCGAACTGGTATGCTGTTCTATAATATTTCCTCAAGTGTAGCTTGAGTACTTATGCATAAAACCTTGACAGATGCTTGTGTATTGTTTCAGCAAGACCAGCTGTCCAAAATATTTGAACTCTGTGGATCTCCAAATGAGGAAAACTGGCCAGGTGTATCCAAGCTACCATTGTACAAGAGTATGGCTATCCATCCTGTGACGCCTACCAAGCGACGCCTGAGAGATATGTTACAGAAGTAATCCACTTACTATTTGTTTACACCTATGTATTGAGTAGCTATTAGTTTCTTTTAAGGCTTGAATTTAATGTGGCAAAAAATTCTCTACAGCTTCGACTATCATGCTGTTGATTTAATTGAACGCATGTTGATCCTTAATCCTACACAGGTATGTTCTATTTCGCACAGATCTATGTTGATGGAACTTCGTATCAGCTTTTTTGTGACCGTGTTTAGGAGTGTGATGGGACCTGCTATACGGATGACACCTTTGAAATTTGTTTACAAACTGTCCAATAATTGGTGCCTTCCTTTGGTTGCAGAGAATTTCTGCTCAAGATGCTCTTGATGCGTCATACTTCATCAACTAAACTTATGTGTGGGTCGAGTTTTTTTGACCCTGTCAGACCTTGTCTGGTGATCTCATTGGTGCAAGTACTAGATGAAGACTGAAGTCTTGTTTCTCCTGCTGACCTTGGATTAGGGCTAGCGAGCAGTTTAACTTTGTCTGTTTTAGCTCTAAACATATATATAGATGATGTACATTGTTACTCGTGACAAACTGTAATTGATCATCAATTCATTACATGTTATGCTTCTTGGTATAATTTCATATGACACTGTGTTTATTGAATGCTATATGGCATGCTAGTGCATCTGCCTCAGCTAATACAAACCTGTGCTGGCATGCTAGTTGGTTCAAGCATAAGTGAAGAACCAATTAACAATACATGATTTCTGCACAATGCCAGTGAGTAATAAAGTAACCATGAACAACTGAATGATATACATTCAGATTGGTGGCCTCTGTCCTCTTGTATGCTTAGCATACAGTGAGTAGCTATGGGCTATACATGTATACCTGTAGTAACCAATGCCTGTCTGAGAACACACTTACCCTCTCATTTTGTTAATAAAAATTCTTCTAACTACCCTCTGCCTTATACTATGTACATTTACATATGGTGAAGAGGGTCAGTTTGCATCTATGCAAAATTTGTGGCTGTTTTATCGGTATCTACTACTACTATGAAATCCAAGAGTGTATTCTCTATCAAAAGTACTCCTTATGAAAATCAAAGCGTGTTCCTGTTCTGTGGCTCATGTCAAGTGACAGTTTCTTCAATTCTTTGGCAAGTGTAGGTCTCCCACAGTAAAACACCCCTGCATCCATAATAAAATCTTATGATCAGAACTATAATCCCTTGAGGCATGCTAAATTGCTAGTGGTTATTTGAGGGGGAGAAAACGAAAAATATTACCAACTGTGGAGTTCGGGTGCTTGGAAGCGATTCTTGTGAAGACTTCTTTCCAGTTTGGTCTTGCAAAATGTGTCCTGACCTGAAACGTGAGTACAAATCAGCAACATGTTCATCAAATTTTTCCCAGATTGATCATGATACTCTGTTTGCTCAAACAAAATATGTTTACCCTTGTGCCTGATACAATGTCTACACCATGCTTCGCATGGTTCAGGGCTTGTACCATTGACAGTAGCGTCGTCCTTGCATCACGCTCCTCATACACACTTGTCAGGTAGTTGTGCAGCTCAATGACACCCTGGTTGAACCATCAGGAACCCCATCATAACTCAGAAATACATCAACATTTGCACTTTTGCAGGGTCAAGGCACACAGAAAGGACAGAGATTTCACCTTCTTGTCCATCTCAGCGACCTCGTTCATCACCCCCTTGAACCACTCGAATGATCCCGGCTCCCTTGTGACCCAGTAGAAGTGCGCGCAGCTTGTCCGGTACGCCCGCCTCTTGTTGCTGCTGCTCGCCGTGGACACGCCAAAGCTGTTGGCACTGTCCTCGGACCTGCTGGTCTCCATTGTCAGGTCCTGAAAGGTTCACACAAGAGCGACAAGTCAGGCAAGCAAGATTTGAGTCACATAAAGCTGAAACCGGATTCTACAGGCGAAACGGTACCATCAGCTCATCAGCCAGCTTGATGTTGTTCAGCAGATCTCTCAGGATGCTGATAAAAGGCGTGGCGCCGATCCCAAGGCCGACGAGAAGTAGCACATCGTAGTTCCTGAAATCCTGTGCAGGGGCGCCATAGGGGCCATCGACCAGCAACCTTGGCGGACTGCATCAGAAGCAAGGCGTTGCTCAGTTTCATTACAGACAAAAAGAGGAACAGGATGGGTTGGAGAATGCACGGAACCTCTTCTGCTCTGCCACGCCTAGCTCCCCGAACGCGGCTCGCCTCGGCACGCTCGGTGTGAAATAGTTCTCGACAAAGATGCCCTTGAGCTCTCGAGTCCAGTCTCCCCTGGTCTGGATGTGGACACTGATGTAGTCATCCCCAGGAGCTGAAGTGATGGAGAAAGGATGCCTTGCAAGTGTGCAAAAGTGTCAGGGATAACTGTACCAATTACAAAATGGCGGATATTGGCGGCAAATGTGGTTGATGAATGAAGAGTCAAGCATACCATTCAAATGGAGATATTGTTGGACACTGGAGAAATATGTACTGCCCGCTTCTGTAGCGAAATCCGTAAGGTTTCGACATTGTTATGGTCAAGACGTTCCCCGGTAGAAGGCACACCTGAGTGAATAAGAGAGCTGTAAGAACATGCATAAACTTCGGTTATCTAATTTCATCTACCAGGTATTTCAGTATTTGTTCAATATTTGTCATCTAGTTTCATCTTAAAATGATGAGACTTTTGATATGAGGTGACTAGCTAGTGATGGACAGTTGTTCTAAATGAGACAAATGTTCAGTTAAGCCTACATGACCTCATTACATATCCTAGTGCCACCATGACCTAGCACCATATCCCCATCTTCCTGTCCACATGCCAGAACCTTTCATATGACTCTGAAACCTTCCATTCTCCAAAGGGCAATGGTGGTTGCAACAATTTGCAAGAGACAACTGACGACTAAACCGAATCTGCACATGCCCCTGGGTGCATATTATACTCTGCTTGTCTTTTCGACCAACTGACGATGATAGGGTGATCGTTTTTTGTCAGTGAGTGTGCCGACTGATGCTTGACATCCAGATAACGAGATGCTAGATGAGCTCTTGGATGATTCAGAAATCCAGTTACCGACTTACCTTGAGGATCTTAACAGTGTATGCCTTGGATCTGAAGGCCCGTAGCGTCCGCTCCCCGACGTAAAGCACCAACGGTACAGAAATGTACATCCATGTCTGGAGATGACCAAAGGGATCACACTGTTAGCATCAAGTTTTTTGTAGAACTGTTCCGTTACATTAAGAGAGATTAAGGAGGTTCAGATAAAGTGAAGACTGTGTCACTAAAAATCATGCAAAAACATGGGTGAAAAGAGGGTGCAGAAAGCAATGTTCAGCTGCTCTTTTATGTAATATCAACTATGTAAAACACTATCCTTGCTTCTCCTTCCTTAAATGATAGAGCAGTGCTCCTGCTAGCTTTTCAAAAAAAAAAAAAGCAATGTTCAGTTACAGTACTACCGTTTTAGCATACAACATTGTTCCAAGATCCAAGTAAAATGCAGGTTAATTTGAACTGAACCAAGAACATTCAACCACTCAACAGTTTGGCAGCTGTCAGATTCCCTAGGAGTGTTTATTCAGTGTCGGGCAACGGGATCGAATGGGGGTTATAGAGACGAGTGCGAAAGTTGTATTCGTCTGCATTTCATTAGCATATATATTAGTTTCTTTGACAGAACCGATTCCCAGCATCTTCCATTTTTTTTTTGTGCGAATCGATTCCTAGATACCACATCCGTGACAACTTTACATGGAACACTCCTAGCTTGGTCTGGCCACTGCAATCATTGTAGCATTGTCCAGCCAACATGTGGCGATGCAAAAAGATTTTGTTTAAAGAAAAATCAGGTAATTCACAACCGTTGTTTTTTTTTTGAGAAAAATTCACAACCGTTGCTGATTGCAAGGGGATCAGAAACAGAACAATCAAGCCAGATCAGCACAAGTCTGAAGCGCGTGTACTCTTGGAAATGTGTAGGAGACCACATTGCCCGTGCCACGGGTGTCAACCGTCAAGTCTGCATATCGTTGAACAACGATCGCATTCACTATTTGTGGGTGGCTGATGTTCAAGTCAAAACTCCTGTTTGCGTGGCCATGTGGGGTCTATCTAGATTCTAGACAAAACAAAATGCTATGGGCTTTGAGCCTTTGACAAATGTGGTGCTGAAGAAAAGAGGCGGGGTTATATATGATAACACAGGAAATATCTGGTAATGCTTAAACCTGCTCAGAGGTTCAAGGTTCAGTCAAAGCTGATGGCTTCCCATGCAGATTTGTAAACTGTGGACCAGTGGATGCCACGCTTACCATTGTAATGCTGTACAATAATGCAAATAAAATCTGAGTTGCCAAAGATAGTGTGTTTCATGCAAATGATCTACTGCAGATTTTCTGATAATGGTGATAGTTAATAATAGAAAAGTACTGTTTGTTCGTGGTTCTTAATCTAAAAAAATATTTCATAAAAAAGTTCTAGGACATGTTGTTTTCTCATAAGATTTATTGTGTTATGCTACTCCATTTTTTAGCTTATTATTAGTCATAATATCTAAAGTTTTACATAGCCACAAACTTTAACATGAAAATATTTTTTTTGCACAACATAACTTTTCTTTTTTAAAATAATATTATATAGTTTCCTATAGATTTGATGCTTGGCACCCAGGACACGCATGCCTGCTAGTGATGGCGTGGATCCCCGTCCACGTCCACTTCCGAGGACGTGTACGGTGTACGCGAATCCGAAACGGCACATCACAGCGCTCTCACTGGCTAATTAGCTGGCCCTTCATGATCCCTGAGGGTACGGGTGCAGAGGCCATGGCAATGGCTATGCCCTGCACCAATTAAGCTGCCTCTATCCGTTAACCCAACAAGGTTGATGCAAAAGTGATAGATTGATTGGCCAGCTGACAAGTACACTGTCTTAATGCTAAGCAGATACGGTCCGACCTGAACAGGCCACCAACCAGCCTGCCTCTGTCAGCATGGCAAAGGGAAGCGAAGCTTACCGTCCTCTGGTACCACCTGTCGACGAGGAACATGAACCAGCCGTGGACGAGCAGCAGGAGGTAGACGACGATGAGCAGGTGGTGCGAGTACCAGAAGGCGTTGAACCCGGCGAGGTGGCCCAGCGGGAACGGCAGCCGCAGCCGCCGCCCGCCCCTGGCCGCCATCATCTCCTCCCGCTTCCGGAACGGGCGCGTGGCCAGGGTGAAGGAGACGGCCATGAGCGTGACCATGACGATCCCCGTGACCCCCTCGGCGCCGGCGAGGAGGCCTGGGTAGGTGGGCCTGTCCCGGCCGAAGAAGCGCGCCACGAGGCGGTACTCGTCGGGCCCCGACGCGATCAGCCGCGGGAAGTCGCACGCCAGGTGGTTCCCCGCGTGCAGGCAGATGCCCACCGCGATCGCCGTCGCGATGATCTGCACCAAACTCGATCCCAATGGTGGTTTTAATTTGGCATGATTACTACTAGTACGGCATGGTAAAAGTAAAAATTAGCCACCTCAATTTTCCCCATTTTAAACTCTTTCGACTTTTTTTTTATTTTAGACAAAAAGAAGATATATATATCATGGATAATTAGCCATGACAAGATGATTATAATTAGTGGATATTTATTCGCTTGTGTCGGGATGGATGGTTGATGATGACCACACGCTAAGACGAGATGTGATGCATTTGTAGGGCTCCGCATTAAGAAAGGAATCGAGGCCTTAATAACAAGTGGCAAAGGCGGCATCAATCAGAGCTAGGGGCCCAGGAAATCTGCTTCTCCACACTTGCCGTCCTGTCAGGCTAATCGCATTCCTCAATTGAAATATTTATTAGCAACTGTATTCGTTGGTGTAACCGCTAATCGCAATTAGGAAATGCAGTTTCCGGATTGTAGCAAAGTTTTAACACGCTAAAAGTACCTTTCAAAACTGATTTTATTTTAAACGAATAGGCAGGAGAGCTACCTGTTATCTAAATCGACAAAAATATGACCGTACGAAGTAAGAAAAAAAACTTTTAGAACGGATATATTAATAGTATTTCCTAAAATTCAGAAATAGAAAAAAAGTGTTAAATTAACGATTTTTTAGTTTGGACTTTTGCCGTGAAATGGGGTGGATACTGAAAAGTGCAAATGTTGAACATTGAAACCAACACTTAAGCTTGCCATTGTATTTAACCCGACCAAATCATAGCAAGCTCACTGTTTGCACGACCAAATGCAACGCGACGTGGATCAACGCCTGCTAGGCGCATATTTCCAACGCGTTTCTCTCCAGGAGGGGTGGACCCGGGCCCACCTGGCAGCGGCGTGTAACCCTGTCGGTTCGGCGACTTTCGTCGGGCCTGAAATTTTGCGAGGGCCCACCGCGAGCCCAAAGTACGCTGGTACTACGCCACGGCCCGCCCGAGAAGCCGCACGAGATCCAAGCCGCCCGGGCCGGCCCCACGCGGCAGCGGCCCAATGATTGGCCGCGCCACCGACGGCGACCGCCCAGCGACCATCGCCCCCCGCCCCCGACGCGAAACAAAAAAAAAATACTCGCTGCTACGGGGCCCGCGTGTCAGCGGCGGCGCGCAGAGAGCTTATTATAATTACCTTGTGGAAGGCGATGCCGTCGTCGAAGGGGACGAAGTAGCGCGCCCAGGTGGAGCGCAGCCACGTCAGCGTGTTGCGGCAGACCGGGAGGAGCACGAGCGCCATGTTGAGCTTGAGCGTCTCGGCGGCGCCCTTGGCCGTCGGGAGGCAGTACCCCATCACCCGGAACGCCGCCGACCGCCGGTACTGCGCGAACCGCCACGCGAACAGCGCCGCCATCGCGGCCGCCCACAGCGCCAGCACCCACGCGCGGCGCCAGCACTCCGCCGCCGCCACACGCGCCCTCGCCGCTGCGCGACGCGGGCTCCACCGCCGCCGCATACGCGCGCAAACCTGCTGCCGCTGCTGCTGCGCCGGCGCCGGCTGCTGCCCGCCGCCGGCGCTGAGGCCCTGGCTCCACTGCGCCGCGCTGCTGCTGCTCATCGCCCGGCTGTAGGTCATGTACGTGTCGCGCTGCAGGAGCAGCGCCTCCAGCTGCCACAGCTGCGTACGTGGCGGGTCAGCAAGAACTCTACCGACACGTGGCACCGTAAAGCAACAGCGGTGTATTTGCACGTGCATATACAGTACATACCTCTATGTAGCCGAGGTTCTCCGGGTCGAGCTCCTCCATGATGAGGGCGGCGTACTCCTCCGCCTGCTCCTTCAGCTTCGACAGCTTGTTCGCCGACGCACTCAGGACGATCAGCTAAGGAAGAAGTAAACAAAAAAAAAACTTTTTTCAGTTAACCACACGCTCGAGATCAGATTTAATTACCGGTACAGTGAAATTCCAAGCGTAAACTCTCCCAAGGTGATAGTTACAGCAGTGCCAGTGATACTGGCATGTTACTTTCAACTACTGATAACGAAACTCTGTCGACGGGTTAATCCAGTGAGCTCAACTCGATTACCTCTTGCACTTCCTCCCTCGTGATCCTGCCGTCCACGTTGGTGTCCACCCTGGATTGAAAAGAACTTGATTTTCATGCCAAGAACGCCATGAGCAAGCAGCAAGAACTTTGTTGATTGATAGGGTGAAGGAGCTCTAGGATTCATGAACAGGGGAACAGGTTGGGCAGGGAGGGATTGTCGAGTGGTAGGGTAGTGCATACATGTCGAAGAAGATTTGGAGGCGCGCGTCGAAGCTCTGGTCGGAGATTTGCAGCCAGAAGTCGTAGAGCTCCTCCTTGCTGATCCGCTCCAGGTTCTGCCGCCGCCGCCGCGCCAGCGCGTCGAAGATGCCCACCGCGAAGTCCTTGGAGTCCACCATCCCTGCAGCCAGCCGCGCCAATGCCGTCACGGTGATCGCGCCGACAACGATCCTGGCCACGGACGGCGGAGGATTTGATTCTTCGCACATACCGATGCAGTCGCCGAAGTCGTCGCGGGCGAGGAGGCCGTCGCGCGCGAGGGCGTTGAAGCGCTCCTCCACGCGGCGCCAGAGGTCGCCGCCGCCGCCGGCGTCGGCGGAGGAGCCCGTGGTGCGGCTGATGAACCGGAGGCCCTTGAGCGCGCGCCGGGCCCCGGACCGCGACCGGTTCAGCCGCGCCTGGGCGCGCCGCCGCTCGCGCGCCGCCAGCGCCGCCTCCCGCACCGCCTGCTGGTCGCACGCCGCGGCGGGGGCCGGCGGGTGCCGCTGCGACGGCGACGGCGACGGCGACCGCAGCCACGCGAACTTCCTCCGTATCCGCGACGTCGTCGACGAGCACCGGCTCAGGCTCCGCCCCGCGTCCGGCGTGCGCGCGCCGCCGGCGGCCAGCGACGTGGGCCCGTAGAGCGCGGCGGCGGTGGGCGTGACGCTGCGCACCACCATGGACTCCTCGTCCAGCTCCAGCATGACCTCCACGAGGTCGCTCTGGTCCGAGAGGAACGCCGGCAGCATTCCCTCCGCGCCGCCGACGCCGCCGCCTCCCGCGGCGGACGTGGACGCGCCGAACTCGTCGCTGTGCGCCGTGATGAACGACTCATTGTCGGACGTGTCGGTCTGGTCGTCGGCGAGGTAGTCCGCGATGCGCCGGCGCCAGGTCCGCCGCCCGCTCCCCGACGACGACCCCCGCGACGGCGCCCACATGGCCCCCCCCTAGCTAGGCTTCTTCCCGACGCCCCTGCTGTCCCAGCAGCATGTACGCCGCTCTGCTCGGCCGGCCTCGCCCCTGCCCGGCTCAGGTGATCGCCTGCTTGTCGCGAGCGGCGCTGAGCTGGGAGGCGAGGAGAGCCGCGGGCAGGCGGGCGATGTATAATGCCGGGCGTTCGGCGCCGCGACCGGTGGTTGGGATTCGGTGTGCCGAGTCGCGGACGCTGCCAAGCGGACCGGATAAAAGTAGGCAAACGGTGGGAGTAGCTCATTCAGAGGCCCTGGAGGGCTTGCATCTTGCAAAACCATGTTGGCAACGCTGGAATTTTTTCTCGAGAATTCGAATATCCATCTGATAAGACTGAAACAATGTTCTTTTCTTGTGAAAATTTTCGCGAGGAGATTGCATTAGGGGTAGCTAACTGACATGGCTAACTGAATGTGCAGTGATCAACTGCAGCAGCCGGTGAGGCAGCGAGCACTGAAATCGACCCGGGCAAGTTGGAGGATCAGACCAATTTGTGCACTCTGATCTTGTGTCAGCCCCGGGAATTTGAAAAAAATCGTGCAGACAAATTAGCCCATGTCAGTCTGCAGATTGCGCTATAATTTTGAGGTTGCAAAAGCAACTGCAAGTCTGCAACTTACAAGTTACAAGACTCAGGTCTGAAATCGTGCACTGTAGTGCTTGGGAAGAACGGTGAGCCCCTGCATGACTGCACCCGTTGAATTCTTCGCAAGTGCTGTCTACCTGATAAGCTGAGCTACCAGTGTCCTCTGCTTGCTTGAGCTGAAACGCTGAATCCAGCAGCTTGGCTTGGCTGCATCTGCTGACGCCTGTAGCCTTGCCTGCAGAAGCGGCTAAAATGCGCGCTGCTCCCAGCCCCAGCTCGATCGGCATCGACTTCCATGGCGCCCATATGTCGGAACAGGGAGGCACAGCACGGTGATAAAGACCCTTCAGCGTGTGATTGTAGTGGGTGAAAATTGGTCGTAAAGATGCTAATAAGATACTAGTAATGGTTAAACTTTTTTTTCACCTGTAACAAGGCATGATGGCCTCGCCCCCCGTTGGAACTGACAGCGGCCAGCGTCTCTGTTCTGAAAGCCACGGCGTAACGGACCGACGCTGATGGAGTGACGAGGTAGCGTAGCAGAGGCAGCGTGAGGAGCACGGCTGCCATGGCCGATAGCAAATCTGCCTCGATCTCGACAGGTGCTTGCAGTTGCAGATGTCATCTTCCTTTCAGCATCTGAAGAGAACTATGGTGCTTACTGCTTCCTGTCTTCAAGGGTAAATTATTGGCCACTAGATCAGAGTCTTTTTTCCGCGTGTTCGGAGAGGCCGCACGGCGTTGCCAACCTCATGAACAATCGATTAGTTGGGTCACACAGATCCCCTATCCCTAGCAGGGCAGGACCGTATGCATGAGTCCTCTAGAGAGAAAATGTGCATGACTTAACAGTGACATCCGGGCTTGTTCGGAAGAGATCCTTTGGAAGTGATTTTCTGAAGGAGTCCTTACGTTAGATGAAAGTAGTTCTCTAAGATAAACTATATGGAGGGAGTTGGTTTGGACGATGAATGAAGAATCAGGAGAAACTAGTTTTTCCAGCTCTCATAGTTTATTTCGTAGAATCACTTCTCAGCATCACTATAGAAATGATTCAGCTTCTTGCAGGCTGCCATTTGGCAGAGTTAGTTTCCTAGAATCATCCTGTGCTGCTTAAGAGAGCTCTAAAGCATAGTACAGGACTTGCCTTTCCCTCCGAAAAGAACAAAACATTTAATTTGCATGCTTTCTCGAAGCAATGGTGTGTACTTTGCATGTGAACCTGGATTTAAAGCCCTAATCTATCTATCTATCTATCCTGCTTTTCTTCATGGGGCATGACAATCATCATTCACATGGCAATACAACACATGCAGGCCTTCTTTAGTTGTTGCCACATGCTTATCGATCTTTTCGAGGACTAACCAATGAAATCGAGTCCATTCATGGGCACGCGATCGACCGTTAAACCGACAGCTGAAATCAATTAATCGACCGAGAATTAATGTGGCGATTCCTTCTGCTCAGTTCGAGAGAATCAGCGTGGGAACAAGGAACGATCGTTCCTTCCTGAAAAAACAAGCAAACAAATTCTCTGAAACCATATCAGGCGTATTTGTTCATGGATTGGGTGATGATAAGTACTAGGAATCTGTGCGTGTATATCCATATATGCACGTGCGTATATATCCAGAGTACGCAAACTCCGTGGACAAGTCTGCTACCCTACGTGCTACAAACTGACAAGCTACTTTCTTGGCACAAGACCACGAACAATTTTTTTCATTTTGAAGAAAATGAACAAAAGTTTTGCAGGACACACAACAGAGGCACGTATATGGGATTTTTGGGCTCCATGGATAGACTCAACGTCAGATTTTTAAGGCCACCTCGAGATTTAATTTGCATTTCATTGCACAATGATATAGGCTTAAGGCTTATACTGTGCTTATAACACTACGTTTCTTAATACTACAGTGAGATGCAGGTGCCACAAGCACGTGTTTAAAGTTTTTTTTCAACATTCTTTGGGAACCTCACATGATACAGCTGAGTAAAAAAATTACAAATGCACCATATATATATATATATATATAATCTTATTCATACCCAATAAAATTTTACAAAATAATATATATAGAACTAATCTAGTAATGGACATGTCGCATATCAAGATCAAGGCACACAAGAAGTTTGTTTATACGTATACACCATATATTTATTCAATTATCATGAATTCTAGCATCCAAAAATATTCTGATAAGCCATAAACACTCACAATCTTCAAGCCCGTGATCTGCAGAAACAATATATGTGATTAGAAGAAGCACGAAAGCACATAACTATGTAAGTGCATAAATGCATATTATTTACACATCACGATTATATAAAGTTGAAGCATAAACAAACCATAGGATTCCAATACATCTCTGTATACAATATTCTTCGTACTCTTTCCAATAGGATCGATGTTCATATTTCTCTTGGCAAGAACCCACGTAGTCTCACGGGATACACCTCTTGACAGCGCCACATACAGTTGTTCGTGTGAAAACACAGGCTCGGGGAGGTAGATACCTACATTAGGTATGGTCTGACCCTGTGCCTTGTTAATTGTTACGCGAGTCAGTGATATATTACTGCCTAAATCCTCTGTATCCCTCTCAGGTAAAATCGTGGGAAAGTGGAACCTTCAGATGCTCACATGAGTTTAACTGACGCTCAAACTAATGGTTATTTACTGTTGGTAAATGCTTAGTGCTAAACGAAAAAGATGCAAACAAGCGTGTGGGCGCATGCAGCGTGTGGTGTACCTTGTGATCGGCAGGGCTCTGGTGCTACTTTGAGTTCGGCACACTGCTAATGTGGAACAATCAGCTCACGTGTGACTAAAGAGTAAATACTTAATTGCCGATGTAAAAACTTATCAGACACATCGCCTAGAGGTGCGCTACCCCCACTTCCTACCAGCAGGTTGCATGCCCTGCCGCAAAACATATCGACGTTCCCACATCAGGTTGCATGATCATCCTAAAGTGAAACTGCAATGCGAACGACATGAAGCACGTACCTTAATCAAATGGTACGTGATCGAGCGCGACGGCCAGGATTCGCCTCACAAGCGACAAGTGGTCGCGGTGGCGAGGGCCGCGGCCGTGATGGCAGCGACTGCCGAGGTCGCGATGGTGAGGGCCGCGTCGGCGATGGCAACGACTGCCGAGGTCGCGATGGCGAGGGCCGCGACGGCGATGGCAGCAGCTGCGAGGGCCACGGCCGCGGTGCCAGCAGCTGCAGTGGTCGCGACGGCGGCGAGGGCCGCGTCGGTGAGGGCAGCTGCTGCGAGGGTCGCCGCCCGCGGAGGATGACAGCAGTCGCGGAAGGATCAAGATCGTGGCCAGGGTTCGCCTCGGCGGCGATGCGGGAGGTCGCGGCGAGTTGCCTGCTGCGCATAAAAGGGATAGAAAACCAATCGAGAGCCTGCTACGTGTAAAGGGAAAAGGAAACTAATCGAGAGAATCATGGACAATTTCGAAATCAGCGTCCCGCTTAGGGAATTTTAGTAGTAAGTAGAAATTGCCTAAATAACCCATCAAATGTAATGGGTGGATACGCTGGGTAAGTGGGAGAGTCATGGTGAGAAAAGTTAAGAGTTTTTTGGTGGAAATATTTTAGAAATAGTTGTTTTCATCTCTCCACCATCCATCTACCATCTTGAGATCTGCGGTGTGGGACCATATGTGAGGGGTAAGGGTGGTTCACTTTAGGTTAGAAATGTTTTCAACTATTTTAACTTTTATAGTATAGATAAAATAATATACTACTAAATACAAATCTTGCTTCGTACGCTTTGTATACTTTCTTTTCGGCTTAGAAGGAGGTGGTGTAGGGTTACGGGGAGGCTACGCTAGCGCAAAACAAAATTTTTCTTCCCCATAAACTAGGAACTGCTGCTGTTATAGATCACGGAATTCCAAGCGGCGTGAGTTGTAGAACAATTCTGCAACTCTTCAGATGATTGCTAAACTCGTGGCTGAAATACTCTTCAGATCGCAAGGCCTTAATTTTCTTGCCACGTTGATTTTCAATCTCATTCTGAAATTCCTTGAACTTTTCAACGGTTTCAGACTTATGCTTCATCAAATAGACATAGCCTCTACTCAAATCATCAGTGAAAGTTATGAAATATTGCAATCCTCCTCTGACAGTCGTGCTATTGGACCGCACACATCAGTATGTATGAGTTCCAGCAAGTCCAATGCTCTTTCTGGAAAATCTGCGTCTTGGTCATCTTGCCTAGCAAACAAGTCTCGCATGTCTCGTATGATTCAAAATTAAACGAAGTTAGAAGTCCATCCTATGGAGCTTCTTCATGCACTTCTCGCTTGTATGATCGAGACGACAATGCCACAAGTAGGTAGGACTCAAATCATTAGGCCGAGGCCTTTTAGCACTAACATTATAGACAGGTGATTCATCAAGATTTAAAATAAACAAGCCATTCACAATGGTTGCACAAGCCACAAACATGTCATTCTTAGAGATCACACAACCATTGTTTTCACTCGTAAATGTATAACCATCCTCCATCAAACATGAAGGAGACATAATGTTTCGACTCATACTTGGAACAAAATAACAATTATTCAACTCCATAATAAATCCTGACGAGAGGTGGAGTTGCATCGTCCCGACGGTCAAAGCAGCAACCCTTGCATTATTGCCCACGCGGAAATCAACTTCTCCTCTTTCCACGCTTCTAATTCTTGTCATTCCCTGCATCGAATTGCAAATGTGAGCAACCGATCTGGTATCAAATACCCAAGAATTGACATAAGAATCAGCGAGGAATATTTCTGTAATATAAACAACAAGCGTAACTGAGTTGGAAGTACTCTTACTTCCACGGTTCTTCAAAGAAGCCAACCTTGCAGTTTCTCTTCCACCGACCTTTCTCCCCACAGTGATAGCACTCATTGTCTGCAGCTGGTTCAGGTTTAGCCTTGGGTGCTGGGTTCGGCTTGGGGTTCTCAACCTTAGCCTTGCCCTGCTTCTTCCAAGAAGAACCTTTCTTCTTGAAGTTAGGCTTATTCTGGACCGCCATCACATGACCGCCGCCCGTGCTCTTCTTTATATCACTCTCTGCTGTCTTGAGCATGCCGCATAGCTCATTCAAGCCCTTTTCAGCCCGGTACATGTGGTAGTTCGAGATGAAGTTCCCATAGCTCGGCGGTAAAGACACAAGAATGAAATCAATGGCCAACTCTTGGCCGAGTGGGAACACTAGCTTCTCGAACCTCTACATGTATCCAACCATCTTGATCACTTGCGGCCCTACTGCTGCGCCCTCTGCGAGCTTGGTCTCATGGAAGGTCTTGGCAACATTGAATCTTTCAGTCCTGGCCTGTGTCTGAAACATGTCCTGAAGCGCCATGATCATATCGTGCGCCTCATGGTTAGTCTCGAACTACATCTACAGCTCAGGTTCCATGCAAGTAAGAATGAGGCAACTCACTTCAAGGTTGTTGTCGCATGCTTTCTTGTAAGCATTCTTGACAGCAGCAGTTGCATCATCAGCAGGTTCTTCCAGTAATGGGGTATCCAGAACATCTTCCTTTTTCTCATCCCTGAGAATAATTCTCAGGTTATGGATCCAATCCGTATAGTTAGTCCCATTCAACTTGTCCTTCTCAAGGATCGAACGCAAAGTAAAAGATGTGATGGTGCTGGGTGCCATTTATCTACAACAAAATAATAATACAAAATATTAAGACAAACGTATCCAAGATAGAGTAAATTACATTAAACATTTTAACGGAATGTACTCCCACTAAAATCAATATCCCTCAATTGATACTTAGTGATTCAAGACCCACAACTATCAAGTCGACTAGTGAGCTTTTGCATCACCGCTAGAAGACATGTAGATCGGTAAGCAACTCCTTGCTAATCATATCACATATGACTCTTATTGTTGGGTGACATCTCTATGTCTCGGCTCCCAACCCTTATGCCCCAAAGTCCTTAACCGTTAAGATGACTTTGTTCAAGATAACCAACCCTTTATGCGTGTAAGTATCCGATATGAACTCATCTAGTCAAGGAAAACTAGTGGCACTCTAATTTCATAGACCCACTACCAGCTGTACAAGATCCATGATGAAGCAAGGTTTAGTTGGGAGGGCACATAAACTTAAATATTGCGAGGGATCAATCAAATTACTTCTACCGAATGCAAAAAAACCCTATTATCGCATGTAGAAGTAAAACAATAAGGATAAACATTCACATAGAGACACGGTATGGCCCATTATCACATGTTGACCTCCATCACCATGCTTCTGTCCATCAAGATGATCTCCATCTCCTTGTTCCGTGCTCCATGTTCCATGTACCATGCTGGTATTCCTCCAAGGGATGAATTCCTCCAAGTGATGAATTCCTCCAAGAACTATAACTACCACAATCTAGTTACATAGTCGGATTTGAATCATCATCACATGTTGGCACGCAAGCGTTTACATCAAATATGGCAAATACATACGGCTCCCGCCGTATTGCCTTACACATGACACGCAGATCATGGATGAGATGCACACATGCATCACGTACACATATAGGCCATAGCGATCACAAGATCCTGCAAAACAAAGTTAGGTGCACTACCGTCGGCCAACTTAAACTGTTGATATCTCCACATTTCGGGCTGAATTCGGCAAATATAATTTTATCAAAACCGGAAAAGCCAGTTGATTTCATGTGTAAAATTTTCTATAGATGAATTTTCATATAAAAATCACCTCAATCCGAGTTCGTATGTAAAAGTTATAGCTGTTTTACCGAACACCATATTTTCTGCAACTTTCTCAACCCGGTTCCAATCTGCCACCACGCATCATATGCATCTGGCAACCCATCCTAGGTTTCGATTCGACCAATCTCATTGATCTCCTCCTGCTGTGACTGGGTTTACGTTTATCACTTAACTCTGATGGCGGATACCCGACCGGTAGGAGTAGTTCGTTACACGACCATCGCAGCGAGGACACGAAAATAGGATTAGGGTTTCATCTACACCTCGTATATCTCCATATGTACACATCTGAACCTATAACGAAGCAGCTACGGCTCTGATACCACTGTAGGGTTATGTGGAGGCTACGCTAGCGCAAAATAATTTTTTTCTTCCCCACAAACCAGGAACTACTGCTGTTATAGATCACGGAATTACCACTAGACACGCAGGTGCGGAACTTCTGTAGCGCGTAGGTATAGTTTGTACGGCAGTCGGCATTGCAGTTGCGAGACCTTCTCACGTGCGGCTCGTCCTCATACAGCAGATGCAGCGCCTCCAAGTTATCCACACGTACGGCGGCGGAAGCATCACGATCCGGACTGCTAGGTCCGCGAGGGCGACGAAGGCGCGGGCGTGGGAAACAGGCGGCGGCAGCAGGCGTGGAGAGTTAGGGTTTTCATGCGCCCCGCCCCTGTTTATATATACCCCCTTTAGGCGCCCACTAATGGGCTCAACCGAGGCTAATTAGTGCACCTAAGCTCAGACTAATTTGGATCAAATCCGTATTAGGCTTCCAACCCCTTAAGTGCGTGACCCTATGGGCTCACACGCGAATGGACATGGATCGAGTACTCCTACTCGACCAATAATTGACAGCGGCCTCTAGCAAGACATGTCAACTCCTATGCATACGCAAAGATCAAATCAGATGAGACATCATAATATCATATACATGCTATTCCCTTTGCCTCACGATATTTGGTCTAGCTCCAAGCTAACCTCTCTTTCTCGATGCTGTGATCCGGAATCTTTGGTTAACACTTAACCCTAGCACGGCCATGCATTTCTTGATCCGATCACTCGAGGGTCCCAGAGATATCTCTCTCAAGTAGAGAGGGGTAAATCACATCTTGACTGACCATGTCTCGCAGCATGCTTCTTAACAAACCCGAGAACCACCTTTATTACTACCCAGTTACGGAGTAGCGTTTGATAGCTCCTAAGTAGGTCGTTTGATAGCTCCTAGGTAGGTCGGTTCACATCTTGAGCACATGCGACAATCTCAGGTCTAAAGACATAGCGTACACATTGTGTAATGAGAAATTACTGTTTCTCGAGTTGGGTCTGTCCAGCCACATGTCATACATGCACCCACATTATTAGTTTGACATCTCCATGTCCATGACTTGTGAAGCATAGTCATCAACTAATACATGTGCTAGTCTAATATTCATGTGTGTCCATACATGAACTCCGACTAGGAACAATTTTAGAATAACCATACAAGTAAAGAGTCTCACAAACAATTCACATAATTGTCAATCAATACAAGTTGCCTATTTCATGGATATTCAATGAACAGATATATAATACATCATGGATACAACGAAATATGATCATCTCTATGATTACCTACAGGTCATATTTCTAACAGGTGGAACCTGATATTCAATCTTTATGCCCTCCCATCCAGTCTCACCACCGGGGAAAAATAAAGGGTAGGCTAATGGGTCGTAACAACCCTGGTACGCCCTAACATAGTGAGGTCGGTCCTCACTGCCGTAAATTACTATGTTGTGAGAAAATCTCTGTTGAGGGTCATTACTGTCCATCCATATAGCAGCTACCTGATCCATCCTAGGTGCGTTATATCTTCTCTGATCAACAGATATGCTGGTATTAAGTTCAATGTTGTACTCTGCAATATTAGAAACTGAACCGGGACTCTTGAATAGAAGCACGTATGGGTTGTCCTGTACAATTCCCAAAATCAACCGGATCAGTGTAGTATCAAGCTTAGGCGACCTTTTCACCCTATGTGCAATGGTCTCATCAGTGTCATAAAAGTATAGTTGCATATGGCGAGAACCTCTCCCACCAGGCACAAGCTGATCTAATCTATGATATATCTGACCGTGTGCTTTAAAACAATACACACCAGTACCTCTAGCGGTTGCATCCTTATCAGTTTGACTCGCAAACAACCGACGAAGCTCAACCGGCACCTCTGGGGTGTGTGTGTGTCTATATATATATATATATATATATATATATATATATATATATATATATATATATATATATATATATATATATATATATATATATATTAACCTTCCCTTTTCTGCAACAGAAGGTAGGGCCTTCACCTGGAAACCTTTTTGCACGACAAAACTCATAATATTTAGCCTTCTTTAACACATGTTGTTTTTTAGGAAGGTTCATGTATACTGCATCATAAGGATCAAAGCCACTTGGAACCGACCCACATTCTCTAAAGTATTCATATTGGACATCTGCAAATGGCAGGCAAGATTTGTTCAGCTATCACGGCCAAATGATGATATAACGATTTCACAAAATGAAAAAACTTACCCCTACCGAGAAATACTCTAGCTTCATCATCTTCATAGTTATCTAGTCCACCATCATTAGGATTTATTTGGTCTAAATCATTCTCTAATGCATTGAGTTATAAATAGACCACATTAGATATATGCAATCAATAAGCTCCTATATGTATATGTATATATGTACCTTCTACTCCGTGCATTGAATCAACAGGTTCCAGAGACCCGAATCAAATGCTTCTTCGCTAATCGTATCATTGACACCACTCATTCTAGGTCCGTGGTTCACTTGAATAACGGCGGACTGCATGGTGCTAGTAGGAGGTGACTGCAACGCAACACCTACAATAATTAAAAAAATAGTTCCAATAGGAGGTGACTTTCATAATAATTTTATAATTCTATTAAACTAATAAACCTTCAGTCAAATAAATCCAACAAACCTACTACAGGAGTAGGAGTTGCCCTTGAGATCACAGAGGAAGTACTCGTACATACTGATTTCAGTTAAACCAGAGAGCCTGAGAAGAAAATATACTTAATAAAGTGCATCTGTGAGAGAAGTACCACGCGTTTCTAAATCCAAGTTGGCTCCATGAATTTTATTATTTCTACGATGGTAATTTTCCCGCCATTTTGCAAGCTTATTGGACTTTTGCTTATCGGTCATTTTTGCATATCTTTTTCTTGCCTTTTGCCTCTCTTTCTCTTTCTGTCGTTCCTGTGGGGGGACAATCTCAACACCACCTACAAAATTGGAACACTAATAACTGTAAAAATATAATGAACTGCATAGGTAATTTTCTTATAAATTTGTACCTGACATTGCTGACAACTTCTCATTAATGATTTGATCACATAAAGAATCATTATTACTCCTTTCTTTCCTTGTATATGTTTCATTACGGTGAAGCTAATCTTGGCTGACATCGTCATCTCCCGTATGATAGTACTGTGCGTTCAAACAATTAATAATATCCTAGTGCATAACCTTGTAAAACATAATCTCACACACACAAATCTGAAATAGAAGTTGGGTTTACCAAGCTGGCTACAGACGGAGGAGGGCCTATAACATCAAATATATTGTCAAACCAAGGGGTTAAGCCAACTACTACACTTACACACCATCATCTTATTAATTATTACTAGATTGTTGTATCGTGTTGGATGCTTGTTTCGCGGTCTGTCTACGACGATAATCTTCCCTTCCTTTTGCATTCTTCTCAGCCTTTAGCTCATCTGGCATGTTTGCATATCTCTCCCTTGCCTTTTGCCGCTTACGCTCTGCCTGCTCAACGGCGTCATCGATAGAAGCTACAATTTAAAACATGAATTACAATGTGGCTAAATAGAGAAAAGAAAATGTAAAATTGCTTAATGGAAAAGGCACATATAAGATATGAAAACACACACATAAGATACAATTCTCATCACGAGCAGTATGAATTCTCTAACGGCCTCTTATCATTGCATCTGGAACCATGCCTGGTGGTGTTAGTGACATCTTCAAGCGAAATAGGGTTGTTCATCACAAGGATCTACAAATATATGAACTACGCACTTAGGTAGGATCAAGGAAATGGAATCGTATATGTTGTCAACAATATTGATGAAGGACTTCCATACCTAACGCGGCGCCCAGTAGTCGAGCCACCCAGTGAAGTTGGAGCCGTTGGCACTGGCGGGCGACGATGCTGACGGCGACGTGGTGACGGCAGTGCGGTACCACGGCGATGGTGTGGGGCAGGTGGTGGTGCCCGCGGGGGAGATCAGTGCGCGCGTGACGGAGACGATCGGCGCCACCGTGGAGGTGGACACCGTTGGGGTGGCGGCCATCCCGTACTTTGTGCCCGAGAGGCCGTCCTCGGGGTGCTGCCGTTTGAGACAACGACGGAGGTGGCCGGCAAGGCCGTAGTGCTGGGCACCTTCAAGATCAGCGCGAGCTCGGAGGTGGTGTGCGACGTTGCCATGTACTGGACCAGGGCCAATGCCACGCCGGACTGCACCTCCACGGTTCATATATGCGGAAATTGCAATTCTTGTGTTGGCTAAAAAGAAGAAAACAAGTATTGCCTAGTTAATTTATTGCCTTCTTGTACATGATCCGTGATTAATGTGAAGGAAACATGCATGCATGGTGCAACCCGTGTTTCACTCTTGCATGGAAACAAATAAACCTGCATTGCCTAGCTAATCCGTTGCCTAAAAAGAAGGAAACAATCATTGCCTAGTTAATTAATTTGTTTCCTTTCAGGTAATTTAACCTGATTCGTGATTAACGTGAAGGAAACTTGCACATGCATGATGCACTCCCTGATTCACTTGCATGGAAACAAATAAATCTGCATGGAGGAAGGGTGCGTGGACGTCAAAGGCGAAGATAGGAAAGCCACTAACTTGCATGGAAACATATAAATCTGCATGGAGGAAGGGTGTGTGGACGTCAAAAGCGAAGATAGGAAAGCCACTAATAGGCAGGTAATGGCCCATGAGGTTAGGTTTAGGCACCGTGTAAAAAAATTATTTGTTTGTAGCGGAATCCTTTGGTAGTCAACATGAATTGTTGGAGGAAATCAATCTCCCCCTCCTGACCTGACAAGTGCAGCCTCCGTGAGGGGTACGGTGGGCCTAATCTTGATAAGAAAAGATTTCAAGTCTTTCAACTTTTATTTTGGTTAATGATTAATGAAAGGCTAAGCTTGCATGACCAAGCAAGCATGGTTTTTCTTTTTCCTCGAACATAAATCCCTTTGTTTAATTCCAAGGATATGTACTTATTTTTGAGAACATGCCTATTATACAACATATTAGTTAACCTACTACTGTTACCGATCATCATATACGTCTCATACATAGGTATGACTTTTTGTGAGGGGTACTCTGGTATATCAATTTTTAGGTACAAATTATACACTTCCTCGAGTCAAATAAGCATGTAGCCAACCGATCTAAACTTTGATTGCTAATTTTTTAATTACACAGTACAACTTAGACACTCACAACGCACGAACACTCACCTCTATAAACGCATGAACGCAAACCCTACACTTCTGAGCATATTACATTCTATGTATCGCGCGTGTTAGAATATTTGGAAAATATACAGGTGCACTTGTCTAAAAACATAGTTTCATAATAAGTTTAAATTTATTATGTTTTTATTAATAATGATTGAAATAATTTTTGAAAAGAAAGAAAAATTAGGGATGAAATTTGTGTTGTCAGGATCATCCATGTTCAGGGCCGGGCCTCAATTATTTGTCACCGGAATCCATATACGATTGACACTTCAAATGCGTGCGCAAACACGTACAAGAGTAGTTGTGTCTGTCTTCCTCGCTCGATCCAGCTTACGCCGGCAACGTGCCAGGCCAAAAGAGTAGTGGTCACGTATGATGTAACCTCGCTCCGTGCAATATACTATCGCACACGCACACACAAGATAGGCTGCTGAATGCCGATCGGCAGATGCACAGACTGATAGCAATGGTGATGCAACGAGATGGTGCTCTCTGAAGAGGCAAAACGTCATGACCACTTCGGATTGGGACACGCATGAGCCGGGGCACACCATGAATTGGCAACAGATGCCTCCGCAGACGGGTGTCGTACGTGTAGACGACAGGACAAGATAAAGTTCGTCTTCGTTTCTACACCGCTGATCAGGTGAGTGCCGCTGTAGCGAACTGTTTCGGCGCCATATTTTTGGGTTTCGGCCGGCCAAGGATAATACTTGCGATCGTGAATAAGGTTAGCAAGTTAATGAAGAACCTATTAGTTCTATCTTCCTTTGCTTTTCTCTTTGATTCTTCCGTGGGCACTGGGCATACTGAGCTTAAACCTTTAACTTTTGATCACATTGTTTGA
Source organism: Panicum miliaceum (assembly GCA_032594955.1). NCBI lineage: Eukaryota > Viridiplantae > Streptophyta > Magnoliopsida > Poales > Poaceae > Panicum > Panicum miliaceum. Next base: position 6,223,897 of record CM064064.1, read on the forward strand.
CTATTTTGTCTATTCAAAAACTTAGTGAAAACCCTAGAGTATAAGTCATGTTTAAAGTATCTTTAGTGACAAAAAGGTTCAAGAAGAACTATATTCAGCTTATCTGCTTTTTGGCTTCTTTCGGCTTGTCTTCTTTCGGCTTATTCTCTCTCACAAAATACTATTGAACCAGCTGAAATCAGCCGAAATCTATCTACCAAACAGATGGTCAAACTTCAGATCCGAAAGTCAACGACGACCAATATTAAGAACAGCGAGAATAATTTATTTACCAATATACTAGGATTAATATTGGGTATGGGCATTTCACAGAAACACAAGGTATGGGTTCTACAGTGATGCCATGCATCCATGGAGGATCTAGGAATGCCAACACGGGGAAACGATTGACTACTCAATACTCATGCCCATACACAAATTACCCATGCCCCATTTGAAAATTGAATTACCCATGCCCATGCGAGTAAACCAACCGTAAAAGAAAAGTGAATAGGGTTTGCCAGAAAAATTACATGTGGATCTACCAACGCATGTTTGTTCATGTGCACAAGCACATAGTAGCCTCTATACCTATTAACCCATCTTACAAATTTTTAGTTGATCTTGTGAATTTTTTTGTGTACGAACATGAGTAAGAAATTTTAAATACCGAACTTTTCTACAAGCATATGAGGCCCACCTAAAGCATCTAGTCCCAAACTTAAACACAAGTGAGCTCCTCAACAACTTAAATCACCATGAAACTTTTTAATCAAATTTATAAAATATTATGGTATGAATATGAGCTGCATGAGGGGCTCACATATTGTGCCTACTTTGGAAATTCACAAGACCTAACTCCTCAACAAATAAAATCATTCATGGCAATTTTTAATCAAACTCATAATATTTTTATGTTACTTTTTTTATAAATGCTAGAATTTTTATATACCTAAATACCGAACTTTGATGGTACCTTTTTTCTAATGTTTCTAAGACAATTTTTTTCTGAACTGAGCTTAAAGCTTCTAACAAGTAAAAAAATCGTTAATTGAGACGAATCATGGGTGGGTGGGGGGGTGAAAACAAGTTGAAATGTTTCATTTTTTTTAACTGAATTCCTTTGTGAAAGAAAAGGATGTTTGCTGATGTATAGTCTAAGCAAATATGTTTACCACTAACCCCTTAATTCCTATGCTACTCAAATTCATGTGTTCCAAACGCCAATCTTTTCAAAAATTTCTGTGTTTTTCCATTCCTCTGTTTTACACCCATATTCCTATTCGATTTCTCTGTTTTCTTCCATTCCTCTATTTTGCAATCCTCCGTTCCAAACAGGCTCTAATTTGGTGGAACCTAGTTAAAATTCTGAAATTCTCGGTTCAGCCTTAAGGAGTTGAGAATTGGTGATTTGGACATTTTTGGGCAGCATCACAAGTTAAAGTGTAGCTGCATTTAAAATGATGCTTGAACAGCCACTTGATAAAAACATGAGGCATGTCCTAATCGTTAACTGCATGGTCATATCAACATTGAGAAAATAAGAACTATTATATGTGCCCGTCCGATAGGCACGCCTGCACTCCATGTGCCTATGCTCTGACCACACGTATCCACAACCGCAGAAAGAAAATAAACAACATGCAGAACTCAGAAGCGCCAAGTTCAGGCTTGCAAGCAAATGAGTAGTTGGGCTTCTTTGCAGGGTAGTGCTAGTCATAAGCCAACAGTAGTGAGTGCCATAGATTAGGGGGCGGCCCCTAACCCTATCCATAGTTATGTTTTCTAATGTGTTTTGGTCAAGATAATGCTTGATTAAGCCGGTTAATGGAAGACCATTGCTAGTGCCGATTCGTTCATACCGTCATCTCTTCTGCATTGCAACGGGAGATTCCTATCGTTTGGGCCAGTTTGTGTCTGTCTCGGTACAAGCCAAGCACGACAGCGCATTTTCCTTTCCCCTTAGTTTTTTTACGATATATTCCTGTGGTGAGTGATCAGCATTTAACTAGGCAACGTGTGCCGACTAACCTGTTGCCTGATTTTTGTTCTTATTATTCTGTAACCTATTGCATGGTTGTAGTTCCTACTATGAATGTTTGTTCTTATTCTCTGGCGTAAATGCACTCTGAATCATCATTGGCTCTATCAGAACACACCGGTGCAGAAGAATTTTAGCTAGCACGACGCTAATCTCGCCGCTGATTGATCTGATGGAGACCACTCGTGCATCAAACCGCGTCAAACGGATCTTGAATTCTGCAGAAAAGAACATGGACTTCAAGCACGCTAGGAAGAATAGTCCACAACATGAGCTGAATCTAGCACTGGACTTTAGTTTCAGCGATCACTTAACTGCTGGTAGCATCTTTGTAGCCCTCGCCGAAAATTCAGATCATGCGGAGACACCATGTTGATTCCAAGATGATCGAGGAACGAGTCAGAATCGTGGTGGTTGTAGAAAGTTATTAGGCGTTGAAATGGGTGATGTCAGTGGAAACCAACCTCAACTCACTCTCAAAGGTAAAAGTAGTTCATGATCTTCACCTCCTTTTCCTTTGAAATGATTTCGTCTTTCTGTTCTTTACTGGCAAAAACTTTTTGGAGGGCCTGTGATGAGAGTGGTTAGCAGGGGATTTAGAGGAAGACAAATCTTGGTTTGTACGTCTTGTTAGGTCGTTTGTTCTTGCTATGCCCTCTAGAAGAAGAGAGAGAGAGAGGATCAGATGGTACGGTCAGGAACCAACCACAACCAGCAGCCAGCAGTAGCATGTCATCCAACAGAATAAAACGACAAGTGCAGTTGTTGCAGGGTAATATAATCCATCGTTATGCCAGTAACTAAAAGCGAAACAAATCTTACTTTTTCTTGTTATAGGAATAAATTAAACGATGCCGGCACGATAATCAAACACTGATCTTTGAGTCAGGTTTGGAGATTTTGTAGTTTTACTTGAATCAGACTCGATAGCGATAAAAAGTGTAAACAGAGTATAGGGTGACTAAGGGTACAAATCATTTTAAGTTGGTCACAAATAAAGGAGAAAGTTATTATTTGCAACCAAATAAAATAAGGTCGCTCATCACATGGTCATGCTCAACGTGTAGAAAGAAGTAAACCTGACCCGTCAGAGACGCCAAGCAGAGGAAGCAGCTTGAGAATTGAAATGCCTGGTGCGTAGCGATGGTACAATAGTACAAGATCAGTACCGGTCCATCACAACTTGCTGTGGTACGGCGCAGATATTCTACTTCGCGTCTGAAAGAGCAGTTTCTGTTCTTTACCCTAGTCCAAAACGAACAATCTGACCGACATGAAAATTTGACTCTGACAAGCGACTTCGGTCGCCGGTGCTATAGGACATGCAAGGAACAATCCGGCTCGTCGCGATCGTGGCGGCAGGCCTGTTTGTTTGATGCAGACAAAAGTTGTGGCTGCTGGGTAGGAACCCTGGAGTAGAGGCCGTGACCGCAATGTTGACATGCTTTGCTTCACAAGTTCTGCTGGTCACACTACTGAGTGCAGAATGTGCATGCCAAACACACTGGGGCCAGGTTCAGAGCGGAACAAGCAGATGTGTTCGCGTCGCCCGTGATTGCTGCCGCTGCTTCTGTCCCAGTGGGCGTCTGTTTGCCTGTCTGCTGATGAACTTTTTGTACTCGCTCAACCCAGGATCTTGATGGAACAAGTTGCAAATATTCGTATCAGTGAAAACTAGCCGGTAGTTCGTCAAGCTTCTGGTATCAGTTTCTGGAGATTCGACCGACGCCAACTCCTCAAATTCGTGATGATCCAGCCAGTATGGTAGGATCAAAGTCCAGATGAAATTGCAAACTCAGAATGAAGGAGACCAAATTTCACGCGGTGAGAATGAGAAGAAGCAGCCACGGGAACGGCGACAACCGGGAAGCTGGCGACCTGGAGGAGAGTCATGGGCCGGCCGGTTGGTGAGGACTCGCCCGTCAGCAGTTGAGCACCAAGGGGAAAGCGCGCTCGCCGCGCGCGCGGAAGAGACAACCGGATGACCCGGTGTTCTCTCCGCGGCCGGGAGTCGACAGCGACAGCGACCAACCACGGCCACCGCGACCGGTGCGCGTGCGTGCGTGGCCCGGCGCGCGCGACTCGCCGGAGTGGAGTGAAGACCGGACCACCGGAGGGAGTGGAACGTGCACGTCGCGGTGGTTGATCCAGGCGCGATCCCGGCTCGACGACGGGATCTCAGAACGCCTAACGAACGGAATTGTCCGGTTCCGGCCGGAGCGGAAAGGTTTTCTTCGTGTCAAAGGAAGTATTTTGGGCCGAACAATCTGGCGATGGGGACCGAGGCTCGGGTCGTGGCTGGTGCTCATTTATTCTAAAATTTTTTCTCAAATACTAATAATTTATTGGGAAATGAAAGACCGAAGATTATTTAAGGATCCTACACTCTCCCTCCTAAAATGTACTACACTCTCCATCCTAAAATGTAAGATATTAGATGGTTTAAAATTTGTATCTAAATATAAGGTATTTTACGATTTTTGAATAAATATTAAAGAAAATAATTTAATTTTTCTTGACTCTTAGTTGCATACTTACTTTTTTTTCTATTTCTTCGTCCCCTACTTAATCTTTTGAAAAAACTTTCGGGTACCTGCGTCTTTTATTCTTCCCCTTAATTTATCTTAGAATTGCTACAATGGTTTACATTACAGAGGGAGTATTGGAGTGCGGCAAACTCTGCGCCGCATCACGTGGAAAAATTGTAAGCCGAAGCCAGGGACTAGGAGAGCACGATGGTAGCATGCATTTGCAGTGTATTAGCAGGAGTGCGGCTAGGATATATTCCCTCTATTCTCTTTTATATAACGCCGGTTATTAAATATAATCTTGTAAGCAGCCTCAAATGAAAGAGAAGGGAGCAGTAGATTGGAAATGTGCGGGGAAAATTTTAAAACCGCATAACAAGTTGGATCGCCGCTGGGCCGGCGGCACCCGCGGCCGACAGCGCAAACGCCGAGCGAGCGACGGGCGCGGGAAAGCCCACCAGATTAGACATGTGCCCGCATGCTGCGGCGGCGGAGCCGGGCGACCTTTCGAGCTGCTGCCAGCCGGCCAGGCGGGTCGCTCGCTGGGTTCCGAGTTTCCAGGGCCGAAATCGAAGTGCAGTGCGGCGCGTGGGACGGCGGTGGCGATCTGAAGGCCATACCGGGCCAGAGAGCTCCCTTCCGCCGAACCCCTCTCTCTATCTCCAAATTCCTCACTTCACATGCTACAGGTGCCCATGACGGTTCACCATGTTTTTTGTTTTTTTTTTTTTTGAGGAAACAGGGTTCACCATGTTCACTCTCACTCACCTACGAAAACAGCCGAGGGCCACTGTCGTCATGGTGCATTACAGGCGAGTACGCCGAGTCATGACGGGGATGTTCTTGACCCCGGGACAAGGATTCCACGGGCGGGGACGGGGCGACCCAGATTCAGGTCGCGCCACCCGCCAGATTGTTCCACTATCTCGCAAGGATCGGTCGGTCGGTCGCGCGGGCACCCACCGAAACCTTTCCTGCCGGAGCGGACCAGGGCCAACAAGCCCCTCACATGGAATGCTCCCGCTCCAATCCACAGCACGCATAGGAACGAGCGACCAACCGGCGAATTCCTGTGTCCCCCGGATGAAGAACCCCAGGGTTGAAGAAAGAAAGGTGGGGAGGAGCCGAGGAGGGGTCGCCGGATCAGGCCACCACCTCGCTAGCTAACTAACGCCTTCGGGCTCCGGCCACGGTCCCGGCGCTTTGACCTGGACTGCTGGGTAGCTGGTTGCTGCCACTTTTAAGTAGGATCGGGGAATAGGTTGGCTGCCTTGGTCATTGTTTGGATAAGCGAATGACGAGAGAGGGACCTGGACATAAGAATACTGCGCTTGAATAGGTCGCCGGAGTCCACGTAGGGGTATCCTACCCACTTGGATCTTGGTAGATTTTTTATTTATTTATTTTCATTTTATTCATTTTGCAGGTTTTGGATGGCGGAGAACGAAGAGGCATAGCAGAGCTGAGTTAGCACTCAGCAGCCTCGGAGATATTGGGCTCAAGAGTCACCAAGGACTCGTGGGTGGGTTCCCAGATTGCCACTGAAGAATCTGGCTCATCAGGCAACCTATTGACGAAAACTTGAGCTCGTATCATTAACAAGCGATAACTGGCGTGCAGTATTCAGTAAACTCGAAGTGATCAGTGCAGGAAACAACCGTTGGAAGCTGGAACGCAGGATCTTCAGACGAGCAGAAGAAAGCAGAGCCATTCTCAGAAAAGAAGAAGAAGAAAGAAAGCAGTGTCATGCTTTGCATTGAACACAGTACTAGGTAATTACAGGGGAGGGTAGCAAAACAAAGCAGGCGGGCGTACACGACATCCTCATTTGAGAGTTCTTCCCCACATCGAAGAATTGAACAAAACACCATCGTGCCGAAGGCAGAACTAGACTGGATCGGATCGCCGCCTACTTCCAACCCCCCATGAACTGATCATCGTCATCATCCTACCAGGACTCTAGATATACTACTACACATGCCACCCCAGACAGTCAGACACGGATCCGGAAGAACACACAAACATATACGGAAACACGACGCAGGCAGCCTCAAACTTGCAGGCAAACACACACGCTAGCTAGCTTCCTCTCTGTACGTCCTCCGCTCGATTGCTCATTCCAAGCTGATCACCACCCTGGAACAGGCGTCAGAATTCAGAACCGGCCATGTGTGAATTGTGATTTGATGAACTCTGATGATGATGCGTCATGGATTCATGGCGGTACAAGAAACTTGAGGCGAGAGTGAAGGCGGCGAACGCACCAGTCGTACACGGTGGGGCTCCTCGGCCCGACGGCCGGCTCCGGCCCGTCGGAGGCCTTGGGTTTCCGGCCAAGCCTCCTCCAGCCGTCAGCCTTGGGCGTGGTAGCTGCACCGAACACACCAGCAAGTCAGATGGTCAGGCGTGGTATCAATCAGATCCATGCACTTGTTCTCATTGCTTTCTGAATGAACCGTGCAGTTCAAAGCTCGCATCTTTGAACCCCCCACACCCAGATAATCACAGTATTCGCCCCAACTGAATTTCCAGTTTTCCACAAATAGTTTGCTACTCATAGATTGAAAAAACACACAGAGAAGTTTCAGTGTGTTATTGATGACCAGATTCTTGCTGTGTTTTACCAACTATACCAGTGGTAGATCTGTGACTGCATCACGCTCAAGAAGGTGTGAATGAAACGGCAAAAAGAAAAAAAAACATCACCCGTTTTCCCGTCCCATTTCATCGGAGATCCAATCCCCAATTGTGGCATGCACAGTACTGCAGGGACCGATCCTAAAAAAGAAACGATTTTTACCCCCAAGAAAGGGGCGAAAGGCCAAGAAACGGCCGGTGGCGCGGGAGGCTGAGACGAACCTGCGGCGAAAGGGGAGTCCGGCGCGCTGGCCGGGGAGGACGGCACGGAGGAGCTGTACGACTCGCCGCGCGGCGACTGGTCGACGGACAGCGACGGCGGGCGGCCGACGGTGAAGCTGCGCGTCACCGCGGGCGCCGCCGCGGGGCCCAGCGAGGGCGACGACGAGGGGGAGGAGGCGTACTTGCGGAGCCTGCCGAGGCCGGAGTCCGGGCGCGGGCCGGCCACCGTCTCGTCCCAGAGCTGGTCGAGGAGGCCCATTCCCACCAGAGCCGCGCGCGATTGGTTGGCCCCCGCGAGCGTGCCTTGGACGTATGCGCGCGTCAGCGAGGAGATGGTGGCGCAGGAGAGGAGCGGGGAGAGGACGGGTGTTGCCTCGCCGCGTGCAGTTGAGCCTGGGGGCGGATGACGATCGCTCTGTCCTCTCGGGGAGGGCGGATTGGGGAGGATTTTATAGAGAAGAAGATGGGGGTGGGGAAGAGAGGATTCAGGCGAGATATCAGGGGTGTTGGTGTAAATTTGGATAAGGGTTAATAACTGGTACTGAGCTCATCATCTTTTCACCGCTTCTCGGTCCAGCTCGGCTTGGCTCGGTTAGGCGCGTCCCAGCTGAGCCGGCTTCACTGTTTTGTTTCTTTTTCCGATGATGTTCTTCGCTGTTACATCAGACCCTAATTCGCTAGGTCTTTTTAAAGTGTATATTCTACTTCGCTACCTTAAATTGCCAGAAAAAAAAACAGTCCCACGTACATGTAGTTAGCAGTTGGCATACTCTAGACCTTTTCTAAGGTGTTCAATTTTTTTTAAAAAAAAAAACAATTTCGCACAACCACCGCTGAATTCTCGCTGCACAAGCTCTTGATGATCAGCAGGTTTCATGATGTGTACAAAATGATGGTAGCTGAGTAGGTGACACATTTCATGGCATGTGCATCATTATGATAACCATGGTTTCCTTATGTTTTGCTGCGAGACGAATGGAATTCTACGTTGACCGGTCCTTGTCTAGGAACAGAATGTTGTCATTTGATCATTGATGAACTCTAAGTAGACATAGACTTGTTCTGGGCAACTGCAATAGACAAATTTATACCATTATATATGTTACGTGTGGTACTTGATTGCATTAGGGGACATTTAGATTGCAATGCTAATAATTCCATGTTGTGGCCTTCGGTACACTCAATACTACCAAAGAACTTGAGCTATTATTCTTTCACTCGTCATCACCAAAGTGTATATTCTTTCATATAAGTTATTTTAAGCTTCAACTAGCAATAGTCCAATAACCTCATCTAACCTCAGCCTCTGGCCAATCGTCATCTGTTTTGATGCTAATCAACCTTTATTTTGTTTATTTTAAGTCCATTTTTGTATTAGGCACGCAACTTAGTTGTAATCGAATGAAGCCTATAATTATAAAGTTCGCCAGCTTGATCTAGACTATTGATTTGACCAACAAATCCTAGTCCAGCAGAGTGCTTTCTTCTTATATATAGTCTAGTGGACTACTTTTGCTGCCAATATATATCCTAAATTTCCATCATCACCCAATGCTGACTCGATGACCCACACTTGTCATACTTGTTTGGTTGCTCCGTGAAAAGCTTCCTTGGTGTTGTTTTGTTGGAACATATAATCAGCCATGGAACACTTATAAAGTTGTTGTAAGGCTGACTTTGTGACATAGATTGCACAACCTGTTATTTTTTCTTGGATTTTAAAAGTTGTTTGCGTGGGAACATAATCATGATCATATATTAGATTTCACCTCGAGTCAATTTTTTATCATGACAGCACGAGTTACATGTATGTATGTATGTATGTATGTATGTATGTATGTATGTATGTATGTATGTATGTATGTATGTATGTATGTATGTATGTATGTATGTATGTATGTATGTATGTATGTATGTATGTATGTATGTATGTATGTATGTATGTATTAAAAAGAGAAGTTGGTAAGTGGTGACATTTGCTAGATTACTTGACCTACCGCTTCATTAAGGATGATTACTTAACGTACAGACACGACTGGGAGTCCTAATAAGCACCCATGGGGGGGACTAATCACAGATTAAGTGTTGAGACGCTCCTTTCACGATTGGGCTTGCCTTTGGTTGGCGGCTTTGGCTGCCGGAGCCGAGCCATGAGCCGAGGCCGAGCCGACGGGCTCACGGCAGGGCTCCCGCTCCTGCGCCGCGAGCTTGTACCGGAGCGGGGGAGCCGGAGGGAGTTTTGACCGGTTCGTATATATCATGGGCCCCACCACGCGGCAGCGTCCACGTCAACGGATAAGATCCGTAGCTCTCCGGAGGACTGTAAACACGCCAGCAGTGGGGCCCGCCTTCCCATCACGACATCAGTTTACTACGCCCTTCAGATAAGACCGGTACGTGAAAACCTCCTGCAAAAAAAATAGGAGCAATACTAAATCTGATTACATAAATAAATAAAAAAGAGAAATGTTTTCCAAACCGACTTGAACTTGATGTTGCCAAAATGGTTTTCCTCGCCTTTCGAAAAAAAAAAGATAGTTTTCCTCTGTTGAACACGTCCATGCAGAGATGTGGTGATCGACTCGTGCTTGCCCTCCGCTGTGTAATCAGACGAGGTAGCTGCAAACCATTTCATCTGATTTTTTTTTCCGGAAGAGAAGACAAAAGCGTTTTAATTGTCTGCAGAGGTACAGTTTGCACGACGAGCAGCTCTTTTGTTTTCCCTGACGGACCGTACGTGGCCTAAAATGCTCGAAGCTAAGCATGTGGATGGGCCACGACAACTCTAAAGCACCACACGCCGAGACAGCAATTAAGCACAACTCGGACACCACCGCCAACCGCCAAACAGACGCACCAGAACCGGCTCGCTGAAAGATCCAATGGAAGCACCTCCAAAACCACCGCATCAGGCCGTGCGCACGTAGTCGTCGAAAGCTCCGGACATACCATTGCTCGATTCTATGAGGAAAATAGGCCACATCACGCTAAGAAGACCACCGTCATGCGAATTCTGTCGCTAAAATACAGCTGCAGTGACCATGCAACCCCAAGTAACCAAAGTATCAAATCGAATCCAGATCTTTCAATGTTGTCCCGTAACCGCCACCGCGAAAATACAACCCGTGAGGGTCTTGCCACGTTTGCAGTTGGACTCCACACCTCACTCTTTTCACCCCATATGGATCTCGCCAAGCCGCCGCAAACTCCACCTCACAGTAATTCACATGCCAAGCGGCAACCCAAAATTAGGTTTATTTTTTCCATCTTGCTTTAATTTCGCGCAACAAAAGAGAGTTTATTAGAAATAATGATCTCTTGATGACCTGATGCATCATTAATTAAACTAAGCTGATAAAGCACGCCAATAGAAGATGTGCGGATCAGCTGCATCCGCCTCTTGAATACAGGAAATAGAATACGTCGTCGTCGATGGATAGATACACATAGATCACTGTGTGACCGTAGCGACTAGCTAGCGAGTAGAGGTTGTACCGTCCGTCTCTACGTGCTCGCAACTTAAGGGCATCAGGAGTGTATGAGGTCTACTGGGTTTTAATAGTGGGGCCCACGGTGGACTGAGGTCGACTCGGTGCGTATGAGACCAATCAGGCTTTAAGAGGTGGGTCGCACTTCGAAAGAAAAATCGATCCCCGATGGCCCGATCTCTCGATCTCTCTTCTTCCTCTGTCCATCTCTCGATCTCCTCTTCAAGCGCCACCTTTGCACGCGCCCGAAGACAAAGAGGCGGGTCATCAGCGGTGGTGGCCACAGGAAGGTGGGTTGAGCAGCGGCGGGCCGCTGCACCTGCGAGCAGCCAATGGAGAGGCGGATCACGGCACCTGCGGTCAGCATCACCCATCCCTAAGGCCACCGCCGTTCGCCGACGTGAGTTCCTAGAGCGGCGGACTCCTTACCTGTCTCCGGCTACCCCGCGCATCCGGTCCTGCAGAGGCCTCGCGCCGTATGCCAGCGCCATCTTCTCCTCCATCCATGTGTGCACCGCCACTTGCTCCTCCATGGCAGAGGGGAGGACGGCAGCTTGCAGGCACACGAGGCCTGTCATCATCCACCCGCTAAGCCGCCATATGCGGGGTGCCGCGGCTCTGATCTTGTCCTTTGGCTGATTTTTTGTCGCTTATAGCCCGGTCTTTAGCTTGAGGCCGGCTCTTGACTTTTGTGCTTACGACCTCCTCTTAGTCTATTTTCAGTGCAAAATTTTATTGCACGATTTCATACACCCATGTCATCTAAGCATATTTGAGTTCGCAAATGAAATAAGGTCCTCCTAATGCAAAGTTTTATTTCACGATTTCATAGCGATAGCGTTTAATTGCGAGTCATGTGATTGGACGCAATTTTATGAAATAAAACTCTACAGCCCACATGCAAGTTTCAATAAGTTTCATAATCTTGAAAACAGTGTGAGTGTATAATCCTAATGAAACTTCTTCTCTCTCTTTCTTTATAATTATCTTATCATATCATCATAAATGCTGATATCTTATAGTATTCAATGTGTATGAAACTTCTATAAAACTTACACTGGGATTAGTTAGTCTTAGGAACGGTTCCGTTATGTATGAGGCTGGTGTTAAGATCCTTGCCGACCGGCCTGTTTTTCAACATTACGGATGCCCTTACCTTACCTTCAACGGCAAAGCAGCCTCAGCAACCAGGGATGATTTGATAGGTGAAGCCAGCTGCCGCATCGTGAGCCAGTAAACACCACGCACCATCACTTCAACAAGTATGATTTTGCCTTGTGGTGGTGGTATAATAACAGAATGTAATAAGTATTCTTAGCTCCTAATCATGTATTCATGTCCCACCAGTTGTGACGGACGACGCTGCAGCGTCACTGCAACAAGCACGGCCCACCGCCGCCACCGGCAATTACTTGCGGCCACACAAAAAAAAAATAATGGCACGACGACGACGCGCATTATTTTACCTGACAACAGCTAGCCTAATTAGACCACCCAAACTGTTACGAATAACCGAAGCCAACAAAATAAATGGCGGTCGCGATCGCCGGCGGGGCCTCCCTCCCCTAACCTTCAATTATTGGGGCTGGCCGGGGATACCAAAGCGAGCGAGGCAGCAACGGCGAGCTGAGCCACCAGTCGCGCCACGCCACAGCATCCAGTGTCAGTGTCCCGGGCAGCGCCGAGTCAACATCCCGACGCGGACCTCCAGATCGAGTGATCGGCCAGCAGCAGCTCCTCGACCTGGAGGCGCCACTGCTCATCGCGGCGGCGGGCGGCGGCCTTTCGCCGCCGATAAGGTGGCGCGAGGGGATCCGATCGATCCGCAAGGCGCCAAATCAGTGGTTGGGCGAAGAAGCGGGCGGCGCTGTGGCAGGCTGCGCGGCGACTGGCGACGTCCATGATTAGGACTTAGGAGATTTTTTGGGTGGAACAAAAATAAGAGGCGAGACGGCTTGGTTCAGGTTCGCCTTTTTTTGTAAGCGGCTCGTGTATCAAGACGTTAGACGTGTACTTGTAGCTCGCTGCTCGCATGGATCGTCAGTGAGTCCATAATAATTCAGTTCTATTTTATTAAGTTTTTTTTTGCTCATGTTGTTTGTTGCGATTGTTCGGACCGGATGATGATCGATTTCTGCACGAAGTGATGGTACTACGAAAGAACCAGACGGTTCTGTAGAGAAGAGCGTGGTCGTGTCGTGCCAGCCGGGGTGACAACGATCGACGCCTTTGGTTATTGCTCTGTCTCGGTAGAGGAATTTTACAACAAGTAGATTTTTTTTATACTTTGCAACAAGTAGGGCCCGTTTGTTAGGACTTCGGACTTCAAAACCAGCTCCGGCTCCGGCTCCATGTGAAGCACTGCCAAAACGAAGAAAACAGAGCACCTCCACCAACGGAGCCTCGAATTTCCTGCTCTCTGGAGCTATTTCGTGGAGGAGCCCCAAAAACGTAGCTCCGCGCAGCTCCTCCAGCTCCTTTGTCTCACCTGTCGTTTTTGCCACTGCGATGTGTTCGCACGCTCCTGCTCGCGCGCTCCGCCTCGTCGCGGCACTAGACCTCTGCGTCGTCATGCTACAGGCGAGACCGCGACGGCGGAGCCAGAGCGGCGGCGGGCACAGCCGGCTCGAGGCCGCGGTGGTGGAGCCAGAGCGGCGGCGGGCACGGCCGGCTCGAGACCGCGGCGATGGAGCTAGAGCGGCGGCAGGCACGGCCGGCAGCGGGAGGCCGAGCGCGGCGGGCGGGGCCGGCAGCGGCTGCGCGGGAGGCGAGCGGCGGCGGAACAGGGGGATAAGGAGCCGATGGGGGAAGTCGGGAGAAAGAGGAGGATAAGGAGGAAAGAGAATGGGAGTAATAAAGAAAATAAGAAGGAAAAGAAATAGAAATAAAAAGAAAAAAAAGAAAAATAAGGGTATTATAGACATTTGATCTATAGGAGCAACTGGTGAAGCCGTTTTGCCAAATATTTTTCAAAAACGGTTTCAGCTCCACCAGAAAAGTCGCTTTACATGTATAAACTAAGATTTTTTTAAAGGAGTCGGAGCTGTGCAAAACAGACCCGCATTGTAGCACCGTGCATCCACATCACGATGTTTGACGGTACCGTACCGCGGTTGCAGCTTCTCTCTCCTCTGTGTGTTCCCATCTGTGTCTCCGCACACGTGCAGGCCATCGGTTTGCTCATCTCCAAGAGTCGGGCCCTCCAACGTTTCCGTCCACAGCCGCCCACGATAGTGAAAATGGAGCCGTGTTAGGTCACTTGACTAAGGTGATCATCTCCCGTCTTGTGTCGAAGATATTTTTTTTTCTCGCCGCACATGTATAAATTGCGGTAGTTATAAGAAATTAATGGAGAGATACCAGTGCCAACTTCTAAAAAAAAGTGTCCAATATCACAGATGGTTTCCTTGGCCAAGAGAACAAACTGAAAGCACAAGGATAATTATCAGATTAGCATCTTGCACACAAATAGCAATGGCATCTCAGCCAAATCTCCCCACGTCTAACAACGAGGTCAACTAATTCAATTTTATTTTTTGATAAATTATTCCAACATATTGGAAGTATCAGAGTGCATATTCCTGAAGAAAAAAGGGAGTACAGGACTACGAACCAGAATAGATTTGATGGGGAAGAAAACACTTTCTGATGAACTCCGCTGTAAGGAAGAGGTCCATGAAGGCTCCCAACTCGACATGCCACCTTCATGAATCATGACCTTGACTTGACGGAGCCAACTAGGAAACGCCAAAATCAAAACTCTCACAGCCCAAATCTATCAACATCCTGCAGCAGGAATCGAGGTTCTGCCCTTCAGAATCGAAATCCCACGAGAAACGAGGTCATGGCTAGACTACCAAAATTATACTTCTTGATTTGCCCACGAGAAACGAGGAATCGAGCTTCTTGCTGCAGAATCGAGCTTTGTGTCACTGAACTTAATCTTTCCTCCTTTGAATATAGCTCCTCACGTCATCCTCGTGCGCCAGTCCAGTAGCTTCGAGCAGAGAAGGGGAAAGAATATAATGAGTAACAGCCGAACATGGACAACACGTATAATTAGGGACACCGATAGAGATTTGACCTATTTGAATCCCTAATAGAGCTAATTTTAGCTAGCTAATTATTAGTTCGAGGATCCAAACAGAGCCATAGAAACGAGATAGGGAAACCGCAGCTAAAGATCGGCTACCATACGTGGTTCCGTGGTAGTAGCAGGTGCTGGGGCAAGTGGGCAATATTTTTGTGTTACTACGACTACGATGCGGTAGGATCAGTTTCCATTTCTGTATTTTGGAAAGATAAGTTAGCGGGTGGTCTGGATTGTTTTCACGGTAGTAACACTTTCCATCTTTATTTTCAGGATACTTCTTGATTTGCCCAAATCGAGCTTCTTGATGCAGAATCGAGCTTCGTGTCACTGAACCTAAGCTTTCCTCCTTTGAATCGAGCTCCTCACGTCATCTGCATTCGCCAATCCAGTAGCTTCGAGTAGAGAAGGGGAAAGAATATAATGGGGAACAGCCGAATATGGACGACACGTATATTTAGGGACACCGATAGAGATTTGACCTATTTTGTCCCTAATAGAGCTAATTTTAGCTAGCTAATTATTAGTTAGAGGATCCAAACATAGCCATAGAAACTAGACAGGGAAGCCGCAGCCAAAGATCGGCTACCGTACGTGGTTCCGTGGTAGTAGCGGGGTGCTGGGGCAAGTGGGCAACATTTTTGCGTTACTACGATAGTAGGATTAGTTTCCATTTCTGTATTTTGGAAAGATAAGTTAGCAGGTGGTCTGGATTATTTTCAGGGTAGTAACACTTTCCATCTTTATTTTCAGGATTGCTTAAGAGTTTAAGATCCAAACCAATCCTACATAAAATAGGTATTCATGACGGCGAACCCCCAGGACCAGTAGCTGGGTGTGGTTCCGGGCTCGCCACGGACGTTGGTGCGCAGTCAGTCGTGGCAGGGCGAGGTCAACGTCCTTGCCTCCTTGGCAGTGCCCCCCCAAGGCTCGCTGTTCTTCACGCAATGCCAATGATGTGTGGTAGTAGGTGTACGGGCCCAAGCGGCCAACCAACCGATGTGTGGTCGTCGACACGATCGAGGTCGACGACGGCAAAGCTGTCCGCAGACTTGACGTCGTCGGAGGCTCGCCGCGCGTTGGTCATCAGGTCACTTGCTACCACTGAAGCCGCAGGTAGAGCACCGCGGCGGATTCGAGTTCGCGTGCCGCCGCCGGGCTGCTGTCCAAGCAGGGCAAGCACGGAACCGACTCCGGCCACTCCTGGGGCTCCGGTGGCGGAGCCGAGCCGAGCGGTCGCCGGCGTCGCTGTCGGGCCGGCGACGGGCCGGTCGGCGAGCGCCTCGCGTTCCCTCTTGCTTCCTCTCCGCTGCCCCGCTCGCCCGACGGCGACGCGCGGCCGCGGCGTGCCTGTCAGGCGCTCTGTATGGTGGTATTGTATTGCCCTGCGCAAGTGGGCGGTCCAGCACGGAGCACGGTCGGCCTCCGGCCTCGTCACGTGGCGCAGGGGTCGGATACTCGGATCGGACAGGGAGCTGCTCGGCGACCTGGACAGCAGAAGGGAAGAACAGGATCGGAAGGAATCTCTCCGTGGGCACGAGAGTACAGGATGGAAGCGGCGGTTTTCTCCTTTTTTCCTTTAGGCGTTCCATCCGATTGATTGGCCACGGCTGGCAATTTGGAATCCTCTGAATCAGTCCCACTCCGAGCTCGCACTGAACTCTGAAGAAGGAAAGGAAGCCTCTGATGATCTGAAGTTCGGAACCCTCTGCCCGCATGCCGCACGGCCCATCCGCCCATCTCACCGGAACGGGCGCTCGTCTCCGTTCTCTCTCATCATCAGTACACGATTTAGCTTTGTCGCATCTTAACAGTGCTAATTTCTTGAACAAGCAAATGCGCTACTGCTGTAAAAAAATCTCAGGTGGAAAGATGGACGAAAAATCGGTTGAGACTTCAGTTTTAAGCAAAGATAATCGTCGCAGAGACGACAACTACCATGATTCCAGTATTGCGAAACCAATTGACTCATGTTTCCCTCAGGTTCTGTTGCTTCAAATCTGAATGATTTTTACGCATTCATACTGTGATAAGCTAAAGAAAGGGAGGAACCTGCAGCACTCAAGGCATGGGAACTAAGCACAACTGTGCCGCAGGGGATGCACAAGATTTCTGATAGGCTGCCGAGCTCCCGTGCTCAACTTGTCTGAAAGACGAGGCAGCGACAACAGTAAATCGCACTGGAGGCAGGAGTTGCCATGGTCGGAGTTGGTCGTGCGAATAATTCCGGAGCTCATCGCTGGCAACTCTGATGCCTGGAGCCCTGGACGAATCTGAACACCCGCCACGAGACACGAGAGCCGCTCGGGACGGTGCTCAGGCGGGGCGTGGGCGGCATCGTTGCAGCCGAGGAGCGGGCGCTCTCCGACGGCGAAGTGATGACCCGCGCTCGTCTCCTCCGCTGGCTCGCACGATCCCCGCCGCCGCGGCGCGTTCCGGACACGCTCTTGGCTGGTGTCGCACCGCGCCATGTTCGGTCGTTGCAGCGTTGCCTGCCGCCGGCCCAGCAGGTTCTGGTCACCACCAATCCAGGTGGCGCCGGGACAAGCCTCGCCGGAGGCCCGGATGCCCAAGCGGGCGAGACGCTTCCACCAATACATCGTCTGGTCGTGCTCGCGCCACGGCTTCGCCTGGGCCACCGTCGCTGGCAAAACGAACACGCGTGCTGCGCCTGACGAGGAAGACGCCCCCCGCGGTGCCCCTAATCTAGACCGCCGAATCCCGATCGCACGGCTCGTAGGCACCCAGGGGTGGACGGTACTTGAAACACCGTCCACCCTTGGCCCTTGGGGTCCAACTCCGCGGCCGCGATGCTTCACGCCGCGGCTCGCCGGGGCGGCAGAGCACTCAGGCCGTCCCTAGCTTCCCTGATGGCCCGTGGCGGGCGCAGTTGTCCAGCAGGGGATTGGGCTGTCCGTGACGCCGGCACAGGGAGGCCTCATCGGACATCGGAGTCGTTACTCATGGCCGATTAACATCGACATGGACCCTCTCGTGGGTGCTCATCAGGAAGGACTATTGCAGCTGCGGCTAACGAACAAGGATGATGCGTGTCTCGTTCCTACTGCAAAATCAGTTCGCTGTAGCATTCGAACATACGAGCAGCAGAGGAAGACGAGGAGCCAGCCAGAGTTGGTTCCTCTGTTCCATCAGGGGGCATAACGAGCAGAGGATGGCATGCGTGTACCTGCTGGTCATCAGTTGCTCCCATAATGAGGAGAAGGTGTTTATCTGCTGTTGTTCAGAGAAGCAATGTCATACTGTAACGAACCATGGGCTACCTGGCTGTTGTTTACATGCGTGCAGATCAGGAAGCAGCAGCTGCATATCTTTGCTTTCAATATAAAGCAGGGCGTAATGCCTTTGGTCTAAAAAGAAACAGCAGCTGCATTCAGTTCTTCGGACTACAAGCTAGTTCTTCATAACCTAGAAGCAAGGCAAGCAACCTGATATAAACGGATAAACCATCACAACTATGACAGATTCAAGTAGCCCAGGTCCCCCACGGACTTCAAGTTGGGGGACTGCACAATTGGAGGAAGATGCACACATGATTTAGCAATTTATGAGGTTCAAGTATTTCACTGAATTTCAATACAAAAAGGTAGTAGCACCAAGCCCAGCAGGATACTTCGAACCGGAGATGGGAGGCGAGGTGTCAACGGTCGACCGAGCCACCGAGCCGCCATGCCAGGAAGTGCGAGCTCAGCCGCGCTGCGAGACGATGGCAAACAGATCGGGCGGAGGGCGGAGAGGACGCCGGTGGCGGACAATCGGGAGGAAAGCTTCTTCGAACCAGGGAGCTACGTGCAAATAGTCGGAATCGTGATTCAAAAAATAGGGTCGTATATGTAAAATATAAGGACCTATATGAAAATATTCCGATCGCGGTTAATAATCGCGATCCGAGTAAGGGGTCCATATGTAAATATCAGAGGGTTAGCTGTAAATATTATAATTGTGGTCCAAACTAAGGGTGTTTTGCAAATTATATGGCTGGCCTCGCGGCCGCCGGCAGCCGAATGAGGTCGTTCCCGCGGCGGCGACCGCCAGGAATCCCACACGAGCCTCCGTCCAGCCACCCCTGATAACGGTCCTAGCTGCTCCGGCGACGGTGCCGGCACATCATGCCGCGGCTCGCCGGAGAACCGCCGCAATCCGGCCGTCCCGCCTGCAATCTCCTGGCCCCTGGATCTCTGGCCGCATGCTTTAACCACGGAACCCATGCTCGTCAGCTCTGGTGCGCTTGGGTGCGTTAACTGAACAGATTTTTTGTTGGGTTGATTGTAATTCTGAAGTTTGATCGCTGGACTCCTGGACAGACCATCAGAGGCCAATCGCCCGATCCAATCAATATTCAGGGACCGATGAATTGAATATAGCATGGTCAGTGCTTCAACGAGCTATAATCTTGACATGATTGAGCTTTGCTACGCATCGTAACAGTGTTAATTTCTTGAACGAACAAACAATGTGCTACTGTTGTCAAGATTCCCAGGTGGAAAGACAGACGAAAAATCAGTTCAGATTTCAGACCGAGACAATCGTCGCAAAGATGATAGTGATCATGATTGCAGTTACCTTGTCTTGCTCTTGAGAAAACAAACGTTTGATATCCCCTCAAGTTTTGTTTATCTTATAATCTGACTGATATTCGCCGTCTCTCTGAAGATGCAAATCGTCCATCTCTGTAACCAATCAAGAATGCCTCGCATTGTAACCACACAAACAGACTCGTTTACATGGCCCTGTAAGGTGTAAGGTAAACAAAGGGAGGAATTGATCGGCAGCACTGAAGACATCTGGAATGCAGCAGATTTCTAATAAGCTGCCGGGCTCGAGGAGACAACAGAGTACAGTTCCCATAATGATGAGACGGTATTTTCTCTTTTACAGAAATGTTTTACTGTCCACCTCCTTACCGCTACCCACATATCTTAATTCAACCACCTTCAAGTTGGTAATAATCAGTGCCATACAAGTGTCAAATAAGCATACAAAAGTAAACACCAAAAGAATTCCTAGGCAGGACAAGGGAGGAGGTAAGAATAAGACATCATAGACCATACTAGGTGTTTTTAATATTTGAAATAGTATTAACATGTCATACAGATGCCACTGGCCCATAACTATTGTTCTGTATTTATAATAATTTGGAAAGCACCTGCTATCAGCAGTATCGCATATCAGGTGGAAGCCATAATTCACATATAAATGTGAACATATGTATTGGAATAAAATCATATATCCTTGACAGCATTCAAGCATAAAAAGCACCTTCTAATAGATCATTTCATTACTGACAAGAGCAAATAAACAGAAGTTTCCATGCCAAATCGTGCAAAATATGTGATGCACTACCATGACAAAGCAAACAGAGATCTCCAATTGTGAAAATAAGGTCAATACACAAAAATTGAGTCCACAAGTTGTAACACGGATGAATTACCTAACATCAAAGCAAAATAAGAATGGAATCTGGATACTAAAGACACTGATTATGATTCAACAGAACAATCATAGTATCCATGGGAAGTACTAGAGAATAATACAATTAGATATGCTGCTAACAGCCATAATATATAAACATGCATACACAAAACATGTACTTGCTCAGTGAACTGCACTAGCTGGCCCCACAAAGTCAAGTACATGACTACATGAGTGCACAAAAGCACCAACAGAAAACTTTCACAACTTCATAAAGTTCTACCCAAATCACTGCTGCTCATATACTAACTCCAATATCATCAGAAATGTCCAACAGCCGTGGAGCTATACTAGGCAAGTAAGACCTTTAGTTCTCATCTGCCAAAGACCCTGATAGCAAGGGAACATATGGAATATAACGAGTCGAGCAATGGCATCCAAGTCTACTTATAAAACGGAGCCTCATGTGACCCATTTTCATAAGACATTAGTGTTTTCTCTGTCCCACAAACCAGGAAAATCATATCGTGCTCTGGATGGATTGATATGACACTGAAATCATCTCCAAACTTTGAGTAGTAACCTGCTCCAAACAGATGCAGCGGGTTGACACTGTGCTTCAAAGACCAATTTTCACAATTGTAGACCTCAAGAACCCAGACTGATAGTTCATAGTCCTCAGATTCATCAGATACATACATAGATGCAAAATACAAGTGTCCCTGAGATACGTAAACACCACCAGGATCATATTCATCATAGTCTGGCATAGGAATAGGGATGCGTCTCAAAATATTTCCCTCCACGTCAATGCCTAATACCATGCCATAAAAAGTAGTCAGATGCAGGACCCCATTGAAAAATACACTTATTGAATCCCTGGGCATTGCAAAATCATCACTCAATTCAAAATATTCCTTGCTGAAACTCCAAACTCCAGTTTTGGAGGAGTAGATGGCCACTACCTCTATCCTTCCATCAAAATTGTTCTCCTTCGTCTCTTCATCGTCCACACACCAAACATTATCCGGTATGAACTCAAAACACATGGAAGTGGGAGGAGATGGCTGGGTCGAACCCCAATCGAGCGATCCTCCCCCTGTAAAATGTGCCCGCACCGGACCAGCCGTAGCCGGGAACATGCACCAATTTATCACCTTCGGGTGTGTCCTTGCTGGACCAGCCGGAGTCGGGAACAACCACCCATTTCTCAGTGGCGGGATTGCACACGACGTAGTCCATTGTCACGGGATCAGTGGGTTTCCAGCAGCGGCAAAGCAAGAGTCCATTGCAGCTGTCCACGATGTCAGTGCTCTCATATTTGGGCACGAACGACAGGGAGGGGTCGATCAGAGGCTCGCCTGCTCCTGAGACGTTGGTGAAATGGCGAGCCGATTTTGGGAAGCGGTTTCCGTCGTAGCTCTCGTAGAAGAAGCCGTCAAGGGTCTGGGGCAGCCTCTTGCGGTGTTCCGGGTGGGAGATGAGGTTGCGCCAGCGCCTGCAGACCATTTTGCAGAGGCAGAGCGATTTTACGGGCACGCGCGACATAATGTCGACGAGGACGTCGTCGGTGAGCTCGGCCACCACGTCCCGCGCCCTGCCCTTATTCTTGGAACCCCTCGCCGGTCTCTTCTTCCTGGAGCCCCCGCCATCGCCGTGGAGACGAGAAGCCGTCAATCTGCGAAAGAGAACGGAGGTGAGGGGGCCGGGTCCCAGATCCATTGGTGAGGGGAGCATGAATGGAGAGAGGACCCGACAAGTGCGGAACGTGCTTACCGGGGGAGACTTGTGGAACGGCGAGCTTGCGCAGGTTGGGTGCCCCCATCGGCTCCGTTGGGCGGCGGCTTGCGGTGGGTGTAGGTTTTGACGTGCGCGGCGGCGGCGAGACTCGAGAGACGGAGACCGGAAGACGGAAAGCCGGAAGACGAACAGATATTTAACATCGAATTCGCACGCCTTACGCGATTTAACATCCAATTTGTATCCCTTTCAAAATATAACGTCGACCACACGAATTCTTTTGATTCATGGATTTTCCTCCTCTTTTCTCTATTTCTCAGATTTTCCTTTTCATTTTCTGTTTTCAGCTCCTATGAAAAGACCACAATGCCCTCATCTTATCCTTTGGATCCAATCGGGCTGGCTCTCTCGTGCGACTCTTTCTTCCCTTCTGTTCTCTCTCGCTCCTCTCTCGCTCCCCGCACGGGAAGAACAGGCACACCGCCGCCGTTGCCCCTCACCAAGAACGGCACATTGCCACCGCCGCCGCCGCTAGCCCTCCGCTCCCGCCGCCACCGCACCCCATGTCGCAGGCGTCCAGCTCGTCCGCGGGAGGGCCAGGAGGGCACCTGCAAGGGTTAACCGAACCCCGCCGTCCGTGATGCCAGGGCCACCGGCGCCGCTCGAGGTCGTCCCGCCGCCTGTAATGGACGATGTCACCGGATTGCCGCTCATCCACTGTCCGAGATTTAGCAGCCTGTAATTGCTGGGTCCCCAACCTTCCTTTTTGGTAAAACTAGCACAAACTAGAGGATAGAGACAGCCTTGCGAGGAGCGAGACAGGAGCGAGAGAATAGAGACAGAGGAAAGAGGCACAAGGAGAGGATCGATTGGATCCAATCAGTTGTAAAGGATAAGGTGAGGGTATTGTGGTCTTTTCATAGGGGCTGAAAACAGAAAAAGAAAAGAAAATTCTGAGAAATAGAGAAAAGAGGAGGAAAACTCATGAATCAAAAGAATTCGCGTGGACTGTCAAATATCGAAATTTCGATAAAAACGAGGAGTAAAGTTGCCTGGGCCTTTCTGATCGTGGGCGGGTCCACGCAGAATATTTTACGTGGGCCGATGCTACCACTATCTTCGAGCCCACGTCAGCCCGGTTCTTTGGGCTGAACGTGGAGGCACTGCTTCAAACAGGCCCAGCCCAGGGAGCCATCAAGCCTAGCCCATTAGAAGCCTAAATAATGTCCGAGAAGCCCGTTGAAGTCTAAACGCCCCCATACCGGTTTGGACTATTTGCCATATAAAAGATGGAAAAAAAATAAATATCTGATTTTCAGTCCAGGACCGGTTGAGTCTCCTACTGAATAAACAATCATCTGAAAATAAAACAGCTGATGCTAAGACTTGAATCCCAATTCCGAAAAAGGACAAATTTCACGAAAATAAACTTAACTCGGTTCGCTCATCCTATGATCCTAAGTAAATTGCACATATCTTGAACCACAACCTAAGAATCCCCACGAAATAAACAATGGCAAGTCGATAGGATGGACGAACTGGATGCAAAATTCGTCATGAATGTGAAAGTTAGCACTCGACCAATTACTAATTCAGGTAGTTCGATCGGGGTTGGCAACTTGCGCTCAGCATTATTAGGAGGACATGGCAGGCTGACGTGACGAAGGAATATATGATCTTAGGCCATATATGCTTCCCTAGGTGCACCGTATGTTTTGACCGCCATTGAATTATTTTTCTCGCGGTTGCAAGCTGCAACATGGTGAAAGATGACGAAGAATCACCTAGCAAGCAGTATTGTTTCACTAAGGGAAAGCTAAATCTTATGGGTGTGTCTCCACATCAGGTGATTAATATCTATTTACCCTTTAATCACCTTCTGTGACCATTGGATGTAGATCCAACGGCCCAGATACATCCTTCTCCCTTCTTCTCTTCTCTTTCTCCTACCTGTTCATCTTCCCCGCGCAAGCACCGCTGGCCGGAGCTCACCCCGCCGCCTTCGCACCCCGACCGGCTCCAGCGGCGCCCCGCCGCCTCCACCACCGCCCACCGCCGCTCCCACGCTAACCCATCCCGGTGCTCGCCCCCGACCCCACCGCCGGCCGGAGCGCGCCCCGAACCCCACCGCCGGTTGGAGCTCGCCCCCGCCGCTTCCACGGACCAATCGGCTGTCCACCAGCCACCTGCAGCCGGCGGTGCCCGCCGCCTCGCCACCCCGCCGGCACGAACTGCCACCACCGCCCGCTACCATGCCACCCCGAAGCTCCCTCTAGGATCGCCGGATACAAGTACGCCACCTCCCCAAACCCAGGACCTAAAACCCCCGAACCCTAACCCTAAAAGCTCGTCGGAGCTTGCCGAGATTGAGGAAGATGAGGCCGGAGTGGCGTCGATTGAGAGATATGCATGATTTCAGTCAGTTGACAAGCAAAACTGAAATCTTATTAGCATGAGTCATCGTAACCGTATGTAATGCTGACCCTTTTTTTTAATTTCGGCTCACTTTGCCCTTATGCAATTTGAGCTCACCTTCGTCTTTTCCAACTCCAACGAGATTCTGATTCTAGATCGAGGGTAGAGGTTTTTGATTTAGGGTTTAGAGTCGGTTCACATGAGCGCGGCCAATGGTCGTGGCAGCGATTGGTGCGAGTATTGAGATTGTTGGGGAGCCCCTAAGGACTAAATAACGAAGAAGTGGTGAGGTTGGGGTTGATAATTGTTACGGTAATGGTGAGAGCATTTTACTATCAATGCAAACATGTTAAAACTCAAAAGTAGGAACGAATCAATTTGTTATCTTGACAGTTTTTTTAATTACACAGTACAACTCAGACACTTATGATGAACACAGACTCACCTTTATGAATGCACGTACGCAAACCCTACCCCTATGAGCATCTTTGAAGAGTGAGCCATCAAATCCTCGAGATTAACGAAGACACCGCAGACGCGTCTATTGCCAGTTTTACCACTAATCAAATCAGCACGATCATGACCTCCCATCCTAACCCACGTGTCGAAGTGCCACTGAGACATGGTTGGTGAATCCTGAAACACCAAGGGGCTGTTTAGATGTATTCTGTAAAAATTTTGAAATAAAATATTTTCACATTTGAAATATTAAACATAGACTAATTAAAAAACTAATTGCAAATTCTGTCCGTAAATCGCGAAATGAACCTAATGAGCCTAATTAATTCATCATTAGCGCATGTTTACTATAGCATTACTGTAGCAATTTATTGTCTAATCACGGTCTAATTAGGCTCATTAGATTGGTCTCGCGATTTACGGACCATCTGTGTAATGCGAATTTATTTTCAACTATATTTAATACGCTATACATATGTGCAAATATTTATTTGGAATTTGAAATTTTGTATCTAAGCACCTCCAACTCAAAGCAAAGCCCAGAACAGAGTCGGTTAGAGCACGCACGGCTGGCTCCAAACATGGGGCTCCGGCTAGGCCCGACGATAGGTGGCGCATGGGCTGCGCGCTGCCACGGCGCACGGGCCGCAGCAACGCCCTGATCAGCCTCGAAGGGCTGGAGATCCATCGAACTTGCCGGCACGCACCTCCCGGGGACGAGGACTGTGCGCTGCACCGTTCGGCCCCACGCCGCACCTACCGCTGGCCCCTACCAGTCTACCACCATCTACCACCAGAGCCCGGGGGCAGGGGCAGGCCAAACGTACCACGGCAGGGTCGGTCACTCCATCCAGCCACTCACCAGTGGCGCAGCGAGTGGCTGAGTGAGCCAGCAGCAGGTAGATGGTGCCTGGTGGCCGGGGGCTTTTAGCCGGACGTGGACGCGACGGCCACGCCGCGCGCTGCCGGTGCTGGCCGACGCCGTCGCGGGCTCGCGCGGCATAAAAAAGTATCGCAAGTGCCAGCGGCAAGTTGGCCCCCTTGCGCTTGCTGGCGCCGGCGCTTGGGGGGCTCCCCGATTCCTGGTGCAGGTGCAGCGCACGATCCCGGGTGCGCGCGCGCGCACGCCGCCTTCACCGGGCGCCGCGGGCGGCTATAAGTAGCGCGCATGCGCCGCGGCAGAGCAGAGCACTCCGCGGACACACACGGACAGGCACCGGTAACAGCTCGAGCTCGCGGCGAGTAGAACACGCGCATCCGAGGCGAGTGGGCTGGTGAACCTCGGCCTCGGCCTGGTGCGGACGCGATGGCCGGCGGCGGCAAGAACGGCGGGACGCTGAGCCTGTACGCGGTGCTGGGCGTGGCCAACGACTGCTCCGACGCCGACCTCCGCAGCGCCTACCGCAAGCTCGCCATGGTCCGTTGCCGTGTTCTGCCTCTTGCTTGCTCTGTTTTCGCTGGCCTTGCGCGCCCCGCTCACACATGTGCTCTGCTCCCGGCGCATCGTTGGTCAGAGATGGCACCCCGACAAGTGCGCCGGCGCGGGGAGCTCCGCCGGCGGCGCGGACGCGGCCAAGGCGAGGTTCCAGAAGATCCAGGGAGCCTACGCCGGTAATCTTGACTTGAGCTGAGGCGTCCGCTTTCCTATTCTCCATCAGGGTTGGGTAATCATGTGGGAATTTTTTAACGCACGGTGATAGTAGAGACAGAAAAAGTGACGTGCTTTTTTTTTTTAACTGGAAACCGAGCAGTTCTGTCGGACCCCAACAAGCGGATCCTGTATGACGTCGGGGCCTACGACAGCGACGGCGACGATGACGTACGCACCGCACTCTCTCTTGCACCTGCCAGTTCTGGCTGCCAGTCAGCCAATGCAAAGAGATATTTTTCGTGCCCTCGGCGGCACCGGCTGACCTTTCCCGTTCCTGATCCTCTCGCAGGGCGCCGGGGAGATCCTCGGAGATATTCTCGACGCCATGAGCCAGACGGGCCCCGCCGTAAGAACTCGCTCGCCATTGTTCATGTAATCATGTCCCCACACAGCAATGGACGTGGATCTCTGACATCCATCCATGTGTCCATCCTCGCGCAGGAGCAGGGCAAGGGGGAGAGCCTGGAGGACCTGCAGCGTCAGTTCGAGGAGCTGTTCCTGCGGCCGTCGCCGTCGTCCTTCTGCCCGCCGGTGCGTGCCGCCCGCTCCCCTCACCACCATTCCCTTCCTCCCTTTTTCCCCTGGAGGCCGGCCGGAGCCGACGAGCCCGGCCAGTGCCAGCCCATGGCCTTTCTGCCGCGCCAGGCCACGCGACGCGACGGCCCGTGTCCGTTCGTCGACCTCCGGCGTCGCTCTCCGACAGACGCCCCCCTGTCGGGGCGGCGGCGCTGTCGTTTTGTGGATTTTATTATGATGGGTCGTCGGACCGCCGCGACGGCCAGATGAGTTTAACCCGTGCATATATGTATGTTTGGCTGCAGGACGAGAAGTCGGCGTCCAAGAGTAGGGCCGCACGGAAGTAGGGCCGGCTCGCGCGTGATCGAAGAAGACGCACGCTGCGATCTGGGACAATCTACTTTGACGAGCTACAATCGGAGGGGGCTGCCAGTTCCCAATAACCCCGGCGCCCTCCTGCACATTCTGATGCTTCGCGTGCTCTGATCTGAACCTGTCGCTACAGATTGGCCACGCACACCCACACCACACCCGTCCCTGTACGCGCGCACCACGCCTTCTCGAATTAACAAGACGCCGTTGGCAATTTTCCCTACCAGAGATTGTTTCCCCTTGAAATAACGGACGTGCCGCGAATCTGGCCTGCAACGGCTTTTCGGTTGCTGCGCAAGCTCCCGCCGGCTTCGCTCGCTCCTGAGCCCGTACCGACGTGACGGCGCCGTGGCTGGCCGCAGGCCGCGCACGTGCGGAAGTCGGCTCTCTTTATAAAAGGTGGCCGTGGCCCTGCCGAGTGCAGAGGCTGCTGGCTTGGATTGGATTGCCAGTAGGCATGCATCTGCTGCGAAAAGTCGCGCAAGTTGCCGCGGCGCGCTGCGGTTCCCTGCGTCTCCTGACCGGCCCAGCCCAACCTCCCATCGACGCCCTGGATTCCTGACGCGGACCGCGCAAAGCAAGCGGCCTTTCCGACGGGCTCCCGGCGGCAACTTGGCCGGGACCAGTTCGCAGTCGTCCAGGGTGGAAAGCGCACCGTACCGCTTCGCCCGAAGCCTCTCGGCCGGACCTGTGGGACCCCCCCTCCCTCGTCGAGAAGCCAGCAAGAACCATGCACGATTTCACAGCGCCCGCGCGCGTCCGCCGGCATCTCGCGTTCCAACAACTTGCAGCCGACCGTCCTATCCTAACCCGGGGAGGTGACCGGCGGCGGCGACAGCAACGGGGGAACCAGACCGAAAAGGCGCCCAGCAAACACCTCGGCAAGTTGGGGGCGCCACTTGGATGGGGGAGCCACTTCGGGAAAGGTCCGGCCGATTGCATTGGCTCCCCAGCCGACCAAGGCCAAGTCGACTGGATGTGGTGCGAAAACTCAGCTATCGGTCAGCCTTTCTGGATGCCGGCGGGTGAAGTGTAGTGAAGGGCGCGTTTGGTTCGCTGAATATGGCCTGACCTGGCTCGCGAGAAGCAGGAGCTGGCCGTTTGGTTGCCTGTACGCCATCCTGGGCCAGGCTCGACGCATGCAGATGGCCCCGTGGAGCCTGGCTGCCGGGAAACGAAAATGAAATCCGTTTCTGGGCGGCCTGGCTCACGCGGGACGCGAGCGAGCGAGCGCGCGCGGGCTGCAGAAGTTGGCTCTCTCGGTGCAAGGCGCGAATGCGCGGGAAGCTAGGGTTACCGCCCCCCATTTCGCGCCATTCGCTCGCGTTATATTCTCACCCCCCGCCGCAGCCCCTCCCCATTCTCGCCATCTCTCCGCTCCTGGTCTCCCTCTTCCTCTCGCAGTCGATGGTGTCCCTAACCCCTCATCTTTTCTTCTTATTTTCTGCAGATTTGGGCCTGAATCTTTGGTGGTTCGTGCGACACAGAGCAGGTATGACCGAATCCTAAGCCGCTCCCGTGTCCCCCCACCCCCCCCCCCCCCCCCCCCCCCCCCCCGTTTTCCCAATCTGATGCGCTTGAGGGCTAAAAGATTTCTTGATGCTGGTTCGGTTGAAGGTAAAAAGGCAAGTATTTGTCCTAGGGTTTCGATTCAGTCATCTTATTGTAAAGAACTGCTAACTAATTCGTGTTCCTTTGTGCAGATCTGCATATTTCCTCACTCGTTGAACTCCCTCAGTCCTTGTTTCTCCAGAACTCATGGTGGTAACTAGTGTATTTCCCCCCCTTTTCCCTCTCTGTATTTTGCCATTCATGCTCTATGGTTGGATTATTCTGGTTCTAGTACCTTTGGATCGGTCAGTTACAATGTCTATGATGTGAAGACATTTTATCATGGTTGCAGTTATCACCATGGCTCTATTTCATGATCAGATCTCCTTTGCCTTTGCTGTTTTCTTTTCTTGTTGATTCTGATCTATCTGTCCATTTTCTATGATGTTAACCTTCATACATGCATGATCTGAGCTTAAAGTCCATTGCCTGTGATCTGAACCATTCATATTTGCATGATCTAAGCTTTATGTCCATTGACTTGTGATGTGAACCATCCAATTTGCATGATCTGAGCACAATTCTGTTGTCTAAGATGCCATTTCATACTTGCTATTGTGGTACCTACTGAGCACAACTCCATTGCCAATGATGCCTTTACATTCATACTTGTTAATTTGTTCACATTTATATGATCACACTATTGATTTTTACTGTACAATTTAGGAATTCAAATGACTTGGTATGCTGTTTATTCGTTTGCCAAAATTGGACTGATCAAAAGGTGAAGCTTTGGCAGCTTACCACAAGCGCCATGGTGATGAAGTGATAAAAAATAAAGAGCCAAAGGACTGCAAGGCCATCAACAAAAAGAAAAGCTTCTTCTCAATCAAGGATGTCATCATCTTAGTTCAGTTTATTATCATCTTAGTTCAGTTAATACCATATTAGTTCTAGTTTTTAAGTGTGTAAATAATTTAAGTTGTATGAAGATCTGGAGTGTGAAAAACTGAGGCGGTAAGCTCACCAAACCTATCCTTGGTATTCAAACTCTTTTGAATGCAGCCAACGAAACAACTGCATTTGTTTCTCTGTTGTGCAAGTTGCAACCAATACAGTCAACCAAACAACTGCTCTGTGCATCCAATATATCATCATGCAGCGAACCAAACAAGGAGGTGTTGCATGCGTCCGCCCTGGTACACCACAACCTGGCTGGTAGATGCGAGCCAGGCTGACCTCACCAGCGAACCAAACGCGCCCGAAGTGGCTGTCATGCCACTGCGCAGGGGGTGTTAAAAGGGTCTTAATTTTTAGCTTAGATAATCTAAGGTTCAGGTTATAAAATGTTGGGCTAATCTTATTCAATTTTAAGCTAAGAATCAAGTTGGATTGTGAAGAGAGCGTTAGGATCATGGCCCATCCCTATCTTGTACGGATGAGCGTGATGACTGGGGTCTACATGTCTACCGGAGAATCTGATCTCCCAAGTGAAAACGCATTTCATTTATCTGGATATAGGAACCTTATTAGTAAGATGAAATAGTAAGTAGTACATTCGAAAACATATTATCTTGACATGCACCTACATGACAACATATGTATGTGGGCGATACTTGTTGTAAGAGAAGCAAAATCTATCTATCGGCTATTTTTCTACGTAAATGTCTCTGGCATACTTCAAATTGCGATGCAGGTGCAAGTTGGTTACGATTCGTGCAAAGATGAGATGTTAATAAATAAAGTTTATATATGAGAAACACCGTGTGACACATGGACAAGGAATCGTACAAAAAGGTAATGCCAATCGAAATTAGTGTGGTGTTCACGTGGGTTTTGGTGACGCGTAGGCATGAAAAGGATTTCCCCACCTCTTGTGGTGGTGGTGATAGATGTTGGGATAAATTCCCTGAATGGCACTGAAAATTTAACGCATCCCTCGTATGCCATCCATGGCATTGAGAAGCTTTTTTGTGTCTATAACATGTGGGTCCAAAGATATTGAAGGATTAGTTAAATTTTCAATGGCATTGAGGGGATTGAATCCTTGAAGGTCTTTTCTCAGGCCGTTACATGTATAAGGTCGTTTTTCACTCAAAGCTAGTGAAATCTTTTGTTCGAAGGACAAAGCTAGTAAAATCTTGTCAAAGATCGCGGTGAACTTTAATATTTCAACATCTAAAGAAAACGGTGAATCCACCAAGCCAGATGAAATTCCATCTAAGGAACGTTGAAATTATGAATTACACATATGAAAATTCTTCTCAAAATAAAAAAAATTATACATGTGGTATCTAGTGTCTCAAGCTATGCAATTTTTTGCGCTCCACCACGAATGATGTTTTGTTTTGCATATGGATTAGTAATATCAAATACGGTATGATGTAAATATGATTGTAATAATTGCATACTGATACGGTGATGCCTCTCTGTATTGAAGGGTCCAAAGCCGGAATATCTTTGCACTATTAGAAAAACTTCAATCACCATAAAAAAAACTTCAATCCGAAGGAGTCGAGGAGGCACCAACGCAGAGAGCAGCCCGCCCGCAGGACTTAAAACAATTAAATTGGAAAGGGCCACACTAAACAGCGGGCCTTCAAACGAGAAATTGAGGATCGCGACGAAATGACTACTGGGTCTGATAGGTCCAAGGGCCTCAGTACAGGCCGCAACTCTGGTTCGGCCCAAAGGACCTGGCTGATGTGGGCTTGTCGACACCGACTGGTTGGTGACGGACAAGGATGCTTTTTACCCAGAACAGCGCAATGGCGTGCTGTACCGTAGTCAGGCGAACCATTTTGTTAATATCTTTTCCGTCTCTGTTATCGCATAGTCAGTTCCTTGAGAACTATTTTGATGCGAGGCTATTTTGATAACATAGTCAGTTTCCCCAAAGACATTCCCGGGGCGTAGAGGATAACTGATAACATATTTTTATTCCGTCATCTGCAAACAAAATCCTATCATGCGGCCAATCCGCTTTAAGCACCGGAGAGAAAGGGTCATGGGCGTATGAACAACCCCCGTAGCATTGTCTGAACAGGAGTTTTATCAGTCACCCACTCACCCACCGCGCTCCGTTCCTCCAAGTTGCGGCAGCCGAGATCATTACGCCAGCTGTGGCGAGAATTTTGCCGTACGCAGCATCGGCTCATCGCACTGAAGGAAAAGCATCAGCCAGCCATCAGGCTGGAGCTAGAGTAGTGACCAGCGAGCTCATGCATTGAGGGCTTGCACTTGCAGGCCGCAGCGAGCGCCGTCGGCAGGGCGGGCGACCCCATCCTGAGGTGTCGTCGTCGTGATTCTCACTTCCCGGCCAGTCAGGACACGAGGAGCTGAGGAGGCCGATTGATGGCGGCGCCCATTGATTCCAGTGCTGCGGATGAACTTGTTTCCTGTCTGCAGCTGCAGATGAGGTTTCAGTCAGGCCCATTGGACCCGCGCCATGGTTTCTGAAACCAACGGTGGAAACCCTCGATGCCGCCTGTAGGCCAACGCCCTGCACCTAGCTGAACACTGTTCGGTGTTCGCAGTAAAACTCGCGGCACTGTTCACTGTAGAAACTCCTGCGTTTCAAGAACAACGAAACCTACGCTGCAGGTTCAGGCCGTCAGTACTCTGATGATCCTGATTGACATCCTTGATTGGCTAGCTGGTTGGGCCGACACACGAAAGCTTCTGCATGATCACGAGAGCTGATAATTAGTACACTTGTACTACATCGAATTCAAGGGTTCCGGTCGTTCCGCAGGAAGAGCGCCAAAAGGAGGAGTGTGCGTGCGTACTCAAAAGAAGAAAGGATCGATTGATCGAGCGCGTTCGTTGCTGAAGATGACAGGTGGCGGTCCTATTGTTTGGCTAGGCCACGGATTAGCATAAACCCGGCCTCCAGATTAGAGCGCCACAGTTTCCTGCCTTGATTGAGCAACGATGCTGCTGTTCAGTTGCACAGGTTTTTAAAAGTGACTTGACAAATTCAGTAACCAGACGTCCGTTCGCCAGCTGACAGAAAGTCTGTTGAAGCCATGGCAAGCTTGGATTGGCACTTCCATCTAAAAATCGCAGATCAAAGCTTTGGCACTTTCACTAGCATGATTAACTGTATTACAGTAAAACACTGCAGGGGTTTCAGGTTTGTGTGTCAGTATATGTTCCAACACAGAGCTAGCATCGCATGGCTCTGGAACACCAGAGACAGGCCTTGGTAGTGTAGAAGTATGTATTAGGTTAGGACTCTCATACCGAGTCTCTCCTGGACTTAAGAGTCCTATACATGTAATGATCCTCTCCTACTAGGAGTTGGCCTTGTACACGGACATGTCTAGCACATGTTCCTGACTATATAATGAACCTTACCGGCGCCTGTATGGGTAAGCCGTTCCAGTCAATCTTACATGGTAACAGAGCCAATCCTCCAAAAGATCATCTAGTTGCACATTGCAGCCTTTTTTTTTCCGCCGACGCTCATGGCCTCGACGAGTTCTTCATCGGCTTCAACAATCTTTAGTATTCCTGTCTCGGAGAAACTAACTCGAGGCAATTTCCTTGTGTGGCGAGCACAAGTCCTCCCTGCAGTCCGCGGGTCACGGCTGATGGGAATCTTAGATGGTACGTCGGCGCAACCTCCTGCGACTCTTCAAGTTGAGAAGCAAGACAAGTCGACGGAAGAAGTAGAGAATCCAGCGTACATCTCCTGGATCGCACAAGACCAGCAACTTCTTGCCTACCTCCTCTCGTCTATGACTTCAGAGATCTTGGTCCAAGTTTCCTCCTATGAACATGCTGCTCAGGTTTGGAAAGCTATTGTTCAGATGTTTTCTTCTCAATCTCGCTCAAAGATTTTGCAGCTTCGTTCTCAACTTTCTCGAGAGAAGAAGGGAGATTCATCTGCTTGAGCATATTATAGCAAGATGAAAAGCTTGGCCGATGAGATGGCAGTAGCAGGCAAGAAGATAGATGATGATGATCTCATTGGATACATCTTAAACGGGTTAGATTCTGAGTATAATCCGTTTGTTTCCTCGGTGGCAGTCAAAGACTCTCTCTCTCTCAGCGATGTCTATGCACAACTTTTGGCCTATGAAGCTCGCCTTATTCAGCAGCGGAGCGATGAATTTCGCACCTACTCCTCAGCTAATTCTGCCGCTAGGGGCCGTGGTCGTGGTTTTCCTCGCGGGCGCGGCCGTGGTCCTACCTCTGGTCGCGGCTCTTCGACTGGTCTCTCACAAACATCTATTGGTCGCGGTTCTGGCTCATCTGATCAAGACGACGGACCTCTTTGTCAGCTGTGTGAGCGTGTTGGTCATACTGTTCATGATTGTTGGTACCGATTCAACAAAAAGTATGTTCCACCCCGTGATGGAGGAGCCCCACTGTCAGACCCGGAGCGACGGGACTGCACACATGGCGTAGAACATTTTAAAGTAAGAGGTGGAACATGTCTCATACCTTATCCATACTGTAAAATACTCATAAGCAAGTACAACTAGTCGGTAGAGAAGAAATTTACCCGAAACTACTCGGTTAGGACTCCTAAACTCGTACCAGACTAGAATTTCCATGTAACCCTGTCCCCCAAGATATATAAGGACGGGCAAGGACCCCTCCAAAACATATCGTGCATAACGCATAACCCCGAGGCAATACAAACTATACAAGACGTAGGGTATTACGCAAACTGCGGCCCGAACCTGTCTAAACCCTTGTGTTCCTTGCACCATCGAGTTCCTGATCTCGGCGACACCCTGACCACAAGTCTACTACCTTAGGATATCCCTAGGTAGGCTTGCCGGTAAAACACCGACAGATGGCGCGCCAGGTAGGGGTGCTCATCGAAGATCCACTGGCGAATTCGATGGCAACTTTCAGCTTCACCAGCGCCGTGCTCCCTGCGGGCACTACTTTCATCTTCGGCTCCTAGATCTGTGTCTCTGATGGCACAGGCAACTTTCGTCGGCACCTCGTCGACAACAAGCCGGAGGCATCTGCAGCAACACCAAGCAGCGTTCTCGACGAGTTCATTGACAACCTCGACGAGATGCTGCTCCCTGACCTCGCCAGGGAGATCGAGAAGCTGTCCATTTTTGACGCGACTCCAACTCGTGCTGCATCAAGCTTCCTCGGATTGGACTCGACTCCATCCGAGGAGCAGTGTGACCGATTCCCCTTCGGTTTACGCAATACGGCCACTGTTTACCAGGAGGCCATAAAGTCCGAATTCTACTCCGTATTGGAGAAGTATCTGGATGGACTACTCGAGCTCGGGGACAAGGACGCCACCCATGCCGGGAGGCCCCTATCTTCAACGACTACGACTCAGACTCCGATCCCGAGGCCGAACCCTACTTGGGTGGCCAGGGCTTGGTTATAACCTCCACACCGGAGGGTCGCTTCGTGTACTGGAAGGGCATGAAACCCTCCGAACTACTCGAAGACGATGAAAGATTGGCCGCTCACCTTGACTCCCTACCTTTCCAAGAGGGCAGACCACTCGGTGAGACCACCCTCGGCGGAACTGTACTTGTAGATTACAACTCCGACGATCCATCCACACACCGCCACGTCTTCATGGCGGAATCCGATGAATACAGCAACAGACACCGCGACGAAAGGCCTGAGTAGATCTCTGAGGATGAGCACACCGCAGACGCCGCTAATGAGTCCGCTCAGGACAGTGAGGCCCGCAGGCTGCACAACAGGAAACGTGCTAAGCGCAGAAGGGACGCCAACGATTGGTGCGCACGGATTCAACGCGACCTCGACGCCGAG
The DNA here is from genome assembly GCA_032594955.1 of Panicum miliaceum. Lineage (NCBI taxonomy): Eukaryota > Viridiplantae > Streptophyta > Magnoliopsida > Poales > Poaceae > Panicum > Panicum miliaceum. Next base: position 6,259,787 of record CM064064.1, read on the forward strand.
TTCGCAACAGCACAAGATGCCGGGTTCAACACTCCTGCCGCCAACATTGCCGGTATAACCGCAGTGTTAGCTGGCAACCCTGACCCGCAAGTCCAGACCGCCGTTCACATGGCACAGAACCCGATGCCCTCGGTTTCTCGGGGAAGGGGCGAGGGCGAGAGAGAAAGCCAAGTCAGCAGAACACCAGGGGGCCACCCCAGGCGACAAGCTGCTCCCTCCAACAACCAACAGGGAAGCCGTGGTCCGCAAGGAAGCCGACTAGCGACCCACGCACCACATCTGGAAGGCTCCGTTCATAACTACCGCCGCTCGGAGCTAGAAAAGCTCCCAACGGGCGACCTCAGCGACAAGATCAACATGGGGCGCGATGCTCGCTCCATCATCAACAGTCGGAGGAAGGAACGCGCCGGAGCCGAGGGAAGCACTACACGGGACGACAACGATCGCGTCCCCGCTTTCTCCTCCCGCTTCAACAACTACAAGTACCCGAAGGGATTCAAACCCATTGGCATCACCAAGTACGATTGAATAACAGGGGATACGATGCTACTCCACTGCCATTGAATTCGCAGGCGGCACCAACACCGCCAAGGTCATCTACTTCCCGATGGCCATGGAGACCGCCCCACTCACTTGGCTGGAGAGCCTAACCAGAACTCCATCGACTCCTGGGAGCAACTGCGGAATGTCTTCATCGACAACTTCCAGGGGGCGATTGCTCGGGCATGTACTCGACACGACCTGTCCCAATGCAAGCAAGAAAGGAACGAGCACCTGCGCTCGTACACCCACCGCTTCTTCGACACCCGAGCTATGATTGCCAACATCTCTGAGAGCGACGTCATCGACTGCTTCCACAACGGCCTAACCGACTAGTCTCTGTTCCGCGACTTCGGCCGCAACCGCCCCAAGATTGTTGCCGCCCTCCGCGACATGATGTAGACCTAGGCAGACCAAGAAAAGCAGGAGCGTGATCGGTTCTCGAAACACGGCAACGACTACAACAAGCGCAACAACGGAGGCAGCAGCCTCAACATCATCTTTGCGAGTACTCTAAGGAAGATGGGGGCAAATTTCATCGACATGCTTACCCCTAGCAAGGTTCCCTTCTACGACATCGTACCTGGGATGAGGGAAAACTACCGTATCAAGTACATCAAGTTCGAAGTGGCCAACTTTGAAACCTTCTATAACGCCATTCTAGGCAGACCTGCAATGGCCAAATTCATGGCCGTACTCCACTATGTTTACTTACTCCTAAAGATGTCAGGAAAGAGTGGGGTTCTCACCTTCCGCGGTGACCTGGAGAAGTCCTACGACTGCGACCAGAAGGCCATCGAGTATGCCTCGACCACGCGTGTACCAGATACTTCATGTGAAGTACTCGCCGTTGCGCAACAGCTCTCCGAAACAGGGCTAGAAATTCCCACAAAGAAGGCGAACCACTCAAAGCTGCAGCCCACCGGAGAACTCGCTTTGAAGTCCATCCAGCTGCAGGAAGGAGACTCGTCCAAGACAGCCCTGATTGGGTCACAGCTTGACCCAAAATAGGAGGGCGCGCTCATCAGTTTCCCTTAGGGCCAACCAAGATATATTCACGTGGAAACCAGCAGACATGCCAGGGGTGCCCAAGGAACTGATCGAGCATAGTTCGAAAGTAGATCCTGATGCTACCCCCAAAAAGCAGCGTCTCCGTAGATTCGCTCAGGACAAGAGGGAAGGAATCAAAAAGGAGTTGGCCAAATTGCTCTTTGCTGGTTTCATCAAAGAGGAGTACCACCCAGAGTGGGTTGCCAACCACGTCCTTGTAAAGAAGAAGAATAATAATGAATGGAGAATGTGTGTTGATTATACAGATCTCAACAAGCATTGCCCGAAGGACCACTTTGGGCTACTGCGCATTGATCAAGTAATCGACTCCACTGCTGGCTGTGTACTCCACTGTTTCCTTGACTGCTACTCGGGCTACCATCGGATTGCCTTCAAGGAAGAAGATCAAATCAAGACCGCCTTCATCACGCCCTTCGGGACTTATGCCTACAAGACTATGTCCTTTGGGCTGAAGAACGCGGGGGCTACGTACCAGCGGGCAATCCAAATATGCTTTGCAGACCAACTACACCGCAATGTCGAGGCCTACGTGGATGACGTGGTCGTCAAGACCAGAATTCCCGAGGACCTAATTGCGGACCTGGAGGAAACATTCTGTAGCCTCCGAAAGTTCCAATGGAAACTCAACCCGACCAAGTGCGTTTTCGGCGTACCATCCGGGAAACTACTCGGTTCATCATCAATCATAGAGGGATTGAAGCTAACCCGGAGAATATTACCGCCATCACCAACATGAAGGCTCCAGCAATGACCAAGGACGTGCAAAAGCTAACAGGGTGCATGGCGGCCTTAAACAGATTTATCTCACAACTTGGAGAACGGGGCCTTCCCTTCTTCAAGCTCCTGAAGCAGAAAGGCAAGTTCCACTGGACGGAGGAAGCTGAGCAGGATTTGCAGGACCTCAAGGAACACCTGCAGTCACCTCCTATTCTCACAGCACCACGTCCACGGGAGAACTTGCTGATGTACATTGCAACAATTACTCATGTGATCAGCACAACAATTATGGTGGAGCGAAATGAGGAAGGCCATGCATTTGGCGTGCAGAGGCCAGTCTATTTCATCAGTGAAGTACTTTCTGAATCAAAGGTACGCTATCCTTCAATTTAGAAACTACTCTACGCAATACTGATAACATCAAGGAAGCTCCGCCACTATTTCGACGAGTACAAGATCTCAGTTGTTACTGATTTCCCGTTGGCGGATGTACTCCACAACCGGGATGCCACTCGTGGTATATCCAAGTGGGCAGTAGAACTGGGGGCTCTTTCAATCAATTTCAAGCTAAGGACAACCATCAAATCCCTAGCATTGGTCGATTTCATGGCTGAGTGGCGGGAAAATCAAATACCAACCCTAGCCAGCCGCCCAGAGCATTGGATGATGTATTTTGATTGCTCGCTCAAGCTCGAGGTGGCGGGGCAGGAGTACTTTTCATCTCTTCAAAGGGCGAACAATTCAAGTACGTCTTACAAATACTTTGGAAGGTGTCCAACAATGAGGCCGAGTTTGAAGCGCTACTACACGGTCTCCATATGGCAGTCTCACTAGGCATCAAATGACTACTCGTGTATGGCGACTCATTGCTAGTCGTGCAACAAGTCAACAAAGAGTGGGATTGCACAAAGGTGGAGATGGACGCATATGTTACGGAAGTGCGCAAGCTGGAGAACAAATTTGCTGGCCTGGAGATTCATCATGTCGTCCGGGACAACAATGTTGGAGCAGATGTACTCTCCAATCTTGGATCCACTCAAGCCCAAGTCCCAGCAGGAGTATTTGTCTAGGAACTCAAAGAATCATCAATCAAGACTATGAATCAAGCAACCACCGGTCTGGGGTCCTCGGGTCCCAGCCGGGAGGTCATGATGTCGGAGGTCGATTGGCGGGGGACCTTCATCAAATTCATCAAGGAAACGAAGCTACCCCCTGGGGTGACAAAGAAAAGCCCAGAAGCAATACGCATCTTGAGGCGCAGCAAGGGGCTTGTCATCATCGGGGATAAGCTCTACAAGCGTGGAGCAAGCTCAGGAGTACTCATGAAATGTGTTCCAAGGGCATGGGGCCGCAATATACTACTCGAGATACACGAGGGTATATGCGGAAACCATGCAGCGTCCAAGACATTAGTGGGGAAGGCCTACAGGGCAGGCTATTGGTGGCCAACAGCAGTTTCCGACGTCGAGGATCTCGTACAAAAGTGCCAGAAGGCCAATTTTTTGGCAAACAGTCTCACGTCCCGGCGCACAACCTCATCACCATACCACCCTCATGGCCCTTCGCATGCTGGAGCCTCGACATGATTGGACCTCTGACTACACCTCCAGGAAGCTTTACATATGTATTGGTGGCCATCGATAAGTTTGCCAAGTGGATTGAGTACAAGCCGATTGCCAAGCTCACTCCAGACAGCGCTGTCAACTTCATCTCGAATATTATGTACCATTTTGGCTACCCCAATACCATCATCACAGATCTGGGCTCAAACTTCACGGCAAACCCGTTCTCGGAATTCTTAGAAAACAACTCTATTGAAGTGAAGTACGTGTCAGTCGCATACCAAAGGGCCAATGGACAAGTCGAGCGGGGCAACGGCTTGATTCTGGATGGCCTAAACAAGAGACTCTACGATGAGAACAACAAAAAGGGTGGCAAGTGGATACATGAGTTGCCTCATTTTGTCTGGGGGCTTCGAACTCAACCATCAAAAGCCACAGGACATCCCCCTTTTTCCTTGTCTACGGGTCCGAAGATATACTCTCAGCAGATCTTGTGTGGCTCTTTCCCAAAGTCGAGAAGTATAACGAAGGGGAAGCAGAAGAAGCTCGGCAACTGGAACTGGATACTGTTGATGAAGCCAGATGCGGTGCCCTCGTTCAGCCAGCCGGTTATCTGCAAGGCATCCAACGCTATCACGATCGCAATGTGCGAGAGCGGTGGTTCAATATCGGTGATTTGGTCCTTCGCCGTATTCAGGATGAAACTGGCCTGCACAAGCTTAATTCACGGTGGGAAGGTCCTTTCATCGTGTCGGAAGTCACAAGACCAGGGTCATATCGCTCGCAGTACCCTGATGGTCAGGAAGTTCCCAACTCCTGGAACATAGAGAATCTCCAGAAATTCTACGCCTAGTAGAAGCTGTAAAAGCAATTCGCCAGCTGCATGTCAGCATTTTTTAAATAAAGAGTTGATTTCGCCGTAATTCGACTACTTTCTGCATGTTTTAGCTCGGGGACTCCTCCACGAGTTCTTACATTTTTTCGCCTACATTAAACTCGGGGGCTTCGCCACGAGTTTATATGTTCTCTCGACTACTTATACTCGGGGGCTCCGCCACGAGTACTTGTACTTAGCTCGTTTATGCTCGGGGGCTCCGCCACGAGTATTTACGAGTTGTACAGCGTATAAGGCAGAGCACTCGACGTACTCTCACAATTCCGGCCGCTGCTACGACTACTCGAAAGAGAGCGTTAAGGCACCCGCCGAAGGGGTCACCAAGCCCATCACATGGCCATGTTATTTCCCTGCTACAAGCGGGTTGTTAACAACTTAACCATTTAGGTTCTCAAACTGACAGGCTAACCTAGTGTACCGCATGATCGGGTAAATCCAGGTTATGTCCTTTGGCTCTACGAGCACTTTTACGGAACGTCAAATTACTGACTACATCCAAGCCGATGCTCTTGGAGTAGCTTAACCCAAACGTCTCCAGCTACTCTAAATCCTACGATCGTACCAGCAAACATCACACAAAGATATACGCTGAAGAAAGATCAACTAGGCAATTTTATATACATATCAACAAGTGGCATAGGTGTTCATCATGACACATCATTTTTGCTACTAACCATCCTGTTCCAGGCTCTCAGCTATTTTGTCAGCAAGGGGCTTGACTTCTTCACGTAACTTCGTGTATTGCTCAACAGAGCAGTCGGCCGCCATGCCTTCAGTGAGTGGTTCAAGCTTCGCTTTGGGCCAGTATGACTTCACCAATGCAAGCGCCTGAGCTATGTAGGTCCTGGTGGCCTCCGAGATGTAGCTGGCAACCTTTTGAGGAGTCGCATGAAGCTTCTCTAACAAAGACAGCTCGCCAGCATCACCTTCAGCCAGAAGCTCCACCATCTCCATGACAACCTGTGCAGCAGTCTTGAATTCTTCGAGTTCTTTTTGGATGACATCCTTTTGCTCAAGCATTTTCTTGATCTGTTGTGTGGCATCGCAGAATTGGATGCTTGTATCTTCAAGGACCTTCTCAAGACGCTCGACGTCATCTGCGCCACGGTAAACAAGGTTCTTCAGATCTATAATCATTTTTTCTTTCTTTTGCAAGCTGGATTTCAGTTCTGCGCACAAGAGAAAAGATGCAGTATTCGAGAAGTTTCAGAAACTACTCGAACAAACAACGAATCAAAGACAACAAGACAAGGCGATAAGTTACCTTTGTGTGCTTTGGAGATCTTCTTGTTCTTCTGAACAAGCTCAGCTTTTCCCTTCTCAAGATTTTGGATTTCATTCTAAAGGAGCCAAGTTTCTTGAGTGCGCTCTTTCTTTAACTGGTCGAGATCGTTGCGGAGGTTGATCCTCTTCTGGATTTCTTCGCGAATGCGCTCCTCCTTCTCCGCCAACTTCCGATGGCCGTCCTCATTGAATTTAAGCTTCTCAGACTTCTCCTAGGATCGGTCCATCACGTTCTACAAGGCAGAGTATATCAATTATCACCACTCAAAGAGAAACAGGGGACGAAGAAAACTACTCGAGGAAGATGAAAACTTACGGTGGTGAACTCGTACAAGTCCTTGAAGACCCCTTTGATTTGTTTTCTCTTCTCAGTGGTCAGATATAGGTCATCAATCAAGACCGTTGCGATGGTGTGTTGCCAGTCGTACGACATCACCAACAGATCATCTTCTTCCGTCGCATCCGTACGGGTTCCTGAGGTGCCCGCGGCGCCAGTATCCTCTGTGCCAGGGCCTTCTGTCCCCGCGGCCTTGACGGTGCTGGTGCTAGGGCCTGAAGTACCCGCGGCTTGGGCATTAGTCGCGCTGGATTCCCTGGGCAGCTCGCCTGCCAGTCCACTTGCAGTCACTGATCTAGCCTCGGGCAGATTGGTGCTGGGAGACGGAGGAGGCAGGATGGGCTCACCTTCGGGTAGTTCCAATGCAGTGGTCTCCACCTCCACTCGCTCCAGCTCGACTTCTTTCTCCGCCTCGACATTGGTGGCTAGAGGAGGGGGAGGAGGAGAAGGAGCAGCGCCGGTCTCCAACGCTGCAGCATCCGTGTTTTTTCCAGACTCGGGGGCTTGGGCAGCCACGGCATCGTCAGGCTCCCCCAAGCCCAGTGTAGAGGAAGGGCTGGATAAAGGACAGTCATATCAACTACTCGATAATACAAATTACAAAATGGTACAAGGCCAAGTATTCGAGACTTACGTGGAGGATCTCTTGGTCACCACTTTCTTCAGTTTTAGAAGCCGGGGCCCCCGAGTACCCGACTTCCCCGAGCTGCTAGCATGCTCCTTTGATTGAGCCTCCGGGGCACTCGTCGGGATTGGGTCGCTGGGGCTCGGCGCAACATCAACAGCAGAAGGGTCCGCTGCACCAGGCTGGACGTCGACTACTGGTGCAGCATCATCCCCAGAAGGGCCTGAATTTCCCCTGTCCTTGGAACGCTTGGACAGGGGGGAGGCGGGCGGACTGCAAGCAGAATAGAGGAAAACTCAGCAAAGAACATCAAAACTGCAAATAGGAAGGTACTCGAGGACATTGCTTATCTCGGGTTGTCATCTGACAGATCCACAAGGGTGAGTTTCCGCTTTCTCACACCCACTCGCGGTTTGGTCGGGTGGGTCGGAATCTCCATGCTGCTACTCACTTCCTTGCCAGACTTCTTGAAAATAGCTGCCAGAGGAAGATTGTCGTCAGAATGTGTCATTTCTTCATCAGTTAAAGGATCATGATCTAAACGACTGGTCTTGAGCATCTGAAACGCACTTGGGTTGAGGTGATCTGCCCGAGGCAAGTCAGGATTTGGAGCAGGACAATGGTACAATTCAGTGTGCCCCTACAGAAAATAACGACAACAAGTCAATATTCAGTGATACTTCACAAGTTCTGCAAGTAGTCGACAGACAAATTACTCCCCGGTTCCGGCGGATTCACCGCACTGAACAATTTCGGGACGTAAGGAACCGTGTTCACATCGAGTAGTTCTAGGCGAACACGGTCCAGAGCCGTCCGCGAAGGAAGAACCTCTGCGGAAAGGCGAGATGGATCGTTACTCCCTAAGTACTCGAATCCAAATCTACACCTCTTCTGCAGGGGCAAGATACTCCTCTTGTACATGGAGGCCATAACGGACACGCCGGTTACACCTGACTCGGGCCTCCACACTGTTTATTGACCTTCAACATCTGGTTGGAATTCAACTTTTCATTTCACTCGGGCCTCCACACTGCCTTGCCTGGAGTTCTCTCGGCAGTGCGGGTGGATGGTTTCCAATGTAGAACCATAGGGACCTCCAACCCGAGTGGTTTGTGAGGAGCGAGTACTCGATATACTCCTTTCCCTTCCCCTGCTTGAATTGAAGTCCGACTCCGCCAACAAGGTACTGTTTCTCCTCAGATGGTTGTTGGCGGAGATGGAAGAAGTAGTGGAAGAGATCAAAATGTGGCTCGATGCCAAGGAAAGCTTCGCAAAAATGAACAAAAATGGAGAGGTGGACGATAGAGTTAGGGTTCAAATGATGGATCTGAATACCCTAATGATAAAGAATGCCGCAGAAGAAATCAGATGCGGGGAGGGCCAATCCCCTTTTGACAAACTGCTCGAAGATGACAATCTGATCTACATCTTCTTGCGGAACAAACTGGCGGAAGGAAGGTTTCCACTGAACCATTTCCTCCGATTGAAGAAGACCTTGAGCAACTAAGTTAAGAAGGTCAGCATGGGTGCACTTACTTCTCTCCCAATCACTGGTGGTCGACTCCTCCTTCTTCCCTTTGGATGCCGGTTTGTTGTTGCCCATCTTGAATGTCTCGGGCTGCTTCACTCGCATATGCTCGGGGGCTTCGAGAGAGGGGCGCAAGGACTCGCTGATGGTGTGGATGGATTTTCCGGCTAGTTGGGCTGGGGATGGAGGACGAGCTCAGCGGGGTTCTCAAACCCTAGATCTAACAGTGGCTGGTGGCGCAGGATGGTGAGAGAGCGAAATGGCTAAGGCAGAAAGTGAAAGGGTAAAAACCTTAGAGTCACCGCGCGGTTAAATAGCCAGCAGGTAGGCCTGGATTTACTGTTCAGAAGCCGAAGAGTTTTCTTCCCTAAAAAAGTGCATAATTTGTTTTGAGCGGTTATTTGGGAAGAGTTTTGTGGAGTTTATTTGATTAACCATTTTTCCAGGGACCTTATCCCGAAAAAAGGGGTTTTCTAAATTTTTAACCAATTGATTTCCGAAATAAACCATTAAGGCAGATTACGCATTCTCTACACACATTTTGTACATAACACTATTCAGTATGCCACGTTCTTTTGGATCCTTTTTTTCCAAACCTTGGGATTTGGATTCAAGGCTCGGGGGCTGCGGGACACGTGTCATCAATGGCTTATTTTTCAAAAAAGTTTGGAAGATAAGGAAAGAAGATTCAAGACTAGTGGGACCCTCAGCTTGATTCTTCGATTCAACCTAAGGCTCGGGGGCTACTCCATATGAAATGTGATTTGCATCGCACCCCATAGAAAGAAAAGAATTGAAAGTACTGAGGGCTAGAGCACCTCATAGCCTCGAGCAGCCAAGAAAAGTACTCGAAAGATATCTTCAAGACGGAGTTTCAGCAGAAACTGAAGGATGACTTCAAGAAGTACTCGAAGCCTGTAGTACTCGGCTATGAAGAGCTCGGGGCCTTGTCAGACCTGGGGCGACATGACAGCACGCGTGGCGTAGAACATTCTAGAGTACGGGGCGGGGCATGTCACATACCTTATCCATACTGTAAAGTATTCGTAAGCAAGTACAAGTAGTCGGTACAGAAGGAAACTACCCGGAAGTACTCGGTTAGGACTTCTAAGCTCGTACCAGACTAGTATTTCCATATAACTCTGCCCCCCAGGATATATAAGGGCGGGCAGTGACCCCTCCAAAACACATCGTGCATAACGCATAACCCCAAGGCAATACAAACCATACAGGACGTAGGGTATTACGAATACTACAGCTCGAACCTGTCTAAACCCCTGTGTTCCTTGCACCATCGAGTTCCTGATCTCGGCGATATCCTGACCACAAGTCTACTACCTTAGGGTATCCCTAGGTAGGCTTGCCGGTAAAACATCGACACCCACCTATCAAGCAAAGGTCACAGAAGTCTGCATCCTCCGTTGTCCCTTCTTATGGCGTAGATACCAATTGGTATTTTGATTTTGGGTCCACCGACCATATTACTAATGATCTGGAGAAGCTTACAACAAGGGAGCGCTATTTTGACCAAGAACAGATTCACGCCGCTAATGGCAAAGGTATGCGTGTCAGTCACACTGGTAAAACTAATTTTCATACCCCTACTTGTGATTTTGCCTTTAACAATGTTCTTCATATTCCTGATACACAAAAAAATCTTATTTCCGTTCATAAATTTACATCCAATAATGAAGTTTTTTAAGAATTTCATCCATCTTTTTTCTGTGTTAAGGATCTGGCTACGAAGAACACTCTTCTTCAAGGTAGATGTCGTGATGGGCTTTATCCCTTGCCGCATACCCCTCAAGTTTATCATGTTTTGACTCCCTCAGCTTCTAGGTGGCATCATCACTCAGGACATCCCTCGTCTGTTATCGTTAATCGAGTTATCAAAGACAAGAAATTTTCTTTTAGTCGTGAGTCTAGTGAGTCTATTTGTCATTCATGTCAAAGGGCTAAGAGTCATCAGTTGCCTTATCCCAAGTCTACTAGTGTCTCTACTTTCCCTCTGCAGCTTATTTTCTCGGATGTATGGGGTCCTGCCCCCAAGTCAGTTGGCCAGTATCAATACTATGTAAGCTTTATCGATGATTTCAGTAAGTTTACATGGATATTCCTTCTTAAAAATCGCTCCGACCTGTTTCAAGTTTTCCTTAAGTTTCAAAAACTTTTTGAGCGTCTCTTTAATCGTAAAATATTGACCATGCAAACTGATTGGGGTGGGGAATATCAGTGTCTCAACTCTTTCTTTCAAGATATTGGCATTACTCATCATGTATCTTGTCCTCACGCCCATCAATAAAATGGCTCCGCTGAACGCAAACATCGACATATTGTTGAAGTCGGTCTTTCTCTCTTACCTCAAGCTTCTATGCCTTTAAAATTTTGGTATGAAGCTTTCATAACCGCAACATATCTTACTAACCGAACCCCTAGCTGAGTCCTTGATTTTTCTACCCCCTTGCAGCTGTTGTTTCATGAACAACCGAATTACAACTCTCTTCGTGTTTTTGGTTGTGCGTGTTGGCAGAATCTTAGACCGTATAACAAACATAAACTTGAATTCCGATCTAAACAATGTGTTTTTCTTGGATATAGTTCTGTTCACAAGGGCTACAAGTGCTTAGACATCTCCAATGGTTGCGTCTATATTTCTCGTGATGTGGTTTTTCATGAGAATGTGTTTCCTTTTGCACAACTTCATCCAAATACCGGGAAACGTCTTAGTCATGACATTCTCCTTTTGCCCTCTTCATTGGTGAATCACGATGGGGATATGAATTTTAATTTTACTAATGAAAATGATGCTGTACTTGAGCCTTGTGAAGTGTCTCCTGATTCTCGCAGCGCCGGCCTCCGCCCCTACGATCCCGCCACCTCAGCCTGACCCTGCGTCGATTTCTTCTGCGGCTCCTATTGTGCCATCTGCTGGGCCACTCAGATCAGATGTGGCTGATGCTGGATCTTTTGTGTCTGTTGCGCCTGGATCAAGTGACGATGTACCTGTGTCGCGACGTCTACCTCCTCTGCCTCCTGGACCACCACGCCCTATTCATGGACCTATTCGTATCTCTCCTCTGCGTCCTCATACGCGTCTACAAGACAATATTCGCAAACGAAAGCAGTTTACGGATGGCACTATTCGTTGTGGTTTGTTTACTGAAGTAATCTCTTCGAGAGGCTCTTGCTTCTGATCATTGGCGCTCTGCAATGGATGATGAACATGCAGCTCTTCTCCGCAATGAGACCTGGCATCTTGTCTCTCCACAACCCGGTCAGAACCTTATTGATTGCAAGTGGGTCTATAAAATTAAACAACATTTTGATGGGATGATTGATCATTACAAAGCTAGACTCGTTGCTAAAGGTTTTAAACAAAGATATGGGTTAGACTATGAAGATACTTTCAGTCCCGTTATCAAGGCTGCTACTATTCATCTAATTTTGTCTATTGATGTGTCTCAAAAGTGGAGTATCCGGCAACTGGATGTTTGGAATGCGTTTCTGCATGGTGTTCTAGAGGAAGATGTATATATGAAACAACCACCAGGGTATGTTGATCCTCAATTTCCTAATCTCGCTTGTAAGCTTGACAAATCACATTATGGTCTCAAAAAAGCTCCGCGTGCATGGTTTTCACGGCTTAGCACCAAGTTGCAACAACTTGGCTTTCATGGGTCCAAGGCCGATACATCTCTCTTCTTTTTTAAATAAGGAGGTGTCACTGTTTATTTGTTGGTCTATGTTGATGACATCATTGTTGTCAGTTCTAATGACTCGGTAGTTGACAAGCTTCTCTGTAATCTTCGTGAAGATTTTGCTCTGAAAGATCTTGGACCTCTTCACTATTTTCTTGGTATTGAGGTTGCATCTCCTTCTTTGGGTGGTTTGTTGCTTACTCAATGTAAGTATGCTCGAGAGCTCTTAATTAAAGCTGGTCTCAAGGATTGTAAACCAACTCCCACTCTGTTGGCTATTTCTGAGAAGCTCTCTATCTGTATTGGTGATCCTCTTGATGATGATTTAACTACTCGCTACCATAGCTTACTTGGTGGTCTTCAGTACTTGACTCTCACTCGCCCAGACATTGCTTTTGCTGTAAACAAAGTATGTCAATATTTGAAGAGTCCTACTACATCTCATTATTCTGTTGTCAAAAGGATCTTGCGATATGTGTGTGGAACCATTGATTGGGGCCTCAAAATTGTTCCTGATTTGTCTACAATGGTTAGTGCCTTCTCGGATGCCGATTGGGCTGGTTGTCCTGATGATCGCAAGTCAACAGGTGGTTTTGCTGTCTTTCTTGGTGCCAATCTGATTTCTTGGCAAGCAAAGAAGCAAGCTACTGTCTCTCGTTCAAGTACTGAAGCAGAGTACAAAGCTCTAGCTAATGCAACTGCAGAGGTCATTTGGGTGCAATCCCTTCTTGATGAATTGGGGGTTCGTCAATCTCATGTGCCAATTCTATGGTGTGATAACATTGGTGCGACGTATTTGTCTGCAAATCCGGTGTTTCATGCTCGCACCACACATTGAAGTGGACTATCATTTTGTGCAAGAAAGAGTTTTTCAAAAGAAGCTGAACATTCACATTATTTCCTCCAATGATCAAGTGGCTGATGGTTTTACTAAGGCTCAGCCAGTGCGCCAGTTGAAAGAGTTTTGTCGCAATCTCAACGTTGCAAGTGGCTAGATGTTTCCACGTTGAGATTGAGGGGGGCTATAGAAGTATGTATTAGGTTAGGACTCTCATACGAGTCTCTCCTGGACTTAGAGTCCTATACATGTAATGATCCTCTCCTGTGAAAACTAAGGATCGACTAGGAGTAGATCTACGGGTGTAACTTGCACTAACAGAGAGTAAACATGGTGTTCTTGATTTACAACTAAAAGACAAAGGGACAGAGAGGTAGAGGGGAATGTGCAGACCGCCGCTGGAGGATCCGGCTTCGACGTTTTTGACCATCTCGTCGGCGAAGTCGAGCCGGAGTCGTGGACGAGGCGACGCGGTGCAGGGGCGCCGGTGTGGTGAGGAATCAGCGGCCGGAGTCGTGGATGAAGGTCGACGACGTGGTGCAGAGGCAGCGGGCTTCTCGTCGCTTCATCACCTCACGGATCGGATCGGGCTAGGGTTTGTTGGTGGGTTTAGGGGGGCACGACGAACTTTGGCGTGCTTACCCCTGTGGCCCCCACCTCTATTTTATATGGCGCTGTGCGACGGGGGCCCACAACCATCGGTTGGTTGGTGCCCCCGATCAGGGCGCGTCAAGGGGCTCCGACTCGGTCGTTGGACCGAGCCCGAGATCAATCCAACATTCTCCCCATTGAACTCATCTTACTTACTTACTTCTCTATTCCATTTCATCGCAGATCAGTGCATAGGACATGCCTCATCACAACAGTTCGTACAACTGGATTAACAGCCATGACACACCTTTCTGTTCTGAAACAGCTTCTAAACTAGGCCCTTATTATCCAGGAATCATAAGCTTTCCCTTAAACCCATGCCGACTAAGTGTTCTCTCAACATATTGGGTGGCAAGCCTTTTGTGAACAAATCCGCTAACATCTTCTTTGTGCTCATATACTCAAGACTAATGGTATGATCCTGGATTTTCTCTTTCATAATATAAAACTTGACGTCAATGTGTTTAGCAGCACCACTTGACTTGTCGTTGTGAGCATAAAACACTGCGGGTTCATTGTCGCAGTACACCTTGAATGGTTTCTCTATGCTGTCGACCACTCTCAACCCGGGTACAAATTTCTTTAGCCATTTAACCTACCCCGAGGCCTCATAACATGCTACAAACTCTGTATACATGATAGATGATGCAATAACTGATTGCTTGGAGCTTTTCCACGATATAGCTCCACCTACGAGAGTGAATACATAATCTAACGTGGATTTTCTATAATCTACATCTCCCGCAAAGTCTGAGTCTGAATAACCTTCTATCTCTAGGGAATCGGATCTCCTGTACGTTAACATGAGGCCTTTTACCTTGCACATACCGCAAGGCTTTCTTAATTATTTTCCAGTGCTCTATCCCTGGATTACTCTGAAATCTGCCAAGTACCCCGGTAACAAAAGCTAAGTCAAGGCGTGTACATACTTGAGCATATTGTACGCTTCCGATCGCTGAAGCGTATGGTACAACTTTCAATTGATCTATCTCATACTTGTTCTTGGGATACTGAAATTTCCCAAAACTATCGCCCTTGACTATAGGAGTAGGTGTTGGCTTACTCGCATGCATACCGTACTTCTTTAGTGCCTTTTCCAAGTATGTCTCTTGCGATAATCCTGATACCCCCTTTGTTCTATCTCGGTGAATCTCAATTCCCAAAACGAATGAGGCCTCACCAAGGTCTTTCATATCGAATCTTGAGGACAAGAATTTCTTCGTCTCCAGCAGCAGATTGATATCATTGCTATCAAGTAGAATATCATCCATACACAGGATAAGGAAAATAAATTTCCCATTCTTAAACTTTGCATAAATGCAATTGTCCTCCTCATTTTCTTTAAACCCAAACTTTCTTACTGTCTCATTGAACTTTAAGTACCACTGTCTAGAGGCTTGTTTTAATCCATAAATGGTTTTCAGGCGGCATCCCATATGTTCTTTTCCTTCCACAAGAAAACCTTTGGGTTGAGCCATGTACACATTTTCATACAAATCCCCGTTAAGGAATGTCGTCTTTACATCCATCTGATGTTACTCTAAATTATAGTGTGCCACTAATGCCATTATGATTCTAAAAGAATCCTTGCACGAGATTGGAGAAAATATCTCATTGTAATCTATTCCTTCTCTCTGTGTGAAGCCTTTAGCCACAAGTTGCGCTTTGTATCTCTCTACATTCCCTTTGGAGTCACATTTCATCTTGTAGACCTATTTGCAGCCTACTGTTTTGGCTCCTTTAGAAATTTCTTCTAAGTCCCAAACTTTATTGGTACTCATCGATTTCATCTCATCTTGCATAGCTTCAAGCCACTTCGATGATTGAGCGCTTCTCATGGCTTCTTCAAATGTAGTAGGATCACCTTCCATTTGAATTTATTCGCAAATATAGACTTCGTAGTCACTAGAGATAGCTGATTTTCTTGTTCTTTGTGACCTCCTAGGGCCTTCATTAACGTGCCCTTCTTCTACTTGAGGCTGTTGTTGCTCCCCCTCATGCGCGGCAATTGATTTTATAGGATCCTGAAGGACAAGTTTCTCATTCTGACTTGTTGCCACAACTGGGGAACTAACAACAGTCGCTGGCACTACGGTGTCCTGCACTGTTGGTGCAGCGACAACAGGTAACACGAAGAACGGTTCTTGAATCATCAGAGTGGGCATAAAAACCCGCTTCTCCTCAAGATCAATTTTCCGGTGCTACCATGCTCCCCCTGATCATATTTTCCTCCAAGAAGACAACGTGTCTTGTTTCTACGAACTTCGTATGTCTGTCAGCACAATAGAAGCGATAACCTTTCGACTTATCTAGATAGCCAATAAAATGGCAACTGACTATCTTGGGATCTAGTTTCCAATATTTGGGTTAAACACTTTTGCCTCAGCTGGACAACCCCACACATGTAAATAATTTAATGTGGGTTTTCTACCTGTCCATAACTCATACGGTATTTTGGGCACCGACTTACTTGTGTTGATGCCAGATTTTGACACGTGTTGAATCGGCGTCAGGAGGAGAAGATTGGCCGATGCGGCAAATCTGAGGGCTACAGTAAGGAATCGGCCGATTGAGGTAACAATTGAAAATCGGCCGATTGGTGATACAACTAGCGCCACCAGGATGGAATTATTTCGGAGGGTCCTGGTCAAAAGTTGATCAACAGGGTAACGCTAAGTCGGTCAAGGAGCAATTGAAAAGAATCCTGATTGGATTAGGGGACGGCGGCGGAAGATTCCGCGGGCGTCCGTTTCCTTTAAAAGTTATTATAGATATGGTAATTTTCTTATTTTTTAAATAAGATTGTAACAAGTCGTGATCGACCAGGAGTCCTAGTTTTAGGGTATAAATAGGAGTCGTCAGGGTCTTGCGAAAAAACAACACATCAATCAACAACAATATTTCTACTTTTTCAGCAATCTACTTTCAAGTCGGCGACTTCGCCAATACTTTTCTTCTTTCACGAGTTCGTACGGATTGGCAGGGCTGCATCAACTTGATCTCCGGCCAATTGGTAGGTTCCGCCTATCGAGTAATATCCGAGCATTAACTACGGGCGCATCGCTGTGGTTTCGTTTGGATTTATTCACCAGTTATCGATATTTACTAGAATTGCAAAGTTTACCTGTTATTCTAGTATTATCACCAGTTATCCAGCTTGAAATCAGAGTAATCGGCTTCATCATCGTTTTTCTTCAACTTATCATCATACAGCCGATTAGATCTATTTCAAGTGTTGCCTCTGTAGTAATCGTTTGGATCACTCCAGCAGTTTTCTTTACAATTACTACGCGATTATCGGCTGATCCATAGCCGATCATCTCTACAACGAATCGGCCGATTCGCCGCCGACGCGCTCCTCAGGACAGATCGGAACTCCAGCCGATCGAAGCGCCTGGAATTTAATACTTTATTTCCTTGTCAATCAACAGGTCAGATTGACTGGCACGCCGCGCGAACCGCACCAGGGCGATAACCCGAACAGGAGCTAAGCAGATTCTCCCGGGTCGTGTGTCCGACGCTGAAGACCATCGGCCGATTCCTATCCGGCCGATTTTAGCGCCAACAACTTGGTACACGATTAAGAATATGAATGGTGATTTTTAACGCCTCCATCCACAAATTAATCGGTAACGTGGAGTAACTCATCATACTTCTCACCATATCCACTAAGATACGGTTACGTCTTTCAGCTACTCCATTCTGCTGAGACTCGCCCGGTGTAGAATACTGGGCGACTATGCCATTTTCCTGTAGAAACCTTGCAAAAGGTCCAGGAACTTTTCCATATGGGGTATGTCGACCGTAGTACTCCCCACCACGGTCGGATCTCACTATCTTAATCTTTAAGTTGAGCTGATTTTCTACTTCAGCCTTGAATATCTTGAATTTATCCCATGCTTCTGATCGTTCTTTAATTGGATAAATGTAGCCATAACGCGAATAATCATCTGTAAATGTTATGAATGAATCATAATCATCCACAGTCCTTACGGGGAATGGACCACAAATATCTGTGTGTATGATTTCCAAAACCCCTGCACTTCGTTTGGCTCCTTTCTTAATCTGTTTAACATACTTTCCTCTAATGCAATCAATGCTATATTCTATGTTTGTAAAATCTAGAGGATGCAGAATTTTTCTCTTTGATTAATCGTTCAATTCTCCCCCTCAAAATATGGCCTAAACGACAGTGCCATAATTTCACCGATATTTCATTATCGCATCGCTTGCGCTTGTTTTGTACATTCATAGTCGAGGAAGACTCATTCTTCATACAACATTCACATTCTCATGCATAGATAACATATAAAGCTTGTCTTGCAGGAACGCAAGACCAACACACTTATCATTAAACTTAATCAAACATTGTTCTTTGCCAAAATGGCAATCAAATCCATCATTTGCTAAGCATGAAACTGAAATCAAATTTCTACTCAAAGAGGGTACATAGAGAACATTCTGTAAACGAAGTGTGAAGCTATTATTCAAATCTAATGGGAGTTCTCCAATCGCTTCAACTTCAGCTTCAACGCCGTTGGCGATTCTAAGCGTTCTTTCTTCTCTTTGCAGGGTCCTCCTCGTATTGAACCCCTGTAAAGAATTTGCAACATGAACAGTTGCACCTGAGTCAATCCACCATGTAGATTTATCATAACATAAATACAAGGACTCATCTACAGATGTAATAAAATTCTCACCCTTTCTGTTCAGATGTTTCATAAACTCCAAACAGTTAGACTGCCAGTGTCCTTTCTTCTTGCACCACTTGCACTGGTCCTTGGCCACTGGCTCTTCATTGACCTGTTTGGGATGGCGAACTTGCTATGGGGCCTTTCCTTGTGACTTAGAAGAGAAGCTTCTATCCCACTGAGGTTTCCCTTGTGGTTTAGCATTGTTGTCATTGTAGCTCCTCTTCTTGTTTTGCTTCACATAGTGAACAGAATCACCATGTGAGCCCTTCAGCCTCTCTTCTTCTTGCACACACATGGCAATGAGCTTCTCAATATCCCACTTTTCTGGTTGGAGGTTGTAATTAACCTCAAATGAATCATACTCCTTAGGCAAGGAAGCAAAAACCAAATGAACTAAGACCTCCGTTGGGAGCTCCATGTTCATAGGCTTAAGCTTGGATGCCATGTTGCTCATCCTCAGTATGTGCTCTCTAATCCCTCCACCATTGTATTTCTCAGTAACTAACCTCTTTATAAGAGTACTTGCATAAGCTTTGGAAGAGCTAGTGAACTGACTCTCCACCTTCCTGAGATAATCAATGGCAGTGGTACTTTCTGGGATTGCTCCCCTTATAGCCTCCACAATGGAGCTCTTAATCACCATCAAGCACTTGCGGTTCGACTGATCCCACTTTGCCTTGTCAAGATCATACTTCATCACCAACGGTGCATGTTCACGCTATCGCGTGGCCCATGCTGCGTCGGCCTAAGTCTCTCCCCTCACCAAGTCCACATGTTTAGTGGGACATGGTGAGGTCAATGCTAGATCAGTCTCTGCCTGCCATCTCAAGCTTCTCTCTCCATGAGCCATAGTTTCCTCCATTGAGGGGCTCAATGGACAAGATAAATGCCATTGGGTTGTAGCCTGAAATAAAAAATCAGAAAATATTGAGAACATTTAATAATAACACTTGCATGCTTTAATTTAACGTTGATCAAAGTTAAAACATACAAAATACTACTACATTAATTCTACATCTCGAAGGGCAGAAGTAGAAATAATGCATGAAAAAACTCATAAAATAAAATTCTAATACTGCTATCATCAACTTTGGTCAGAAAATAACAATATCATAATTAACTTGAAAATTATAACTACTTTTCCAATTAAAATGTCTCGTTGGTTCCAATTTAATTAGAAGATAAGTATAAACATTCTAGCAGCGGAGACGTAAATAAACTACTTTTTCAGAAGCATTTATTCATACTCATCCACTCTCTAAAATATTAAACACGTTGGTGCAAAATAAATAGAGACTAAAACTAAACTAAGCATCATAAAACAACTTCTGAAAAGAATAAAAACGAAAACTGTGTGTACTGTGCATTGCAGCCCGGCATGGAAACGGGCCGTTGGCCCAACTATGTGCGTTGCGCAACCCACCACCGCGGCCTGCTCAGCCGCGTGGGCCTTTAGCCCGAAAACCGACGGTTGGACCGCCAATCTGGCCCAACGCGCCGCTCCCCCTCACCCCCATTTGGGCCCCTCTCGGGCTGAAAGGCGGTCTGGCTGCCGCTGGCCATCGGATCCGATCCGACGGCCGTACGTCGATATCGCCAGGGGAAAAACCCCCTTCGGCCGGCAGCCCTGAAACCCTAGATTCACTTCTTCTCTCCCCCCTTTTCCTCTCAGCTCCCGAGAGGCGGCCGCCCATCGCGACCGGAGGAAGGTGGCGGCGCCACCGCCGGTCCCCTCGCCGGTGCGCGCGCTCACCGTGGGGTGAACGCACCGCCATCGAGCGGTCAAGCAGCGGTGCCCAAGGCCCGCGCACATGGCGGTCTAGCGCCGGCAAGCCGGCGGTTCTGCTCCTTCTTCCCACGCGGCGATGGTGGTGCGCCGGCAAAACCCGACGCCTCGGGTCTTCCCGCGCGGCGTCAAGGACGGCCGGCGGCAGCGCGGCGGGTAAGTCCCGCGGCCCTTTCTTTGGCTAAGGTTAGGGTTCTACTTTGAAATTAGAGATTCTGAAAAAATCCCCTCCTTCTAAATGCTTCCCCTGTCTAGATCTACTCGCTAGATCTAGGCTAACTGATACCATTGTCAAAACTAAGGATCGACTAGGAGTAGATCTACAAGTGTAACTTGCACTAACAGAGAGTAAACATGGTGTTCTTGATTTACAACTAAAAGACAAAGGGACAGAGAGGTAGAGGCGAATGTGCAGACCACCGCTGGAGGATCCGGCTTCGGCGTTGTTGGCCATCTCGTTGGCGAAGTCGAGTCGGAGTCGTGGACGAGGTGACGCGGTGCAAGGGCGCCGGTGTGGTGAGGAATCAGCGGCTGGAGTCGTGGACGAAGGTCGGCGGCGTGGTGCAGAGCGGCGGCGGGCTTCCCGTCGCTTCAGCGCCTCCCGGATCGAATCGGGCTAGGGTTTGTTGGTGGGTTTAGTGGGGCACGGTGAACTTTGGGGTGCGTACCCCTGCGGTCCCCACCTCTATTTTATATGGCGCTGTGCGACGGGGGCCCACAACCATCGGTTGGTTGGCGCCCCCGATCAGGGCGCGTCAAGAGGCTCCGACTCGGTTGTTGGACCGAGCCCGAGATCAATCCAACATCTCCTACTAGGAGTTGGCCTTGTACACGGACATGTCTAGCACATGTTCCTGACTATATAATGAACCTTACCGGCGCCTGTATGGGTAAGCCGTTCCAGTCAATCTTTCAGGTAGGTTGGATTAGGCAGTAGACAGCCGACCTGCTACCAGCAGGCAATAGCCAACTAACCTCATCGAGCTGCTAGCGTAGACGCCCCTGCCGGCACGACCGGAGCTGAAGCCAAATCGTCGAAGATATTCCCGTCCAATCTCCTCCCTCCCTCCCTCCGCTGCCAACCTCACTACCAGCACGGCAGCGCCGCAGACCAACTCTGTTCAAAGTTCAGAGTCGAACACCGTTTCAGTTGAGCCTTTTACTCGCGAAAACTTAACCCTTCTTGTCCGGGGGAGGAAAAAAAAGAGGGCGGTGGATTTAACTAGCGGATGCAGGTTAGTGGTCTGGAGAAGAGGCTTCTCCTTATCTTTTCTTGATTAGGACCCCAAAATCATCAGCCGAATGGACTATAGACTAATGGCGACGAATAAATAAGGTGGCGTGCCGGCATCCGAGTGAGCTTGCACGCACACACGCTCGCCGCAAGTGGCAGCCGCGACCGCGAGCTTGCAGACAGCACTGTCCGTGCCTTGATTGGCGACGCCTGTTCTGTTCTGTTCCACACCTGCTGGCCCAAGCAGGGCCACCGCCTCTGCTTGGAGCCCCCGAGTTGACCGTCTTGGCCGTCAATTGCTTCAATCGGGTGATCAGTTCAATTTCTGTCTCTGAATATAGTACTGCCATTTTGTCAGGGTTACTACTTATACAGAATTACGCTAGGGATAAGCTGGTTAAGTTCTTTGTTTTGTTTAAAAAAAGGTAAGCTGGTTAAGGGATGAGCTGGGCTCCATGGCCATGCCATCCAGCAGGGAGAGGGGGGGACTCGGGGAGCCCCGCGCACCAGACGTGCGCCCTCGTATTTGCCACCAACTGAAAAGTCCGAAACGCTTGTCCCTGTCATGGCAGATGGTATGCGTTTCGGGTTTGGCGCACAGCTGTTCGCCCGCGGATATGCTAGCGACCCTTCTCTTGCCCCTCTCCATGTCGCCATCTCCATGGCAAGACCACGATTCCCAGGGGGACTGGAGTTTGTTTGGAAAAGGGACCATGCTTTTTACTCGTACAAGGTACAATTTTTCCTAGCTTTCTTTCAGAAACGTAACTACATTCTTTCTCCTGAAGGATTGCTGGGTATCGAATTGCCATGGCCCTGTGATCCTTTTTAACAGGGCCATACATCCGAGGCATCATCGAAAAAGGAGTCCTACTGAGTCATGAACAAGATTAATACTAATTCCAAGAATCGAAATGGGCGATTTCTATTGCAATTTGCACTCGGCATGCTAGACCTTATTGACAGAAGGAAGGGGAAAGAATCGAGAAGCAAAATGAAAGGAAAGTCAATTACACGAAGCGATCAGAGAAGAATGGAATCGGATCGACGGCGCCGGAGGAGCAGGCAGGGTTCTTGGGCTTACGCTTTGCCGCCCGCCGGCGTTCGGAGCTCGCCACGACGCTCTATCCTCTACTGCTCAAACCACACGGATGGCTAGCTGGATGATCCGCCGCGGCCATGTGCTGTCCCCAGAAGCTTCCGAGGGACGGCGAGGCGCGGGGTGGCGGCTCGGCCTCGGCGGTCAGCACGCGTAGTACTCGACGAGCTCGTCGAGGGACTCCGGCTGCGGGTCCGCGTTCTCGAGCATCCAGAGGAGGTGCTCGAAGAGCACGACCTCACAGCCGACGACGGTGCAGCCGGCCTCGGCGGCGCCGCCGGTGCGGTGGATGAGGGACTGGAACAGCGGGTGGCCCACGAGCTCCTCGGCGATGAGGTACCGGCGGCGCGACTTGCCGACGTAGACCGGGTGCAGGCCCTTGGGCACCTCGTCCGCGCCGTGGAACGACGCGCCCCGGGCGTCGCCGCTGCCGCCGGCGATGCCGCCGTCCTCGCCGGGCGACGGCGCGCGGGCGATGCGGCTGGACGAGTGCCACCTCCGGATCATGCACCGCAGCTTGCTCAGCCCGCCCTTCGCCATCGGTCGGTCGGTCGGCCGGTCCACTCCCCTGATCGGCCTCCTCCTCCTCGGACGCACGCACGGGGCGCGGCGGCCAGCGACACGCGCACGCGCAATCCAACAATGAAGTGGAGAGAGAGAGAGAGAGAGAGAGAGAGAGAGAGAGAGAGAGAGAGAGAGAGAGAGCGCAGAGAGGTTTTAGCGAGCGAGAGGATTGAGGAGGACGGTGGTGAACTGGTGAATGATTGGGGAACGCAGGCGACGGCCCGGGGGGATGCTTATATAATCGGGAGGAGTTGAGCGGGGGAAGGTGGGGACCGCGTGTCGGCGGGAGGTGCTCAGGCGTTAGGCGAGGGCCGGGCCAGCGGGCAACAGCGCCGCGGCAACTGGGCGTGGACTGGCCGGGGCGTTTCGTCCGTAGCCGCTGGGCTGTGGGCTGTGGCCGCGTGCACGAAAATGGCTCCGCTCGCCATCCGGCGGCGGCGGGCTGCGCCGCCGGGGATCGGAGCAGGGAAGCCGTAGTAGCTTCCATTTGCGAGGACACTGGATTTTTCAGGGATTATTCATCATCGGAGCAAGGCAATTTGGCGAGGGTTTAAAATTAAAAGTTTAAACTCCTTGCACGGTGTGGAACACTGGCAGGTGGCAACAATGCAATCGTGGAGCTGGGTGGGTGCAGTTAGCCCGAGAGTGAATTGGAATTGTATCCAGGACCGTGACAGGAAAATACCAGCAGCTGTGGCATATCCTAGTAGTGGAGAGTAGCTTGCTGTGCCGCATGCCTGAACCTGCCGGAGAGGTGAGGACAACACAGCTGCCGCTCTGCAAACCTGGAGAGCGACCTCCTTGTAGCATTCTAGCATTGTGGCTGGGCTCCTACTCGTGCCGTCAGAGGTGTGACCGACAGGGTAAGGGCATGCAATGCAACTACGCTGGGCGCAAGCTGTTATCTCGATGTGGTGCAAAACGCCATGGACTATAGCTGGACCACTCACCCGGTACTGCCCCGGAATCAACTCCTCGGCAGTCGACTGCAGAGTGCAGCTGCCACTGCACACGGGCCCTGGCGCCCGTCGGGTCCACACGTCAGCCTCTACCGACTGCAAAGGATCTCAATCCGTACCGCCCCTTCCTACCGATCGAAAAACTGACTGCACTAGTCGAGGTCAGCAACGGCAGGCAAACAAGTGCCAGCGAGAAAATAAGGCGGGAAATGTGCTTGCCAGCCAAATGGAAGGCAAGTTTTGGGCAGCGATGCTGTGTTCTGTATGCTGAAATTGTTGGAAGTTGGCAGTATAAATTACCCCCGAGCCTGAGTGACGGATCGTGGCGTCCCCACGACGTTACGGATGCAGGAAGGATGCGTCCTGTGTGGAATCATGAACAAAAGCTAGCAAACAAGAACAAAAGATTAAAGCGGTTAGCCTCTGTATCTCTTCTCCGTCGCATATCTTGGGCGTTTTCTGTTTCTCAAATCTTTTTCTTTCTTTCCAACTGCAGGTTCATGTTGCTCTAAACAAGTAAGATCTCTTGCAAATTGGATGATCTCCGGGCCACAGCATCAGACCGCAATCTCAACTCATGCTTGTAGCTAGGGAACAAATAATAGATGAGATATACTCCCCCGTTCCAAATTATTAATCGTTTTAGTTTTTTCTAGATACATAGAGTTTTGCTATGCATCCAGACAAAATATATTTGTGCTATCATCCAAATTCCTTGTTGTATAACCTACTCATCCAGATTCGAGCCCCGGACTCAGTACGAGTGTTAAGTTGCTCATACTATTTTCGCCTGTAAATAGATTGATTGGTAACTAAAGTATATTACAATATGATAAATATAAGAAAATATCTATATGAGTATTACGTGAAAAATTTAATATATCGGATTACAAAATTTCTTTAGATAAGGGCCCATATTTAGCCATGAATTCTTATATTAACAATTACATCTCTGAAATTACTAATCCATGTAGGAGTACGGGTTGACGAAGTAGTTATAGCAAAAACTATCAAACAAAACAAAAGATTAAAGTGATAATGCCATATCCTCTTCGTCACATGTCTTTGTCAGTTTCTACTAATTCTTTTCCTTTTCCAACTGCAGCTCCCAATTGCTATGTGCAATTATATCTCTTGCAAATTGGGAAATTTACAGGTCACAACATCAGGCCGCAATCTCAACACATGTATGCAGTAATGTAGCTAGCTAGGGAACAAACGACCGATGAGACACAACTGTTTGCAATTTCAAAAATATACAATATTGGTACATTAAAATTACTCACACCGTTTTCGCTTGGACATGCCCTTTTTTTTAACTTTTAAAATTGCGTCAAGGGCCTATGAGAGGTTAAGCTAGTAGCAAGAATGGTTGGCATAATGTGATCGGTGAGAGCAGATATTAACAATGTTCGGAGGCCTTGATGTTACATACTAGATGCAACACAGCAGCACACACTGCCCTTGTTGGACTTCTGTGGCTGAGTTCGCTTTAAAAAAAACTCTGCGGGTGCTGTCAGGGATGCAAATGCAAGTCCTGATGGTACACCATATCAAATAATGCGAACACGATTTATGATTTGTTTACAGCACCTTTAGTAGTCAATTGTATTGTCTCACTGCAGCAGAATGTACCGACCACATAGGAAAGGACAGCACACAATATTCAAAGACAACGCAGGATGAGCTCATCGTTGTTGATCAAACAACCAACATTACTGAATAGCTTTTTTTTTTCAGAAAGACAGATTACTGAATACGATCGGTGACAGTGACAGACATGTGCAAGGGAGTTGGGCGATGACCAGGCCTGATGCCTACTCGCACGCAGAGGTTTGGAGTAATGAAGTGGGTACAGAATCAAGTAATTTCGCAACAACATTCTTACAAAACTTCTGCAATTCTACGGCGACCTGAAGAGTTTGCACAAGTTGGGCGCCCGACTGGACTGACATCGATTGGAACGGTCGTGCATCGATAGCGTGCTCCGACGTGACGTTTCCATGATGCCAAGGCACCGAGCACGTTGAAACAGCGACAGAATTCAGGAAACAAGTTGTCGATTGGCACTGCTCCGGCCCTTATCGTGCACTGTGCGCGGCATGCCGGCCGGCGCACGCATCACTGAATTTTTCCCCAGTACTGACCTGATCGCTACAGGGTTGTTTGTTTTCTGAAGAAATCACTCCTCACTCTCTGACATGAACAAGAACGAACGGTGCATCTGTCTAACCTCTAACTCGGAGATTTGACGGATTAAGGTGCTCACTAGATTGCGTGATGTATGCACGTCGTGTCAATGGCCGGAATAATTTTTGGGCCTTTATTA
This sequence comes from Panicum miliaceum, assembly GCA_032594955.1. NCBI lineage: Eukaryota > Viridiplantae > Streptophyta > Magnoliopsida > Poales > Poaceae > Panicum > Panicum miliaceum. Next base: position 6,286,198 of record CM064064.1, read on the forward strand.
GTTGTTGTACTGCTACCAAAAACTAATACTAGTAATTAGAACCCAAAATCAAGTAGGTGCTTCGGTTTAAAAAAAAAAGAAAAATCGTTTGAAAAAAATCAAGTAGGTGCTGATCGCCAGTCGCCACCCACACGTCGCTTTTGCATCCATCTGTGCTTGCGCCTGCTTGCATACATGGTAGTAGTTGGCCCTCTAACCTCTCAACGCAGATTTAAACAACCTGCAAAGTCCAAATAAATTTTATATTCCTTTTGAGTACCAGATGCCTATTTCATTTTTATTGTATTTTCTCTTGCATGCAAGGAAGGACAAGTGCGTGACACCGGTACAAGTTCAGTCAGGGGTGTGCCGCCAAAGCGTGAATTAAATAATTTTTTCGGCGAACAAAAGGGCATGGAGAGGAAGCCAATAATAACAAGTGCCTTACTCGAGTGCACGCATCGGATGAGTCTACTTTAATCAGGGCAACAGCTGCTGCTAATCATTTGGTGTCTCCTGTCTCCTCTCCTCCTTTTCCTTGCAAGAATCAAGGGAGCCGCCAGCAGCCAGCCACAAGAGTGGCCAGAGGAAGCAACAAAATGCTCCCGTGGGCCGGCCATCTTCCATTCTGCATGCTCTGTGCCCAATGGTTGGAAGAGGCATCCAGATCCAGCAGTTGCCTTTTGGAATGCTGGTTCCTCTAAGTTTATTATCTTTAACCACTCATCTGGTCTAAGCCCTTTTATTTTCTGCTAAGACGAGTCTTAATGAAGATTTCATGCAAGATTTTATGGCATTAAATTCTATGTCACATCATCAATTTTGCTGACATGACGAGGAGAGAGAAGAATGGAGTTTCATGGGATATGAGAGGAGTTTCATCAACATAAAACTTATCTGGTGCAATTATCTAGTTTGCAATCTTGATAACTTGCTATGTAACTGTGCACCGAGAATGACCTAACTTGTTCTCATCTTGGATTGGTGCGTACTATAGACCTCAAGCTAGCTACAATTGGGTTGGGGGTTAGAGAGGATTAAACTTAGTCGTCAGACGTAAAGTATATATCCGCTCGTGTTCGTCGTCAACTAGCAGCAGGGATTTGCATTTGTGTCCAATTCGCATGAGAGACACGCATCAGCAGTTCAGCACTGTGCAATCATGGTGGGGAGAGGGTCGATGGAGCACCAAACTGCTAATGCACCAAACTGTGCGATCATCGGTGATTTGGAAAATCACCCAGGGGCAGCCAGTTTTCATCAGCAGCAGGAGTAATCGATCGGCGACGAAGAATCAAGCTAGCTAGATGTGAGTAGGGATATAAATGGTACGGATAGTTTCCGACTGACCGTCCGACGAGAAGGTCGGATATCAATTCAGATACTTTCTTTTGAATATCCGGGTAATATTTCGGATATCGGATCGGATATCGGTTATCGGATTCGCATACAATATAACCAATATCCGGCGGATATCGGATATCCGGTCGGATAATCCGAATAGTCAATTTGAATATTAAATTCGGATAGTTGTATTATTTTAAATATATATATTAATAAAAATAGATTTAATCTCTAAAAAATTATAACTAATTTATTTATAATTAAAAAATATAAAATTAGCACCATAATATTTCTAAAAATATAATCTATCTATTGGTTGGTTGATAGTTGTATTATTCCAAATATGTATATTAATAAAAATCTGATTTAATCTCTAAAAAATTAAAATTAATTCATTTCTAATAAAAAATATAAAATTAGTACTAAAATTGTTCTAAAACTATAATCTATCTATTGATATTATATTGGAGTTAAATCTTATTGATTCCTAGTTCGAGAATTAAAATTGAACTCTGCCAATAACTTAACAGTAATAAATAGGCTTCTTCCAATTTTTTTAGAAAAGCAAATGTTGTATATTAGTTGGGACTCTAGCAATAATTTGTCTGCTTTTATATATTTATGCATGTAATAATTTAGAATGTTAATATTGTGTAATTTAGTGCCCAAAATGGTTTATCATCTTTTGTTCATTTGGTTAATCAAACACGATTTTAGTTTAAATGTGGCTTCCTTAAACAGATGAATTGATTCGAGTACTTATGAAACATCATCAATGTAATAAGTTATAATATTGTTAATTAAGTATCTCCAATCTAAGCTATATTGCAAATTAGAATGATCGAGTCTATCTCATCTATGTAATAAGTTAGAAATGTCATGTTGTTTGCTAATTTGTTTCGTTAAGCATAATCTAGTTAAAATTTGGATGCGTAGGGTGTTCGATGTTACAATATATGTGATATAAATAAATATTACCTTTACCCGATATCCGAAGAAATATCCGTATCTGACAGTAAATATAATATCAGTGATATCAGTCTATATTTAATCCGTTTTCATTCCTTCGTGTGATTACACACCCCATGTCGTGTTCCGCGTGTGGTCAGTCAGTCCTCCTCTCTCTGACGATTAAAAAAACAATCCAAGCGCGGTGGTCTAGAAGCCCTCGCTCTAAGCCCTGGTTAGTTGGCGGCTAACCGACCACGGGTAGCTGCGGGCAGAGATGGAGACAGCAGAGAAGACGATGATGAGGCAGGGAAATTAAATAAAGCAGCGTTGGGGATTGATCAGTCCAAACTCCAAAATGTTTTGCGGAACCCTGGCCTGACAGAAACGCGTGTGTGTGTCTGGTTTTGTCATGGCGTTGATTATTCCCTCTTAAAATCCCATCTTCATCGGCCTTGTTCGCAGAACCGGCTAAGAGCTACTTTTTTAGTTAAAATTTAATTAAAAAATAGCCCTCCAATAAAATAACACATAAGATGTTTGAATTCAATAGCTACTTGAGCTATAATGCACCAGATTCTTTACCATGAATGTGACTGGAGAGAGACAAAAATCATTTCTTAGTGGGCCACATCCCAAATAGCCCCATTAGCACCCCTTGGAGGATAACTTTTTGGAGTAGGGCTACACTATGGGATTCAGGTCCTCAGGCATACGACAAAGCCCCTCTCGCAGACGACAAAACCTTTGCCGTGCGTGGCTGACGGCACACAGCCCCGACAGCAAAGCCGACTTTGCCGTGAGCCTTTTATCGGGCACACGACAAACATCTTTGCCGTGTGTTTCAACGGGCGCACGACAAAAAAAACGACAGACGCCGCCTGCTCGCTAATGGTGGGCTTTGCCGTGTGCCGCAGGGTCGGGCACATGGCAAAGATCCAAATTTTGTCGTATGCTTTACTGATGGCACACGGCAAAGAATGATCTCTTTGCCGTGTACCTTACCCAAGGCTCACGACAAACATTCAATCTTTGCCGTGTGCTGGCTTCCTGACACACGGCAAAGAATGATTACTTTGCCGTGTGCCTACTATAGCACACAATAAAGAGATTTCCGGAATAGCAAAAATGACCACTTTTCCGTGTGCCGTGGCCATTGCACACGGGAAAGCGTCCAAACACTTTCTATTTTTTTTCGCGTATAATGACCTCCAACTCAAACAAACATAACATATATCATTAATATGTCATAACAAGCATCGCAGATGCTAGATATACATAAAACCACAAGTTTCATAAGTTCACAACAAGCATCCTGTCGTCCACAAGTCACAACAAGTACCAGAAGTTCATAATAAATTTAAAACAAGAAACACAACGTCACTGAGGTGGGTTGAACGGCGGTGGGCCGAACGAAGGTGGGAATAACTGTTGTGCCAAGAACATCGGTGAGATGTCCGGGGACGCCTCTAGCGTATTCGATGTCGCGGTCGATTGATTCTGCGGAAAGGAGAATATATTGCATGTGAGATAAGAATCAAGTTCTTTAAGTTATAATTAAAACCTTCAAAATTTCATCGAAGTCTCTATGTGACTTTATATTTCTATTTTCTCTAAGTCTCTAATACTTGAAATAAATTTACAAGGTTGTCAAGTGGCTCACATGAGGAGTGCCAGGAGCCGAGCTAGAGGTAACATCATCGGTCGCGGTGGAGGTTGACCCATCTGAAAAGAAAGGCATCGAACGCAACTAACCAGGTTGGTCATCTCGGCCTGCTGCCTCGCCTCCCACTCCTCCCGTTACCTCCTCTCTTCAGCCAGCTCCGCCTCGTATGCCACTGCTTGCGCTGCTAGCTGGGCCTACAATTTCTCTTCCCAATGTTACAAAGGAAAACAAATATATGTAGAAATTGAATGAATGATGAATAAATCAGAAATAACCTGAAGTTCCTGCACTTGTTGTTGTGCCGCGGATAGCTGTGGGCGTATGGCCGGGCTACTGCTCGTGCTCCTTGCTCGAACCTGGGCGAGAGTGGGAGTACTGGCCGTGTCTAGAGTGTTGTCGCATATATAGTACTGGCCATGCTTCTTGCCTTCTCCAACCTTTATGATGATCTCGCCATTAAGAGGGTGGGCGCTCGGAGCCAACTCTGGCCCATGGACCTGCCTTCCTACCTCTGTGTACGCATTGATGCGTGTGTAGACAGAGGGGTCGCTGTATTCTGAGGGCGGGTCATCCGGGTTGTAGGTGACCTCAGATGCCTTGCTCTTGTGGGCCAAAGCCAATCCCACAAACTCGGGGCATTCAACACGTCCATGTGCCTGGGACTGCAAAAAAATAGCAAGTTAACTGCAAATTATGCAACATTAAGTGTTAGAATAAATAAATGATCAGCATACCCATCTAGCCATGTACTCCTTGTTGCTAAGGCTGCCTTAATGGTTTGTTGGACCTGGCATCAGCAAACGCCGCTTTCGACCAGCATTGTGCTTTTCCTCCCACTCGAGTGTGAACCACTTGTCCACTGTGCGTTTGAAAGTGTATCTAGGCCCCTGAGTGGGTTTTGATGGTTTGAATGACAAAACGATTAAAGGATTAACTTGTTGGATTAGGATTGTGAGCAGATTTTTATTCTAATGTTCATAGCATGATGTTGCTTCATATATTGATAAACATGATTTGGCTCACAATGATGATATCAAATAAGTATGTGATCTCATGATGAATATTGGATGGCAATGACAAGCAAAACTTGGTCAACAAATGAAGGGATCATCAAGAAAGATACAATGATATACAAATGAATATTGCAAGGCTTCATGTGTAAATGTTCAGAAGGCAAGAGCATATGTTTACATGTTGGTCTTACTATTAGAAGCTTGCAACATATGTTATATTCTTAATCAATCAAGAACAAGCATTTGAAGAAAAAGATTCAAGTGAGAAGTCATTATTGATGTGCAAAGCTTAACTCAATGAGGCAAGGGTAAGTGGTGAAGAAACCAACTTAGATGACTAGAGTGAGGGACTAAGCAAGTTTTGGTTAAGCGACGGCTTGAGACCATGTGCGTATTGCTAAGGTGAAGTGGCTAGTATCCGTGGGGTTCTCAAAGTATCATACCTAAGTCTAAAAGAGAAGAGCAACGCAATGCGCCATATATATTATGGTTGCTAAAATGGAGTGACTTAAGGATTCAAGTGCACGTTTTCTTGAATGATGAAAAATCCTAAGTCACTGGCTCAAGTATGGATGTGCTCAAGATTATAGGCAATGTTGAAAGTCCCGAGAATGAGAAAGACTAAGTATGGCAAGATTGAAATGACACAAAGCTCAAGTGGTTGAATTAGACTTCACACTTTATCTTGAGTATAAGTATGCCGTACTATCAAGAGGGATGCAATATTGGTTGATTGACAACACCTGAAATGCTCATAGGCCTACCTAAGTGAGAAGCCTAGAGAGAAGTCTGTTTCGGGTCTGCTCTGGCTCAAACCGACCGGTTTGAGGGACCGGTCTAACCGGTCTGAGAGCTAACGGCTAGTAGGATCAAACAGACCGATCTGGCCGGTCTAACCTGTGGGCCTCTGAAAGAGAAACGGCTAGTTTTTGAGAGTGTGTTACTTATACCCCTCTGCCCTCTCCTACGAGGGTTGCTGGTTCCCCTGCATTTCTAAGCCTTCTAAAGCTATATTCTTGACCAGCAAGCTCTCCCTAACCACTCTTTATGAGTTGTGCTAATTAGAGTGCTTATCCTAGTGTTGGGTTGAGAGAGAGCTCTTGTGTGAGCAAAAGTGAGCAATAGAGGGTTACAGAGAGCATTCCATAGCTTGAGCACTTGTGGTTAAAGTCGAAGCAACTCGTGAAGCATTTGTTACGCTTGGAGGTGAAGCCTCCTAGACGGTTAGGCGTCGCCGGCTAGCTCCCAAGGTGTGGTGAGCAGCGGCAAGTTTGTAAGAGTGTTGATCTTGCCCCCTTGGTGGAAAGGATCAAGATAGTGAAGCGAGGACTGGTTGGAATAGACCAAGCTCAAGGGACCGAGTTGAAAAAGACTTAAGCCCAATGAGCTCCTCAACGGAGATGTAGGATTCACTGTGGTGGATCTCAACTTCGGAAAACAAATCCTTGTGTCTCCATTTGGTTTGTTTTGATATCTCTCTCTAGCATTTATATGTTAATTCCGCGTCGATCTACTTAGGTGTGTTGCTCCTGTGTGCAGTGACTTGTCAGGTGTACTTGAAATCATCTGCAGAAGCTTTACCTTAAGTTTGGTATGTGCTAGAGCTCGAGGAGGGAAGTAACTCTGATTTTGTGTGCTTTCTGTTGCAGACCGGTCTGACCGGTCATTACAACCGGTCTGACCGGTTGTGTACTTGGTAGCCTGTTCTAATTGTTGGACCGGTCTGACCGGACCTCCTGACCAGTCTGACCGGTTAGAGTGCTGACAATTGCTATTAAGTTTTGTAAACTGCAAAAACGTCTATTCGCCCTCCTCTAGGCGACATCAAGGTCCTTTCAGCGTTCCCAGATTGGAAATTATTACGGCACAATTACGCAGTCACCTACACGTGATTAAGTGACTGACATGTAAAATGATCAAATTAAACGATGTACTTAATCTGAGAATGAATCCAAATTTATCTGCAAGTATTGCTTCCGGATCAGCTTCAAATTTCTTGCCTCTTTTTTTTATCTTCTGATGAAGTAAAATAGCGCCGTAGTTTACGATGCACTGGACTTGCGCCTTATTATGCATGTCCTTCACCAGCTTAACGCATCGATTATCAGCCGCAACCTTTGTCGCCTCCTCGTGTCCGGGCTTACACATGTAGAAATCTTGCATATAAAGATGATTTTGTGTGCCGCTGTTAGGAACACGGCAAAAACTAACGGCCGGCCCTCCTTCTGATGGCCGTCGACGGGTCCAGGCACGTGTTTAATTATTATCGTGTGTTGGATACCAGGCACATGGCAAACTTATTGTTTGTTGTGTGTTGGTTACTAGACACACGGCAAATAAATTTTTTGCCGTGTGTTTGTTCTCCAGCACCCGACAAAGAGGATGTTCGCCGTGTGTTTTATCTTTATCGTGTGTTTTTAATTTAGCACACGGCACATAGGTTGTTTACTATGTGCCCGATTTTTTGCACACGGTAAAATTTCCGGTAGTGCTAATTGCAAATAGCTCTGAAATACTCCATCCGTTTGGCACCTCTTGGCTATTTAGGGCTAAGAGAGGGGAGGGGGGGGGGGGGCTAAAAATAGCCATAGATCCAAACGGGGCTATCGATGATGAGCAGACCAGCTTACGGCCGGCACAATATATACGTTCTTAGTTGTTTCATTAGCGATGCATGTAATCTCCAAACTCATCGTCAGAGAGACTGGTAGCACGAATGCTACTGCTGAGCGCTGCATGACTAGATGTGTGCCGTGTGCGGTACTCACTCCCAGCTAGTTAGCTGACGTGTGAGCTGTCCCTTATAGGCTCTGTTTCCGACATGCAACACATGGTGGTCGTGCTCGATCAGCACTTGCGTTCCTCCGTCCTGCATGCATGCAGGCCCTCTGTTTGGCGACGAAACAGTGTGCGGCCGCGCCGCACCGCACGTCGGACTGCTTTAATTTCCGGTCATCATCCTGCCAGCTGATCCCAGTGCTGGTGTTGCTATGCTATATGCTATTTCATTCAGTGCCTTGACTACTCTATCCTTTTCAAGTCGGCGCATGTAGGAGGACGATATCCGAAGCATTTCTATTTTCGGACTGTCCCGGTATGGCAGCGCCACGTTTGCCAGGGCACGGCGTCCAGAGTGTTTGAGCGCACGAGGTTAGGGTTCAGGTTTAGCGCGCGGATCGGGTGTTGGGGCTTTTCTCGATCTGGTGGGAAGGTGGCACCATTAGAGGGAAACCGTATGGCGTCGAGCGGCACGCTGGCCCGATGGTAGGCCGGCGAAGCGCGGCGACGGTGATAGCACCGCTCGGGGCACGCATACTGGAGAATGATCGATGGACTGGAGTAGGATGTGGGCGTCAATTCGGGAATGGTTAGCGTGGCAGCAGGCTCTGCCGGAGGACAGAGGACACGACGGCGGCAGCGCTGCCGGTGAACAACTGATAACAAGCAAGTGCCAGGAGGGAGGGGGCAGGGCGTCGTCGAGCAATGGGACAGCCAAGCCGATGCCCTTCAGATGGAAATGGAGCTAGCCATCTAATTTGTAATACTAGCCTATCAATCCGTGCTCCCGCACGGACTAGTTAGAATTAATATAAAAGTATACTCTTTTTCATCTATTAAATATTCTAACACAATACTCTAAAAGATACATATTTATCACTATCTAGTTGCAATACACTACCAGAATAACTAGCTTTAGTACCAGTCAAAAGTCTTGTACAGCCTGACCGGTACAAAGTGGGTGGCCGTTTAAGTCTTGTACAGCCTGACCGGTACAAAGTGGGTGGCCGTTTATATACCAGATCATCTGTCGGGTCGGGTTAGGTTTGGCCCGTTGGTTTTTTTTCTTCAGCCCGTGTCTGGCCCAACCCGACCATCGGGCCGGATTTTTTGGCCTCATCCCGACCCGACACGTGGTCGGGTCGGGTTCGGGCCGGGTCGGGTAAAACCCGATTTTTCATGTATAATTTTTGGGTCGGATTGGTTGCGTTTTTTTGGATTTTGGGTCAAAAAGTTTGGCCCGTTCCCGGCCCAACTTTTATGGTGGGTTAAATATTTTGGCCCGAGCCTGGCCCATACATTTATCGGGTCGGGTCGGGTGTTTTTCGGGTGGGTCGGGTCGGGTGGCCTATGATCAGGTCTAACCGTTTAGTACCGGTCGCTGCGACCAGTACTAAACACGCCACCCACAAAAAATAAAAAAATACAACTAACCCCAAGTGCGCGTGCGCGGTCCGTGGGTTTCGAACTCACGACCTCAAGCCTTGCGCGAACCTTCCTTACCAGCTCACCTACGCATCACATGTGACTAGGAGGGAAATAATTTCTTTTTGAAGTAACTCTTGGATTACCATTTAGTACCGGGCCAAGACACCGGCCGGTACTAAATATCGCATTTTAGTACCGGCTAAATGGCGCCATTTAGTAGCGGTCAATAACACCAGCCGGTACTAAAATGCGATATTTAGTACCGGTCGGTGTCTTGGCCCGGTACTAAAATGGCTACAGGACAACTTTAGTACCGGACCAAAAGTTGACAGGTTTATTTAGTAATATTTTTTTCATTTTGCATCACACCTCCATATGTGTTTAATATATATATATATATCTAATTGTACCATTTCTTTGAACTATATGAATAACATGAAAATTAGCATTCTTATCTCTTTCCTCATATATGATTACATGGTGACACACATCATGAGTAATATTTTTATATAAATAATAATAGAAATGATATATTAATAAGGAAAAAGTGTATTTTTCATCCCTCAAGTATTGCAAAAGTGTGATATTCATCCCCCATGTTTCATTTGGTGCAAATCAACCCCTTAACTAATTAAATTGGTGTATTTATCATCCCACCTTATCTTAATAATAGTTTAGTGTCATATAATATTGGTTTAGGTCATTTAATAATCTAACTAATAATTGCTTAGTCACGTCTATTGAGTGAATCGCTATAATCGTTTGGATCGGTTATGTTAATAAATTTTTTGGATAAAATTTTATGATGAGTACCTGATTTAGAGAATTTTCTAAAATTTTTATGAGCTTTATATCTTCAACTTAGCACATTACATTGCCAAGCAGGGATTAGTCATTAGTCAGATGATTTTTTGGCATAAATCGTCATTAGGTAGCACTATACCATTGTTAAACTAAGGTGAGGATGATAAATGCACCAATTTAGTTAGTTAAGAGGTTAATTTGCATCAAATGAAACATGAAGGATGATTGTCACACTTCTATAATACTTGAAGGATGAAAAATACACTTTTTCCTATTAATAATGATAAAACGGTAATTTAAAATTTTATATTGGGGGCACTTTAATATTTTTTATAATTATATAATTTAGATGCAAATTTATGGGCTACTTTAACTTTTAATAATAATAATATAATTGAACTTATATGCAAATTTACAGGATTATTTGCATTATTCTTATAATGGCGTAGGTGGATAATTTACATAAAGATTAGGGGTTACTTTAGATTATTTTTTATGATGGCAGAGGTGGATAATTTAGATATATATTTAGGGGTTACTTTAGATTATATTTTATAATGGTAGAGGTGGGTAATTTAGATACATATTTAGGGGCTTATTTTAGCCTATTTTTATAATAGCAGAGGTGGGTAATTTAATGAAAAAGATAACAGATCCAACGGCTAATATGATTAGATTTGTCGGATTGATGGCCAGATGTTTCCGATTTTTGTGAGAATTTCTCTAATTTTTTAAGTGTCCACCTAGAATACTGGGTGAGTTCACGTAAATTTTTAAAAGAAGTCTCCAAATTAATAATAGTAAGATTTCTATTTTTTTTACTTTTTGTTTGGAGAAACTGCAGAAGCCCACCATGTCACAATTTGCAATCGCATAAACGCGCGCTTGCTAGTGAGTTTTTTTTTTTTTTTTTTTGCCTGCAGCAACACGAGCATGGTGGTGTCAGTCAATTGATAATCGCTCTTTAAATCACATCGCCGACGCCGAGGATTAGCGAAGCCAAAAGAGCAGATCACTCCGACGACGTGGTTTCGCTTCATCCCCTGGCGTCTGGCGTTTATCAGGCATCTACACATACTGATTCCTCGACAAGCTCCCGATCCCGGCGACGGGGCCGACGGCACGGCTAGGCGCGGACTAGAGTGGCAGCTCGCTCCCTGTCTCAGCAGGCGTAGTACTCGACGAGCTCGTCGAGGGACTCCAGCTGCGGGTCCGCGTTCTCAAGCATCCAGAGGAGGTGCTCGAACAGGACCACCTCGCAGCCGACCACGGTGCCCGCTGGTCCCCCGGCGGCGCCACCCCCGGAGCGGTGGACGAGGGTCTGGAACAGCGGGTGGCCCACGAGCTCCTCGGCGATGAGGTACGGCGCCGCGACTTGCCGACGTAGACCGGGTGCATGCCCTTGGGCACCTCGTCCGCGCCGTGGAACGACGCGCCGCCCCCGCGCTCGTCGGCGTCGCCGCCGTCCTCGCCAGGCGACGGTGCCCGGGCGATGCGGCTGGACGAGTGCCACCTCCGGATCATGCACCGCAGCTTGCTCAGCCCGCCCTTCGCCATTTGCGCCTCTCCTGCCGCTCCTCCTCCTCCTCCAACGACGACGAGACGATGCAACAAGCAGTAACGAGACAGAGCTGGAGGTTCTAGCTAGGGAGACAGAGGCAGGGGGAGAGCGCGAACTGAGGTTGGGCCGTTGGGGAAGAAGGTGATGGTGGCGAAGGCATGGCCGGCGACGGGGCTGCTTATATAACACCGACCGGGGCAACCGGACGGGGCAGGCCCAGGCCGGCGAGAGGTAAAGCTTGGCAGCAGCAGGCCGGGTTGGAGCATTCTTGTCCGGAGGCCGGGGCAGCTGGCTGCAGCGTGCCTTGAGGCCGCCCGCGTGCGTGCTCTCGTCTTCTGCCCTGCTTCGTCCGGCGTGGAGGGGAGCAGAGGAATCGTACGTAGGCTGGATGATTGCTCGGGCCACCGCGCCCAACGCGCAACACGTGAAATTTGGTTGCAAATGTTAAAGAGCAGTCAGATAGGTTTACACGACAGGAAACAACAACCCAAGCTACAAGTTTGATCGTCTAGCATTAGTAATGAAACATCAACGAGCTGAAAACTAGTCCTCACTCCAAAGGGTGAACTTGTGTGTATTACCTTCACCGTGCCTGCCATACGCTGATGTGCAGCATGAACATGTCAACACGAACCTGCACGAGGGAGAGGACGCCGCTGCTTCTCTGCACTCTGCCAGAACGCGACGACGACGTACGGCGACTCGTAGGCCGGCTCGTCGTCGAGCTGTAGCCTGTAGGAGCACAGGCACACAACAAACGCGACCGTCTGCAGCACGCGACATTGCTGGCCTGCTGCTAGGTGTGTAGCTTGTGGGCAAGCTGTATCCGAGAGTGGCGCCGGTACTAGAAAGAAAACGCCATGGATCAGCAGGACCGCTCCGTAGCGTCCTCCCCAGGCCACTGGGTGGAAAAACTGACCGGACCAGTCAGTATCGTACGACAGGCAAACATAAGTGCTGCTGAAAAAGAAAGGGGGTTGAGAGTTGGCAGCCGACCGAGAGTTGGCAGCCGACCGAATGGAAGACATACAGTCAAACAAGAGTAAAATATATAGCCGGTCCTTGAATTTATTGTCTCGAGGTGTTATCTAGGTTCCTAAACTCTCAAAATGCATTTTTAGATCCTTAAACTTGTCCGGAGGTGTCATTCGGGTCCCTAAACTCTCAAGATGCATCTTCGTATCCCCAAACTTATCTCAATGTGTCATTTCGATCCCTAAACTCTCAAGATAAATTTTCATATCCCTGAAAATTGCCATTAATTAATGTATCAAAACAGACTGGTTATTAAATTATTTTTTCCGCCAATTCATTTAGAAATCTTACCACTAAGATCATTTTAAATTTGAATTAGCTGCTTATTAATCATACATCGTGGATTAATCTAGATCATTTGATATCAACGGTGGATATTATAGTTTTCTCATTTAACATGGAGATATCAATGCTAATCCTGAATATTTCCTACTAACTATTTATATTTTGCATGTGCTTTGTATAAATTTATTAAAATAATTTATTCCCATTCTCAATAAAAATTAAAATAGCAAGTAAAATAATTTTTCATTAACTTAAAGTAGCAAAACAATATAAATTAAGAATAGCATCTTAAGAGTTTAAGGACCTGCATGACATCGCGGGACAAGTTTATGGGCCTCAAAATGCATTTTGAGAGATTAGGGACGTATGTGATATCTTGGAATAAGTTTGGAATCTGAAAATGCATTTTAAGAGTTTAGGGATCTAGGTGATACACCAGAACAAGTTTAGGGAATACTGGTGTACTTTAGTCGTGAAACAAAATCCGACGACCCGTTAAAGATCGGGACGGGTTGATTAGTGAAGATCATGCAATGGACGAATTAGAAAACCTGGGCTACTAGAATACTCGCTGACCCCCATTCTCTCTTGGACATAGAGCACCTTTCTTAAATCAAAAGAAAGTACTTGCTGGTAAGAAGTTCAACTGCAAGAGTGGTTGAGATAATGAGAACGGTAATGGAAAATGATAGGAAGCCGAAGCCAAGGCTTGATACTACATGCATCCCACGCAACACTATCTGTCAGTGTGGATCACTCTTGGCGGTTGTCAGCGGTGCGAACACAAGTCTACACCACAACAAAGAACAAAGAATATACCGTGTACTCCTAGTCAATACTCTTGGACGAAGCAGGAAGCAACCACACCACACGGAGACTGATGACAGACACAAAAAGAGCAGCTCGCTTGGTCTCCAAAAATTCAGAGATATTATTGCAAGTCAAATTCTGTTCATCTCTGATTGATTGATCAACCCAAACAAATTAGATTACCGATGGTGACACACATGTGCTTGGGGGTTGGGCGAGCGTCCCCATCGCCGGCGGACTCATTCTCCATGGGCTTGTTAATTCAGACTACGGCGAGATACCCTGATGCTCATCAACCGCATTGGTTTGGAGTACCCAAATGGGTTAGGTTTACAGGTCTGAGGTCTCGGCAAAGATGCTCTGCTCGATCCGCCGGAGCTAGAGTATTTGCTCCGGATGCGTTCTGCCTAGCTCGTTCTGTAGCTAGCGTGGATCGGTGTCGGGCGATCGTGGGAATCGATCGGAGATTGTCTTCCCTTGTGGCAATGAGTGATCTCGGTCGGCGGATTCTGCTCTGTCCAATGATTTGATTTTTCATCGGCCGTCTCTGTTTTCAGTTAGGTAAGCAATTCCAGTAAATGCCACACATATTTTGATATTCAAATTGTAATAATCTTTGACCAACAATCAGTTTCACATAACTATCCGTGTAACTCGTTTTTCAAAAAAATATTATCGAGTTGATATTTAATAATTCTTTCTTATGATTATGACTTTGTTGCTACAAGCATACACGGGGAATTATAACAAGGGTTAAAGAGCAGTTCTTGAAGGTCGTAGCATGTTAGGCCAGGTTATATTTTTGGACAAAGCAACTACTAAGTTTGTTAACTGACCAACAATCAGTTTCACATGCTCCATTTGGAACAGAAGTTAATCAATTTTGGTAGGGCACATTACTGCATTACCTGGTACACAATACTACAATAGTATATTCTCACAAAATTTCTGCAATTTTACGGTGCTCTGAGGCTTCACATGTACTGTATAATGCACAGACCACTTGGGCGACCGACTGGACTGGACTAGACTTTGATAGGAACAATCAGCCAGCATGCTCTGACGTGACATTTCCATGATACTCCACGTGAAACAGTGACCGAATTCAGAAAATATTTCTCAGGGGATTACAAATAAATTAAAGTCGATCACACTGTGTCCACGCACATCTCGCCGAATTTTTTTTCTGTAGTGTTCTGATATCGCTACAGCTGTGCTGAGCTGAAACAGTCCCTCTCTGAAAATTAAGAACAAGCATAAGCAAACAATGCCTCTGTCGTCGTCAGCCAGTCGGCGTCCAAGATTGCACCAAGCCACCAATTAAGGTGCTTAGATTGCGTGTTGCACATCATGTCAATCTCCTAATTGTTTTTTGGACCTTTAATTGTACACACAAAGTGTTGATCGATGATGGGTGCTTCGCTTCTGCATCCACCTGACCTTGGGTCTCTGCATGGCAGCGTAGTTGAATTGGTTCTCTAGGCTCTAATAAACAATTTAAATAAGTTCCGGATCCCAAATTTCAAATATATTTCACATTCTTTAAAGGACCAACTGCATTTTACTTTGCTGTTACCATTTTCTCCCAAGGACAGTGAGAGCGACACAACGATACAGTTAGACGCGGGGGGGGGGGGGGGGGGGGGGGGGGGGCAGCGCGCAAATAAAATAGTATGTTCTATAAAAATGCAAACAAAAAATAAAATAGGGCAGCTAGTCAGACACTCATCGTCAGGCTATTTTAATCAGAGCAACTACTGCTAATCATTTGATGTGTCCTCCTATAATCAACCTTGGAAGAATCAAGGGAGCCGGCCACAAGATTGGCCAAAGGAAGCAACAAAAAGGTGCGATGTGTTACCGGGTCATCCAACAGTGCCCTTTTTGGATTTTTCATACCTCTCATCTTCTCTAACCCCCATCCCATTTTTTTTGCTTGCTTGAGGTTAGCGACCAGTATAATTTAAGATTACAAGGGTGGTTAAACACACTCCCTCTAGTTCAAAAATAAATGTCATTTAGGACACCAACATGGTCTATAAGGAGAATGTCTAACATATAATTTATATGGAAATATAAATTTTCAAAGAAAGGTGAGATTCACCCATCAGCTTAGCAATCATGGGGAGGGTCGGACACCGAACGGCTAAGACCTCAACTACAGTTCAACAAGTTTTCAATTAAAAAAACTTTAGGCACCGGTGTCTTGTACATCGTAGTGAACATGAAGCCAATGCGTTTTTGCTCAGCCCGCTGTGAGACAAGCCACTGCTGTGAGGTCGGGCACGCGGCCATGCTTTTAACAGCTGACACATATGAATATGCGAATATGCTACTCCCTTCGTCTAAATTATTGATCGTTTTAACTTTTACTGGGTTTATGCGGGGAATCGAAAATTGTTCAAAGCAACAAGAGGAGCGTAAAAAATATGGAGCTTTGAACTATATGTGAACCAAATATACTTTTCAAAAGTCTAAAGATTTCTCTCCAAACAACTGCGAATTTAATTATAATCTACATACTAATTTATAAATCATACTCACAAACTGTACACCTATTTTCTATACAAAATTGTAGTTCAATATCTCGCGGGCGGCATCAAACATATTAGTCGTTGCACTTGTTTGACTTGTGGCTTGATTGACTGGCATCGCAAAACATAGGCCTCTAACAATGGAAAGACAATAAAAGGAAAAATTCAGTGAGAGACATCATAAAATCGCTATTTTACTATGATGATTCATTTTTTCTAAAAAGGAGGATAATGGACTGTTATTGAAGCAAACGATATGCTAAATATATAACTCATTTTCATCTTTTAAACATTGATCTATGCGAATACTTAGTGTGAACACCTTGATATCATCAAATACACTTTCACTTTGTTGCCCTTGAGACCATTTACTGCATTGAAACGATGTGAACCGGAGAAGAAAAAAGTGTCATTCTACAGTGGTAAGGAAAACATAAAGCAAAAGTAAGAACTATGTGATTTCACAAGCCCCATTCTAAATGTAGTACATTATAGCACAATGTTGTAATCCTTATCCTCAGGAAAAGAAAAATGCAAGACCAAAGCTGAACCGAACAGACCTGAAGCCATAGCCCATAGAGCAGTATTCAAACTTGAAAAATGCCATATGCAAATAACATTTGCACTACAGAATAGAATTGCATTAAATTTCTTCTTGCTGGATGATTTGGATAGTTAAAATAAATTAATAAAGAATGATTCAACCACATTATCATGGAAAACTCATGAGCTTCATAAAAAAAAGGTGTTGGAACAATGACGGACAGATTATGATAATCCTGTATAATTCACTAAGTCATCAAGTACCAAATTCAATCCAAAATCTACATCATAAGGACCCGCATTTGTTTCACTTAAGACAATGTGAAGATCATGCTGAGCCAATTCGAGACCTACACGTGGACTGGTGGAGTGCCAAGCTCCCAAGTTAATATGCTTATGAGATGACCAACCATCCTGATAGTGGGTCAAACGTATCTTAAATTGCATAGCTAAATGTCCGTACTCTGTTATGGCTAAAGGTCACTCGATTCAGATTCATTTCCATACAAATTTAGCATACTTGACAAGAATTTACAAGCACACTCCTACATAACCATTGTGTCCTTTATCAAAATCAATTTCACATGCACGAACTCACTAAGAATTCAGTCTTTTGGGTGCTCTGCACAACTGATGCGGCACCATCACCAAAGCAATGTCCACACACGTGAAAGCCATTGATGCTCCGCCGGCGTAGATAATTGCAGGTCAATTAATCAATCTGACCACCAGCATATTAGGCCTTTTGCAAATAGCACCGAATACACTGGTGACACAACAATTCATCAAACAGGAAGCATAGAACAAATGAAGCTAACTATTCTGTGTCCAAATCCAAACTAATGAATAAAACGAATGAGGAAAGGCAGCGTTGGACAGCACAATTTATAAGTTTGGAAGCACTCAGAATGGTCAGTTAATTGAGCCCTTGTTAAAATGTAAACCACATAAGGTATACGAAGATAACAGGCAAAGAGATTATGCTTCTATTTGAACTGAATAGCTCTATGGCATGATTACCTTTTAGCACTGAACCCAGATCAATGTTTAAACAAAATGGTTGCCCTGATTGACAAGAAAGAAAATAGGTTCATCTTTCACCTTCAAAATTTCTTGGATAGATCATGATCCTCCCCTGCAATAAACACATAATAGTAACTTCGCTTACGCCAGCACAAAAGTTAAGAACTCATGCTGTGAAGAATGCACACGTACACCAATCAGATCCCTAAAAACTACACCAAAGCAAACATCCAATGCAATTCACAGTTTCACACATGTAGAGTCCTCGTCAGCAGACAAGCAGATGTATTTCTGTAGTGCCTAGAAAAATCAGGAGATGAAGGGATTGGTCAGATCAGAACGCAGAACAAGAGTGAAATGCATACCAGCTGCTTAGCAATCGCCTGAACTTGACGAGCAGCGTCCTATCAGGCTCGTGTAAGAGATCAGGTAAGGGAAATGTCCTTCTCCCACATTTTGTCGAGCAGTTTGTAGACCTTCTGTACATCCGTATTTCTACTGTAGCAATCGATCAAGCCATTGCCAGGTCAGGCTCGCTCCACCCCAACGCCGGCCCTGCCCCAACGCATCGTCGTTAGCTGAGCATGATGTTGAAGGTCTGCCCCGCCGGACATGCTCTTCTCCTGGCAGAGCGTGCAGAGCAGCACGATTAAGAGGCCGACATTAGAGAATTAAGAAAAAAATATTTAGCCATTCAATATCTAACCACAAAGAAGCTGCAACCGTGCACAAGGCAAACCCACACCACAGCCCACAAATGGGAACATGGGAAGGAGACCAAGAGACTCACCGTGGTTCGACCTCCGCCTCGCCGCTCATCGCGCGGGCCGACTCGTGGTGCCTGGGCTGCGACAGAACGAAGAGCTCTCGGAGACTCTGCTTCTTGGGCGCCGCCGGGGCAACGATCCCGGTGGAGCGCGCCCCCGTGGCGGTGATGTCCGTGGAGCGCGACGCTGCCGCCCCATCGTCCTCCAAAACAGGTCCTCCAGGAAGCGCGAGGCGGGGTGTGGGCGTGGAGGCGGGGTGTGGGCGTGGAGAGCGTGGGCCGGGGGCGGAAGGAGCGTGACGCCGCCGCCGTCCACGCGGAAGGCGAGCACCGCGAGGAGGACGAGCGGAACGAGAACCCGGCGTCGCGACCTAATCGCCGGCGTCGGCGGGGCATGCGGCCGGAGGAGAAGGCACGACGCGGACGAAGAAGCCAGCGGCGGCGCACGACGCAGGCGAAGTAGCTGGAGGCGGGCGGCATCCTGAGGACGCGCGCGACGGCATCCGGAGGCGGCGGTGGAAATTTGCAGGGTTAGGTTACGTGAAAGTCATAGTGAGAAATCACTATGCAGTCATCAAGCGGAAGAAAATCGCGGCCAGAGATCGCGCGGAAGAAATCGCGATCGTCCGACACGGACGAAACGAAGGGCGGGGGCGACTGTCGCACGAGATGAAAGACAAACCAAAAAAAAAGTTTTACAGCGGCTTTTCAGTAGTAGAGATATATACTAACTTTGCATTTAGATATACGTTATATATATTTTGATATATAATAAAATTATATATCTAAGAAAATTAAAATATATTATAATTTATAATGAAGGGATTATCTAGTAGTCTTTCTTCCTCTATCATTTTGAAGGGAGCGAGAGGTTCTAGTTCACCCTCCCTCTCTCTTTGGATATTGATCTGGTCTAGATCAACAATTTCTATAAAATGTTAAAAAATCACAGTGAATCTAAGCTTGAATTGATAGACAAACTTTAAACTTGTTTACCAATAAAAAAACATGAAACTACGTGCGTTTGAATAGGAGCTCAAACACCATAGCTGGTGAATTCAATTTGCAACCAGTAGTTTTTCCATTAATCCACGCCGGGACACACCATACAATTGCGAAGGGAATCAGTCCGGCGTATTTTCGCTTCACCCCCGCCGTTTGGCGTTTATCTCAACTCTACCCTACTCAATACACGCGGACCCCAAATGAACTGATTCACCGCAGCTCAGCAAAGCTTCCAACTCCGGCGGGCCGCGGACTGCGCCGCCGTCACGGTCGGGCGCGCAGGGGACTCTGCCTCAGCACGCGTAGTAC
This sequence comes from Panicum miliaceum, assembly GCA_032594955.1. Lineage (NCBI taxonomy): Eukaryota > Viridiplantae > Streptophyta > Magnoliopsida > Poales > Poaceae > Panicum > Panicum miliaceum. The sequence continues at coordinate 6,306,029 of CM064064.1, forward strand.
TCGACGAGCTCGTCGAGGGACTCCGGCTGCGGGTCCGCTTTCTCCAGCATCCACAGCAGGTGCTCGAAGAGGACGACCTCGCAGCCGACGACGGTGCAGCCGTCCTCAGCGCCGCCGCCGGTGCGGTGGACGAGGGTCTGGAACAGCGGGTGGCCCACGAGCGCCTCGGCGATGAGGTACCGGCGGCGCGACTTGCCGACGTACACCGGGTGCAGGCCCTTGGGCACCTCGTCCGCGCCGTGGAACGACGCGCCGCGCGCGTCGCTGCCGGCGCCGTCGGTGGCCGACGGTGCGCGGGCGATGCGGCTGGACGAGTGCCACCTCCTCATCATGCACCGGAGCTTCCCCAGCCCGCCCTTCGCCATTCGCAAGTAGAGAGAGAGAGAGAGAGAGAGAGAGAGAGAGAGAGAGAGAGATCAGTTGAGGGGGACGGGACGATTGGAAAGGCAGGGGAGGCGACGGGGTTGCTTAAATAATGGGGAGGAGCCGAAGACAGGGGGACGTGGGGCCCGCATGTCGGCGGGAGATCAATCGAGAGCCGGAGCCAGCCGCTTGCCAGCTGGGCTAGCTGCGCCGTGCCCTCCGGCTGCGGACCTGCGTCTTCTCCCCTGCTGCCACGTCCGCCATGCCCGGAGCACAGAGCTGTGGCTGGCTCTCTTCTGGCGCTCCAGCTAGCAGAGCTTTAATTTAAACTGCATCCAAAAAAATTACTGCGGCATGCGACGAAACATCTTCGACCTGCTCTGCTGCTGCCGTACCGTCCTTGCCGTGCTGCGGCGTAACGCATGAACCTGCAGGAGAGGAGAGGGGAAGAACACGCAGAGGCAGAGCACAGCTGCCACACTGCAGATCTGTTGAGCGAGCGGCTTCCTCGTAGGCTCGTAGCACAGCAAATGTGCAAGCTGCCACTGCGAGTGTGGGCGTGCAGCAGCTAGGTTGTGTGCAAGCAGCAAGCTGGAATGCTGGATCCACAAACAGTTCTGGTACACTGCAAAACGCCATGGATCAGCTGGAGCACTCAGTGCCGTCCCTACTAGTAGGAGTATATTATAAAAAGAAGCACCGTCCCTGGTAGGCAAAATAAGCGCTGCAGAATTTTTTTTTAAAAAAAAAAAGGAATTGAGTCATGCTGCGAAATGGAAGGCAGATTGGGCGCTGATGATGTTTACCAGTACCTGGAATTATTTGCAAAGCAAGCGAAAATTTTAAAAATTCGGAAGACCCATTCAAGTTATTTATTTCAAGAACATCCAGGTCTCTGTGACTCTGTCACCGTATTCCCGAAATGGTGGTGCCAAGATGGGCATTTTTTGCCTTTATTTACGAAGAATCAAACTTTGGATGTTGGGGGAGATGGGATAGAGTTTGCCATATTTTTCCAGCTGTCAATTATCAATTTGTTCTAAAGTCCGAATCACTGGTGGCATTTACCAAAAACAACCTATTTCAGAAAGAAAAAGAAAAATGTGTCTTACTAAATTTCTTCCTTATTTTTCCGACAGCAAGATGCAAATCGGAAGGTTTAGCACTACGCCGCAATTTTAACATTAGGGTGTCGCCATGGAAACAAGAAACACGACAATAGTGCAAGGGCATGAGTATTTGGGTACAACTTAGTTCCAATATATAACCCTATATATTAAGCTGATAATATTCATAGTCCTTATGCGCTTAGTGACTAGATCAAACCCTGAAGGTCTCGGAATAGATAAGAGGATCGGCGCCAAATTGCTCACAACATTTCTCTTGGACATAAGTAGAGCTAGAGCACATACTGAACCCAAAGAAAAGGGTTAAGGTAGTGATATTGATCAGAACTGCGATAAAAGAAACTCCTGGGAAACCTTGATACTACATGCATGCAACACAGCACCATCCATCCATCATTTGAACTCTGGGCGGTTGTGACTAATGCAAACATAAGTCTACGCTACAGTAGCATCTTTCGTCAATGATATTCTATAATAGCAGCATGTACCGACCACGCAAGAGCAGAGCACCTAGCTATCTATAGGTCTCTAACGATCCAAACTAAAGATTACGCAGGACAAATTCTACTCATTTCTGATTGATTGATCAAACAAACAAAGAAAACTAGATCGCTGATACTGACAGTCATGTGCTTGGGGCTTGGGTACTTGGGTGAGCGTAGTCCACATCTCCGGCGGCTACCTCATTCCCCTGCTGGTCTTGTTAAAGTTCAGGCTCCGGCGGATCATAATCGCATCGGTTTCCAGTAAAGAAATGGATTAGGCCCACAGCTTTCTGCCGTCAAGTGAGCCTGCTTGATCCGCCGCGGCTACAGGATTTGATCCGGATGCGCGCCGCCTTGTTCTGTAGCTAGAGTAGATCAGCGCAGGATGATCGCCCGAATCGTTCGGCGATCCCTGCACGCCCCTGCTGTAATGAGTGATCGCCATCGGCGGATTCTCTCTAATGATTTGGTACAGGATCGAGTATAAATTTGGTAGGCCGCCGGCCCATACGGTGGCAAGACCTCGATCTCACGACACGACTCTTACAAAATTTCACGGTGCTCTCATCAGGCTGCACATGCTCAATGCGTACACACCATTTGGTTGGAGTAGCCAGTCTGAAGATCGATCTGAGCGATCATGCAGCATTGCTCTGACGCGACGTTTCCATGATCCTCCACGTGAAACAGTGACTGAATTCAGAAAGTGTTTCTCCAGGAACCTGCAAAATTGAAGCCATGCGCACACTGTTCCAGCCCGTATACATGGCGCACTGCACGCGGCACGTCCCTCTCTGGAAATTATAACGATCGTAAACTAAATGCTGCCACGATGAGCGTATCTGTCAGTCAGTCCAACGTCGTTAGTCGGTCTGCGTCCGAGCTAGATTATTGCGCCGATTAAGGTGCTTAGATTGCGTGTTGCAGGTAGTGTATATGTCGGTCTCCTGCATGATTTTGGGCATGCCAATATTAGTACATTTTAACACACGATTTTGTCCTTAGACTTGCGTGTATGGGAGTGGTTGGCTCTCTAACCTCTGAGCCCAAATTTAAATAAGCTATTAAAGCCCAAAGTCCAAATGGATTTCATATACCTTTTCAGGGCCAACTGCTTTTTATTTCTGTTTTATTATTTCTGCAAATTAAAGACAAGTGCGGGACACCGATACAATTCAGATGTGTATGTCAAGTAGCGCATATAAAATAGAGGGATGCATGGCCACACAGTACCTTACTCGAAGGCACGCATCAGCCTACTTTAATCAGAGCAACTACTGCTAATCATTTGAAGTCTCCTTTGATTTTTTTTTTCCTTGCAAGAATCAAGGGAGCCAACCACAAGATTGGCCAAGGGAAGCAGCAGAGGCAAAAGGGCACCACTCCATTTGCCTTACTGTGTGTCCATCTTCCAATTCTTCTTGTATATATATATCTTCTCCTCTCTGCCCAATGATTTACAGAGGCATGCATCCAACAGTGCCCATTTTAGATTCTTCTCTCCAACCTCAAACCCAAAATTTTAAGCTGTATGCTTGAGGTCCACACACTAATTAATCAAAGGTTATGACTTGGAAGGGTGGTTAAATGTAATTAACTTGGTCAAGCTTGAACTATTAGGTCATATCTGCCAACTAGCAAACATAAAAAAAAATATCTGCCAACTAGCAGTAGGGATTTGGCCTCCAATTCCCATGAAAGACACGTATCGAAGTTGCAATCATGGGAGGGTCGTCGTTGGGGCACCAAAACTAATGCCTCTGTTATAATTAATTTAAGGGGTGATCTTATCCCTAAATCTAGTCAACCGGGTGTTGACTAGGAACCGCACTCACGCCCCTCCTCGTGTTCAAATCGACACGTTTTTTGGACGTTACTGTTTGTACATGTATAAATACATTCATTGATCGATGGAATGTCTCTCTCGGTTCTTTGCAATTCACTGTTCATTCGTGAGTACTACTTCATTTTTACACGTTATCAGCACGATGTTCTTTCACTGAGAAGAAGAAGAGAAGGAGAAACAGAGGGATTCTTCTTCATCGATGGGAAATCGACTTCGACTCCTTGAGAGGTACAATGCCGAGACGCTCACCATCAATTCATGCAATTGTTGGCTCTGTTCTTCGCCTTCCTCGTCGCCAGCGCGCTCGTCGTCTTCGCCATCTTCTTCACCGGCATGTTTGGGCCGCCGTACGCCGTAGCCGTGGACTGGCGGCCAGGCGCGCCCGCACTGGTGGGCGCGGCTATCTCGCCATGAGCACGGGAGGGCCTCATGGAGAACGCAGCCGCAACCGCGGCCGTGTCGGCCGTCTCCCGGTCTCACACCGGGCTGACACCCTTGAGGCACTGCATCGACCTCCTGCGCCGCCAGACAGTTGCATGGCGCCGGGGAGGATCTTGATACACTCCGCAAGCCACTGCCTCGAACACGGGTGGACGGCGACGGTGCGGCTTGAGGGCTCTCCTCATCCGGCCATGGCACCACGGGTGGTAATTGCGTACTGCCCTCGGCATGGATGGACGCGCTTCATCGCCGGATTTGACGAGGCCGGCCCTTCTTCCGCAGCACCGGCCACTCCTCCACCATCGCCGCCTCGAGCACCTTCGCCACGTCTCCCTTCACCTACGCCAACCGGCCCTAAGCGCCGGGGCACGAGGGCCGCACGCCGAGGCTGGCCTCCCTTCTACAACAACGACGGGGAGTCCAGTGGCGCGGCCTCCATCGACCCTGCCTTCGCCGCCCCTCCACCTTTGCCGCCCACTCCGGTTTCTGCGCGTCGCAACGCGACGGCAGCGGCGAACCGTCGCCCCGGTTTTCATCCCCAAGCAAATGGGAACGTCAGCAACGGCCGGACGGATACGAATCCTCCTCCGAGGAGGGGACTTGAACAATGGTGACGGACTAAAGGAGCGGAGGGGGCGCCAGATCCGGCAGGGCCATGTGTAGATCTTGCACCGGCGGCCGGGGATCTGGCGAGAGAGACGGTGGAACGGTGGCGGCGGCATTTCGAGCGGCGGCGGTGGAGATTGCAAGGCGGCGGCGGCGACGGGCTGTTGGAGGCTGGTGGAGTGGGTGGTTAGGGTTTGGAACCCTAACTGCCCGGCCTCTTTATACCGCAGCTACGGGCCGGACGCCTGCTGGGCTGGTGTGCTCACCAGGCCGGCAAATGGCGGGTGGGCCGGCTAGCGATACAACGGCGGGCCAGTGGCAAGGCCGTTTTCCTGGGCTGCCACGGCTGTTGGGCATGAGCAGAGTTGCTGCGGGCCAACGCGCGCACCAGAAGCCCGAGTGGTCTGGAATTACTTGGCAGGCTGCCAGGGGCACGCGGTGGCGAGCCGAATTTGTCTTTCCGGCCTACTACACAGTTATCTTAACTATTTTATTTTTCTGCAGTACTTTATTTTATGTCCTTAGTACTGTTCATGCATTAGTAGCTTTCTGATGATACATGTGATTGTAAATATGTGTTTGTACTCAAGTTTGGTCATATCATGTCATCTTTCAATTAATATTACCTTGCAAAATAATGTTTTGGTCCAATATGTGTGTTTCATAAAATGCAATACATTGATTCTCTATTTGGAATTATTTGTTCTATTTTCTTGGACATTGGTCATACATGAGAAGTATTTACATACGTTCTCAATGTTCATCAAAGTCAGAATTTGGACATACATCATACTAGAGATTATCTTGATTCATTTTCATATTGGTCATACACAAGGTAGTATTTTCATACTACTTCGGGATCTTGACTATGTTTTACATAGTTATTATCCTCAACGTGCGTATCCAATCTTGAATTTTGGATTATAAGGTCTACTCTATGTTGATGATTGCCATTAAAATTATTCCAATTCGTTGAGAATCACCGAAATTCAAGTTCGTTGAATTCACATTGATATGTATTGTTGAATACCAAATTATTCATGTTTTGCATTTGATTTTGTAGGAAATGGCTGCCAAGGAGTTCGAAGTTCTCGCACTCGATGGGCACAACTTTCCTCAATGGGCGACGGATATCAAAGTGAGCCTGTCGCGAGTTGGAGTTTACCAGTGCTTGGCACCACCTGTTACGAGTGATCCGCCGATACCAAAAACATACAAGTTTGGGGCCTTATACATGATAAGGAACCATATCCACCCGAACTTAAAGTCCGAGTATATGTTGAAGATGGACCCACTCAAGTTGTGGGACTCCCTGAAGCAAAGGTATGAACAGCAAAAGGAAATTGTTTTTTCCGAGGCTTCCTATGAATGGAGCCAATTGCGTTTCCAGGATTTCAAATCCGTGGATGCATTCAATCATGTTGTTCATAAGATAAGCCAGAAACTCAAGTTCTGCGAGAAGAAGCCCTCTGATTTGGAGAAAATTGAGAAGACATTATCTACAATGCTTCCATCAAAGCGACTCATAACTCAGCAGTATCGTGAGAAACGTTTCACAGTCTATGCTAATTTGATACAGACATTACGTCAGGCAGAAAAGGATCATGAGCTCACCGTATGGAACTCACAGCAGCGCCCTCCGGGTACTGCTCCTTTGCCTGAAGTACATGTCACTCAAAAGACTAGGAGGGATGGTTCTTGCAACCACCCTAGAAACCAATCTGGTGGTAAGCGGAAGAAGTTCTGCAAGCCTCGGGGAGACTTCAACAACAAGGGGAAAGGCATTTTTAAGCCAAACAATGACAAGAAAAGGGCTTGTTTCAAGTGTGGTTGCCACACTCACTTGGCTAAGAAATGCAGAACTCCTCAGCATTTGGTGGATCTGTACTTGAAGTCTATTGGACGTGGTGAAAGCACTAAAGGGAAGAAGTATGAAGCACATTTTGTCTCTCATGTGGCTGAGACTGGTACTTCGGACCCGGCATCCAATGAAGCGGGACCAAATGGTACCAAGAGTCTGCCAAAGGGGGAGACTCCTTTGGATGATGATAAGATGGTCGTGGAGTACGAGTCCAACGACATCTTTGGGACCTTCACTAGACTCGATATCATGCATAGTTGATATTCGGATAGTTATATTTGCAAGGCTTGTAATATTAAGACATGATGTTGTCCTTACTTTGTTTGTATGAAACACTCTATTTACAATCTCAATGATAATAGTATGTGTTCCTTATATTTGCATGATTTTTATGTTTAAATTCTGCAAACTATATAGATTTTTCTACGGGAGTCGATCTGATGGAGGAGGAGATGTGCCTGATGGACAGTTGTTCATCAAATACAGTGCCTAGGAAAATAAAATATTTTCAGACTCTCACCAAGAGAGAAGGAAATGTTTTAACGATCGCAAGACGTGATGCTATGATAGTTGGTTCAAGTCGAGCCACTATTATACTCCCTATGGGTACGCAGATTACCATCAAGGAAGCATTACTGTATCCTGATGCAACTCGTACTCTCCTAAGCTACAAAGATATCCGTCGTAATGGTATTCATATTGAGACACATGAAGAGAATAAGGAGGAATTCCTCTTATTCACCAAGGACAACGGATTAGGCAAAGAAACACTTGAAAAGGTGTTATCTCTTCCGTCTGGATTGTATTACACATACATAAAGCCCGTACCACATGTTGCATACAAGGTGATTTTCCAAAATGTTGATGCATTCCAGATTTGGCATGATCGACTTGGGCATCCCGGAGTTGGGATGATGAGGAAAATCATAGGCAATTCCATTGGTCATGATTTGAGCAGTGCTAAGTTCCCACAATCTTCGGATGTCATGTGCACTTCGTGTGCTACTGGGAAATTAATTTTGAGACCTTCGTATCTCAAAATTAAAGATGAATCTCTCAAATTCTTGGAGCATATCCAAGGTGACATTTGTGGACCAATCCAACCTTTATCTGAACCGTTCAGGTACTTCATGGTTTTGATCGATGCTTCCACGCGTTGGTCACATGTGTCGTTATTGTCGACACGCAACAATGCTTTTGCTAAATTGATTGCTCTAGTTATCAAACTGAAAGCGCATCATCCTGAACATCCGATAAAGTGTATAAGAATGGATAATGCTGTAGAGTTCTCATCACATGCCTTCAATGACTATTGTATGGCACAAGGAATTGAACTTCAGCATTCGGTTCCATAAGTTCACACTTAGAACGGATTAGCAGAAGCGCTAATCAAGAGGATAAAGCTCATTGCTAGACCAATATTGCAAGGTTGTAATCTTCCAACAATGTGTTGGGGTCATGCAGTTTTGCACGCTGCATACTTGATACAACTACGCCCAACTCCATACCATATAGCTTCCCCGCTGCAAATGGTGCGAGATGATCCTCCAAGTATTTCCCATCTGCGAAAATTCGGTTGCGCTGTGTACGTACCGATATCACCACCTAAGCGAACATCGATGGGCCCTCACAGAAATTGGGGATCCATGTGGGATTTATATCTCCGTCGATCATTAAATACCTGGAGCCCCTGATAGGGGATTTGCTCATGGCCCGGTTCGCTGATAGTATCTTCAATGAAGATCACTTCCCGGCTTTAGGGGGAGAATTTAAGTACCACACTGAAAGCCGGGAAATAAATTGGGATGCAAAAGGCATTGCCACAGAGGATCCTCGTACTCAGGAATCAGAACATCAAGTTCTAAGGATTCTGAATTTGCAAAATATTGCAAATAATCTGCCAGATGCATTTACTGCTGGTAAAGACATCACAAAGTCCTATATACCCGCAAGGAATGTGCCAAAAAGAATAGAGGTACCAAAGAAAACTATTCAACTTCCTTCTTCCAGTAAGAGTGGAAGAAGTTCAGCAATTCCTACAGGTGCGGCTTCTCGTAAGCGCAATAGGAAAGAGAAGGATACTCCTTCTGAACCAGCAAATCTGACTCAACAACAGGTTGAGAGGAATATAGTGGATACAGAACATCCACAACCTGCATCAACAGTGCACTCATTTTCTGATGCTGGGGCTTCGGAACACCCTGACGCGATCGTTTTGGGAAATGACGAACCGTCAAGGGGAGTACAAGAAATTTTCATAAATTATCTTGATACTGGAGAGACGTATGATCGTAAGACTATAGTTGTCGACATATACTTCTCTGAATCAATTGCTGAGAATCTCCATAAAGATCCAGATCCAAAGTCCATGGCAGAGTGCAAGAAGCGCTCGGATTGGAATAAATGGAAGGAGGCAATTGATGCGGAGTTAGCCTCACTTGCTAAGAGAGAGGTATTCTTATCAGTGATACCTACACCTCCTAAAACCTTCCCTGTGGGTTTTAAATGGGTTTTCATCTGGAAGCGGAATGAAAACAATGAGGTGGTGAGATACAAGGCGAGGCTTGTAGCACAAGGGTTCACGCAGAGACCCGGCATTGATTTCAATGAAACATATTCTCCAGTTATGAATGGAATTACGTTCCGATATCTTATATCTTTGGCAGTACAAAAGCGTTTATCTATGCAGTTGATGGACGTAGTGACCGCATATCTCTATGGGTCACTTGATTTGGATATTTACATGAAAGTTCCCGATGGGATTTCTATACCGAATCAGGGCGGTAATCACAACATGTATTGTGTGAAACTGAAAAGGTCTTTGTATGGCCTTAAGCAGTCGGGACAGATGTGGTACAACCGACTGAGTGAGTACCTTATGCAAAAGGGTTACTCTAACAGTGATGATTGCCCATGTGTCTTCATCAAGAAATCCTCGTCAGGATTTTGCATCATATCGGTGTATGTCGATGATATAAACATCATTGGCAATTCACAGAGTATTGATGAGGCTCGCAATCATCTTAAGACGGAGTTTGAGATGAAGGATTTGGGTAAAACCAAATTTTGCATTGGCTTGCAAATTCAGCACCTTCATTAAGGAATCCTAGTGCACCAGTCTGCCTATATCCAGAAAATATTGGAGAAATTCAATATGGATAAATCATATGCGGCCAAGACACCCATGGTGGTTCGATCGATTGATCTTGAGAAAGATGTCTTTCGACCACGTGATGAAGGAGAAGAGATACTGGGGAATGAATTCCCTTATCTCAATCTCATTGGAGCACTTATTTATCTCGCGAATAGCACCAGGCCTGATATTGCTTTCGCGGTGAACTTACTTGCAAGACATAGTGCTGCTCCAACAAAGCGTCATTGGGTAGGAGGAAAGCAAATCCTCAGATACCTTAATGGCACAAAGGACTTGGGTTTGTTCTATCAGAAAAATCAAAGATCCTACGTTGGTTGGATATACTGATGCTGGCTATTTATCTGATCCCCATAATGCCAGGTCTCAAACAGGATTCGTTTTTTTACATGGTGGAACTGTCATTTCTTGGAAATCATCTAAACAGACATTGGTGGCAACTTTCACAAATCATTCTGAGATAATTGCACTTTATGAGGCATCACGTGAATGTGTGTGGCTTCGCAGAATGATTAACCACATACAACAGTCATGTGGTATTGGTTCTATGGAATCACCTACCATTATCTATGAGGATAATGCTGCTTATGTTACACAGATGCAAACAGGCTACATCAAGAGCAACATCACTAAGCATATTGCTCCCAAGTTATTTTATCCTCACGAACTCCAACAGAGTGGTGAGGTAAATATCTTGCAAACAAAGTCTTGTGATAATCTTACTAATTTGTTCACTAAGTCTCTGCCTGCCTCAACATTTGGAAAATGTGTTCGAGGGATTGGTATGAGAAGACTTCGAGATTTGCAAGATTCAGGAGGAGACATCCCAAGTGCTATGCCTTGTTAAATGCATCACATTGTACTCTTTTTTTCTTTTATGAGTTTTTTTTCCCATGGGGTTTTCTCATATAAGGTTTTTGAGGAGGCAATGTTAACATAAGCATATGTTGTATAGATATTCCCACATGGTTTTTGAGAAGTATTTGGAGAACATTGATCTATCGAGAGGATTCGATCAAGGCGGAGTGTTGTAATTAATTTAAGGGGTGATCTCATCCCTAAATCTAGTCAACCGGGTGTTGACTAGGAACCACACTCACGTCCCTCCTCGTGTTCGAATCGACCCGTCCTTTGGACAGTTACTGTTTGTACATGTATAAATATATTCATTGATCAATGGAATGTCTCTCTCGGTTCTTTACAATTCACTGTTCATTCGCGAGTACTACTTCATTTTTACAGCCTCAACTACACTCAGTTTTTTTAAAAAAAACAACGATACCGTACTCAATAAAATAAAAGTGCAGCACATATTTGTATCATTTTTAAAATATCATCTTGAGCCCACTAGACTACATGCTCTTTCGCTTTAAAATGTCATCTTGAGCCCATCGGTGACTAGAAAATGTCCAGGGCTGTTCGTTACAGGGCAGCGCATTTTTTTTCTTTTTTTTCCTTCTTTTTTGAGCAGGGGTAGAAGGAATCGGCGACAAATGAAGCTTAGCAGAGTACACGCCCCCATGTCGTGTTGCATGTCGTTAAGAACTGGCTAAGCATGGATTAGATGGAGACAGGCAGCGAAGAGGGTGAGCAGGGTTGGGTCCAAAGCGTCGAGCGAAACCCTGGCCTGACAACAACGCGTGTCTGGTTTTGTAATGGCACAAGAACCTTTTTTTTATTTTGAAACAAAGGCATGGCACAAGAACCTTTCCGAATTCATTGCTGATGAGTAGGCTCGTTTCAAGCTCATCGTGTTTGGGTAGCAGCTGGCTATAGTCAGTCCACGACAAAAAAAACTGTAGGATTATTACTTATTTTTTTCCGTAGTTTTTGTATGAGTGACTAACTGTGGTAAGAGTACTTGTTAACCAACTACACTAATTTACGGAAGATATATTATATTTTTCTTCTCAAATACGCAGAAGAGCTGCGTATCATTGTATTAAGAACAAGAAATAATTTACGGGAGAGATATGTTGCTGAGAATTTGCCAAAAACTGTAGAAAAGGTCAGAAAATATACTATTCTGATTAGTTTTGTTGTCCTGAATATGTCCATTAAGTTCGGGTGATCGACTTAACATTTATTCTTTACTTAAGTTAAAAAAAGATTATTGGTCCGATACACTTGCGTCTACTACTCTCTGAGTTGAAGATTTCCAGTATGTCAAATCAACATTTTGATAAGGAGAAAAGCGTGAAACCACAAATTCATCTCGTATAATACGGTGTTGGTTGCTACACCTTATGATACCATGTTGGTCCAAACTGAAACAGTTGTTCCCAGATTAATTATCCTCGGTAAAAGACAAAACCACATCGGATGGTATGTGCAAACCCGTAGCACACCGCCACATCATGAAGTGCATGATTTACTAGTACGTCTTAGTGACTATATCCAGCAGTCGAAATGAGCAATCTTTTTTTCTTTTGCATCGCAATATACATGGAGGCATTTGTCCAGACTCCAGAGATCTTATTAGGAGGAGAGCATTAAAAAAAATTGTAGCAAACTAGAGGCAATCGAATCGAATCAACGGAGCCGGAAGAGCAGCGTCCGTAAGCTGCACAGCACGGTGATTAACAATGGTTCCCCTACTCTAATCCTACGGCTCAGGACAAAGGAATTGCAGAGCGATTCACCGCCGCGGCGGCTTGGAGATTCGAGAGGCTCCCGACTCCGGCGGCCGGGCCGGGCCGTGCCGGGCGCGGTGGCTCGCGGCGGTGGTCAGCACGCGTAGTACTCGACGAGCTCGTCGAGGGACTCCGGCTGCGGGTCCGCGTTCTCCAGCATCCACAGGAGGTGCTCGAACAGGACCACCTCGCAGCCGACGACGGTGCAGCCGGCCTCGGCGCCGCCGCCGGTGCGGTGGACGAGGGTCTGGAACAGCGGGTGGCCCACGAGCGCCTCGGCGATGAGGTACCGGCGGCGCGACTTGCCGACGTACACCGGTTGCAGTCCCTTGGGCACCTCGTCCGCGGCGCCGTGGAACGACGCGCCCCGGGCGTCGCCGCCGCTGTGGCCGTCCTCGCCGGGCGACGGCGCGCGGGCGATGCGGCTGGACGAGTGCCACCTCCTCATCATGCACCGCAGCTTCCCCAGCCCGCCCTTCGCCATTGCCGCCTTCGCGCTCCTCCTCCTCCTTCGACGGCGGCCAACGCACACCAGGCGCACGCGCGCTTCAAGAACGTGAGAGAGAGAGAGAGGCGGAAGTTTTGGAGGCAGGGACGGAGGAATTGGGGAACAGAGAATGGAAGACGGTGATGATTGGGAGGAGAGAAGGGAATGCAGGGGAGGCGACGGCCGGGGGGCGGTTATATAATCGGGAGGGAGCCGAGCCGACGAAGGGAAGAGGGAGACGTGGGGACGGCATGTCGGCGGGAGGTGGACGCCAGCCGCTGCCGCTTAGCCGGCGCCAGAGCAGCAGCGGGCAACTGGCCGTGCCCGGCGCGCTTTGTCCGGAGCAGCCGGCCTGGCCCTGGCCTGTACCACCCCTTGCGGCTCCTCCCCTCCTGCCCAGCCCCTTCCGGCATCCCGTGGGCTCAGGCGCCGCGCCGGGGAGCAGCAGAGAAATCTTGCCCGGGTTCCTCTGCTCTGCTGCCGCCGCGCAACCAGCCAATATTTGTGACACAGGACTTTCGCAGCGAGTTGGCAGGGCTTCAAAAAAAAGTTGGCAGTGTCTTTTTTTACCGTGTCGACTGAGTGTGAGCATTATATGTTGCGATGAAAAAAAATTACTGCGCTCAGACCTCAAAACTACCCTGCAGAAGCGGAACGATGATGAAGCTGGCTACAGCTAGGTGGAGATCGAGCTCAAAGCTGTGTGCTGAGCAGTGGTCCGCAGCGTTGCCAATTGCCAAATGCATGAAACAATTTCCTCGTAGCCTCGCGGTTGAGGGACTCGTGACAGCAGGCATGGCACACTTCATGATACTCCACGCCAAACAGTGACCGGATGCAGAAAATGTTTTCCAGGAACCTGAACAAAGTCGCCCCGTTCCAGCCCTAATCGTGCACCTGCATGTCTGTGTTTTTAAGAGCAGGCCCTCTCTGAAATTGACGAGCATGAACAGTGCACCTGTCCGGCGTCGTCAGCTAGTCAGTCCGCGTCCGAGATTGCACCAATTAAGGAGCTTATTACGTGCCGGAGGTTGTGCCAATCTCCTGATTGAATTTCGGGTTCCAACTGTACTACCACTAAATACTAATATCAGTACATTCGAACACAAAGTTGAATTACTCCTGGGTGTTGATGGATGGTGCTTTCGCTTTCTCCATTCTCCTTGTACATGATTTGCAGAGGCATCCAGCAGTGCCCTTTTAGAGTACTACTCTTCTCTGTAACCTCCACCCAAAACTTATGTGCTCAGCTCGAGGTCAAATTCCACGGTACCTTGAGACCTGCTAGCGCACACCAATAATCCAAGACTAGAAGAGTGGTTAAAGACAGTTGGGCTTCGTCAAATGTTGTTTGTCCGCAAGCAGTAGGGATTCGGTCTCCGGTTCTTATGAAAGACACGCATCAACGTTGCAATCATGAGGAGGGTCGATCGGTTTGGATCCCGACGAAGAAGAAGAACAGGGGGAGGCCCCGTGGCCTCCACCACCAGAAGGTGAGATCATGGCGCCCAGGAACGACTTACCGCCGGTAAACACGCTTGTTAGAGCCTTCTGCAACATCCTTCGTGATGTTCGCCGTCGACCTGTCCTCGGACTTCAACGCCGGGGACACCTTGCACGCCGTTTCCACGACGGCCCTCGCGTCCAGAACGGGAGCGCATCTTCCACGCCGCGGCCACGGGCTCCCTGACGCCGAACCTCTGCGTGTCGACGGCCCTCGTCGTGGTGGTCGTCGTCTTCACGCCATGCGCGTTGGAGGCCGTCGCCCGAACTTCATCCGCCTCACGACGCGCCGACCATGGCACCGCCCGCGCCACACCAACTGCTGTCGCCCACGCCCGCTTCTTCATCGTCTGCAACACCGGAGCGCCGCCCCAACAACCTAATCCCGAGACTCCGTCCCGTGGCGGCACGGTCCCCGACTCCGGCACCCCCGGGCTTCGGCGGCGGCAGCAACTCCACCCAAGGCGGCGACGGCGGTCCAGTGCGTCTCACCATGGCGGCACGACGCAACGCCGCCCCCTTCTACAACTCCGGCACTGAGGCCGCCAGATCTGCGGCACTGGCACCGCCGGCACAACGTCCCGCCCGCTGGAACGCGACGGCGGCGGCGAATCGGAGGCCGGGCCTCATCCGCACGTGGGTGAACGTGCCCCACGGCGACGCGGCCCGGCGCCTCCCGAACGGCGTCCACCACCAGAAGCCCGAGTCCTCCTCCACCACGGGGGAGCACTCTTCGGGCTAGGACGGCACCATCGCGCGGAGGAGCAGGCGGCCGGGGGAACGGCGGCGTAGGACATGGCAGCAGTAGCGGCGGCTGGGGACTTGGAAAACCTAATCCTATACTGAGCTGGCTGCCTGTTTTGTTCCTTGCCGACTGCAAGACCCGGCTGGGCCTTGGATGGGCCAATTAGGCCGATTCATTTACCTGCTCCAGACGCACTACACACGCGGGCTTCAAGGCCATCATGTCTTTGCTATTTTAGCCCATGCAATGTGTATTGTTAATTACTATGCTTCGTGAATAAGTTCTCAGGGTTATAGAAATTTGCAGTTTCATCCTTTGCAGTGACACAGTAACTTATTGTGAAGTCCTCAGGTTTCAGTGCAATTACAGAAACCTTACTGTGTAACTCATCTTTTGTAAACTGCTCCCTGGAATGAAAGGATATTGCAGAATTCGATATGTTTGGCTGCAAGCATTACATTTCTACTTTATTTTTGCAATTCCTTTTACTTGCAACTTAATTTAGTTATTTCTTACATTAAGTCACGATATAGTTTATATGCATGTGCTTAATCAAATAAATAACTAAATAACTAGACAACAACATGTTGAGATAAATAAATACAAAATTCAAGTGATTACCTCATTGCTATTTTGAATATATTTTGGCTATAATTTGGAAAAATTTAATCTATAACTTGGATAAATCTTATTGTGGTTTAATTAGCATAAATACGATAATACCCGTATTTTGATATTGGCCATCCACAAGGTAGCGTGACTATATGCTACTGCGAGATGTACTCTATATTTAATACATAGAGATTATCTTCAACGTGTGTACCCAATATCACTATTTGGATAAATATGCAAATGTAAATGTTGTAGTTCATAATTAATATTGGCCATACACAAGGTAGCATGACTATATGCTGCTGCGAGATATACTCTATAGAGATAATCTTCAACATGCGTACCCAATATTAAGACATGGAAAATGATAAGAGGTCTACACCTATACTTGGTGACTACCCAAAACCACAATTAATTCCAAAATATGAGGTCCACACAAACATACAAGTCTCAACTTATTTTGAATATTTTTACATTTATTATAATTATTATTACACATAACCATGATGATTTTGATTTGGACTTCGTTGTAAGTTAATCAAATCTATGGTTTATACCATGTAGATACAATGACCACCAAGGAGTTAACTGAACTTGCACTTTATGGACACAACTATCCAGCATGGTCATCGGACATGAAGATCTCTCTCACATCTCGAGGATTAATTCAAGTTCTTAACGAACCTGATGTCGGGGATGCAGCTATCACAGATAAAATGAGATATGGTGTACTACTTTTGCTAAGGCATTATATTCACCGTGATCTTAAGGTCCAGTAGTTAATAAAAGAACGTCCAAAAATTTTATGGAATGCACTCAAATCATGGTATGAGAAGCAAAAGCAAAAGCAACTAGTTAATGAAAGAACCTCCAAAAATTTTATGGAATGCACTCAATAAATGGAATAATCTACGTCTTCAAGATTTTAAAACCGTTCAAGAATATAATCATGCCGTTCATACCATTTGTGGCTAGTTGAAATTTTATGAAAAAGAATCCAATGATGCGGCGATGACGCGGCAAAGATAGAAAATACTCTATCTACTGTGGTTTCCAACGTGACAGCGTTTCGTCGCTTGTTCCCGATCGGTCCCGCGCCGCGTTTTAAATTCTGGCGCGCCCAGCAGCCCAGCAGGGCCTGGTTCCCAAGTCCGGCCGCCGGCTCACGACTTGATCCTAGGGCCTAGGCTGTGGGGCGCAGGGACCAGGACAGCTAGCTCCTGGGGTCGATGGTGCCCGTGCCATGCAGTCGTGCGCCGCCGTGCACACAGCATACAGTAGCTGAGCAGCTGGTTCGCATACGTACACTCCGACGCTCGTATCGTATACTCACCCACGCCGGCCGAACGCCGTACGTGGCCCGTGGTGCCCGCGCGGCTCGTCACAGCCAACCCAGAACCCACCGACCGACGCCGCAACTTGCCCGGCCGGCCGGGCGTGCGTGCGTGCACGCGAGCGAGAGCGCCTCGCCCTTTTCTCGCCGAGGCCAAACAACCAAACAGAAAGATCACGGTGGCCGCCGTGGCCCCTGGTGGCGGGCAGCGGGAAAGGAAAGGAAGCGCCCGGCACGTCTCGTGTCCCCCGCCGCCTGATACTGTGGTGGTCCGGTGCACCCAACACGTGCGTGCGTGCGTTCTCCCTTGCTCTGCGGCCCTCCGTTTGGAGCAAAACAGCGTGCGCGACTGTTCACCGGCCGGCGGCTACATCTATCCTGCCTGACACGCCATGGCAGTTGTTCCCGTACTGTTCGCTAGTCTTCGCCAATCGTTTCAGATCGTGGCGTGCAAGATCCCAGACATTCTGAGCGCTCCCCAATTATGCATCTCTATCTGATCTGATTGTGTGTGGTGTGTGGCCGTGCACATCGCCTCCCCCGGCGGTGGCCGCGAGCCTGGAGCCCCTGGATGCAAACCGGCGCCGCGCACACAGGACCGGCGGGCTCGTGCGTCGCCGTGTGGCAGTTATCCCTCCAGCTTTCTCTTGATTCGACGTGCCGAGCAGCCATCCATCTGCACAAACCCGCGGCCGAGCGGGCTTCACCCTCCTGCAGCCCACGATGAGTCTCCAGCTCAGTGGGCTGGCTATCTATTATTATCACACAGAGCCCAGGCCTACAGCAGCACTAAGCTCAAATCAGGGGACCATAAACAGATTTATCGAGAATTTGCCACCCCTCCCAACATCCTATTTCTGTAATATAACATCATCAGCACTATTCAAAGGGAAGGAGGCTATTTGAGCTATCACTCCAGTCCTTTGCTCATGCAGGAAAGAAGGCAACCACCGTCTAAAGGTCAATTGCCCTTGTATCCTGATCGGAAAAAAATTTGGCAGAGATTTCTCTTTTATGGAATAAATCATAAACGGAAAACCATTATGAAATATAACAGACGCACAAGTAACAAAGATATGTTACTGGAAAATATGGCCATGTAAATAAGCATGGATCACCAAAAACCACACGTTGTGGATTTCAACCAAATCCCAAAACTGACACCAGCATATTCAAAACTTACAATCAATTATGTCTTAGGTAAAGCATGAGAACCATGCCATTACAATACGCATAAAACCAAGTAAGTTCCACAACCACTACTCGAATTTGGAAATATAGAGGAAAAAACCCAAACAGGTACACAATAAAAGGTAGGAAAATACCAACTACGCTTATTTGGGAATAGATTATACCACAAATAAGCCTTTGTGACTGCTCCATCCTCATCATCCATGCATCAAGCCTATAAAAATTTTCAAAAAAGGATTCAAATATTTACTTAAAAGTGCAAAAATAATAGAGAAAAATGAAGGATATTAAAGAATTAATATAATTGGTAATAGTGCTAGGGATTAGTGGATGGCCTTACCACTTCTTGGCATCCACAAGGCACAAGCCATATGGTCTGTGACCCTTCAATTTGCCTTGGCTAACAGCTGGTCATAGAAATCCCACATTGTGATCTCCGCAGCCACATCCTCACTAACATCACCTTGTAAATTGGAAGGAATAGATTCATTTTCCACCACCTGGAGGGTAGGCCGTCGATCAATTATTTTTGCCCCAACATCAACACTAGCCACATCAAATGGAACAATGGGTGTGGCATTGCTCAAAGTAGGAACAAGCGTGCCAATGTTTCTTTCTATCATCATTGGTGGACTAGCGAAAGTACGTTGACTGGACATTGACTGGACATTTAGGTTCTTGGTAGCATCATTGCCCGATCCATTACTTGAAGAACCAACTGAAAATTTGTTTTGACTTGGACAATGGCCCATCCATGGAATCTCATAAGGGGCATTAGACATTTTCATAGAGCGCAACCCAAAACCCTCAGTACCAATTGAGCTAGCATTGTTTCCACTAAAGTTCACTAATCCGTTGCTTGAAGAACATGCTGAAAATATATTTTGACTTGGACATACTCCCATCTTTGAAATCTCATAAGGTATATTAGGCACATTCATAGAGAGTAACCCAACGGCCTCGGTAGAAACTGAGTGAGCAATGTTGTCCCTAAAGTTCACCACCGAAAATAAATCCTCATTTGAGTTGTTTACATGGTGTACCAGTGTGTTGGTATTAAACTTCTCTTCTGGAACAAGCATTGGTGGCATTGCAGTAACATTTGGCTTTGGTATGTTACTCATCGTGTACGATGGTGCGTCATCAGGAAAATTCACCTTTGCCTTATTGCCTCTGATCTTGCGAGCCTCAGCATCATATGCCCTAGCAGCATCTTCTGGTGTTTTATATGTGCCTAACCAAACACGAACACCCTTTTTAGGATCACGAATTTCAGCAGCCCATTTGCCCCAAGGGCGCCGGCGGATGCCTCTATATGGGTTCTTGCGCTTCTGCTTTGGCTTCATAATAGGACCTTCATTAGTAGGGGCTGATTTTTGGATGATCATAGCATCTGCAAGTAAAAGTATTAGTACCGCATTAGATAACTTCATCTATCTAGAAACAGAGTTTCCAGAATTACATGTAGTAAGTAAATAAAGAGGAATAGAAATTGTTTATGAGTGCTAAATGGCAGTAGCTAGATATGGCGGCTCTAATTAATTCTTTGCACGAAGAAATGTAAACTAGAATACCATAAAATTTACCTTGAGATATATTCACACTATCAACTGAAAATTAGAATGAGTCTGTATCATGTGAAACATTATGTGGAAAATAAATAAACCATCTCAATTTCTACCCATGTGAAAAATAAAAAAACCATCTCAAATTCTCATGTGAAAAATAAGAAAATTATAAATCTATATCTATCTATTGATCCAATTATTCATATTATTAATATATAAAAACCCATGTGCCATATCATAACTCAAAATAACTAAAGATACCTATTTCTACCTAGCCACCATCCTTTGCCCCTCCTAAATTGTTATAAAACAAGCAAATATATGAGGAAATAAATTATCAGAAATAAATGGCCACCAATTCATCAAATCGATTACCTTTCTATTGTAATAATCATCACCAACAAGAAAATAGTCCTTCAATTTTTCTTGTCAACAGAAAGAATTCACTTCTTTAATTGAAAATAAATTGCGATAGAAAAATTCATATGGATAGTGATGCGCATAGAAATACACAGGTTCATTTGTAAACCCTCACCTTTCTTTAGAAAATTGGATCCAACTTTCTCTTGTGTTGGCCTCAAGACATCCATGAGCATCCTATACTTATAACGGCCATTATCCTCCTCATCGTCTTCCTTTAAAAATACTTGAAAATCAGCTTCATAGTCTTCTTCATCTTCATCTATCTTCCACACCCTCTTTGCTCGATATTTACCATAGTTCTCAATCTTCTTTTCTTGAATTCTCTCATGGCCCACCTCTACAACCTTCTTAATTGTGATTCTAGCCATCGGTGCTTGGATATTTAAGTCAGAAATGACACATCCATTACACATTGTTAGAACTTGGTTTGACAGCCTGGAATTCTTTTAAAGAATGTGTTTGGTGTAGAGGAAGGAGTAGCGGTATGGTATTTATAAATCCTACAAGATTGATTTGGCAAGATACGATAGAATATGCTATAGGGGCTAACAAACATGTGATTTGGGGCACAAATCATGTGAAGGAATATATTGCTTGCACGGTATTTTTTATTACGAAAAGTATGACATGCATGTATCGTGATGATATATTGAAGAGTATATTGCTTCAATACTTTTTTCTTTAGGATACCATCTTTTTCTACTTTAATTGATTTTAGTTTTTTATTATATCTCCATTCTCTTTCTATCTTAAGAAGAAGACGGTGTGCGTGAGGGTTGGTTCTCTACTGATATACTGAAATGATATACTAAAGCGACGGTTTAGACTTTATGACGTTTAAAGAGAAATCAAGCAAGTTCCGACACATTTAACATTCAAAAAGGGTTATATTTTACAGACTACAAGGTTCACATGAAACTTCACGCATTCCGTTTCCAACACGGACGAAAACCGTCTTCTGCATTTCCAATTTGATCGGAACCCTCGAATTCTGCCTCCAAACGGGCATTATTCCAACACTCGGATCCTCGAGAACATGCTTCGTCGCCTCATCTGGAGTCTGCATCTGAAGGGAATCGCCCGGCCTGCACTACGCGTCGAGGGAGGAGAGGACTAGCCATAGGGGAGAGCCCGCTACTGTGCTAGATATTCCGGCTGCTGCAACAGCCAGCAGAGCGTCGTCGTCAGTCAGCCAGGTGAGGCAGGCACCAGCAGGCAGGTCCGTCTCGGAGTCGCCGCCGGACGCGCCACGACAAGGAATCCCCCTCCACCGCACGGCCACACGCCGTGCCGCGCGCGGGAACCGAACAGAAGAACCAAAGCAAACGAATCCACGACGCGCGGTGCCGCCGTGCCCGGCAGGCCGGCACCCACGCACGCATGCCGCGGCGCGGCTGCGGGCTCGCGCAGGAGCCGCAGAGGCACGGCGAGCGCGCCTCGAGGCGACGCCGGGAAGCGAGCGAGCCAGAACAGAAGAGATCGATGGATGGCCTCGGCATCGGTCACGGCGCCTAAACCTCTTGATTTTTGCGGCCGTCACTCACTCCAGCCACGCAGCCCGTGTGGCCGTGTCGGGGCGCAGTGAAAAAGGCATGTGTGTTTAAAGATGGTAAAATCCGCGCGGATATCAGCTTAATAAACTCGTACCCGCATCCTCGGATCCGTGCTTGCATCCGCGCCCGCAACCCACCACGGGTAGGAAAACGACGCCCGTATCCGCTGCGGGTATGCCCATGCCCCCGCAAGTTTTAGGAAATCAACTTAGTTAAGCACACAATCATATTTCAACAACAAGTAAACACCATTTATTTAAGGGAACAAAATAAATCTGAGTAAACAAATAAACTAGCCTCATACATAATATATCACACATTAACAAAATAAAAGTATACAACCACACAAATTCAATTGATGCAACCAAACATTTCGGGTTTGCGGGTTAGGATAGCAAATTTTTAAATCTGTTAGATGATATCCGTTGGGTTTAGAGTTGTACCCGTACCCGTACCCGCGGGCACAAATTCAGACCCGAATCTACATCCACCGGATTTGGTATCCATAGGTACACAGATATTTTATACCTGTTGGGTGTGCTTGCCCGTCGATGGAGGTCGTCCATCCAGGTCAACGACACGAGAGCAGTCCTTCGACAAGCAGCAGCAACAGCAGCGAGTGTAATTAGCACGGGAAGGAAGGAAGTACTAGTAGTTAATTACTAGCAGTAGCAAGCCATGTGCCGGCGCTCTGAACCGCATCCACTCCGGCAGCGCAGCATGTGTTGGGGGCGTCGCCCCGCCGGGAATGATTAATCAGCGCAGCAGCACAAAGCATAGGGGGCCCGGTCGTCAACGGAGGTCAAGTCAGGTCAACAAACACTCGCTGAACGAGCGTCTCTTCTGAAAGCTGCTGTTAATGGCGGCATGTTCTTCCTTGATCACGAGGCCCCATACTCATCGCCGACCTCTACAGTACCACTGTGTCACGGGCTCACGGCCATTGCTTTGCTTACGGCGGCTGCCTTTTGACAAAGCGGCCAGCCATTCCCTCCATCTCCTTGCGAAAATTAAAGGAAGGCGAGCGAGCGAGGCGAATTGAGAGCGTGAGATCCCACTGCAAGTGCACACTGCCCCCAATCCATATCTCCTCACTCCAAAGCATTAGCATCGCACTTGACACGCCCATGTGAGCTCAGGTGAGGACCATTTAGTCACCGGTGGTACCAGATCGTACATGGATGCACGCGGCATCACAAGGCTTCAAAAACACCCTCATCGCATCACTGCAAAACCACACACACCGCCATGCTTCAGAAAGGAGGGGGAAATGAAAGCAACAGGATCAGAAAAGGGAGAAGATGCCCAGAGAAGTACAGAACTCCGAGCCAGAGTTCCAGTCTTCCCGTATAGCATACGTAGCTAATACTACTGCTAATTATACAGCTCTCCCATGGCGTATACTACAGCTAACACCAACCTTAAATCGAACAGCACTAATACCTTACGGACACGGACGCAAGGTCCACGGAGCGATAAGCTTTACAAGAACACCGAGCCTGCGTTCGTTTCGCTTTACTCTGAACACCTCACCAGCTCCTGACTGCCTGCTCCGTCGTGGTCGATCGGTCTCACTCTCACACTCTCACTGCAACGGCGCCTGCACCGTCACCACGATCGGGCTGCGGACGACGTGCCTGCCGTCGCTCCACGTCAGCGCGCCGCTCCGCACCTCCGAGCTCCCGGGCTCCATCCTCTCCCCGGGCGCCACGGCGGCCTCCACACGCACCGTGAAGCTCAGCCGCTGCCCGTCGCGCCGGAACGCCAGCTGCCGGGGCTGCACCGTCACGTTGCACCCCTCGGGGGCGCTGACCGACGCGCGGTACACCGCCGGCCCGCCGCCGACGTTGGTCGCCGTCCGGATGAAATGGGTCCTCATCGTCGCCGCCGCCGCCCTCCCGGCGGCGAACGTGGCGGAGAGGGACGGGTAGTTGAGGTTGCCCGCGTGCCCGGCGCGCCGCGCGCCGCGGCAGTCCGCCTGGCGCCGCGTGATGGCGCGGATGTTCTGCTCCGTGTAGTTGAGGTTGCAGAGGAAGCTGACGTAGTCCCGCGGGGCGATGTCGTAGACGAGCCCCGGGTCCATGGCGCGCATCGGGTCCACGTGCCCGGCGCCGAAGTCGAACGCGCCGGCCACCGCGCCCGTCGACTCGTCCACCATCGTCCCGTTGCGGTTGTCCATCACGTAGGCCGTGGTCATCAGCGCCGATTTGATCGCCGCCTGGCTCCAGGTCGGGTGTGCGGCCTTCAGCAGCGCGGCGAGGCCGGACACGTGCGGGCACGCCATGGAGGTGCCCGAGAGAATGTTGAACTCGGTGCGACGGGTGTCGGAGGGAATGCCGGCCGGGCCCACGCCGCTGGGCCACGCGGCGAGGATGTTGAGGCCGGGGGCTATCAGGTCGGGCTTGAGGATCTCCAGGGACTGCGGGTTCGGGCCGCGCGCAGAGAACGCGGCCACCACCGGCGCCGGGTGCACGCCGAGGTGGGTGCCTTCGAACACGATGGTGCCCGTGGCCGGCCTCTGCTTGGTGGATGATGCGATGTACTTGCGGAGCTTCTCGCCCGCGGCCGCGCCGACGGCGGTCGCCGGCAGGACGTGGCAGTCGGCGACGAGGCCCTCGCCGTCGAACGCGCCGTTGGCCAGCACCATCCCGACGGCGCCGGCGCGGCGGACCACGTCGCCCTTGGCGGCGCGCGAGTTGACGCCGCGGTCGCAGACCACGATCTTGCCGCGCACCGCGGCCGGGTCCAGCGACCCGTCCAGGCACATCGACGCAGAGTAGCCGTCGGCCGCGGACGAGGACGCGCCGCCGCCGCCACTGGCCCCCGCGTACACCAGCTCGTACATCTTGCCGGGCTCGAGCGCGGGGCCCCCGTACACGCTCACGCCGTCAAGCACCTGGCCGTCGCCGAGCCGCACGTTGGCCGGGAACGCGCGGTCCATGGACCCGGCCCCGACGGTGACCATCCAGGGCGCCACATTGGTCACGGTGAGCCCGCCGGGGCCGCCGTTGCCGGCGGAAGCCGACACCACGATCCCAGCCTCGGTCGCGCCGAACGCCCCAATGGCAATGGCGTCGAGGTAGTACGGCACGACGACGCCGCCGACGCTGAGGGATACAACATCAACGCCATCTGCAACAGCCGCGTCGAAGGCCGCGAGGATGTCGGAGTCGAAGCACCCGCCGACCCAGCACACCTTGTACGCGGCCAGGCGCGCCTTGGGCGCCATCCCTGCCGCCACCCCGCGCGCGTACCCGAGCGTGGACGCCGGGAACACGTACCTCCCCGCGGCGATGGACGCGGTGTGCGTCCCGTGGCCGTCGGTGTCGAGCGGCGACCTGACCTCGGCGGTCTCGTTCATCCGCCCCGAGGTGGCCTCGTACCCCTTGGAGAAGAACCGCGCGCCGACGAGCTTGCGGTTGCAGGAGGCCGGCGGGAACCCGGGCCCCGACGCGCACACCCCGCGCCACCGGGCGGGGACGGGGCCGAGCCCGCGGTCGTGGAAGCTGCGGTGCGCCGGGGAGATGCCGGTGTCGACGATGGCGATGACGAGGTCGGCCCCGAAGTCGGAGTCCGCCAGCAGCGCGGAGGGCGGGGAGGAGAGCAGGCCGAGGAACCTCGGGGAGCGCGTGGTGGCGAGGCGCCGCACGCGCTCGGGCACCACGGCCGCCACCCCCGGGGCGGAGGCCAGCGCGGCGGCGGCCGCGGGGGACATCCGCGCGGAGAAGCCGTGGAAGGCGGCCGAGTAGGTGTGGATCAGCGGGCCCCCTTCCGGCCAGCCCCCCGCTCCGTCCCCGGCCGCCGCCAGCACCGCCGCCTCGTACCAGTGCGCGTGGGTCGGGTACACCGACGGCTTGGCGTCCGCGTCCACCCGCACGATGTAGGTCCGCTCCACTTCCCTGCCGCCGGTGTCAGTGGCGACGCCCGCCGCAGCCGCAAGCGCCAGCAGCGGCAGCACCAGCAGCAGGACGGGGTAGTGGCAGCAGCAGCAGCGTGGCCGCATCAGCAGCGCCATCGCGCAATGCCGGATCGGGGGGATTGGATGGCGGCGGCGGGGCGATGGTGGGGGGGGGGAGCGGAAAGCAAGGCGCCTCGCTGCCACCTCGATTAAAGAAGAGGGAATGGGGAAGGCGGCCAGGCCAGATGCGGTGGTGCCGTGGTGGTGCGCGGTGCGGTACGGGGGACGGGGAAGGAGCGGTGACGCGGCGCGGCCGTGGATGCGGCCGGACTGGACCGGACTGGGTGGGAGACGCGGAGCGAGTGGAGGAGGATGGATGGCAAGATGGGCCGACGCGGGCGTGGGCCACCGCGTGTTTGGACTCCGGAGTCCGGCCGGATCCACCGGCTCGTTGTTTGTACGCGCGCGCCGGCGCCTTGCCTCCTCCTGTGGCCTGTGGGTGTGCGGCTGCTGCTACTTTGCTGGTCACGGGTGGGAAGGAGAAGGACGGCTTGAAATAGCAGCGCCAAGGTAAGATTTGGAGCCTGTAAAAAAAAAAAAACTCCGTGCAATTCACCATTCAGGGCACGCGCATGGGCATGAACTGCTACCACTATTGGCAGTCCGTTCCAATCTGCTGGGGTGTAGCTGGAGTCTACTTGAGCACTGTTTCGTCACAGTTCCATCAGTCCATGCCACCGATTTGCTGTGGCCACTGTCGAAGCTGAATTGGCATTCTCAAGTCTCAAGTCGTCAGGCACACTTGGCACGCGATGCATGAATTTCAATTGAAAGTGAGATCTGCACAGGACGTCAGGGCTCAGGACCGATCAAAACTGGAAACGCCATGGGCAGGGCACCCACTGGCGAGGATCTGGCGTTTCTGCGGCCTGTCTCACTGTCTGTTTGACCTTTCAGCACCGTATCTCACGCACCCGCTGCGGCATGCGGGATGCAGTGCAGCGACCGCGTTCCCGGACTTCCGGGCAAGGCCAGGCGCGGCGCCGGTGCCGGCGAGCTAGCTAGCGGCTGGGGCGCCGGTGCCTGGACCTCGGCGTCAGAACGTTTGGTTGGTGATCTTCTCGAAATGTCAAGTGCCGGAGTGTTGAGAAACCGAGAGGTCCGTGGCGTTTTGCCGCGGCAGCCGGCTGCCGGTGAAAGCGCCTGCCCGTTTCATGAGAGCCTGGATGCGGATGGTGTTCGCCAGCTGCCCAGGTCCATGCAACCTTGATCATGATGGGCAGATGGCAACCACAAAGAAGTAACGAACGATGCTCCAACTGTGCTTTGTTAACTGCATCTGAATGTTCTCATGGAATGACGACAGCTGTTAATGTGGACATTCAGCAAAATCCACACTCCGTAGATGGAATGTATGGGTAGGTGCTACAATTGCCCTGCAGGCTGCAACTGCAAAGCTCCTCTTTCATATGCCAATGCTGAAACTATAGCTCAATCTTCATACCGTAAAAACCATTAAAACAATGAGAATGTCAAGGAAATCAAGGTGTCCATAAGGAAAGGTCAAGTTTTTCGCTATAAGCTGAAGACAGAAAGGGCGTGCGCGAAAGCAGCAAAGGAAACAATGCACAATGGCAACATCAAAATGCTGGAAGGTCAGCCAAATAACTCAAAGAACCAAAAAGGACCAACTTCGTCGATAATGTCATGGTCTCATACCAACTGGTCGATTTCCCAGTTGAAATTGCAAATTCAACAGTTCCAACCATAAAAGTGCTGTCATGTATATATCCAGTAGGATAAAAGCTCCTCCTGTTTCCTCAAAAAAAAAGTGCTGTCATGTGTTACCATGAAATCGGTCTCCTTGATAACTTATATCACAATTTGCAGTGCTTTCTGCGCTTTTTTCTAGCCATACTGAAGCAATTGTTGTTCTGTTGAGTTGACACAGCCCCAAAAACTAAAAAAAGGTCGCAAACCAATATAACTCCTCATGCCATTATCAAACATAAGACGGTTAATGCATTGCAAAACTTCAAGCACTGTCAAGCTTAGCTTAAATTAAGGAAAGGCGTCTGGCACCCATATATATGTAATGAAGGTTCACTAAGACCAACCCCATACAGGAGAACCTTCCAAAATTCTCTAGAAGAGGCTGTCAGAACTATTCATGGTTCACATGATAGTAACATCTGTACCTACTTCATGCTGAAACCGCCGTCATGCATCAGCTCCCATTGCTTGCCGGAGCCACAGCAGAATTGAAGCCAGGATTACTTTAAAAAAAAGAATTCAAGCCACAGACCTGCAGTTGAATCAAACATCTATCAACTATAATGTACAACAAAATACTAGCATTGCATTTGTTAATTCTCTGCATTGTAAGCTTACTCCTTATGCTTAAATATAAAAGCAGCATTGCACCAAACATATAGGGCACCAGTAGTGTGTGAAAAACAGGGCTCTCAAGGATAAATTGGCATTATCGAAGTCGTATGCATAACAAGCACATGCCTTAAATGAAATACACTAATGACTAATCTCAAGTTTGAGACCCGGTGTCAAGGAATAAACAAAAGAAACCATGGCAGGGATGTTTGCCCGTGCTACCATAGGAAGGCCTGCTGTCGCCATGCCAGAGCGGCATGTGGCCTTGAGATTTTTTTTAGTGGGACCCACCCTAAGGCCCAGTCTTGGCCTCAAACATAACAAAAGCAAAACTCAGCGCATGTGGGACCAACATCAAGATTCATGAAGATCTTATATGTTCCTAATGTTCAAGCAAGATATTAACCCTGCTCATTACACTATTTTAATCAAGTGATAACTAACTTATTAGGGGTGTAATGGGCTAATGGCATGGTGCCATGTGGTGGATCACAATATACAGAACACAGCAATGGGACAATACGACAGTTACTTTTGTAAACGAGATGGAAGTGCTAGAAGAAGACAAATGAAATTGGGTAGAAATGTTATTTGTATTTTTTTCCCATTTCCAAACTTTGCAATGTGACAGTGCACAAGACTAACACCTGAAAGGAATACCTAGCAGCATGAAAAGAAACAGACACAATATAATAAAGGAATAAAGAGTAAATTTATGGTAAATTCGAGAACGAAGTAATGAAAATAAGGACTCCCATGATAGAGAAATTACCATCAGCTGTTCTAAAAATCACCAACTAAACAAAACTAACAATTCTACACAAATTGCTGTTATATTTATCTGTCAAGCACTAAGTCTCAAATTCAGTAAGGATAATAGAAACGAGGATACGACTGTCAATAAGATACCAAAAGAGAAGTACATAACAAGAAACTTTTGGAGCTCATCAGTAGTTCTATGCAAGACTAATTTACACAAAATTTGAATAGCTTCAGTAATTCAGTTTAAGCTGATTGACTCAAAGATCAAAGAAGACCAAGTCTATGCATAAAGTTGTTTGTCTACAGCACAAGTTACCTTTCCCAACAAAGGCAATGATCACACAAATCCACTGACTAACTGAACACTACTGCTCAGTCCAGTATAAAACCAAATACTGAAAACAGGCCTACACCAACAAGGCAACAACTACAACTAGACATATATCAAAAAGTTAAACACCCTCGGCCCACAGTAAGAGCTATACAGCAGTGACATAGCACTATACCGCAACTCTAGTTCTCAGTTTCCAGTTCAAAAAACAGAAACCAAAATACAATCTCTGAAATGGAATAGTTCTCATCACACAGCACAGGCACAAAGCACCAAAAAAGAAGCATTTCCTTGTATCAATAATTTCTCATTGCAGTACTAAACAAGAACAGCTAATTGGACTAGCACACAATAGTTTTGTTCAGACAATTTGACACGTAACTCGTCACAGAATTGTAAGTGCTACAAACTTAGCTCAAATCAGAGCAAACCAAACAATCACTGCACATTAGTGGTCAATTAAGGTCAAGCAAAAGCCAGATGGACCTCAGCATTCTCTAGATCAGAGGAAGAAACAAAGGACACGATACATGGTTCTAATGGTAAACCAGATAAAGTACACTGATGAGCATGATCCACACCTGTTTCAGGCCCCAGGACATCCGTCATGTATCAGAGCCCATGGTTTGCAGCATCCATAGCAGAACTCAAACCCACATCTGTACAATTGAATCAAGCAACTTGAATGTGGTACGAAATACAAAAGTAGATCAAAGTTACAACGACGACAATCAGTTTGGTTAGTTTTCAGCACTTCGAAAAAAAGAGACATTTTTTTACCTGCAAGTAATGTGCAGGCAACCACTGGACTTCTCTACGTAGAACCTGCATCGCGGGCAGCGCTTCCAGTTGCCCTCGCGGGCGGCCTCCACGAGCAGCAGGTCCTCCCGCGCGCGCTCCCCCTCGCCGAGGCGCGCGAACTCCTCGCAGGACACGCCGGCGTGCCACGGCACCGCGCACCGCGCGCAGAAGAGCCGGCGGCATCCCTGGCACTCGGACTGGGTCACGCACTCCTCGCCGCCGTCGTCCGCCACCATCATCTCGGAGCAGTCAGGGAACGGGCAGTAGGTGCGGCGCGCGCCGAGGAAGAGCGACTCGCAGAGCGCGCGGCACCACCGCTCGAAGACCTCGGGCGGGAGCGCCGCGCGGCAGAGCTCCGGGTCGAGCGCGGCCGCGCAGGACGCGTCGGGGCACCGCACCACGGCCCCGCCGCCGCCGCCGCCGCCAGACTCGAGCTTGGCGCGGACGTGGCCGGACAGGCACGCGCGGCAGAAGGCGTGCGCGCAGGCGGCACCCCCGCGGTGCGCCGCGGCGGGCGTCATGGGCTCCATGCAGATGCTGCAGGGGTGGTGCTGCTGCTGCGCCCCCTCGGCTCCCGCCATTTTCGCCCGTGGGCGGCGGAGGGGCGTCGCGCCGGCTTCTTTTTCGCAGGGAAACGGACGAGGAGAAGAATCGCCGCGACTGGGATCAGATGCGGTCAAGCGGTTTGGGTTCAGGGTTCTGTTGGGATTTCCAGGGGGGCATTCCAGTCTTTCCCCAGGTGACGGCATCCATGCGAAGGATCGAGGAGTGCAAAAGGCCTGCTGGTTTCCAAAGTTACATCCTTTTTACTTTTCTCTCGAAAAAATCAATGTGAAATCCGTATTTTCCATTTAATCCCCGTGCTAATCCGTCACTGGATACGTAACCGTCGGTCCACCTCCCCGCGCGTCGTCGCGGCCGTGCCAGAAGAAAAACGGTTGGGAAATTGGCTCCGGCGTGTCGGCGACATGCCGCCGCATCCTTTCCCTTCCGCCATCGATCAAAAGCGGAAGACCCCACGAGCCAGCCCTTCCTCAATCGCCTCGTCGTCTTCGCCAAGCGGGAGATAGCACAATGGAGAACGACGAGATTATCTGTACTTATTATACTCTATTTTTAAATTTTTCAAAAAAATATTTTATTTTTATCATCAAGATTCTTTTCTCTATACTTATTTTTTCCGCATTAATCATCAATATTTTCTACTCAAATCTTCAATATCCATCCCTTCTATAGCGGCTGACGGGTGGAATCCACCCCAACCTTATCTCCCAACTATATATTTTTTAAATTTTGCAGCTATTTAAACTAACATTTAAATTAGAGCAAAACTATTGAGAAACTAAAGATGAACCTATAAGAAAAGTTGTAGATCTAAAAATAAGAAACCCAATAAATTTTAGTTTGCATTTTTCTAAAATTTTTTATAATTTTTAACCAATTACAGCACGGGGATCAAGATGGGGTCAAGCAGTTTGGGTTCAGGGTTCTGTTGGGATTTCCCGGGGGACATTCCGGTCTTTCCCCAGGTGAGGCTTTCATGGGAAGGATCGAGGAGTGCAAAAGGCCGGGCCTGCTGGTTCCCAAAGTATATAT
This sequence comes from Panicum miliaceum, assembly GCA_032594955.1. Taxonomy (NCBI): domain Eukaryota; kingdom Viridiplantae; phylum Streptophyta; class Magnoliopsida; order Poales; family Poaceae; genus Panicum; species Panicum miliaceum. Next base: position 6,337,733 of record CM064064.1, read on the forward strand.
ATCCTTTTTACTTTTTCTTTCGAAAAAAATCCAAGTAAAATCTGTATTTTCCATTTAATCCCCGTGCTAATCCGTCTCTGGACTGAAACCCAGCGCGGCTTTGCCGCGCCCTCTGGTGTGGTGTTTAGCTAGTATTTCTACGGTGAAAGAAAAACAAGCATCAGAGTACTGTTTTGCTCTTTAGATATGCCTTCAGTGTTTTGGTCAGTTCCTGTATTGGTGAACCTCAGTGCCGGAATGCCCACGTCTTGAATGGGGTTTACCAAAGACTTCAGAATTTGCCTATTTGCAGTAACAGAGAATCAGGGATGACCAGCAGGATATTGCAGAGCGCTTCTTCACAGCAGTACGTTCATCTGCTGAAAGATTCAACTCATCCAGAGATATCATTAGGAATGGTCTTAACGGTTGCAAATTAATGCAAAGAAGAATGTCTTGTGGCGATCATACAATTATTTGTTTCTAAGAACACAGGTTACCATATAAGTTTAGATGAAAGCATATTGTTTACCATGTGCTCCTCCCCCTCCGATTCGGCAGTCTAGCACACCGAGCCACCGTCTATGTGTTCATTTTTATCACATGTGCTGGCATTCACACCCTGCCACATGGTCCTAACTCCATAGGATTTGACAGTAGCAAAACAATATGTAAATAAAGTTTGTTATGGGAAAAAGTTGCCCGATCAACACTACTAAAAAACATCCCAAACATCTCGTCACCGTCGGTTTTAGAACTGACAGTGATAGTCGTCATCACCACCGGTTCATAATACGATCCGACGGTGATAGATACGATAGATTTCACCATCAATTCATAATACGACCCGATCGTATTACTAACAGCGGTGATGCAATCACCACCAAAATATATATTCCATCCTTATCTCACTTCTCACTCGTCCATTCCTTCTCTCCCACCGGCCACTCCTTCCCTGCAGCCATCTTCCCCCCACAGCTCCTCGTTCCTCCCCTTCCCGCAGCCCCTCCGTTCCTCCCCTCCGATGCCGCCATCTTCCTCCCCGCTCTGCTCTGCGCCCAGGCCCGGCTCCTCCCCTCCCACGCCGCTATCTTCCTCCCCGCTCTGCCCTACGCCCAGCCCCGCTTGCCTTGCTTTCGGATCCGTCCATCCCGACCTGACGCCGCCATCTCCTCCCCCCCCCCCCCCCCCCCCCCCCCGCGCCATGGCGCCTTCCCTCCGTGTCCGAGGGCGGGGAGCAGGGTGCCGCAGTAGCAGAAGAGGGGGCGGGGGGGGCGACCCTGTGCGGCATCGGCCGGGGATTAGCGGGAGGGCGGCCGCCTCCTCTCTGCTGTGGCGCTGGCAAGCACGCGAGGCCGCTGCGCGGTGCGGCGCGCGGGCGAGCGCCTCGATCGCACCCTCGTCTCCACCACGCCCTAGAGGTTCGTTCCCGGTCTTGCCTTTCCCTTCCCCCAATCTGCATCCGACCCAATCTTAGGTTCAACCGGTGCTTTGCTCCAATCCGCTGCCTTCTCACCTTCTCGCCTCGTCCAATCCCCAGTGGCGCGCGGAGTGGCGGCGCCAGCGTAGCATCGGCGCGTGGAGCAGCAGCGGTGCGTGGAGCAACGCGCGGGTGAGCGCACGGAGCCGCGGAGGCATGGAGCAGGGCGACGACGGCGCGGAGCAACATGGACGGCGATGGCACGCGGAGCCTATTTTTTCATTTCTTTTTTTTTCTGTGACGGGGGCAACACCGCCGGTTCCACAAGCGGCTGTGATGGTTTGGACTATCACCGCCGGATGTGGAACCGGCGGTGGCGGCTCTCTATCACCGACGAGTTAAATCCAACGCCTCCAAAATCAGCGGAGATGAACATTTTGAACCGACGGTGACGAAGGACGCCGGAGTAGTGAGCAAGATTCCTCAGATTAGTACGTGCTCCTTGCGTCCGCGCGGGCACCCCCTGGACGGCGCCACTTTCCCGCCGGCAGCGTGTGACGGAAGCGGTAGGGATGCGCGCGCAGATGGGCCGACCTCTGTCAATCGTTAGAGTGTAATGCGTTGTGGGAGCAGGAAAGACACGAGTCTAGAGATGTATCGGGCAACGTTTTAGATGTGCTTCAAACGATTCATCCCTATGCGCCTCGTGTTGGGACCGTCCGATTAAAACAAAGCAAGGACCAACGGTAGATTTTTATCACAGACGTGGCTCATTCCGCGCTAGAATTTGGCCCGATGCCAGGGTGAGGTTTCGTCTAATAAAGAAGATAAAGATGCGTAACCGTCGGACCACCTCCTCGCGCGTCGTTTGGCTCCGGCGGTTCCGCGACATGCTGTGCCTCGGCCTTCTCGCTCCCTTCCGCCATGAGCCCATGATCAAAAGCGGAAGCCCATTTGACGCCACGAGCCGGACCTTCTTCCTCAATCGCCTCGTAAAGACAATATTTATTTATATAACACATGTTGTAACATTCTAACATCCTACGCGTTCAAATTTTAACTAAAATAAATTAATAAACAGTTGCATGACATTTCTAACTTATTATGTAGATGAGAGAGATTCGATTACATGACATTCTGACTTGCAACATAGCTTAGATTGAAGACACTCAATTAACGATATTATAACTTATTACATTGATGATACTTCATAAGCACTTGAATCAATTCATCTGTTCAAAAAAGTCAGATTCAAACTAAAGTCGTGTTTGATTATTGAATTTTTTAAAAAGATGGAAGAAGTCTATTTTTTATTGTTGAATATTTTTCATAGTTCGAGTTTAATTCTTCTCGAACTAAGAATCAATAAAATTTAACTCCAATATAATAACAATAGATAGATTATATTTTTAGAAATTTTTTGGTGCTAATTTTATATTTTTCTAATTAAAAATAAATTAATTATAAATTTTTAGATATTAAATCAGATTTTTATTAATGTATATATTTGGAATAATGCAACTATCAATAACCCATAGATAGATTATATTTTTAGAAAACTTTTGGTGCTAACTTTATAATTTTCTGATTAGTAATGAATTAGTTATAAATTTTTAGATATTTAATCTAATTTTTATTAATGTATATATTTGGAATAATATAACTATCCGAATCTAGTATCCGGATTATGAGACTGGATATCCGATATCCGCCGGATATTGGTCATATTATATCCGAATCCGATATCCAATTTAAGTATCCGATATCCGATCCGATATCCGAAACAGTACTCGAATATCCGAAAATAACTATCCGAATTGATATCCGTCCCTCTCGATCGGTTGGTCCGTCGGAAAATATCCGTAGCATTTACACCCTTAGTGTCGCATGTGGTGGAGAAACCAGACATTTTATACTCTTGATGTAGCATAGTTCGTGGTGTGCAAGCTCTGAAAGAAGGGTTAATAGAGAGTTGGAGATGGATCGCATATTGATATCTGGTTAGACCCATGGATCCCGATTGGTGTTACTAGACGATCGATTACTCCATGTAATCATAAACTGTTGCGTCGAGTATCTGAGCTGATCGACCCGGCCAACGGTGAATGGGTGAAAGGATCTTATTGCTGACTCCTAGAGTGAGGTGAATAAACGTATCTGAAAAAAAATCTTCGCAACAATTAAATTTAACTCCAGATCGGAACTTCCGATAAAAGGAAAGTTTTTATACGCAATTTAAAACTAAACTCGAAACTGCAAAACCTGGTTGAATCAAACGTTACGTACTGATGCTAGGAGCCTTCTGCAAGAGACATTTGCAAGCACAACAAACATAGATCGGGATAAAATAAACTCCAGATCAACTAGAATGAAATAAATACAATAAGCACAAGCACAAGATACAGGATATTTGCTCCTGAAATTCACTTACATTAAGGTGAAGCTACGTCTCCGTTAAATAGTTTAGGCCAGTCTCAATGCAGATTTTATAGAGTTTTATCAGCATTTAAATCCATAACACATCAGCAAAAATACTTACTTGGCAGGCTAATTAAGAGGAGAGAGAGCTAGAAACCGTTTATAATGATGAAACGACCTTGGCTCGGTTATCAGGTTGGAAGACACCGGATGAAACTCGCACTGAGGCCAATTTCGTTTCATCCCGGATCTCTTGCGCCCCCCATCCTTCCCCGCCTCTCTGCTCACGGCACTCCCCGCTCCCCGTCGAGCTCCGCGCGCTTGCCAAGCATGTGGGGCGGCGGAACACTAGCAGCTAGCAGCGCCTGACTTGGGCAGCAGCACCACCCCGGGGCTGCGACGACGGAGAAGCAGTAGCAGCGCCCGGGCAGATATCCTAGCTTCCGCTTTTCACACACGAAATGGCAGCCGGATCTTCCAGCGACGGCCTCATCGCCGTCGTCGACGACTTCTACTTCTCCGTCCTCGCCCACGGCCGAAACGGCGACGACAACGACGACGGAGACGAGCTCTTCCCGATATCCGACGAGAAGTACACCGCGGAGCTCCAGCTGAAGGAAGTGATCATGTCCTGCAGGATCGTCCTCGGTCCCACCACGTCGCAGCAGCACGGAAGCTGCCGCTAGCAACAACGCCGCCGCCGCCGCAGCCGCCGCGTCGGTTCACGGCAAAGGTGAGTGCTCACTAAGGGATGCGGCATAAAGGCACACGGCAAAGTATATATTACCCACGGCAAAGCACCAACGGCAAGCAAAGAGGCTGTTTGCCGTGGGTTGTTCGGCGGTCACACGGCAGCTTTTTTGGCGGTCACACGGCGCCTTTTTTGTCGGCACACGGCAGTTCGGCGGTCACACGGCGGCTTTTTTGGCGGTCACACGGCGCCTTTTTTGTCGGCACACGGCAAAGGTAAATTTTGTTGGATGTCAGTACTGGTTCACGGCAAAATAAAGTACGAGACGGACCGTCCAATTTCCGTATGCCGTGACGGCGTGGAGATAAAGATATTTTTTAAAATATTTTAACTAATTAGATTTTAAAAGATATTTTGCAAAATCTGATCGAATAAATATTGAAAATATATTGATAAAATACACTAAATAATTCATGTTTTATGATTCTAAGCGAAGAAATTAATTATTTAATGTTTTTTAAAATTAATTTCAAATTGTATCAATTAAATCGTTTCATAAGGTGTTTAACGAAATTTGATTGAATAAATTTGAGATATTTTTACCAAAATGAATAAATATTTTATGTTTGATGATTCAATGAAAAGAAAGCTATTATTTCATGTAGTTATAAGTTTAACTAAAAAATTAAAATTAAGAAATAGATCTGAAAATTTACCAAACTTTGGCATTAAAGAATCTAAGTTGGGTATTACATATACAAAAAATTTTGAAGTGAAAATCCAATTGAACCGTCACTTTTGACTCAAAATTTGAATGATTCCCTCTCGAATCTATGCATCTTTTCTGGATAAACTCCGATTAGTAAGGAGCGTACGTCAAACTTGTGTGAAACCTTCTTAACTTTTTACCATAGCCTCAGCACAAGAAATTATGATACCATGATAAATTTTAGAATTATAAGAGTACTTGTGTGAAACCTTCTTAACTTTTTACCATAGCCTCAGCATAAGAAATTATGATACCATGATAAATTTTAGAATTATAAGAGTTCATATGTTATTTATAGAATTTTAAAATGATTCGGCCACAAGTTGCCGGTCATGGTTCGGGAAGAAGAGTTTTGAAATTCCCTCTTATTTCATGCTTACGGCCTCAGATTGGACTCAATAATATGAAATATAATTTTTCGATTGATTTTACTCCGTTATTCAAATCTTTTGCAGATCAAATTGGACTTAATTCCAACAAATGTGTTTAAAAAAATTAAATGACTAGATATAGCATAAAGATTAAAAAAATACTAGATGTTAACATAAAGTACAATGTACAATACGTGTACACCAGAAAAAGATGGGAGTGTGGAATCAATTTTTTTAAGAAAAACTTTGCCGTGTGATTGAATTTGGGCACACGGCAAACACGAGAAGCACGCGGCAAAATTTCTAATTTGCCGAGTGCCTGAACTGGCATACTGCAAAGACAAACGGCCGGTCAAAATGGCGTCAACCTATTCATATTTGTCGTGTGCCTAACTGTAGGCACACGGTAAACTGGACCGTTTACCACGTCCCGTATTTTTACCATGTGCTATTTTTTGCCGTGTAGTCCTCTGGAAACTCACGGAAAAATATCTTCGTCGTGTGCCCGATTTTGAGCACACGACAAAGATTCTGCACACGGCAACTTAGCCGTTTCCGGTAGTGGCTCCAACGCCTCCTTCTCGTCGTACCCTCCCCTCGCTGCCGCCGCCGTGGCGACGTCGCTTGTCTTCTGCAAGATCTGCATGGACGCGGTGCCGCCCTCGGACGCGCACCGCGCCACCCGCGGCGACGTCGCTCGTCTTCGCAAGATCTGCATGGACGCGGTGCCGCCCTCGGACGCGCACCGCGCCACCCGCGGCTGCGCGCATGCCTTCTGCGGCGGCTGCCTTGCGCGCTACGTCGGTGCCAACATCCAGGAGCGGATCGCCGACGTGCGGTGCCCCGAGGAGGGGTGCGGCGGCGCGCTGGACCCGGAGCTCTGCCAGGGCATCCTGCCCCGGGAGGTCTTCGAGCGGTGGGGCGCCGCGCTCTGCGAGTCCATGCTGCTGGGGGCCAAGAAGACCTACTGCCCCTACAAGGGACTGCTCCGCGATGATGCTGGTGGACGACGGCGGCGACGTCCGCGACGTCGCGGAGGCGGGGTGCCCGAGCTGCAGGAGGCTCTTCTGCGCGCGGTGCGCCGTGGCGCCGTGGCACGCCGGCGTGACCTGCGCCGAGTACAAGGGGCTCCGGAAGGGGGACAGTGGCAAGGAGGACATGCTGCTGCTCGAGATGGCCAAGGGGAGAAAGTGGAAGCGGTGCCCAAAGTGCGCGTTCTTCGTGGAGAAACGCGATGGTTGCCTGCACATTAGATGCAGGTACGTAGTAGCTTTACTTTTGCTGTTTGCTTCATCGATTCTTTCTGATGATGGAGTGAACTGCCCGACTGCCGTACTACAACAAATTGTGAGGCCTTCTTAGGTGTTTCAAGTTTTTCAGTCAATTATGTTAGCCAGAATTGAGCTCTTCTTGCATCCTATATATGCAGTCCTTATTAGCAAATCTTTAGTGTCTTGCTGTCTTTATTTGCTTTGAGAAAAAAGTTGATGGGTATGAGATGTTGCAGGTGTGGCTTCGAGTTTTGCTATGGATGTGGCCGCTAGTGGGGAAATACTCATTCTTGTTGCCGCACAGCGTGAGATGTGATGGAAGCGATCTGGGATATAAGCTACTAGTGGTATTCTGAACTAGAAATAGACAAATAGTCTTCCAGTATCTATCATCTTTTGGGTTTGGCTGATAAAATCTGAAGCTAAATGTCATCAAACTGGTAGAATATGGGTTGCCCTTTACTGGATGTTCCGCATACTAGAATGTGTTTTGCTACGGCGGCAGACGAGTCATATACAAGTGCGTGTAATAATGGTGTGAAATCAGTTTTCAGATTTTCATGTGTCTGGCTGGTGTACAAACTGGGAGAATTGGTTTTGTTTTGCTGGATGAGTGGCAGATTCTGGATTTGGTCATCTCCAGGATACTGTTCAAAGTTTAATATCCAACCACCTCAATTATGAGTAGGGATGACCACGATTGACCAACTAAATTTCAGATCTCCATAATCTATTTCCAAAAATGGTCGGATTCAGTCCCATGTTAAAGAACTTATATACCCATGAGCTAATGATCCTAACCCTGCTAATGACCCTAACTTGTAACCTTTCGAAAAAAATAAAAGGGATAATCCATATTAGTGTGCGAACAATGCTAATGATTGGCTACAGATTATGAAAACGGTATTAAACCGCTCTCAGTGGGTTTGGTAAGGAAATTTATAGGCATTAATGTTGTGCTACATCAACAAATTTATTAAGATGATAGGATAATTATGTAGAGAGAAGAATAATTTTATGGAGGGATGAGAGTTTCATCACTAAAATACTCATCTGGCTCAGTTACCAAGTCCTCAGTCTTGTATAACTATATAATAAAATCATCCACTGGGCTTTAAGAGCAAAGCTAATAATTTAGCTAACTGTTGGCTATATGTTGTTTCCATATCATCTTAAGCCAATCTAAGGTCTCGTTTAGTTTTTTAAGTAGCTGTCACATCGAATGTTCGAGTATCAATTCGAATGTTCGGATGTCAACTTAATATAAAAATAATTGCATAAGTTGCAATTAGGACTCTAGACAAATCTATTAAGTATAATTAATGCATAATTAGCGGATGGTTACTGTAGCAGTTAGTGGTCAAATTATAGACTAATTAGATTTAATAGATTCGTCTCGTGATTAAGTCACAACTTATGAAATTAATTTTGTAATAAATCTATATTTAGTGTTCTAATTGGTATTTAAACATGTGATGTGACGGGATTTATGATTTAAACTAAAAAAACCAAACGAGGTCTAATAACCAGCTGGTGTGATAGTTGGATATATAGGTGGGCTGCACCATTAATACTTGATTTATCTTACTTCTCTTGTTCTCTCACCAAGTTTATATATTGGAGTTCGTATTGCAGCCGGATGAAAGCATGCTATAAATTTGCAACATGTTTCTCTTTTCTCTCCTCTTCTCTTCTCTCCAACTCAGTACAATATAATGTGGTACTCCACTTAGCCTGCCTATATCACCTTATATAATGTGGGACACTGTTCAAACATGCATTTTGTCATGATCCACTGAAAAATGATACTTTATCTAAAGATATAGAGTAGTGTAGGGAATAAGGAGCTCCTGAGCCTCTTAAGGTCGACCTTATACACAAGAGAGAGGGGTCATAGGGAGGTCTTAAATCCAAAAAGCTTAGAACCCAACCTTAAGCTTGAGGTCCGGTCTTATGCCAAAAAGAAATCGAAGAAAGGATGGTTGTGGGGGGCCACGACATGCTTGCGGGAGCTCTGCTCGCGTGCAGCGGCAGCCAGCAGAGTGGGAGAGTGCAGATTGAGTCGGATGGGGATAGGATGAATAAATTATTTTAACTTTGGAGCGGGACCCACCTTAAGAGTTGTCTTGGCCTTATACACAACAAGGTCGGCCTCAATCTGACATGGAACCCACCTTAAGGTCGGACTCGACCCTACACACCTCTAATGCCTTTGATAATGTGCTGCTGGACACTACAGTACTTACACATACGTATTATTATATTCTATTCTAATAGAAAGCTATTTGAAAAGACCCTTTTACCCCTAGCAAACTGTACGGATCGGATCAACGCCAGCCCAAAACGAATCGGCCTCTACGCTCTCAGCTTGACGGCGCCCCTTTCCACCGGGCAATGGCTGCTCCAGGCAGCGCTTGCTCCTAGCGTCGGCGGCACCAGTTCTGTGCTCCTTTTCTGCCAAATCTGAGCAAACCGCCACTCTTCTTTGCCCTGCTTCCACGCCACCAACGGCCGCAAACCGCTCTCGGTCATGCAGCTGCAGAGCACCAGCGGGAGCTCAACTTTGCAGCATAAGGATGGACAAGAGGGAATCGACAAAGTAGCAGGCACCAGGCAGGGAGCAGCTAGTCCGCCTGGGCGGGAGGGAGCAGAAGCAGACGACGAGCACATTCCAAGCCGAAGGGGCTCCTACCTTGTGGAAGCCGGTTAATCAATATACCTTTAAAATCTATTAGATCCAAATTAAAGATTTAATATTCAATATTTTGCAAAATTAGATTCAATATTTTTGACAAATGAATAAATATTTCAAAATACACTATATAAGAACCGCCCTGTAGTAACGTGCATAAAGGTCACGAGTAGTTATTGCGCGTCACCTGTATACGAAAAGTGACGCGCACAGACTAGGTGTCACCTTTTTATACTCCTAGGGCCCCCGGTAAAAAGTGGTCCGTCATCTATGACCGAGCAAAAGTGACGCGGCTCGTGAAATCCGTCACCTGTAATCATATCATAGGTGATGGACCATGCCCTCGTAGGTACCGGGTAGTTGTCGCCCGTCATCCCTCAAGTAAAGGTGATGACATTTATTTAGCGCGTCATCGCGTCTTGTGATGCGCTGAACCTATGGTCCTTCAAAGGTGACGCATTACGTGTATAGTTCGTCACCTATGTATATGCCCTATCTAACAGAAGGGATTATTGCGAGATATGTAGTTCATCACATTCGCATTACATGCATTACGTGAAAATTGCGAGGTAACAATGTTGAGATTATTGCGAGATATATAACAAGGCAGAAGTTTATATTGCGAGATATATTTATATATATATATATATATATAAAGGGACCTACATACAAACTACGATATATACATGCATAGTCATGGCAGGTTCCTGATAACTTCCACCACCCTAAAGATGGCGTAGACGTATCCGGCGACGTTCTCCACCAGTGGCGGCTTCACCGTGGGCTTCCCAAGGAGGATGAGGGATTTGTTCAACCTCGTGACGCTGATCGCCCAGACGTCGCCGAAGCCGAAGGGGTGGTCCGATTTGAACTCCGGATCGCCAGGCGCCGGAGCAGGGGCCGGCGAAGGAGCTGGGGCCGGAGCCGTAGCAGGAGGAGGTGACCGGCGATGGCGACGGCGGTGAGGGGAGGAAGAAGGCGACAGTGACGACGACGAGGAGTCCACGTGGACGTAGCGGCGGCGCCTGGAGGTTGAGCCGGAACCCGACGTCGTCGTTGTACCTAAGGCGCGCGAGAGCAAGGGTGTGAGGAGAGAACGAGAGCAGGGGTGTAAGGAGAGCGGCCGGCCACGCAGTATATAATGGCAACGGCCAAAGAGGGGGGGCGCGTGCACAGAGAGGGTACCGACGGTTGCAATTCCAAGTAGTCGCGTCTTTGAATGTTTTCAGCATGATATTTCATGTGATATAGGTGACTGGCAACATATATCGCGCGTCACCTTTCTCTTTCGTTTGAAAATATAGAACGACACATAGGTGACAGGCTTCATATGTTGCCCGTCACCTGTATTCATAACGTAGGTGACGAGTCTAATGTGTTGCCCGTCACCTATTTTCCTTTTCTCCATTTGAAGCCACCGCTCTAACTTCGTTCCTTACCTTATCCATTTGAAACCCTAGGTTAGTGCCCACCTCCTCGTCTTCACGTCGTGCCACCAGGTGCCCGCCTGCCGGCAGCGAGCCGCCACCCGCAGGCAAGGAGGAGAGCGGGACACGCCGTCGCGCCACCAGGTGCCCTCCCGCCGGCGCCGAGCCACCGCCTGCAGGCAAGGAGGAGAGCCGGGCACGCCGTCGCGCCTCCTCGACGTGCCACCAGGTGCCCGTCTGCCGTTCCTCTCCGTCACTTTCGGTATTTGATATTGCTTCTAGACAGATCTAGATACTTTTCGTCGTTAATTGAATGAACATCACGAAAATAGTAAAGCTGGAAATTCTACTGATATTTGTTAGCAAATAATGATATGGGAGAGTGAAGCACCCATTATCACCTTTGCCAAATAACATCCATGTCAACCTCCACCTTAGTGTTCACCGGGATAGACTGAGAGATCGATATGAGAGTACAAATTAAAGCAGATTGTTCTTATAAGCTATTGTGTACTTGCACATGAACACCTCTGCCTCAAAAGGCATGAAGCACATGCCACACAGCGAGACCGAGGTGTTCATGGCAAGTATACAGTAGCTTATGCCTTTCGAGACTGAGATCTTCATGGATTGTTATAATCCAAACATATCTCTCCCAGTTCTGATGCCTTTTGAAATACTAAATAATGTGATTTAATTGTATTAGTTGACAAAAATGAGTATATTGAGTTGAATATTTTTATTTTTACATCATGAGTATGCATATATGTGGATTTATTAGTGAAATATGAATGTTTGAATGTGGATTTTCAAAATGAAGTGAAAAAATGTATACTTGGTATTTAATTTCTATTAAGAACAAAATATTTTGATACTCTAATGATGTATTTATTTACGCTCCCATTGAAACCATCGCGAAGTTAAAAAAATCCTACTAATATTTGTTGGCAAATGATGATATGGGAGAGTGAAGCACTCATTGCCACCTTTGCCAAATAACATCCATGTCAACCTCCACCTCAGTGTTCACCAGGATAGATTGAGAGATCGATACGAGAGTACAAATTAAACCAGATTGTTCTTATAAGCTATTGCGTATTTGCACATAAATATCTTAGCCTCAAAAGGCATGAAGCACATGCCACACAACGAGGCTGAGATGTTCATGGTAAGTATACAATAGCTTATGCCTTTCGAGATAGAGGTCTTCATGGATTGTTATAATCCAAACATATCTCTCCCAGTTTTGATGCATTTTGAAATGCTAAATAATGTGATTTACTTGTATACTTGGTATTTAATTTCTATTAAAAACAAAATATTTTGATACTCTAATGATGTATTTATTTAGGCTCCTATTGAAACCATCACGAAGTTAAAAAAATCTTTATTTCGGATATGTATATGTCGTTAACCTTGATCTTGCGGTGTTGATACGGTCATTCGGGGCCAACATCGATATCCGCGATACAGTGCGGTATAGGGACGTGATGAAGGAGTACGATCTTGGTCCTAATGAAGAAATCCTCAACTTTTTAGCTGGGGACTTCTTTAATAGGACAAAGGCCGTACTCTTTCATCACATCCGTATACCGCACTGTGCCGCGGATATCTATGTTGACCCCGAATGATGTGTCATGACCGCATGATCAATGTTGACGACATATGCATATCCTAAATAATAATTTTTTTATTTTCGATAGTTTTTGCATAAAGGGTCTGAATAAATGTTCTGAACCATTGTTGCATCCCATATGACATGGGATGATGAGTGTTCGCCTCAAACTGAGAGTATCAAAATAATTAGTTTTAAAAATAACTTTTTTATTTGCATATGTAGATGTGATTTACTTGTATTAGTTAATGAAAGTGGGTATATTGAGTTGAATGTTTATTTTAGAATGGATATGAATGTGTTGGATTACATTGCCTGACTGTTGGATTCATGTTGAACTTCTGACTGACTGTTGGATTCATGTGATTATTGTACTGTTTATTGTAGAAAGATGCAATAGTTTGTCACACTTGGTAGTTGTTTCTAATGTAACCTGTGTGATATATGAATGGTAATTTGAATATGCAGCATATAATCTCTATTCTGTGTGTTTGCAAGATCAATATGACTGTCCAATCCTAGTTGTGCTCTAGGATGCAGCCGGAAGCTAAAATTATTCTGCAGGGGTCTGGTATCAAAGGTGACGGGTTACAACCAAAGCTGGTCACCTTTAATATTCACCAGGTGACGGCACCTGGAAGCACAACCCGCCACCTTTAACAATTCCAAGTGACGAGTGTTGTTCTATACCCGTCACTTATGCTCCAACCTTAGGTGACGGGCGTTGTGTCAGGCCCATCACATGTATTGGACAAAGGTGACGGACGTAGACTTCATACGGGGGCCTGGTCACCAATAAAGGTGACGGTTCTCTACGGAAGTCCGTCACCTATTGCATCACATAGGTGACGGGTGTCTGTTCAAAACAGTGACGTAGTAGAAGTGACGGGCTCTATGCTCGTCACTTTAGGGAGATGATGCCCGTCACTATAGCGCTTTTCTTACATAGTGATAGTGAATTCAAATATTCTTAGAAACACATTGCAACATTAAAAAAATATTAAGATCAACATATCAAGAGAATAGATTCAACAATTTTGAAACTGTTGACGTTGATTTCTCCACGAATCGAGTCAAAGGCCAAGTCAAAGAGATAGGCTGATGAGGCTGGCCGATGCGGCTAAGGGAGGTCGATACCGATGGGAATGGCTGATGATTTGAAGATGGTGTCGTAGCCGATGGGACATGTACCAGGATATAGCTTAAGCTATAAATAGTTGTTTTCGGATGTGTACCAGGATATACACATCAATCAAAACAAACTCTTATCTCGCATTTACTTTTACTTGTCGGTGACTTCATCAAAAGCCTAGTTGCAGGACGCGGCGAATGCGCGCGGTGGTGGCGAAGGCGCGCAGAGCAAGGTGCAGCAGTTGAAGAGGCTCACGTCGGGGGAGGTGATAGGGTGGAGATCAACAAAAGTAAGATACCAATGGAAACCTCCTCAGGGTGGTCCGATCTTCACGACAGCAGGATCACAATCACCAGATAACTTGCTGCGAACAACGGGGATAAGTAGCTTTAGAGCTTGCCAAGGTTGGATGCGACCAAGCGAGAGAGAGAGAGGCATCGAAAACCATGAGGACTTCGACTCGACCTCCAAACGATCGCAGAACCACAAGCTGGAACTAATCCACACAAAACGGTACAGCCGTACTGGAAATCGTAGAGAACGAAGTAGCGGATCCCAGAGGAATTTCTTCACAAGTCCAAGAAGAACGAGAAAGAACGTGGGATGTGCAAGGCACTCAGCAGCTCGACTGCAAAACTATACAAGTTATGTGTCCTTTCAAATGATCAAAGATTGTCATTTGCAGCAGTATATAGGGGTATTTATACTAGCCAAATCTCTAAGATAAGTATGAACTGAACTCTCCATATTGGGAAGGTGCAAGGCCAACTGGTTGAGGCATTCACGAAGTGGTCTTCAGTTCACACGCGTCTCCTGAGCTTCTGCGCAGTCTTTAGTGAAATGATCATTACTCTCTGTTTGGAAGTCCAAAAGACGTGCCATTTATTGGGTTGGAAAGTAGAGTTGATAAACTTTCCATCCATCTATAACTTGTGCCTTGGAACGTATCAGATTAATATAGACTTGTACAAGAAGTTGTATCAATATTCTGTCCCAGGAAGACTGTTGACCTTCTATGCAGGCTCCACTAAATCGATCTTAACTCCTTATTGGGAAGTCCAATGGACATGAAGTTTGTTGCGTTGGAAAGTGGAGTTGATAAGATTTCCAATGAGTAGAAGTTTGTTGCGTTGGAAAGTGGAGTTGATAAGATTTCCAATGAGTACTTATGGGTCTCCAGATATTTCAGGAAGCAAGTTATGATTGATTCTTTCTAGTAGTCTGGACAACCAGAAACGGAATCAGGGAGTCCGTTTGTGACCTTTGAAGTTCGCCTTCGCTGAACAGTTTGAAACGAAATCAGGGAGTCTGTTGTTGATCTTCAAATGGTCATTTTTATGCAGAGTAGTGTTCTCTTCTTCATGTGTGAATATAAGCACAACAAATGTAGCACATTTAGGCAGTATAAAGTTCTCATCTATAAATGTATTAAGTATAGTAAGGAATGAGTTCACCTGCTGTTGTAGTTTCTTCGCACGACTTCGCGTGATCGGTCCTTCCATTACTTGATCATGTGTAGCAGTGCTTGAACTTGGTGTAGCCATGACTGGGATGTCCTCATCAGGAGGGGGGCGGCGCGCAGAGACGGAGGCGGTAGGGTAGGGCGCGGGAGGCGGCGGACACGGAAGAGAGAGGAAGAAGAAGATCCAATGGTTAGAATAAACCGCATCAATCTCAAAGCAGTGGAAGCTATAAGGGGCTAGTCTGCCTGGACGGGAGGCCGGCAGAGGTAGGGGTATAGTAACCTTTATATGTGTTTGTTGACTTATTTGAGTTGAAAATATTAATATATAAGTTATAGTATCTAATAGAAAATTACCATTCTTACATAGTGTGTTTGGACAAAGACATAATTTCAGTGGGAGAAACTATTTTTGAACGGTGTCTCGTAGTCAATTTTTCTTAAGAAGAAAATCTATAGCTAATCCAAACATGCTAGATTTTGGTGTAGATTATAAAAATCCAACTACCCAGAAGTTGATAATCCCATAATCTAGCATTACTTACTTATAATCCCCCCATCTATTATCCATGGATCCAAACAGACTTGAGATTATTGTACTTAGATTTTTAGTATCCAGTTTTTTTATAATCTACATCCATAATCTCTATCCTATTAGACTGGATTCTCGTGACGGCCGTTGTTGTGTCGCGAGGAAGGTTCAAGAGAGAATTGTGCAAACCTTTTCCGTAGCGAACAGACGCAAGTCACGCTAACACACCGTGCGCGCACCCCGTTTCCCGTCTTCGCGTAGTCTCCACCGCGGTGACCACGGCCACCGCAAGTTTACACGTCCTCCCAGTCTCCATCGCGCTACCTCCTGCCCTACTTCGGTTCCATATTGTAATTTTATCCTTTACTATTCACAAGTCAATACGATTTTTAGATTATAGAGATCTCAAATTTAGTTGCTTGGATGTTACGTTTTGATCTGCATATTTCGGAGATGATCAAATCCAGAATCTGGCCACTCATCCATCAAATAATAACCAATTCTCCCAGTTTGTACACCAGCCAGACACATAATGCGGAAAATCTGAAAACTGAATCCACACCATTACACTTGTATGTGATCCAGTTGCCGCCGCATCCTTAGCGAAACACAATCTAGTATGCAAAAAATCCAGTAAAACATAACCAATCCCCCGATTAAATTTGAAGACATTTAGCTTCAGATTTTATCAGTGAAACCCGAAAGATGATAAATACTGAAAACTATTTCTAGTTCAGACTACCAGCTTTTATCCCAGATCGCTTCCATCACCCCTCACGCTGTGCTGCAACTAGAGTGAGTAATCCCCCACTGGCCGCCACATCCATAGCAAAACTCGAAGCCACACCTGCAACATCTCATACCCATCATTTTTTTCTCAATGCAAATAAAGACACTAAAGATTTGCTAAGGGCCGGGCTGCATAGGATGCAAGAAGAGCTCAATTCTAGCTAATATAATATTTTTGACGCTTTCTACCTAATATCATCGACCTCAATAAGGCCTCAACATTTCTAGTACGGCGGCTCACTCCAGCAGAAATTAAACAATCGATGAAGCAAACAGCAACAGCAACAGCAATGCTACTATGTACCTGCAAGTAATGTGCAGGCAACCATCGCGTTTCTCCACGAAGAACTCGCACTTCGGGCACCGCTTCCATTTTCTCCCCTTGGCCATCTCGAGCAGCAGCATGTCCTCCTTGCCCCTGTCCCCCTTCCGGAGCCCCTTGTACTCGGCGCAGGTCACGCCGGCGTGCCACGGCGCCACAGCACACCGCGCGCAGAAGAGCCTCCTGCAGCTCGGGCACTCCGACTCCGCGACGTCGCCGCCGCCGTCGTCGACCAGCAGCATCGCGGAGCAGTCCTTGTAGGGGCAGTAGGTCTTGCTGGCCCCCAGCAGCATGGACTCGCAGAGCGCGGCGCCCCACCGCTCGAACACCTCCCGGGGCAGGATGCCCTGGCAGAGCTCCGGGTCCAGCGCGCCGCCGCACCGCTCCTCGGGGCACCGGACGTCGGCGATCCGCTCCTGGATCTTGGCGCCGACGTAGCGCGCGAGGCAGCCGCCGCAGAAGGCGTGCGCGCAGCCGCGGCTGACGCGGTGCGCGTCCGAGGGCGGCACCGCGTCCATGCAGATCTTGCAGAAGACGAGCGACGTCGCGGCGGCGGCGGCGAGGGGCGTGGACGGCCGGGACGACGAGGCGTAGGAGCACTCACCTGTGCCGTGAACAGCGGCGGCGGCGTTGCTGCCGGCGGCAGCTTCCGTGCTTCT
Organism: Panicum miliaceum; assembly: GCA_032594955.1. Taxonomy (NCBI): domain Eukaryota; kingdom Viridiplantae; phylum Streptophyta; class Magnoliopsida; order Poales; family Poaceae; genus Panicum; species Panicum miliaceum. Next base: position 6,355,282 of record CM064064.1, read on the forward strand.
GCGACGTGGCGAGGCCGAGGACGATCCCGCCGTGGCCGCGACGGCGGAGGACATGATCACTTCCTGCAGCTGCAGCTCCGCGGCGTACTTCTCGTCGGATATCGGGATGAGCTCGCCGCCGCCGGCATCGTCGTCGTTTCGCCCGTGGGCGAGGACGGAGAAGTAGAAGTCGTCGACGACGGCGATGAGGCCGTCGCTGGAAGACCCTGCTGCCGTTCCGTGTGAGAAGCGGAAGCTAGGAGCAGCCGAGAAGGCGGCGGTTCTGTTCGGTCACTGGAGGAGTGGGCGATTTAATAGGGTCCACGTACGGGGGTTGATCCGCAATTGCAAGGCAGAACGTCGATCGTTTCGGTAACCGTAAACCGGAGTGGGAATTTAATTTGGAGCGCCGCTGCTGGTTTTGAGGCTCGCATTCCCGATTTTTGCATTTAAAGGGGAGTGCTATTTTTCAGGTATGGAATGTTGGATCGATATTGGACGGTGGATGTTCTTCATTCTTTCCTCAGCCGCAGGCCTGCATCAACCTGTGTGGAAGGACGTGAGGATGGTGCTACGCAGGGGTGGACATGGGCCCAGGGCCACTAGGGCGTGGCCCAAAAAACCTCTCACACCCCCTGTAATTTTCCATGGTCCTGCGTCTCAGCCTGCCCAAGTTCGCAGCCCAGCGGCGGCCTGTCTCCGCCTAGCACCCGCTCGCGCTCGCGCTCGCCCCTGCCGCCTCCCCCAAAGGCCCCCTGCCCTGCTCATGCTCTACTGCTCGTCTGCTCCCAGCTCCCATTCCCAACCCTAAGCAGTAGGCAAGCGGCGGCGGCGGCGGCCGGTGAGGCCGCGAGGGGCGAGGCGGGCAGGCGGCCAACCCTCGGGCGCACGGCGTGGGTGCACCGCGCGCCGCGCGGCGACGAGGCCGCGTGGGCCGAGGCGAACCCCCGAGGGCATGCGTGGGGCGCGGTGCGTCCAGGCCGCTCGGGCAGCTCGGCGTCCAGGCATGCAGGGGCAACGGCATCCAGAACAGTCCCGCATCCCCACAAAGACTTTTTTTCTCAACTCGCGGTGGACGCTAGAACGACTGCTAAAAACTATACGGAGGGAGTATGCCAGAACACATGTCTTGGAATTTTCATATACTTAATACCCATAAAAGCATGACATGGAGTTTAGAATAATTCTTGAAAATCAAATTTGCAAGAGAAAATTTGAAGAATTGGGGGAAGCGCGGCAGCTCATAGAGTGAACTTTCCATCTTCGTGTGCGGGTCAACATTGATGTAAACTTTTTAATTAGCCTACTCATTATTTGACGAGAATAATTGTAATTACTCTTTTTTAACTACTGTACGGGAGTCCGTTCAAATGTCCATACGGTCCACCCCCGCCTATGTGGTTGCTGATGAGATATGATGGTATTGCTATGAATTAGGGTCACTACTCACTAGTTATGCCAGCATTACTTATGTGATTACTGATTGTTTGCTGGAGTATATAGCCATGCTGGGAATAAAATTCATACGACCTAGTGTTACTATGCATTGCATTCTTTTAGGGAGGTAAAAGATATACCACTCAATCTCTTTTTTATATGCTAGGTCGCACCTCTTATAGCAAAAATGAAGGCCGGTCAAAGAGGAACGGAGAAATGACCCTTTACAACCAATTAATCAAGAGTGTGCAGAGAATTTTCTCGATGTTATTAAAAATCCTAGCACTTCCCTCATTGCTATCCAAATATTTTCAATTTGCTTCACTGCCATTGTTTCAAATTTCCTATTGCACTGAGTCATCAAAAAATGTTAAAAGTGCAAAATATACTACTAGATGAGTTGGAAGACAGAAATAATTATACTCAATTAAGAAAAATAATTGAAGGCTCCATATATCTCATGTCCTCAGCATTGGTATACTCTCTCTTGCAAAATAGTATGCTCTCTTTCCGCAGAATAGACATGTTTAGTTGCTCGTATAAACTTTACTTACACCATAGATCTGTATAAACTCGCATAGCATAGTGCTGTTTGTTTGCACGAGTGGATGCAAAAATTAAAGATACACCCTAATATGAAGCATACGTCTCAATTGACTGCCCCCCTTTATGGAGGCTCAGTGAATGCAATGTCTCGTCAGTCTCATATGTAGGATCACTTGTATTAACCCGTACAATCAATCGAATATCTTCATAAGCATTACTGTATCCACTCATACAACCAACAAAACACCTACTTTTTACTAATATTATCCACTCAATTTGCTTTCTCTCGCTTAGAATATGCGAGCAAGTTTATAAAATCTTACGCAAGCAACTAAACACGCCGAATGATTCTCCGTAGCTGTAATGCGGTAGTTTTGCCTTCTTAGAAACTAGAACTATGTATTGAAGGGTATTGTTTCATTCCTCAACTTATAATACTAACTTTTAGAAAAATACTCCATCCATTTTAAATTTTAGATTATTTTGACAAATCTAGATATATAATTATTACCACGTATCTAGATATATATTAAAAAAAAATCTAAATTACTTTCCTCAACTATAGTCAAAATAACTAACAATTTAAATAATTTAGAATGCATTGGCTCAAAAGAAAATTGCCGAGGAACTACAACTCTACAGGACCTGCTACATCCTCGGTTCCTCGCCCCATCCCAGTGACCCAGTTCCCAGACCGCGAAATACGCGAGTCCCGACTCCCGAACCGCGAAACAGTCGTCGAGCAGATTCGATTGGGCAGATGGGCGTGGAAGAACCCCCGCGCCAGAGCCCCCAAAGCGGCGTCGGATCTTTCCCTCGTGCGGCGCCAGCATCAGGTATCCATCCATCATCCATCCACCCATCTCTCGTCCCAAAAACAAAACAAAAATCGTTTTTCCTCCTCGCATTCCCGATTCGAAAAAGCTAATTTAATCCGCGCTCCTGTTTCTCACCATCCCTCCTCAGGAATAATGAATCGCCATGATCCTCGCCGCCGAAGCCCGCAAACAGCAACGGTGGCAGCAGCATCGATCAGAAGCCGCGTGAGGAGGAGAACCCGCGCCCACGCGCGCCGCCACCTGCGAGGGGGTTCTCCCAATCCGAGCGGTTCGTCTCGCCCTCTGCCCTGCTCTGCCCCCAGACAATTAGCACTCGTCCTGGCGCGTTCGTTTTCGTCTGGATTCCTGCCTGCTCGGCTAGTTGTTCGTTGGGTTCCAAATCTGCGGGGGTTAATTAAGACGGGGAAGGGTTGGTGGTGTTAGTTCGAATTGTAGGGGGGTTATTTTTTTTCGAGATTCGGTGTAATGCTTGTTTGACCGGATTGGATTGGGACGGGAGGCTCGCGTGCGATTCGCAGATCGCCACCGCACCAGCGCCCTCGCATTGACGTCGATATTCTGTTTGGGGGATTCGCGGAGAAATTAGGGTTCCGTCCTCTCTCGCTTCGCATCTTTACCCTTCCCTCCTGTCCAAAATCGAATCCCATCTGCTCCCGGTTGCGCTGCCGCCGGCGTCCTTGCGGCCCTGGGTAAGCGGACTTTTCAGCTCCGGGCTTCAATTTGGTCTCGATGTGTGCCGGTTGGGTTGGTCTGGTTACTCTGGCGGGTTTTGGTCGGATTTTTGTGAGGCTTTATCTATGTGTTGTTCCAATTTTCTGTTGCAGGTTCAGTGTTGGCATGAGCTGAGGTCCAGGAGCTAGTTATTCCTCCGGCCATGTCTCAAATCCAGAGCACCTCGCAGCAGAACTGCGTGCTCCTTGCCGTTCAATGTGGAAGGTTCGCCGAGAAGCAGCAGACGCTGGCTCGCCTGGCGCCTGAGCCGAAGCGGGTGCGTCCATCCTACCCCTTCCCGGAGCTCGTCTCCTCTGGGAGATTGGAGGTCAGTTCGTTTTGCTGTGTACTGTGGACAGATTGTTTTGAGTTATCAGTTCAAAGGTGGACTTGGGGATGCAGGTGCACACGCTGATCAATCCCTCGGTGGAGCAATTTAGAGAGGCGCAGCAGGTTGTGCAACCTAACTTGTTGTATCTTCAGGGGCAGCAGCTAGAGAATGAGGAGATAGGTTCACTCGTCTGGGGCGATACTGATTTATCTGACCCGCAGACATTTAGCTCACTCATCAGCCAACCATTTCCAACCATAGTAAGCTCCAAACTTTTATTGAATATATACATAGCGTGTATTCATCGCTGTAATTTTCTGTTCATCAGTTTTTACTCGACTTGTGAAAATGAGATGCGTAAGTGCATATTAATATATAGTTTCATATTGAGCCTTGAAAAATGTAGCTCAGCATGACAATCTGCATACTGCACTATAACTGCACTGCACACTGCTAAAAGCATGCTATTGGAAGCACTAGGAGTTAGGCACACACTATATGTCCAGGAGATAGTGTTGTGGTCCTCGGGGAACTATCTCCTGAGGATTAGCTATGGCTATAACTACGCTTATTTAGAAATTGCATTTGCTGATCACTCTTAGTTCTGATAACAGTATGTACAGTTTGGATGCTGAATCTGTTCAAATTGCTCTGTAAAAGGGACTCGGATAGTTAAGTTGACTGGTTAGCATTGTGACCTGAAGTTGCTTAATTTTAATTTGTATCATTGAGATTTGATTGCTGTGCCTAATATAACTGGTATGTGATTTTGTTGCATGTGGATTGGATGCTTTGCTACTAATGATTCAATTTACTTCTATTATGTGTTTTTCATCTCCTTTTTGTTTTTTTTCTGTATAGTTACTAATGTGTACACACTACACACAGGTTTATTTGGAAGTTCCCATAGGGGAAAAGCTTGCCCAGTCACTTCATTCAAAAGGTATCTTTAATAACTGTTTTTACCTCTTTTCAAGGAGTGGGTTCTTATTCCACATTTGCCAGAGTTAGTCTGGAGATAGCACATATATGTTTATAGTGTCTCATTTGGACAAATTTAGGTGGTATTGATTGTTAGAATGTGCTCATGAACCTTTTTTCCCCTAAACAAAGTGACTGTTATTTATGGAATTTAAGCGCTAATTGAGCAATATGTAATCTTTTTTTTGAATGACAAGCAATATGTAATCTCGACATTCTTTCCTTCAGGGGATACCATATGTGATATATTGGAGGAGTTCATTTCCATGTTATGCAGCATCTCATTTTCGCCAGGCATTAATGTCAGTCATTCAAAGGTATCACCATCATAAATACATTATTGGTCTGTGCCATTTTTTTATTTCACATCTAACATTTGGGTATTCTGGATGTAGTTCCTGCAGCAATACATGGGATGCATTTCAACTTGCACATGCCTCGTTTCGACTATATTGTGTAAGAAATAATTTTGTACAAAGTGTTAAGCTTGGCCCTCGCCTACTTGGGGATGCTCCAAAAATAAATATCATCCCTGCTGGGAATGATGTGGATGAGGAAGAAGGTTGTTCTGAAGCTTTTCTGGCTATAAAAATATATGATGAAGATGTGAACATGAAATTTCTTGTCTGTGGAGTGCCATGCACCTTGGTAAGCTTAAAGGTTATGCCTCATTCTATCATTCAATGTTTTTCTTGTTCCAATCAATGATTGCACAACTGTATCAATTGCAGGATGCATGTTTGTTGGCCGCACTGGAGGACGGTTTGAATGCTCTGTTGAATGTTGAGGTATGCACCATTTTCTAGTAATCAAGATTAGGTTCCAGAAAAGTAATCTTTACTTGGAAGTGCTAGTTCATTGAACTGCTGGGAGGAGGTGATGTTAACTTGTAATTTTTTCTTATTGCTCTAGGAACTATAGGAATAGCAGCTGTGTCATTTTAAGCAGCTACGCCTATGTACAAGTTAGTGCCAAGCACACTGATTTATATGCAGCACACTGATGTTAACTTGGAGTTTTTTCATTTAGTATTTGTCATTGGAATTATAGGACCGCTAATTTATATGCAGCATGTACTCATGTGTAAATTAGTAAATGTTATTTAATGCGGATGGAAGAGAGAAACAGTGTTGGGGATATGCTTTTGCTTCATATAGGTTAGCTTTTACCTCTTTTCCCAACTTAAGAAACTAAACCATACTAACTAAAATGGGCAATGCAATGACTTTTGGCAGTTGAGCCCATGCAAGGCAGCCTTGATAAAAAATGAATTGCTCACATGACAAGTGGGGCGATTGCCCGCTTGCTGCTTGCCACTCTTTAGGGCATTGGTTGGCTATATGTTTTAATTTCATTAAATTAGTTTGCATTTCAATTTGAATCCCAGTATTATATGATGTATATCAAAGGATGCATATTTTAAGTTATCACTAGTGTTCAAGTTCAACTCACAATTAGGTTTGTTAAGCGAAAAACATTGTTTTGATCTGTTAAATAAAGGTGTCTTCAGAGGCTGTTCTATTGAATCAATATCCTTAAAACTCTTTAGCATGCTATTTGAGTTTTAGCATATTTGCTAGAACCTGATTGATGGCTGAGCTTTTTTTACGTGTCTCAGATTCGTGGGAGTAAACTTCAGAACCGAGTCAGGTATATTGAACCCCTGTGCGCTACATCTTAAGCAACATATCTCATAACTTCTGGCACATCAAAATTTTATAATTTGGGCATGGGTCACGTTTACAATGTATGCTTGGCCTTTTGCTCTTGTAATATATTATGATTTTCTTGATCTCAGAATGCCTGTTTGCATTGTATTGTTTGCTCTTGCTTCAGTAATAATGTTGATAATTTTGATCTAAGCATTTTTTGAAGCTCGAATTTGACGCACATAAAATTAACTAATATATCATAATTTTTCTTGACTATGAAGTGTCAACCAAACAGAAACTGAAGTTAACTACATTTTAAATGAAACTGGTGGCACAGATTTGTGTTTTCATTGGTTACCTGGTCTATAGGTTTGAAGCTATATTCTTACTAAGTCCACTAATGATATTCTATATGCTGCTGTTTTCTCTAGACTGTTGGTTCTTTGTTGTGAATATTAGTGCTTGTGGTCTTAATAAAATAGAAATAAAAATATTATTGTTTGTGAGAAATGTTTATTTTTGTTCAGAGCAGAAGCTCACAGCATTTCTCTTTCCAGTGCTACTGCTCTGCCTCTACAAGCTGAAACTCTTTCACATGGGGTTGTTACAATGCGCTGTGATATCACAACTTGCAGTTCTTCACATGTGTCACTTCTTGTTTCTGGTAGTGCTCAAACTTGTTTTGATGATCAGGTATCAATTTCTACAATAATGGAGCATTTCTTAATTCTTAGCCCTTATCTTTATATGAAAAAAATCATATATTGCCTTATGACATATGTAGCTTTTAGAGAGCCATATCAAGAATGAAATTATTAAGAGCCAGCTAGTTCGTGCTCTATCGAATGGTGATGATAATAAGTCATCTTCAGCTGAGCCTTTGCCGTCCATGTGCTTGGCTTGTGGAGCTTCTACTTTTGAAGTCTGGATGACCCTGCCTAAATGGGCAGCACAGGTTAATTTTCTTTGAAGTTTTCAATTGATGCGCTAAGCAGATGGTTAGTTATGTTTATGTCTGAAAATTTAGCCAATTATTTTTCAATCATCTTATCATCCTCTGGTGCAACTGCAAACCTTACTATATAGCATCTTTTTCTGCGGTTTTCAGTTACATTCTATTCCCTTTGTTTAAAAATCGGGATGCAAGTGAGTCACCAAAATGACCTATTTGTGGGCTCACAGATGAACCTGCTTGCATCTCTATTTAAAAATAGGTTGTTTCAGCCTCTAATAAAAGGAGTGGACATCAATGATCTTGGCACCTTTATTTATTGCGGTTGCATTTTGTAAACACTAGCTTTGTTTAGTACTCCAGGTCTGGAGTTGCGCTTTCCCTTGGAAAAGTATCTCATACTCGAAAGTTCAAAATTCAAATTGTAGAACTATGCCCTTCTGTTGGGTGGCTTTCTGTTTTAGGGAATTTATTCTGTGATTTGCTGCAAGTACAGTTTATGTTAGTATCTAGTGCTTTAGTGTATAATTCTGTCCCCTGTTCTTTATCTGCTTCAAGCTAATCATCTGAACATGACCTTAGTAGCAAAGCTGGGCAATGCCCCCCCCCCCCCCCCCCCCCCCCCCCCCCGGGGAATAACAAGGCTTTAATAACAAGTGTTTTGTGCTTGCACTCTTTACATAAATCTGCTATGAAGACTCTGTTTTCTTTAACTGTGTGCTTTTTTTAATCAAGAGGACTCGGTTACACAATAGTTGCCTGGCACGCTCGGGCTGGGCAGGGTCGCGGCGCGGAGGAGGGAGCTGGCGTGCGACAGGGGTGCGGCAGCCATTGGCTTGGCGCCTAGCGCCAGTCAGGCATCGCCGGCCAGGTGGTGGATGGCCGCTGCGCGGCGGTCGGGCAGAGCAGGGGAGAGGGGAGGGGAGAGGGGAGGGGAGAGGGGAGGTGAGGGAGGGACTGAAAAGCGAAAATTGGAAGAACTTCAGGGGTCTGGCCGTAAAAATAAAATTATCTCCCTTTTCTGTGTTGCAACTCAAAAATCTATGAACACGAAAGTTGTTCAAAATGAAAAGTTGCACAAGTTTGGTTTCAGGCCAAAGTTCATTTGAGTTCTAGTTTGAAAGTTAATTTGAAAACTCAAAAAGCTTGATTCGGAGGGCACGTCATTTCCTGGGCAAAAATTTGTATTCTCTCCTAGGCTTTAATTAGACTTTTGTTTATCATGTCACTGATAGTGTGCCTATTCAATTTTGTAGTCATATTTGCTTTGGTGTGAAAGTTATTTAATTTGTTTGATTAAAGTACATGTACTTATGCACATATACACATACTTTCAAATCCAAGCAAAACCAACTCATAATTTATTTCCTTTAAATTTTTCTTAGTTAGTTAAGCATATTGTTATGCTAATGAGACTTGTTTAGTAATTTAAACACCTGAGGTGTCACAATAAATTTAGACCTGCCAATTTTTCAGAATTTAATCAAACGAATGCCAAAATTTATGGGCATACCCACATTTTGACAGGGCAAATTTTGAAACCCAACCAATCATACTGTAAAATCGGCCTACCTCCTTCTAGACACCTGTTGTAACTTGTAAGGCGGGACTGCCCTTTTCACAAAGTCTTTCGAGTTAGTTTGAGGCTCCTGGCTTTCTATCAACCTGTATCTTGTAAAGTTGGACGTTAATGCCTATGTGATTAGTCAGTAGTCACGGTATTCAGAGGTGAAATACACACACCCATTCAAATTCTGAAATTTCTCCATACAATTCGCTACTTCATTGGAGTATGTCCTAGAACAACCAGGTAAACGCTAGGTCAATCTTTTCTATAAATGTTTAACATGCTTGGTTTCCCACGATAACATGGGGCTTGAACTGGGCAAAGGTCAGAAGAACTTATTTCAAAATATTTTTTTATTTCAAACTATTGTATCAAAAGGCCACCCTCTAAGCTCTCCAACATTATTATGTATGAGTATGACCCAATTTTGGCGTCCTGTTTCATCCTGGCCAAAACATATACATACAAACAGTGCCAGAATCTCGAGAGCATTGCATACATAGTGCTGAAAATTCCTAACAAATGCAACCAAATTAGCTTTTTTAACAGCATGATACATCTACATACACCAGATGTTTAACGTTTCTGCAGTACATCAATAGAAGGCTCATTATTGGTTATGTCATGGCAACAGTGGCGTGCGTGTCATTTTCTTCTTGAAAGGTGTGCATCCTAAATATGCGAGGTCGGCAATGATCTTGAACCGATTCTAACATCTAGATGTAATTTTTTGATATCAATAACGGACGTTTCTTTATCTAAATAAATAATGTACACTCTGTTAGATAAATTATTATATAAATGGTTGCCTATGCAGGAGTGACTCGCCATGGCTTCGTCTCTGCTCGCACACGCATACCACAGCATGCACGTACGACACTTTTAAACATCTACCGGTGCGTAATGAATCACAGAACGGCGTTCAATTTCTCCAATTAACGGGTAGCGAAACTGAAAGCAAACTAATCATGTCGACCAAAACTTTCTTTCCACGTCAAACGACTCGCATCGCGCGCATTACAAAACAAACAAACTGAATTTCGGCCACAAATTATGCCAGCGTGCGCGCATGCGTGCGAAGAAAAACCATCTGCTGAATTCTCGGATCCCCGGAAAAAGGTTTCGCCGATTAATCTTTCTTGGCAAAGAGCAGCCGCGCCCGGAGGTCCGCGGCGTCGACGTCGTGGAGGCGGTGGTTCTCCGGCATCCAGCACCCCGTCTTGGGGTCCCTCATCCAGAAGCCCTCCTCCACCTTGGGCTTGGCCCCCGCTCCCGGTCGCCTCGCCTCGCCGGCCGCTCCGACGGGCTCCTTCCGCGCCGCCGCCGCCGCCGCGGCGCTGTACGTCCGGCGGCCGCAGCTCGCGACCACCTTCGCCCCGCAAACGCCGGCGATCCGGGACGAGAGGAGAGCGCGCGCTGCCATCGCTGTCCGGGGCCATGGAAAAACTAAGCTTTGCTGCAACGTGACGCGAGAGCGCGCTAGGGTTTTGGGCGGCTGATGCGGCCGGCTTCGCGATCGCAGGGTGACGCGCAGGTTGGTGGGGGCGGCGCGGCGCGGCGACGCGGCGTGGTGTGGTGTGGCGCTTTTATAGACGAGCGAGTCGGCGGCGCGTCATCCGGCTCGACTTAGTCGTCGCACCGCGTTGGCCCAGTTCCAGCCCACGGACCATTCCACGGCTATTTTACTACTCCTGGCCTGACCTTTTCTTTTCTTCATGGTCTATACTGAAGCTGGGCCGGACCGGGCCTGAATTCGTGTCTCAACGAAAAATCAGCACCAAACGGAAGGACACACGTACGTGCAAGAGATTCCACACGCGTGCTAGTCAAAATCGTCGCCGGCTGCAGGGGGCTCCTATGTGCCTTCCGGAGGATGGATAAACCATCCATCTTCAAAGCCCACTAAAGCCCACTAGCAATAGAAATAGTGCATATGAGCCCAGATTCAAGATCTAAATTCAATAATTCAAAAAAAATGAATTCAACAGTTTATGAAAAATCGATCAACATTTCAAAATAGTAGATTCAACATTTTTCAAAAATACATGCGCTACCTTCAACATTTTTCAGAAACTATTCCAACATCTTAAAAAAAATGGAGTCAACATTTATGAAAACCTAATCAACATTTTTCTTAAATGAATTGTCACGTCTTCTTCTCCAGCGCCGGCGAGCGGGGCCTGCGGCGGCGCAGAGGCTGGCGTCGGCGTATGGGAGGAAGGCGGCAAGCGGGCCGGCAGCGGCACAGGGGAGGGGGCGCACAGCGAGCAGGGCCGCGCGGCGAGGGCGCTGAGGCCGGCGACGCTCGGCGAGGCGCGGGGGCGGCGCGCGGGGACCGGGGCAGCGCACCGGGGCGGCGGCGGTGACGGAGGAGGCAGGGAGAGGTTGTATTAGGGTTTGGTGGAGAAGATCCAACAACCACGAGGTTTCGCACAAATCGCAAACACTGGAAGGTGGGTGGGCTTCCCACCTTCCGGAAGATGGATAGGATTGGCGGGGCGTGGCTACCATCGCTTGAGGTGACGATTTCCCAATTATCACCTGAAGCGGATGGACCGTGGTACCGGTATTATAGACTGCAATTATGCTCATTGTTACTATAGACTATTTCCATAAATTAGTTAGATCTGTTATTGTCTTAGACTGTTTTCGCAAATCAAGGCTGCAGGGGAGATAGATTCTTTGCATGCAAAAAGAACAACCATGTGACGTTATCCACATGCACACAAATTCGGAATTTAAAAAAGCAATAAGTATTAAACCGAACATCAAAATTAAATTCCTATTGCACCACTGTGTTTCTTGCGACAAGATTTTCAAAAGAAGACCACACTTGCATATGTTTGCACGATATTTTTTTAAAAAAATTAACACTAAATAATTTGTTTCGGCTACTGGGAACAAATTTTTTAACAACATGAACAAATAATTATTTTTTACGAACAAAAATATGAAATATGACGAACAAATAATAATGCAGTATGAACAAAATATTAAGCATCGCGAACATTTAATTGTATAGGATAAATAATAAAAAATGCACATCACGAACGAATAAGTCAGTCACACCGAACACTTTAGTCTATGATAAGAATAAATAATTTAGCATAACGAATAAATTAGGTACACACGGATAAATAATTTTATATGAAGTATTATAAACATATACGCGTACCAAATGAGCCAGTATGAAAAATAAATCAATCATTTCTTTTCACCACGGTACACACACGTAGAGCATATGCTTCGGAAGGAAAAATTTTAGTCACACATGCAATGTATAATTATTCTATAAAGAGTGATCAAAACGTATTCAGTATTCACATGTGAATACTAAGTAAATGTATTTGTATATCTAGATCAACTAAACATACTAAGTAATATCCTTCGCAAATAATAACTAAATTTCTATAATAAAATAATTATAAATATAGAAATAAATGATAACTATCGTGACTAGAATTATATACCAAGAAAACATACCTACGACATTATGAAAAAGCAAAGAAAAAGAATACAAAGAGTAAACGAATAAAAGGAGAAGAAAGGAAAAGAAAAAGATTACGAAAAAATATCTAGAAGAGGACTGAAAATAAAAATAAAAAAATTAATGGAATTGAATATAGTAGAAAAATAAGAAAAAAAAGAATTGCAACTTTGCATGTGCCCATGCATGCGGGTGAAGAGGGTTTGTAATCAGCACTTGCTAAAAAGAGCATGCTAGCGCGACATAAGATTTGGTGGGTGGTCAATTTTTAATTGGACCAAATAATTTTATGCTGGCCCATTTGCAACTCTTGGGAAGTGATTTCATCACCGTAAGCCATATATAGCTATCGCGGGGTGTAGGCCTGCAGCAGGGAGATTCCACCTCCGAATCTGCTTTGGTTAGTGGACGCGTACGCGTGCAAGCGAGATTCCACACGCGTCTGAGCCTGCTAGCCGGCTTATTCGTCCTCGGCACAAGTGGCAGACGGCAATACGGCATGGCATTGTTCCATCCGGCCAGTTCCCACAATTCCTTTAGCTTGGCTAGGTATCTGTCGAGCTCGGCATCCTCTTTAACTAGCACTTACCAAGGGAATCTGTTCCTGGCTTCCTGCCGGTCACACACGTTGGACACAACTGAAACCTAACTACTTTAGCCTTTTGTTTCTAGTACAAAGTTGAACACACTCGCGCATACATTTAAACTATAACGAATACATAATCACACATAGCATAGCATGGTCACACGCTTTACTACCGAATATATCCACATGGACCTATTATTCTGCGAACTGAGCGTAACTCAGCTGGTAACGTTCTTTGTGGTGGATCCTACCCGCCCGAGTTCGAATTCTAGATTCAGCACGGGTGCTCGTATTTTTCTAGATTTATTCCAGGATTTAACCGGCTATATTCTTTCAGTGGTAGGTGATTTTCCTGTCGACAACGAGGCGCATGTGGCGACTTCGCCAATCTTAAAAATCTACTGGCTCGGTCCCTCGGATATGTTCATAGGGGTACGGTTACATTTGTACACTGTTTCGCAAAAAAAAAAGTGTTATTCTCCGGGACATGACCCCAACAAAAAGCACTTCATGCTCACTCTGTAACAGGTTACGCCACACAGGCACCCTAGGCAGCTGAAACCTAACAATATTATCAAAAGAGAGTAAAAACATGATCTCTCTTCTTGACCCGTTTTTCACTTAATCTCTCCAATCAATTGGATGCCGTAGAGTACAAGAGCAAGTTACACCCTTACTTTCAAGGCTGCAGCGTGCAAAAACATTTTTTTTAAAAAAAAACACACCCAATCGATCTCTCTTAAGTGTTGCTTCCTTTTGTTGAACCCCACTTCGCCGTGGTGTATTCCTCGCAGCATGCACACACGCATGCTCCTTGTTTGATATATAATTATCCAGAGCATGTCTAGCACTCATCCCCCCCTCCATCAGGCCGGTGACAAGAAGAGCAGATTATTGTAATTAACTAATTAGTAGTACTGATCCTGCTGCACCATGATTGCCTTGGGCCATCGTCTTTGTTGCCTTGTGTCTCTTCGATCTAGGCCACGACGGCAAGTGGCTTACTCGGCGGCGGCCGGCCCCGGTTGGGCGTGCTGTGGGGTCTGTGGTGGTGAGCCTGGCCTCGCCGCTGCCGCTCCTTGCTCCCCACCGCCGCCTGGCGCTCGCGCGCCTCGTCCACCAGGATCTGCTCCGACCGGCACTCCTCGCTGCAGAAGCCCTGGTCTCCCCTGCACGAACGAGCAGATGCGTGAGCGACGCCTCCTGCCAATCAAGACGCGTCGCGTGCATCTGATCGAGCAGGTTCGTTGCTGATCAGTTTAATTTGTATACCTGTACATGTAGACGTCCTTGCTAGGGCTGAGGTCCCGCCGGCAGAGGGAGCAGGCCTTGAGGAAGCTGCACGGCACGCCGGCGTGGCGCGAGGCGGCGGCAGAACGCGGCCTCACCATCTGCTTCAGGACTACGCTCGCCGCCGCGTGCGCGTGCCGGCCATGGCTGTGGTGGTGGTGATGCTGGTGGTGCACCAGGATCTGGAGCCCCACGACGAGGCGGTCGCGCTCGCGCGCGCGCCGGCCGTTGGCTCCGACCATGGCCGCGCCAACGACGGCGACGCGGTGGTGGTGGACCGCGGCGCCACCCTCCTCCCCGAGGTGGAAGATGCTCTGCCTTCGCGGGAGCATGGCGGTGATGAGTGGGGAGGGGAGGAGGGTGGGGGAAGGAAGGATCACCTCACCTCCTCACCTGAGGTGGTGAGCACCGGGAGAGCTTCCTATAGGTGGGATGGAGGAGAGAGAAAGAGGAGAGATGAGGTGGTGAAGGGGAGAGGAGTGATGGGTATTTAAAACCGCTTCATGTCCACAAAAGGCCTTTTGCCACTGCTCCCACATGATCAAATAGAGTAGAATCTCTAGGGCTGGGACCAGTGTTGTCTGTGGCAGTCTGTGCATCAAAAGAAATACTACTATAACAGTGCAAAAAGAAAAGGAGGTGAACTTTGGGGGGGACTTTTCAAAAAAAACTTTGGGGGGGGGGGGGGGGAATCCATATATATATATATATATGACATTTTGCATTCAAATTTGAGGTTTAGCCAAAACAAAAAAAGAGAGCCACTTTTAACTTTGTTCGTGCCTGGCTAGATTTTAATTAAATAAGTAGTACTACAATCGAAACCAGTTTGTGCATCCAAGAAGATGAGGCATGCTTTCAAATTAAAAGTCAGATTCGTTGTAGGATGCTTCTATATGTTATCAATCAATGCAAACAACCTAAGCTTATAGCTGTGTTTCCATAATTTGCACCTAATGCATCTAATGCAAACAGGATGCTGAAGCTCTGTTGTCGCTACTTTATCTCTAAATGGTCTCTTTATTTTTTTTACTAAATCACAGCTGAAACCTTTTTCAAAAGATTGAGGAGATGGAGCAATAGCTTTCATGGAAAAGCCCAAGCCAGCAAAGCAAAAAAAAGGTAATAATAAAAGAGAAGAATGGACTATATATGAGCTGAAAAATTATAATGATCATGTACTCCCTCTGTCCTAAAATGTAAATTATTAGAGGGTTTACAATGTGCACCCAAATATAAGGCATCCTAGAGTCCTTTGGACAAAAAATTCAGTAGGAAGTGTTAATTTTGTAAACAAATGATTCCTGGCGGGCTGAGGGAGTAGTAAAAGGCATGCAAATCTCCTATGGTTTTAGTGTAGGTACCCAACAGCCGGCCGTAAATTGAGAGATATTAATTAGGGTTATTTTAGTCAATTGACCATCTCTTTAATCTGTCCACAAAATGTTAGAATGCTACATTGCAGGACGGAGGGAGTAGAAATGATATAATGAGTGGTCCTAGAAGCAAAGGCCTTCTAGTAATTATTGCAAAGATGATGTTTTTTGTCTTGGTGTAAGCTGTTCCCCACTCATGTGGAGTAAGAAAAAAAGGAATCTCAATAATTGCGAGGTCTTTTTCATGAAAATTAATGAAATATTACAAAAGCTTTCACACGTTATTTTCTTTCATGAAGAAAATGAAAAGGTCATTTTCTGTGTGAGAAAACTCACAAGGAATCCTTGATGTTGCTGAACATGCAAAGCAATGAAGTGGGCAACCAGGGCACGAAAGCTCTGTCGGGACTAGGGATACATTCCCAGCAGGTCCTACTGGAATTTTTTTTATTGTAGTATCTGAGAGCATTTTTGGTTGTTTTGATCATTTACATGAACCAGCAACTTGATTAATTTTGGTTGCTTTGATCATTATTTTTACAGTTGGATCATAGTCAGTCAGTCAGAAATCATAATCGGCCATAATAATCAACGCAGACGTCCGGATTGATTCCCAAGCAAGTACGGCAGACGAATAAGAACAGACAAAGAAAGGAAACGACGCACAAGCATAGCATACCCCTGACGCATCATGCATTCAGATGTCCGACAAGCTTGGCATGGTGGCTATCCCTACTGGCGATCAAGTAAATCACTATGCGTGCCATGTCTAATCTCCATCCATCCAGGCTGCAGGTACAATGATGAGAAAATACATCTTGTCCAATTAGGCTATTATTACTCCCTCTCCCTGCAAGTACAACGGTCATTGTAGATGACAGTACGTGTGAAAACTCTTGCTTGTACAGTTGTACTAGCATGTGTATCATGCATGCATCCTTCGATCAGCCGGCAACTGGCTACAGGTTTGAAGTGAAGATGACAGTAATTATTTGTTGTAATATAAGCATCAAGACCATTTTAGTTCCCTAGAAAAATGTGGTGATACCAAAGGCCAACAAGGGGTCAACAAACTATTACATGCGCCCCAAGCATCATTGTCACCTTTGCTCTTTGTGTTCTTTTCCTTTTGTTGCCCGCACTGTGCTTAACAGTAAGCACAAAGCCACAAAGGCAACTCATCAAGACCCTCGTGCCGCCAAGTGGATATGTTGCCCTCACCTATCCAGTCAGTGGTCACAAAAGAGAGCCCATGACTTGTTGGTGAGCATGGACTTTTGCTCAGCAATTTATAAGTTAATCTGAAGATCATATTAATAATATGGGCAATTTAAGTTTTAAAAGGCGTGAAGGGTAGGTCATTTTCATGTCCCTTTTCAAACTTCACAATCGACAGCAAATATATATATATATATATATGTTTGCCTCTTCTAGCTCGTAAATCCACAAAGATCGGATAAACGGAATATCAAAAACTATCCGCATGCATGTCTTCAGATACCAACAGCCAATGCATGCATGAAAAGGAAAACTCTAAATTCCAAATGAACATAAGTTTTGTGTAGTGGACCTTTCTATCGGGTTTGAGTTTAGACTCACAATGGATGCTATGGTTTACCTAGATATATTCTAGAAATTAGCAACAATATTCTTTTAGCAGTAGACGATGTGTACAGGGGCGGAGCCAGGGGGTGCAGGGGGTTGGAGCCCCCCTAGAGCTGTTGCATCAGTGGAGATATGGGAAGGAATGGAGAGAAAAAAGAGGGAAGAAAGGGAGAAAAATGGAGATATAGAGAGGGAGAAGGAGCTCAGCCCCCCTCCAATGAATTTCTGCATCCGCCACTGGATGTGTACATACATATATTTATTCCTAAAAATTCATGGCGTTCTTATTTAAGTGGTGGTAGACGAGGTGCTTACAAATTTATGGTGAGTGTACATGCATGCATGTACACATATGCAACTGAATTTACTTCTCAAGAGAAAAGTGACAAAAAATCCTGAATTCCGAAGGATAAGATTTGCATCCTGCATCTCATCTCCTGCTATATTCTGCATTGCTGGGGAATTGGGCATCGTGGTCTGGTATGGAGTAAATAATAATAGATGGTCCCAGCAGTGAGATGCCCCATCAGCTTGTCCCTCTCCAACCCAACCTGAAATATCTCTCACGCGAGCCAAGTACGAACCAACACCGCAAAAGTCCCGATCCATCCATGCATCCAAATACGCCGGCCCTACCTCCCTCCCTCCGGTCTACGGCCGTGGAGGAACGAGATTCCCGTCGATCGTGATGAGCGGGCTGCTACGCGTACGATGCAGGAATAATGGAGCGCACGCAAAAGAGAACCCTCGCGCAGTCATGCTCATACCTTTGGCCTCTGTCCCTAGGTTTGAATTCTGAAACGAAGGATTAAACTGATCTGCACTGATGATGTAGGACTGTAGGAGTATTACCGGAAAATCGGCGTACGCATAGCACCTCAACGACGAGGGGGCGTGCCGCGTGCAGGCGTGCAGCGCGTCCGATCACCCCGGCCAGCTCGGCTGACGGCGACCGCGGGCACGCACGACCCGACGAGCCTTGCGTTAAAAAGAGGGTCCAAAAGTGACATGAGGAGCGAGGAGGGCCCCAGTGCCGGTGGAATTTCAGGCCGAAGGGTGTCGACCCTGCTCGCCTTCTCATCCCAAGCCGAGCGAGCGAAACGAAACAAGCAACGCGCACCCCTGCCTGTGCGACGGCAGATGCAGGACGCCGAGCAGAGCACAAGGCGTGGTTGACCGCGGGCATATGCCGGCGGGCGGCGGCGGCTGGGAGACGGACGTTGCTGGCATCAGAGACGGCGAGCTAGTAGTGGTAGTAGTTTCTGATGCCGACCAGCTGCGCGTCGCCACTCGACTCGCCAGGCGGAACATGCTCAGGCGTCGTGTCAGAGGGGGAGCCACTAAACGATACGAATCTGGCGCACCGGATGGTCCAGGCACTTTTGACACGTACGTACGTAGCAGGAGCCATTTGTATACCTGCACGGCCAGCCCTGAGTGTCTGGAAGGGTAGGAATGGTTTCAATGGATTTCACAGAAATACTTCTAGCACAAGATGCAACAATTCCTCTAAAAATGTTACTATGAAGAAAACAGGCATGTAGCTCAAACTACTAGATTTCTTTGAGGAAAAAAGAAATTTAAGATGGGTAGCGATCACATGTGCCACAGGTGGACAATTTCAAACCGTCAGTTTCAGCAGTTGGAACCAACCATGCGTGTGCGATATACAGAAATCGCCATATATAGGGGGGATACGAATTCGAACTCCCAGAACCAGAATAATGAGTGGTACAGCAGCCATTCGTAAAAGCTGTCCAGCATGACCTGCATCATGTAGCTTTGGTTCCATCTCCATTTCAACAAAAACAAGGAAATTTACAACAGCAACCTGGTAGAGGTTGGTAAGTGTGACAACAACTTTTACTTTGGTTGTACTCGAAGGAACTGCACGGCAAACTCTGAAGGGACTTGCACGCAGGATTGCAACTGTATACATGCTACAAAAGGCTGTCGAGCTGAGACTGCAAATCAGGTATCGGCAACATACCGATGGATTGCATTTCCTCATTCGAGTATTCAGACTTCAGAAGGGATTGCAGCTGTATATGAGCCTCCACTATATTTGTCCTGAGACAAAAGAGAAAGGCATAAGAATAAATAATTTGGAAGTTAGAGACGCTTCTCTGGGTATTTTTACAATGGTTATTTTTTCTAGTTGGTTAGTTTCATTGATAGCAAACTACTCCCTCCGTCCCAAATTGTTAGTCGTTTTGGCTTTTCTAGGTGCATAATTTTTGCTATGCATCTAGATATATATCTTGTCTAGGTGCATAACAAAATTGATGTATCTAGTAAAGCCAAAACGACTAATAATTTGGGACGGAGGGAGTAATATTTTTGTCAGGAGGTCAGTTTCACCATGTAAAACTTATCTATTACAAGCTATTATTGGCATAACACCAAGTAGCTGTGCACACGCCATAGCACATTCTAAACCGCTGCAACTTGTGGTCTACAGTTCAACACATTCATGAAGGAAAAACCTTGTACGCACCAACTTAATCAAACTAAGATCAAAATACTCTATATAAATGACATCAGAATATCACACGGGTAAACAGTACTGGATTCATAATTTCAAGGTAGAAAGTACGACAGTTAAATGTTTAAAAATGGTGGGTTTCTTACAGAAGTGGAATTTGCTCAGCTATAAGAGTACAATTAGTTGTGCTGGTTATGTGTGGGCATATTTCCACAGAGTGAGTTCATATGCTTTAATAGACAGCAACTTGATGTCTTCGTTTTTTTTTTCTCGAACGCGCAGGAGAGCTGCGTATCTTTGTATTAAGAGAGGGCAACTTGATGTCATAAAGATGATCCAGATTGTAGATACTGTAATTGGTAGACCAGAACTAAGATGTTTAAAAACATTTGGTTTTATATTTAGGATCTATACAAATTAGACATTTTCGTGCTGAATTATGAACACGGGAAAATATTATGCTGATGTTGGCCGAACACCAAATTCTTCCTGTGAGTTCTGGATATTCCTTGAAACATCCAGAAGGCAAAAAAAAAGTGTATAAATGTGTGGGATGGATATCCTTACTTGATAGGTTTGAATAAGATCATCCGAGTAGATGGATTTTGCAAATACAACCTCATCTTAGTCATTACTTTGGGCAAATCTTGTTGAATAGCGGCGGCAACCTGTTTAGGGAAAAGAAACTTTTCATATTTGCAAAAAGGAAAACACACATTCTCTTGTATCAAATATTGAAGAATTTGAAAAGGCACCTTTTGAACCAACTCAGCAACTTTATCAGGAGAAGCAAAAGCTTGAGTCTTCAGGGGCTTTGCTAGAACAGAATCCAACTTCTGACCCTGGCTACCAGAGGACAATGCAACTTTGACGGCAGTTACCTGCCACATATTCATGGCATGACCACATTAGAGTAAAGCAGACAAAAGTTGGATTCATTTCAGTATCTACAGTCTGAGTAGGCATTACAATTGCTGCCACCATACTAGTTCGGCAGTTAGAATAGTGATCCATGTTACCCCTGGTATAGAATGCTACCTGGCAAGGGACTTTCCAGTAGTGCATGGATAGTCAAAGACCTAAAGGAGGCTCAGGCAAACTAGAGTTACAGAAGAACAAAGTTTGCTCTTAGTAGCACACAACTAACAATTTTCCGTGCCTTCATCGGTTGATGGATAGTAACAAACACAGCAATGGCTCAAGACGAACTACAGGTGCTATAGAAAGTCAGGTACATTAAAGAATGCCCCCGAATTATGCCATAAGGTCTGCAGAATGCTAGATGTGGCTACCTTAGTAACAAAAGAAAGCATTGGGTCCACTACTAATTTAGTGATGGACATTATAAACTCTTCACAGGTAGCTTTAAGGCTTTTCTCCAACTCCTGAAATAAAACAGCAATAGCGAAATAAGCCAAAATCAAAGGAAACTAAGAAGTGAGCAACTAAAAAAACAATAAAGCATGTCAGATTATCGCCTACTTCATCTGTTTAGCAAATGTTGCAACTTAATTTCATTTCAGTAGCATATGCAGAGTACTGTACATGGAATGCATGTACATATCTAGACTAATATGGAATACTAAATCTCTAGAAGCAAATAAATGGGTATCTTCAAATTTGAGGCTGAACCACAAAAAGGCATCAGGTCAAGTTAGTTACTTTTCTGGCATCAATTTGGTTCTCCAAAATGCGAGGAGAAAAGGTCCTAGCTAGTGATGTTGACCTTGACCAATCAAACAATGAGACCTGACCCCTGAGAATCCTTCTTAGGTGATCCTGCAAAAATGTTAATTGCTGTGATTAGCAAACAGAAATTATCTATTCCAAATGAAATGCAATGACTGTAGAGAAACTACTAATCAAAACTATGTAAAGAAAGGAGCAGATCTAAGGAATTTTACTTCAGAGAAACCAAAAATTATGAGAATGAACAAGAGTTTCAAAGGTACATATATGTAAATCTAGAATGTCAATGTTCCCATGCAAACGATATGCAAAAGATAAATGATCAATATTCCATATGGAAGGATTCGAAGGAATAAAGTTTGTAAATACCAACAAATGGGAGAAATCCAGCTCCTTGTGTGTGACAGAGAACTCAATATCAAATGGAGCAATCTGAAAACATTTATGGCACCGTATGAGTTGCGAGATGAATTAATGAATAAGATGATTTTTTTTTCATAAGGGTAGATAGATGGCCACCTGTTCCCTTAGAATGAGGAGGTGCTTAATCAGAAAAAGCTGGCCATCCATGGGAGTAGTTTTCTTTGAGATGACCTTGCTTGCACTCTTTTCACAACATCAATAAAGTGCTTCTTAGAATAACAAACGGTAGGATGATACATATAGAATAAAAACAGGAAATAGTGTGTTATCTTGATCCCATGGGAAACAAGAAAAGGTCAAGTTGGGGTAGAGAATTGTATACCAACCTGAAGAGATGTTGAGCAAACCTCTACAGCTTCCTGGTGTCAATCAGATTAACCTCTCTTGTCAAGTTAAATGAAAAGGGAGTGACCAGTAAATGGAAGATTTAGTGACACAAATGGTCTTAAGCCTTAAGAGGTCTAATACCTGGGCTAATCCAGTGAAGACAGAAGGCTCTAAGCAGCGATATAGCTTTGATAGGCATGAAACTGTTTTCTCCAATGGTCTGTACCATGTCACATATACATCTGAGTTGTCACCAACCTACAGATTGAAACAAATAGAACAAGTACTAAGAACCATTGTCCTATTATAAAAAACAGATGTAACCACAACAAACAAGTGTCATTTATGCAGCATATACGTTATACTACGCCCTCCTCGACATCATCTTCAATATTGCACTTTGACCAACAATAATATAAGAATATATTATTTTTAATAGAAAGAGTTACATATTATGAAAGTATGTTTCATAATGAATTTAGTAAAATAGCCTCATGCTATCAATCTGTATATTTTTAGTTATTGATGGAAAAAAGCTAAAGTAGACAAAGCTAGATGGACTTATATTTGAGACCGGAAAGGGTTAATTAGTGGTCAAAGTAGTGTGTTATTCACCGTGCTTATGTCCAAAATGATACACAATTTTGTGACTCAGGAGGGAGTGGCACTAGTTACACACAGGAGAAGTTAGAAAGGAAGCATGTCTATTAGCCAAAAACTGCATGTATTTGAGTATGTAGGAATAGATAGAGTAAACATGGAAAGAATCAGTTGGGACTAAAGTGAGAAGCAAACTAACAGTAGAACTTGAAGACATATCAACAGATCGCTCAAGCTTTCCAGGATAATCCAGATCTTCATCAAAAGGGCGGAAATTTGCAATCTGATAAAAAGGGAGATAATAAAAGTTAAACAAAACATGCGTGTAGCAGCCAAAAATAGAATGGTGATGGAAAGACATAGTCATTAATGTTATGGCTTTAGTCAGTATATGGACACACAGAATGATACCTCCTCACGGATATGAGTCCGAGCACAAAATGCTAGCCGCTCATGAACATCAGCGAGTATCCTTTGCAATATCGGACGGAGACCGGCTATTGATTCTCCACGTCTACTTAGTTGTTCCCCCAGCACTTCAACTTTCAGAATATCAACAAGTTCACACAGAGAATCAATACTTCCTTCATATATCAGTCTAGGCCTCAGAGTATCATACAAATATGTGCACCTGAACAAAAGAAATCACTAATTTTATTACTTAAAACAAATGATTAACAATGAGTAGATCAGACAACATTACAAGAGACACATTAGTTTAATTCTAGTCCAACTACATCACGGACCTACACACCACACATAGGTCCGTGATTATATTACTGGAGGGGGCCTCCTACTTGACTAGCAGGCCCAATCTGGCCTGCTAGTCAAGTAGAAGACTCCCTCCATTCGGCCGTAGGCGGGAGACTGCTGTTTGGTCAATTACACAATAACAATGTTAATCACATTTATCAAGGGATGTTAACACTACTAGCTTCCCACAGGATACAGCCATACTGATTATGCTAATTTCCAAATATGAAACCAATGGACATCTTGTTCCACATGATCAGAAAGTTCAGACATGCTACTGGAGCTGCAGTATTAATTGATGCATACCTGTGCAATTGACAACATCTAAAACTGTACACAATCTGTACTCCAGGTTTTATGAATTGTTATGTTGACGATTTGTTCAAAGTAACCCCTAGGTTTTAGGATAGTTTACAGGTTATTGGTCTGTCTAAAGTAATCAAGCTTGGAGAATTTCACAAACTAATCACCTCAACTAAAAGTAAGTTCGATGGCGTGGCAGCATATACAAATAATGCAACAACAAATCATGACAGAGAGCAAATTAACTTACAGGGGGTCCATTAAAGGAGCCATACTTGAAACATCTGCAGCAGATGATGGGAAGAAGTGAGCAAAAAGCTGATGCTCAAACTGGCATGCCTGACAAGAAACACTAAAACTAGTAAATATGTTTTTCTAGTAATCAAACAGAAGCAGTGATTCATAATTAGAAAAAGAAAAACAAAATACATATGGACAATGCTCAGCAGCTGGCAAAGTACGGTAGTTACTACTCCCTTCGTTCCAAATTATAGGTTGTTGTGGATTTTGTAGATGCAAGATTTTGCTATGCACCTAGATCTACACTATGTCTAGAGACATAGCAAAAACTATGTATCTAGAAAAGCCAAACCAACCTATAATTTGGAACGGAGGGAGTAAAGATGTACGGTGAACATTAAATATTAGCCAGTAAATATTAGCAAAGCAAAATGAATCAACATCTCTATTTGAGAGTATTATGGTACAAACTTGCCGGTACAGCTAGTTGCTGAATTTCTTTTGCCTTTTCATTGTGCTATCATGTTTTCTTATACTACCATGATTGCAACTTGCAACTTTCAAAAACAACATTTCAATTCAAAGATGAAATATAAAACAGGAAGCTAGAAAGCGTGCAGTTACCTCCATCAGATAGGCACAACCAGACCTTGTTAAAGAAGGTAAGGCCTCTTTTCTTGCAAACTCTGAGATTCGTTGCTGCACCATGCCTCGTACCTAGCAGCCATATCGAACTGTTAAGGCTTAAGAGACAACTGAGTAATGGTGGAAGCAGAGTACAAAGGAAATACCCTTGTAACTTACCAAGTACAGCCGCTGCTCGCAAAATAAATTGTGACACTCAGAAAGAATCTGCGCATACTCCTTCCTAGAAGATCTACTTTCAATTTCACCTAATATTGGTTTAAGCTGGTTGACAAATATATAAAAAAATTGTATCAGAACTGCAATGTCAGATCATCATAGAGACAACATAATTTGCTATCATAAATGTCCAACATTATACAATAAAAAATTATACCTCACTAGCAGCCGCCTTGAAGCGAACATAGATAAGAGATGCCTCCACACCCTCTGTGACAATGTTTTTGCCAGAATCGCTGCCTCGAATTGCAGCTTGAACCTGCCAGGTTCAACCGAGTGTATAAGTATCATCTATAGCTGTCTATTTACTCAACTTTTTTGTACCAAGGAAAGGAAACTGAGAATCACCTGGGATGAAGCACCTTTAAGTATTGACAGCA
Source organism: Panicum miliaceum (assembly GCA_032594955.1). Taxonomy (NCBI): domain Eukaryota; kingdom Viridiplantae; phylum Streptophyta; class Magnoliopsida; order Poales; family Poaceae; genus Panicum; species Panicum miliaceum. Next base: position 6,380,685 of record CM064064.1, read on the forward strand.
CATGTGAGCGAATCATACCCAATGCACGGGACTGCATACAAAAGGACCAAATAATTATCAGGTCGTGTGCTCTTTTTTTTTTTTGCGCGCGCGGGAGAGAGGGGGGGGGGGGGGGGGCGACAAATGTAGCTATTGAGTCACTAGTAGTTATTTACCTGAAGTTGGCGAAACTTGACCAAGTAAACAGCAGATTCAGCATACTGTGGGTTGTTTTCAACATATCTACAATTAGCAACAGGGGAGGTTGAATTAGCTCTGGAAACCTTAGCACTAGAGTCAAACATAAAGCATTATTATGCAGCTACTACTTACGAGATACAATCATCAAGGTGTTTCAAAAGTGGGAGAAACTGTTCATTTCCGATGTTCATATTTTGAGAATAAAAGCTGCTTGAGACCTGTAAAACAGAAACAGGTAGTTAGCTCACTGTGCTGCGAAGGCAAAATTAGGTAGTTATGCAAATTAATGACAAAGCAATTCAACAGGATTCACATGTCATCAACTACAGAGTGGGTATGTTGGAAAAGCTCTCAACCTAACTTACATAACGGAGAATAAATTCTACATTCTGTAAGCCTAATTAATCCTGATATTTGGTCATTTGTGCTCTTCTTTTCACATCTGGGTGATTATGCCACCCAGGATTTATCAGAAACCTACTTTATAGTAATTCTTGCACTTACTGGGTCTAGGATGATGATTTGATCCAATGACCTCTTGCTATAGTCTCAGGAAACTTTGACCAATATATCCTCTATAGTCTATAGATGTGACTGTGTAAAATAGTGCGATCATATTTATAGTTTTACTAGGAACCCCCAACATGTTTCCATAAAATTTACTCGTCAAATTTCGATCCAGAAGATAATGTTGAAATCAAATAACTCAAACCTCCTATTTTTTCAATGGAACAAGTATTAAACTCAGCGTTATATTGGCAATGAACTGTTTCAGTAGCAGAAATGCCAGCACGAACTTTTCATCCATTATGCTACATTACATTTGCAGCATATATGTTTGAAACTCGACATGCCGGCATGCTGCATTTTTAGGTGCCTGCCTTTCTCTGTTTTGCATGTTGCAGCTGTTAACACAACTAGCTACAGTTAGTTCACCTTTTTATCAAAAGAGAACAAGGCCAAAAGCGGAGCATCAAAGCTAGTATTGAGTTGCATGCACCAACCAATTCAACCCAAAAGCTTAAGCTGATGGGGAGAGGTGGGCAATTCACTTACACTTCAACACTCCCATCACATGTAGGCTCTGCCAGGCCTCAAACATGGAAATAGGAGCTGGCTGCAATTATTTTATTTAATTGTGCCCGCCAAGATTCGAACTCAAGACCTCTGGCCCTGATACCATATTGAGTTGCATGCACCAACCAATTCAACCCAAAAGCTTAAGATTTTTGGGTGGAGAGGTGAGCAATTCACTTACACTTCAACAGCTAGCATCATGCTTTTCTAATGGCAAACCAAAGGAATTATAGCACGGCGCACTAGAAGTTGAAAAGCCTATTCATCAACTGAACACGTTCTAATCTTACAGGTGTGAAGTATTTTTAACAGCATCAAGAGCAGGACCTAGGGGACACAAACACACAAATACATATAACAACATAAAACGTAGGATGCAACGCAGGGTGTTAGGGATACAGTTCAGAGCCTCCATGAAAGTTAAATAGACATTACTGAAAACAACCAAAATCAGTTTTTGTGTTTTGCATGAAACAACCATGGGCTGCCATTATTAATAGAAGTGTAGAAATTTTTACATAGTTAGGTTTGGTAACTTTCACAAAAAGTAGAAAGATAAACATTTCCATATTTTTTTGTTTACATAGTTTAGTGTATTAGTTACAGGGGTATGAGCTCCAGAAGCAATTGAATGATAATTGACTTGATCTGACTCATAAGTAGAATAGAAAATCTTTGTAAGACACCAATTAGGGTCACCAAACCTTACATTTTCCAATTCGTCAAAGTAGTTGAGCCTACTTCGAAGTGCCTCTGCAAACTCAATCAGCCTTTGTTTCTCAACCAACTGCATCATCAATAGAAATAATGTTCAATCAGGACAGGAACTAGAAAGATGGGGAAAATTATTTTTGCCACCAAATATTCCATTCAATATCTATGAGGAATTAACATAATTGTTTAATACAAAGCAAAACGACACCAGCATCCAGTCATGAAACAGCCATCTAAATGGGCTAAATGGCCTTTTAAACAGACACAGCTGGCCACCGTGTAGCACTTAAATGGAATCATGGATCAGAATGCACTTGCTAAAAAAACTAAAAGAGATGTGAGCTTTTTTCAGTTTATTTTTAGGTTACTGAATATTGATGGATCACTATGCCAACCTAATGGAACGTGTCAAAACAATTATGTAGGTTGATGACCTGTAAGACATTTCCCCATGTTTAACTTGTGTACAATGGCATGCCTCAACTGATTTTGTGGATGTTACACATAAGTTCAATAAGGCCACACAGAAAAAAATAAGGAATGTACAACTAATCTCCTATGCAATACCCAAACAGCAACAAAGCTACAAAATGTATAAAGAACGGCCCATCAACTGAAATGCGAGGTGTGTGATGTACACTTCAACCACCCAGGTCCGAGTCATCTTCAACTTGAATTTGAGTGCCTATTTCTTCTTATTTACAATGGAACATAGTTCCACCTAGGTTGGCTTAGTTTTTCTTCTGAAAGACTACGAATATGACTGAGCTGTGAGACTCATGTATGACTTAGCATAGCTGCAGAAAATATGTACTTCCTTGGGCCGACTTGATGAGAAACAGAGCACCATTATTGGTTGGAAGTGGAAAATCGTGAGCAAGTCAGATACATAGCATTGCTCTCCTTTTTTAACGCTTCAAGATGTCTTATGTGCACAAATTGTGTAGAACTGATGGTTCTCTCTGGTGGATGGATATTTCACTATTAAGAGTTAAAGTGCACTAACACAACTACAAGAATGATATTAACACAAGAAGTGCAAAATGGACATACCAGTTGGTCGCAAGCATCATGCAAAGTTTTAGTCTTCGTGGCAACACTCGAGTGCAAGGACTGCAGTTCTTCAAACAAGTTCAATGTATCATCAACCTGTACAGATGCACTTTAAAAGGTTAAAACTGAGAAGGAAAAGGTGTATACATCTGTACATATTTTTTAACATAAACAAACAAAAAAATTGCAGCCTTACCTGCTTAAGGATGCCGTCGCATGTGTTGACACGCTCCTCTAATGTATTCTCATAGAGGCGATACTTCTCCTCTGTCTGTCAATAAACAATGTCTCCAGAGTGAGCAAACAATGTTATCATAATCGTTCTTTCGCCAAGAGAAATAGTGACATTAAACAAACCTCAGATTTCATAGCTGACTCCAGTTCTGCAAACCACTTGTAGAACTACATGAAAGAAAATTGTAATTTCAACATTGCATTGTCAATGATAGTTACAAGTAGCACTACAGCCATGAAACAAGAGGTTAAGGAACAGAAGAATGAAAACCTGATGTGTATTCACCAAGACCGCATCCATTGCACCAGCCTCCTCAAGAGCAGACTCTTTCTCTGGAACTGTCACACTTCCATCCTTCCCTGAACTCTTTTCCTGATACAAACACCCAGAAAACACATTTAAGAAACTATATATGAACTATATTAACCCAAACCAGAAAAAGGAACACTAAAACAGGGCAAACATATTGTTCAGTAGGAGCCATTTAATGAAATTACCCTACAAGACCGAACATGTGCTTAGAATCACATGCAGAAATTATAGTATAGCATGTGCACTAAGTCTAGAATTAATCCCAAGTTTCCAAATCTACAAAAATAAATCGCTTAAACCCTGCCTGCATTGCCAACTCAAACCCCAAGTTCACGGGGTTGCAGTGCAGACAGACACAGAATTTACAGCACGAAGTAGCCCAAACAACAACCCTACGAAATCCCAACATCCACCGATTAAACTAAACATTGCACACAAAATATGCAGACAATTCTCAAATGGCGGGGACTCACCAGGTTCGCTGGTAACGGCCGCTCGGCGACGGCGTGGGAGAGCGCGGCGATCGCGGCCTTCTGCTGCTCCGTGAGCGGCGCATTCTGCAAAAGGCGCAAATGAAAAATGAGGGGGAGGGATCAGATCCACGAAACCGACGATCGCACCCGCGAGATCTCGGGACCGGCCACGGCCAGATCTGCCGGAGGCGAGGGCGCGGCGACCAACCTGCTCCCAAGTGGACGCAAAGTTGTAGCCCTTGGAGACCGCCCCGGACTTGGGCAGCGCGGATGCCGTCGCCGGCGCCGGCGTCGTCGCCATGGGCGTGTGCTCCCGCGCGGCTCGCGTCAAGCGGAAAGAAGCGGAGCAAAGTGAGCGAGACGAGACGATCGGGCTTGGAGTAAGCTGTGTGCGGGCTCACCAGCTAACGGTAAAAGGACATGGGCCTGTGTGGTGCGGTTCGCTTTACATGGGCTTGTCTGTGACAATTGGTCTATGCTGCAGCCCGTAAATTTACATGAGCCCACGTACGTAGGGGTAGTGGTAAAGGGCGTTAATTTTTTTGCCAGGGCGGAGCTCTAATTTTATACTCCCTCCATCCCAAATTATTAGTTGTTTTGGCTTTTCTAGATATATCAATTTTATTATGCACCTATACAAGATATATATCTAGATGTAAAGCAAAAATTGTACACCTAAAAACGACTAATAATTTAGGACGAGGGAGTACAATTTTGAACTAAAAAATATTAAGAGCCAAGTTGGACTGTAAAGGAAGTATTAGAGTCATGATCTATTACCACCTCTACATGTACAACATTGCTCGAGACTCTACCAGGTCGACACAAAAGATATGCTGAACGAAACATGCATGTAGCCTTGTTTGTTCTTGCGGATGCAGCAAAGGTTGTTAAAATTATATTTCTACTTCATTTATCCCTAAATAACTGTCGTTGTTGGTGTGTGCTATACGATTGGTAGAAAAATACAGGCAATATTTTTATCTCCAAATAAATTTATTAAATATTAGATTCAAAGATCTTTCTAATGATACTAATTATGTACCATAAATACTAATTATTTTAAATATTTAGTTAAATTTGTTTCTCGGGAAATAAAATATGGTTGTACGCGTAAACTGAATACATTTGACTTCATTTGACAAATAAAATATGGTTGTACGTGTAAACTGAATACATCTGACTTCCTTTGTCTCGGGTGGGAAGGGCAACAATGTGCTAACACCGGTCAGAATTTGGAGCTTTTAACCTCAGAATCAGTAGGTGTTGTTTGTTTAGATCTAAAAAATTTTTGATCAAAATGTCACATCAAATGTTTGGATACGTGCATGGAGTACTAAATGTGGGTTAAAAGAAAAATCAATTGCACAGATGTGTTGTAAATCACGAGACGAATCTAATGAGCCTACTTAATCCATGATTTGCAACAGTGATGCTACATGATTTGCAGTAGAGATGCTACAGTAAGCATCCGCTAATCGTCCGCTAATCATGGATTAATTAGTCTTATTAGATTTATCTCGCGATTTACAATCCATCCGTGCAAAAAGTTTTATAAATAGATTTTATTTAATACTCCTAAATAGTAAGATTTTATTTTAAAATTTTTGAAAAAGATTTAAACACCACCTGGCTCCACAAGTCCGAGGAGCAAAAGCAAAAGATTTGGAGAGCTCAAGGTAAAATTTGGATTCTAAAAATGGACTATTCCTCGCAAAAAGCTAGCCCTGAGTCCCTGAACTTTCGTTAGGAAACGACTACCTATTTTAGTAGTCAAACTATGCTAGCTTAGTCTACAAAAATTTTCACGCCCCGTGCGATCTGCAATGGCAATGGCCCATGGACGAGCAGAGAGTATCTTATCTCAGAGAAACAACCGAAAGGAAACCGCTTCTCCCCGATTCAGCGGCGGCCGCACGGGCCCCAATCTCAGTGCCAGCTCCGCGTCGCTCAGGCCCGGCGACCCCAGCGTAAGGCCGATCGACGCCGCGTCCTCCTCCATCACCTCCTCACGAACGCCCAACCGATCCACCGCATTGGCCTCCCTCGTCTCCCCGGCCCTCAACGGGAACAGATCGAGGCACGCCGGGGCCGCCTGCAGGTCCTCGTCGGCGTCATCGGCGTCCTCCTGCGCCGCGGCGGCGGCGGGGCTGCCCTGCTGCGCCTTGCGGAGCGCGGAGTTCCAGCGGTTCTTGACGGCGTTGTCGGACCGGCCGTGGAGGTACCGCGCGATGGTGGCCCACTTGTTGCCGTGCACATGCTGCTGCTTGACGATGCGCGCGTCCACCTCGGGCGTGAAGGGGCTGCTGTCCAGCTCCGGCGCCAGGTGCTGGCACCACCGCAGCCGGCACGACTTGGCGCCGCGCCCGCCGGCCACCGCGCCCGCAATGGCCGCCCAGTTCCGCCGCCCGTGCTCTCGCACCGCCCGCCGCAGCGCCTCGTCCTCCTTCGCCATCCACGGCGTCTTTCGGCAGTCCGCCTTGCCCTCGCCGCCATGCGCCCGCTCGGTACGCGGGGGATCGAGGGCGCGGCACGAGGTTGGGTTAGGTTACGTCGCGCCGCATCTCACCATCATCATATATATGCAGCGGCGTCGGCGTAGGCGCGTTCGCGAAACTGGAACGGAAATTGGGAACTGCGTGGGATATGGAAGGCTGGGGGTGGAGCCGTGGAGGGGGTTGCCTTTTACTCAGTGGCCGTGCGTTGCAAAAAAAAAACGATTTTTCAACCCATTTACTAATAGGAAATCAAATGAATCAAATCTCCTGCATCCACTTATTGATTAATATACGATGGATAGTTGTAAAAGAATAGGAGTTATGGAACAAGTGGATTGTGTGCAATCATCTCTCTCGTCCTCATAACCATACATAATTAAGGATGATGCTATTATTGAAATACCTTTCGTTAGTCATTACAATATACAAACTCAATGTAACAGTCTACAGCAAATAACATATCCGCCATCTTTCTTTTTCTTCGGAGTCCACCCCCCTCCCCCCATCCAGGCTCCAAGCCTCCAACCCCGCATGCCTGTATTTCCATCGACATCCTTAATATCAAATCCACTCCTACCGATAGCCACCATGCTAAAAACTCCACTGTGATCACCAACTTTACATGCTATTCTACAACACGACCCTATCACCCACCTTCATCGCCTCGACCATCTCTCTAGGAAAAGAGGATAAGTTAGAAAAACTTTTTACATAAAACATAATCTTAGGAGATAGTAGATTGTTACCTGGTTTATCCACTGCCTCCATCCAAGTTACAAATAAGTAACTTCTGAATTGCATGTTGTTAAACAATTCTAAGCTTTGGTTATAAATTCTTTTTGGTTCATATTGAAAATGGTATAAGAGATTTGCCTCAAAAAGGTAAGTTATATATTTACTATGTTTAATAAATATATTGTGCTAAAAAGTACTAAGTAAAACTAATATTTAAGAGGCCATATTTTGTTCAAAACGTGGTTTATTTGTTACCTCACAACTCACAAGTTATAACCAGGGGGTTATTTCAAAAGAAATTATAACCAGGGAGCGTACAACGCCAGATGAAACTTTCTATTAATGGCAAGTTTCGGCTTCTTGCTCCAAACATTTTAACTGCGAATCAGCGCGGTTTCTTTCTGAAGAATTTATGAATTACACATCAGCCTGAAACTAATTTTATTTTGTTATTATGACAGACGGCAATAGCCCCCCAAATAAATGACAGATGGAGAACTTAATATACAACGACCACTTACAAAAACAAAAGAATTCACCCCCCTGCTCGTTCTATACATCCAACCAAAATTAAGCGACTAATTGAGAAGCGATGACACTATAAACTGATTTATTATAGACGAAAGATGAGGGGGGAAAACTAAGACTGGGGCATAATTACAGTTTCGAGAATATACACATCCGATGCTTGAGAGGGATTCAATGATGCGATCGGATCTGTGCCAATTAGCACAGGAGAACGCTGTCCAAGTAGGAAGATCGCTTCGAATGCCACCTGGAGTAACGAAGCCAGACTGACCAGTTCAGCAATCTTCACGACAGTAGGGACAAAACCAGCATCACCAATCCAACATACGCACATAAAATCTCTTATCATTCTTGTGAAGCATTTTGAGAATCTTCTTCACAAATATTTGATGATGCTTTGCTCGGATTGATTATTGCAGGCATCCATTGCTCAGGAATCACAATAAAATAAGCAGACATAGCTTTCCTAAACCGCTTCTTATATTGCATAGGTGAAACAACAGTTGGAGACCCGTTCTTCGGCCCACCAAGAAAGCCAGAAGATTTTACCCATGTTTCAAGGTGCTTGTCCCATGTATACTGCCTCATAAAATCAATAATTCCCAAGACCAGTTCATGTTTCTCCTCATCAACTCCCACAAGCAAGGAATAATCCATCACATCAATTCCCTGAAAGGACAATGGAGCTCATTAATGCATATCTATGTATAAGGCTCACAGTTTACGATTTAGTTTTAGATTGTATTTTAATTTTTCATATCATACGCACTAGCACATCTACCTACAGACCTGTTGCCTATTGGTGGTCTGAAGCGAACCTTACCAAGGCCTAAGAGGTGGAGAAAAAAGTACAGTCAAAGGTCTACAAAATATCAGAAAACTGAAAACGTAGTCCAATTATATATAGTGACTTGTCATTGTGTGACTGCTTAGAAACTTGTAAGCATCAGCGCTGCAGGTGATGGAGCCAAATATCCAAGTCAAAATGACCAAGATGGCTTAACATGCTATTAAAAGCAATCAGCTCATTGTGGTGTTTGCTCTCAAAGCATAAATAACAGCAATGCAATGGCTTGTACCATGTGATTTGCTTACGGTCCAAAAGTATATTTCACTCAGGGCCATGTAAATCAAAAGTCAAAGTAAAGTGGAAAGATGCCAAGCAGGTTGATACTTCATTATCTGCAAAGTTTACATCATTCCCCTAATACTGGAAAAGGACAACAGGATCTGAGATCTTCTAACTTATACTGTATTAAAGATTTGCATTTGAAAAATAAGGTCAATCTCTCTAAGGCTCTCACCATATACTGGAACTATACAAGAATTTGAGGAAAATAAATGAACATAGGTCTGAGAAGTCGTGAACAAAATGATATTGGCCAAAAGAGGAATAAATTGGAAAAGAGAAATCGAAAATAAGGATGCTCAGTTTATGAGTCACGACCACCCTCTTTGGTACTAATAAGAAGCCAGATTTTGATGAAAAAATCAGGGCAAAGATTGTTGAACACAAAAAGGTGAGGTTTGAAATAACCCTGGAAGCTGCTACATTTTCAAAAGCATTGATGAGAACAACAAATTGATGCAAACTTACAGCTAGAAATGAAGTATCGTTCCAAACAGCTCTCTCCAGTAGCCGCTTCGCCTTGTTCCCAACAAAAATCGGTGAAGTTGGCATCGCCTCAATTAAATTCTGGTCAAGAAGGACCTTGTTGCTGCCATTTGAATCTGCATTATACCTTGACCTTGAAGATCCCTTGAGATCATACAGCCTGGTGATATTCCGTCCAAACAAAAGATTTTCCATCACAAGCAAATCCATCTTTGACTCCTTGCCACCCTTTACATGCTTAATTGTAACCTAAGGACAGCAGGTCAAAAAAAGAAAATTACGCCTTCCAGTCAGGAAAAAAATGAGAACTTTTACACTAGTGAAGATGCTGCTTTGATCACTAACTTTTTTCATAAAATACTGATATAGGCTACAAAGGCATAATGGTATGCAACAATTTTTCTGTGGCACATTACTCACAAAATTTTCATATATCAAAGGAACTTGTTACAGGCAATATCTTTAGTCAAAATTAATACAACTTTACTGCGCATATTCTTAGTACTATTTTCAACAAAAGGGATTAGATCTGTTTCTTGCTAATTATATGCTCTATTACCTGTGGATCTGATCCCAAACACCAAGGACTTATAATAACTCAAATTTGGAGGTCCAAACCATAAATAAGATTTAATTTGTAGCAAATTTGGTGAATAGTTGGTTTTAACTAAAGAAGAATTCTAATTTGAGTCTAGATTTAATACTAGAATTATCAAATGATTCAAGGAGGAACGCAGGGGTCCAAAGGGATACAATAAAATATATGACTTGCTTACAAAAAACAAAAGATGCCATGCTTGATAGACACAACTATTTTTATGAAAGTTTCTGGTTGATTGATTGTCAGTGCCATTTTTCTTACAAGGTGCCTACGAATATTGAAGGACCATAATATTGCATTAAATCAATGGATGGATGAATTTCTTTCCCCACAGATGACATGAAATAAAACTGAAGAAAGTTTAAACAACATACTTGATAGATCCCCAAAATTTTTGCTAGGCATGTAGGACTTCCAGTGCTTATGGACTCTGACAGATATTTAAAATATTCTGTGCCAAACTTTAGGAATGATTCAAGCTCTGTCTTGGTAACTTGCTTTATTATAAATCTATCATCCAAAGATTTCGCGAAAAACACATTGCTTTTACCACCTTGTGCTCCCCATTTTTTGCATCGACTGATAGACCTCAAAAAATCAAGCTCAGATGGACAGCAAGATCTTCTCAGTGCTTCAAACTTTTTAGCATAATAGCACGTCACATTATATTTGACTTTCCCAAGTGGCCCACCATCTTCAAAAGAAACACTCAAGTGCACCTGATTACCTCCGGATACTGATGGAGTGACATCATAGTGGGATCCAAAGTCCTCAAATAAATGAAACGGATTAAAATTTCCTGAATCATAGACAGGCAATGGAAGAGAAGAATCTTTGTCTCTACTTTTTATGCTCTCATCAGACAACTGGAAGCAGTACATGGGTGAAACAAGTGCATAAGAAATAACACTAGTTGGCTCATCATCAAATACTGGGATGACAATGTCATTAGCTCCAGTAGGCAGGAAAAATCTTGCCCCACCTTTCTGTGATAGCTCACAAAACAATTCAACGTATTTAGCAGTGTAGTCAGTCAAGGATGCAAATCTCAATGGTGAACCAGACGTTGTGTTTAAGGAACTGTTTGATGTCATGTAAGGCACCTTAAGCCATCTAAGTAATTCTTCCGCTGCATCACCAGACCGGACAGTGAAAGTATGGGATGGTACAGCCTTGGCTTGACTTTTAACATCATCTGCTGCGCCTTCAACTGAATGTAGTGGTTTCACCGAGTTCGAATCAGGAACAGGTCCATTCTGACCTCTCCATTTTGCATCCAATGTGTCTGGAATATCAGTAGTAACTGGGAATTGTCCATCAGAAACAACCCTACGTACCCCAATTCTGGATTCTTGGTTATCCAGTTGATCCTTAACATCTGCACTGGTAGCATGATTCAGCTCTGCAACATTCCTCAAGCTATTCTCGTTAGATTGATTGGCCTGGTTGAGCCCCTCATCTTCACCATGAAGTGAGTGACTAGAGCTCTGCTGTAACGACCCTTCCTTAGCAATTGAAGGAATTTCTATGACCTTTAAGCCCTTCTCTAACTTTGGCGCTGCACTGGCACCAACTGATTTATCACTAAAATCACAATTCCCACTTCCAATCCGTAAACCAGCGAGTGCATCACAGTACTTGCCACCTGAATTTGCAATGAATTTCAGCCGTTGGTCCCACAAGTAACACAGAAATAATAGATGCCTCCTTAGTTTGTTAACCTCAAGAATATCAATGAATGGTTGTCCCTTTCTCATATCCTTTTTCGGTAGATTCTTTAATGACTCCTGGGAGATGAAAATTCCAATAATCAGAATGCAGCTTTACTAATGAAATTCTATTTGTGCAGACATAAGTAGGACAGTGTTCAATTAATAAAACGTTATATAAAGAAATCCAAAACTACTTAACCATAAAGTCAGCCTTCTCTGCCAACAGGATCTCTTCCAGTTCTCCAATATTTCTTCTCAACTCGAGAATCTTCAAGTTACCATCAAAAGAACCTGTAATTGGCCTTCCTCCTGAAATTTTGTGGAGTGCATTTAGAACTTCAGAGAACAGAAGTTCAGCTGAGTCATCCACCTGAATTATTGACAATCAGCATCAGCGAGATATTACTGCATACAAAGGCTCATAACATTAAGCACATATGGCATATGCACATTACCTCTTTTGCTTCTTGTTCTACCCACTCCTGATGCTGGGAAGTGAAATCAAGTTTCGGTGGTGGTAAATACACAGAGTGGACCTTAATTGATGCATATCGGAAGCAAGCAACCATTTCACCAAAGCTGAAATACCAACACGTAAGGCACAACCCTTAACGATTTGATAAGATGGAAAAGAGATGAGAATGTACCCATAAAAGCGAAGGCAATCCCTGTGAAGCGAATGACCACAACTGGCAACCCTACTTGCTGCTGCATGATTCGAAAAACTAAGTTCCAAAAATTTACCAAAAGACAAGCCCCAGGCAGCATCAGACATCACTACTCTTTTAGTTGCTGGAGGGAGCCCATTAACTCGAGGACAGCGTAAGCATCTATGCCACATCCAAATTCTACCATCATGTTCACCATCACCTGGCAACTTCACTGAAAGTTTCCTTACTGATATTGTTAAGCTGCCTTGGGGGTGAACATAGCAATAAACATGGGCCTCTGGTGGCAGCTCACAAGAGTGGCAAAGGTTGCTCTGAAGTAAAAACGAAAATTAAGAATAATATAAGGTTGCAAAGAAAATATAGATGTATGAAAACCTCAGTCTAACCTGATCAAATAGCTGGTCACGCAGAAACCTGCCTAAAGGTTTGTCAAAGTTACCATAATATTTTATGCGAAGAAGGTGTGGCCGCTCACACAGAGTTTCCTTCCAAACACAACGAGAAGATAGAGAAACCAATATACTCTGATTGTCAGCAGGAGATGCTGGAATTTCATCTGTTTTGGCAACTGAATTATCCTTTGCGCTGTCATCATCATGAGAAATTTGTACATTCAGAGGAGCAGCTGGCATATCTGCTACCTTGTCACCAATCTCAGAATTCTTGGTGGATGAAATATCACTCTTAACAGACAACAAATTTGTAGAATGAGAAGGCAATACACCAAAGTCATTAACCAGCACATTTCTGGTGGTTCCAGGTTGGCTGTCGGGTAGATTCATTTTTCTATTCACATCTCTAGTACAATCAGGACAATAGCACAATGAATTGTTTGAATGCTGAACCAAGGGACCAATAGACGATTGAGACGCGTCCAGCAAACAGGTAATGTGTCCATTTTGGCTATTGATTTCATCAGAACGAACTCCCAATGATGTTTGTTCCATTCTTTTATTGCTATTAAATGTCAAGTCATCATTTTGTAAGCCATGTGCTTGCAGGCTACTGTTTGGTGATGAAGCACTAGGGATTGATAACATAGGTATTGTCGAGATGGATCTATCAGCACTGGAAGGTTTATCTGGCAAAGCAACAATAATTGGAGACTTCAGCGGGAGTTCTGGAAGAGTTGCACCTTCATCCACAAGGAATGATGTTTCAAGAGCCAAGTGGTAGGCTGCAAATACTCCATACTGCACGACATGCTTCACTTTTTTTAGCTCATCACCGTTTGCACCTTTGAGCAAGATCTGCAGAAAATTAGACGTAGTTAGACATATGACCTCCGGCAGCAGCCTATTTTTTTTATTATGCGCTTGTTTCCTGACAGAAATAATGCAGATAGTTTATCTGCACGAAGTAATGACGAATCTTAACGAAGCATTCAAGGAACATATATCCACAGTTAAACAAAAACATTTTTTTCTAGAATTGTTGTTCATGGACAGAGCAATTAGTCCAGCCAGGTTTATTGCACAACTAACAAATCAACCCCAATTCCATTAACTATTTTCAATGATAAAACTTCCAATCTCCATTCAAATCAGTTTAATTAAAAACTTATCCCACATCATCAAAATTTAGGGGGAGGGGGGGATTAGGTGAAGTATATGGTATAAGTAAATGTTTCTCATTCATTATGCTGTTTCCAGTTAACATCAAATGACCTTGTTTACCCCTTAGTTAAGTAGGCAAAGGTACGAAGTTACCATGCTGAAACACGAGAGCAAACATAAGCACTATAGCTGAGACAAAAAGTGAATACTTACTGTACAACCAAAGGGTTTGGGACAGCCTTCAAAAAACATGAGAGTCTTCAACATTTTCTTCCCACCTTCTCCAGCAGTCCCATGTTCTTCAACATACTTCTCTACATGGAATAAATCACAACGCCCTAGCTTTTGGGACGACAAATAATCAATCGAGGGAACTATTTGAGCACCAGTGCAGCGAGATATCCTTTCCAGCAGTGGCCTTTTGATATTCAGAACTAGTGAAATGTTTTTCTCTAGAAACAAATCCTGAGCATAACGTGACACAGATTTCTCTACCAATACAACACTTGGTTGGTGAGCTTTGATCTTCGCAACAGCCATTTTTAAATAATCTGTTTCCTGGAGTCAAAAAGAAAAGTTATGAGAATGCAGCTGTCGACAACCCAATCAGCGTGCTTTGTGTTTACAATATATGTGATGTGTGTGAAAATAGACTGGGATTCACGGGATATACCTGTTGCAGTAAAGTATCGAAACTTGAAAGCAAATTTGATACACGCTGATATTCGAGTGCACCACCAAGAATTAGGATTTGTGGCTTTTCTTTTTTTGATGACATACGCCGGTGAGCAACATTCTTCTTACAAACAACTCCTTTTACTACGAAACTGTAAAGGAATTTGTGGAGAAAAAACACTAGTGGAAATCAAGGAAATGCATACATAATAAATACAATATGAAACTCAAAGTGCAATAGATTAAAGGGGAAAAAACAGAAAGTTCAACAGCAAGTTCAATTGGCATAAAGTATCAGGTTATGGCAGCTCAGAAGTATATAGATGTAAAATTATGAAAACATATGAATTTGAGTTCTGATGCATGGAAATCGGAAGATAGAATTTGTTTACCTTTCACTTGGGTGACCACAAGCCAAGCATTTCACCTTAACATAGCCACCAGGATCCATCTGACCACCTTTGCTGGTGGTATCTGGTTTCAAAAGAGACGCAGCTTCCCAAGACAGAGAGGTAACTATATCTAGCCAACTCTCTTTGCCAGTTTTATCAGTTAATGGTACCTTTTCAGCCTGAAGAAGTTGAGAAACTAATGCCCGAAAATGGCTATCAACTATGTCTTTCATGGCTTTCTTGTGTTCCTCGGCCGATTTATCTCTACTTCGACAGTGCCCACTGCCAAAGCTGCTTGAGCGTTGATATCCCCACTCTCCTGTGGCATCCACCCCCTCATCATCATCACGTTCACCATCATGATCATCCTCTTCATCCTCAGGTTCCGGAGGTACCCAAAGTGAGCTATTGTTTTCAAAGTCCACAGGTTCATTATCCAGCACTTCCATGCTATACATGGAAGAAGACCGAGCATTGCAGCACTCATCAACACTATGATCTTCATTCTTATCTGCTCCCAAGGAATCAACTAAGTCTGTTACATCTTTCCTTGGGGATGTCGATTCTTTTGCATCATCACTGCAATCAACTTGATGGCCATCAAAATACATAGGTCCATAATATTCATCAGAATTTTGCAAGTGTTGCCCTTCCAAATCTGAATGGAAAACTGCATAGTCATCATCTTCATCGTCACTCCTAACACACACAAAAATGTTAGATTAACAACAGGAATGCAACTTGTAATTCAAAATAAAACGTTCCTATTATTTTATTCATAGTTGATTTTTGTGCATGATATTACTATTCATTAGAGCTATGACAGATAAATCAACTAATGCAAGAAATGGAATGCTTATTGCAAAGTAACGTCATGAATCTAGCTAAAGAAAAGACACATTCCTTGGCAAAATGAAGTGAAAAGGATAATAGATATGATGAACTCAAACTGAGTATCTTTCATTTTAAGGAGAGTAGGGGACCTAATAAGGACAAGCAAGTCAGGATGTCAGTATAATGGACCGCACAGCATCATGCATATTATTAGTGAGATTGAGAAGAGAAAGTTGACGGGACGGTGATACCTCAGTTACCACATGTCATCTTCTAATTAATCCAAGGGATGATGATTAACAATAATTAACAACCAATTCCAGTCGCACATTGCTAGTTAACCATCAGTCAACAGCTTATGAATTTTCCTATGCTCATTTGGCACTTTCATGGATAACTGGTCATTTCAAAATGAACATTAGACTACCCTAGTGGTATACTAAAATGAACCAATATGGACCACAGACAACCAAAAGTAGTAACTGACACGAAATCCAGAAAAACACAGTTGACAAATATGCAACATGGGAAGTTGAGGTCAAGGACCTGACTGTCCTGTTCCTATGGCGTGTGGTGGAGGGAGAGAAGCACTTATGGATACACAGGGAGAGTTGGAGAGATAGAGAGAAAGGTGAAGGAATATATCGACACTTATTGCTTATTTGACTTCCAATAAATAGATTATCCCTCCCAGTAGAGATAACCTCCAAACAAATCACAGCAATCTAATTTTCAAATGAAACTTATCTCCTACGAAGATCTTGAGTCTTGTGGAGCACCCACCACCGGGCCCTAGGTGAGAGGCGTTAGTGCAGCCCCAAATAACAGTAACATACTAACAGTTTGAGCTAATGTAATTAGAAAAGCCCTGATACCAATAGCAATGTTAGTGTGGCCAGGCACTCTCCAGACAAAATATCCAAAAGGTTCAAATACCAGGATTTTTTTATGTCAAAGCATCCATAGAGAAAATTTATTATGGCTCAACAAGTCTACCGGATACGTGCTGGCCTAGTAGCACCTAACATAAGGCATACATGCTAGTCCAAATAACAGTAATGTAAGAATTTTAGCTAATAGTTGTAGAGAGTTGAAGATGCACCTGGTACCAAAAGTGTCATCTATCCAATAAAATATCCAAAAGGTTCAACACGGGGATTGTCTATGTTGGAGGATCAACAGAGAAAAACTGTGGCTCAATTAGTAAGTACACATTGTCCAACACCTCTACCCAAAACTAATATAACATGTAATAGCATCTCAGAAGCACCGATGCAAGATCTTAACCGGTCAATCAACGCATGCATAATCTTCTAGTGGCACATAACAGCACTTCTCAATAATAATGTGACAAGTTAGCCTTCCATTTCTTAAAGAACACAACATGGACCATGGAAAGACGGAAAGACCCATACCTCTGCACACAAAAGTTGAATGTATCAGATGAGTTGTCCCCATAAGCTGCAGGTTCCATGGTTGGAGCGGGCTCCATCACAGTCTGCTTCTTCTCAGGGTAGCCGTCATCCTCGCTGCACTTGCCTTCGCCATGGACTGGCATCGACGCGAAGTCAGTGTAGCTAACATTCGCATAGGACGACATCTGCCCGTTCGTCCCCGTGAAGCTGGACTTGTCGCTCCCCACGCTAGCGGCGGACATCGACGGGCTGGACGGTTGCTGCGCCGCCATGTCTCCCCGCGCGGCGGCCTCCTCCTCCAGCCAGCGCTGGAAACAGTAGGTGCAGACCCTGATCCTCTCGCCGTCCTCCCTCGCGGCGTCTCCGGGCGAGCGGGGCACGGAATTGGCCGTGCACCGGGCGCAGAACACGCGGCCGCAGTGGCGGCAGTGGTGGCGCCGGTTCAGGATGGTGAACTGCGCGTCGCAGTCGTAGCACACGCGGCAGCTCTGGTCCGGCATCCAGAAGTCCCTCGACAGGTCATGCGGCAGCGGCTGCTGCGGCTGCCCCGCCGCCACAGCCGACTGCGACGAGGGCGGCGGCGACTGCTCGCCCCGCCGCGGCATCCACGACTTCACGGCACCGAACAGCTCCACAAGGCGCCCCTCCGGTGATCCCATCATCCACGCCACGCGCTCCACCGCCACCACCAGCAGCCGCACCCCTCATGCTCAATCCGGCGACGCCTCAATCCGCATAGCTAGCTTCTCCCCCAAGCCAAAACATCTCCCACCTCCGCGCCGCAACCCGCCCACCAGATCAGATCACTCACCGCGGTGGCGGCAGCGGCAGCAGCTCACAGCCTCGACGAATTGGGCGCGAAGATTCCGACCTCCCCACCAGGAATTCGACGAGGCTGGATCGAAGCGAAGCAACTAGGAATCTCGGAGGGGAAGTGATTTGGCTTAAGAAAAAAAGAGATTAATAACTCGGGCTCAGATTAGGAGGGGCTGAGGGTTCCAGAAGGGCGCCAGTGGAGCACGGGAGGCTGGAGGGTGCGGATTCACGGGGACGGAGATAGAAAGGGAGGGGAGATGGATTAAACTGACGCGTCCCCGTTTTTTTCAAATCTTTTTCTGGATTTTGGATATATGTTTCCTTTTTCCTCGGCTTTTTGATTATTTGCTTTCTTGCCGCCACCGGCTGCTCTCCCTCTCTCTCGCTCGCTCTTAGTTTCGCTATCCTCTTTTTTATTGGTTTGCACTCTACTGTAGTGTGTGGTTTTTTTTCCTTTCCGGCATAAACCAATTGTTTCTAGAAATATTGTTGTATTTCCTAATCATGCTTATTCACGCTATCTTTGTCATAGTTGTTATTGTATTCATCCCTAGGCTTAGAAACTCCAACTAATTCCTTATCACATATATTATTGCATTCATCTATCTTTTGTTAAGCCGCTGCCAGTTTTCTTAGGGGTATGCAAGGATTTAGTAGTGCCTCGTATTTTTGTTACTTGGCATATTTCAATTCGGCGTTGTATATAAGTAAAGATGATTTAGCAATGGCATGCTTTGTAAAAGTATTGGCATAC
Source organism: Panicum miliaceum (assembly GCA_032594955.1). Taxonomy (NCBI): domain Eukaryota; kingdom Viridiplantae; phylum Streptophyta; class Magnoliopsida; order Poales; family Poaceae; genus Panicum; species Panicum miliaceum. The sequence goes on from CM064064.1 coordinate 6,399,531, forward strand.
TATGTCGTATACGTAGGTGATTTGGCGGTGACTCATGCTTTATTCAGTTTGACGCATCGCAAAACGGTGCGTGGTATACGTGTAAAGATTGAGTATCAAACTGATTTTGTATCTTACCTCTCTTGCTTTGTGTGTTTTCTATTGAAGAATGTATATTTGTATGTCATGGTGACTCATGCTATCTTTTCACAACAACTTGTGCCACATCTTATGGCTATCGAATCTATTGTAATTATTTACCAGCTTTGATAGTGTATCACAAAGTTGATTTGGCATCTATAGTTAGAGGAACATAGTTTCTTCGTTGTAAGTTGTAACCCGGTAGTAGTGCATTTTGCATGTTTAAGAATGGAGTCACCATCTACAATCACCTTCTATTTTTGTTGCACCATGTCTTACAATAGAGTTCAAGCCAAGAATATAGTTTTTATTACTGTAATGTTTATTGATTGTTTTTTCAAGCGTAGGTTCTCACTTAGAAGAAGGGTGACTCCATGGCTTTTCTTTTCATTATTTGCTCTTTCTAGCATATAACATGTGTATCATTCCATATTTTTTTTTCTCGAATACGCGCAGGATGTTACTTGCTGCAGCTACAACGGTGGAACTGTGCTCACCTCTGTTCTTTTGCACACACATTCTCAAGAGAAGAGACTGAATGTCTTGGTTAAAATTTCGTAGTTAACTCCTTGTACCAACGAACAACTTTACTTTTACGTGATGGCCTTGCATCAAAGCCACACGCCCAAATATTCCTAAAGTTTGCAGTGGCGAAACACGGGGTTGAGCATGAACTACTCGAGCTGTGCTCCGATTAGCTGGCGACGAAAATTATACACAAGAAAAACTAGACCAGGACTCCATGAGACACGGAACCGGTCACGGTGTCAAGTTCAATCATCACACCATCAGGTTGGATCTTGGACTTCTTCCGTTCAAATGTGCTGCACTGGGTGGAGCACATGCATATATTTTTTCCCTGTCGCCTGATTAGTTTTCTTTTCTTCGTACACATCTAGCCACGGCACATTGAGTGCTAGATCCTCCACTTGGACGTGATGCTTGCCGTTGCCGGTAACAAGTTCACAATGCAGTGCAGGCTGTGCGTCAAAAGGGCTCGATTTCAGGAGCTAAATTGGGATAATTTTGGTACACGATACACCGAGACTCTTCAAACCCTGGGCATGTCGTTGCTGGTCGGGGTCGATGAGCAACCATCAGGCTCAGGCGTATAAAATAATCCAACTGTTCAGGTGAGACTTCTTGGCGTGTCCCTCGCTGGCAGGTTACGCGCGGCGAAGGGGCTCCGTGAAGGTCGCTTTCGAGCGGGCCTGCTCGATCGGCCGACCACGGCTGTGCCCCTCGCGATCTGCTGCGAATCACGCAAGCAATCAGAGGCGCGTCCCCAAACCAACCCCGAGGAAAAAAAAACATCGCCAATTTTTCTGGCCTCCCAAAAAAAGCTTCTGCCGCGATGCCGATGCGTTCTGCTTCTGTCTCACTCCACGCCTCCAGCCCTCCACCACACGTGCTGCTCATGCAGGCGCCCGGACGAGACAGAGGACTGGTGGTTGGTGCCTGTATATTTTTATTTCGTGCTAGAGTATGCATGGAACGTTCTGGATGCAGCAGCACATGGTAGACCCGTAAAAATAGGACTAGGCATGTATCGAACTAATATTCTCAAGGAACAGAAAAAAAAAAGGAGTTCATGTCATGTTTGTTTCGGCAGCAGCAGCCGGGGTTGTGCTTTGCCATTTCTTTCGCAGCAGCTCCATCATCTTTAGCATCTTTTTTTGTATCGACACCGATGTGTCCCTTGCGCCGTTGATGCGATGTGGAGGAGTATCGAGATGTCTTCCAACCAGAGGGCGACATGGACGGCCGCCCGAAAATGACATTCCCCGCGCGTGAGTGTATTTCGGGCGGAGAAAATTCAAGGGCTGGAATGGATGGCTCGTCGCGAAAAGTAAGGGACGTTCGCTATCTACTGAATATTCACTGCTAGCTGAAAGAACGAGTTTTCTTTTAGTAAATAGCACCCACCATATAAAAACTTGTATGAATTGTAACAAATTGCTGAGATCTGGGACTCTAGATGCTGCTAGCTAAACCGCAATGTCAACTGGCAGCTGCTAGCAACCGCACCGTAGAAGGCTTGAGTAGCAGAATGTGCAAATTGATACACAAACTTGTCAAATATGTGCATATACGGTCACATGTACTCATGCAAATGTATTTTGTCAACATAGCATGTGACTTGGACGATTTTTTCAAATTATCTCCTATCTTTATTTTTCTTGATAAAAATTTTCAAATATCTACGTACAAAAGTTCTACATTTTATTCTTGGACAGTTAAACTTGGTACCACAAAAAATTGGATTAACTATGCATAGATTATCCATATATTCCATAGGAGATGAGTAGGTATAAAGGTAAAAGAATATTGTATTGATTGTCAATGCAACATTCAATAATGTATCTTTTGTCCAAGCCAATTAGTCATTTTTTCCACGCCAGAAATATCCACTAGTACATTGAAATTTTGAGCTTTCCAGATTTTGTAGTCACTTTTATCCCTACTTAATTCTGGTTGGAAACCACTTATCACTAACTAATATTGAGATATTGGTATTAAAATAAAATTTATATTATTATATTTATACAATGTTGCTTGAAAACTATATATAATAAGATACTTTTCAGGAATTAACATACCCTCCTGGATCTCAGTTAGTTTCCAAGTTTAGGAAAGTTTCACCTTTGGTTAAGATATAAATGAGAAGGAGGGATAAAAAATAGGATGTTACATGCATAAAAACATCCACGTCGCCTGTCACGGAGGCAAAATACATCTATGTGGCATACACATGACCGTATATGCGCACATTTGACAAGTTTATGTATCCGTTTACAAACTTTACAATTTGTTGGACTAAAGTGATACAACCATACAAGTTGTTGTATGATGGGTGCAATTTTATCTACTGAATATTCACTACTAGCTAAAGAACGAGTTTCTTTTTCCAATAGCTTGGGTAAAGAAAGGTACTATTGGCGGTTAAAGGTAAGTTTACTAGTTCAAAATCCTAATTTTAGGTGGAATTTTAAGATTTTTTTTTTCCAATAGCTTGGGTAAAGAAAGGTACTATTGGCGGTTAAAGGTAAGTTTACTAGTTCAAAATCCCAATTTTAGGTGGAATTTTAAGATTCGAAATGTTCAAACTTTAAGCAAAGAGTTGGACTTGAAGTGTTTTTTTAGAATGAACTAGGCAGGAGAGCTGCCGATTATATTAAAAAGAGAATTTGAAATGTTTAAAATTTTTAAAAATATATATTTGTAAGCTATTTAGTCCCTCCTTTTTTTTAGTTTCATCTTCCTAGGGTAATTTTTTTTACCAACATTTACTCTGTTGTTAGTATATATTTTATGATATAGAATCGTCGGATAAATTTGCTTGTAATTTTTCACCCAATAAATGAAATATTAATGGAGCAATCGTCATTCAAAGGCTTGTTCAAATGGAGGGACTAACGCTTCGTTTGCTTTTAGTTTAAGTTATAAGTTCGTCACATTGCATGTTTAGACATCAATTAGGAGCACTAAATATAGATTTATTATAAAACTAATTTTATAAGTCTGACTTAATCACGAGACGAATCTATTAAACCTAATTAGTCTATAATTTGACCACTAAATGCTACAGTAATCATCCGCTAATCATGCATTAGTTATACTTAGAGCCCTAATTGCAACTTATGTAATTATTTTTAATTTAAATTGGCATCCGAACATTCGATGTGATAGCTACTTAAAAAAAACCAAACAAGACCTAAAATAGAGCAATGGGTGGGTGAATTCCAGAACCAATTTTTTTTTGCCTTATTCCATAACATGACTCCTATAACTACCCTTCTCTGCAATAGTCTTTTCTTATCCCTACCCATTCCAGCAACATTTTTTGCCGCATTGATAGGGTTCAGTGTCCATGTGACCATGTGAGGTGATAACTCCTGGCTCTATGAACGAAAACCAAAAATAGTGTCGTCCTGTCCTGTAGGATAACAACTACCCCAAGATTTGCACGCACTTCTAGGATCCATCCGAGGTCACAGTTTGTCCACGTATGACTTGCCTAGCTACACGTCGTTTTCAAAGCGAGTCAATTGATAGTTGGAACGAGAAATAGAACAAGCAGGCCCAACAGGCCTACAATCTGAGTTGGGCTCGATGATGACAGGCCTAAAATCGTCATCTGGTGGAAGCCTAATAGGCACGACGAGCCTCGACCTGATTGATTGATTGTTCTTGAATATATACAAAACACCAGCAGGCGGGAGATAAGATTTTAGAATGGAGGAGGAGAGGCTTGTCATGTCACAGAATTTTGCATGCAGGCAGCGCCCGTTGTTGTTACAGGCAAGAAGCGGCAACTTTCAAACAACTGTCCAACTCCCAAATTAACCAAACTTCCTCAAACCTCTCAGCGCCATTGTTTCTCTCGAACGACAAGGAAACGAGGCCACGTCCCTCCACTCGGTTGCTCTTTCTCCGCCCTCTCTGCCTCTCACCAGGTAAGGGCAGAGGGAGAGAGAGAGAGGGAAGAAAGAGGGAGGGGGGAAACGCCGTCGACCATGTCGGCGGCATTCTCGGACTTCGGCCCGCTCACGGAGCGGCGGCGCGTCGAGAAGCAGCGGCAGCAGCGCAGGCGCGTCATGTTCGCCGCTGCCGGCGCGTCGGTGGTTCTCATCCTCATTGTCATGGGCGGCGCTGCCGTCGCGTACAACGCTAGCGTCCAGGACGACGAGTCATCGGATAACTCGTCGTCCTCCTCTTCCTCCTCGCCCTCTTCCCCTTCCGGCGGCGGCGGCGGCGGCGGCTCGGGGTCGAGCCTGATCAGCGTGTCCAAGAGCGTCAAGGTGATGTGCGCGCAGACCGACCACAGGGACGCCTGCGAGAAGAGCCTGTCCAAGGCCGCGAACGCCAGCGCGTCGTCGCCCAAGGACATCGTCCGCGCCTCCGTGGCCGTGATCGGGGACGCCGTCGGGGAGGCGTTCCACCGGTCGGCGCTGGCCACCAGCGACAACCCGCGCGTGAAGGCCGCCGTCGCGGACTGCAAGGAGATCTACCAGAACGCCAAGGCCGACCTCGCGCGCACGCTCCGCGGCATCGACGCCGGCGGCATGGACGAGGTCACCAAGCGCGGGTACGAGCTCCGCGTCTGGCTCAGCGCCGTCATCGCGCACATGGAGACGTGCATCGACGGGTTCCCCGACGGGGACCTGAAGAAGAACATGACCGCCACCATGGTGTCCGGGAAGGAGCTGACCAGCAACGCGCTGGTCATCATCGAGAAGGCCTCGTCGTTCCTCGCCGCGCTCCACGTCACGGCGGCCAGCCACCGGAGGCTGTTCAGCATCCGCGAAGGTGAAGACGTGGAGAAGCAGCCCAAAGTCAACCACTCGGGCAGTTTCCTGGGCGTGCGCGGCGACAGCCCGGCGCCCGAGAGTTACCGGAGGAGGCTGCTCGGCGTCGAGGACGACACCCCGCCGTGGGTGAACGGGCCGGAGAGGAGGCTGCTCAAGGGCAACAACTTCCAGAGCAGGCTGACGCCCAACGTGGTGGTGGCCAAGGACGGCAGCGGCAAGTTCAAGACCATTAACGACGCGCTCAACGCCATGCCCGTCAAGCACACCGGAAGGTGCCGGCGCACGCGCACGCGCGTGCATCCATTCATCCATGCTCTTTTCTTTCTTTCGTCAGATCCAGCTATGGAGAAGCTGTTGGGCATACGCCGATGACCCTAGCTTCTGCTCTCTGGTGCGCGGGACAGGTACCTGATCTACGTGAAGCAGGGGGTGTACGAGGAGTACGTGACGATCACCAGGGCCATGGAGAACGTGACCATGTACGGCGACGGCGCCATGAAGACCATCATCACCGGCAGCCGGAACTTCGCCGACGGCCTCACCACCTACAAAACCGCAACCTTCAGTAAGAAGAATTGCAGCAGTTTGGATTTCGCTTTTGCACGCGTCAATCGCTGACGACACACGCATGGGCGCTCCAATTTGGACGCCGCAGACGCGCAGGGCGACGGCTTCATCGCCATCGCGCTGGGGTTCCGCAACACGGCCGGCGCGGCGAAGCACCAGGCGGTGGCGCTGCTGGTGCAGTCGGACAGGTCCATCTTCCTCAACTGCCGCATGGACGCGTACCAGGACACGCTGTACGCGCACTCCAAGGCGCAGTTCTACCGCAACTGCGTCATCTCGGGCACCATCGACTTCGTGTTCGGCGACGCGGCCGCCGTGTTCCAGAACTGCATCCTGGTCCTCCGCCGCCCCATGGACAACCAGCAGAACATCGCCACGGCGCAGGGCCGCGCCGACGGCCGCGAGAGCACGGGCTTCGTGTTCCAGTACTGCCGCTTCACCGCCGAGGCGGCGCTCAGGGACGCGTCCCGCCCCGCCATCCGCAGCTACCTCGCCCGCCCCTGGCGCGAGTTCTCGCGCACGCTCATCATGGAGTCCGAGATCCCCGTGTTCATCGACAAGGCCGGCTACCTGCCCTGGAACGGCGACTTCGGGCTCGAGACGCTGTGGTACGCCGAGTACGCGAACCGGGGGCCCGGCGCCGACACCGTCGGCCGCGTCACCTGGCCAGGGTACAAGAAGGTGATCAGCAAGGACGAGGCCGCCAGGTTCACCGTGCAGAGCTTCTTGCACGCCGAGCCGTGGCTCAAGCCCGCCGGCGCGCCGGTGAAGTACGGCTTCTGGGCGTGAGGACGTTCTCGCGGCGCGCGCGCGTCTGATTCCAAGGAAGCTAGAGGACGCGATCGACAGCGACGGAAGCAGAGGCCGGTTATTACCAAATGTGGCGCTGTTCGGTTGTTGGGAGCGTGCTGATCCATGAACGGACCATAATCCTTGTACATTGTATGTGTTGATTTTGATACTGTATGTACATGTATTGATACATCAGATTTTGTTTTCAGTGTACCATATTATGAGTTGTAAAAGAAGAAAAAAGATAGGTTGATAACAAATGATACAGTACAGGAATGTTCTCTCTCTCTCGAAATACCGATACAAGAATGTCACGAACCCCAGGACTTTGCAGCTTTGTAGCATGAATGCATGATGCTTGGGATTTGGTCATAAGCGCCTGGAAAATTACTTGTGCATTCAGATCATTTCGATCTGCTTCAGAGGAATTTTGGCCATTTCAATTTCAGTCCATGTATTAGTAGAGTAGCACAGGATTGTAAACCATTTGGAACATACATTGTTCACTGCTGATTTCAAACATTTATCCCCAATCAAAACCCCAAATTAATCCACCATTTCTTTCACACATTCCCCTCCACAGACATCGTGTAGGACTATTCTGCTGGTACATAGTATAAGATGACAGTACTACTAACTCTACACCCTGAGGCAACTGAGGCCTGAGCCAGCACCATTGGAGCAGACTGATGATCAAGAGGTGAGGCCGGCGGTGTACTTGACGCCGGTGGGCGGCAGCCACATGTTGCCCCCGATGAACTGCGCGACGGTGAAGTTGCCGGCCTCCGCGGGGCTGGTCATGACGTGGAACCCGGGCCACCTGACCCGCGCGCCGACGCCGGCGCCGGGGCCGGTGTTCATGTACTCCCCGTAGTAGAGAGTGTCGAGCGCGAACTCGCCGTCCCACGCGAGCCACCCCTCCGGGCGCACCGCGGCGCCGATGTACGACTGCATGAACACCACCCGGGAGTACTGCTTCCACGGCCGGCCGAGGTACGTCTCCGTCGGCGCGGCAGTCCCGTTCCCGGCGCCGCCGGCGCCGGAGGCCGCGAGGAGCTCGTCATGGGCGGAGACGTTGCAGAACTGGAAGGCGAAGCCCGTGGTCATGTTGGCGTCGAGCCGGCCCTGCGCGGTGACGGAGTTCTTCTGCGCCGGCAGCGGGAGGCGCGCGAGGAGGAGGCAGTTCTGGAACACGGCGGCGGCGTTGCCGAAGACGAAGTCGACGGTGCCCGCGACGCGGCAGTCGCGGTAGAACTGGCGGAGGGAGTGCGCGTACAGCGTGTCCTGGTACCCCTCGAAGGCGCAGCGGTAGAAGACGGAGAGGTCCGAGTCGCACCGGAGCGCCACCGCCTGGTGCTTGGCGGGGCCCGCCGTGTTCTCGAACGTCAGGTCACGCGCAATGAAGCCCTTGCCGTTCACGGCTGCGGATCGACGGCGAAGCAGGTGAGTCATTGCAAGTGCAGTATGTGATAAGCAGGTCAAGATGATGCATGTGGTCGGCACCTGGCCCTGCCCCTCCAGTACAGAACATGCAGTGAGAGGCAGGCACCCACACCGCAGGTCATGATCGCGAGATGACGTGAAGGTCCTCCTCACCAAGTCACCAGTGAGCACCAGACCACGGCCCGGGATTCACAGGCAGGCCGGCGGCTCCTCGCAGAGTCGCAGTCGCAGCGAGACGAATGCTCGGGGTGGATCCCGCACGTCAGTGTCACAGCACCGCCGCGTGCCCGCGTGCGCATGGTGGGTGTGGGGTGAGGGTGCACGGCTTCTCTCTCGGCTGAGGGCCACGCGGAGCCAGCCCCTGCCCATGCATGGATGCAATGGCAATGGCATTCGCATCGCGTCGCAACCAACCAAAAGGCCAAAGCCCTGGGCCAGTTTTTAATGCGGCACGTTGCGTATTCAAGGCGAGGAGGCAGGTGGTGGGAGTTGAGCGTGCACCCTGCTACAGCGCTACCTGGAGAGTTGGAGGCACATTGTATGGGACGGGTGTGGGGGGCCGGGTGTACAGGTGCAGCTTGTTCTTACCGTCAAGCCCTTGGCAGAGGCCAGGGCGCGCCAGGCTCCCCTGGCGCACCAACCGTGTTGCTTCCTCGATCCACAACTGATACCGCGGCACGGGCGGCGGTCGGCACCACCCTCTCGGTTGGTACTTGGTACCGATCGACTGCCCATCATCCCGTGCTGCCGCTGCTCCTCGCCTGTGATCTATTCTACGGCATGCCGCTGCCACACCACGCCTGACGCGCACCGCAACGTACGGTCGGTCGGTCGTGACCATACCGCAGTCCAATGATGGCACCTTGACCATCTTACGTATACGTCGACATGGGGTCATTGTTCGTAAAGCTTAGCTGGTAATGTAAGCTTGGTGAGCTTATCCCTGGTGAATCTCTGAGCAACTGTTAGTGCTAATAATGACCTAGTGGTCTTGGCTTTGACCGTGCACTTGCGTAGCGTATCCATTCAATTTCATGCATGGACCACAACTGCTGTCCTCTGCATACTCCTACTACGACGTGCTATCTGCAATCAAGTTTCCATGAGCTTGTTTGAATTGAACGGCCGTCTACGCTCTAGTTGTCTCCAGCGTGGTCGAGTTTTCACGAGAATTGGAGCAGAACGTACGGGAGAGCAGAGTGGGGGCGGGCGCATACGGACGGACGCACTCACCGACGGTGGCGCTGCGGTAGGTGGTGTAGCCGTCGACGTAGCTGCGGTGGCCGGAGATGACCGTGGCGCCCATCCCGTCGCCGACCAGCACCAGGTTCCACTTCTTCTTCTTCACGTCCACCGTCTCCCTGTACACGCCCCTCTTCACGTAGATCACGAACCGCGCCGCGCTCTCGGACGGCGCCGCCTCCACGGCCGCGCTCACCGTCGTGAAGTTGCCGCTCCCGTCCTGCGCCACCACGGCGTCCACCGGGAGGCCCCCGGGCCCCACGGGCGTCCGCAGCAGCCGCCGCTCCCTCGCGCGCAGCCACCGCGGGGGCCGGGGGCGGGCGCCGCCGAGGAGGCCGCGGCGGGAGGACGGCGGATACGCGGCGGCGGCGACCTGGCCGAGGCCGTCGGCGAGGAGCGACGTGACGGCCTGGAGCCCCGTGGCGACGAGCGAGCCGAGGACCGAGCCGGTCGCGTCCAGGCCCTCCTTGCAGGTGTCCTGGTTCCCGAGCGCGCCGCTCAGCCAGGACCGCAGGTCGGAGCGGGCGTCGCCGGTGCCGAGGCGGCCCCCGGCGCCGGCGGGCGACGGCGAGGTGGCGGACATGGACCAGGAGAGCTCGTCGGAGGAGAGGTCGAGGAGGTCGAGGCAGTCGGCGACGGCGGAGGAGAGGCGGAGGTCGCCGCCGCCGAGGATGCCGCCGATGGGGAACGCCGAGATGATGCCCGCCACGCTCCGGATCGCGTCCAGCGTCTCGCGCAGCGTGGAGACCAGCCCGGTCGAGATGCCCGCCTCCCGTGCCTTCGCCGCCGGCGACGGCGTCGTCACGGGGTGCGCATTGGTGACGGGGAGCACTAGCAGAAGCAGCAGTGAGATGGTGAGGAGGCGCGGAGACGCCGACGCCATGGCTCGTCTCTAGCTTGCGGGAGTGAGAGTGGCGGCTGTGTGCTCGGCTCAGGGCACGGGTGTATATAAGCACGGGTTCGCCCGCGCTTTTCGCACTAATCGAACGGTTAACCTTAACCGCGACGGCAGCGAGATGGCGGTGAGTCGGTGATGGCAGGAGAACATGGCTGGCGGCGTCGGGGGTCCTGGAGATGGCACCCAAACTGAGCAGTGAGCAGTAAACCAGTACCGGCAAACTGTTCCGTGTGACCGACAGTTCTGGTAAGCGCGGTGTCGCTGCACGGAAAAGTGGCTTTGGAGGCTTGCTCTGTGGGCTATTTAGCACTTCTAGTTACAGGTGCGTTTCATGTGCACCCTCTGTCGGTCGCTTGCTTTGCTGCGGCACCGATCAGTTCTAAAACAAGGATGGAACACGGGCACTTCAGTGTTTAAGAGGAGGAAAATGCTCGTCTATTCAGCTCTGTAACTTGCAACTTGCTTGTGGCACGTTTATCCATTTATTACAGCAGGGAATCGTCCTAGAGCATCTTCAGCAGATTACTCATCTCTAATATCTTATATATTTTCTCTATCACCAATAATGCTTTTACCTTTTTGGTAGCCAGTGCTCGAACAGATTACTCAAAGGATATGATGGATGAGAGGAATGTCCTATATTTAAGTAAGAGAAAGGTGTATTTTGACAGTCATCAAAAATATTTTGGTATTAGCGATGAAATTTGTAATCCGTCAGAGCAACTTCTATTATTAAAATAATAGTTTTTTTATATGGAGGAGAGTGACGAATAATCTGCTAAACATACTTTTACATCTACATCAGTTAGTTCCCCGCATCCCCAGACTGTACACTCTGTAGCAAAGTGCCCAAAAGATCGAAGAATCCCTGCGCATCCAGCAGGCAGCAGCGCAGGTGCTTTCCACCCACACTGGTACTTGCACTACCAGTCCAGCCCAGTGCAAAACCCGGATCGGCCGTTCCCCATCCGGCCTCGCTTTCCCAAACACAGTGTCTTCTTCCTTCCTTCGTACTCTGGTATGCGACCCCGACCCCGGTCTCGTACACATCAGGAGCTTCGTGGCATGCATGCCAGCATGTGCTGCCCCGACGTCCCCGTACGCATCAAGAGCTTTCTGACCATTCCCACGTGCTCTCGTGTCATCCCTCATCCGCCCGGCCGGGCGCCTGGCTGCGTGCCTGCACCGCCGATCCTTCGGCCGGAAGCAAGCAGCTGATGCCGAACGAGGAGGCCCGAGCTGCTTCGCCGGAGGTCTGTCACTTGTCAGGTGTGCCCGGGCGCCCGGCCCCGTCCGGCCGTCTGGACCGCGGGCCACAGGCCACATCGCGCTGGATGCAGTGGCGGCCTGCGTCGCGTGCGTGCATGCGCGCGTCCACAGTCCCCACCGCGTTGTGCGTGTAAATCAGCGCGCAAATAAAAGCGACCGAGCGAGCCGCCTTTTTGTGCCGGTAGTAGTAGTAGCAGCCTACTGGACGCGGTGCGTGTCGGGGACGGCGGACGATTTTGTGGCGGTGGACTGGAGAATGAAGTGGAGTGGAGTGGCCACCAGTTGGATCAGGATGGAGATGCTCGCCGCCGGTTGGAGAGCAATCTGTGTGGCCCTGGCCCCTGTGCGCCATGCAGTGTGCTCGCTCCACCGGCTCCTGCGTATGTGTGTTTTTTAAAACGGATGGAACTACATAATGTGAGCTGATTCTTTTCTTTGCTCGACAGTTGCATCGAAAGCTTTCAGAACTTCTTCTGTGGATTACTAGCTTATTCTTTCTTTTTTCATGACCGTGCCCGAGCACATTTTTCATCAAGAGGAAAGAAATTTTTCGTTACAAAAGATTGGTTTCGGAGACGTGAAACCAACACGGAAAAATAAAAAAAAACCCAGACTTTACACCGTTACATTTACGCGACCTGGTAATCTACCTAAGGCACCTACCACCAAATCAAGGTGTTTCAGCCCAGCCTGACTCCAAAGGAAGATTTCATCGGCCACCAATCGTGCTCACTCGTCGATTACTAGCTTATTCTAAATTCATAGTGGTGCGAAGGTGCATGGATATTTATTTTTTCAGGGAAAAGGCACGCATTGGAAAACCATCTCGCCGACACTTGAACTAGCAGCACCACCCAGCCGACACGGATAAACACGCGCGCACCAGACCAGACGCCTGACGAGAGGCCGCAGTTTCACTGTCCCGGCCGCCCACACAGCCGCGCAGCGCGCGTCCGTTGGGCGCCGACGTCGCGATCGGAGGGAGACGGCGGAGCCCCCGGGAACACGAAGGCGAGGCCGGCTGGGCGCTGCATGTGACGTGCTGGGAAACCAGCCAGACCCCCGCAACCGTGGTCGCCGTCCGGCACCATGCGCACGCCCAGGCGCCGCGCGCGCGCACGTACGCCCCCCGCGCGACGCGCAGGCGCACATCGGCTCGTACCAGCTGCAAAGCCGACCCGCGGGCGCCGGCAAGTACACCCAGCCCGCCGGCGCCCATCCACCGGTCGCCGCGTGAAATAAATCCCTGCCAATTTGCCATGTTCTGTAGCCCGGCTCGGCAGGGCGCGCGCGGCGCTGAGCTGGACGGCGGCGGCGGCCGCCGGTAGGTGTGCGCGGATCTGCGAGCGAACCAACCAACTTGCTCTATGGATCGGGGACTTCACGAACTGATGATTGCACAGCGCGTTGGCGCACGAGCCTGTCAGTCCAGCCCACCGAACCATATCCAAAAGCCCTCGCACTTTTGGTAAAAACGATGGGTACGCACGCAATACACGTACATCTTTACCTCCGAAACTGTATAGCACAATGAATGCGATTTCCTTGTCCAAGCTGAAGCTGGTCACGAACACGAACTCTATGGTCCTCGTCTAAACAGTAACCTAAATTTCTCTGCCTCCTCCCAGAGGCTAATCTGAACAAAATATGAGGCTGTAGCGCTCATGTTCAATTCCTCGCGTCAACAATAGAAACTCCCCTCTTTTTTGTAATTTCTCTTCCATGACATGAAAAATCACAAAATTATTTCTTGTGCAAATCGGATCGTAATTTGGGTATGTAGCTCAATGGATAAAGCACTTAAACACACAAATTTTTGAGGTGCAAGGTTTGGCTCATTTCATCTCCAATGAAAACTACTTTTTTTAAAATTTCCCTTCCATGGCATTAAAAACATGCATCTTAAGAGTCCATAAAGAAATACCCCCTCAGTCCTAGAAGCCCTAAACATTCATGGGTAATAGATTTTGACGTCTCAAACCTTACTCCAGTGCTGTCTATCCAACAAGCGATGCTGCTTCCTCCTAGAATATCCCTCGGAAATATATATCTTGAGGATTATGCCTCTTCATCCAGAACAGCATTGCATCCCGACAAGCGGCTGGTCCTATATGATCCTATCTTTGCCCAAAGTTCAATTGGCGAGCCTTTATAAAAAAAAAAGGTTCAGTTGGCAAGCAATGTTGTGCACCCAATCTCCCCTGCTGTGACCGACATCAATATTCTCAGTTTGTTACCGGTATCCCTGCTGATCAGAATGGCACAAGTGGTGGTATCATTTCTCAAATTGGAAATTTCCCGCCGCTTGAGCATGTTTCTCGGAGAGGATGGATCACCCTCAAGAGTCGATGCCGCTTCTATTGTTCTTGCCCAGGTGGACACATCTATGGTTCAGGCTCCAAATAGACCCATGTACCAGGCCTCAGAAATATTCAGTACCCAGCCACTGTCAGCTACCTCAGTTGCCTTGCTCCTACTAAAAAGCTTGCTAGGAAAAGCAGGAATATTAACATGCCAATAGTTGATGATGGTTCAAAGACTTAACAAAATAGATGGTTTCATGCTCTAGAAATTGGAGGACACACTACGTGAAAGACTTTAATAGGTAACACGTTATTGGTAACGGGTCTACGAGGCCCGTTACAATAACGGGCGTTTGTCTATACTCGTTCTCCGGTCCATTCCCGACCTGGCCACTTTGATGCCCGTTACGGATAACTGGTTGTTCGTAACGGGCGTTCAACAAAGACCGTTACTAATGTTATTGGTAACGGGCCACATTAAATACCCGTTACCTCTACTTAGTGTTCGGACCCGAAAGTTTACTTCATTTTGGTTCTTATTGCTCTCGCGTCCGCGTCGCTCTCGCGCTTCTCTGCCGCCGCTCCCTCTCGTCTCCTCTCTTATCTCTCCGGTCTCGTGCTCTCTCTCGTCTCTCGCTCTCCGCTACCGCCCTCTGCCTCCGCCCCCCGCGCCCACAAGATCCCCTCCGCGCCGCCGCCGCCTGCCTCCAGGCCCGCACCAGTCGCGCCCCCTCCCTCATGCGTCCGCTCAGATCCCATCCGCAGCCCCCTTCCTTATCTCTTCATATCCGTCTGGATCTCGTCCCTCCGAGGCCTCACGCCGCGCTCCCCGCGCCCTCTGCCTCAGTCATTTCCTAAATCGACGCTAGGGTTGCTCTCCAACTCCCACTCTCCGCCGCCGCCATTGCCGCCGTCGCCGCCGTGCGAGGCGTCGGCGGCCCTCCATCCTCGCCGCCGGCTCCAGCGCGCAGATCCAGCCGGGGGCGGGCCGTTCGTCGCCGGCGCCGACCGATTCGCCCCCACCGCCGGCTCCCTCACGCTCCACCCGCTCCTCGGCTTCCCCGCCAGTCTCCTCCGCGCGGTTCACCCGGTCCTCGCCTGCGCCGCCACCGGCCTCCTCGTGCTGGCGCTCCTCATCACCCCGTCGCCGCCGCACCTAGAGGAGAGGGAGAAGAGGTTGCTGTGGACGACGAGCACGTGGAGGAGGCCCTCCGCCGGAAAGATCCCGACCACAAAGCCGGGCGCTCCAGACGACGACGCAGTGGAAGCAGCGGCGCCTGCACTGCCTCCCACCGCCTCGGCATCACCTCACCACGGCGGCACCCCTCACCTCCGCAAATCGCCCGGTAAGCCATCGCACCCTCAGCTCCGTTGTTGCACCCTTGCTGCCGGCGTGAGCTGCTGCCGCCGATGAGCCCCATGTAGTTGGCACGCCGAGTTCCAATCCGCGAGCTGCCCACCGAAGAAGTCGAATCGTTGCCTCCTCTCGCTAATTCTGATTCAATTTCAATCGCCGTCAGGTTCTTGCTTCTCGTGTGCATCCCGCTGGCCCGCCCGCCAGGCCGAGGCGGCCTCCAGGCTCCAGCCTGCCACGGTGCCGCCCGCCCTATGCCCGGTGTGGCAGTGCCCATCCACTAATCTAGGCATCCAGCCATCCGGAGACAGGAGCTGGAGCTCCGTCCACTGCAGCCTGGCAGAGTGGCAGCCTGCAGATTCGTGTCTACTTCGTGACTTGATTTGCTCTTTGCGTGATTGCCTCTTTTAATTTGTTGTTTCCTGTGCTTGTAGCTTGTTGCTGCTAATGCTATACTTTGTGTATTTGTTATTAGATTTATTAAATTATGAATTGAACGGAGACATTGCATCTCCTTCCTCACCTCTGGCAGCAACCATGATTGAAGAGCAACTTCAAGAGGAAACTAGAGTAATTAAAGAAATTGTGAATTCTAGGTTATCTTCTTCCCCTCCACTTCCATCAGAAGATTTGTCGCCATAGGCACTTGCACCGGTTTATGAGATATAAACCGCCTTTCACAAGATCCATGTGAAACACTAGTTGATATATGTCACTTATTTGTTCAATCTAAAACTATTCTTGTATCCTGAATTCTTCGGTAGAAATTTAAATTGTTAATCAAACTATAAATGCGTAGTATATGTACTATACCGAATTGTATATGGAAAATTATCATAGCGGCATACCCTTTAGTAAAATCCTAGATCCACCACTGCCTTCCGCCCTTAGAGTGCTTGTGCATGTTTGCTAGTTCTGCTTCGATGTAATAGTAGTATCCTAGTCATTCCTATCCTATGCCATCGGAACTTCTGAGTGCACTTAAATTCAGAGGCTGGAATCCACGCAATCGATACACAGTTGGCTAGTTTGTGCAAAAATCATCATGCAGCTATTTAGTACGGCTGTGACCAACGGCCAAGTATCCTATTTACTAAAATGCAGCCTAATTTGTTATAGAAATGTGTAGTGTTAACATGTCTACATGGTTCTGGTGATTTTAGTTTCGTACTTGCCATGTTTTTAGGTGTTACGTGATGTGGAATGGGCATTTACGAAGTGGATGATTGGTTGCACATATCTATGCTTAGAATAGCCATCTATGTATGTTCTTGTTAACCTGAGCATAGTGTTCATGCCTGTGTTGATCTTATATTAAATATGAGCATATGCCCATGCCTGTGATGATCTTTGAATCTGAGCATATGCCCATGCCTGTGATGATCTGAAATGGTCTTCTTCTTTATTTTAATTAGTCTCAGCATCTGTCCATGCCGGTGATGCTGCTTATATTATTCCTGAGCATTATTTATCCATGCCTATGATGCTCGTAATGTTACTCCTGAGCATTTGTCCATGCCTAGAATTGCTTGTGTTACTATGAACATCTGTCCATGCCAAGAATTGCTTGTGTTACTATGAACATCTGTCTATGCCTATGATGCTGCTTCTGATACTATGATATTTTCCATGCCTATAATTTTTCTTGTGTTACTCCTGACCATTGCTTGTTTTCATTTACTTAGATGGCTCCTGTAGACAAGAGGCGCATGCTTACTTAGTAAGCTTCCTTAGAAAGGTATAAGAAAATGCATGAAAAAACTTGCTGAATTCTCATTGCTTATGTTGCTAGATTATGATGATGTATTAAACTCCAAGTTTTGTGACCTTGTATTCATGTGTGATAGATAGTTTGACATAGTGGTGCCTTGTAGCTGGCAAGCAAGTGTATCTAACTGCTAACTGCTAAAGTGAATTAGTGTTATTTTCATGTGTTGATTGTATATCATTGGCTGTGCCTTGCAGAAAGATGTGAGAAAGTGGAAGCTACAACCAAGGAGCTTGAGAAGCTGCACCTAATCTGAGGAAGGTTAGTTTTCTTACCGAAACAACGACTTGACTTTTTCATGCATTCTCATATCATATGGCAGCAACAACTTCAGGAAAGTATGTCGTCTAAAAATGAGGAAGCAGAGATATCACAATAACTCACCTATACATGCTTTGCAGGATCTGATCAGAATTAGCATTATAAAGATGCATGGAAAGAAGCAGCAAGAGATTACATACTTCAGATAGTTAGACATATTACTCAACGTTTAACTTGAATATATCTTTGTGTGTCCATGTTGTGTATGGACACCTTTGATTTGAATACTCGTGTGCATGTAAAATAAAGAAAAATACCATTTGCAATTTTTTTTTGTTTTTCAATTTCACATTGGTAACGGGCAGCATCCATGCCCGTTACTTATGACCAAGTCATTGGTAACGGGCAATGTGGAGGCCCATTACCAATAACCAAGTCATTGGTAACGGGCAACGTGGAGGCCCGTTACCATTGTAAGTAATAGGTATCGGGCATATGCCCGTTATCAATAACCAGTCATTAGTAACGCAATAAGGTAACGCAATAAGGGTAACAGGCGTTTTGCCCGTTACCAAAGACCATCCGCGCCCGTTACAATTCACTGGTTCTCACGTAGTGACACCCCATGCAAAAGAGTTGCACAAAAAAGAATCCTGCACAAAATCTTTGAAGTAGAAACTTGTGGAAGATGAGGAAGATGCAACGACCAAAATATCCAACATGATTCCTGTCATGCAAGAGTAGGTTGAGACTGCCAGGTGCCTTTTGAGCAAGTCATTGAAGCTGCACTTTCGACATATAAAATGTCCAATGATGACCCAGGCTCGGACAAGACTCAAGAGAGTTACTTGTGCTAACTCTCTTTTGGAAGGACTGCTCTCCCTAATCCTGCAATACCAGGAACCATGTTCTTTATTTTACATGTAAATCCGGAGAAGAAGGTCCTTGCCAAATCAAAAGTATTATTAATAATTACAAGATTTTAGAACCCATTTTAAATATGTGTTATTGGCCTTCGAAATAATATATTATATGATTCTATCTATTTACATAGATGTGGCTTCGAGGGGTTTAGGGAGAGGGTGTGCTTAGTGAACCTCTATTGCCGCTTAAATACCCCAATCTGTACTTTATTCAGATTAAAAAGGTTGTCCTACTGGTATTGCATCTAGTGTAGGCAGCAGCAGCAACTCGATACAAAGAATCAATCATAAAAAATATTAGGATTGAAAAGCTTATTAACTGCAAACATTTCCCATAAAAAAGTTCTTTTTTAATTTATCTATGTATCAGGATCGGATGTTAATAAATGAGAACAAGAACCCAAAGATGATCACATTAACTTTTTATTTCTTCCGAGACAAAAGTTGCAACATTTAAAAAATGGGTGCAATTAATGATCCTGATATGGATTTCAAGAGATACCGCTTTAGCGCGGCCTTTTGGAGAGCACGCTTCTTATCTGCTCGGATCTTCACCCTGCTATTTTTGCAGCTATGCAGGCTCACTTGCGCCCATGTGAGGAACCATCCCCAACAGGCCCGCAGACGTGCCCGCAGGTGTGGTCACGGAGATCATTGGGCGAATAAAAAATGCGGAGGCAGGCAGGCAGGGCACTGGCTATCACGGCCCATAGCTGTACAGATAAGCAAGGACATCAGCTAAGCAAGATGATAAGGAAACCACTTGGAGTTAAGGAGATTGATACGGCTAAAGCCTCGCCGCGCCTCAGTGCTACGGGAGGCCGGAAGCACAAGGGCTTGGCGTCGGCAGCGCTGCGGGAGGCCGGAGGCGGCTGGGGGAAGTGGTAGATCGAAGAAGAGGTAGTTTGCACAGTGATTAGTTTATTTTATCTGGAAAGATCCTTCAAGTCAGACAGGCATGCTCCTATTCGTTCTTGTTAAGGGCCTGTTGGACCGTGCTTCCTCCGCTCTGCTCCAGCCCCTACCGGTTATATATAAAAAAACAAAGTGTTCCACAACAAAGTTTCAAGAAACAAAGAAAGAAAAAAAAATCTAAAGGATTACACAAGGGCTTCTAGCCATTCAGACATAGGATCTTTGAATCTTGCTTTCGCTCTTAGAATAACCAGAGCAAATTTGGCCTTGAGATGCCGAAGACAATCATCTGGGTGAGGTTGCAGCTCCTTAAAAATGTAGTCATCTGGGTGAGAATAACTAGCTGAGCTTTGACTTCCTCCAATACCAAAGGGGGTCATCTTCGGTGAAGATAATGTGAATTCTTGCCCAACAGGCCTGGGCAAGGGGAAACAGATGAACGAGTGAGCCAGAGTTTCATCCACCCCTAGAATGCAACAAATACAACTATATGAGGGGAGCTGCATGTTTCTTCTCTTGAGAAGTGCTCTAGTGCTAAGCCTATCTTTGAGCAAGAGGAAAAATAAAGACTTTATGCTTATTCTAACAAGATGATTTCCACAACCATTTGAAAGCTGGATGGATAGGCATGTGACCAATCAGGTGCTTATAAGTCTTGGAGGATGAAAAGAGGGGAGAATTCCAGACGTAGGACCAGACATCATGTTCAGGTGTTTCTGGCAGAGTGTTCAGACCTTGTGCTAAGGTCATGAGTTGCTGGGCTGCTAGAGGAGACAGAGGAAGATGAAACAGATTTGCAGGTCCTTCAGCATTCTTAGCAGTACCGATTGAAATTTTCTTGGATCTTGCAAAGGAAAAAAAACTAGGGATAATGATGTCTTGGGACTTTGTTTACCCAAAGGTCTTCCCAGAGTAAACAGGTAGCACCATGAAACACATTGGCTGAGGCTAAACCTTTGAAGGAATCTAGTAACTTCAAAATATCCTCCACCACAATGAGCCTCTCTTCCTGCTAGTTGAGGGCAAGGCACCATTGCTATAGTGTCTCTCCCAGACCAGATGCACCCAGGGTATATCATGTCTATTGAAAACATTATGTAAGAAAAGCCCTATAGTGACGGGCACCATCTCCCTAAAGTAACGGGCATAGAGCCCGTCACTTCTACTGCGTCACTGTTTTGAACAGAAAGGTGACAGGTGTCTGCTCGTCACCTATGTGACGTAATAGGTAACGGCCGCGGGCCCTTTCCGCTCTAATCAGATAAAGGGGGGTAGGGACCCGCTAAGTTCCTACTTTTTCATGTTTACAAGCTGGATCCTCCAATTACTACTCGGTGACTGATTCTTGTGGATCGTCCGCTGAAGTGGCAAAAGAACGAATTGGCATAGTTCCCAGCGGCCTCCCTGGGAATGGGGGGCGCGAGTGAAGCCCTTCTCCAGTATGGTAAAGTGAAACCGCTTCGGAGTTTATGGTTCGAAAGAAAGAGAGAGGAAAGCACTGGCGCGAAGCGTGGTGGGCCTGCGTCGGGGGAGCATAGGGAGGAAAGGGAGCCCGAACGGTGGAAGAGCCAGGGGAAGCCGGGTCAATTTGACAGAAATGGAAGGTCCGAGCAGGAGCCCAAGTTATGCTATTGAAAATTCGTTCCTCTAGCAGTTCCGGTTTGACCATTCCGTTCCCTTTTTCAAACTCCACTTCTTTTCATATAGCAATCCCTAATCAAAGAGAGAACAATATCCATTTCAAAACAGAGCCACTTCTTGGTCTTCGACCCCCTAAGTCACTACGAGCGCCCCCGATCATTGCAATGGGATGTGGCTATTTATCTATCTCTTGACTCGAAATGGGAGCAGAGCAGGTTTGAAAAAGGATCTTAGAGTGTCTCTGCTGATAAGAAATAGGTAAATCTCTAGGCAGGCTTTTGATGGATCTCCTATTCTCGGTAAAGGAGAAGAAGGCAGAACTATTCACCCTAGTCTCCATCTCCGCTGTGCTACCGGAGGCTCTAGGGAAGTCGGAGGAGAGAGCACTCATCCTTCTCGTGCGTTAGGATTGAAACCTAAGCTAATTAAGCTACTATCTCTGGAGAATGGTATCCGTTCATTTCTGCCTGTCCATAAGCGTATATAGGATGAAGTCTAAACGAATGTGCCACTCCCATTACAGTTAAAGCATTTGAGAATATTAGCATTAGGCACTCTAACTCGAAGGAAGAAGTCGAAACCAGTCCATGGCTATTCTCGAGGCAGCCCCGCACTTAAACTTAAAGTTGTTTGTGTTTGTTCTACGGAATTCAATAAAGCATGAAATCATGAAATAGCTCAGTTCGGGGAATTTCAAAGGTTCCCCCCAACCCCCCCTCCAAAACAAGTGGAATGGTTGCTATATTTCCTTCCTCGATCTGATGCCTTACTCGGATTCGCATTCAAAGAAGGTGTTCAGCGAAAATCAGCACTTGATGCGGCTGAGGGGGTCTGCCCAAGGACCGACAGGTTTAGGTAAATATCTAATGCGTTCCCCAACGGGAGAGGTTATTTTTGGAGGGGAAACTATAGATCCGTCACCTTTTTTGGTGACTAGGCCCCCCCTATGAAGTCTACGCCCGTCACTTATGTTCAATACAGGTGACGGGCCTAACACATAGCCCGTCACCTATGGTGGAGCATAAGTGACGGGCGTAGAACAACACTCGTCACTTGGAATTTTGAAAGGTGACGGGTTGTGCTTCCTGGTGCCGTCACCTTGTACTGTAAGGTCCACATGATCAATTACACAACATGATAAATTATACAGGTCCACATGATCCATTACACAACATGATAAATTATACAGTTCCACATGATCCATTACACAACATGATAAATTATAAGAACTACATGATCCACTACACGACATGATTACATAAAAGAACTACATGATACATTACATGACATGATTACATAAAATAACTAAATGATCTATTATACAACATGATTACATAAAATAACTATATGATCCATTACACAACATGATTACATAAAAGGACTGCATGCAGATACAAACTACTCATGAGATCTATTAACCGATGCCACGTGAATCGCCGCGCGAACTCTCGCCACGGAACGGTCAATTTCTGCCATCCTCGACGCTTCGCGCCTTGCATTATGTCAAGCCATCAACTCGCGGTCATCATCCGTACCATGCAACTCGACATCAAATTCACGCTCAAATTTGCCAAGCGCGAGGCAATGGAATAATCCAACAACGAATACGACCACTAACAAGTCCAAGGCGCTCTTCAGGGCAAAACTCAAGGGAATGACCGACGCGCTTCAAATTATTGCGTACCGATGCACGAGCAGACGCACGACGCTCCAACCCATCATGTTGCAAAGTCATTTCTACGGATTAAACATTAACATTCCATTCGATGTCTAATACCAAGTACACACATTCATATCCATTCAAAAATAAATATTCAACACAATATACCCATTTTCATCAACTAATACAAGTAAATCACATCTACACATGCAAATAAAAAAGTTATTTCTAAAATCTAATTATTTTGATACTCTTCAGCTTGAGGCGAACACTCGTCGTCCCATGTCATATGGGATGCAATAATGGTTCAGAATATTTATTCAGGCCCTTTATGCAAAAACCATCGAAAAGAAAAAAATCCTCATTTAGGATATGCATATGTCGTCAACCTTGACCCTGAGATGATGACACTATCATTCGGGGCCAACATAGATATCCGCGACACAGTACGGTCTACGGACGTGCTGAAAGAGTACGACCTTAGTCCTAATAAAGAAGTCCCAGCTAAAAAGTTGAGGATATATTCATTGGGACCAAGACTGTACTCCTTCATCACGTCCCTGTACCGCACCGTATCGCGGATATTGATGTTGGCCCTGAATGGCCGTATCAACATCGCAGGATCAAGATTAACGACATATACATATCCGAAACAAAGATTTTTTTTAACTTCGTGATGGTTTTAATGGGAGCCTCAATAAATACATCATTGGAGTATCAAAATAGTTTGTTCTTAATACAAATTAAATACCAAGCATCAAATATTCACATTTCACTAATAAATCCACATATATACATACTCATGATGCAAAAATAAAAATATTGAACTCAATATACCTATTTTCATCAACTAATATAAGTAAATCACATTATTTAGCATTTCAAAAGGCATCAGAACTGGGAGAGATATGTTTGGATTATAACAATCCATGAAGACCTCAGCCTCGAAAGGCATAAGCTACTGTATACTTGCCATGAACACCTCAGCCTCGCTGTGTGGCATGTGCTTCATGCCTTTTGAGGCAGAAGTGTTCATATGCAAGTATACAATAGCTTATAAGAATATCTTCTTTAATTTGGATTTGCATGTGTATCGATCTCTCAATCTGTCCTGGTGAACGCTGAGGTGGAGGTTGATATGGATGTTATTTGGCAAAGGTGGCAATGAGTGCTTCACTCTCCCATATCATCATTTGCCAACAAATATCAGTAGGATTTTTTTAACTTCGCGATGGTTTCAAACATTCACATTTCACTAATAAAAGTATTTAGATCTGTCTAGAAGCAATATCAAATACGGACAGAGCAACAGAGAGGAACGGCGGGCGGGCACCTGGCGACGCGACGAGGAGGCGCGGCGGCGTGTCCCGCTCTCCTCGGCTACGGGTGGCGGCTCGGCGCCGTCGGGCAGGCACCTGTTGGCGCGACGAGGAGGCGCGATGGTGTGCCCCGCTCTCCTCCTAGCCTGCGGGCGGCGGCTCGGCGCCGGCGGGGGGGGGGGGGGGGGGGCACCTGGTGGCGCGATGAGGAGGCGCGATGGCGTGCCCCGCTCTCCTCCTTGCCCGCGGGCGGTGGCACGGCGCCGACGGGCGGGCACCTGGTGGCGCAACGAGGATGCAAGGAGGTGTGCCCTGCTCTCCTTCTTGCCTGCGGGCGGCGGCTCGGCGCCGGCGGGCGGACGCTTGCTGGCGTGACGAGGAGGCGAGGAGGTGGGCACTAACCTAGGGTTTCAAATGGATAAGGTAAGGAACTAAGTCAAAGAGGTGGCTTCAAATGGGAGAAAAGTTAAATAGGTGACGGGCAACACATGTGTTGCCCATCATCTATGACATCAATTAGACCCATCACCTATGTTATGGATACAGGTGACGGGCAACATATGACGCCCATCACCAATGTGTCATTGGTGACGGGCAATATATGTTGCGCGTCACTTATGTCACATGAAACTGCATGCTGGGAACATTCAAAGACGCGGCTACTGGGAATCGCAACCGCTGGTACCCTCTCTCTGCGCACGCGCTCGCGCCATCTCGGCAACCGCGCGTGCCACCTCGGCAACCGCCCGCCGTTTCGCATTCAATTGCTGGGAATCGCAACCGGCGCTACCCTCTTTGTGCACGACTGCACGCGCGCGCCGTCTCGGCAACCGTGCGCGCCCTCTCGGCATTCCCACGATCTCTGGCCCTTGCCATTATATACTGCGAGGGTGGCCGCTCTCCTCACACCCCTGCTCTCGCTCTCTCCTCACATCCCTGCTCTCGCTCGCATTAGGTACAACGACGATGGCGGGTTCCGGCTCAAGCTCCAGGCGCCGCTGCTACGTCCAAGTGAACTCGTCGTTGTCGCCTTCTTCCTCCCCTCGCCGCCGTCGCCATCGCCGGTCGCCTCCTCCTGCAGCGGCTCCGGCCCCGGCTCCTGCGTCGGCCCCTGCTCCGGCGCCAGCTCCGGCCCCTGCTCCGGCGCCTGGCCATCCAGAGTTCGATCCGGACCACCCCTTTGGCTTCGGCGACGCCTGGGCGATCAGCGTCATGAGGGATTCGTTCACTCGTCCGCCTCGGGAAGCCGACGGTGAAGCCGCCACTGGTGGAGAACGTCGCCAGCTACGTCTACGCCATCTTCAGGGTGGCGGAAGTTATCAGGGACCTGCCATGACAATGTATATCGTAGTTTGTATGTAGGTCCCTTTGTGTGTGTGTATATATATATATATCTCGCAATATAAACTTCTGCCTTGTTATATATCTCACAATAATCCCTTTTGCTAGATAGGGCATACACATAGGTGATGAACTATACACGTAATGCGTCACCTTTCAAGGACCATAGGTTAAGCGCATCAGAAGGCGCGGTGACGCGCTAAGTAAAGGCCGTCACATTTACTTGAGAGGTGATGGGCGACAACTGCCCGGTACCCATGAGGGCATGCCCTGTCACCTATAACATGACTACAGGTGATGGGTGCTAAATAAAGCCCATCACCTGTAATATAGGTGACGGGCTTCATGAGCCGCGTCACTTTTGCCCCATCATAGGTGACAGGCCACTTTTTGTCGGGGGCCCTAGGAGAATAGAATGATGACGCACCTAATCTGTGCCCGTCACTTTTCGTATACAGGTGACGCGCAACAACCACTCGTCACCTTTATGCACATCACTATAGGGTGGTTCTTACATAGTGAAAACTTGTGGAGATTCTTCAATAGGAGAGCATCATTCTGCGTTTGTAGTCTCAAGACCCCAGACCACCTTCAGATTTAGGCAAACAAACCATTTCCCAAGCTATTTTAGGTGGATTTTTTTGTCATTGACGTCTATACCTCTCCAAAGATAATGTTTCCTATATTTATCCACCTGTTTAATGACTATTTTATGTAGCTGGAAAGTACTCATAAAGAACATAGGGGAGGAAGTGAAGATAGAATTGGTGACCTCCAATCTGCCAGCTTGGGATAAGAAAGTGGAAGTAAGGGCTAATCTTCTCTCACATCGTGTAACCAGAGTCTAGAATTCAGCTACCTTGGGTTTAGTTAGGCCTAGAGGCAGACCCAGGTGGGTAAAAGGTAAACTACCAACCATGCAATAAAAGATCTGAGGAAACTGCGAAGTTCTTGCTTCCTCCAAGTTAATAGGCACCAGCATTGACTTGGAATAATTAACTTTCAAACTAGCGGAGACAGAGAAGTCTTGTAGCAAGATCTTGAGAGTCAGGATCTGAGAAGGGCAACCTTCCATGATCACTAGGGTATCATCTGCATATTGAAGAATTGGAAAGTCCTGGCTATGCTGTAAGGGGATTGGTAGCTATTGATGGCCTTGGGCTCTTGAGTTGTTGATAACACTCTATAAGAGGTAAGCAGCTAGAACAAAGAGGAGGGGAGAAAGAGGGTTCCTTGTTTGACCCCACATCTGCAGTGGAGAGTTTTGCCAGGTACCCATTCAAGAACTGAGCCTAGAGTCTGATTGCCTCGACATTGTTCTTAGGATGTACAGGGAGGGATGAGAAAATAGGATCCTCTCTTGGTTCCAACATCTCTATAAAACCCATCTGAAGATGATCATCAGCTACAGGGGCCTCTTCCATCTGTTCATCCTCATCAAGCTGTTGATCCATAATAACATCTTCAGGTATCTCATCTGGCATCAGCTGCACATTAGGGATAAAAATTTCTACCTTGTTGTCCTGAGCCTGGACTAAAGGGTTTGTTGGTTCCTCCTCAACAAAGATGGCTGCATCAATGATATCCTTAGGTTCAACCACAGGATTCTGTTCAGTAGCCATGTTATCTGCAGCCTGAATAAGATCTTCAATTCCACCAAGGTCCTCCTCCAGTGCCTGGATTAAGTCCAGACCATTCTCAGGGCCTTGCATCAAATCATTGAGCTCCAAAAAAGTCTCACCAAGCTGTGGCATAGGTAAAGCAGCAACAATAGGGACATCCATTAAGTCATTGACACCAGCATCATTAGCAGCATTTCCAGAACTATTAACTTGCTGATTGGGACCAAACCTGTCTAAAGTTTCGTGGTCCTTGCACCTTCAAGTTCTAGATCCGGGCGACACCATATCTACAACCTATCATGCTGGGGGTATCCCTCGGTGGGTTTAGCGGTAAAACACCAACACCTAACCCTCTGCATTGGGCTAAAAGTTCTGCTAGGCCTGTTCAATGTTATTCCCTTGTCCATCAGTAGCCCCTTCAACCGGACCAGCACCATGTTGTCCATCAGTAGACCTCCATTTGGGCCAGCTCCAGGCTATCCAAAGCCAAAGAACTCAAAGAAGTTGGGTTGCACGTTATCAGGTCCATTTAGGGTGCCTGTTCATTAGGTGGACCTCCACCCAAGAGATTGGCATGCATGATCTCATATTGGCAGGTCCAAGATTCCCCCTTAAAATTCTTTGCCTCTGAACAAACAATGAACCAAGGTATTTCAGCCAAATCAACTACTCTAGACTTGATGATAATTCTGGCTAGGTGATTGGGGTCTTCCTGCCAAGCCAACAATTTACCAAATTCAGCAATAACTTTTTCAATATCATACTTTTCCCAGAAGTCTAGGTTGAAACTGAGCAACATGAGCCACACCTCATAGTACATGGTAGTGGTCTTATTATTCCAACCTTTGTTGTGTGGTTTGAAGGAAATGTTGTAGTCACCATAGTTGTGTGGCCTATTCTGGAATCAGGAAGTCATGATCATGAAATATGCTGAACTTCACATAGGCTTGACCATAAGGACAGGTCTAGATGCTCCTAAACCAAACCTGCCTATGATTTCACAGGAAGTCATCAAGAAGCTCTCTAATCGAAGCAAAAGAAACCTGCTTCGCCGGCAGAGGTTCAATGCTAGCAATGGCAACATCACTGTTGCGGCCGCGCAACCCCCCTATAATGGCACGACTCATCAGTTTCCTACCAGCCACTTGAACTCGGGTACATCCTCTGGGCATAAACAAAGCTGGATCAACAAAGCGATAGGCCATGGGCTCACCCGCTTCTCCCTTGAATTAGCGAAAATTTATTCACTTTTTTGTATGTGCGGTGGGAAGTGGGAAAAAAAACCTGCTCCCTCTGATTCCATCCGCTCAGCGCATCCCCGCTCATCTACCTCAGCTTGTTTCCGCCCACCTGCCTGCCAACCATAGCTCGTCCCCGTTCGTCCAATCACCCTCTGCCGCTCATCCTCGTGTGCCAACTCACCGGCCACAGCTCTTCTCCAACCGCTGCTCGTTCCTATCCGTTCGTCTACTTGCAACCACTCTTCCCGGTACCTTGTTGGCCGTTGGACGCTGCTCTTCCCATGATGTCCCTCTCCACGGTACAATTTCTTCGCCTGTAGTCACCGGCACATGGGAGGGTCGATTTATGGCGGCAATGAAGGAATACAATCGGAGGGAGGCCTGATTTACGGCGGAGAGGAAAGAAGACAACGTGAGGGAGCCCTGAACTGGACCACCATCGCTTAGATCCATCTGCGCTATGGATCTAAAGCTGGAGTAGAGGGAGAAGTACTACCAAATGCTGAATCTTTGAGTGTGGAGCCTATTGGATCTGGAGCCGGTGGAGCTGGATTAGAATAGTGTCAAACGAGACCTAAGGCCAGTCTTAATGTGGTTTCATGAAGAGTTTCATAGCATTAAATTCTATGCTACATCATGAATTTTGCTGACATTGTGAGAAGAAAGGAGGGAGTTTCATGAATGAGAGAGAAGTTTCATTTTTATGAACCTCAGGCGTCACAATTATCTAGTTCTTAGTCTTGGTAACTGTAACGTAAAACTGTGCATAAGACCGGCGACCGGGATAACCTCATGTTAATTTAATAACCCCAGTCTTGATTAGTGCCCCGTCAGCTGTCAAATCATCATAATGTCGCCTAGACATTCCACCTCTCATCTCTCTCACAGCCTCCCAGTCGAACGGTCGTCCAGCTGCCATTGCCATGATGGCAACCGAGTACCTGACGTCTCCAAATCCACCACGGACAAGCTCCTCGTGCCCTAGGAGACCAATTCTGACCCATCCTGGTCGTCCGCATCAGTTCTCTCGCTGCCGGTGGAGGGCGCACATGGGCGGCGGCAAGCCAACAACTCTACAACTCCAGGGCAGCACTTGGCGTGGGAGGTGCCGGGCGGGACAGGTGCCACAGATCCCAGGGGCTATGGTGCACAGGCCCTCGCCGGCGAGGGTGCGTGGGGCCCCGGCGGCCGGCTGGGCGGCGCGCGATCGGGCGCGGCCCTGCGACCGGCGAGGAACGGGAGGGCCCGACGAGCAGTGAAACCAGCGCCGAGTGGACGGCGCGTGGCGTGCGGGAGAAGCGAGCAGACTGCGCGCGTGGTGAACAGGAACGGGGGAGGAAAGAAGAGAAAAGGGGGAAGGGAAGGGGAGAGGACAAAGGAGGGAAATCCCCTTCCATCTGACGATCTGAAGAAATTGAAGAGTTGCTGACAGTGCGTAGAGCTTATTTTAGGGTCGCATGTCCCTCCATGCCTTTCACAACCATTCTCCGAAGCTTAAGTCAACAAGGATTGGCAACAAGGACATCGATCCAGCTGACAGTTGTCATGCAATCTGGAATGGGAAGGATGGCTTTAAGGTCAGGTATTAAGGATAAGAGATACACAGTTGGGCGTTGGCACTAAGAATAACAGTACATTTCCATACATGTATTGGCAACTGGATTTCTTATCTGCATGCTATTACTGCACTTTTATAGCTCTGAACAACCAAAAGGAATTCATAATGGGTTGCTAGGCAAGTATATTGCTACACATCAGCGGTCTTATAGTTATCTCATGCAGATCCACGTAAGATTTTTGATGATGTGGAGGTGAGAGGGGGAGAAGAGAGAACGAGGTGGTTGTTTCGCGAAACAACCGCCTCACAGACTAAAATTAAGGGCTATGAGACCGCTTACGCAACATTGTACGAGTTGTTATTGTCATACTACTCACAATATTCTATTTTTTCGTTCCACAAATTAAGGGATATGGTATTACTACGAGACAATAGAAACGACAACATATTGTAGAGGTTGTCTGTTCAGTCGTCTCAAGATGATGTGTTACTGCATGAGATCGTCTATTAGACGACTCCAATGTACATGCCTTACTCGAAATCAAGCACCTCTAGTGGCCTGATACGGTAATAGAGGGTATGAATTACCCATTTATTTGTGGTTATAGGTAGGGTAATAGATGGTATTACCCGCTTTATCCTTTATCCGTCATTTATTGGATAAAATTAACAAACGTGACCTCTCCGCATCAGAGACCAGCGCGGCCCCTTCTCTTGATCTGGACCTCCTTCGATCTTATCTTCTGACTCTTTTCTCTCTCCTCAAGAACATCTCCTCACAGTTTGATTCCCTCTCTTAGCAGCAGCAGATCGACATGATTCCTCCCTCACCTCCGACTGATCCAAGAGTTTCCTGCAGGTGAACCCTTTTCTCTCTTTGTATCTAGAATTCCCCCTCCATCGTCTCGATCTAAACTCTAACGTTGCTCTGGCTACCAGGAATCAACACAGCAAGGTCAACCGCGTTGGGCTTAAGCATGCAACATCCATCGTCGTCCTTGTCGAAGTTTTTACCTAGGTAATGCTACACCATCTTGTAGCATCACGAAGCACGAGCTCGCTGGGCAGCCGCCGTTCCACTGGCGTCGTCGAACATGGAGAACGATCGACCACCGTTTAGACTTTAGTTCACCGCTCTTTGCGTACAGATCACGAAGGGGAGTTTGATCCTCCGATTAACAACATAATTGAAACCAGTAGAACGATGGTGAGCTGCTAAACAAACTCCTTGGCGGCGACCACTGCCGCCGGCTAGGTTATCAGCGTGAACTCTCTTACCCAATGGGTTATCCGTACCCATTGGGTATTACCCTCTTTGTTTGGACAATAGGTAATTGGGGATGGATAATTAGCAGATATGGGCATGGGTAAACCGTAAGCTACCCAACGGCATCGCGATCGGCATGTTATGATCATGAAAAGCAACTCCAGGGTATGTTAAGATTCCATGAGGCCATGAAGGCCTTGGAAAGAGAGAATAAGGGAATCTACTTAGAGTCTTAGACAAAGAAAGGAAATTGTTGTCCAAAGTAGGCACTAAAGGAAGATGTAGCCTTAGAAAGATGATCATAAAATTAGGACGTGTCCCGTGGTATTATCTGGTGCTGGCAAAAAGAGGAATTTGTGGTCAGTTTGGAACTAGTGGTACTTGTTAAAAATGCACGTGCCACATGCATTTTTAACAAGCACCACTAGTTCCAAACTGACCACAAATTCAAATGTAGGTTTGGGAGTGCAGTAGAAGGCCATAGAAAAAGTCCAGAAACTCTGTAGTCATTCCACAGACAACAATCGTTGTAAGTGAAGTCGTCAAATTTGCGGCCTCCTTGCCATCCATAATTACTTAGCATTTTTAGTTGTCAATGCAGCCTACTATGTCATCCAAAGCAGCATAAATACTGGTACCAAGGGCAAGAAAAGCAACAACCAAGGCAAAGAAATCAAGCATTGTGAAGAATTGAAAGATGTTCCTGCAAGTGGCCTTTGTTTTGTGAAGCACTGGCCGTGTCTTTAGTTAAACAATTTCACTATTTTGGTTAAGTTCAGGAGATACTCATGCAATGCAGCTAATTGCTAAATGCCTCCTGCTTAGACAGTTTCATCATTTGGAATCAGACCATTAGGCACTCGTGTAACGTGGCTAAAGCTTAAAGGTGTGCTACAAATGTGGATGACCTCTGTAGCACGGTTTCTGGTGATGACAGAGTTTCTATTTCAACAGAAACGCTAGCAATGCTCTCTGGCTCTGCTCTTATGAGGCATCTGAATTGAATGCTGTACATATCAATCAATTGGGCATGCTTCCTCTTTCCTTACATAACCAAAAGTCAAAACTAAACATCTGCTTAAATATTGCAGGCCAAATGCCAACTATTTTGTATTCAGACTCTCTCAACCATCATCAGTTCAAAAAACAAATCACAAACTGTACTGTCCAAAACAAGAGAATGTGCAGAAATGACGGGAAAAAAATACCCATCTAAATCCATTCCGAGCGCCCTCCGGAAAGGAAAGGATCAGGGTTACTGGATCTCTACTACCTCGCAATCCTATCTTGCTATGCGACTACGGATCATCGCCAGGAAGGAGAAGGCTCAGGCCTCAGGGAGTCCTGTCCCAGCTGTCCCCCCTTACATACCGCAGCTGCAGCGACACCTGCCGCTCCATCTGCAGCTGCCTGTAGAAGTTGGCGATGAAGTGCTCCGCGCGCTGGTCGATGTCGTCGTCCCCCGCCGAGGACGCCGGCGACCGGCCGCTGGACGACGACGCCGTCCTCCGCGGAGCCCCCCCCCCCCCCCCCCCCCCCCCCCCGGCGACGCCGCGTTGCTGGTCCGCGACAGGCTCCGCGTGGTCGCCGTCCCCATGCTCGCAGACCTGGACGTCCGGGAGCTGCCCGCCGGCGACGCGACGCCGCCCTCGACGTCGAGGTCGAGCAGCCCCGCCCGCGGACCGAAGCTGAGGCCGCGGCGCGCCGGCCGGGGGAGGTGAGCAGCATCCACCGCGTCGCGCTGAAGGAGAGCAGGAACCGGACCTTCCTGATCGCCTCCCGGAGGCTCCCCAGGATCGACGACCGCTTCTTGTTCCTGGGCGCCTCCTCCTCCTCCTCCTTGGACGGACGCGCACGCGCCTCCGGGACGGCCATGGATGGTCGACCTCGCGTGCGCTCGCGCGTGCAAAAACGCGCCTTTTCCTTCCTACTACCTCGATCGTCCCTGTAGCTGCGTCGGAGCGGAGTCGTGACGAGCAATCCGAGCCGAGCCGCCGGCGAGTTGGTTGGTTTGTTCGTGTCGTTGTGGAAATGTGGAAAGCAGGAGGGGCCTTGTCTGGTGTGCTGTCGCGAGTTTATATAGCTGCCGGTGTTGACAGGTCGCCGGCGGGCGTGCGTTGGTCACTGCCGGACGCTACTCGGTTCTGAGAAGCTGCAGGGAATGTAACGGAACCTGCAGATATACCAGTAGAATACGCGTACACCCTTATTTCAAAAAAGAATATGCGTACACGTCGGAAGCGGCTACGTTTATGCCAGTGATCAGATCAGCACCGCAATCATTGTCATTGCTTACATCGAAAGGAATCGCAGCGGCATCGTCAGTTGACCCCCTCCGATCCCTCCGAAACGTGGTTCAAGCCTTGAACGGCGGTTGAACCACAGTTGGCGATAGCTGTCTGCAACATGCGCATCGCTGCATGATCCTTTTTTAATAATACTAGTAGTAGTACTGTAGTAGGTCACTAAATGGGTCTATTAGTTTAGTTAGCCTATCAGTAAAGAATGAAAAAATCATTCTGAGTACAAGGAAAATACTATAATTGAAAATGTTTGATAATAAAAAGTAAAAATGTTTGAAGTAAAAAGTGGTTTGGACTTATGAGCAAAAGTAAAATGTTCTAAAAGTAAAAATATTCTGAGAACAAAACAAAATGTTCTAGGAAAAAAGTAATTGGAGCAAGAAAAAAAATTGGAGATAAAACAGAATTTGTTAGAAAAAAGTGCTCGAGCAAATAAAAATATTTCAATGCTCTATTTTTACATTAAAAATGTTGACTTTTTCAAAAATTGGAAGCTCAAAATATTTCAGTGCTAGCAACGCTCTCTGCATCTTCTCTTTTATGAGGCATCTGAATCTGAATGCTCTGTAACATATCAATCAACTGAACACAATCACTGTCAACTGGGCGTGCTTCCTCTTTCCTCACATAACCAAAAGTCAAAACTTAACATGTGCTTAAATATTACCAGTCAAATGCCAACTATTTTGTACATTTACACTCTCAGTCATCAGTTACAAAAAATAGATGCGGGTAAAATACCGATCTAAATCCATTCACCGCGCCTTCGACAGAGTTTCTCTGCCTCTCTCGATCCTGTTTTGCTACGCGACTAAGGATGATCATCCGCTGGAAGGACTAGGGCGTCCTGTCCCAGCTGTTGAGCTTGACGTACCGCAGCTGCAGCGACACCTGCCGCTCCATCTCCAGGTGCCTGTGGAAGTTGGAGATGAACAGATCCGCGCGGCGGTTGACGTCGCTGTCCCCGCCCGACGACGCCAGCTACCCGCCGCTGGACGCGGCCCCCGGCGACGCCGCCGCCGCGCTGCTCGCCCGCGACAGGCTCCTCGTGGTCGCCGTCCCCAGGCTCGCCGACCTGGACGTCCTGGAGCTGGAGGAGGAGGCCGGCGACGCGACGCTGCCCTCGACGTCGAGCAGGCCCGGCGGCCGCGAGCCGAAGCTGAGGCCGCGGCGCGGCGCGGCGCGCGCGAGCAGCATCCACCGCGTCGCGCCGGAGGAGAGCATGAACCGGACCTTCCTGATCGCCTCCCGGAGGCTCCCCAGGATCGACGACCGCTTATTCTTGCTCCTGGAAGCCGCCGCCTCCTCCTCCTCCGCGGACGCCGGGCGGGCCCCGGAGACGGCCATGGACGACGACGATCGACTTCACGTGCGAGAGGGCGCGGCCGCCTTTTTTTTTCTCCTCCTCGTCCTCGTCGACGCGTCGGAGTCGTGACAGGCAATGCGGATCGAGCCGTCGAGCTGGTCTTTGTCGATGTGGGATTTGGGAAGCAAGCAACCTGTGTTTATATAGGCAACTAGTAGTTTATATAGGCAGCTGCTGCAGCTGCGAACGCCGAAACTTCAGCGGCTCAAGTTGACCCGTGCAGGAAGGCTACTCGGCGTTCAAGAAAGAAACTGCAGGGGATGTAACGGCTTCTAGATACATACACCGGAACGATCAACAGACAACAGAAGGAAGCTACTCATGCTTGCAATCACAGCTTGCCCGGTCAGGCGCCAGCCGGTCCGTGCACGGCGAGCAGGAGCAGCAGTGAGCCCCCTCACTCCCAAGACATTGCTCGAAGGGAGCACGAGGTCGCCAGTTGTCCTGGCGGTCGCTGTCGGCAACGCGCCGGACGCGACGACGCAACACGGTCGCTGTCAGGAGCAACACGTTGCGGTGGGTTGGGTGCGGCGCCTTACGACGCGGGACAAGCTCAAAACGTTCCCCGCCGCTCTCGGATTGGATCATCGGGCGCGCGCCCACGCCACCGCCCGCCCGGCCCACCGCGACTTCTGCACGGCGAGTGCTTCGGCGCCAAGCAATGCAAGCAGAGCCAGCAACAGAGCAGAGGGGTGCTCTACTCGGGCGAGGCGCGGTGCGGCGCGAGGAACTACGCCCGTGCGCGGGGCGCGATCCGGTAGTCTGGCGGACGTGAGGTCGGGGCCTCGCTGGCAGCGCAGGGTGCTCGTGGGCCGTGGCGACGTCTCGATCTGATCGCGTGCGCCGACCCATCCTCCTAAAATTTTTCTAGCGCTAACTAACTTTAAACGTTTAACCACTAATTAGAAGTATTAAATATGGATAACTAACAAAATTTATTCCATAACTCCAGGTGAAATTGCAAGCGATTTTAAGCCTAATTGGATCATGATTAGATAATATTATGCTACGGTAAACAACCTCTAATAACGAATTAATAGGATTAATAGATCCGTCTCGTGATTTTCCCTCCATCCGTGTAATTAGTTTTATAATTAGATCATGTTTACTCCTTCTAATTTTTAGTTAAAAATTGCTATGGTAAATTTCGTCCAAAATTTTTCACCGACTAAACCTTAAACCTTAAGGGGATGCCGCGACCACCGACACGGTACTGACATCGACAGCAGCCTTTACTTGTTCTCGCACAAGCGACTGGAGAAAGGGTCCGGGCTTGGAAAAAGAATAGTATTGTGTGCGTTGAAAATTTAAGCCGGGAGTGTAACGGACTAACGGACCGTACGTGACAGAGTGTTGAACGCTTCAGATACGATGCTCTTGAGAATAGTAGGATTAGATCTATCGCACCAAAGGATTCCTTCTGCAGCTTTCGTGCATGTTTTTTTGCCCCGTGATGAACCTTGCCCCACGACTGATCCCACAGGAGTCTGGCAAGCCAATCCATTGCAGTTAGGGGCGAAGCCACGTTGGGCTTGCGGAGTGCACATGCACCAGGAAAGAAATAAAAATTTAATGATTAGCATCTAAATTTCACTAGAGCCAAGGTTTTTTTACATATAAATATGGAGGTGTGCACTCGGGTACTGTATGATCTAGCTTCGCCCCTGATTGCAGTGCTAGCGCATGCATCGTTTGCCATGCCTATGTGACCCATGTTTTGCAACAATATCAAAAATAAATTTGAATCCAAATCTTTTTCTTGCAAACAGCCAATCATTTTCTATAACCATGATGTTATTTGCAATTAGTGTACCACATGAATATATTTTGAATTTGCTAATTTTAGTGCTTTTTATTTGCTTGAAACATTTGTTCTCATAATAAATTATTATTTTATCTAGAATATTTTAGTTCTTGAAACAATTTATTTTGTTCTCATAACAATTTATATATTTTTTGGAACATTCTTATTTCTTACTTGGAACCGTATTTTTCTTGAAACATATTTATTTGTTCCAGAACAATTTCTGGTTTTGATCAATTATATAATGTTCCAAGCAACATTTCTGGAACATCTAGTCAAAATAATTATAAATGTTTCGAACAATTATAATTGTTCCAGCTTCACATTAAATTGTTCTAGCTTTACTTAACAGCTCTAGCTTATGTTATATGAGAAGATGTTATCTAAATATACTTATATATGATTTTGCTACGATGATCTTGTCATTAGAGCACAATAATGCAACTGGAATTCAATTTGAACGCTTGATTTTAAAATTGTGTATTTTAGTTTCTACCATTTGGTGTGCCAGTCTACCTTTCCTGCTGCTTTAACCTTCTCTCGAACAACGCCTATACTGGTGGAAGTGAAACTGACGCAGTTTGGCTGAGGAATCATGGGCTTGAAAAAAAAGCTAGTCCAAACGAATGGAATAACGCAGCAAAAGGGCCTTCTCAAAAACGTTTGCGATGTTCCTTTGAAGGGGTTTGCACGATGACGTCTGACAGCAACTAGAGATTGTTTTTTCTTTCTTTGAAAGCACGGCTGCATTAAACATTACCTGAGCTTGACTCATCTACGGCCCTTTTTGGAGGGCTCCTCCCCGAGGGCTCCGCGTGTGGAGCCGGAGCCAGAGCCCAGAAGCGGCTCCTCCTGCAGATGTCCAGAAGCGGTTCCTCACCTATATAGGCTAAAAACAGGCTCCTCCTACAGATGCCTAGAAGCGGCTCCGGCTTCTCGGCCGTTTGGTGTAGCTCCGGCTTCTCCAGTGCCAAAGTGACATGCGGAGCTGGAGCCGGAGCCCTCCAAAGAGGGCCTAAGGCCAGTCTCAGTGTATGGTTTCGTTGCACAGTTATCAAGTCTGAGAACTTGGTAACCGTATCAGAGAAGTATGATGGTGATAAAACCCCTCTCTCTCATCCTATGAAATTCTCCCTTCTTTCTTCTCATAATTACCCTACCATATAATTAAATATGCTGACGTGGCACATCATTTAATACCTATGAAATTTCTTAAAACTCCACTGAAACTGGCCTAAATATCAGAGCTAGAGTCCAACATGCTTGCTCCAAAGCTGGCTAAACCGCAACCTCACACCATCATTGACTTTGTTCCATGCCGACCACCATCTCCGCGAGAACATAATGACCTTCAATTATTTGTTCTCTGACTACCATATATCTTGTTAATGGTTTTCAAATTCCATCCCGGACTGACAGACTGACAATGCATCCACTCAACTCTAACCTCTTCCACACTCATGAAGAGCTAGCATTACTTAACATACTTACACTTGACAGAAAAAAATACCCACAATCCTCATCAAACCTTTTACAAATTGGGCGCGTACTGTGTCTGTGCCCACATTTCTCCTCACATATTCTAAGAATCACATATTTAGATGTTCGTGGGTTTTAACGTTGTGCGCGTTTCGAGTGAGTGCACACATACCATAAATTAGACTCCCTTTAGTATAAAAGGAAATCACTTTTATGAACTTTGAACTCTGCTTTTTCTCGCTTAAATGACCGTGCAGTGCTCCTGCAAGTT
The DNA here is from genome assembly GCA_032594955.1 of Panicum miliaceum. Lineage (NCBI taxonomy): Eukaryota > Viridiplantae > Streptophyta > Magnoliopsida > Poales > Poaceae > Panicum > Panicum miliaceum. The sequence continues at coordinate 6,437,570 of CM064064.1, forward strand.
CTTCAGAAAAAAGTATAAAAAGAAAACAGATAAGCTCCTGTAATCTAAACCGTTGGGACTTGGAGGTATTAATTCAAGAGAAAACTTATTTTCAGTCGGCCCCTGATCATGATGACAATACTGGCCCTTCGACTATGTGGGCCTAGACCCGTCAGCTTTCTAGCTGATTGCTTTTCTTTTGGGCTTGCTCAACCGAAGCATGGAAAAGGCCCAATCCAAGCACTGAAAGCAAGCTTAACGTGTTCTCATTTCATTCTAGCCCAAATTTGTGAAGTTCCTGCCCAAATAAGAATTTTTTTAAATAATATTATTTTAATAGAAAATTGCAGAAATAAATACTGAAATAATAAAATTGCAAAAGTAGTATCCTGTCGCCCACTGAATGGATGGCAGCAGGCTTGTCGTCTCTTGGAGAGCCGACACGAGCCTATCGGCTACCCAGAGGCTGCCTGGCCTTTGCCAGGCTGGCGCCGGCATGCCAGCAGGCGCGGGCCGACAACGGCCCACAGAGAGCTGACAAGGCTATCAGGCGGGATGAGGGGTCCTCTCGGCCACTAAAGAGCCGATAGGCCCTTTACTACACCAACGCCGACAGACCCTTCTCTTTCACCGCGCAGGGGTCTTTTTTCACCGCTTCAACGCTGCCGGTCCTTCCCCGTCGCCGCGCCGCCCCCCTCCCCAGCTCGTTGCGCCACTCCCCCGCACGCTCACCGCGCCACGGCCGACGGCTCCTCCGCTCCTCCTGCATGCGCGCACCCCGCACGCCGCTGGCTCGGGTGGGCGCCCAGGCGCCGCTGCCCTTTCCGCTCGCCCGAGGCTGCATGCTGCAAAGAGTTTAGGTTAGTAGCTTAGGTTAGTTTCATAGTAATAGTTAGTTTAATGTTAGTAGTCTTTGTTTATTGTTTTAGATGATTAGTTTAGTGTTAGTAGTCTTTGGTTATTATTTTGAATGATTAGTTTAATGTTAGTAGTTGCTGTAGAATTTGGTACCTAAGATTATTAGATTAGGTAGTCTTTGTTTATTAATTTTGACAATTATTTTGATTGTAGTAGTTAGTTTGTATTAGTTAATTTAGATTATTAGATTTGGTAGTGCAATAGAGTAATACTAGGGATTATAAATTATGTATTTTTTAGTACAGTATTATGTGGATAGTTAGTTCAAATTTTTGGAATTAAGTACATAGGGAAAAATATAAAATCAATTAGTATGTTTGGATTAGCATTTGTTTTTTAGATAGCTATAATTATCATCTAATGAACGTTAGATTAGTATGTTCGGAGAAAATATGTAATTATTTCTGACGTCGGATCCTACCATGTTTGAATCAGGATGGATTCACAAGTAGTGAATATTAGAGCTCATCATGGCAGTGGATTCATCACGTATTGTGATTCTGGGGTAGATTTAAACCAATTTCAATATGTGGATACATGTTTGAGCAATGCAATACATATGCGAAATGCAGATGTGTTGGGTTGGTTGCATGAGTTTCTGCAAGTGAACCCATTGCATTGGAGGTTGAAAGTTAGCGGTGTAGTCCCAAGGAAATGCGAGCATGGCTGGCAGTGGGAATTGTATGAGATGAGAAACTCAAAGTGTTGGCGTGGATTTGTGGATATGACTCTATACAAATTTAAATTTCCTCTTGTGGTGCTTGTTGAGCAAGCACTGGCTAATAGCGGTCAATGGGGAACAAGCACGAAGCATGCAGTTCATGAAACAGAGGAAGTGGCTGAAGCCGAGTCTACCCATGAAAATCTTGATGTTGAGGAGGAGGTGGAGGTGGAGGCCCGACAAATTGTCCATGCACAACCTCAGCATGAAGTTGATGAAATTGAAGAAGAAATTGGCTTTCAAATGAATGTTGACTAGGGTGAATTGGATGAGACGATTGTTGATCAAATGGAGTTGGATGATGAGGAGTACAGAACCTTTGTAGAAGGATGAGACGGTAGTTTATTTGAAAACGAAACTACCATCCCCGAGGAATTGAATAAATTTGCAATCGATGTGTTAAAAGTTAACAATGGGCACGACAATAACTGGGTGTATAATCAAGTGGAGATCAAAAGAGGTCAATGGTTTCATGACAAGGTTCACCTGCAACATGCGGTTAAGAAGTGGGCTTTCTCGCTCAAGAAACCATTTAAGGTCATGATTTCCAACCTGAGCACGTACGATGTCAAGTGCCTGACCCCTGGATGTCCATGGCGAGTTCACGGCTACCTGCCGAAGGGGGAGAGCAACTTTGTGGCTTCGATCATTGTCGGTCACTTGTGCAAGCTTTCTGGCACGGTTGTGAAGCACAAGAACATGACCGTAGAGTTTGTGGCTAATGCGCTATATGGAGAAATTGTGAAAAAGAGTTCCATGTCCCCTTTCCAGATTATGCTTGCTATATCTAATAGATATACATATAAAATATCATATGGCATGGCATGGCGTGCGAAGCAGAAGGCGTTGGAATGAAGGTTTGGAATGTACAAGGTGTCAGACCCGGGGCAGCTGGACTGCACACTTGGCATACATATTCTTGTGGTAGGGGATGGCGCATGGGCCATACCTTATCCTCATTGTAACTAGTCGTATAGGACTAGGACTAGTCGGACGTAAAGAAACTACCCGACAACGTACTTGGGTAGGACTCTTCAGGTCTTCCGACTAGGATTTCTATGTAACCCTGTCCCCCCAGACTATATAAGGGCCGACAGGGACCCCTCCAAAGCAGATCATGCATACGCATAATCTCTAAGGTAATACAAACCATACAGGGCGTAGGGTATTACGCTTTCGGCGGTCCGAACCTATCTAAACTTTGTGTTACTTGCACCTTCGAGTTCCTGATCTTGGCGACACCCTACCTGCAACCTACCACCTCGGGGGTATCCCTCAGTGGGCTTGACGGTAAAACACTGACAGCTGGCGCGCCAGGTAGGGGTGTTCATCGAGCATCCACCGGAGAACTTGATGGCATCGTTCAAGTTCACCAGCACCGTGCTCGACAAGGGCACAATTTTCATCTTCGGTTCTTGGATCTGCGTCACCAACGGCTCGGGCGGCTTCGACAGCCACCTGGCCAACACCACGGAGCCCGAAGACTCGAGCTGTTCGAGCGGACTCAACGAGTTCATCGACAGTTTCGACGAGATGCATCCGCTTCTCACCTTAGAGACCGAGGTGAATTCCGTCATCGACGCGTTTTCGACTCGTGTCCCGACACGACTCTCCGGCTCGGATCCGATCCGATCTGGGAAGGGCATACCCGATTCTGCTTCGGACTACGCAACGCGGCTTCCTCCTACGGGGAGGCCCTATGGCCTAGGTCCCTCTCCGACTCGGAAGCGGACTTAGATCTCCTACTCAAGCTCGAAGACGAGGATGCCACCGCTAGCCGGGAGGCTCCCATTTTCAACACCTACTCGGATTCAGATGACGAGCCCGACTCCTCCGCGGTCAGTCATCTGAGTTTGAGCATTACGACTACCGAGCAGGACAGATTAGTGTACTGGTAGGGCATGGAGCCCTCCGAACTACTCGATGATGACACCCGCTTGGTAGCCACCATCCAGCAACTGCCTTTTCAAAAGGGAAGACCTCTTTATCCTATCCAGGAAGAGATGGCCAGAGCGCGAAGTCTACATGGCTTCCATCCACGACCTCGAAGACGACGAGCCGGGCATCGAGTTCGACAATGAGCTCGAGGACGAGATCTCCGCCAACCAGAACACCGCCGATGCTCCCCAGGACGAAGCTGAGGAGCAAAGGCAGGTACGCAGGTGGAAGAACGCCAGGAGGAACAAGCGCAGGCGCAATGCTTAAGAGCACGCCCGCAACCCGCAATGGCATAGAAACCTACGCGAGGATTTTGACGCAGCAGCTTGCGAAGAATTTGTTACCCCCATGGGTAATATCTACGAAGCTTCTCTGCTCCTGCAACAGATCCCCAAAATGGACGCAACTCAGCGGATCATGCGACTTGTCAAGCAAGCCGCAATCTAGCTCGATAAGTTGGACCCGCTGAAATATGTCCAGAACACCCGTTCTAGGTCGGAACATCACGGCAGCTCTGCACCCCAGGGCAGTCGTGCCAACGCGGGTCATCCCAACCTCCGCAACAATCGACAAGTGGAATAGGAGGTTCAGCAGCAAGGCCTTAGGCCCAGGAGATGGGGGCAACCCGCGGGAGGCCAAGGCCACCAGGGTAACCAACTTCCTCCACCTCCCGGCGACCTAAGGCAACATATCAACGACAACCGCGACGTGCGCTCCATTATAACCAACAGGCAGCGCGAGTGGTTGGAGAACGCTGCTCGCGACGATAGTGATTGTTTCCCGGCCTTCACGAAAAACATCACTAACCGCGAGTACCCGAGGGACTTCAAGCCTACGAACATCCCGAAGTACGATGGGAAACAAGATCCGCGGCAGTGGCTGCGATGCTACTCCGTGGCCATCGAAGTATGTGGGGGCTCTAACTCGACTAAAGCCCTCTACTTCCCGATGGCCCTGGAAACAGCACCACTCACATGGTTGAAAACCCTCCGGCCAAACTCCATCGACTCCTGGGGACCCTGAAGCAGGTCTTCGTTGATAACTTCCAGGGCTCCATTATCCCGGCAGGTACTTGTCATGACTTGTCACAGATCAAGCAGGAGGAGAACGAGACCCTGAGGTCGTACACGCGCCGTTTCTTCGACACTCGCGCCACCATCGCCAACATCACCGATGAGGAGGTCATCCACTGCTTCCGCAACGGACTGGCCACGAAGCAGACGTAACGCGAGTTTGGGAGAAACCTCCCGACTACCGTACTCGAGCTCCGCGACATGATGCAGCGATGGGCGGATCAAGAAGATGAGAAGAACGAACGCTTCCCCAAGTGCAAGAACGACAAGGGCAACAACAACAACCGCTCTGACAAGGGCTAGTATAACAACTCGGGCGCCACCCGTAAGCGGAAGCCAAAAGAGCAAGTGGCCAACATCGAGCGCAACCCTCGCAGCAAGAAGTCAGGCAAGCTTCAGGATCAGTACGAGAAGATCCTCCACAAGCAGTGCCCGATGCTCCCGAAGGCCAAGCACACTATGTTCCAGTGCACCGTCCTCCGCAAAAGCCTCAACGCACCACCTATTCTTGATGACGAGGAGAAGGACAAGGACAAGGCGGACGAGGGGAACGACAAGTCAGGGCCTCCAGGTTTCCAGCATCCGACTAACACCGCCAATGTCATTTTTGGAGGCGACGACGGTATCCTTACCAAGCGCGTGCAGAAGCTGTTTCGGCACGAAGTTATGTCAGTTGAGCCAGCAGTGCCGCGTCCTCTGAGACACAGCGAGGTCCCGATCTCCTTCTCCAGAAAGGATCAGTGGACCGGCTTCTTCGAGTCGGTAAAACTTCCGCTCATACTAGACCCGGTAGTTGCCGGCTCTACACTGACCTGGGTACTCATCGATGGGGGAAGCGGGTTAAACCTGCTCTTCCGAAGTACTCTGATGAAAATGAGGACGGACATCGGCAAGATGCTCACCCCTAGCAAAGCTCCGTTCTACAGGATTGTCCCGGGTAACGCGGCTACACTGATCGGCTCGGTAACTCTGCCAGTTACCTTCGGGACGGCTGACAACTTCCGTACGGAGTACATCAAGTTTGAAGTCGCCAACTTCGAATCTTCATACCACGCCATCCTTGGCAGGCCCGCTTTGGCCAAATTCATGGCGGTACCTCATTACATCTACTTGGTCTTGAAAACGCCAGGTACCAATGGTGTACTCTCCCTCCACGACGACGTCGAGAAATCCTACGACTGCGACCAGGATATCTGAACGAGAGCATTCAAGGAAGCTGATTCGTCGATGCACCTCTTGAGCTCGATGTTTGTGGGAGTCTTCTTCCTTGCGGGCTTTCGCTAGTTTGGCGCGATTGACCATATGGCGCAAAGCTCTGAGCACTGGAATCTCCATTGACTCTATGTATGCGGCAGGTACCAGAGCCTCTTTCGCTTCCTCTAGAACTCGGCCTCTGATTTCACTAAGAAGTTGCCAAATCGGTGAGGCGTCTTCCACTAGTCGGCCGATGTCGTCTTGGAGGAGGGTCCGTATACTCTCAAGCTTGGCACGAACGTCATCAGGGATCGAGCTCACTGTGACTTGGCGCGAGGCAACCTCTTCATCGTCAGAAAGTGCAACCGCAAAGGAAAAAAGACTGTTGTTGGGAGTGTCCTGCTCCTGCAAAAAAATAAAAAAATAAAAAATACGGATTAGCCAACAGTAAGGGAAAATCGGCTGATTTGGGTGACAAGTTCCTTACCTCTTTGAAGCGGATTTCTTCTGCTTGCGCCGGCGGTAGTGCTACCCTCATCTCGGGAACTGGTGCGATTGGTTCATCGGAAGAAGAGGATTCGACGATTATCGGTGCCCTGCTCGGGCCAGCCTCCTGTAAAGGTATGGGAAGCGGATTTTATAAGTATAATGCAAATGATTAAGTCTGATGATATATAATGACTGCCGTACCTCTGTGAGTCATCCGGTCGATGGTTGTTGGAAAGGTACAATCGATGCACCCAGGGTAGCCTGCATCAAAAATCGGTTAGTTTTTGGTTAAGTATCAAAAAATTGAGTTAAGAGACTCTCTACCTCGGTGGAAGGAATTGCTGGCGTTCCGGTTTCCGCCTGGGATGTAGCCGATTGCACTGGGGTGATTTGCGCAGCCTGACAGAAAGAAGAAGTTAATATTGACAGAATACTTAGAAGGATGTGAGGTATGCGAAATTACCTGAACAGCTTCTACTAGCAATGATGCAGCAGCCGCTCCAGCTTCTGTGGTAGCCTGGGGATTGACTTCCTCAGTAATCGGCAGAGTCGGCGCAGCTAAAGGTTCAGCCGATGCCGCCGCCAACTGATCAGCCGGTTCTATACGGGCACGCACTCAGTGGCTCATCTTCTTTAAAGAGGGTTTCTTCGGCGTTTGTTTCAATCGGTCGGTGGTGATGTCTCGATGGTTGGGGCATGGTAGCCGATGAGTGGGAATGGTGTGTATGGGCGGCTATTCTCTATCGGCCTACCACTTCGGCTCCGCGTCGGAGGAAGTCGACTTTCGGACTGAAAAGGGAAATAAGAGTTAGCGGCAAATTTGTAGCATAAAAAGGAATAACATCGAAATCATCGAAATCGGCCGAGAAAAGGGGAGTACCGCTGCGTTTGGGTCGATGTTGTCAGGATCCAGATCATTGCAATATGTTGAAGGAGATACACAAAAGAGATGTTGCTTCCATTCTGCCCACCATAACTTGAATTGTTGGACAGCAAAAGGAGTCACTATCCAATTGCTTAGATCAATGGTACTGGAGTCCGGCACTAAATTGCACAGCCGACTGTAGTCAAGGCCCTTAGTGAGCTCATCTCGGAATTTTGCGCGGCCGGCAAAATAAACTTGAATCGGCAGCTGACCAAGGCCGAACTGCCGTGCTGCAACTGATGGGTTGTAAAATTCATAAGTTGGGGAGTCTTTCCCAGAGAAGAAGTTCGCCAGTAAGATCCCTGGTTTGATCAAGGCTTCCATGAGATCATTATCAAAGGAGTTGGACGTCGAGTCATAGCAGAAGGGAAGCTCAAAAGGTGGCTCTGTTCTCTGGTACGGGTACCAACTGGTGGTTTCTTCACTAAAGCCGTTGTAAAAACATCTGAAATACTCGGCTGTCTGGGTGGCGGTGAATTGGCAACTAGGAAAAGCTGATGCCGCTTCGCCGAAAGAGGTGCACCGTCATCGTACTGTGGGGTTCTCCTCTGACTCGATGTTGGGGAATGTCTTGGTCTCTATCTGCTGGTGGGAGATTTTGCTCATATACAAGTTGAGCCAGAGGGTGATGAACCACCAGGGGCCACCAGGGTTACCAATCGGCTCTCCCTTTGATAGTTTGACGCCGATCTGGTGCATCATGTGGTAGGCTGATTCTAGCAGATGCTTCCCGAGAGGGATGGCGGATCCTCTTGACAGGGCTTCGGCCAGAGCTTGTGTGTTGGAAGAAGGGCTAACCGCTCTGCCGCAGAAGAGGTGCTTCTCTAGCCACATCATCAAGAACGCTGAATGTTCTATCTCCAAAATCGTCCCAGTCCTCATATTTCTGTTGATATACCCTTTCCACCCACCGATTCCTTTCGTCTCTAGCCGATGGGTCGGTTTGATCAGATAATCAAAGGGTGTATCGGGGGAGGAAATGTTGAGGCCGGTCAGCATCAGGACATCGGCCAGAGTTGGGGTCATGGGTCCATGCCCAAAGAGAAACGCGTTGAGCGTGTCAGACCAAAAATAGGAGGCTGCTATTACCAGGGGTTCATTCTTCTCCATCTGGGACAAAGAGAGATTGATGCACTGGCCGATTTTTAATTCATCCCATTGAACTCTGTTAGAGTTGGCCATTCTTTGGTACCACTCTTTCCAACCGGGGGTTTCATTCGCCCAAGATCTAAAAGTATCTGACCACTGGCCCAAATCCATAGGTGATTGCTTGAAAGGGATTCTATGGGTTTCTAAATTAATCAGATCAATCGGGTCTGGATTCCCCAAAGGGCCTAAGCAGATGAGACCAGGAGCTTCGGAAAGGCGGATAGTGATTTGTTGTCTAACTGCCTAAAAAGGTAAAAAGGGAGGAACTAAGAATAGATCTAAAAGATGCATGGGCGGTAAAAAGTAAAAGGGAAAAGTTTCGGATGTTTACCTCCGGGATGAAGCTCATCGTCGCTGATGGAATCGCTGATGGAGCCGCCATCGTCGATGGAGTTGCCGGCGGAGCCTCCGTGGTTGGTGGATTTGCTGATGGTGCCGCCACTGAAGGAATGAAGCGGAATGTAGACGAAAGAAAGATCGCCGGAGAATGCGGTTGGAAACCAAAAGTGCACTGGGAGAAAATAGAAAGTGATTTGCCGGGGAGGAAGTTACCGAGCTCGTGGAGAAGAAGCGGTGGAGAACGCCAGTATTTAAAGACGGTCCGAGAGAGAAGGGGTAAAGGCGAGATTTTTACCGCGCCGTCTACACGAATTCCGGGGGAACAGTTGTTTCAGGCGCCCAGTTTGAAAAGATTGCAATCATCATGTAGAAGACTACAAAACAGAAGGAGATTTTTGCTGCGTTTGTTTTGGAGGAGAGATTAAAAAAGAATTTCGAAGTAAAAGTCATGTTTTACTCCAAAACTGGGGGGCATGTGTTGAAGCCAGATTTTGACACGTGTTGAATCGGCGTTAGGGAAGGAGGAGATTGGCCGATGCGGCAGACTTAAAGGCTACAATTGGGAATCGGCCGATTGGCGCTACAGTTAGGAATCGGCCGATTGGCGCTGCAGTGTTTCGGGCGATTGGCGAATGGAGTTGGTGGGGGTCGGCCGATTGAAAGGCTGGAGCGTTTGGGCCAATATGGGCTTGCGCCAACAGATAGGGGATGAAGCCAAAGGAATCCTAAGAGAGGATGTTGAGTTAAGATGACAGAGGATCCCAGTCAAAGACGACATGACATTGGTCAAAGAGCGACGCCGACTCGGTCGAGGAGCAATGGAAGGAGTTCGGATTGGACTAGGAGATGGCAGCAGAAGATCCTGCGGGAGCCCGTTTCCTTTAGGAGAGTCTTATAGATATAGTAGTTTTTATTTAAATCAAGTTTGTAACGGATCGTGACAGATCAGGAGTCTTAGTCCTTGGGTATAAATAGAAGCAGTCAGGATTTTGTAAAAGATACACATCAATTAATACAAACAATCTACTTTTTCATCGTACTTTACTTTCAAGTCGGCGATTTCGCCAATACATCTTTTTCTTTCACGAGTTCGTACGGGTTGGCACGGCTGCATCGACACGATCTCCAGCCAATTGGTAGGTTCCGTTTATCGAATAATATCTAAGCTTTAACTTCGGGCGCATCGCCGTTGTTTCATTTAGATTTATTCACCAGTTATCGATATTTACTAGAATTATAGGTTTTACCTATTGTTCTAGTTTTATCACCAGTTATCCAGCTTGAGATCGAATTGTCGGCTTTATCATTATTTTTTTCTTATTTATCATCATATAGCCGATTAGATCTATTTCGAATGTTGCATCTGTGGTGATTGTTTAAGTTGCTCCAGTAGTTTCTTTGCAATCGCTACGTGATTATCGGCTGATCTGTAGCCGGTCATCTTCATAGCAAATCGGCCGATTCGTTGATACGCTTTTCGGGACAGATCGGAACTTTATCCGATCGAGACCCCGGAATTTAATACGTTTCTTTCCATGTCAATCAACATGTCAGATTGACTGGCACGCCGCGCGAACCGCACCAGGGCCATCACCAGAACAGGAGTTAAGCAGATTCTCCCGGGTCGTGTGTCCGACGCTGAAGGTCATCGGCCGATTCCCGGCCGATTTTTAGCGCCAACAGACAGCAAATAGGAATTCACGCTCGTCAACCTTCTTAGGGCCAACAGAGATATTTTCGCTTGGAAACCAGCGGATATGCCAGGTGCACCCAAGGAGTTGATCGAGCATGCTCTGAAATTTGATCCCAAGGCCACTCCAAGGAAGCAACGACTACGTCGTTTCTCTCCAGAAAAGAGGCAGGCCATCAAAAAAGAGCTAGCTAAACTACTCGCGGCTGGTTTCATCATAGAGGTATACCACCCAGAGTGGCTAGCCAACCCTGTACTCGTTCTGAAAAAGAATAATAATGAATGGAGGATGTGTGTCGATTATACCGATCTCAATAGGCACTGCCCGAGAGATCCTTTCGCGCTTCCCCACATCGTTTAGGTTATCGACTCCACCGCCGGTTGTGTCCTACTCTCCTTCTTTGATTGCTACTCGGGTTATCATTAGATTTCCCTCAAGGAAGAAGACCAGATCAAGACTGCGTTCATCACCCCGTTCAGGGCCTACGCATACACGACTATGTCGTTTCGCCTGAAGAAAGCGGGTGCGACTTACCAGCGAGCCATACAACTGTGCCTCGCTGACCAGCTGCACCGCAACGTTGAAGCCTACGTGGATGACGTGGATATTAAAACCAGAAATCCCGACGAGTTCATCTCTGATCTCGAGAAAACTTTCAACAGTCTACGAAGATTTCAGTGGAAACTCAACCTGACTAAGTGCATCTTCGGCGTACCCCAAGGGAAACTCCTCGGTTTCATCGTTAGTCACCGAGGCATTGAGGCTAACTCTGAGAACATAACCGCCATCACAAGCATGGGGGCTCCATAGAAAATCAAAGATGTCCAAAAGCTCACCTCCTGTATGGCGGGACTAAATAGATTCATCTCCCGACTTGGAGAATAGGGTCTACCCTTTTTCAAGCTCCTCAAGCGGTAGGAAAATTTTGTTTGAATCGAGGAAGCGGCGCGGGCATTGGAGGCCCTCAAGGCCCACCTCCAATCGCCCCCCATTCTCATAGCTCCGAACCCAGGTGAGAACCTGCTACTTTACATCGCTGCGACTACTCACATAGTCAGCATTCCCATTGTGGTGGAGCGAAACGATGAGGGCCATGCCTTTGGTGTGCAGCGGTTAGTGTATTTTGTTAGCGAAGTCCTTTCTGAGTCAAAGGTTCACCTTCGATTCATAAACTTCTCTACGCGATACTCATCACCTCCAAAAAGCTTCGCCACTACTTCGACGTGTACAAAATCTCAGTTGTCATTGACTTCCCGTTGGCGGATATACTTCACAACCGGGACGCCACTGGCGTATATCCAAGTGGGCAGTGGAACTGGGGGCTCTCAACATCGACTTCAAGCCACACACTGCCATCAAATCGCAAGCTCTAGTGATTTCTTGGCAGAGTGGCAAGAAAACCAAGTACCAACTCCAGCTAACCAGCCAGATCATTTGGTCATGTAGTTCGATGGCTCCCTCAAGCTCAAAGGTGGTGGCGCAGGAGTACTCTTCATCAGTCCGACTGGTGAGCAACTTAAATACGTATTTCAAATACTATTTAAGGTCTCCAACAACGAGGCCGGGTACGAGGCACTACTCCATGGGCTACGCCTGGTTGTCTCCCTTGGCATCAAGCGACTACTCGTCTTTGGCGACTCTTTATTGGTGGTCCAACAATGCAACAAGGAGTGGGACACCAACAAAGAAACCATGGACACGTACGTTGCAGAAATTTATAAGCTTGAGAACAAGTTCTCGGGTCTCGAGATCCATCATGTACTCCGCGATAACAACGTTGGGGCAGACGTACTCTCGAAGCTAGGCTCTGAGCGAGCCAAAGTTCCGGCTGGAGCCTTTGTCCATGAGCTCCACCACCCATCTATTCCAAGAATAGAGCTAGGCACCATCGACCAAGGCCCTGTGGAGTCTAGTTGAGAGGTCCTGATGATTGACGTGGACTGGCTCCCAGTTCATCGACTTGATCAAGGAGAAGAAGTTACCTCCCCACCTCGACCCCAAGAGTGCAGAGGCTATTCGACTAGTCAGGCGCACCAAGGGTTACGTTCTAGTGGGAGATAAGCTCTACAAGCACGGATCAGCATCAGGGGTACTCATGAAGTGTGTAACTACTGCAGAAGGGCAAGAAATCCTGGAGGAAATGCATGAGGACGCGTGCGGAAATCATGCAACCTCCCGTACATTAGTCGGGAAGGCCTTCAGGTCTGGGTTCTATTGGCCTACGGCTTTGGCAGATGCTGAAGACCTCGTTCGTCGATGCACCAACTGCCAATTCTTTGGTAAACAAGCTCATGTCCCTGCTCACAAGCTGATCGCCATACCACCATCCTGGCCGTTTGGCTGTTGGGGCCTTGACATGGTCGGTCCACTGACAACAACACGAGGAAGCTTTACCCACGTCTTGGTGGCCATCGACAAGTTCACCAAGTGGATCGAGTACAAGCCTATTACAACCCTGATGGCCGACAGAGTAGTCACCTTCATCTGTGACATACTTCACTGTTTTGGTTTCCCTCATACGATCATTACTGATCTGGAATCCAACTTCACTTCACACGAGTTTTGGGAGTTCTGTGAATGAAGCGGCATCGAGATCAAGTACGTCTCGGTAGCCCACCCAAGGGCCAATGGCCAGGTGGAGCGCGCCAACAGTTTGATCCTTGATGGACTCAAGAAAAGACTCTATGACGAGAACAGCAAAAAGGGAGCCAAGTGGATCGATGAGTTACTCGCAGTTGTTTGGGGGCTTTGTACTCAACCGAGTAAAGCCACAGGACAGTCACCTTTCTTTCTCGTCTATGGGTCAGAAGCTATCCTCCCAGCAGATATCATGTGGAACTCTCCCAGATTGGAGATGTATGAGGAAGGAGAAGCTAACAAAGCAAGGCACTTGGAACTCGACTGCGCTAAGGAAGTCAGATGCAATGCCCTAGTACGATCAGCACGATACCTACAAGGCGTTCGACGGTATCATGACCGCAACATCCAAGAAAGATCCTTCAATGTTGGGGACCTGGTCTTACGCCGCTTCCAAGATTAGACTGGGCTTCACAAGCTCAACTCTAAATGGGATGGACCCCTCATCGTCACGAAGGTAACCAGCCTAGGGTCGTATCGACTACAATACCCTGACGGCCTGGAGGTTCCAAATTCTTGGAACATCGAGCACCTATGACGTTTCTATGCATAAGAAACTTGTGTCAAACCTGTCAGCTGTAGTGCAGCTCGGTATAAAAATACATGCTTGTTTCGGCTCCACAAACGACTACTGTGTTTTTATCTTCTTTAGCAACATTGAGTAAACTCGGGGGCTGTCACCACGAGTTATGTCAATACGCTATTTCTCACTAAACCTTGGAAATACTCGGGGGCTATGCCACGAATACCTTCCGTCATGATTAACCAAACCAAAACCTCTCGGGCTATACCCTCGAACGGGTCAGATGTTCTTTCCGACTACCTCCCCTTACAACTTTATCAAGCTATGGGGCAAGGTCTTACAGGGTAAAGTCGAAGGGGTTATTACACCTATACACAGAGGTTCTACGAGTGCAACTCTGCACAAAAGTACAAATCTAGTACATAGTTCGCCAAATGAAGCGATGCCTTCAGGGTAACTACACACTGGAACTAACGTACTAAAGTGCTTAATGATTACGTTTCAACACGCCACTTCACAAGTCAAGCGTAGCAAACAATGATCAAACAAAGCATTAATATATTACACGAGCAACTGTTGTTTTTCATACAGAACATACACAGTTCATCATGGCTCAAAAGAGCGGAAGGTCATCGACTATTTGATGAGCAACATCTTGCATTTCGGCACGGTACTCGTTGAACCGTCCTCGGTGCACTCCCCGGGGACGCCTTCCGCAAACGGACTAACGTCCATGCCTGGGAAATACGACTTCACCACTACCAAGGTATGTGTTAGCACAACCTTAGCAGTGCCAGACGCATACCCGGCAATGCTTGTCGGAGGATCAACAAGTCGCTGCACCAAGGAGCGCCCGTCTATGACGGGGTGCACAAACTCGCAGAGCTAGTGAGCGGTTGTCGCGAGTTGCTCCATCTCCTTGCTGTTCTTTCTCTTTTGTAAGTTCGTATATATCACACTTCCAGTCAGTTAACGCTCTTTTGATACGAGCATACTCTGGGAAAAAGTACATATATACAACTCAGAAGAAAGACAGAGCGATAACACTACTTGGGTCAGAGGAACAGACTACTCACTTTCTTTCTGAGCGGTCAAATCTTTGACCTTCCGGATTGCCCAGTCGTGCTTCCGCTGCTGATCTATCATGGCATCCTGATGCGAGGTCTTCAGGGCCTCGAGTTCCTCCTGGAGCTTGAGGTTCTTGGCCTTCTCAGCCTCTAGGTTGTCCTCCGCATCGTGGGTACGCGGCAACACATCCCCAATCCAAATCAGCAGGGCTGACTTCTCCTTGGAGCACTCAACGAGGCTCTATACAGAGCAAGTCAACAAGTCAGTATACCTCTACAACAGAACATCAACGCTAGAGGAAGTACTTGACTACATACCTTGGTGTAGTTGGTGAAGCGACGTCCCAGCTCCATCATGAGCGTGATGGTCTTCGGCTTCACCAACGGGTCCTCGAAGAGCTCAGCGCGAAGAGGAGGGATTTCTTCCCCCTGCTGCTCTGGCACCCGGGAGTCCTCCGGGATCTCCTCCTGTTGCCGAGAAAAAGAGATTTCTGGGGCATCCAGCGCCCGAGAACTCCCTGGGACCTCCTGCTGGTCCAGGGTACTCGCGATCGCCTGCTGAACAATCCGAGCACCATCTTCAAGGTTTGCCCCAGGAGTACTCCCGGGGGCTTCTGTCTCCGTTTTTTCCTCCGCATCTGCCGTAGGCTCGAGATCTCTTCCACCGACACATCCTCGACGATGGGAGGCTCAGCAGTACTTGCGGCTGCAGGGTCTTCCGGCAACGAGTCCGTACTCGTGCCCACCTGGCCGATACTAGAGGTCACCGGCTTGGGAGTCTTCGACTTCCTGAATCAGATGTGTTAGTATTCAGCATTAACACAAGAAGTTACAACATGATACTTCTAGTTACCAACCTCGCGGGCTTCCTGAGGGGGAGTGCCGTTGGCACGACCAGCCCTCGTGGCGCGGTCTTGTTTCCGGTGCGGGTCGAGAATGGCGGGCTAGTCGCGGGCGATGATCGCCCCGACGCCAAGCTCCTCTCCCCAGTCACATCGACTACCCCTTGCCTCGGGGGCTCGGGGTTCTCCTCAGTACCACTACAGGAGCAAATTAACTAAGTACTCGTAGAAGATAGGCAAGATCAAACAGCTAAGCAGTGGTAGACAACTTACATCATCTGGCGACTGCTTGGTGTTGGCGCTGCCGCTACGGCTCTCCGCTTCCGCGTTGCCACTCGCTTTGTGCACGATGGATTGGTTGCAGTGTCGCTCGCGTCTCTCGCGAAGGGCGAGTCTTGGGCTGGCTCTTCAAAAACTGGCTCAGGTGGTTCAGACTTGAGCCGCTCTACGTCGCCTTGCAGACAAAAGCAGATTGTCAAACAACAACTCTGTCAACAAGATTACATCGAAAGGTACTCAAGTAAACACTTACCGGGTTCGGTGAGTAGTCTGCGCCGAACAATCTTGGAATGAAAGGCTCCGAGTTCACCCCCGTGAACAGGCGGATGACCCGGCACATGATTTCTTCAACGGATGGCACATCACTGGCCATCCCTGATGGGTCTCGAATACCTTCGTACTCGAACCCGAGGTGAACGCGTTGCTGGAGGGGCTAGATGCGCCGCTCGATGAACGAGTACGCCACAGACTCCCCAGTGACGCCCTTGTCCTTCAAGACCTTGATCCGCTGCATCAGCTCGGGGATGTCGTGGCGTTCCTCCTCCATTGGCTTCTTCAGCCAACATTCTTGGCGCTGGGGCGGGGAGTTATCCCGTCCGGGGAGGCTAGGCTGGTGGTTCCCAATGTAGAACCACTGAACGTGCCACCCGGAAAGGCTACTCGGGGTCGTGTACTCGAGGTAGAGCGCCTTGTCGCGCAGCTGTACCCCGGCACCCTCGACTAGCACGGGATTGTCCTCATCCGGCTGAGGTTTGAGGCAGAAGACGTGGAGGCAAAGATTAAAGTGCGGGCGAATTCCTAGGAATGCCTCGCACAGATGCACAAAAATAGAAATCTGCAAAATAGAATTCGGGGGGAGATGGTAATGCTTGATTTTGTAAAAACCAAGCAAACCGCGAAAGAAATCGGAAGAAGGGAGAGCGAGGCCGCGATCGGCAAAAGGGGTGAACATCACGGTCTCATCGGTGTTCTCCCACGGCGACGAGTCGGGGCCAGCGGTCCGCCACTGAACCACCCCCTCCTATTGCAGTACCTGCTCGGCAACAAGCTGGAGCAAGTCCCTCTCCTTGATGGTTGAGGCCCTCCATGATGAGCCCTCCGCCACCGTCTTGGCGACTTTCGCCGAAGGCGGCGATCCGCCTTCTGCTTCGCCCTCCCTCTTCCTTCCATGACTGGCGGCTGACTTCTTCGGCATCCTGGGTCGAAATGTCACCGGGATTTTCGTTCGCGTGGCACGGGGGACCCGCGTGGGTGTGGATGAGGATGGGGATCAGGGATTCAGGCTAATCTTGGCTTGAATTCGGGCGGAGAGGTGGTCGATTTTGGAGTGGCGTCGGTGGCTAGGGTTCTCGGCCAAGCAGATTTGTTTTTACTGCAGTGAAAACAGGGTGGGGTAAAAACCCTAAGGGGTAACGCGGGGTTATTTATAACCAGCGGTTTCTGATTTTTCCGTTGGAAGCCAAAGAGTTTTCTCGGGATAACGATTCGATTTAGAGAGGTTTTTACGGGTTCTGTGCAACGGATAATGGAAACTAGCTGTTTCTCAGGGATAAGTTCCCGAGAATTCGGACCTTTCAACTTCCAGTGCAATTTAACCCTAAAAATCATCAAATTGGATTCAAAAACATATATTCCATGCCACGACTCTTTAGATCCTTTTTTCCAAACCTGGAAATTTGGATTAAAGGCTCGGGGGCTGCGGGATACGTGCAATTGATGGCTTATTTTTCAAAAATTCTTGGAAGATACAGACCAAACATTCAAGACTAATTTGACCCTCAGCCTGATTCTTCGATTCAACCTAAGGCTCGGGGGCTACTCCATATGGAGTGCGAGTTCATCGCACCCCATATAAAAGAAGACTTGAAAACTACTCGGGGCATGAGCACCCACAGCCTCGATGCAACCAAGTACTCGGAAGACACCTTCTCAAGGGGACTCAGCAAGGACCTGAGGACACCTTCCAGAACTACTCGGGAGCCTGCAGTACTCGGCTACGAAGAGCTCGCAGGCTTGTCAGACCCGGGGCAGCGGGACTGCACACTTGGCATACATATTCTTGTGGTAGAGGATGGCGCATGGGCCATACCTTATACTCATTATAACTAGTCGTATAGGGCTAGAACTAGTCGGACGTAAGGAAACTACCCGACAACGTACTCGGGTAGGACTCCTCAGGTCGTCCGACTAGGATTTCCATGTAACCCTATCCCCCCAGACTATATAAGGGCGGGCAGGGACCCCTCCAAAGCAGATCGTGCATACGCATAACCTCTAAGGAAATACAAACCACACAGGACGTAGGGTATTATGCTTTCGGCGGCCCGAACATGTCTAAACTGTGTGTTCCTTGCAACTTCGAGTTCCTGATCTCGGCGACACCCTACCTACAACCTACCACCTTGGGGGTATCCCTCGGTGGGCTTGACAGTAAAACACCGACACAAGGACTCGTACCACCACCTCCCACACCTCCTAAAATTGCTGCAAGCTAGAAGTCCAGGCGCGATAATTGATATTGATGATTACCAGGATGGAAATGGTGACAGGATTCTTCAACGTGCCTTTTGGTCTTTTGGTTGTATGATTCAAGCTTTCAAACATTGCAGACCAGTGCTCTGTGTGGATGGAACATTTCTGACTGGAATGTATAAAGGCCAGCTCCTCACATGCATTGGTGTGGACGCCGATAACAAGGTTGTTCCGATTGGATTTGCATTTGTTGAATCAGAGAACGCGGATAGTTGGTTATGGTTCTTGTCATTAATCAAGCAGGCGGTGGTTTGTGATAGGCTGAACGTGTGCGTGCTCCACAACCGGCATAAGGGAATATTGTCTGCGGTGAAGAAATTGCAGGAGAGCAGCAATGCAGATGTGGCTTGGCTAGACCTTCATAGTTGATGGTGCATGCGTCATTTAGGGGCTAATTTCTATTCTCAATTCAGAAGCAAGCAGCTTACGGATCTTTTTAAAATATTGTGCCGACAAAATCAGAGATGTAAGTTTGATGAAATATGGTCCCAGCTCGACAAACTTACCACTAGTCACATGGCCGATGTCCGGAAGAAACTTGTTGTGGCACGTGAAGAGGAACCGCGGGGACTAGATCCTATTGTTGGTGAGCCTGCACGAGTTACAAGGAGGAGAAAGGGGGGCAGATGAGTGAAATGCTTCTCCGAGTGGATTAAAAACAAGCCACTTGAAAAGTGGGCTTTGATTGCGGATACTAATGGCTCGAGGTACGGAATCATAACAACCAATCTTGCTGAGGTTTATAATTAGGTGCTTAAGGCTTGTCGGTCTCTACCATTAGTGGCATTTGGTTACTTTTTTAGGTTTTGGGGGGTTGGGTGGGTGGGTGGGTGGGGAGAGCACATTTGAACACTATTTTTTTCAGCTTCGCTATATTAGTGATAAATTAAAATAGTTGTAATGGCAAATATAGTGTGTAACTTCTATATATCCATCTTGAAGAGTTTTGAATATTTCACGACGCGTAAAGCATTATAAAATGCAAACAATGGAGGAAATGTACAATACCATACTCAACACGGAAAAGTTTATTTTACCTCACCTCCCTTAAATCTTGATAATCTCAAGCACTTGGAAGAGTCACAGAGGAATCAAAAGAGAGAGCAGTGGAATAGCGAATAAGGAAAGGAGGCGCAACCATGCAAGTGGCTACAGACCTACGCTTATTGTGTTGAGCCGTGAGCCTAAACTGATTAGGCTTGAAAAATATAAATGCATTTTAAGAAGCATATTAATGGAAAGGAAAAGCGAGGAAATGTTACTCATTGAAATGTGGCCTCAAGTCCTCAAGGATGGAATATAGGTTGTACATATTTTTTGAATGACCATATGGAGGCGAGCATTCATATAATCGCGCGCGTGTTCATCACTATCCATACGAATGTATTGGGCATATTTGTTGAGATTGATAAAATCACCGCATAATTACTGATTAGCATTTCATCTACTAACTACTAAAGAAAATTATAGTAAAATCCGGTTCGAAAAAAAGTATACATATTTCATTTGATAAGCAATCGTTGCTTGCTCTATGTTTTCAAAACCAATCCGGAGGATAGCAAATACCTACCTAGTTTAGTAATGGTAAATTGATCAACTTTAAACCTTTTGCTAGCCGATAAATTTAATAACTCTAGTGCAGGTATAGTGGGC
Organism: Panicum miliaceum; assembly: GCA_032594955.1. NCBI lineage: Eukaryota > Viridiplantae > Streptophyta > Magnoliopsida > Poales > Poaceae > Panicum > Panicum miliaceum. The sequence goes on from CM064064.1 coordinate 6,457,519, forward strand.
GTGCATTGTCTTTTCCAGCGCATTGAACACACCGAGTTACCTGCCGATGCTGTAGTAGAGTATGGAAGGGTGAGGCCGAAGTGGGTAGGTAGCCCGTAGCCAAACGAAAGTCGGAACCGCACGAGCTTGACTCATGCCCCAATCCGGACGGCCACGATTGGCCCCGACCCTTATCCGACCACCGCCGGCGCCTCGCCCACCAACCCACGAGCACGCCGCAAGCGCAAGTCCATGCCGCTGACCCCACTCGCGAGGTCGCGCTCCGACACGGCGGCGCCGGTGGCAGCCCGCCCGCTGCGCCCCGCCTCCATCCACAGACCACGGGACGCGCGCCCTCCCGTGGAGGCGTAGTCGCTTCACGCGCACACATGGTTGGTTGCTGATTGTGACTTGGTGAGCGGAGCTCGGAGTCGGAGCTACTCCGACGACCATGGGTGGGTTCGTCCCGAGCTCGATCGGTCAAACGCTCACCAACCGTCGCCACCGAGCACCGAGTCGCACACCGACCGCTTCGTTCCGACGGAGCAGATCCATTGCCTGTAGGGCCCACAACGCAGCTGCACACGGCGGATGGATGCATTCAGCTTTAATCCGGTAATAAATTACAGTAATGACCAATGAATGTGATTTGTTACCGCGCTGATCATACAGTCTGTCACTTTTTTTTTGTTTTGCTTTGTTTTGTTTTGAGAGCATACGGTTTGTCACTTTGTATAGTGTGAAATGCATCTTATTGTTCAGCCCTTGGACTTCTGGTAAAATTCTCAGCAAACATGTAGACCGGGTCCAGTAAAGTCCTCTGGTAGATGTAGAACACCACCAGGCACCAGTTCCACTGTTCCAGCCTTCCAGGCCTCCAGCTCCCCCACCAAACACCACTGCCTATATCAGCTCAGCTCTGAAGCTCCTTCCACTCAGGAGCTGGTACCTGCCATCCTTCCATCCTTGCAGTGTTGCGCCACCAACCCGGCCGGCAGCAGCAAGCTTCTTGCTCTTGCCTGCACAGAGCTCCAGCGCGACACGCCTCCGCCAGGAAAGGAGATGGGGTCGCTGACGACGGAGCCGCGGGCCGAGACGGTGTTCCGCTCCACGCTCCCCGACATCGCCATCCTGGACCACCTCCCGCTCCACGACTACGTCTTCGAGCGCCTGGCCGACCGCCGCGACCGCACCTGCCTCATCGACGGCGCCACGGGGGAGGCCCTCACGTTCGGGGACGTGGACCGCCTGTCGCGCCGCGTGGCGGCGGGGATGCGCGCCGCGCTCGGCGTGCGCCCCGGCGGCACGGTGATGCTGCTGCTCCCCAACTCCGTCGAGTTCGCGCTCGCGTTCCTCGCGTGCTCCCGCCTCGGCGCCGCCGCCACCACGGCCAACCCGCTCCACACCCCGCCCGAGATCGCCAAGCAGGCCGCGGCCTCCGGCGCCACCGTCGTCGTCACCGAGCCGGCGTTCGTCGCCAAAGTGCGCGGGCTCGCCGGCGTCGCGGTCGTCGCCACGGGCGACGGCGCCGAGGGGTGCGTCTCGTTCGCCGACCTCGCCGCCGCCGACGAACGGGCGGGTCCGCCGGAGGAGGAGACGGCCATCGACGTGGCGAACGACGTGGTCGCGCTGCCGTACTCGTCCGGCACGACGGGGCTGCCCAAGGGGGTCATGCTGTCGCACCGCGGGCTGGTGACCAGCGTGGCGCAGCTCGTCGACGGCGACAACCCGAACCTCCACCTCCGGGAGGACGACGTCGTCCTCTGCGTCCTGCCCATGTTCCACGTGTACTCGCTGCACTCCATCCTCCTCTGCGGGATGCGCGCCGGCGCGGCGCTCGTGATCATGAAGCGCTTCGACAGCGCCCGGATGTTTGAGCTCGTGGAGCGGCACGGCGTCACGATCGCGCCGCTCGTGCCGCCCATCGTGGTGGAGATGGCCAAGAGCGACGCCATCGACCGCCACGACCTCTCCTCCGTGCGCATGGTCATCTCCGGCGCCGCGCCCATGGGCAAGGAGCTGCAGGACATCGTGCGCGCCAAGCTCCCTCGCGCCGTGCTCGGACAGGTGCCTTACCTAGCTAAACACGCACGCAACCAGACGACGACTAAGACGCGTTGAAATTTGACTAAAACATCCTGCAATTTTGTTTGAACAGGGCTATGGGATGACAGAGGCAGGGCCGGTGCTCTCGATGTGCATGGCATTTGCCAAGGAGCCGTCGCCGGTGAAGTCCGGCGCCTGCGGCACGGTGGTGAGGAACGCCGAGCTCAAGATCATCGACCCGGAGACCGGCCTGTCCCTCCCACGCAACCAGCCCGGGGAGATTTGCATCAGGGGCAAGCAGATAATGAAAGGTACGTACCTGATTTTCCAATCACAGACCAAGTCTTTGTAACCCAACTTGAAGGTGACGAACGGTGCCGGTCATGGTACGCGCAGGATACTTGAACAACCCGGAAGCCACGGCGAAGACCATCGACGCGGAGGGGTGGCTGCACACCGGCGACATTGGGTACGTCGACGACGACGATGAGATCTTCATCGTGGACAGGCTCAAGGAGCTCATCAAGTACAAGGGGTTCCAGGTCGCCCCGGCGGAGCTCGAGGCCATGCTCATCGCGCACCCCGGCATCGCCGACGCCGCCGTCGTCCCGTAAGTAGCTGCCACATCTCTGCTCGCCGGACTTCCGGCCGGGAAGAACCTTCCTACGCGTTCCCGAACCGCACGGGTTCTGAACAACGTTTCCCCTGCTACTTGCTCCGACGCAGGATGAAGGATGACTCCTGCGGCGAGATCCCGGTGGCGTTCGTTGTGGCGTCCGACGGCTCCGACATCACCGAGGACGAGATCAAGCAGTACGTGGCCAAACAGGTGAGACAAGCTAACGATTCTTGCAGAGGATATTCTCTAAGTCTTATCGTCGCGGAGAACAACAGTGCTTACTTTTTAATTGCTTTAAACATTTATTAGGTTGTGTTCTACAAGAGGCTGCACAAGATTTTCTTTGTGGAGACTATTCCGAAGGCGCCATCTGGCAAAATTTTGAGGAAGGACCTGAGAGCCAAGTTGGCGGCGTGCTGATGGTCCTGAGCTGTTCCTGTGCGAAAGCGACCCGGTTGTAGTAGGATATATTATGAAGATATAAAGAAAAGGGTGTAAGCAAGAATCAGTCAACCATGTACAAGAAGTATGTTATCTTATCTGGATAGAAATGAAAGCTGTAATTTCGCTACTCCCTCCGTCCCAAATTATTAGTCATTTTAGCTTTTTTAGATTCATATAGATTTTTCTATGCACCTAGATATAATATATATATGTAAATGAATATAAAAATTATGAATATACAAAAATCAAAATGACTAATAATTTAGGATAAAGGGGTAGTACACTATTACATTAATTCGATTATTTAGTTGCACTTTAGTGAAAAACATTCATTTCTTTGAAAGAACCAAACAATTCACTTATCTGCCCCAAAAATACATACAACCCTGACTAATGTTTGGGCGACATTATCACTAGTTAGAATGGCATAAGGATAGATTCAGATAAGAAGAAAAGGTTCAGAGTAGTCAAATGATCAAAATTGACTTGCTCTAACACGTCATTGCCTTAATCCCTACAACGTACAAGCCCAGATGGAAGGTAAGCTAACAGATGTAATAAACGGAAAAAAATATAACAAATGGCCAACCGTGCAGATGATCAAGCGCCAGAATGAGATACTGGAGATGTTGTAAATTGTCCATCTTTGAACGCATGAATATACTGCTGGGGCAAGGAATGCTCAGCCTGAAACAGTTTAACAAAAATAAGGGCAAGCATACTATTTTATCAGATATACAAAAACAACTATGATTTTCTTGCAATTCAACTTCTCCATGTTTTCTCAGAATAATTATGTAAATGCTGGATGGTAAAATATGAAGTTACAATTTTTTTAAAACCTTGAAACACAAAAAAACTGAAACCAGAATTCCAATTTACATAATTTGATTAAGCTTTTGCTCCAACCGTTATCATTCATTTGTAGTTTTAAAAGTAAAACAGGTGTGCCTCTGAAGCTAAGTGACAGAAGTTAAGAAAGTGCTCACCCAATCACCGTCGCTGTTTGCATCTGGAATAAGAGCATTGATTTCACTTGATTTAGCAGTTGTTATAGATGTATCCAAAGATTCCTTGCTTAAGTAAAGTTGGCAGCCAGATGTGTTGTCTATTGATATAGTTGGAACCGAGCCCTGCAATATCATTAGGAAACATAAGATATTTGCATCAACTGATGCAAGCAAATCTAATATCTTAATCATACGGTGTTTGGAAGGAAAATCTACCTCACATTGGACCTCTACACTGTTGCAATTCACAACTTCAAAAGCTGCTACAACACCCTGATAACAATACATGATGAGTTAATGAAGGAACAAGATTTCTTGGACGTACATGTATACTTCTCAACAAATTTACCTTGAATAAGATTCCAACTTTGGTGCACTTATCAATTGTTATGTTGTTCACTTTCCCTGCACAACAATGGCACATATACACTTGGCCGGTTATTGTTTGCTCTTACAAAGAGAATGCATCATTCATGAGAAATTACCTTTGATTTGCAGCACACAATCCTTGCATCCATATGCATACACTGACTGTTTGGTATCACATTCTTCAATAATTAAGCTCTTGTTCCCAATATGATGCTCGACCACCCATCTGATAGACAGCAACATGAATTGTGTGAGATTATTTCTTCATCATAGATTATGAGGGAGGGTTCATTTGCATTTCTTGACGGAAGAAGGGAAAATAGTAATTACTTGCGATCCATCTGGAGCTCCAATTTAGCAGGACCTTTGGTTGAGCCAAAGGAAGGTGCATTGCGAGTTTCTTTTCCTTCAACAGTTACAACACCTGTTCTGTCTGTTCTATTCTTGCTCTTCATGTCATTTGTCACCTTCCTGAGGCCTGCATGACAAGAAGGTGAAGCAGAAGTCATAACATATTAGTGCATGAATAGGGGAGGTGTACAAGATGACCAGCCAAAAGTCAAATGAGAACTAATATCAATATGACCTTGTGTCACCGGTTTTCCCGAGCTGATTTCAGCAAATACGGCTGACATTCCAGGTTTGGGCTGCGATGATGAAGCTGAAGAGATTGCAAGAGATGCGGGAGGGGATGGAGCTGAAGGTGCCTTGTTCGTTGCACTTCCTGGCGGTTGCCACACTGGGCCCAATGGGTAAAACCTCTTTATGTAATCACGCAAATTGGGCACATATAGCTCTTTTAGGGCTTTAGCCCACTCCACATGATCAGGGTCCTTATTTTTGTATTCCACAAGCACCTGATGATTTTATTATTTAACACTAGTAAGATTTAGCCTATAAATGCTTAAGAAATCAAACTCTACTACAGTTGCTCTCTGAATAAGCTCGGTTGAGTACCTGATATGAAGAGTTGAAAAGTTAATGGTGTTATCCTAATTAAGCAATATGTTTTGAATTGTTAACTGATTCATTTTCACTTTCAAAACCAATCACACGTTTTTAAATATCAATGCTCTTAACAAAGTCAACAGGGACTTGACCTTTTCCTTTTTCTTTTCAAGGGAGCCTTAAATTTTCATGGTACTATCTACAAATTTTGTCCTAGAAATTCTCCCCTGAATTGGGTTATTCATTTCCTACACTCAACTGCTAGCCCTATCCTTTGCATCTCATCTGAGATCCAACACCTGAACCATGTCTGCACATACCTTATTGCTATAGAACTCTGCCATTTGCCAACTCTCTTCTACTTGCGCCATTGGAAGAGGCATGCCTGAGGATACATCGACGAAACAGTTAGATCCCAACTAAACATACATGAGTGACTAAAATTAGCGTGTGTTTCTCGCTCACCACACATAAACCTATCAAAAGGTTGGAACTTGATACTAACCGCAACCTTTGCCGGTGTAACCAATCCACGCCAATGCGGCCATGCTACCGGCTGCTGCCTTTAGATGGTTGGCATGGCTCGATCTTGTCCCCTCAGCCAGTGCATTGGCCTCCAAGATCGTTTCATTTAGAGGCCCCATAAATGCTGCCAAGGACTCCATTGTTGGTTTCTACCAAATCGATCATGCATGCACGCATACGAGCACAATTGATCAGATCAATGATTAACGAATCCGCAATGCGTAAACAGTCAATGATATCTGTTGAGATTCACCTGTGTTTGCTTGGTCCTGATAAGGAGGTCCTTCCCAACCAAGAACGCCTTCTCCACCAATCGCGTCACTTCGGCGACCTCCGCCCCGATCTTTCCGGCCACCGTGGACACCCTCCCGAGGGCGCTGGTGACGAGATCGTCGAAGGCCAGGATCGCCGGGTCCTGCGCCGACGCATCATCGGACAGGCCGCGTGGCGCGATCGACGGGTGAGCCCCGGCGCTGAGTGCCTCCAGCCGGGATACCGCCGCCTCCAGCCTCCCTATCAGGGCTCCCTCCATGGTGTTCGCGCGTCTGGGGTAGGGTCGCTAGGATGTTGAGGGGGGAATGTGCATTGGAGAAAGGAAGGACGCGAGAGAGAATGGAGGTGCAACGTCGCCAGTTCGCCACGGCAGCCGACTGGAGAGGGAGAGAGGGATTGGCGGAAGCAGATCCGGAGCCGAGACAACCATGGTGCTCGACATCTGTATGTACGCACGCGAGTCCCCGAAAGTGCGGCAAAAAAGGATAGACATAATCCGAATTTGCCTAAAAATATCATAATTCAAAAGACCTGGCTATTGGGAAATTGCTCTTCTCCGAATAAGGATAAGTTGCATGTGAGTAAATGATGAGCACATGCATACCAATTTTAGATTCAAAAAATTAAGGACACGGCTAGACTGGCCGCACCTGCAGATGTGCGCATGCAGTGGGTGTATGCATGCATATGTGTATGGAGTGGGTCTTTCGCTGCATTAATGCAAGGAGAGAAGAAAAAAATATGAATGATATAAGCGCATGCATGCACATAATTTCAAACTAAAAAGATCGTAATTTCAAAATCGAGAAGCAAAATCAAGATCCGATTACACAGTTGTCTTTGTTTCAATAAAAACTTCAAAATAAGATCTCACACCACTATGTTTCAATGATATATTATTTTTAGAGAAAATACTTTTTAGTGCATTATAATTTGCTTATGATGTTTGCAAAAATTGCTTATGGCTTTACAGAATATTGCTTCACATGCCTGAGTTCAGTTAAGTGGATATTGGTGTTCATGTTGTGAAGATAGATTGATTGGTATTATTAGTGGATGACGGTAAACAACTTTGTTGGGTAGGTGAATGTTTATTGCATGTTCAATAATAGGCAATTTTAACATATCAGTTGAGCATTTTAACTAATTTATTTTGGTATTTTTCCATTATACATAAAGTAATTTATGTGTGTTTGAAAAATATTATCGAAACATATACAAGAGGGGTCTTGTTTTGAAGGTCTCTTCGAAAGAGATACAATTGTGCAATCGGAATTTGAATTTGATAGATGGTTTAAAATCGCTTGCATGTGGCACTACGCGTGGGGACAGATGGTAAATTTAGGCTGTCGTGCAATAGCGCAAACGCACGGCCGCCCATAACTAAGTCATTACCAAAAATTAATAGTTCCATAATCATACATCTAAATCAAAATTCGATCAGTCCATTATGTCCATTTTACAAAAACTTTGAAATAATATCTAACTTGAATATGTTTTGACCAAAAAGTTAAACTTACTTTTCTTAAAAACAAATCTTACTTTCTGTGTCCTATAAATTCACAAGTTACTACATAATATTGGTAAGTTATTTTCTGTGACAAGCCACAAAGTTACTTTTTCAAAAAAAATCATTTACTGCAATTTTACTTTCTTTTAACTTTCACGGAGTAAAAAAATATTTTTCTTAATAAAAACATGGATCAAAAAATACCTTTTCTAACATTAATGCACTACCAAGTTATTTTTTCTTAATTTTCAGATAGTACAAAGTTACTTTGTCACAAAAGGTAAATATGTAAAATTTTCCTTCTTTATATAAAAAATAGGAACTGACGAAAGATTTACTCACAGAACACTCATGGGAACTCGTGTAACAAAACTTTTATACAACCTGTAACAAGATTTTAATCAATAGGAATAACTGGTATACGAACTCAGAAAAATTATAAGCATGAACCAAATCATGGAATTCAAAGAAAACAATATACACATAAAAGAAATTATCAAAACTCGTTGAACAAAATCATTATACATCCATAACGATATTGTGTACAGAAGAAACAATTAGTATACAAAGTAATGGAATAAAAAAATTGTACGAAATCTTAGTTTGGACAAATCTTGCTCAACCAGGGCTGAAGTAAAATAACTAAAATATAAGAAACAAAGCTAATAGGTAATGGGTCGTATTTGATAGCCAAATGGACCATGGTCGCAAGCTAAGAAAACAAAAATATACCTAGTTTGCGTCGGCTAGACGAACGGGCACAGCCGCACATTATTTCTTGTCGAAGTACTATTATGGAACACCCGCTGGGTGGCAAATAGGACATCCACCATCCACCCTGATTTTGGCTCACCTAGCTCTTTCTTAGGGAATGGTTCCATCTCTGATTTTAGCAATGAGACGATTCTATGCTATATGTTTGGTTAGAGGGATAGAACCACTCCATTTCTTGTTTGGTTGGAGGTAAACGTTATTAATCTGTTAACCACCATTATGTGGGGTCCGTATGTCGGTCACCCCATTCTCTCCGCCTCTCTCTTCCACCATAGGAGCCCGAGCTACGCCTGCGCTCAGCCATGGCCCCTCGCCCCCTCCCACGCTGCCTCGGCTCCCCCGCGGCCGCGCAGCTGGGCTCGCCCCCCCCCCCCCCCTCCCTCCCCACCACCCGCCGGCCTTCCTGCCTCGCCCCGAGCTTGGCCGCCGCCGGAGCTCCGATTCCGCATCAAGCTCCGCCTCCACCCGAGCACCACCTCCACGCCGAGCGCCGTCCTTGCCCCAAGCTCGTCCGCCGTCTCCGCGCTGAGCTCCGCCCGCTCCGGCTCGTTCCTCCACTGCCGCACCGCCCAATCTCCGTCCGTGGGGAGCGATGCCGTCGAAGTGGGACGGCTCGGTTCGCTTGATTTTGCGGGATCGAGCCGTCCCGCATCTGGAGCGAATATTCGCTCTCTCGAACGGCTCCGTCCTCGCGCCGACGAACCAAAGGCAGAATGGGACGGCTCCATCCCATTCCGCTTCTCAACCAAGCACTACCTAGGCCAGCCTACTCGTGACCTTTCCTTGAGTAGCCCGTCCCATACGGTGATACGGCTCTCAATTATTCATGCATTTCGTTCCTGACAGAATTGGTACTAGGAGAAAAGAATTGCAAATTCAGTAATCGGTGAACTAAGTAGACCAATTAAAATAGGTTACGAAGTAATTTCAAGGCCACACTGTAGTGTACGCTGGCACGCTGCTGCAAGCCTGCAAATGAGCACACAGCCACCTGCCACGCCGGTAATCCGTCAGGTCCCACCGGGAAGAGAGACGAGGGCGCAGCACGACTGCACGAAGCACCCTGCCCATCACAGCCAGGGGACCTGGAGAGATCTGAATTCCGAGCACACTTCTCTTCCCCGCTCCATCGCCGCCGATGGAGATCCCCACCGCCGTCATCCACCGCATCCAGTCCACGCTCCGCGAGGCCGCCGGCGCTCCCGCCGCGCCCGCCCCTTCCTTCCCCACCGTCGCCGACGCCATCGCGGCCTTCGACTCTGGCGCCGCCTCGGAGGGAGTCCGGTGCGGGCGCTGCGGCGCCGCGGGAGGGCTGCTCCGCGGCGCCAAGTCCGCGCTATGCGCCTACTGCGGGTGCCCCAGGCGCGGGGAGGAGGCCGACGGCGGCGGCATCGCCTTCCGCGACGGACCGGCCTACCGCTGGCTGCTCGGCTCGCTAGGGCTCGACGGATCGGTGAGCTCTCCCACCTACATTACTTGACACTAAGGTTCTCTGCATTTGGGTCTCGGTGCTTAGGATTTGTGAGCTCTTCTTTCTAGCAAAGCTGAGCCTAGGCTGCTAGGCATTTGGCCTAAAGGAAGAGAATTAGGATTAGTGTCTAAGTGGATGCTGTGCTGCTGGAGAACTTCAAATACGTGGATGTTGTGCTGCTGGAGAACTTCAAATATACTTGTCTGCGGAAGTGCTATTGCGCATTTTTCAATTATGTGGTGTTTTGTTGTTTCCGAAGAAGTAACAAGTAGTTAGAGAATTGCCCCTTGCAAGCGGGTCTGTACACCTTTTTAATAGTATAATAGTCGTGGCTCATATGTTTGAAAATTTAGATCCCTCAAAACTCAAGAGTTATGAAAGACAGCTTGGATTTTGAGTTATGTGGCAATCACAATACAGAAAGAAGATTCATCGTACTATTTAGGCTGGAGCATGCGATACATGAAGCATAGCCTAGTTAAATCTGGACTTTGTAGCTTATAAATTTAGAATGCTAATTTACTTTTAAAGTAATAATCTTACCATTAGAGAGAACATTAATCGCTTCAAACATTATGATCACTGTTTTCCTAATGTAAAGAAAAAGAACTGGAAATGAAATGCACATTATGGTACAGTAGGACACTATAACTAGGACCTCACATTCAAGTCTCTGTTACAGTCATTTATTTCTTTCCATTGGTTTTGTCACATGATATTCATTTGAGTAATTCATCAAAAGGGTTTTTTCCTGCTTATCAAAGTTCTAGCAATTTGAATAGGTTTTTATTGAGAAGCCCCCTTTCAGTTGGCTCATGACTTTGAGCGAGAACCTCCTGAGATCAAATGCACGTTTGTTATCCATACTGTTCAATTCTTTTAGTTTGCTCTGAGTAGCCTGCCCAGGATTTTCTTGGTTACTGGGTGCTCTCATTGAGGTTACCAAAGTAGTTTTGAAGAAATCTGAATTTCTGATCAAGCAACCATATCATTTAGCTTGCCCTATAAATCTTAATGGCCTTTTGGTAGCAAGGACTTTACAACTGCACATTATAGAGTAATTTCACTTGCAAGCTACTTGGAGAAGCTCTTAATAGTTGGAGCTCAACTGGCATCAAGTAAACTCTGCAGAAAGCCGGCAAGTTCTGTTAAAAAAATTATCAGGGAACATGTTGTCACAACCACACCATTCTTGAGTCCTGAGTAGAATTAAAGATTTACCTGCTACCTTCCTTACCAAACAGGGATCCGTTCCCACTTAATTGCTTGACCATTTCATCCAGTCATGCCCTATAATTTAATTGAGACTGCTATATCCAAATGGGGCCTTGGGGTACTATTTCATTACTTAGAAGTTAAAACTTGCTACCCATGTGTGATATGGGATCTAAGTGCCTTTGTGTGATGCTGGTGCCAAAGTGAACTCTGATATTTCTGGTTTGATTTCACACACATGGAAGCAAAATCTTCATGCATATTTTAAATCTTGATTCATATGTGTTATTAACCAACACTTGACGTGGGAATGAATTGGATAGATAATATATATTCTTTTGTAGAGAATGCTGCATTTGTTAGATATTCCATGTTTAAAGTAAATATGCATGCATACTTGCTTAAGTAGTGTTTGTTTGTATTGGCTACCACACCATTAGCATGCAGTTCTTACTTTCTAACTCACCATGTAATAATCATAATGAATGAGAAAAAGTCATTTGTGGAATGTATGCTCCATGTGGTTTAAGGAATATTGATCTTGCTTCTTGCATACATTGCAATTATGGATTACTTTAAGTAAGATTGAATCTTCCAGTAGACCTCATTGGTCTGTTGGACAAATGGAAATTTAGGTGCACACACATTTATCTTTAGCACTTAATTCTTCAGAATTCGTGTCACTGTCCCAGTGTTTTCTTTAAATTCAAAGTAGGCAGGAACTGTAGTCTCGTATCTGAAGCTTAATCCTGGTTCTACTCATAGCTGATGGAGGATTTTCCCCCCTTTGCTTCACTTTTTCATTCAGGAGTTTGTAGAGTTTGATAGTGATACTACGGGTTCAAATAAAAGCAAGGAAGCTCCAAGCAGTGGGATGATCATATCTGATCTACTGGACTTAAAACTTACTTGCCTCCCTGAGAATAAGGGAACACCTGCAAGTTCCATAACAACGGACCAATCTTCTTCTGTGGATACACTAAATTTATCAGCTGCTAACCTAGACTCATTTTTCGTTGAAAGAAAAGAAGAGATGACTGCTGCTGCTTCTCCTCGACAAACTTATACTGTGGTGCAGGAAAAGAAAAAAACAGATAGCAAAAGCCATGAATCTTCAAGATCAGAGGTGCATGCCGCATCTAAAGGATTAATGAGTTCTCAAAGAACAAACCAGATAGAAGCTAATCCAGCATTTGCAAGATGGGATGCTGATTTTCAGTCTGCTAGCTCGGGAAGTGCCACAGGAGACTCCAATCAACCTGATCTATTTAAGAGCTCTTCTGCTGCCGTGTTTAGTTTCCCAGCTCCTACAATTGCCAATAACCCCGCAGTAGGCACTGAAAATAAAACAAGTGTGAAAAGTGCCATCCTCGAACATCATTCAGAAGATTTGGCTTCAGCAAGTGATACGTTATTTGAGGATAACCTTTCTAATCAAAAGGTTGCCCCTGTCCTGGAGAGCAACGGTGGAATGATTCCTGAAAATAGTGCTCCTGAGTTCACTGACTCCTCTTCTGATATGAATTTTGCTAAGAGTGATCAATTGCCTGGAAGGGATGATACTGGAGTCAATGATGATGAAGCTTTTGATGACTGGCAAGATTTTGCAGGAAGTGGTAATCTGGGAAGCCTATCAAATGCGGGAGAACATATAGTGGAGCCTTTAAAGAGAGATTCATCCGACATAAAAACAACGGATCCCTTGCCAGTAGGTAGCCCGGAATCAACTAACAATGCTAATGAAGACTCCTCTGATGATTGGCAAGCTTTTGCCTCTATTTCTGGTCAACAAGGAGATTTAGTCAATTCGGTGGAGGGATTAACAAGTGGTGACGAACAAGATTTGGTGAGATCAGTTGGAGAGAAAATGAGCAGCATCTCGCTTGAACATTCTTCAGAAGTTAATCCTGTTGATTTGTGGCCTGTTGGCAATGTTAAAGCACAAAACACTGCGGAAGTGGGTAAGGAAACAGATGATTCTTTTGATGATTGGCAAGATTTTACTACCTCTAGTCAAGTGCAGGCTACTTTGTTTAATCAAACTGGAGACATGATGGAAGTCCCCAAAGCCAGTAACAAAGACACAGACATGGATTCATGGTTCATGGGAGATTTTAAGGAGCCAGCAAATACTAGTATAGCGAATAAGAATAATATGTTGGACGACTGGCAAGGCTTCACTGGTTCTGATCAAGCGCAGCAAACTTCATCTAGTACAGGTGGGGAAATGATGAATGCTTTGTCCGAGCAGCAAGAAGGAACTGTTTCTGTCCAATCCTGGGTGCATGGCAGCAATAAGGAAGCTGCAAAGACATCCTCAACAAATGCAGAAAGCGATGCCTATGATATTTGGCAAGATTTTACTAAGTCAGGCAACCTGCAAGAAAATATGTCTAATCTTGGGAGGGAAGTGACTAGTGTCTCACCTGAGCCAGCTAAAGAAATCGATTCTTTGGATTTGTGGCTAACCAGCAACTTCAAGGAATCCAAAAGCAGTGAAGTTGTTGGCAGAATTGATGCCCCATCTGATGGATGGCAGGATTTTGCCAGTTTTGATCAAATTCAGACAAGTACTAAAATTCCTGGAGAAGGGAACCTGGTGAAAGATCCTTCAGGAACTGAAACTTTGGACTTATGGGCCTCGAGTCCTGCTAATGAAAAGAAACCTGAACAGATAAGTGAAGATAATGATCTATTTGATGACTGGCAAGATTTCCAAAACTCCCATCCCCAGCAAACAAGCTTACAAGTTTCTTCAGATGCTGCATTATTTGATATACCCTCAGCATCACGGCCTGATGCTTTAGGAGGAATGGAATTTGATAGTGTTTTGCAGCTAGCTTCATCTGAAAATAAAAAGGATAAAAAGGAGGATCCTAATGAAGAAAAATCAGTTCCATCTGATGAACACTTGAAAAGGTTAGTGATTTACGGATTATGATCATGTGAACCTCTGTTGTTTACAGTATGGGAAGAACTGGGTTATCAATTATATATACTTCAATCACCCAATCACCTGGGGAGCAAGCTAGCAGAACTCAAAGCCTCCAAATTATGTTGCCGAATTAGGGGGATTATTGTCATTCTTTAAAAACAAATACATGCGGTCCATGTATAAAGGCAAATACTGAAATACAACAGGTGGTTAGGACTTATACCAGTGCATGTGGTTCTGTAGGTTGTCAGACTCTTCTGATATTCTCAATCTACTTTCCCTGGGTTGTTATGGCAAAACCTAAGGTTTAGCAGATGAGCCAAAAAAAAAACTATTGTAGTAGTGGTCCAAGCTAAGCCTTAACGCTGGACTTATTTACCCCACCCAAAACTTTATGATTACCCAGTACTGAACTCAGTAGTCAGTAACATGTCTAGTTTTTGCTGACCTTGTCTGGGTCAGGTGCCAGAATTTGGACACTAGGAGATGATTGTTCATTAGATGTCTTGCTTCTTGTGGTTCGTGCCATATATGTTTATCTAATGTTTATATCAAATGACCCCATTGTTAATAATATTATTTATTCAGGCATTTATGTTATGTGCAGCACAAAGGGAATGCAGCAGATGGGCAATGTTGATCCACTATCTTCATTATGGCCTACTAATAGTCTTGGTAATAATGCTATTAGGAAACAAGACTCTGTTAATACAAATGTAGAACAGTTGCTTGCTCAGATGCATGATCTGTCCTTTATGCTCAAAGATGAACTTTCAGTCCCTGATAAACCTGTGGAGCATTCGAAGCCCTGAAATGCACAGCAGCAGAAGCTGTGCGCTGCTACAATCAGCCAGGCAGATCGATGCTGAAAGCCCTTTGCAAGCTGGTCTGCTGGATGAATCACGCCAAATATTCCCGGGTGAAAAATGCAAGTAGCAGGAAACCTTGTTTTTCCAACAGTTTGCCCTTTATCAGTACATTGATCAGCAGAGGATTGTATTTGTTTTCTCTGTTGCTCCGGTGCGTTGATCTTCACAGTCGGGTTTGTTCCTTGACTGTCGCTGAGTTGAGGCGTGAAAATCATGTTTTTTTTTCTGTGCCTGCATGTGTATGTGCCAATCCACGGCCTGTATGTTGTACACAGAGTACCAAACTTAGCTGTTAAATCAACCTATTCTTTTTGAGATTCTCTTTGTCACGGTTGTTCTTGAAGGGCGGGCCTGGTGCAAGCGGTAGAGTCTTACCGCCTGTGATCGGAAGGTCCCGGGTTCGAGTCGCGGTCTCCTCGCATTGCACAGGCGAGGGTAAGGCTTGTCACTAAATACTCTTCCCCAGACCCTGCACAAAGCGGAAGTTCTCTGCACTGGGTACGTCCTTTGTCACGGTTGTTCTTGCTACTGCGCTACCACGGAACATCTTGTTCCAGTATCTGGTTGCTTGCAGCTGATGCCTGGTGGTATCTTGTTGGCTGCTCAGTAATTCTGTAGAATACCATCATGGACCATCAGATCATGTGGTTGCCTGCGTCAATTGCCCAATACTGAATTACTGACGGTTACTTGGATCTGCGTCCCAACTCTATCAGTACAGTCCTCTGATTGAATTACCGTCGGTTGAGTCATGTCGCGATCCGCGGAACAGGATGCACGGCGACAGGATCGAACGGTAACCGAACCACTCTGCAGAAGGCCAGACTGAAAGATCAGACCTGCATTTTAAAGCGTTGGTTGAGACATCCTTGTCAAGTTTGAACGCACGCTTTTATCCGCCAAAACAAATCCATACCGAGGTCAATCAACCGTTGCGAATTCAATGGCTAAGTGCCCGATTAAGACATTAAACCCCGTCTCTGACGATATACATGTGCGTCACTAGCTGAATACATCTAGCGGATTATGTATTCAAATCTTGTGTCAGATTATTTCAAAAAAAAAATCTTGTGTCAGCGATCTCGAAAGGTCTGAGGTTACCTAGTAGAATGCATGCATCAAGGAACCAAGCAGCACGTCAGCTACGCACTTCACTATCTGTTGCTCGAATGAGCTGATAATTGTCTTTCGTGAGTTATAGTCTAAAACTGGCTTAAGTCGAGACTCGAACAAGAAGGAAGCTTGGAATGAACCTTTTCTTTAGTACAAATTGAAACTGACACACTACATCCACGGCCACACGCATACGTACATATAAATGAAAATTAAAGGCCCATCCTTAGGACACAACAAAAGGTGACTTTCTTATGTAAGTTGAAGGCATGGCCGCTCTTCAACTCCAAGGCAGGCATGGGAAGCTCCTATTTTGAGCTTTCTCCCACTTTTCGTTATTGAAGGTTTTCCAATAAGATCCTTTCATGAAAACCAAATTTTTAGACCAAGGCTATCAAGTCATTTACGCATTCAATTTTTTTCATTAAAGAAACTATCAAGTCATTTATACCTAGTGAGATTAGCGATGTCTTAGACATAAACATAGCACGAGTATAGTACATTGACCACTAATTCTGATTATGAAAATATGCAAAATATAGCAAAGTTGTATTTATTTCAGATGTTCAATTGAAATATTCAAGAGTTTTTTTATAAATAAGCATTCAAAAATATATTGATGCCAAAAACACTTTTTAAGTGGGTAATATGTTGATTGGAAAATATTTTAACCCTCATAAGAACATAGAAGATTTGTACGAGCATTGAGTGTTAATTTACAAAACATTATTGCCAATATAGTACTTTCTCCGTTCCAAATTATTAGTCGTTTTGACTTTTCTAGATTCATAACTTTTGCTATGTATCTACATGTATATATTATGTCTAGATACATGCAAAGTCTATAAATTTAGAAAACTTAAAATGATCAATAATTTGAAATAGAGGGTGTAGCAACTAGCAACTATATAATACCCTTAAAAAAAGAAAAAAAGGAAAGCTTTGCAACTTGAAGCAGTGGTGGTTGGTTGTCGATTGTCAGCCACGGATCAGGCTTGTTTGCTTACGCGCTTTACAGCCCATGAACTCAACGAGGCATTTTCGCTCGCTTGCTTTTGTTTTCCCCCTCGTCACCTCCATTGGCACAGGACAATCATTGTCATCTTCCCCTGCTCGCCCCGAAGCTTCTGCCCCTCCTCACCTGCACGTTCCCTCGGGTCCCCACCTTCCCCGCGAAGTAACCGCCAGTAGACGCCGGCCCACACGCCGCATCTAGGTCTACGCGGCCGGTACAGTCTCCCCCCTGCCCCCGCACCCTCCTCGTCGCCGGATGATCGCCGCCGGCACCGGCTCGATGGGGCCCGCGGCGACTTCGGCCTCCGGGGCCCAGCCCTCGCGGTGGCCGTGCGCCGTGGCGAGGCTGCGGCTGGCGCTCAGCTTTTCGGAGGCGGCGGCGGGGAGCGGCGGCGGGCGGTGGACGGCGTGCTTCCGGCCGGCGCCGTCGCCGGCCGCGGCGGGGACGGCGGCGGTGAAGGAGGCGAAGGGGAAGCCGCCGGAGGTGGAGGTCGAGCCGGCGCGCGGCGGAGGGAAGGACGTGTGGAGCGCCGGTGCGGACGCGGAGGTGGCGCAGGGCGGGGGGTTCCCGGAGCACCTCGTCATCATGGTCAATGGCCTCGTCGGGAGGTGGATCCGCGTGCGCTGCAGCGTAGTTGGTTGCCCGGTGTGCGCGTGTCGGTCTGGCTTGGCTTAAGTTTTGCCCCTGTTGTCGTTTTGCAGCGCGGACGATTGGAAGTTCGCCGCGGAGCAGTTCGTGAGGCGGATGCCGGACAAGGTGATCGTGCACCGTGAGTAACCCCAGACCGTTGCGTATTGCATTTCGTGCCTGATTGCTAAATGTAGTTGTTCGTTGAGTCGCGGATTGTGGGCTAAGTTAGAAGACATCTTCATTTGTGGAATTGTGCATGTGTTTCAACTTCTTCTTCTTCTTCTTCTTTTCTTTTTTTTTTTTTGGGGGGGGGGGGGGGGGGTTATTGTGATATTGATTCAATATTCCAATTCATGATACGATTTTGGATGGTTGAAATACAGTAACTATCTACGGTATATAGTGTAGATGTGTACTGAAGGAATGCTTAGAACAAACATGCTGGTGACTGCATAAAGTTTTTTTTAGATGAAGTGACAACATGAAGTTGGGATGTATGAAATAATTATGGAAGATTGAGTGTGAGTCAGTCCATGGCAACTTGCAAATAGTTGTCCAGTTGATGAGAAAGTGGGAGGTTAGGCACTTCTCATTTTGTCATCCTATTTATTACTCAAGCTGCTGTTTGAAAGAGAAACATGAGTTTGTAAGCCGATCCACCACACAGCGTGACTAAGTGCTCTGACAAATCTGTTAGGAGAGAGTGATGTAGATGGGCAACACAACTTGGCATGGAGGTGAAGTAACTGTGTCCTCCTAAGACCACTTAGATATGAGAAAGTCTGTATTAGCCATTACTAGTTTGTGACACTCTTTCTTCCTATGCAATCATAAGATGCATTTGTAGCATTGGCTAGTTGCATGCCGAATCTTGATAATATTGATCCAAGAAGTCTCAGTTGACATGACCTGGTTATAATCCGATAGAAATTCTCTTATAAGTCTAAGTTCAAAGGAACTCTGCAAGCACATAAATCTTTTATTCCTTCTTTTCTTGGACCGTGCACTTACAGAAGTTAGGCAGATTTTTCACAGAACTGAACTTGCTGTACTCAATCTATCAAAGAACTGCACTTGTAATAACTAGTTTCAGAACCTCACTATTTTGATCAAAGTTTACAAAAACTGATTCTTCCCAAATGCCACTTTTAAAACATTGTGACATCATGTATGTGTGGCAAGTTAATCTGTGACAGTGTTCTTGTTGCCTAGTCAACCACATTTGTCATTGCTGTTCCAGCCCTTAAAGTGCAGTTGTTTTTAAAAGTGCTTTCTGAAAAAGTTCGTAGAAGTATAATATTTGTTTATAGCTTGGAAAGTGTAAGTGTAGTTTTGTGAAATCCCTTTTGAATTTGGCATCCATCTTCTCTTCGTTCTATGATTCTTCCTTTTCTTGTAAATAGATTTAGACTTAACTTTTTCTGCAGGAAGTCAATGCAACTCTGCCACTCAGACATTCGATGGTGTTGACTTAATGGGTGAAAGGCTTGCGAATGAGGTAATATATTTTATGTTGATTAATCATTTAAGTGATTGTTAGAATTTAACTGCATGTCCATGTTTGGCCAATCCATCTAATCCGTCTCTTTTTATGTAACATTAACCACAATCTATGGTGTTTTTGTTATTATATACAAACCCTGTTGAAGTTAGCAATGTCAATTATGTGTTACTTTGTGCCAAGTTGGTCGCATCTGGCTTCTCTTCATATATTTTAACCTTATCATTTCATATTGTAACCTAATTGAATTATTTTAGGTTGTATCGGTTGTAGAGCAAAGAACTGGTGTGAAGAAGATCTCGTTCGTGGCACACTCTCTTGGTGGTCTTGTTGCCAGATATGCTATAGGAAGGCTTTATGAACCTAATAACAGAAGTAAGTTTTCTGCTGGGAAGAGCGGAGATGACGTTGAACATTTGGAGGGTCTCATTGCTGGCTTAGAACCTATGAATTTTATAACATTTGCATCACCACATTTGGGTTCAAGTGGGAACAAACAGGTAAGACTGATCTCTTTCGCTGTTTATACAACAAGAGTCAAATCAAACAGTTTATTATTTCCTGTGTTAACTTCACATGGTTAAACACTACCCTACCATTGTTTCAATTGATTATTGGAAATCTTAGGTTCTAGCTACATCTCTGCAAGTTAACCAGCCATGCAACTTCATAGAACTTTAGTTTTTGTCATTTCTGCTAATTTACCAGATACTCAGGTTTTCTGTTAATTTAGTTTTCCTATGTGTTATTATAATCACGAAGTGCCTTGATTTCGCCTGAAGTAGAGCAAGAACATTCAAATTCTTCAGTAATGTTAGTCTCATGTTCAGATTCTTCCACCAGCTGCCTTTTCTATGTGGCCTGCCTTTCCTTGAGCGAAGAGCATCAGAAACTGCACACTTGATTGTTGGGAGAACTGGAAAGCATTTGTTCCTTACAGACAATGATGATGGCAGACAGCCGCTCCTCCTCCGAATGGTTGATGACTGTGATGACTTACAATTCAGGTTGTCACATGGAGTGGTTGATGTCTCCTTTCTATTTGAAATGGTTGATATTATGGGTTTGTATGGAAATGAGGTCCTTCTATTCTTTCTTCCAGCTGTGTCAAGTCTAAGTACAGTATATTCTCTTACGCAGATCTGCGTTGCGCTCCTTCAAACGGCGTGTAGCATATGCTAATGCCAATTTTGACCGTATCCTTCAAGATCCTCGTTTCTTCTCTGCGTACTAATTATTCATTCTGAGTTACATTTCTAACCTCTGACATGGTATCCACTTAACTTAAAGAAAGATATGGTTGGGTGGAGAACGTCATCAATCCGGCGTCAACATGAGTTGCCGAAAGTATGTATTAGCAGTACTTTCGTTTTATACTTTCTGCTCTGTAAATAAATGGACTATCATCTGTATTTATTATTGAACCGATTTACCTTTTTTCGGCACCTGCAGCATCGTCTTCTTGTTCGTGATGAAAAATATCCACATATTGTCTATGTTGAAAAGGAAGTTGCAAACAATAATGAAACAGAAGCCCATGCTAATGTTTATGACCCAGAAGGTATGCTGACTTCTCATTCAATCTGTTTTTGATGAGGAAATGTATGAAGAGCCATTAAATACTGAAACTTTTAAGTTAGCTTATGGCTGTGCTGTACCTTGGAGTTCCTGCCTAGAGATAAATGAATCACACGTCTTTCCTTTGCCTTTTTTCCCTGTGCTGAGAGAATTATGCATGTCTTCTGGTAGTGGTGCATCTCCAATCTCTGTTTTTTCATAGTAACTATGGAATATTTTTCTACATGAAGTTATAAAGATTGTATCTCCAACCATTTCAGTCAAATTTGCTACATGGAATATTTTTTATATTGTCCATCAATGATTTCGATGTATTTCACAACTTCCTGCATATCCTTAACTGAACACTATACTTTCTTCAGATTAGAATATTAGTTTATTCCAAAATCCTAAGATTGGTTTGTTTAACAATAGCTGACAAGAATTCCCTCTATATGCAGAGGAGATGATAAGAGGCCTTACGCAAGTTCCGTGGGAACGTGTTGATGTGAGCTTCCAGAAAAGCAGCCAAAGATTAGTTGCACATAACACCATTCAGGTACATTTTTTTTAAAAAAAAAACTATTTCGAATTGCAGTTTCTTTTGATTAAGCTTACATTTTTGACTGGATGACCTACATTTTGTGCCATCTGAACTTCCCTTGGGCAGCTCAGATGGATAAAGTAGAATGTGAGGCATAGAGAGCGGGCTAGAGTGTGTATTGTGTGTTGCATCTACTATTCCTAGAAGATACCAATAAGTGCTTGTGAGGAACTTCGCAATTTCACTCACCAAGTTCAAATGTTACTAGTATAATCCTTTTATCTGTTGGTATTGGTAGCAGCATCGTCATACCCTCAATACCTTGTAAATTCTGATCCAATACAACTAAGGGTGCGTTTGGTTAGGCTGTGGCTTTTGGAAAAGCTGTTGTGGGCTGTGGCTTTCTGAAAAGCAACTGTGGGATGTAGGTTGTGGCTTTTCGAAAAGCTCGTTTGGTTCAACAATTGTGGCTTTTGAAATAACTAGTCTCACTTACAAGTGGGTCCCACAAGTCATAGAGACATACGTTTTTTCCTCCCTTTCTTCCTCCTCTCTCCCTCCTCATCATCTTCTCACGCTGCGCCGCTCCCTGGCGCTCCCGCGCCAGAGCTCGCCCACCCCAGTGGCCACCCGCCTAGAGCTCGCACACAAAACCGCTCAGCTCCCTCCTCCCTCTAGCACGCAGCAACGGTATCACGGCGTCCGGCAGCGCCACTAGGGCTCGTGGGTCTCCGAGATCCACCACCCTCTCTTGTGCCCACGCCCGCGACGAGCTCGCGACTCGCGTCACGGCGGAGACAAGGGGCGCCAGAGGAGAGCGCCGCCGGGGGGCAGAGGCACCGCCGGCGGGGCGAGCTCGCGACTCGCGTCGGTGCGGTCGGTGAGAGAAGGCGACGGCGGAGCTCACCCCTGGGCGGTGCGGAGCTCACCCCACGACGGAGCTCGCCCTAGGGGTTGCGGGATGGCGTCGACGGCCGGGGGAGCTTCGCCTCGCCGGGGCCGGAGACGCGGCGGAGCTCGCCCTCCGGACGGCAGCCTGCGCGAGTGGAGGTGCAGGACGCCGCCGCCGGTGTCCAGGCGTCCAGGACGGGAAGAGAGGAAATAAGAACAAAAAAATGAACCGTTACCACATAACAAGTGGCAGAACAAGTGGCAGGTGGGTAATTTTCGCAAAAATTTGGAAGCAAAAGCAGGTGAAAGCAGGGGGAGGGGTGCTGTGAGTTTTGTACTAGCTCAGAGCTGCTTTTGGCTGGCAGCCAACCCCTTTGGTTGGCTTTTGGCTTTTCTGAAAAGCAAAAGCAGGTTGGAAGTCCAACAAAACGCACTAAAAAAGGACAAAAATGGCGAAGTATACTCCCTCTTGCTTGCAGGGTTGCCTTTTCCCTTCTTTACAGTTGCTTGTATTGTATCATGCATCAAACTTACAAGCTTAGTAAATTAATTGTTAGTATCTTTCTTTACTTCAGATTGTCTAGTACTAGCATTTTTAATGCTACCTTGAATCATGGGAAGCTTTTCTTTTGTTTATTAAAGATGACATTGCTCGAGCTAGCTCTGGCTCCAAACGATCATGTCTTTCACGGCACCTTTTGTACTAACATTGCGTATGCCTGGTACATGCCCATTACAATAATCTTGTACTCTGCCAATGCCAGGTGAAAAGCTATTGGCTAAACTCGGATGGAGCAGACGTGATCAACCACATGATGGACCATTTCATCGTCTAGCCCATGGAACCTACATTGCGGGTTTGGCGAATGTCGCTGTCGCAATTTGTTGAGCAGTGATCATTCAATTTTGCCTTGGCTATTTTTTCCCCTCTAGGCTGCATTTGCTGCCCCAGGTAATGTGGTTGATTCTTTAGGCCCGTGCGCTGCAGACGCAGAGCAGAGCCCCAGATTCTAATCGTCCTCCATCAGCGACGCTAGCTCGTCCAACTGTACCATAATCTGCTCCCCTCGTATAATTGTATGTATTGCACAACTAAGCTAGTAAACAGATGCTGCTGGAAATAGATCTCTCCTGTCTGATTATATTGGCTTGCAAACTGAAACTTGCAATATTCGAGTGATCCATCGACATACTTAAACTGCGTGCATTACACTATCTTAATCAAAATTTCTGTTGGCAGCCTTATTTTTGTAATAAAAATATGAATTACCCCATCCGTCTCAAAAAAGAAACAAGTTATCACAAAAAAAGCAATTGTGATTCAAAAATATTGAAAATAAAGTAATTGTTATTCCGTTTAGCAAGTGTATGAGATACTCAATTAGCATCAAATATGAGTAATAAATAGAAGTAAGCAGAATTATTTTATCTTGTTAATCTGTCCTGGAATTTCAGGAATAACTTACATTTTTGGACTTGGGGACTATGCCATAGGAGAAACGGCATCGATTCTTCAGTACGAGGATTGTGCCGGAGTGCGAAAATTTTACTGGGCCTTCCTGACTCGGCTCCTAGCGGGTTCGGCTGAGGGCCAGACCCAGAGCCCACCTGGCGTCTGGCCTGCATGGAACCAACAAGTCATCACAAATCCAGCACCTTCCCGCACCGCCGCGGCGGCGTCCGAGTCCGTCCGTCTCTACCGAAATCCCCCTAAACCCCGTGCCCGGACCTAAACTCCGCGCCGCTCTGTGAGTCCCGTTTCCCATCCTCACCTCGCCTCGTTTCCATGGCGGCCACCGCCTCCGCCTCCAACCCCTTCCCGTTCCCCTCCCGCAGCGCGCCGGACGACACCCTCTTCTACGCCGTCTACTCGCTCCCGCTCCCCACCAAGCTCCCCGCGCCAGCGCTCCTCGCCTCGCTGCAGTCCCTGCACCTCTCCCTCCTCTCCCACCTCGCTCCCTTCCTCTCCTCCCACCTCTTCCACCGGGACCCCTTCACGCTCTCCATCCCGGCCGACCCGGCCGCCCCCTGCGCGCTCTGCGCCTCGCCGCCCGTGCCGCACCTCCACGGCGCGCTCCGCTTCGGCGACTCCCTCCCTGACGAGTGGCTCGCCGTCGCCCTCCTCTTCGCGCTCACCCGTGCCTTCCCCGACATCGCCGCCCGCGCCTGGGACTCCGACGGGGAGTTCCTCCTCATCGAGGCCGCCTTCGCGCTCCCACGGTGGCTCGACCCGGAGTCCGCCCCCAACCGCGTCTTCATCATCCGCGGCGAGCTCCACATCCTGCCGCCCTCCCTCTTCCCGGAGACGCCGTCCCTGGAGGCCGCGCTCGCCGCCGTCCACGACGACTCCATCGACACCCGCGCCCCCGACGCCGTCCAGGCGGCGATACAGCGCCGCATCGCCGGGCTGCCCGAGCGGGCGGCGGAGAACCTCCACACGGCGCGTGTTATCGTCCCGGCGCCCGTGGCGAAGGTGCTGAAGGAGGAGCCGTGCCTGATCGCGCGAGCCGTCGAGGGGTTCTATGACCGGGACATTGACACCATGAAGCACGCGGCGAGGATGGAGAAATTCCTCAAGGGGCCCAGTGGGGAGGAGGTCGAGATGGTGAGAACCTCGGTGCGGATGACGCGTGCAATGTACGCACAGCTCGTGCAGCAGAACTTCCAGGCGCCCAGGGGTTACCCAATGCCGAGAAGGGAGGAGGGGCCGGAGAAATGGATGGAGGCAGAGCTGGGGATGAAGATTGCCTGCGGATTCGAGATGATGTACCAGGAGAGACGACGCCAGGGGGAAGAAGGTAAAGGGAGCACGTGGGAGGTTTACAGGAAAAGCTTGGAGGCGACTGGGTGCTTTGAGGGGCTGCTTCCTGGGTCAAAGGAATATAATAGGGTTATGGAGATGCAATGCAATATTACAAGAGCTCCACTTTGTACTCAAGAACGAGGTATGACGAGTTGCTCTTTCTAAAATTGTTGATTTAGCTATCTATTTAGTTTTTATGCCAAACAATTATGCAATTATTCCAATCATAAGCTGTTTAGTTTCTACCCTTGATAAAAATCTGTCTGATTTTATGTACATTATCTGTTCCTTCCTGAAGTGCAGTCATAGCCACGTTCTCTAGGAAAATGATAAGAAAGTAGTGAATGATATTCCAGATAATCTTTTACTCTACCTTGCTAGCTTTACCATACTGTGTCACAAACACCTATTTGACCCACTGATAATATCTTTAAACTAAATTACCAGGGACAGTGCAATTCTTTTTCAATGTTATAACACTCTTGTGGTATGTCACAGGGAGATACTAAGCGAACCAGTCCGTCGAATTGATGAAATCCTATCAATGCCATACTCAGCCGATGAATTTAAAGGCGCTGATCTTCCTCCCAGTGATGATGACTCCTGGTTATATGGTGGGGAGGAGGAGTTAAATGCTGAGCTCCGCGAAAGGGAGAAAGAACTGGAAGAGTATGAAGCTGCAAAGAAGCACCGGAAAAGTCAAAAGCAAAGTGTCTCTAGCGGTTCTAAATCCCAGGCAGACCATTTTAAGCTGGCAGAGATTACAGAATCCATGCAAGATTTTGTTCGCAAAATGTCCAGCTTCGAGGGAGCTGAAGTTCCTGCGAACAGGTTTTTCCTCTAGACTCATTTTCATTTTTATAACATAGGTTTCTGTTTTGATCATCGTACCACTGAATGAACTTGTCAGTTGGACAAGTTCTTCAGCAATTCAGTTTTGTTTCTTCGATTGTTGCTGGCATGTGTTCTTTAAGATATAGACAGTTTTAGTCCAAACTTCTCATGTCCATTTACAATCACTGAAATGTCCACTACATCTGGGAATACTGGATACGTATAAGATTGTAAGTAGAACATCAGTTATGAAGCTCTAGAGAACTTTAACCTAACAGCCGACAAGTAACCCCAACAACACTATGTTGCAAATTTGTCAGCTGTAACTTCTGTCATCTCTGTGCCTTTTGCTACGAGTGATTAGTCTATATTGTTACTATGGTATGTGAATTTATTTTTGTAGTAGGTACCTTCCAATTTGTTGTGTCTTGTGTTTGGGACTCTTCCTGCAGTCCATCTTTTCAGAGTGTGTGCCTACATTAATATCTAAGAAGACATCAATGAGCATCGTGTGATGACCTTATCACATGAGGATAACCTAGGACATATCTTGATCTCACAGTTATCTGCATACAATGCTATTGAATTGAGTATTGGTTTATGCTTGTTGCCCTAGATCTGGGGTGGCTTTAAGTTATAGCCTTAATAGTTGGGAGTTGAGACTGAAGGATACTGGCAAGATTTAAATCATTTTTTAATTGACAAAAGGTAGAGCAAAAACAGATGTTACATTATTTTCTGTGTGCATCTGAGTTGCAACTGGATTGTTTTGCTAGTGCTTTGCTACCTGAATGTTTTCATGCGATTTAACCTTTTGGTGTTCATCA
This sequence comes from Panicum miliaceum, assembly GCA_032594955.1. NCBI lineage: Eukaryota > Viridiplantae > Streptophyta > Magnoliopsida > Poales > Poaceae > Panicum > Panicum miliaceum. The sequence continues at coordinate 6,484,221 of CM064064.1, forward strand.
ACTGATTTTTTTTCTCATGCAGGAGAGATATGGAATCAGTGGACCTAGATGTCAACCAGTTCTTCAAGGCCATGGAGTCGGTTTTTGGTGAAGGTTCACGAGAGCAAGCCGGCAGCGATGACGGTTTTGATAGAAAATCCTCATCATCTGACATGGACTTTGGTATCTGTTTCTTTCCTCATGTCATTCAAGAGCCTTTCTTTTACCTATTTTACATTGTCAGTTATTAGTGTTGGCTATTCCTAGAAATGGTTATTAGTGTTTGGTCATCCCATGTGGTGAAGATTATTTTTTCCCTTTTAGAAACTTTTTTGGAGTGGAGATGGCTTGATTTGAGATCATTGCAAACTGAGATCCTCTGTTACTTGCTCATGTCTTTTAGTGAATATGATGATTAAAATCGCTGACATACTAAATGTTTGATTTCTTATGTGGTTATAAATGGAAACTGAACAAATGTGCCTAGTAGCTAACAGGGTAAGGGGCCGTAAAGTAACTATGATGTTTTTGGGATTGGTCAAACCGTATAAACTATATTGTTGTACCTTCTTCCAGTTCATATGTTCATGTATTACTAGTTATTCTTTTGGTTCTTAAGTATATATGTAACTTTTTTATGGCTTCATTCTGCTACTCCCATGATACCTGAATCTTAGTTTTGGACCTCAGTATGAACTGGAAGTTACTGATTAAGAGTGTTTGTTGTGGTACAGATGATTCTGATGAAGAGAATGATTTTCCTGAGGAATTAGGTGACAAGGATATGGATGGTTCTTTTATGGAATCATATTCAGATGCTTTAAATAAAGAGCGAAGCAGTACCACCCTTGAGAAAAGCTTTGCTTGCACACCACGCACAGGCACCATCAATGAGGTAACCTTGTCTATTTGAGATGTTGCATGCTTCCAGTTTTTTCATCTTGTGTTTAGGATAGGGCACTGCCTCGTGGACTCTTGAATCAGAGTAGGTAAAGTTGATAGACTTTGGATCACTGTGTTAGCTAAATTGATTCTTGAAAGTCCAATCATGATGATGCTCTTTCGGAAAATAAATGTCCCTAAGTTGCAAAAAAAAAATTCCCATATTTTGGTCTGAATGTGGACCATCTTATGCCGTTAAGGTTCCACAAGAACTTTAAAACGCTAATAATCTCCCAACATCCAGATGGCTCCCATGTTCATTGGCTTTAATTTCCTTCGTAGTCGTTATATTGTGATTTGAACTCAAGGTTTCTGTTCCATGTTTTAAATTTCCAAGGATGCTGTCATGTTGTAGACCTCTACTGACATAGTCCAGTTGGATCGACTAGTTAAATATGGGCAGCTAATATTGAAGTTGAGGAAGTTTATCACTTAGCAGGAAGAAATCGATGTATACAATCTCCTATTCATTTCTGTGACATCTGTCTGCAGACTTTTCTTATTTCGGATTAGCATGTTTCTGCTTTTCTTACTGGTTTTCCCTATCATTTGCAAAATTGTTCAAGCCTGTAATGCACATCCAACCTGTTCATGATCAGTGAACCTGTATTTGGCGAATCCAATTCCATATTTCTGGTTCTGACTTATTGAACTCTTAATTAGAAACTAGGCACTGTATTCATTTTCGCTAGAAGTGTTATTTCATTTTACTGATCCAAAACATTGTGGAGCCTTGCAGGGTCCATCAAATGCTGCAGCTACTGATGGGGAGATGACTCCAGTTGACGTGGATTTGAACCTTGTGGAGAGCATTCTAAACTCTTACTCTTCTCAACAAGGCCTTCCCGGTCCAGCTTCGAATTTGCTAGGACTTATGGGTGTAAAGGTACCTCCAGATGGTAAAAAGTCTTGACTTTGTGTATTAGTATACACGTGAGATCTCGGGGAACAAAGGAATGACTTATCTTACATTTATGGGCGGTTACCCGATGTATTGTGATAGAATGTCTTGTCTAACCTTGATATCATACTTGTATGGAAAACGTCGAGAAATGTAGTTTGGCGGTGTGGCATGGCATTTCTGGCCCACAGAAGGCACAAGATCAACTTGGACTGGGCCACTGAGGCAATCTTTTTAAGTATTTTCTTTGATAAGTACGTATGGACTACCACATCTATAGTTTGGGTGAAGCAGTGCATCTTCGGGGAAGCTATAAACTAGCAACTTGTTACCGTTTCTGTTGCAGCTATCGTGCACTTCGTGAAGACGGCGCGGGGCGTCATTCTTTCGCGATCTGGATAAGCTAGAGGGAGCTAACGCAAATAGTGCAATGGTCTCATCGAGTTTGATAGAGTGTTGCATGTTTGATCAAATCATATGAAGTTTATAGTCATTGCACAGCTATGTTTGCGGAAGTCTTGGAAGTCCTGTAGTTGAAAGACATCAATTTGGGAACAGGCAGCAGGAAGATGGGCACAGGGACGTATCCTCTTATGTTTTCCTTTCTGGATTTTTGTAAGGAAGCGAAGACATAAGAGCAGGTATAATGGCCGGCTGGGAGCAGGCGACGTCCGACGTGGGAGGAAGAGAGAGAAGGCAGCGGTCGGCTCGCAAAACGCCGGCCTCAGCGGGCGGTGATTGGCCGAGCAGCGTTGCAGTGTGCCGATGTGCTCCCAGCCGGGGACTATAAGCCATGCTCTAAACGGGAAGAAACGAGCATTTTTTTAACACACTGACGAGTGATGAATCAGCTAAGGCACACTTGATGACTTGGAAGAATTGCGAAAGGAAAAAAAAGGTAGGTGAAAGATGCTAGTGGCAAAGCATGGCTTTGCAAGAGTGCGGGGGTCGAATGGACGATGAGAGTGTGTAGCTGGTACTGGTAGCTCCTGCCTCTTCGGCGCGTCAAACGGTATTACGTACCAAGCCCAATTTTCTGCAGCTGCCAAGATCTACCACGAGTCCAGGACATTGCTTTCAGAGGTAGTAGAAAATATCGACCCGGGAATCACCACTCCACCAAAAGGGTAGCATAAACTACTTACTGATAAAGTACGGGCAATCATGCCTTAGTATCTTAATCCCCTTCTACCAGCAGTCCAAACATGGCAGCCTGGCCACCAGGGAAGGAAGGAAATCTCCCAGCAAAGTGTGGGCATCGCACCGCGCCACTACTACTACCACAAGACGACGGAAGCAGGGAGCCAGTGAAACAAAGAAAACTCCCCCAGTTGTCGCGTACGCGGCCACAAGCTAGCGCATCTTTTTTTTTTCTTTCCAAGAGGAGAAGCAACGGGCGTGTCACCGTCGCGTGGTGGGCCCGGAACCATAGGCAACTATGTATACACCGTGCAAGTGTGCAACGTGGTTCATTAAAAAAAAGTGCGCAGCGTGATTTGTTCGTTCGCTGCCGGCGCTTCCCTCCCCACCTAACCCGTGGCCAGCGATCTCCTTTCACTGTCGAGGTGCCGATCTGTTCCGGGGCTCGGATCCGCATATCTCTCCTGATTCCCGTCGCCCTCGCCCTCGGCGGCGCGGAGCCACGTTTCCGCGCGCGCACGGCGTCTCCAGGTCTCCGCACTCTCCACCAGGAGAGAGCCAATCCCGCGGCAGGAAGCAGGGGCACGGCGGCGAGCCGGCGAGTCCAACGCCAGCTCGCTGCCGCCGCCGCCGCCGCCGCCGCACGTGAGGGTGAGACGGATGGAAGCTTCCCTCCCGGAGGGGCGGAGGATGGAATCTGGCCGGAGCAACGGAGGGGATTTTCCACGCACTCGGTGAAAAGTAAAAACAGAGACCCCGCGGCGCCAGCTTTGGAGAACGACGGGGGGAATGGCCGGGCGGTGGGGCCAGGTGCGTCCCGTGACGTCACTGCCGAGCAGCAACTTGCTCGAGTGTAGTGTTAGTGTAGTGCGAATCAGTTGGTCGCTTTAGGTGCGTGCAATTTGCACCGCCGCTTTTGTTGTACTTTTACTCTTTTAGGCGGAGTGAACAGTTTGACGTTCTGTTTTTGTATTCCGAACGAATTCGGTTACTTTCAGGCTTTCAGCCTGTACTATACATGCAATTGTTCAGGCTTATTTTGTTAAGCCAGTCTCAGTGGAAGTAAGAAGTATCATAATCATTAAATATCATGTCAAATCAGTAAATTTGCTGATATGATAGAGTTATTTATAAGGAGGAAGAAGAGAGAGTGTCATAGAATGAGAGAGGAGTATAATCATCACCATAACCCTCGGCCGACATAGTTCTTAAGAAACTCTTTCTTGGTAACCGTACGATGTACGATGACACTCTGTTGAAACTGAATTTACGATTCAGGCTTCGGCGAGGTCAGCGGGAGGCACGAGAGCGCGGGTCTCCAGAATCAGGACGCCCATGCGTGGGTCGCTGCTCAGTAGCGTTAGGAAAGGGAGATGACACTGGATGCCCTGAGTCAGTAAAAAAAGAAAATGTATGCTAATGTTACACCCCCTCTCTCTCTGGAACAGGAGCTAAACCGCTGCTTGGTTGTATCGATATGGATATAAGTTTTGCAATGTGGCGAGAGATGGTTGCGAGAGGAAAGAGACCATTCTGTTAACGGGTAGATCGACCCATGGGAGTTTCATGTTTTGGGATTGAAGAGTAGTACTAGAATGGTAGGAGTAAGCTAGAAGTAAGAGAAAGAGACAGCTGTTGACGGATAGAACGGGCCACGCCACGACACGAGAATTCCATGTGTTGGGATCGAACCGGATTACCGGCGAGATACCAGGAGCTCCTCAGCCGTCCGTGAACGAAAAACATTGGACACTCATCCAAACCTCAGGAAGGACAGTCAACCATCGGACAGAATCTGTGTCCATATTTAGGTCGGGTACTTGCTCCAACATTATCCATATTTATCCACAACAACAAGAACTAAACAGGCCAAAATTAGCAGTTCAGCATGCATACCAAACACAGACCAAAGTGCTTTTGATTCCTGCTCTGCTCGATCACAAATGAATTGTCGAATTGAGCATCCTGTGCACAGTTTACCGCACTGGAGCAATCGTAAAATATCTGGACGAACCCGATGCACGGCCGCACTGATCCCGAGTAATAATTCCCGGGCCCACCCTTGAAACAAAAGCGCTCCCCACTCCCCCAGAATAACCCCACCTACCTCCTCCCTCCCATCGGGCGTGAGTCTCTCTGACTTTGGATCACTGACGCGTGGGCCCGGGTCCAGGCGTCAGTGACCAGGGAGCACGTCAGGGAAGCCTCGTCCTCGTCAGGCCATCACCTCTCGCGTTTATAAACACCCATCCCCCCTTCTTCCTCCGCGGACCTCGCCAGCCAGCGAAGCGCAGACACAACAAATCACCGGCGGGATTCGAATCAGCCACCCCACCACACCAAAAAGGCATGGCCGCCTCACGCGCGCTCCTCCCCACCCCGCGCGCGGCCGCGAGCCCCGCGGGGGCGCGGGCCCGCCTCGCCGCCGCCTCGGCCTCGCCCCCGTCCGCGGCGGGCAGGGCGCGGCTCCGCGTCCGGTGCGCGACCCTGTCTTCGCCGGCGCCCGTGGCGGCGGCGGCGGAGTCGCCGGCGCGCCGGATCTCGCGGGCCGGGTCGGACGGGGCGCTGCGCCCGAAGCCCGCGGTGCTGGTGGCCGAGAAGCTGAGCGAGGCCGGGCTGGCGGTGCTGCGGGAGTTCGCGGACGTCGAGTGCGCGTACGGCATGGCCCCCGCGGAGCTCCTCGCTAAGGTATCCGAGTTCGACGCGCTCATCGTGCGCAGCGGCACCAAGGTGACGCGGGAGGTGCTGGAGGCCGGGCGCGGGCGGCTGCGGGTCGTGGGCCGCGCGGGCGTCGGGATCGACAACGTCGACCTCCAGGCCGCCACCGAGGCCGGGTGCCTCGTCGTCAACGCGCCCACTGCCAACACCGTCGCCGCCGCGGAGCACGGCATCGCGCTGCTCGCGTCCATGGCGCGCAACGTCTCGCAGGCCGACGCGGCGCTCAAGGCCGGTGAGTGACCCTGATCAAAGCTTCTCCTCCTCGCCTCGGTTGGTTGGTTGATTAACTCGGCCTCCATCTCATTTGTCTTATGCTGCGGGTGGTTAATCATGTTTAGCCTTGGGTTGACGGGCTGGAGAGAGAGAGAGAGAGAGAGAGAGAGGCGCCAAACCAATGAACAGTATGGTCATTCTAGAATCAGTTTATTTGCATTGGTCCTGATGCGAAGCAGGTTGCATTGTTTCATGTCGACATCGAATCTGGCAACGCAGATAAAATAAACCTGGAGCGGTTAATAGCCTCTGGTGCTCAGTGATCCATTACAAACTTTCTTCTAATTAGATAATACTGTATTTCCATTGGAAAGTAGAGGATAGCACTGGCTTTTGATGCCTGATGTCACGCACGAGCACCCCAGCTTAGGCAACAGTTTAACAAATTTAGGCAGTTGTTTATGTCGTTGTCGAATCTGGCAGATCAAAATAGAGCTTAAATAATTGCTGGTGGCTATTGATACCACAATGATTTGTTTATGCAAACTTTCTTCTAATTGATTATTCCCATTGGGTGGCTAGGAGCAGAGGGTAGCAATGATATTTTGTTACACTGTCTCGTGACAAGCACGAGCATCACAGCTTAGGCTAGAGTTTCGTTCTTAAACAACATATGACAACTATTTTAAGATAGTGCGATCCATTTCTACAGTAACCTACTTTTTTTAGTTTTACAGTTCCATCATGCCAGGCTGGCTGGCTGCGCACCAACTTTGCAAGTTTGCTGGGTCCACGTGCTTCTCTAAGTTCTCTTGATTATATTAGTCTGTGATTCCCTTCCTTGATTTGTCCACATGGTGATTAACCCTGTGATGGTCAAATATTTCCAGTGGTCCCCGTTAGTCAGTGTACTTATTGAGGTTCGGATCTCCAGAGTCCAGACTGATATACTGAAAGATGGGCAGGTTCAATGAATCTGGTTGCCTACAGGTTCTCTACTTGTGCCCATCTCACAACGAATCAGGTTTCACATAGGCACACTGGTACAAGCCCATACAACACGCGTACAAGCCCAACAACACTGAGTATTATACATGTATTCAATGGGATATTTAACTTTTTACCACCATAACAAATAACACCTGCTGAGATACCAGCTTTAGATTTGACGCTACACTTTCACCACAATTGCTGGCGTGGCACGCCAGCGCACTAGCCCAGCTCGTCTCCGAGGCGATAAGGTAGGGGGAAAAGACCGCTGCTGCCCCTGGCTCTCTATTCCCTTCCCCCGCGCTCCCATCCGCGGACCGGTGGTACGCCACCAACCAGAAGCTCGCCGATGGCCGCGCCATCATCGTCGGCGGGCTGGGGCAGCCCAGCTACGAGTTCTACCCAAAGACCGGCACCAAGGTTGCCTTCTCGCTGCCGTTCATGGGTCAAACGAACAGCCTGTACCCGTTCGTGCACCTCAACATAGACGGCAACCTTTTCATCTTCGCAAGCAACCGCGCCATTCTCTTCGACTACGAGGCCGGCAAGATCGTCCGGAACTACACCACGCTCGACAACGCCGGTGACCTGAGGACCAACCGAACGTCGGCTCGTCGATGCTGCTCCCTCTGAAGCCGAACCCCACCGAGGCCGAGGTCTGATCTGCGGGGGCACGCCAGCCACATCCAACGGCGCCGTGGCGGCGGGGCAGTTCAGCGGGAGCTTATTCACGCCGTCCAGCGGCATTGGGTCCGCGAGCGGCGGCGCCTGGCGTGGCGCCGTCGCCAGGATGACGTCGACCACGTCCCCGAACACCGCGCGGCATGCGGCGGCGGCGGGCTCGGCGAGCGGCTGGTGGGTGGCCGGGTCGATGCCGCGCCCCCTGAGTCTCTTCTTGATGTACGAGTTCCAGAAGTTCTTGACCTCGTTGTCCGTCCGGCCGGGCAGCTGCGCCGCAATCTGAGACCACCAGGCCATGCACGTCACCCACCGCACATGCCGCGCAGGCTGATTAGATTCTCCATTGTTGCTCGCCACGCATGCAACCAACATTATATATTGCAAAGCATTATTGGCGGCGGCCCGGACTGCGACTCGACGACGGCGGCGCGCAGCCCGACGTCGCCGCTCGACCTCAGGCCCTTCGCCGCGCTCGGCGGCTCGCTGCTCCGGTCGCCGCTCGCCCAGGAGCTGGGACTCGCACCGCGTCGGGCTCGGCGGCCTCGTCGACGACGCCCTCGCCGAGCCGGCCCCCGGCGCCAGGAACCGCTTGCTGGGGCCTAGATGCGGCAATTGTTCAAGCCTACGGGGATGTGAAGTTTGGTCCAGAGGTCACCGTGCCCGGCGGCGGCGCTCAGCCTGGCGCGAGCAGGCATCTTGCCGATCTCGACAAGTTCCGGGCGTCCGGTTCCCTGCCGGCGTAGATCGGCAGCCCGCACCGGTACATCGGGTCTGTGTAGGAGACGGAGGTGGAGCCGTCGGGGAGCTTCTGTTGGTGGCGTACCACCGGTCCGCGGACGGGGGCTCGGGGGAAGGGAATAGAGAGGCAGGGGCAGCAGCGGTCTTTTTCCCCTACCTTATCGCCTCTGAGACGAGCTGGGCTGCTGTGCTGGCATCCCACGCCAGCAATTATGGTAAATATATATTATTTTTCTCTCTCTGACGTTGAAAATGTAGCGCCAATTTAAAACTGCTATCTCAGAAGGCACCATCCGTTATAATAGTAAAAAGTTAAATATCCCATATCCAAGGTTATTCTTGTGCCCGTTGGAGGAACTACAGGGTGGGCCTATATAAAGATCCAATTATTGAAGCCATTTGAGGGATCTTGCTTCCGGTGAATAAAGTACTCTGAAATAGTATTTGCCGGAATTTGTAATCGCCGCACCAACAGACCCGTCGGCCATCGTTGGGGCCTTCCTTTTATCTTGCTAGCACCACCAACACTAAAGAAGTCGTCACTACCAGTCCTTTTTATGCGCTGCTACTACCTACTATGCAGATCTGACTATTATCAATTTACTGAATACTGTACACATGTAAGGACAACATCTACTTCAGCTAATCAACTGACCCTACAAAAGGGTTTACTGTACACATTGCTAAGACTCCTTTAACCTACGATCTAATTGATTGTGTGATGCTGGCCTGATTACTGCTGCAGTTGCTTGAGACTCCATTGCCCATTTTCAATCCTGTGAAGTCCCTTTCAGATAATGACAACCCACCAATATACCGAAAACGTTTAGCTCCTTGTCAGTTTCACCAAAAGAGATGCATTATAGTTCAGCATAGGCCAGGTGGTTATGCTGTTAGTGTGTCTGGAGATTAAGATTGGAACCTCAAACTGTTCTGTCCTTTAGAAATGCATTATTGCAGCAAACCTTTACACATGTAGACGTAGTGATCATAACATTCAACGTGTACTGTGAGATAAAAGTGGTTCAAATTCAGTTGCTGGTTGCTGCTTGAGGAATCTACCAACTACTACATTGGTAATATGTCCCTATTGAACTCTTCTTTTAAAAGGAACCTGGTGCCTCAGTTTAGTGGAGAATACGATCCCCGAGCGCTTATGTCAAACCTAATCTTTATAGAAAGTGAATATAGCTATTTACTAAAACCTTTCCAGACAACAATGCTAATTGTATAAGCCATTCGCTATTTAATATCTGTATTTCTGGATACTACTTATAGAAAAAAGGGTACTCTTTCTACTTCCTGCTTCGGATGACACCAAAAAACATGTTTGCTTTGCTAATTTGAAGCACATTATATGTAAGTTCATCTTTATTGAATTCGCCTGCTAAACTTGATATCATTACTGGGAGGTGCTTATCTGTGGTGGATGCTAATTATATGATGCTGTGACCTGAGGAATAATACAAAAGCAAATATTCTATCTGGTTATGCTAGCTAAATGATATGCCATCACCAAAAGGAAAATTCATGTGTGCTGATGTTCTTGAAATGCCCTGTTAAGTCTTGAAGCAACTGTGCAATCATTCTCTCCAAGAAATGTTCTGATTAGATTTTTTCCCCATTTCACACAGGTAAATGGCAAAGAAGCAAGTACGTGGGGGTTTCCCTGGTTGGGAAGACTCTTGCCATCATGGGCTTCGGTAAGGTTGGTTCAGAGGTTGCACGGCGAGCGAAAGGGCTCGGTATGCATGTGATCGCTCATGATCCCTATGCCCCCGCCGATCGGGCGCGTGCCATCGGAGTAGAGCTGGTTTCTTTCGACGAGGCCATAGCAAGAGCCGATTTCATCTCCCTCCACATGCCACTGATACCGACAACATCCAAGATCTTCAATGACGAGTCCTTTGCCAAGATGAAGACAGGTGTTCGGATCATCAATGTGGCCAGGGGCGGAGTGATCGATGAAGATGCTCTAGTGAGGGCCCTTGATTCAGGCAAAGTTGCTCAGGTGATCATGAGAAGTTCCTTCAATTCAAGTTCTATTTTACCACAATTGGTCGTGAAGATCGATTCGGCTGAAAGCTGACCTTTTTCTTTGCCAATGTGGAGCAGGCGGCTCTTGATGTCTTCACCGTGGAGCCCCCACCTAAGGACAGCAAGCTGGTGTTACATGAGAACGTGACTGTGACACCCCACCTTGGAGCAAGTACTGTGGAGGCCCAGGTCTGCATCTTTACCTACAACCATGCCCTGTACTGATGCAACTATGCAAGCCACTTGCCGCTGTCTCGGATGATGCACTAACTTCACTGAACACGCCAAAATTGCAGGAAGGCGTCGCTATCGAGATCGCGGAAGCTGTGGTTGGTGCACTGAAGGGCGAGCTCGCAGCGACAGCCGTGAATGCGCCCATGGTCCCAGCTGAGGTAACAAAAGCACATGGTCTCCGTTTATATAATTAGTTTTATAGCTCGACAATCGACATGTCACTTGTCAATGGGGTACGCTTCAATTGTGCATGTACAGGGAGATGATTGATCTGTTCCTTGCCTTTGGCAGGTCATGTCAGAGCTCGCTCCTTACGTTTCGCTAGCAGAGAAGCTCGGCAGGCTGGCTGTGCAGCTCGTCGCCGGCGAAAGCGGCATCAAGGGCGTGAAGGTGGTGTACACCACGGCCCGCGGCCCCGACGACCTGGACACGAGGCTCCTCCGCGCGATGGTGACCAAGGGCCTGGTGGAGCCCGTGTCCAGCACGTTCGTGAACCTGGTGAACGCGGACTACTCCGCGAAGCAGCGCGGCCTCCGCATCGCGGAGGAGCGCGTCGCGCACGACAGCCCGGCCGCCGAGGCCCCGCTGGAGTCGATCCAAGTCCGGCTCTCGCAGGTGCAGTCCAAGTTCGCCGGCGCCATCAGCGACGGCGGGGACATCGTGCTGGAGGGCCGGGTCAAGTACGGCGTGCCGCACCTCACCCTCGTGGGGCCCTACGAGGTGGACGTCAGCCTGGAGGGCAACCTGATCCTGTGCCGGCAGATCGACCAGCCCGGGATGATCGGCAAGGTCGGCAACATCCTCGGCCAGAGGAACGTGAACATCAGCTTCATGAGCGTCGGCCGGACGTTCCGCGGCAAGCAGGCCATCATGGCCATCGGCGTCGACGAGGAGCCCGACAAGGAGACGCTGGAGAAGATCGGGGGCATCCCGGCGATCGAGGAGTTCGTGTTCCTCGAGCTATGATGGATAGCGAGATTTATGTAGGATTGGTATTTGAGATAGTACGCGATGAACATGGGGATTTGACGTCTGATGGCCACAGGGAGGAACGCGATCCGTGGCTCTCTGTCTGTCTCTGTCTCGGGACCTCTATTTTTTACGTCAGGATAAGGAAGTAGTGTATGTGAAGGGTGCCTTGGGTTGGCCCCTGTCTGAATAAGGTATATGTACTATGTCTGTATAAACTGTGTATCTCTATCGGCGTAATGCGTGGTTATAAGAACATGACGGTCGGAAATGCAGATTTTCTGTACCGTGTTGTGTGGTGGAATAAATTGTGATGTTGTTTTACAAACCTAAATCCTGGATGCAAGCAAGACCCAGGGTTATGGGAGGAGAAAAATAAAAACCGGAAGGTTCTATAAAGTTCTGCAGAGAAAGAGGAAGAAGATTTCCGAGTCAGAGACCAGGCGATTCTCTGTTCAGCTGTTCACTTCTTCTGAACTTCTGAAAAAACTCCTCATCTCAAATTCGTACCCAACTGTCACCTGTATGAAGCAAAATACAAGTATGAAGCAAACTTGTCGAATGTATGAAGCTTGTTTTGTGACATGACCGCCGGCCTGGGCGGAATGAGCAGCCGAGCAGCACGGCGGTGCCCCGCTCCGCGCCTACAGAATCGAGCTGAGTCGAGACGGTCACCACACTTTGATTTTTTTTATTTTTAATTTTTTTTTCGAATTTTCAAAAATGGAATTCACAATTTTTTTTTTAAATCTGTCACCCAGCCGCCGGTTGAACCGGCGGGAAGCACCTTACCGCCAACCTTACCGCCATATGAACTGGCGGTAGGCAGGCTGGGCCACGGCCCACGTAACCAACCGCCGGTTGGTTCAACGGTAAGCACCTACCGCCATCGCCGCGCTACGCCGCTACAGTGTCCACATAAGCTTATCGCCGGATGAATCGGCGAAAAGTGCTGAATCTGCGTATTTGTTACATATTTTAGTAAATAATCTATAATTGTTAGTATATTTGAGTGGAAAATATATTACCTGTCTGTTATTCGCTTATAATAAGTTCAATAATTAGGGATAGAAATATAAAATATAGATGGTATAATTTAAATTACGCATATAAAAATAGTAGCATATGAGCTGAGTTGAACATAGGCATTAATGAGCTTGTGACGATTTGAAATATCAATTTCGAAGAGGCAAATAATAACTCACGTACTAGAATTGAAGAGTAACGAAGCACTGCAATACATAACTAAACACGCATAATATATGAAGTGGCATTTGAGGACGATGCACGATTTTATTACAAACGAGAACAACCTCCAGAACCGCTAGGAGTACACATACAAAGTAGACATAAAATAGCATTACATAGAGAGCTAGAAGAGGCATCTGAAAAAAACATACTGGTCCGAAGGGAACATGAATTATTCAGACAACATGACTGACCCGAAATGAAATAGACAACTACAACATGCAGCATTAATGGCCACTACCGGCTCGAAGTGCTTTCTAACGCTCGGATTTATGTACATCATTGTCCACCTTCTTCAACCACGCCAAATACTGCTGATCACGGTGACTGATGGAGGTGTCAATCCACTCATGAAAATGACAAAACTGAGTACCACGCTTTCATAAACAAGAACCAAATAAAATTATTACAAAAAAATTCTATATACACTATGCAAACATATTAGCCAAAAAGTGTATATACCTGTGATATTGCACCTGCCTTTTGGACTTCCTCAATATTCTTGCAAGACCAATACCACTGGCCAAAAGTCTCGTACTCACGAGATATGTTGGGAGCACAACGCATGTGGCAATAGCAATCTGGTGGCTCTACACCTTTCGGCCATACCTTGCAATCTGTAACACATCTAGTTAGATCGTTAGGAGGGCCTCCTAAGTTCGCCTCCATTTCCTGACGCAGAGCCGCTCTTGGTGATGAGCTCATAACTCCTTCTGCGAGCTACTATGAAAATGTTCCTAGGTAAATGACCTCTACCCTCCCAAACGACGACATCCTCGCCTCTTATAGACGTCGGACTGGCTCCACAAAACGGTCACGAGATCAAAAGATTAGGATATTATTTCAGCGTCGTTTCGAACAGTGACGAACAGACAAAGGAATCAATTCCTTTCAACCAGGCCGATTCCATTGCGTCCCCAGTGAACCAATAAAGTTGTAGTCATCTCTTTTCACATCGCTTTATTTGCAAAACGCATCGGAATAAAACCACAGTTGCAGTCACGTACTGGAATTGATGACTAACGAAGTAGTGCAATATATAAAATAACATGCAGAACACATGAAGTGGCATGTGATGACCTGTACCAAACTAGGGTATATAGGTCGAGGACCTATCCTAACATGCCTTAAGTAATTAGACCACACAACAAACACATGCATATAGCATAACAATAACTTAGTTGACTCCTAGTAATGTCCCTACATAGCAAATTGTGTTGCCTCTTCTCCATAGTATCCCCCCACTGCAGGCGGCGGTGGGGGCGATGGCGGGGGCGATGGCAGAGGCACCTGGTTCTTGTGACAAGGGCAGCGACATGGATCAGTGCACGACTCCTTCTGTGAACTAGCACCAATGCTATTGTCATCCTTGTCGTCCTTCTCAGCGTTGCTCAGTTTACATTCTAGCTCGGAGATACGATTCTGCAGGTGCTTGATGTACTCATAATGTGGATGAAGTGGAGGAGGATCGATCCACCTAACAAACTTGCAGTTTTCTGGCGCATCGGATGACTGTAACAAGAATGCAATGTAAATTGTAGGAAATAAGAGAAAATATATAAGAAACAAATAGTAGTAACCAGTACCCATGCTCGCGGGCATTTGAAGAAATGACGACCTCCATCTGTCCCATCGTCGCACATCTGCACTAAGCAGTCCTCACCATGCATGCATTTAGGCCACTCTTCTTTGCGATTATCGTATGATCTTAGAGGTTTCTCTCTGGTGAAATGACTCTTGCTGAGAACTGGAAACTCAAACACCGCTTTCCCAAAGTACTCAGGACCAAGAGAACCCTCCCACACAAATGGAGGTTCCTTCCGTCCCCCCTTTCCTCTCCCAGTTCCGAAACCCTTCCGGCTGGATGACCCTCCAAACATTACTACTACAACGAAATTATCATTTTGAAGTTGGTAGCAATGCATCTAGCAATACGTTTATATAGGCGAACAATCACGTTGGCCTGGACATCATTCTGTTGATGCACGTCGGATTATATTCTTTAGATTTTTCAGTGACGCTTCACATCAACAGTGTATTTCAAAAGATAAGGCTACACAATTGGAGGCATTGAGCAGTCATTTCAACAGTGCATAGCGAATAGCACCCAATGAACGAGCCAGTAGGGGCGAATCCCATTAAATGCAGTAGCCAGTTCAAGGGGGAAAATGACCAGTCACATTTTGTTCTGCACTAATGCGCTCACACGCAAAGCATATACATGACCATTCACTGTCCTCCGAACTACTGCGCTCGCACGCGAGGCACCAACGTGACCACTCACTGCTCTGCACTTATGCGCTCACAGACGGACATGACCACTCACTACATCGGATATTGTTGTCCAATTGGCCAGAAGGCCTCAGGATATGATCAGGTGCAAACAGTGTTTCAGATAGTGTTTTTTTCTGTATTGGTGACCAGTCGTGCTATCACATTGTCCTGAACATGATTCTGTTGATGCACGCTGGAGCCTATGATTTAGGCTTGTCAGTGACGCTTCACGTCTACATTGGCTGCTTAGCATTGGATGCTTGTGCTTGTTACTTTTGACCGTACACGGAAGGGTGAAAAGATCTTTGCACTACTGCGCTCGCACGCCATGCACGGACATGGCCACTGACTGCTCCGCTCTTCTGCACATGCACGATGCCCATTGATATGATCACTCACCCACTTGTCCCTAGTGCTCCGTTCGCACGCTAGAGACGGACATGACCACTCACTGGTACTCGCTGTTGCAATTGCACGCCAGGAAACCGACATGACCAGTCACAGGTCCGCACTGCAGTGCTAGCACGTCAGGGACCGACATGAGCACTCATTACTCTGCACAGCAGCGCTCGCGCACACTAGGCACGAACATGACCACTCAGTACGTCAAATAGTGTGGTGTAGATGGTAATCTCCAACTGTCGCTGAACTCTGCCTATACACCGTCCCAAAGGCTCTATAACTATGGGCACCACAAGGCCTTCACATCACACACGACACACCTCACCAATACTTCAGAAGCACCACATCGGAGCAAGATGTCATCCTCTGGATCGACCTACATCCCATGGAACAAGGTCAGGGCACAAGTGCCTCAAGGAATCCAGGTGCCGATGTGCTTCTGTGGTTCCTTGTGCAAGCTCATGGAGTCCAAGGTTTTAGGCGACGACTTCGGCATGAGGTTTTTCATGTGCGAGAAGTACGAATACGACCCGCCGAAACGTCATGGCAAGGATAGACCTAAGGTACCCCACAAAACATTATGATTTATACTTATAGATTTCACACCAACTTCTAACTAGCGCTGGACATAGTCTCCACCACCTCTATGTGATTTCATGCAGTGGTTGGACACGGAGCAGTCACAACAAGATAAAGACTGGGTTGAATGAGAAGCAAGGTGGGCTACAGAAAGGTGGCAGCGAATGTTGCACGAGGAACAGAAAGAGGAGAAGCACAAGAAAGACCAAGAAGAGATCCGGAGAAGGTTTGAGGAGGTTGAGCATCAGGAGGCGCAGGAACGGGAAGCGGATAGGGAGAGGAAGCGAGAGAGGGCACGCCATGCGAAGGAAGCAGGGCTCGAAGCTATTGCGAAGGGAAAATATCCTCGGTGCACTCAGTAAAGCACCACCATGTAATCCCAGCATTTTAGACTCCCTAAGGCATGTTAGGTTTAGTGCAAATGCCACCGCATTTCGATGTTTACCTTTACCGTTTAGGGCAAAGGACTGTTGTGTCATGTACCCTAGCCGTAGAGACGCAATGGGCCGATGCTACCTTAGCTATCTCACCGTCATTTGTATTTTCCAATGGAAGCTGGGAATTTATGGACGCAATGTGCATTCGCATCGGGAATAAACATGTACGATATATAGTACAATAACTAAACACATCATAGTCTGCGCCGATGTACATAACAAAGTGAAACGAAATATCATATAACAGAGTGCATGCATCATAGCATATGGGTACGATGAACTCGCCTACTCCATAACAAGTGACATCCTATATACTAGATACGTGCGCACTTGCCCCATCTCCTGCCACGCCGCGCTGTAGCCTGGGCCGCCCTAGTTTGTTGCTGGGAGTACGTCAGTGGCTCGGGTGGAATGGTGTCACGAGTGGACCGACGCCCCTACACAAGAACTGGTGTCTGCTCCCCCTGAGTCGAGTCCTGAGTCGCCGGTGGGGCTTGCCCCATCTGTGAAGGGCCGACTTCATCTTGCGGCCGTCCCTCGGCGAAGAAACTGTTCACCCGCTCCGTCCGCGCCAACTCTGAGTCATCGTCCTCGCTGTCGTCGTCTGTCCCTCCGACCTGGCAATACTC
Organism: Panicum miliaceum; assembly: GCA_032594955.1. Lineage (NCBI taxonomy): Eukaryota > Viridiplantae > Streptophyta > Magnoliopsida > Poales > Poaceae > Panicum > Panicum miliaceum. The sequence continues at coordinate 6,501,332 of CM064064.1, forward strand.
TAATTCACGTACTAAAAATGTTAGGGTCAAATTAAGTATGTACTTGAAATTTTTATTTGAACGCATGGCCTCAGGCGTACCGTAGTCGCGTATGGGCCATCCACGCGAGGAAGATCCGGCGCCGTAAGGATCGATCGGACAAAAAAACGACTGGCCGGGCGCTGCACAAACAAGAGGTATACGTTGCCGATTAAATTGTTAGATACCGCGGTGTTGGCGCTAAAATCGGCCGGGTAGGAATCGGCCGATGGGTCTTCAGCGTCGGACACACGACCCGGGAGAATCTGCTTAGCTCCTGTTCGGGTTATCGCCCTGGTGCGGTTCGCGCGGCGTGCCAGTCAATCTGACCTGTTGATTGACAAGGAAATAGAGTATTAAATTCCAGGCGCGTCGATCGGCTGGATTTCCGATCTGTCCTGAGGAGCGCGTCGGCGGCAAATCGGCCGATTTGCTGTAGAGATGATCGGCTATGGGTCAGCCGATGATCGTATAGTAATTGTAAAGAAGACTGCTAGAGCGATCTAAACAATTACTATAGAAGCAACACTTGAAACAGATCTAATCGGCTGTATGGCGATGAATCGAAGGAGAACAATGACAAAGCCGATTACTCTGATCTCAAGCTGGATAACTGGTGATAATACTAGAATAACAGGTAAAACTTGCAATTCTAGTAAATATCGATAACTTGTGAATAAATCCAAATGAAACCACAGCGATGCGCCCGTAGTTAAAGCTCGGATATTACTCGATAAGCGGAACCTACCAATTGGCCGGAGATCAGGTTGATGCAGCCCTGCCAATCCGTACGAACTCGTGGAAGAAGAAAATATTGGCGAAGTCGCCGACTTGAAAGTAAAGTACTGGTAAAAAGTAGAAGTATTTTGTTGATTGATGTGTTGATTTTTCGCAAAGCCCTAGCGACTCCTATTTATACCCTGAAACTAGGACTCCTGGTCGATTACGACTTGTTACAACCTTATTTAAAAAAACAGGAAAACTACTATATCTATAATAACTTTTAAAAAGGAAACGGACTCCCGCAGAATCTTCCGCCGCCGTTTCCTAATCCAATCAGGACCTCTTCAATTGCTTTCCGGCCGACTTAGCATGCCTTGTTGACCAGCTTTTGACCAGGATCTTCTGGAATAATCGGCCACCAATCAGCCGATTTTCAACTGTTACCTCTATCGGCCGATTCCTTACTGTAGCTTTCAGATCTGCTTCATCGGCCAATCTTCTCCTCCTGACGCCGATTCAATACGTGTCAAAATCTGTAATTCACAGATGGGTTTAAGTATGGCTTACCTCCCGAGAACAACTGTGCTAGACGAGGCGCGTACGTTGGCGGAGCAGTATGAGCCGACGGTGTCCGTGGCGGTGCACCCGACAACGGCGGGGGTCTAGGCGGGCGTGAGGACGGATCTGCAGCCGGCACCGGACCCGGAGCGCGAGGCGGGAGGTGAGCGTCGTCGCCGCGACAAGTCACAGCTCGCCGAAAGCGACCGCAGAGGTCCATAATTCTCTGCAGGGTGCTCTGGTGCTACGCGGGCGTCATGTTGTGGTAGTGGCCCATGCTCGTTGTAGCCTCTGACTCAATTGCTCGTATGACGTCGTACTAAAAGGAGAAGGTACTAACATCAGATGAGCTCATTTATATACAATGTAAACTTAAATAACATACGATTTGCAACAGCGAAGTTCTGGTCTCGCACGAGGGGGTACGTCTCCGACGCCGGTGCCGCCACCATCCGTGGCTGCGGTGGAACGTGCACCACACGCGTGCGCATCCTCGGCAGGTACCACCGCAGATAGTTTGCGAATGCCTCGTCGCTGTGGGGCCGATCCTTGAAAACCGCGTCGTGCAGGGCCTCGGTCCAGGACTCGACAAAGGGACGGACCTTGTCGGCCCACAGCAACCCTGGAGGCTGACCCTGACGAGTCCACCTGGAACACAAATACAAGAGGTAGTGTTTCATACAACAGTGCAAATACAATTAGAGTACAAAAAGTAATTCGTATTACATACTTGTGGACGTGGGCCGCAACTGAGTGCACAATCGGTACTGGGGTCTGCTGGTAGAGGCCGAACTGCCTCACAACTCGGTTGACGTGGTACTCCTCGACGTGGATGTCGTAAAGGATTGGCTTACTCATCATCCAGTACTACTCGTCCCGCTGGCACAAAGAAGAAAGTCCGCTTGGTGCCTGAGCCTCTACGTTCGCTTCAGTGTGCGGTGTCCACCTGACGTCGGTGTGCACTAGAGCGTCAAACTGGCCCACGAAGTCAGGGTAGGACTTCCTGGTCTGCACGCCGACCCAAGATGGCTGCATAACGGGAAAACTTAATTTGCACCATCGAATCTTAGAATTATTATAGAATGTAGCAATAAGTGACCAAAACGATATAACATACCCTCCGGAGGCACCACAACGAGCCCATCGTCGGTCTGTCAACATCGTCGTGGTCTGGGGACACCTCGGCGTACGGCTCGAAGCTCATCTCCGGCCGACCCACGGGAAAGCGCTCGTAGGAGCACAACTGTAAGAGCAGAGGGCACCCAACAAAGATGGGCTCCTCTGCTGAGACCTTCATGACGCCCGTGCAGAGCCCTCTGTACGTCGCAGCCAAGACGGCAGAGCCCTAGCTGAACTATGGGACGTCGTCAAGTGGGGCATCCGCTATCATCCTCGCCAAGAGAATAAGCTGCTTTGGACACGAGTCGCCCTGGGAGCTGCAGAACATGATCCAGCCGAACAACCACAGTAGGTACGCCTCCAAATTCCTGGCGACTGTAACGTTGTCCGCGTCTGCCCTCATGTAGTCCACCTACAAAATGGTACGATTCGGTTTGTACAAGTAGTTACCAACATAAATACCATAGGGTTGAGCGTACAAGTACTCACACTGAACTGTAGGAGCCACCTCTTCGTTGGCCCATGGTTCGAAGAGAAGGGCTGGTACGGGAACGCTCGGTCGTTCCGCTGAACCCCCGCGAACCGAGCCAAAAGGTCGTCACACCACGAGAGTGGCACATCCTGTGCACCCACAGCTCGACCAGCACAGGGCAACCCCAAAAGCATCGCCATGTCGTCAAGAGTAGGGGTCATCTCACCGACAGTTAGGTGGAACGTGTGCGTCTCCGGACACCAACGGTCGAGAACTGCTGCGAGTAGGAACATGTCGAACTGAAAGCGTGCGGGGTTGTCCCTTGGTCGACGTGCAGGGTCCACCATGTCTCCCTCAACAAGTCGGGCAATCGGGAGAAAACCCAAAGCGTGTAACCTGCAGCGCAAAATAAATATCAGATACTATTCAGGGATTAACCAAACAATGAAAATATGTGGAAAATGTATCCCGTACCTAGGAACCCAACGCCGGTCTATCGGCATCGTCGATATGGGTACACGTGCCCAAAACATCCCCAAGCTCCTCCCACGGACCGCGGACATGTACGACCGGTGGCGCTTGTCGATGAGAGCGTCAAGCAACTCAGGGGTCGCGCCTTCCTCGTGCTCCATAGTTGCAAAATTTTATTGATTAGAAAACAATCCATAACAGAATGAAGTTAAAAATGAAACGTAAGAGATTGAAATGAACAAATAAATAAAGCTTAAAGAACATTACGTAATAATTGAAAACGTACCGAAATAAAATAAAATAGTAAATGAATAATATCTAAATAAGCTAGTAAAATTACATACTGAATAAGTTCAATGTCAAACGACAGTAACAAATTTGAAGATAACATCCAGTCACTCATTACAACACACATTGGTACGACAACCCGAAATCAGTTCATCGCTTAGTAGCTCCTAACATTATATAATTTAAAATATCACACGGTTCGGTACCGAATAACAAACGCGACAATCGTCATCCATTATAAAAGGCCATCATTGTTGACACGACGACCACGATGGGCTAGCAGCCTGCGTCGATGAATTGTAGCACCTCATGATGGGCCCGCTTCCATTGTGCGTCCGCCATAAGTCAATGTTGTGCATTTCTTATAGCTATGACCCGTCTCATGGCACTTGGAGCAAATGCGCACGTCTGGACCAGCCTCCGCTCGATCCATGTTGTTTCTAATGCATTTCTTCTTGCGTCTTCCCACCTCTTGAAACATTTCTAGATCTGGATCCGGAATGTAACTTGCATTATGACCGGGGTCAGCTATGAAGTCTCCCAACATACGGAACCCATAAATCTTGTGCCTCCAAGTCATCCAAATTGTTTCCTTCAGAAAGTAATGTGAGACATACATACGAGGTTGTAGTGCCCCAGCCTCATAACATGCAGCAGTGACATGTGTGCATGGCAGGTATAGCAGCTTCAGCTTATGACATGAGCAAACACAATCATCAATACGAAGAACACACTCCTGCACGTGCTTCTCACGGCGCCCGCCCAATTGGCCTTTGTCCCTGCACATCACCTCATACCGACGTTCCACTGCACCCACTGGAGTAACTCGGTGCAAATGGGCCTTTTTAAATGTATCCTCCATGTACTTTGTAATTTTGTATCCATAAACTTTTTGATTATCGGTCATATCCTTATCAGCCACAGTGTACCGGTCCCTGAAGTACGTGCAGGTGCGATATAAGAACTCCACGATCCCAACAAGTGGCAATGCTCTGACTCCACGCAGCACCCAGTTGTACACCTCGGCTAGGTTCGTAGTCATTATACCGTACAGAGCGCCGCCTTAATCATATAGTAAAGCCCACCTCTCCTTGGGCTCATGCTCAATCCACTCCAAGAATGTCTTAATTGCCCTTCCTCGTTTCCGCCTGACAGTCGGGTTGTCCAAGCCCATGTCTTCAAGGGAGACCGGGTCATCATCCTCGGTATTGACAGACCTCTTTGCTAGCTCCGCTGTTTGCTTCTTTGTGAGCTCATCCAACTTTGTCCACAGGAACTTGAATTTCCTCTCTTGATTTTGGCTGCATAACCGCTTGAACAACTTCGTAAGGGTCTTGTTTTTGAATTGGCTATGAAAGTTTGCCCCCACATGCCTCATGCACCACCTGCTCTTTAAGTCTGGCCATTGTGGTGGCCTACAACGCTCTGTATTACCATTCTGAAAGTCGTCGATTGCTTGTAAGATACCCTTGTGCCGATCATGAATCAAACACACGTTCACAACATCTTTGACAATCATCTGCTTTACTCTCTCAAGAAACCATTACCGAGTACCCCCTGATTCTTTCTCGACGAAGGCAATCGCCAAAGGCAACAACTGCCTGTTACCATCAGCTGCAACAGCTGTGAGGATTGTGCCTTTGTACCTTCCGGTCAAAAATGTTCCATCTGTGCAAATGACTGGTCGGCACTGCGGAAACACCTCAATGCAAGCACTCAAGGCCAAGAACGACTATTGGAGCACCTGCTTCCTAGGTTTCTGGGCACATGGATACATTTTCAAGTCGTAGTAGCTTCCAGGATTTCTATTGCATATGGTCTGCAACTGGGCCGACATGTTATGATACGAAGCTTCATACGTTCCCCATCTCATCTTCAACGCTTTCTGCTTCACTCTATAAGCTTTGTTGTAGCTAATTTTATATTTGAACCCCTCCTCAACAACACAAATAATTGACTTTGGCTCATAACTAGGATTGTCCACGATCAAAGGGCACATGTAGTTAGCAACAAAACCATCTGTGAGGTTGCGGTGCTGTGGTTCTAATTGCTCAAGCAGGCATGTGTGTTCCACAACTTGTCTGACCTCGCAGAAATCCTTCCATTTTCCCTTTGAAGTGTACACCCTGAAAGGGCATTCGCTTCTGACACAACGCGCATCATATGTTCTCGGACTGCACTTCACCACCTTAAACTGTCTTTGCAGAGATAGAGTGGACCAACGTTTTATAGCATCCTTCATATTGTCACTATTGGCATACATTGAACCGATGCATACCTCATTCTCCCTGTACTTCCAAGGGACCGCTTCACCTTCACTAACACTTAGTTTTGAAAAGTCATAACCGGACCAGGTCTGTGGGATATGATAATCATCGTCATCATCCGAGGAGTCATCATCCATTGTATGGTTGTACTCTTCACCCTCCCTCTCAAACTCCTCGACTATCCTGGGAATGTCTTCCCCCTCATCAGCCTCACCTGTTGCTTCACGAGGTTCGTGTGAAGCATCTGTATCATCTTCTAACATCTCGAGTTCACCACCTTCTTCACGAGGTTCATGCATCGTCTCTGAATCTTCAGATGCTATATCTCCCTGGCCTTCATCTTCCTCAAGCGGTTCGTTACTACACATAATCTTCTCGAATGCTTAAACGAATAATACCAGTGGTAAACCTCGGCTTGTACTTATATTCACATAGTTCCTCCAGTTCTGGGTTCCTTCAAGCGGGAATAACTCCCAACACACTACATTCCTTCGATTCACAACTTCCATGACTGAGATCTCATGTTCATCTCGACTAAGCCCGAAAGCTTTAAATATCCAATTGGATATGGAACCCCAAGTCCTCTCTCTTGCTCTGGGTATTTTCTTTCTAATTGAGTTAAACTCGGACAAGTCTACCCCTTCAGGACCGTATCTTACATTCCCTGACACATAGAACACTTGAAAATACAGATCATCTGACATGCCTGTCAACATGTACGCCACTAATTAAAACTAACAATTATTTATAAAATTTTGCCTAATTAACTTCACTAATATTTTCAAGTATTAGTGAAGTTAATTTTTAATTAAAACCGATCCTATAATTTAATATAATTTCTAATTTAGTATCCAAAATATTTCACTAATCCTAGTATCCAAAATACTTCAAGTATTAGTCAAGTATAACTTTACTATAATTAAATACTTCACTAATCTTAGTATTCAAAGTATATTTTCTAATTTAATTTAGTAATATTTCTAACACACCTAGTTATAGTCATCCGAACCTAACTAACTAAAATCTACCAAAAATAACTAAAATTTCTAACTAAATGTATCAAAACTAAAAAAAATTGAAAGCTTACCTGAAACGACGCGCGGATCCGGTCGCCGGAGCTCCTCCCTCTCCCTCCTCCCTCCTCCTCCCTCCCTTCTTTCCTGGCGCCTGGCTCCCTCGTTCCTCAGGCCGGCCGTGGCACGGCTCCCGCCCGCCCGGCGCCCGGCGCACGGCTCCCTCTCCTCCCCGGTCTCTCCTCTCCTGGGCGCGGTGGCGCGGCGCGTTAGGCGGCGGCGTCACGGGCAAGTGGGGCAGCGGCGAGTGGTATGGCCGCCGGCCGCCGGCCATACCTCATTTAAAAGGCCAGGCGCCTACTGCCGGACCATTTGGTGGAAGGTCAGTGGGCCCGCTGCGCCGATAGCCTTCCGCCGGATGAGCCAACGATAGGTCCCTGGCCCACTGCGGCCGACTTGGCCCAGAAGGTCTTGCCGGCTGATACGGCGGTAGGCTCCTACCGCCGATTTATTTGGCGATAAAGTGCTTCCGCCGGATGAGCCGGCGGCTGGTGACAAATTTGAAAAAAAAATTATCAATTATATTTTTGAAAATTGGAAAAAATAAAAAAAATTCCCAGACTTCAGCAGGTATCGGGCCGGCCTTTTGTCTCTAATCTTTAGTGGGGCTTACCAAATGCGGACCCATTGCCTTCTTTAGCAAGCCAAACACCCGCGCTACCTGTCTGTGTAAAGCACCACCAGCCCAAGACCGTGTATTTTGATGCTCTGCCTGACACTGCACCTGCACAAAATGCCTCCAGCATCTGCCCATCCCGATCTGAACGTGAACAGAACCGGAACAGAACTGACAAGACAAGGATGCTTCTATTCTTCATCCTTGTACGGCGATTCGCTCATCCCAGCTTCCAAATATCGCGGTCCCGTGCCGTCGACTTCGGTCCCTACTCCCTACTCTCCCAGTGGATGCCAAAAGGCCGCCGTTCCCAAATCCAGCGCCGATTTGGTCCCAGGGAGCGGAACTCGCCGAGTACCGGCTACGCTTCACCTCAAGCGGCGGCAGCAGCAGCAGCATCAACAGTGCGATGCGACGCGAGCCGCTGCGGCACGAACCCGGCGTCGCGTCGCGTCGCGTCCCCCTCGTGCACGGCCGGTCCAGCGCCGCAGCGCTGCCACCAGCCAGCCAGCCACCGCCCGCGCCCCCGCGTCGGTCTGCGCCGGTGCGGCCATCCCTTTCCGGCGACCGGTGGCATCTTTTCCGCCGGCGACTCCTCCTCAACACCTGAAGGACGCCGCACCACGCGTCGCTCTCCGCCGTCTCCCGCATCATTATTCGGATCCCCACCACGCCGGATGCTGCCGCTCTCCGGTGGGCGGTGGCCGCTCCCACCGTGTCCGCGTCCTCCCGTGTCCGTCGCGGTCGCCTCGACGCCGAGCCCCTTTCTGTGATAAGAGCATCCACTGGCTCTCAACGTGTAATCTATTATATTACTAGGGAGTGTTAAAACAAACCATCACATTTATTGAGAGGGTTTAGAAATTCTTATATTAATCTAAAAGAGCGAAGAATTTGTACCGTCGGATTTTATAAAGATATAACGATCTAGACTAATTTTTTTTTCGAGAACTTGTCTAGGCAAGAAGAAGAGTTTGGGTACAACGCACACCCGACCTCAAACCATTAAGCAACTATTACAATACAACAAAAGGGAAAAAAGAACAATCTACAGCTAAGGACAAGAAAAAACTAGCCATGCGGTGAAACAAAAAAAGCTAGATCTACCATGCCGGCTGAAATCCAGCACCTCGCCTCCTCAATGATGTTCTTGATCACAGTTGTAGCCGATTCCGCCTTACCATTGAAGACCTATCGTTCCTTTGTAGCCAAAGCTTCCACACGGTGAGCATTACAAGCGAGTCGAAGCCCTTGCGGCATGCCTTAGTCACCAGCTTCCTACTAGCAAGCCACCAATCTAAGAGCTCCTCATGTGGAGCAGGTAGGAGCGCTTCATGCCCGGATATATGTAGAACTTTGAACGAACACTCCCTGCTGAAGACGCAACCAAGCAAAAGGTGGTCGACCGATTCTGTCTCCTGAGCGCAAAGGGCGCAGTTTCTGTGGTTGGGCAAGCCATGGCGCGACATACGCTTCGATGTCCAACAACGCTTATAACAAGCTAACCAGAAGAAAAATTTACATTTTATTGGGGCGCGTGTCTTCCAAAGAGTCTTGCCCCCTGTAGGTAGGAGCGACCATGAAAGAAAGCACGGTAGGTACAACTGGCTGAGTATGTCCCCGAGCCTGACCATTTCCAAATGAAGCGATCACGTTTATTAAGATGCATATTCCGAAGGCGATCCCATAGTCGCAACTATTGTGCTAAAAGTGAAATGGTGAGGGTTCCTTTGATGTCCCTCGTCCAGCGACGTCCAGCCAAAGCGTCGCTCACCATTCTAGAGTTACGACATTTGGTGGGAATTGCCCGGAACAAATCCGGAGCTAACTCTTTAATTGTAGCTCCCTCCAGCCATCTATCCGACCAAAATAGTGTCTCCTTCCCATCACCGACCAGAACAAGCAAGGAGGCCTCAAATATTGTGACCACCTCCTTCTCCGAACCAGCTGGCAGATTGGCCCAGAGTGTCCATATCAAATACGACTAATAAATAGCAATTAAAAAGTTCATAACGAATATGATTAGTAGTAAATAGCTAAATTCGAAATTAGAAATAATAAATAAATTAGTAATTGATCAAAAGGTCCGCACGAGCACCTGGGGGCACGACGGCTTCGGAACGCAGCAGCACGGCCTCGAGCAGCACTAGGACTGGCACTTGCAGCAGGACAGCGGCCCCTTGCAGCACGACGACTGGCAATTGAAGCACTGCTTACAAGCAGCTGGAGCAACGCCGGCAGATGCAGGAGGCGAGCAGCATTCCTAGCAGATCTTAGTTAGCGAGAAAATTGGCTTGCTCTAGATGTAAGAAAGAAGATATGAAGTAGTTGCTAATATAAGAATAGCATAGGAAGAAACGACTAAAAATAAATTTATACATTGCTCATTATTTTGAGAAACCAAGCCGAACGTGATAAGAAAATAAAACGAATAGAGGACACTATCGTGGTCCTATTCATGATATCCACATGGATATCGAGGTTACCAAGGTAAAAAAATAGGAAAAAATCTAGAAAAATATCAAATAGCGTAAGTTCATTTCATGATATTTGTGGATGATACATGCGCCAACATCTTAATCATTGGCGAGGAAATTGCCGCTTGCTCAGGGCATAAGAAAAAAAAGTTGTATATCAATATTAATTATCACTACAATAGTTGAAGTTGTACTAGCCGCGTTATTAGCGCGGGCTATATTTGAGTGCTAGAAGAAGCCACCAAATTCGCTGAGAGGGTAAAGAAATTCTCACGTTAATAAAAAAAAATGATTTGACCGTTAAATTTTATGAAGATCTAATGGTCTGAATCCATGTCTAATTTAACTAACCAGTAGAACAACAAAGAGTTCATGTCCGATATAACTAATAGGAATATAGAAATCCATATCTATCTATTATAGTCATTACAAATAGACGAATTTGTTCCAGCCACAAGCCCACTAAACTATCTTCTGGCTCGACCGGGCGCGGTTGATCGATCAAGAGCGTTGTGCAGCATTAGTTGTGCGGCTGCAACTAACAAGCAGGATTGTACGAAGGCAAATTAAGTAGCATGACCATTAGGTAGGCAAGTCTCCACATGTGAACAAAGGAGCGAGATTTCAAGCAACACTAGAATGTGCGTTAATCTGCCTATTTGTTTGGATTTTGCTTCAAAATAGCAACGACGATGACTCAATCTCAAACTTAGATATTGTATTTTAAAACAGATTTTTTCTCTTGATAAATAACACAACTGTTGATTATATATAAGTTTGATCCAATAATTTTCTACTAATGGTAAGCACTTCACCCTGATTAAAAATAGAACATTTTTTGTCCAACAAATAAATTATATCATGTTTACTATTCCCAATTGCTTTTGCCAAGACATCACTTTGAAATTCTTGCTTTCAACATCTACAAATCTAAAGGAAAATAAAAACAGATTGACAATGCATAATGACTATACACAAATTGTGCAAATATGAAATGGATAGCCCATTGGAAACAACAATTGAAAGGGCGGGGCTGCATTCGTTGCAAGCTCCTTCGAACAACGGACAACATAAAAAATTGCTAACTCACCCATATCTTCTGAGATAATCTTTTATCGCGATAATAAACATGATACCCTTGGTGCAATTAAGAACAAAGATTGACAATGCAAACAAAAAATGTTTGAATGAATTTATTTTTAAGTAAAAAGAGACCAGGTGTTAGCAACAAAAAACTAGCTACTCGCGCTTTTAGCGCGGCCCTTCTTACTAGTTAAAAGTAAAAAGTAAAGCAGCCGTTTGTTTGTTCGCACACCATGGTTCTCGCGATTCCGCTCGCCATGGCCCGACGAGCAGGAAGTGATCACAACGCCAGGACGTTTTCATCAAAATGCACTCCGGCGCCACTCGCCGACCGATCCGTACGATCAAGCCGAAGCGGACGGCCGGCGGTACGACCGTGCGGCGCTGCGGCGTGCCAATAATGGAGCCATGGAGGGGGCGTGCTGCACCACTGATCGAATCACTGATGCCAATGCCATAGCTGGTGGCAACCCCACGGCGTCGTGCAGTTGGATATGGACGCGACGACGCGGCGGCCTACCAAGCCCATCGAGGAGGGACAGGGGGCGCGCCCGCCTGCGGCTGTGTCCCACTGCGGCATTGGCGCGCCGCGCACGCCGCACGTCGCGCTTGATCGCTCCATGTCCGGGGTCGTTGCTCGCTCGCTTCGGGATCACGCGATGTGTGGCGCCCGCGGGGGCACACAGCCACACAGGGCTACCGGCCGCCGGCCATCTCTCTCCATCTCCGACTCTGGCCTCTCGGTGGTGGTGTGAGCGGTGGTCCTACTCGCTCCTACGCTGGAACGCTAGGGTTACTGCTAGCTCTATATACCTGGTTGCGAGCAGCAGGACAAGGAGCACGAGAGCCACTTGGGGTCGGGGCGCCACATACACACCGGCAGCGGCAAGCAATGGGACACCCATGGCCCATGGCTGAGATAGATGGAACTGCACTTGCGAGTTGCGAAACGAATGATGCCAGAGCATGAACCAGCTGGGACACCAGCAGATGGAGCTCAATGAAAAGATGACATCAGGATTCAGGACATTTCAGGACCTCTTGTTTTGTGCGAATCTCCATAGTACGTCCGTGTTGCTCCCTGGATGTATTCTACAACGACCTGTTCACAGTACGGACTAGTACAATTTTCAGATTCTTTTTAGTGACAAAGGTTTAGGCGTAAACATGCATATAGCTATGTGCAAACAAAACAACGGTATATTGCACAAGAACAAAGGATTTCAACAAAAACAGAGGGGAAATACTGAAGAGAAGATGCTAGGGAGCAAAACAGGCCGGGAAATGTACAATCCGTGGCCATGGACGCACGCAAGTTCCGGTCGTGGTCGCCTGCGATGCGGCGGGCAAATGAGACGGGTGCGTTGGTGGCCGTCGTCGTCGTCTGATAGCTCCACTGAATCTTTCTTCCGTGCAGCCTCAGATACATTCCATTCGTACCGCGGCGCGCCCGTGCTGTCCAGCTCCGTTTGACATCATCACCATCTCTTGCCGAGTTCATACCACCCCCTCCCCCAAAACCGTCGTTATCTCGGCCCTCACAGGATCATTAGTGCCTGGTGTACTCTAATCTAATGAATGAACCCTAGCTTAGAAACTTTATCTACAAAAAAAAAGAGAGAGGCTTTTCCGCTCCGGTGTGGAAGTTCATGTGCAAGTGGCCTCCACTACAGCGATGGAATGGAAGGATAACTTCATAAAGCAGCAGCAGCACAGCAGCTTGCTTTGCTTGCTGTGGCTAGTTGCTGTTTGGGTGGATCCATCAATCATGCATGCACTAACGCTGGCATCTCTTTTGGCTTCCTGTTCCAAGAAATCGCCAACCACTAGGCGTCCAGATCGCCAAATTGAAGCGGATCGGAGAAAGGCATGGCCATTGGCCACACCCGCCCAGGACGTCGTCGTCCTCGCCGATCGAGCTCACCGGCGCACCTGACGACGACCACCGTGCTTGACATGGAGAGGCGGCGCTGCTCGCTATTCACCTACTGTACATGTGGATAGTGGAATGGCTCTCGTCAGCGATTAGAGCGAACCGAACGGGGTTAAAGACCAACAACCTGATCTCCGGGATTTTTAGAAGTTCTTAGAACTTGTGATGTCAGAACCCAATGCAAGTGACCTGCAGTGTAGAAAGTGTAAATAAATTCACGTCTAAAGTAGCAGAAGCGGCGCAATGCTTATCCGCGAGGAGCAACGTACGTTGGACGCACCACCGTCACGACTTGACGAGAAAAATTAATGCTTCAAAGAGCCTGTCGACCGACTTGGCTCCATCAAGCTCCAACCACACCACTACGAATGCTGCACGATTAATATATTTGATGGCGTGCCAACACTTCCAGAGACGTCACACTGCCGTTCCATCTAGTCGTTAGTGACCTGGTGGCTTTGCATCAACTCTTAATGCAGAATGTTGCCTTGCCGACATGGACTACTGAGATATAGATTAACAAAATAACACTTCTATTACGACTTCAAATTTGCAGTTAAAAAGTTAATATTTCACCGATAGATGGGCTCAGGAAATGAAGCAAACCAGGACAAATTTACCACACTCAGAAATTCTTGTTTTGATCTAAATCTGGCTGGAAAATCCATGTCAGCATCATGGTGTGTGCATCTGCCATCTCCTTCAAGAATCTGTTCATTACACCCTGTCTCCAGAATTGGGCTGATCGGATATACTGAAAACAACAGTGCCACTGCCACAACGAAACAGCTGCTGAATTCTCCATCTTCCTCTCTCCAAAAGGGAGAGAATATTTGCACTGTTGTTAGTTGCTGCTGACCTGATCATAATATTCGCAATCATGAGTGTTTGCCCATCGACGCACCGCGGCGTCCGGCGCCCTACCTGAAACTAATAATCCTCATCCACTTTGCTCCATGATTTACCCTACTGCCCCTACATGCAAAGTGCGTGTCCTACCTGATTCCCACTCCCACACCCCCACACACAAGCAGCCCAGTTGGCCACTGAAGAGGAGAAAAAAAGAGAGAAAAAAGAAAAATATATTCCCATTTCCATTCACTAGAGAGCAAAAAACAAAAGGCGACCAAGCACAAACTTTTCCCAAGAAACAAAAGCCTAAGCGAAGAAAGATCCGGCTTCTCGATCATGATGCTGTAACTAATTCATTCCCATTGTAGCAAAAATTACAATTAACTGAGCAAAATTACGGCCTCATCAGTCCCATTCTTCTCTGATCGTCATTGCAAAAATTACAGACAGCCCCACAAAATTACGGCTCCGGTCGGAGCTATCTTGGAGATGGTTTAATTTTCAGCGTCACCAAAGCAAAACCAAAACAAACCTAAGCTAAAAATTTTCAAAGTGGAACTCATCACACCTCAGGGATGTGATGCTCCTCTCTTTCTCTCCGGCTCTCGCTGTGCTCACCATTCTGCTCGGCGTCCTTGATGCTAGACATGGCGACTTCCTGCGTCACCTTCTTCTCAGCCTCGTCGTCACCTTTGTTGCTGCGGTCTCCGAAAGAGGACGCCCTGCTCGACATGGGCGTGGCCAGGTACGTCGGCTTCACGTCCCCGGCCATGATCACCAGTATCTTCTCCTCCCATATGGGCGGCGGCAGGTCCGAGGCCGCCGGCGGCTTCGCGCCGTCGGCGCCGGCGCCGTCCTCGGCGCCGCGGCCCGCGCCGCCCTCCAGGTACCCGGAGAGCTTCCAGTAGGAGCACGCGAGGATGAGGAGGGCGAAGGCTATGAGGCCCAGCATCGCGGCAAGGCCGCCGAAGAGGTACGGCACCGGCGAGTGCCACGCGGAATGCGCGGCGCTGCCGGCGATCGCCGGGGCGACCACGGCCTTCGCCGCCGTCGCATTGAACCCTGCTCCTGGCCTCATTGTTCTGTGCTGTTCCCGTACGCTTCTCCGATCCTCGGGGCTTCTGGCTTTGGGTTCTTGAGAGCTTTTGCTCTGCTTTGCTAGCTGTAATGGTGTTTGGGGTGTGTGTGTGTGTGTGACTGCAGTGCAACGGGGTAGAGGGGTTATTTATAAGGAGGGAAAGGGAAAAAGGAGGGAAATTTGTCACTGCTTGGGTGGATTTGCTAAAAGAAAATTAAAGAATAGAATAGATTATGAGGTTGATACTACATGGTCTTTGGGGTTAGAAAATTGTATTAAGGGGCTCCTCAAGGTATAGTATTGCATTTTTTGACAAACCAACCATGGGAGTTGACACAGGGGTGGCCATGCAAAATGGAAAGGAAACCTGTTATGCTCTATGTTTCTCCTTTATGGCCACTTTTTGCTCCTTTTCTCAAATGTTTTGGGAGTATTGTAGCATTTGAGGAGTATTTTATTGGACCATGGGGAATGCACTTATCCACAAGAAACGGTGCATCCCCAACTTTGTTAAATTGCTACAGGATAAGGGGCATCGCTATGTGTTATGTCACCCTGAGAAAAGCATACAGCACCAACCTTAAATAATAGGTCTCTCATCTTGCTGGGTTCGGCCTCAACACAAGGGTTATTTACATCATAAACTTCATAACTTATAAACAAACTGATACTGATATAACACATTTATTCATGCTTAGGGATTGCGGTTCTCCTAAAATTTGATTTGTAAAAGCAATTGAAATTACAAAATCTACAACTTAGAAGTAGTCGATGTATGCATAGTTCTGCAAGCCAACAATATTACTGCTCAGGCGATTATTACTAGCATACTTGTTTTATTACAGTATGTCAGTGGTACGCAGCACATTACTCTGTTACTTGTGAGCTGTAGTAGTGGAGCCAATTCTTGTTTCTTTTTTAGAAAACTTAAAAGAAGTCCCACTGGCCTCATTAGATGTTGTTACTCCCTCCGTCCTAAATTATTAGTCGTTTTGACATTTCTAAATATATAGTCTTTATTATATATGCATCTAGATAGCACTATATCCAGGTGCATAGTAAAATTTACGTATGTAGAAAAACTAAAACGGATAATAATTTATGATGGATAGACTAACAATCTTGAACTGCACAATGATGCACTATTTTACAGAAACCTCACAGACATGCCTGCCCTACCCCAAATCTCTTCTCCTTTTTTCGGTGACGTGCATTGTCAATGTGGGATTCTGTTCATATTCTACTTAGATACCTGGATACAATCTTATCCGGAGGAGAGGCTGGAGCACTCGGCCAACACCATAATTACTTTTTTGACGCGGGTCTTCAACCCCTGATGACTTTGAGGGGGCTATAAGATGCATGGAGGTTGGGGCATTAGCAACTTGCTCTGCCCTTTATGGACAACTCGATCCACGCATCATGTTGATCAGATCAATGATGAGCACAGCAACGGAAACGGATGGATTCTACTGTTTTGTCTTACCCCTTTTTTGACCCTTTTAATCTCTGGTCGCTCTTGTTTATTTTCACTTGCATCGGTTAGTCCATGGGCTCTAGAAGAAAACCTTTTCATTTCATCCTCCCTGATGAATCTCCAATACTAGCCGAAGCGTGCATGGTACTCCTATCACACAACGACAACAGATACGAAGGTCTTTCTTGTTGGTGGAACGTACTCAATTGCTACATGACAGCGTATTTACTTCAATCGAGCGCAGGAATTTCGAACAAAAGGAAACAAAAAGGGACAGACTTTTGACCAGTGACAACCCAAAGCACCATACCTAAAATTTACCGTGGTCTATATCCATGTTTGTGCTGCCGGCATATCCCATGCATATGCCATTGACGAAAAGGGACAAGAGCTAGTGCCCCCGGCACGTACACTGGCGCCCTGGGCGCGCCCTGACCGAGCGCATGATGATCAGTCGCCCAGATCGTAGAGCCCGGGTGCACGTACCGTACACGTGGCAGCACAGCACTAGATCATAGGTCCTTCCCCCGATTTTAACAGTTGGACGTACGCGCGCCCCGCCGCCGGCCGAGGGGACGCGGCGGCTCCACTGACCACCGGCGGCGAGGCGGGCACGGGCACGGGCACGAGTGCGCGCGGCGTCGCGTCGGATGGACGTCGGGGCCGTTCCGCGCGGGACGTGGTGGCCGCGCGAATATTGCGTCGTGTCAGCTGCGGGGATGGGGTCGCCGTCCTCGGAGGGAGACCGCGGCACGGGCACGGCGCGCGGTGCCCCTCGATCGGGCCCCGCGGCGGTTCGCCATTATTCCGGCGCCGGGGGTCCGATCAGTCGCCTCCGGGGAGATTCCCTGCCGCATGCAGGGCGGAGCCCGATAGATCTCGCGTCCGCGCGCACGGCACGGCAGATCAGGTCGGATCAGGTGGCGTGCGCTTTGGGCGTTACCATTTACCATGGCGACCGGCCTGGCTTGGGTAGCTCACCTGGAGCCGGGCGCGTAGTGCGCGCCGCGTACGTAGGACGGCAGCGGCAGCAGCTGGAGATAATGGAGCGAGGTCCATCGCTCCATCTAATCGTCATTGTAATCGTGATGGCAATTGACATGTAGTATGTACTAGTAACATGTGTGGTATGTGCTCCGGTCACACGATTGGGGTTTGCCGGTTTAGACGGGGTATATAATCTGATCCACATCTTTTAGCGACGTGTACGCGGCGCACCACCGGTGCCACGTTTCACGCAGTGATTGGTCAAACCCCGGTAAGAAGCATTTTTTTTTCTGAACAATGGTAATAAGAAGTACCGTAATCAACTTCTGATGCCAGGTGCTACACTTGCGCATGGGTTCACTACTACATGCCCGCAGTGCACAGTGGCTCCACCAACGTAATATATCTTGTCTTCGCCCTGCTCACTGTGTACTCGACCGGAAAATTATCGGTTACAACCCTGAGCTTTTCGCATATCCGTCGCAGACGGAAAAAGTTTTTTGAAGAATTGCAGACGGAAAAGGTACATAGCGAATGAAACAAACAACAAACAAGGGTGAAATAATTCCGATTACCCACCCGGCCGCCCACCGCCAGTCTGCTGCCAACTCTCCCCTAGCTACTTGCTCGAGGAATGATGATGATGATGATACACCCACAAGCCCGTGGGGCCCACTTCTTTCCCGACGCTGGACCCACCGCCATCGTCACTTCCCACCATGCAAAGGCTATTCGTTCGCAGCCGAATGCGCCGCGTCTGCGCGAGTAAACTTCCGCGACATGACAAAAAGCAATCTTATCGTACCCGCACATTGTGCACACAAGTAATTTCCCATGCAGTTTCTTGGGGAAAGAAATTCATAGAATGCCACTCTTTTTTAACATGGAATAAAACACTATTGTGGACGATAGATGTGACTTCCAAAAAAGGGTTATTGGATAACTTCTTTTCCTACGATATAACAAAGCTAAAGTCTAAAGAAATAGTATACCTGTTATGTTAAAGGAAGATGTGTATAAGAGCGGGGCCATGTGTATAACCACTTTTTGATGGTTTTGATTGCTAAAATTAAAGTCCTGAACTTCTTCATGCAGTTCACATGCAAATCCCCAAGTGTTTATGTGTAATTTGGACATTTTTTTCTGATGGTAAAAACAAACTAGCAACAAATAGTAGCTTAATTACCGATACTTTCAGAAAAAACATTGACCATTTATATAGTTAGTAATATTCAGTAAATGTATCCATTAGACTAAAGAGATCTTCCTCCTAAACCTACATATATATGATGTGTGCATGCTGTCCTCATGAACCACATGTTGACCTGGGTTATCGTCACCAATTTATAGAGGTATAAAAAGAAACACCTTTCACCGGTGGAATGTAAGATAGTGGCAATGAGGGTTGTTTAAACCCTAAAACCCTGTTTTGAATGCAAGCGTACAACTGAAAGAGTATCATTCATAGATTCCTCAAACAACTTGTTTTAATGTTAAAATGTTGAAGAAAATGATTTGATTATGCATCTGTTGTTTAAATGTGCTGTGGCTAGACCCCAATGCAAACGGGTTTGGGAATTGGGAGTCTGGTACAGAGTTCCTGGGGTTATATAGGAACTGGAAGTAGCTATGGATCTGTAGTGAATAAATGGCTTAATTAGTAGGAAAAAAACTACGTTATGACAAACGTAGTTTGCACTGATGTTGTAATGTGGATTGTATGGCATACAAGAAATAATTTTATTCTCCTTAACAGGGCTCACAGGACATCAAGAAGATTCTAAGGATACCAGTAGTTTATAAGGCTGATTTTCTTTATCTGTAAACTGCCTTAACACTCTGTTTTCTACAAATGAGACTGGGCTGTGTCCTTTATTTCTAAAATAATGAATATATATAGCTGAATCGAAGGTGTGTAGTTGTCTGTTGTGAGCTTAGCTCATATGTGTTGGAATCCATTTGGCTAGCTAATGGTTCCCACAAAGGTTGGCTACATCACATTATTTGGCCCTCGCTTTTGCCTGCAGGAAAGATTTGGCCATCATGAGCTCGCAGAAGTGAAATATGCGCGGACGCTGGGTGCGAGCTAGGTTAGCTGCATTGGATAACCAAAAGCAGCTTTGCATAAATATGACTTTGGAAAGCTAGCATTGACATCGTTTTGCACTAGCCAGTGGAATGGTTGGACTCTTAAACTAGCAGCTAATTAGTCACTGTCAGTTCAGTGTCACCTCACGGCAAACCAATCTCCCAATTAAGGGCAAAGCCAGGGAGAAGGATATGAGCTAGCTGAGCACACAACAATGCCCCAGAAATAGGTAACCGTTTACCTGTTCCGGTGAACTGACCATCAGAATATTGCACTAAATTATTTTTATTGTTTTTTCCTCATTTCAAGGTATTTGTTTATACATGTGTAGCCATCCAGCATATATATACACACACATACATACGACGAGGCTAAAATGCAACAAGGTGCATTTGCCAAATGCACGGACCCTGGATACCTTCCACCGATCCAGGCCCCGCGCACCCCGAGCGTGCAACTCTAGGCCCGCACGCCTCCAGGCCGTCACGCCCTCCACCGCGCGCGGCCCATTACGCCCGAGGTGGATCACGGTCGTGCTCCGTCCCCCTAGGTAGCGCACCAAATTGCAACACTGTGCTTTGTTGGCTGCAACCTGTATTCATGCTCGATTGCAACTTTGATTGATTGCAATCCGAACAGAAAAAAGGCGTCTCGACAAAATAAAAGAGGAAAGGTGCGTTTTGAATAGATCGAGGGACACTTGGAACGCCCCCCAACCCCCCTGTCCGCCGCCACCGCCACCGCCGCCCCGAATCTCATCGCAATCCATCTGCATCCATGGTGCCACCGTCGCTGATGCAGCCTAGATGCCCCGCCGTCGCGACCCACCTAGATTCCCAGGCGTTGGTTCGCGCGGTTGTGGTTGGGGGTTACACGGCGGTGTTCAAAACTCAGTTGTCCGCACCGGCGGCGGCGCCTACACCGCCGTCGAGATTACAATGCCTACTGGTGCAGCGACAACTCCTGCGGCGATCGCGGATGCCCCTGGGGCAAACCAGAGCCTCGGATCTGCTGATCCCCTCCATCACACAACAACGCTGACTCCTCCAGCAACATTGCTTCCAGGGGCGCTGCGGACTCTAGACATTGAGCAGATAATCTACCCGGTAAGCACCCCCTCCCCCCCCCCCCCCCCCCCACCCTTACTGTCTACGCTCGAGATCCAGGAGAAAATCCGTGTGTGCCTGTGGATTACAGTGTTTTGTGACGAGGATGGCGGGGATTGCAAAGTGTGAGTGTGTCTGGATTGCAACATGGGAGGGTTTTTGGTTGCAAACAGATGTGTGTGAGAGTTTTGTGTGTGGAACGACCGAGTTGCAAGTTCAGACATACCTAGTTGCAAGTTATGCTAGTGTGCGGTTGCAACGTCCATGCAACAAAAAAAGGTGCCAGAAAAACGATGGGTTGTGTTTGGTTGCAAGCTCAAGAGTAGTTTAGTTGCAAGCTCAACAGTAGTTTGGTTGCAAAACAACTCACGAGTTGTTTTTGTTTGCAAAAAAAAGTATCTGACTAATAGTTTGGTTTCAAATCTAATAAGTAGATTGGTTTGCATACTACTAACAAATAGTTTGGTTGCAAAAAAATAGCTAACTAGTAGTTTAGTTTGCAAGCTCACAAGTACCTTGGTTGCAAACTGACAAGTAATTTGGTTGCAAATTGACAAGTAGTTTGGTTGCCACCTAACAAAACACATTGTGACTTCACGTGTTATGTGTTTTTATGTTATTTTTGCAGGATCCAAATATAGCTCCTGTGTTTCTACCAAGAGTGAGGCAGGTATTCCTTTCAATGAATGATGCTTACGTCTTTTACAAAGACTATGCAAAGATAGCAGGGTTCAGTTTAAGGACTGCAGGACTAGCAAAAAAACAAGCCATTGGGTCTGCTCCAGGGAGGGCTGGCATGAAAGCAAAAAGGGGGAGGTGCCAAACAAGACTGAGAAAGGATCAAAAAGGTGTTGTTGCCCTGCATATGTCAAAGTTAAGGAGGATAAGAAGCAGAAGATGTGGTACTTTGACCATGTGCAGGAAGCCCACAACCACAAACTGGAACCATCCCCAAGAATGACAAGGTACATGCATGCCCACAAAAATATGGAAGAGGGCACGTGTGACATATTTAATATAATGACAAGAAATGGGGTAGCCCATCAGGCAGCATTGAATGTGATGGCTGATCTGTACGATGGTCGCCATATGTGGGGTTTCACAGAGAAGGACGTCAAGAACATGTGAGTGCTGCTGTCCCCTCACCCCCCATATCTGAATTGCAACATGCCACTGAAAAAAATGGTCTAAAAACAGTGTTCTATCATCTCTTGTAATGTTGTGCAGGAAGGCAGAGAAAGCTAGGGTGGAAAGAGATGATGATCTTAACAAACTTCTGCAATTCTTCAGGGACTGCAAAGCAAACAATGAGTACTTCTACTAGGATGTGGATGCAGATCCAAAAATAGGGGTGCTGAAGAATATTTTCTGGAGCCATGCAAGCCAGAGAGCTGAGTATAGGGACTTTGGAGATGTCATTACATTTGACACAACGCACAAAATAAATAGTAAGCACATGTCGCCATGTTTGTTGGGGCCAACAATAATCTAAAGAATGTCACATTTGCACAAGCGCTGATTGGCAACGAATCTACTGGATATTCAAATGGTTGTTGGAGACTTTCAAGTCATGCATGGGTGGGTGACAGCCTCACATAATACTGACAGGTGTGCCTTAAAAAATCCTTATCTTAGTACCCTTTGATTGCAAACTTAATGCATCCTGACTGGAACCTAAGTGCATCTTGAATGCAAACATAATTCTTCCAGATTGCAAACCTTAATACTTCCTGATTGCAAACTTAAGTTTTCCCTGGTTGCAAACCTAATACTTCCTTATTGCAAACTTAATATATTCTGGTTGCAAACTTAATATATCCTGGTTGCAGTCTTAATATATCCTGGTTGCAGTCTTAATATTTCTGATTGCAAAGTTAATATATATTGGTTGCAATCTTAATATTAACTGGTTGCAAACTTAATATTTACTGGTTGCAAACTTAAGTTTTTTCTGGTTTATTGTCTATTATCAGATGAGGATCCAGCTATGGAACAAGCGATACCGATGGTGTTTTTACAAATCACAACACAGAAACTGCAGGTGGCACATCACGAGGTCGTGGGAGTTTGAGCTGGACCAGCTGTACACCCTGCACAAGGATAAGAACTTGAAAGAAAAATTGGAATCATTGATAAATTATCCGCTGGCCCAACGCAATTCGAGGTCGAATGATAATAGCCTTGTGGGATAAGAGCGAGAGATGGATTGCAGCTTACTTCAAGGGAATGTACTGTGGCAGGATGACATCAACGCAGAGGTCGGAGAGCCAGAATAGGGTGCTCAAAGATGGCTATGTTAGTGAGAGTACAAGCCTACACATGTTTGCTAAAAGGATGCTGGACTCACTTCAACATGCAGACCATATGGACACCGGCGAGACATACTACGCCCAGGTAAGATTGAAAAAAAAAGAAAAATCTTAATATAATAATTGCAATTGTTACTGCTACCCTTGTTCCTCCATTGTTCATTGGCTGGTGTGGAAAAAAAAGACATACTAAAAATAATGTCAAATGCAAGCTGAGGTGGTTCGAGCATGCAAGGAAAAGTTCGATGAGTAGCTAAGCAGGGTGTACACAAGAGTTGTGTACCAAGAATACAAGAAGTAGTACAACAACAGTACAACATTTTTGATTGAGCCTAATCCGGATCCAAAAGTGAAGAATGGGTGGTTGGTGAGGCATGAAAATGGGGAGGGGAGCTTTTGCAGGGCACGACATGAATTCAAAGTGGTTGCAAACAAAGAGGCTGGTGAATATTGCTGTGAATGCAAGCAATAGGAGCATACAGGTATGCTGGCTCTGTAGATGTTCATCCATTTAAAAAAATATATGTTAAAAGAAAAGTATGCATTTGCAACTTTTTGGGCAGTCAGTTGCATGTTCTATGTAATACCAATTGCAACCTTTCTGACATGTGCATCTGTTTGATTTTTTTTTAAAAATAATTTGCAGGGCTATTCCCCATGCACAACATTAGAGCATTGACGCATCTTCAGGTGAGGAAGAGCATTAATGCAAGAGAGGAAGTTGCATGGGATAGGCATGACGGTGTGCGAATCGGTGCGCAAGCAAGCGAAGAACAGACCTGGATGTCGAAGTTGTTTCCTAAATTGATGAAACATGGAAGAGCAGGAAGTAGGTCGGACCGTGCTTTTGAGGAGACCGACAGGCAGCTGGATAAGATTACTCCAGGCATTGAAATGTTCCCGAGAAGTGCGGATGGTGAATCGTCAGATCCTGGCGTCAACAACTGGATCAGTGACAACAGAGGGTGCATCATCTGCGCTGCATAATGAAATGTTGCTGATTGAGCCCCCTGCGTCGCGCACAAAAGGAAGGAGCCGGTGTTGAGCCTCCACTTGTTGGCAACCCGCTCAGCACATATACGAGGCAAAACTATGGTGACAGGGAATGCAGCACCTGCGGAGTCTGGGGTACACACTACAACACAACCTGCCCAATAAATATTGATCGAAGCAAGGCAGCTGAGAAGCATGCGACCAAAAGGGGTGCCAATACACAAGATGGCACCCCAAGGAAGAGAGGGCGGCCAAAAATCATAAGGGATCTGCATGAGGCAAATGGTTTGAATCAGGATGATGTGGTGGCAACTCAAGTAAGCAGCAGTGCAACGGGAGGAGGCGCAAGAGGAGGGACGGCAATCGGAAGCCGGAGGACAAGAGCTGCGCGTGTGAACTACCAGGAATGACGTGCTGCTGCGCGTGTGTTGGTCCTTGTAAAAAATAGTAATTTATTTAGAAACTACACATAAAAATCATCTGCTGCGTGCCAGTTGCAAAAGTTGTGCTAACATAGTTACAAACAATATTATCTCCCCAGTTGCAACATACAGTTACTCTGTCAAATGACTTTGAAGTAAAATCTGTTGCATACAAATTGCAAACTTCACCGTGGACCGGTTGGAATCGTTTGTTCAATGAAATTACAACATACTGATAGAAAGTTTGCTAATGTATTGACACAAAGTCAAGATGCATGGCTGTGATTGTAACTTTACTTTGTTAACAGTTGTAGTTGCAGACAACAAAACAAGAAAATACATACATTAAAGGGAGAACATGGATGTCACTAAAAAAAATTGCAACTATGAAAAAACAACCAACATAAACTCTTAAGAAACATCACCTCCATACCAATTGCAAGGTTCATAGAGGATGAATTACAACTTGTGTGCAACCACAGTTGCAACTATGTTAACAACCACAGTCGATGCAGTGAATATATACATTAACAGGACAGTTTGCAAACTCTGGATGTACATCAGTAGCTGTGGTAGAAAAACTAAAATAAAGTTTTTCAGATGTCACATCTAGCCTTCAAGCACTTTTCCCCTAGCTAGTCAAAATATCTATCATTTTCAATTGGAAACACTTATTGTGATGAACTCCAGTCGACCTTCCTTCCACCAAGCCTGTAGACGTCAAGTTCATCGGGTAGAGCTTGGTTCAGTGGGTGAAACATCAGATAGTGCATGAGCTCAACCCTATATATCATCCCCTTGAACTGAAAAAAAATGATGCAGA
The DNA here is from genome assembly GCA_032594955.1 of Panicum miliaceum. NCBI lineage: Eukaryota > Viridiplantae > Streptophyta > Magnoliopsida > Poales > Poaceae > Panicum > Panicum miliaceum. The sequence continues at coordinate 6,526,566 of CM064064.1, forward strand.
CACAATTAAAATCAACCCTATATATAAAAACTATTGCGAGAAAAAAACAAAATAGCTGATATCAGTGTGTAGGTGCTCACCATCCCAAAATTCCATGTATTTCCAAAGAAAAAATATGCAATCACTACGGCCAGCTTCCTTCGGCAAGTTAATCATCGCCGTGCTCCATTTGTCAATCTGAGGGGAATTTGTTACTAGACACCTTCTGGAATGCAGCATTCATGAAGGGCAGCTTGTTTTTTATGGGCTCTTGGCGTGTATCAGGGCTGGTAGCCGTCCAAAAGCAGTCGATTGAATCTAATATATCAATGCGCTGGTGAATGAGGTTAATACAATAAACAAAATAGTGCCTCTGAGCGCAGTCTGGGATGAATATCTGCATGCCACCAAAAAAAATTTTTGTAGTCAGAAATGTAATTAACCATTTGCAGCTTCTAAAACATAACAGTTGCAATGATTATAGTACATCAATTGCATGGCATGTAGAAAAAAAAAGAGCAATGTGATGATAAGATACCAGCTTTGCCTTTGTTATATCACTGTAATGCTCTATCTCACACTCCAAATGCTGCCACATAAGGTTGAATTGTTCGGTCTCAGTTTGCCCATCATCCATGTAGATGCTCTCAACTTCCTTTAATTGAACCTGAAAAACAAAATATACTTTTGTACCAAGCTCGGTAAGCGAAAAATTAAAAAAAATAATATTAAAATAGAACGCATTGTAAAAATGAGAAGGGTATAGGGGGGTTCAATAAAAACGTAGAAAGCGGTACTGAGAAATACCCTATACCCGATCGAATCTTCCTTGTGGACAATGTCATCGTAACGAAGGCAATGGACAGTGAAACCTAGTGAAGAATCACCATCTTTATCATCAGCAAAAGTGGTGATGAGCTCGCTGCCATCAAAAGAGATGTAGGTGCTGTAATCAATCAGAGTAGTCTTGTGTGTGGGCAAAAACAAAAAAGTAGAAAAAAAATATGTTACACACTGCATATGAGATGAAGCCGAATTGCAAAACATTAAAAGTCCTAGTTGCAACATTGATCTATGACATTTGCAAAAAGGTCTGTGTGTACTCACTCTTTCAGCTTCTCATCTGCGGCAATCTTGTTCCTGAGGGCAAGTGCCTTTGACAACAGTACATTCGGGCGGGACCCTGAGAGTTTGAAGGGGGATAAGTATTTCCTTGGCTTCTTCTTCAACCTCGCTGCAACTTGTTTGAAAATAAACTTTTGAAACTGGTTGAAGTTTACTAAATCTTGTTCACGTTCCTCTTGGGACAACCGAATAGGCGATGTCTGGGACTTGATATCGTCAATTGGATCCTCTGGGAAGCTTAGAGCACATGAAGGTGTGCTGGGGCATGCCTCGCCGGGGATACTGCTCTTCAGCTTAGAAATATGTTCATCGGCAACCTGACGCAACTACGTCAACATTTTCTCGTGTTCATCACGCCGCTGTTGCTCAGCTTTAGCGAGCTGCAACTTGAGCCTCTTGTTCTTGCCACCAGCCTTTGATTTTGGCTCTTTCTTCTTACAGCAGCAACCTTCTTGGAAGCCTCAACATTCTTCCCCACCACTTCAAGGTGTTGGTCACCCTTTTCCCACAGCAGCATCAGGCTCCTTAGCTGAGGAAGACCTGGTCGAGCGTGTATTCCTTCTGATGTAAGTTCTTGGTACGTCATCATGTACAGCTAGTCCCTGTCGAATGGCAAAAACAAATTCCAACCATAACCTAAATTGGATTGCAACTTATGCATATAAGAATTACTGTCAAAATGCAGAGACTAAGAAAAAAATCTGATGAACTGAAGATAAAAATAGCTTACATCAGGTGTAACTATTTGAGAGGGTACCCCTGATTTGGTTGCATCCGGGTGCTCCTCTTGCATATCATTATTGGCCTGTTTTGGTTTGAAAAAAAAAGAGACAGATTAGTGCATCAGGGTGTACACAGAAAAAATTAAAAAAAGATGCAAATTGCAAACATAAAGCTCAATGGATTGCAACATTATGCATATGTAAATTATTGTCAAAAATGTCTAAAATGCAGAGAGAGAGAGGGGGGGGGGGGGAGAATCTTATGCCAAGATTGTAAACATCCACATCTTCCTAAACGGTGCGGTCGCCGAGCACGCCTCTAGCTCCTTCATTGTTGGCCTGTTTTGGTTTGAAAAAAAGGAGACAGATTAGTGCATCAGAGTGTGCACATAAAAAATTTAAAAAAAGATGCAAATTGCAAACATAAAGCCCAACGGATTGCAACATTATCCATATGTGAATTGCTGTCAAAAATGTCAAAAATGCAGAGAGGGGGGGGGGGGGGGGGGGAGAATCTTACGCCAAGATTGTGAACATTCACATCTTCCTGGACGGTGCAGTCGCCGAGCACGCCTCCAGCTCCTTCATTGTTGGCCTGTTTTGGTTTGAAAAAAAGGATACAGATTAGTGCATCACGGTTGTGCACAGAAAAAATAAAAAAGGATGCAAATTGCAAACATAAGGCCAACGGATTGCAACATTATAAATTTGAGAATTACTGTCAAAAATGTCAAAAATGCAGAGACATGAGTGGGGGGGGGGGGGGGGGGAGGGGGGGAGAATCTTACACCAAGATTGTGAACATTCACATCTTCCTGAACAATGCGGTCGCCGAGCATGCCTCCAGCTCCTTCATTGTTGGCCTAAATTGGTTTGAAAAAAAAAGGAGACAGATTAGTGCATCAGGGTGTGCACAGAAAAAATAAAAAGACGCAAAAATTGCAAACATAAGCCCAACACATTGCAACATTATACATATGAGAATTACTGTCAAAAAATGCACAGGGACCGGAGAAAAATCTGATGAAAACTGCATAAAAAGCTTACATCAGGTGTAGCTGTTTTGTAGGATGCCCCTGAATTGGTTGCATTCGGGACACGCCAGAATCTGTATCATTAATCTGGGGCTCCTCTTGCATCTCAAATATTTTGTTCTGTTTACCACACAGATTGCAAAACAAAAGGTAAATGAATTACAAACATTGCCTGCATGAATTACTACAAGAGTATGCATCGAAAATCTTACGGCAGGGCCGTCAGCATTAACATCTTCTTCGGCATCTCGATCACCGATCACACCGTCATCTCCATCGTCATTGACCTGATTGGTTTGAAATAGAAACACATTAGTGCATTGGGTGTGCGAAAAAATGTATTCTTTGAAGATTACAAACGAATAAAAAATATATATAGCTTACATCAGATGTGCCTGCTCCTGTGGATGTCCCTGATTTGGGTGCATCATATTGCGTGTTAGTTCTTTCATTCTGTAAACACACACACAATTGCAACCAGAAGACCAAATAAATTGCAATATTGAGGATATAAGAATTACAACAAAAATATAACTAGTGCATTAACAACTGCACCTCATCAGTGGAGTAATCAACACCCGAGGACGACTGTATCAATCTAAAAATAGAATCCAAACCCTGAGAAGGGCCAAACAATGTAGATGGAGTGGGCGGCGACCTGCTTTCAGGCTTGAATATTTCCTCATGGTTGTCTGGTGCTAAAGATTCAGTTGGAGAAGGAGATTGAGATGAAGATTCAAAATGTTAATCATCAGGTCCAGGCGTCTTGTCTGGATCAGTAGTTGGGCTGCTGGGAGCTGCATGTGGCCTAGTTGCATCATCATTCGTCGCCCTGGAGCTCCTCCTAGCTTCATTAGCAGCAATTTTGTCAGCACGGGCATCGACAAGCAGCTTCTGCATGGCAGTGTAGCACTCGTGGTGGGCCTTTGCCATAAGCTCTTGTGACCGGCTTGTATACTCAACAGCCTTTGCCATGAACTTCTGGGCCTCACTGGTGCTGTCGTCAAAAGCCTTCAAGATCCTCAGCGCCATTGACTTCCTGCTTCTTCCAACAACATCAGCAATGCTCTGGCCAAAGGAAGCACCAAAACTGCGGTACGGGTAAACAGGTGGCGGCTGCAAAAAGATGGGAGCATGACCGCCGGGGTCATGAGATGTCCCAGCCGCATGAGCAGAAGTACTAGCAACGTCAGATCTACCACAATCAACTTGAGATGCGGGGGCTGCTGCGCATCCAGCGGCTGCCACAGCGGCGACAGCGGGGAGGCTGTAGCCGGTATCACTAATACTCCTCAGCTGCCAACAAAAAATATTTTTTTAACAAAACAGAAAATTGCAACTAATATATTTGCATGGTTGCATCATTTGCTGAACTGCAATTGCAAACACATAGAGAGAAGCACTTTGGAAAAAAAAGAACCTAAGGTTGTATAAAGTGTTGGAGTGAGTGTCTTACCTTTAGGTTACCAAACTCAATAGTCTCGCTACACAAATCTCGCCTACGATCCTTTGCGGATATCTCTTCGTGTCCAGAAAAGAGCATTGGGGTAGCGAGAATGGTTTTGTGTCTACAAAATGCTGCAGGTTATCGACATATAGCATCTGCAAAAAAAAAGGGAGTGTAAGCCTAACTTCAGTTACAAATATTGGGATAGCCCAATTGCAACAGAAAACTAAAACTAGTTGCAATAACAAAAAATAGAAACACGCATTAGGAATATCTGTATTAAAAAAAGGTTAAAACAAAAATCAAACTACAGAAAAGATTATAAAAAATGAAAAATAAAATCTGAGACAAATTACGACAGGGACTGTAACAAAATTACTACTATGACTATAACACAGTCGCAAACAGAAAAAAACTAACCATTAATAATATTCCACAGCCAGTGATCTGTGCATTGATGCCTTTCTGCGGGAAATCCTTTTTGTACAAACGAGCAGCTTTGCGCAGACTGTTTACAACAGCTTTGCACCAGTTCCTGTTGTCGATATTCTGCAAATCTTCAGTGAAGCTTACGTCCTCAAGCCTGATGTAAGAGTTAGTATTGGAGAACAGCAACGACTGGAATGCAGCCATGAAGAATGTCCTGAGCCCCAAATCTCCGGTGAGTGTCATTTCCTTGAATCCATTCAAAATATCTAAAACATGGATACCACGTTTTGGATCAAAAGAACTGCCACATACTTGCACTCCCAACTCCCTCCGTTTAACACGAGCTTCATCGTCCTTCAGGAAAGGTGGATCACTGCCAGAATTTGGGATTTGGAACACACACCAGACGCTATGCTCCGTGACTGCTAATTCTTTACCACCACCAATCTCAAGTTTCATTGTTTCTGGGTTAAGCTTCCGCATAAGCCAGCTGAGTAACTGCCTATCCAAATAATGTGGCTTAAACAATAGAAGCCCCCCAAAATTCTTCGCACGTACTTCAGCTTTGAGGGGTTCATCAAGAGCTTTGACAATATCAAGAAATTTTGTCGGGGAGCATCGGATGGAAACTGGCCTCTTCTTCAGATCAATTGGCACAGCAGAACCAGCAGCAGTGGTGAGGGCAGGATCATGCATCTGTTTGCGACGCCTCTTCCTATTGCATCCCTGCCCCCTCTCAGCTTCATCACCGATCTCATCATCTGAAGATGGCACAAAATCCACATCCTTTCCTTTATTGGATGGGCTAGCAAATTTCAGCCTCACCACCTTCTTCCTTTTCGTCAACGTCTTCTTTTCATTGCGCTTCTCTTTATTCTGAGCACGAGTAGTGCGTGGATTGGCACCACCATCGGAGCCTGAGACATTGCCTCCGGCATCCATTATAAACACTGCAAAAAAATAAAAAAGGACATAGTTGACATTTAGTTAAAGCAGCCCAGGAAACCCCAAAAAAAATAACTCACCAGAAAAATGAGGACATTTACAAACATGGATATACATTGATTACTACTCCTACAAAACAAAAAATGCTTAACAGAAAAAATAGCTAAAGCAATTGCAACTGATCATGTCCTCTAGTTACAACTCGAACAATAACACAGTTACAATAGTACTAGGAAGGCATGCATATCACACCGCAAATGCAACTGGAGCACTAATATAGTTGCAATGGACCAATTGCTACTGGTCGAATCCCACAATTGCAACTGGGACAATAACTGAGTTACGAAGACAATTGGAAAACATGAGGGACACACGAGCACTACATACAGTTACAATGGACCAATTGCAACTGGTCCAATCCCCCAATTGCAAACCCTAGAATAACAGGATTACTACATGAGGACACACGAGCGCACGAGATTCACTGCGAAAAACTTTACTACACATTTTGCACTAAATAAACAGTGATCCAACACGCTAGGGGTGCACCTAAAACTGCCTACCGATCCAAACACGCTACAGCACGCAACGAATCAAATCCCCCTAGACATGGAGCGAGCGCGAGAGGATTTGAGCGATGTGAGTGAGATGGAGCGGAATGGGGGAGGGCTACTGGTGAGATTGAATGACTTACCTCACGATGAATCGAAAAAATGATGCACACGAGTAGGCGAGAGGATGCGCTCCGCTCGCTCCCTACTTGCGCCGCTCGAACTTGATCCACCAGCAACCGGATCTGGAAAGCGCGCCGGAGAATACTGGAGTAGCGTCGGCCGTTTGCTCCGCCACCAACACCCCGCAGCGGCGGTTTGCTCTTATTTTGCTTCCTCCCAACCCCCCCTCCCACCCCCCCCCCCCCGGTCGATATATCAGAAGCGGCGGCGCGCGCCACCCACCAGCGGGCCCCCACCGGCGAGCGACAAGCAAACTCCGTGCGAGAGGACAAGCAAATCTGGCAAGCGGTGGCGCGGAGGAAGCCTCGAGGCGATGGCGGCAGCGCTGCAGAGCGGCGGAAGCAACGGGGAAACTGGGGAGCGGACGGTTCGGGGCATCCAAGGGGGGGGGGGGTAGTGGGCCGGTCGAATCACCTAGGAGTGGTTTGTCGGGCTCGACAGCCGGTCGAACGGCGCGCCGGTTGGGCCTGGTGCATTCTCTGTGTAATATAGATATACAATATATATATACACATATACATACGTACGTACATACATACATACATACATACATACATACATACATACATACATACATACATACATACATACATGCATGCATACATGCATGCATGCATGCATGCATACATGCATACATACATACATACAGAAACACACACACACACACACACACACACACACACACACACACATATGCTAATGGGAGCCCTGGGCTCACTAGAGAGCCCTAGCCACGCGCGCGAGCTGGTCCAACCGAACCAGCTCCTCAACCAGCTCCCCTGGTCCACATCAGCCCCATTGGGCCCAGCCAGGCCCAGGCGTATATAAATGCACCCACCCCATCCCCAACCCTAATCTCCCTCCCCCTCCCCCCACCCGCAAGCGCCCGGCCGCCACCCACCCAACCCCACCCCCGAGGCGCGTCGGACCTCCGGCCATTGGCGGATCGCGGTGGAGAAGGTCCCCCTGCCGACCGCCGGTCCCCTGCCTCTAGCCCCGGTGAGGCGCCCGCAGGTGGAGTAGGGCCACGCGGGGCCAAGCCGGCTGCGGCGGTGCGGCAGGGGCGCGTTGCGCGAGGAGCAGCAACGGGGAGGGGACGGGCGACGGCGGACCCGCGCAACAGGAGCGACGGCCAGCGCGCGGAGCAGGTCATGGTGGCGCTGTGTAGGACGCGTGCAGGCCGGGGCGTAGCGGCGCGTGGAAGCGTGGCGGTGGCGCGCAAGCAGCACAGGCGGAGCAGGGCCGGCGCAGCCGGCGGCGGCCAGGCACGACAGGCGGGCCGCAGAGGCACGAGAGCGGATGAGCACCGGAGCAGGCGCGCAGGCAGACCACAAGACACGGCACGCGAACCAGGGGCCGAGGTAGCGCCCCTCGTCGGCGTTCGGGTCCACGACGGCGTCCTCGCCACCCCCGTCGTGCTGCGAGCCGCGGCCGGCGTTCCCGAAAGCACGCGGCAGCCCCCATCCCCCGGCGGCGTGGCGGTGCCCCTCCTTGGCGGCGCGCGGCGATCCCGGATCCCTCCTAGGCGGCATGGCGGTCCCCCTCCCTAGCGCAACGACTGGCATGCAGATTTTCTGCAAGGGCCGTCTGATTATATGCCAACGTTCATGCGTGTATATGCCACCTTCGCTGGCTTCTATGACATATCTTATACGTCCTGTATCGTTGCCATCGCTGTCGTTTATGATCTGTATCGCTGTCTTCTATGACATGTATTATATGACCTGTATCGCTACCTCCTATGACATGTATAGAGTATAAACTGCCTTCTAGGACCTTCTATGACCTGCTTTATATGACTTGCATCGCCGCCTCCTATGACCTATATCGCTTCCTTATATGACATGTATATCGTACAAACCGCCATCTATGACATGTATTGCTGCATTCTATGACCTGTATGACAGTGTGATTTCAAATTTCAAATTTCAGAGGAAATTTTGTGCCTCTGCACATATATTTCTATGACCGCACATATATGTTTCTATGTCCATGTTTCGCTGTCTTCTATGACCTTGTATAGAGTATAAAATGATCTACATCATCGCTGGCTTCTATGAACCTGCCTCTGTGACCCTGTGTTGATGCCTTCTATGACAGCGTTACAGAGAGTGTAAACCTTCTATGACCCATGTCATTTCCTTCTACGACATGTATTGTTGCCTTCTATGACTTGTATGACAGTGTGTTTTTCTATAGCCCCGAACCTGTTTGATTATATGCCAATGTTCATACGTGTATATGCCAACGTTCGACCTCCACGGACCTTTTGTGACAATGTTATAGATAGTCTAAACCTTGTATGACCCATATCGATTGCTTCTATGAAATGTATATAGTATAACCTGCCATCTATAACCTTCTATGACCTGTATCGCTGCCCTCTATCTCATATGATGCAAAAAAATATCAATAATCTAGTGGTGAAAACCGTCTGCGAATTGGATATCCGAGTGAAAAGTTATCGTGGAAAAACAAATAAGCTAAATATCTTTTGCATGCACCTGACAGTGGCACCTTTTTGGCTCTCTCCTGGTGCGTCAACAACGCATGCATGCGGGGGGCCTGATGCGGTCGCGCAGGTACTGGCGCGCTGGGGGCTGACTCCGGCTACTGGGGAAGCCCAGGGGTCCCATATATATGTATATTACTTTGGTCTCTGATCTACACATTCTAAACCATATAACTGAGAGAAATAAGGACAAAAATACGCAAATATGTAAATTAATGTTTCGTGAAAAGCATATGGAGTGATGTATGACAGATGCAGTCCTGGTTAATTATGTTGCAATGGCATACGTGAGTAATTTAGAATAATATATTTATGCTCTTTGGGTTATTTTTTTAACAGTAGAGGTAACTTAGAAATAGTTGTTGAGGGTACTTTGGATTAATGTCGTTTTTAATAGGAGATTTGGATAATTTAGGAACAGGTACTGAGATACATTTTTGTTTTTATATAAAAATAAAATATATTAGATCTACTGCATAACTGCATGATAATTAGAGTCCGTCAAATCAAGGGTAAGATATTTAGTGACAGTAATATTCTGCTTCTTATTGTAATGCTCCGCGCTGCAGAGGGATGATGCGTCCGAGAGTCCAATTGAAACTGCACTGCCCGACTGCCGGCATACGCCAGATCAGATGTCCTACGACGTCGTAACTAAGGATATAAGTGGTACGTAATAGTATTTTTAGATCAGCTAATTAATTATAATGGTATGCCATTTTAATTTATTTCTTCTTCTAAATTATTTATATAGAATATCATTTTAGTTTGTTTTATCAATTATTTGGGTCGATCTAATGACCTAAAATCTTACTATTACTAATTGGATGTTCTTTTGAAGCCTCCACGTGAAGCCACCTAGGATCCTATATCGATACTTTAAAAAATTAGAGAAATTCTAGAAATTCTCTAAAAAATCAGACCGACAAATCTAATCATAATAGCTATTGGATATGTTATCTTTTCCATTAAATTACTCACCTCTGCCATTATGGAAATAGGCTGAAGTAACCCTCTAAACATGTATCTAAATTACCCACATCTGCCATTATAAAGTATAATATAAAGTAACCTCCTAAACATATATCTAAATTATCCACCTCTGTCATTATAAAGTATAATCTAAAGTAACTCCCTAAATATATATCTAAATTGCCCACCTCTGCCATTATAAAAAATAATCTAAAATAACCCCCTAATCTTCATGTAAATTACTCACCTATACCATTATAAGAATAATGCAAATAACCCTCTAAAAAAATTGAATATAAGACCAGTTATATCATCATTAAAAGTTAAAGTAACCATAAATCTGAATCTAAATTATATAATTATAATAAACTATTAAAGTACACAAATATAAAATTCTAAATTACTATTTATATCATTATTAATATATTATTTATATTATTATTTATATAAAAGTATTATTCACGATGTATTCATGTATGGAGAAGGAGATAAGAATACCAATTTTCATATTGTTCACATCGTTTAAATAAATGGTTCAATTAAATACATATTAAACATATAAAGGTGTGATGCAAAATAAAAATAAATTGTTACTAAATAAACCTACTGCAACTAGACAATGATAAATATGTATCTTTTAAAGTATTATATTAGAATTTAATAAAAGAGAGTATGAGATAGATAATTACAATTATTAGCTATATAAATTTTACTTATTTATATTAATTCTAACTAGCCTATGTAGGAGCATGGGTTGATAGGCTAGTATATATAACTCGTCGCAAGTTCCCAACAGGTAACCATTAGTAAGGGAACGTAATTCTGCCGATCCATCATCAGTCACAAGGCTAAGAACAGATTCGAGTCGTCAACCACGCCATCTTTGCTTTACGGCAGTCTCGGCTGAACCTCTGTCCTCTGACATGTGGAGTTGCTATATGAGCCATGTCTTTTCTGACCGAAAGGCCCAGCCTGTTATCTAATCAGTTAGCTCTTATACGGTTATCGTATAAGATGCGCTGATTCACTTATTCTGTGCTATCGTAGCCTCAAAAATCACGCGCGGGCACGAAAACGAGCTTCGTTTCCAGCAAACGCCATATTGGTCTGCTCATCACGTCGAGGGTCAAATGCAGTAAAGCACACGTGGGTTGCCAAACAAACCGGCTTGGATGATTGGACTGTAGTAGCCATCAATCCCTGCTCTCACACGGATTAGTAATTTTGAATGATACAAGTTTTAGGAATTCATAAAAAGATAGATCCCGTAGCTAATAATCGAAATTCTTCACCCTGCTCTCTCTCTATACAAATTGTTAAATATTCTAACACAATACTCATATGAGTACAACACTACCTTTTCATCAGGCTGTGATGTCAGCAAATACTTTTCCATCCATATTCATAATCTTCTCGCTTTGCATCGCACCTTCATATATGCTTGACACTTACTCTCTCCGTTCCAAATTATAATACGTTTGACTTTTTTAACACCAAGTTTGACCACTTATTTTATTAAAAAAATTATGCAAATATATTATAAATTTTTGAATAAGACGAGTGGTCAAACTTGATGTCAAAAAATTCAAACAAATTATAATTTAAAATGGAGGGAGTATTTAACTAAACCCTTGGATCCCATCTCTGAAACTACCAGCTAGTTTTCATAGATACAATATCAGCAAGACCTTCATTTAGTAACTGTACATCATAGAATGCATAGTTTTCATAAACGTGTGGCGAATATTAGTGTGCAGTGCATCAGAGTTCCGGAGGCTGCTGCTATTTAATTTTAGCGCGGAATGGGACGCCCCTGTTTCGACAAGCACAAAGGCACGTAGCCACCACTAATGACCCAATCAACTCACTGATCCATCATCAGTTACCTCATCATCACTTAGCCAATCAACTCGTTCATCCATCATCAGTTAGTCCATCATTCCATTCAGCGGGTGCATGCTTTCATTATCTCGTAAATCAGAATGTGAACTGAAGAAGTGTGGACCTGAAAATGTATTGGGGATATATGCGCATATGCACGGAAATTTCACTCTAGCACTATGTTTTCTCCAAGTGCAGAAAAAAGAAGAGAGTGACATAATTGTTATTTACTCTTAATGCCGCGTCAGTGTACGAATTTGATTGCTAAATCTTTGCTTTTCTAGAAAAAGGTATTGTATAGTGCATCTGTGCATGCATCTCCCTAGCCTTTATATCTGTTTCTCTGTTTTCTGAAGATTCATATGGTAGCGCGGCCTAGCTATTTTTATATTATTTTTTCCACTTGAGATATCTCTAACAGATTGTGTACTCTCATAAAGTTTATATAATGGCTTCTTTACAGATGCTCATGATCTTAAACATGACATTATTGTATTTATAACTACACTTTCGAATTCCAAGCTAGCAAATAAAAGCAAGTAAAAGCAAATAAAGGGGTTATTTTCAGCTAGTGGAGGTGCTATTAGAATTAGATGATGCCAAAGGGAATATTGCAAGGATTGGAGATGGCCATTTTATTTTCATGGGAGAACTATCAAGCTAGCATCCGCCAGTTAGCAAAGGCAAAGCAGCCAACACCCTGCTGCTGTTGTTGCTGTTTGTCTTGATATTTCCTATGAGTCCCCTGGAGCAAACTTAAAGGGGCAAACATGAACATATAAGCCCTACATATCTCACCTTTCAACTCTTTCTCCAAAGTTTCCAACTCAAATTAAACTTGTTTGCATAAAAAAATATTTTAAGCATATGAAGTTTTCAAAATCTCAATACAATATTTCAAGGATAAGATCAACACAATTTCAACTCTAGTTTTGAAACCTTAGACCAAAACCATCAAAGGGGACACAAAATCTACTTCCTTTATCAACTTGAAAGTTCAGTTGACCTATTCTACCCCGATTTTCGTCAAATCAAAAGAGGTACAACAGCTTGCATTGGATATGCGGCCCACGTATTGACTGGTGGCGGCGAAACATTTCTCTCACATTCAGTGGATCCCTGCATGACCGAGCAACCAGCTGCATTATGACTCCTAATCCACGCGTGAGAATATTACTTGTAATTTTTAATAAAATTTTTAATATGCTACGTTGTGTTGTGTGTAGAAGAAAATGGATACATCGCAATATTAGACCTAAGGCCATTTCAAGTGGAGGTTTCATGAGAGTTTCATGCATATTAAATAGAGTGCCATGTCACCATTTTAGATGATGTGACACTGGATTAATAAGGAGAGAGATAAAATAGGTTTCATCTAGATGAAACCATCTATGCACGGTTACCAACTCTTGATGAGAATTAGAATTAAATGTAATGAGAGGCTATGAAATAGCAAACATGAAACAATGCATTGAGGAGTGAGTTTCATCTATATTTTCATTTGTGTTTTGTTAATGTGGCACTTTTGGAAAGAACAAAATGAAACCACCCATTGGGATTGGCCTAAGCCTTGAAATAGCACTATAAGCGTTTTTCTCTCTTTCTTTTTTTCGAGGCTTTTTCCAACCTGCATAATCGTTGCTGCCCTAAGCTTACATAAAAGAACCACTAAAGTTATAGGAGGTACCAAAACTCTGGGATAAGGTTTTACCTAACCATCAACGCAAAGCAATGCATAATTCATAATTGCGGAGTTCCATCGGCAGCGGCTTCACCAGAGACGACAGACGGGATCTACCTGAGCTCATTGCTAGATGACGTTACGAGCACTCACTGGCCATGCCCATGAGTGAGAGGTTGGTGAATCACCTATCCACTACTGCTGCCTCCAGGCACCGAACCAGATCCGCCGTATATATTGTGATGTCAAACGATGAGATGATCCACCACAAGAAAGAGGGGTAGGGGGAACCTTTTGGCCTTATTTTTTTTAAGTTTTTGTTTGTTTGCAAGATGCCCAGTTCCATCCCATGCATAATGCAGCAATGTCGTTAGACTTTAACTAGCATGGTAGCTCGTTTGCTAGCCTGGAATCATTTTTGTACTTGCAGTGGATATTTTGGGCGCCAATCATTGATGCTTTGAAACCAGGTAGCTTTTGTTCTGGATAAGCATGAGGGGAGAGGCTGCTGTTCGCTTTGAGATGGGTACAGTGTTTGTTAGCAGAACAGATTTTGACTGCGGCCTAAATTTGGTGTATGTATATGTATATGTTGTTAGATTGATCTCCCCACCGGGCGGGCCAGTCTAACGACTGGGCCGGGCCTTGACTCGCGCCCTGATCGGGGGCGCCCAACCCTAACATGGTTGTTGGGCCCCCGTCGCCAGTGCTATAAAGAAGAGGTGGGGGCCGGGGCGCATGGTACGAGGTTCACCGTGCCGCCAGTCACCTCACCGACAACCCTAATCCGATCCAAGGGAAGCGCTGTAGCGACGAGAAGCGCTGCCGCCCCTGCGACCACGCCGCCGCCACTGCCACGAGTTTGTCCCCGACGCCGGCGACCACTTCCCCCACTGCCGCTGCCCGTGCGCAGAGCTTCACCACTTAACCCGTGATGGTCAGCGGCTCTAGCTCCTCCACAAGGGAAGTTATACCTCTTTTCCCCTCTCTCCCTCACCATCTCTCTCTGTTCATGCCGAACCAAGAATTTTCCCCACTAGATGCTATTGCTAAGGATCCCTAAAGCTAACAATGGTATCAGTCACCTACCTAGCGTGTAGATCTAGCTTTTCAGGGTAGGATTCAAGAACGAATCAAAAGAAAAGAAAGAAATCCAAAAGAGAAATCGAAACCCTAACCCTAGAAAGAAGAAAGAGGTGGCATGGCTCACCTGCTCGCCGCCGGCACCACCGCCGGCCTTTGCCGTGCGGGTATGGCACCCAGAGGCGCCGGTTCACCGGCGCATGACCGCCTCGGTGAGGGACAGAACAACCCGACGCCATGCTGTCGCAGCCCCGGGCGCGCGGGCTCGGGCACCCAAGGCACCACCGCAAGGGCCGCTCGACGACGGCGCGCTCCCACACAGGCGAGTGCGCGGCCGGCGAGGGGGCCTGCGGCGCCACCGTCTCCTCCGGCCGCCACTAGCGGCCGCCGCTTGGGGAGCAGAGAGAAAGGGGAGCAGAAGAATGAGAACTAGGGTTTGGGAACCGGCTGGCGCCGGGTTTTGATCCGTCGAGGAAGCCGGACAGCCATCCAATCGAGATCGGCGGCCAGGAGTGATTGGGCTCTTTTCGGCCCAAGAGCGGCCTAGGTAGGGTCCAAGCCGAAGAACAGTTTCCGGGTCCACGCCCAGGTTGTGGCCTGGGATGCGGGAAGCACAGTGGGCTGGTTTTGGGCCGCTTTTGCTCCACTGGGCCGAAAGTTAAGAAAAAAATAGTGACATTTCGTATTTGTTTTTTATTCTTTTCACAAGCAATTTTTTAATGATTTTTGTATAGTTTCAACTCTATTCAAATTTGAACCAACGAGATAATTTGTCTAGAGAAAAATGAAGTCAACGATGTTGTTGCTTCTGAATATATATGCTTTTACATGTTTTCGCTGCAAAAGTTTAAATTGTTGCTCTTTAGTTTAATTGGAACCAACGGGAAAATTAAATTTTAAGAGCATGATTAAAGAGTTTATTTTCCAGAGAATTATGATGCTGTTATTTTCTAACCAACATTGTTAATAACAAAATCATGGTTTAATAGTTATGTGCATTTATTTCTATTTCTGCCCAATGGTGATGTAGATTTATTTGCATAAATAGTTGTATGTTTTAATTTTGACCAACGTTAGAACTAAGGCATGCAATTATTCTTGTGTTCTCACCTTCATTGTGACTTTCAGGAGGGTACTACTTGATGGGGTGTATTAAAGATATCCCAACCCTCAAAGGAGACAACTACATAGAATGGACGAAAAAGATTAATCTGACCTTCATCTGTGGTGAGGTTGACTGGATAGTCTCCACATCGGAGCCCGCTGAGCCCAAAGAGCTAGTGAGAGAGACAGCTGATACTTATGCTACATGGAAGAAAAAGGAGCAGGACCATAATCCTATACAGTTGGCATGGAGCATAGAGCACAGAAAGTGGACCACTGTAAACAAAAAGTGCATGGCTGTGATAAAGAAAACAATTGAGCCTGCTATTTTGGGCTCGATCGCAGAGTGTGACTCCGTCACATAGTACCTTAAAAAGATAAAGAACCAGTTTACTAGATCTTCAAAGACATATGCTACCCAGCTAATGAAGCAGCTGGTGACAGAGAGGTACACTGGTAGTGGAAATGGCATAAGAGAGCACATTCTCAGGATGTACAACATGGCAGCTAAGCTGAAGCCACTTGATCTTGAGCTCAAGCCTGGGCACATTATTCATTTGGTTTTTGCTTCCCTGCCAAAAGAGTTTGATCCTTTTGTCATAACAGTGGGACATGGAAAAGATGATAGCCATGTGTGTGTAGGAAGAGGACAGAATCAGATCTTTACATGGTGGGTTTGTGAACTATGTGAAGGACAACAAGAAAAAGAACTTTCATCCTAGCTCTTCCTCAAAGGCACCTGGCAAGGCTACCATGCCTCCTCGGCATCAGCAGCACAGCTTCACTCCCATGCCTCCTCGGCATCAGCAAAACAACTTCATAGTGGACAAAGATATGTGCCTACACTGCAAGAAGAAGGGGCATTGCAAGAAAGATTGCCCTGAATACCTAAAGAAAATCATGGCACAATATGGTGAGAACATAATATCATTTGTAAATGAATCCTTGGATACATAGTATTCAAAATCTACTTGGTGGATTTAGTCAGGTGTAACTGTTCATGTTGCAAATTCTTTACAGGGATTCCGTTCGACGAGGACTACGTAAAGAAGAGAAAGATGTGTTGAAGTCTCTAATGGAGTTCTAGCAGAAGTTGAAGTTGTTGGCGATGTTTCTTTAGAGCTAGTTGATGGCTTCACGTTTCTACTTAGAGATGTTTTTTATGTTCCTTCCTTGCATAGAAACTTGATTAGTATTTCAGGCATGGACAAAGATGGTTATGATTGTAACTTTGGAAGTGGCAAATGTGATTTTATTTAATAATGAATGTGTTGGTGTTGCCTTCCTTCACAATGAGCTTTATTTATTATCACTGCGTGACAAAGTGAATTCCGTGTGTGATATGGATGTTAATGTATCCTCGTCAGAGAATGAGAATAAGAAAAGAAAGAGCCCTCATGACACATCGTCAAAATTATAGCATTGTCATTTAGGCCATATTTGACTTGTTAAGAATGAAATTCTTGCTCAATTAGAGTTCTCAGACTTAGAACAATGTGTAGATTGAATTAAAGAAAAGTATGCAAAGACAATTAAAAAGGTGCCAAACAAAGCACAGGAACATTAGAGATAATCCACACTGATTTTTGTGGTCCATTTCTTATAAAGAGTATGGATGACTATGACTCGTTCATAACATTCACAAACGATTACTCCCGGTTTGGCTACATTTATCCAATTAAAGAAAGATCGGAAGCGTTGGATAAATTTAAAATATTTAAAGCTGAAGTCAAAAATCAGCATGATAAAAGAATTAAAATAGTCATATCTGACTGTGTTGGAGTACTACGTTCGACATACCCCATATGGACAAATTTCTGGACCTTTTGCAAGGTACTTACAGGAGAATGGTATAGTAGCCTACTACTCCACACCGGGCGAGCCTCAGCAAAATGGAGTAGCTTAAAGGCGTAATCGTACACTGATGAATATGGTGTGCAGTATGATGAGTTACTCCACGATGGAGCCGTTAAAAACCGCCTCAATAGAGTACCAAGTAAGTCGGTGCTCAAAACACCATATGAATTATGGACAGGAAGAGTGCCCTCACTGAACCACTTGCGGGTGTGGGGGAGTCTAGCTCAGGCTAAATTGTTTAACCCAAATATTGGAAAATTAGATCCCAAAACAGTAAGCTGTCATTTCATTGGCTATCCTGAAAGATCAAAAGGGTTTCGTTTCTACTGCTCAGACATATATACAAAGTTTGTAGAAATGAGACACAATGTCTTTTTAGAGGATGAAATGATGAGGGGGAGCATGGTTGCTCGAGAAATTGATCTTGAGGAGAAGCGGGTGCATGTGCCCACTCCAATAATTCAGGAGCCATTTTTCTCACTACCTGTTGTTGCTGCACCGACAGTCCCTGATGTTGCGGTGCCAGCGCCTGATGTGATTCCACCCTAGTCAACAGTGGGAGAAGATCTGGAACCTTCAGGAGCCGATAGAACCTGTTGTTGCACATAAGGTGGAGCAGCAGCCCCATATAGAAGATGTGCCAGAAATTGAGGCATAGAATGTGCCAGAGGTTGAGGCTCCTTGAAGGTCTCAAAACTTCAGAAAACAACCATTTCTGGTGATTATCAAGTTTATAATACAGAACTGATTACAGAAGAGTTTCATATGGAAGGTGATCCCACTTTATATGAAGAAGCCATGAGAATTGCCCACTCATCGAAGTGGCTAGAGGCCATGGAAGATGAGATGAGGTCAATGAGTTCCAACGGTGTTTGGGACTTAGAGGAAATTTCTAAAGGAGTCAAAACAACAGGTTGTAAATGGGTCTACAAGATTAAATGTGACTCTAGAGGAAATATAGAAAGGTTTAAGGCACGGCTTGTGGCAAAAGGTTTTACTCAAAGAGAAGGGATAGATTACAATTAGACATTTTCTCCAGTCTCGTGTAAGGATTTCTTCAGAATAATAATGGCATTAGTGGAACATTATGATTTAGAATTATATCAGATGGATGTAAAGACGGCGTTCCTCAATGGGGATTTGGAGGAGAATATTTGCATGGCACAACCAAAAAGTTTTATCGTGGAAGGAAAAGAAGATATGGGATGCCGCCTAAAGAAATCCATTTACGGATTAAAACAAGCATCTAGACAGTGATATTAAAAGTTTGACAGTATAATAAAGAAATTTCAGTTTAAAGCAAATGTAGAAGACAACTGTGTTTATGCAAAGTTTAAGAATGGGAATACATTTTTCTGATCCTATATGTGGATGATATCTTGCTCGCTAGCAATGGTGTTAGCCTGCTACTGGAAACAAAGAAGTTTTTGTCCTCAAACTTTAATATGAAAGACCTTGGTAAAGCTTCATATGTTTTAGGCATTGAAATTCACCGAGATAGAAGAAATGGGGTTTTAGGACTATCGCAGAAGGCATACTTAGAAAAGATTTTAAAGAAATTTAGTATGCATGCGAATAGACCTCCGCCTGCTCCTATAGTCAAGGGTGATAGATATAGAAATTTTCAGTGTCCAAGCACTGAATATGAAAACGACATATGAAAGCGGTACCTTATGCTTCTGCTGTCGGAAGCTTACAGTACGCTCAAATATAAACACGCCCTGACTTATCTTTATTACCGGGGTTCTTGACGGATATCAGAAAAATCCAAGAATAGATCACTAGAATATGGTAAAGAAAGCTTTGTGTTATGTGCAAGGCACAAAAGGCCTCATGCTAACGTACAGAAGGTCTGATTCCCTAGAGATTAAAGGGTATTCAGATTCAGACTATGCGGGAGATAAAGATAATAAAAAGTCGATATCAGGTTACATATTTACTCTCGCGGAAGAAGCTATATCGTGGAGAAGCTCAAAGCAAACACTCACTGCATCATCCATAATGTGTGCTGAGTTTATAGCATGTTATGAGGCCACGGGGCACACAATGTGGTTAAAGAAATTTGTACACAAATTGAGAGTGGTAGATTGTATTCAAAGACCACTCAAGATGTACTGCGATAATGAGCCAGCGGTATTCTATGCTCACAACAACAGGTCTAGTAATGCTTCCAAACCAATTGAAATAAATTTTTATGTTGTGAAAGAGAAAGTCCAGGATCAAACTATAAGTCTTGAGCACATAAGAACAAAGAGTATGCTAGCAGATCCGCTCACGAAAGGCTTACCATCCAATGTGTTCAGAGAACATTTAGCCGGCATGGGTTTAAGGGAAAGCCTACGATCCTTGGACAATAAAGGGCCCGAAAAGTAGAAAGTTTTTATTTCAAAACAGAAAGGTGTGTTGTAGCTGTTGATTCTATCGGTAACTGACTGTGATGATGATGTAGTTCTACGCACTAATCCGTGATGGAACGATAAAAGTGAAAAGAGTTACAAAGTATAAAGTTAAAAGTATATGATGGGATCAAGGGGGGAATGTTAGATTGATCTCCCCACAGGGCCAGTCCAACGACTGGGCCGGGTCTTGACTTGCGCCCTGATCGGGGGCGTCCAACCCTAACATGGTTGGTGGGCCCTCGTCGCCAGCACTATAAAGAAGAGGTGGGGGTCGGGGCGCACGGTACGAGGTTCACCGCGCCGCCAATCACCCCACCGACAACCCTAATCCGATCCGAGGGAAGCGTTGTAGCGACGGGAAGTGCCGCCGCCCCTGCGACCGCGCCGCCGCCGCCACGAGTTCGTCCCCGACGCCGGCGACCACTTTCCCGACCGCCGCTGCCCGTGCGCAGAGCTTCATCACCGAACCCGTGATGGCCAGCGGCTCCAGCTCTTCCACAGGGGAAGGTATACCTCTTTTCCCCTCTCTCCCACACGATCTCTCTCTGTTCATGCCGAACCAAGAACTTTCCCCACTAGATGCTACTGCTATGGATCCTTAAAGCTAACATATGTAACGTCTGTCACTACTCACTAATACCAGCACTGTAATACCAAGTGAAATGAATTTGATCAGCAAGCACAAATTCTGCTGCAAGAGCTGCAGAAAGGTTTTCATCGAGGTAACTATTCTCACTTCTTTAGAATCACTGCTTGTTTTGCGTTTTTAGAAAGTTAGGTAAAAACAGATGCATTTGTAGTTGTGCTGACTTGTTTACAAACTCTTCAGGATAAAAATGAGGCTAGATTTGTGGCATTGGTTTTTGGTCTTCTTCACATTTAGTTTCATCATCATGGAGTTTGAGTTCAGATGGTGTAGCCCTTCTAGCACTGTCAGAAAAGTTTTATGCTGCCTAGCTCCATAAGGTCCTCTTGGAGTGCTTCTGATACAGCTCCGTGTAAATAATGCAAGGGAGTTCTATGTGACAAAATGAACCATGTGATTACTCTGAACCTATCATCATCTGGAGTTTCTGGTTTTCGCTGTACAACAATTTCCTGAATGGGCTATAGCAGAGGATCTGTTCAAGAACCAGTGTGTGGAAGACTGGAACAAGTGTAGTAGTGTACCTTCATTCAATACACTACTGGAATTGCACCAAGTGACAAGGTTGGTGAAATGACAAGGATTAGGTCCTTGTGCAGTTGCATGGGAATACGTTGTCTGGAGTTATGCCCGATTCAATTGGCAATTGCACCAATGCTGAAGGAGCTCTATCTACTTGATAATCAATTGAGGACCTTCTTCCAGAAACCTTGAGTTAGATCAAAGTCCTCAGGATTTTTTATGCCACTACCAATAGCTTCACAGGCGAGATCTCTTTCAGTTTTGAGAACTGCAAGCTAGAAATATACAGCTCGTCCTTCAATAATATAAAAGGTGAAATTCCATCATGACTGGAGGTTGCAAGAGCTTGACACAAGTTGGCTTTGTCCATAGATCACTGCGTCACTATCAGCTCATGTTTTCTCTTAATCCAGGTGCATAAGTAAGACGTTGGGCTAATGACCGAAGCAAATTAAATACTCGTTTAGTATGAACCATAAGGATGAGATGGCGACGAGCCCAAGAGTAGCAGTACTGAACGACCATGTGTAACACCACCCTGTTTCTGAAAAAAAAAAAGAAAAAGAGAAACATCCCCAGCGTGGCCATCTCCCTCACTCTCTCTTTGTCCTCGCTCGGCCCAAAACCGCCCAGCTCAGCTCTCTCTCCCTCTCTTTCTTATTCTTCTGCGCAGTCCACCCCGGCCCATCTACTCTCGGCCCGGTCCGCCACCCCCTCTCCCTCTCTTTCTCCCACCGACGCCCTGGGCCCACTCGTCAGCTCCATCCCCCACCTCCAGCCGCCCATCTCCTCCACCTCCCTTCATTGCCCACCCGGCCGTTACCACCTCTCTCCCTCTTCCCTCTATCACTGCCGCAGTGATTGCCTCCCATCATGACCGCCATCAACCGCAGCCACGACCCCCCTCACCTCCTCTTCCCTCGGCCGCCAACGGGCGCCGCATTCATGCCCATCATGGCCGGCCTCAATCGAGCACCACCGCCGGCGTCTCCTCCCCTGCCGGCTCTCCCTCTTCCTCCCTCTCCCAATATATCGAGCGCCCGAGCTCTTTGTTCCCCCCTTCCAAACCCCTCCTCCACTTGCTCGCGCTCTGCCGCACCACCACTACTCCCACGCCGCCGTTCACCTCCCGCTCGGGCTCGCCGCCGTCTCGAGCCCAAGAGTAGAAGTACTGAACGACAGTGCCATTTCCCAACTGGTTCTGCTTCCATTTCATCGCAGTTTGATTGGCTCTTCGTCGTATCTGCAACTTGATACGGGTGTGTCTTGTAGATGGAGAATGACCGACATCAAGGATGGATTCTATAGCTAGCGTGCGTAGCAAACTGCAAGTCGCGCTGATACGCTTTCGACGAAATTGACTACGCGTTCTGGTCGTTTGCTGAGGGGGTGTTTGATGCAAATGGATTTATTTTAGTTCTCTCTTTCGACATCAATTAGGTAGATTAAATAAGGATTAATTGTAAAATTAATGGCAGAAGTCGCGGCTAATTGTCGAGACGAACCTATTAAATCTAATTAGTTCATAATTAGCACATATTTACTGTAGCACAATATTATCAAATTGTGATCTAATTAGAATTAATGGATCCGTCTCGACAATTAGTCTCCATTTATGCAATTGATTTTGTAATTAGCCTACACTAGCCTATCAACCCGTGCTCCTGAACGGGCTAGTTAGAATTAATATAAAAGTAAGATTTATAATTAATAATTATAATTATCTATCTCGTACTCTCTTTCATCTATTAAATATTCTAACACAATACTCTAGAAGATACATGTGATTATCACTGGTCGTATAGGTTTATTTAGTAATAATTTTTTTTACTTTTCATCACACCTCTATATGTGTTTAATATGTATTTAATTAAACTCTTTGTTTGAACTATGTGAACATTATGAAAATTGGTATTCCTATCCCTTTCCCCGTACATGATTATATGGTGACACACATCATAAGTAGTATTTTTATATAAATAATAACATAAATAATATATTAATAATGATAGAAATAGTAATTTAGAATTTTATATTGGTGTACTTTAATATTTTGTTATAATTATATAATTTAGATTCAGATTTATGGGTTACTTTAACTTTTACTTATATATAAATTTATGAGGTCATTTGCATTATTCTTATAATAACATAGGTGGGTAATTCACA
Organism: Panicum miliaceum; assembly: GCA_032594955.1. NCBI lineage: Eukaryota > Viridiplantae > Streptophyta > Magnoliopsida > Poales > Poaceae > Panicum > Panicum miliaceum. Next base: position 6,549,807 of record CM064064.1, read on the forward strand.
TGAAGATTAGGGTGTTACTTTAGATTATTTTTTATAATGACAGCAGTGGGTAATTTAGATACATATCTAGGGTATTACGATTATATTTTATAATAGCAGAGGTGGGTAATTTAGATAAATGTTTAGAGAGTTACTTTAGCCTATTTTTATAACGATAGAGGTGCGTAATTTAATGAAAAAGATAGCAGATCCAATGGCTACTACGATTAGATTTGTCAAATTGATGGCCGGATGTTTCTAATTTTTGTGAGAATTTTTAGTTTTTTAGAGTGTGCGCATGTCCACCTAGGATCCTAAGTGGCTTCACATGGAAATCTTAAAAGGAATCTCCATCATAGTAGAATTTCAATGCATTTATCTAGAAATTGACGAATAGGAACGTATTAAAATAAAGATAGTGAATATTAGTGCTTTTATCTTTTTATTACCCTTGTTGCATAAATCCTTTTTGCTTTTGACCTTGAGATGATGAAACGGATCTAAAACTGCAAGCTATATTAGTTGACACTAAAACTAATTGCATACCTGCTTGATTGCAGAAGCCAGGACGGTTTTGATTTTAGTTCTAGTTAGGGATGAACGTGCTTACCTGCTTGATTGCACAAGCCAGGACGGTCGCGTATGCTACAGCCAGCGGAGTCAGACGTGAGAACGGCTGGCGTGTGCTTGTAGGTGACCTGATTTTGGGAGCAGTACAAAAGCAGAGATATGATCTGTTTTTGGAAGGATGCTAACTCTCTTTATAAGTTGGATTAATCAACTATCGGCCTTGGAGATAAGAAAGGGATTAAAAAAAACTTCGTTCAGCTCAGGTGCCTGCATCTGATACGATCTGATGGACGGGTCAAATGTGATCTGTACAGGTAATCGTTTGTGATATTCTATCATTTATCCGTTGAGGAGAAGTTCAGCCCAAATGAGATCTGTACGGGTAGGTAATTTATGTAGATGTAAGATGTTTGTTTTTTAGAGAATTTCTATGATTTCTCTTATTTTTTATGTTCGCGTAGGATCTTAAGTGGCTTCACGTGGAGTCTTTAAAAAGAGCTTTTAATTTCTAGGGTGTCCATATAAGATCCTAGGTGGCAGACTTTAAAAGAAACCTTCAATTAGTAATAGTAAGATTTAATACTAGTGTCCACACATTTGATATAACGGGATTAAAACTTTTAGTCCCTGAAACCAAACAGGCTCGAATTCATGGACGCTTCTCGCCGGTACGGTCTGAAATCTGAACCCGCGGCTGCTGAACCAGTTTACTGGAACGCGGACAAAGTCTGTGGGAACTGCTCGGCAACGTCAGGCACACGGCGTCATGGCCGCAAGGGTCGTTTTCTTCCGCACGTCGTAGCTGCAGTTCGTGCTGACTCTACGACTCTGACGAAGTTGACTAGGCGTTTCAGATTGATTCAGACTCTCAGTCTTTTCCTGGTCGCTCCTTGCCAGTGTGAACCCACGCTGCTACTGAATCATCGATGCTTAATTAAGAACGCCGTGGAAATTTGTGTGCAGAAGAAAACAGCAAAGCAAAGCACACGCCAGAGAGGGTCGTCACGTTGCTTCTTCAGCTTGAACCGCAGCTCGAAGTCCGAACGCACGCGCAGATGGACGATGTGTGTGTGCAGATTGCAGAGTCTTTGAGTAATTCTAGAGTCCACAGTCAACACGTAGCGTGATGACTGGACTGCCTGTCTGCCTGACTACTGGTACAAATGGGAAAGCCCTTTCGCGCTCCCTTTGCCCTGCTCACCTTCTCCTCCAGCGTGCCAACTGCCAAGTGCCAAGCAGCAGCGTCCAGCGATCAGAAGTTCAGAACAACAGCAGACCACCTTTATTTGCCGTGCTCGACGCCAAGAGCTTGATCATCGACATTTCTGCACGGACCCCGTTGCAAGGACGATTTTCAGCAGTTTCTGTACCCGTACGTTCTTCTATCTTTTCTGACTTCTTTGTACCTTTACTTACTGCTATCTACGGAGGGCGTTACCATATTGGAATAAACGGTGTACAAGATCCTTGGTTGTGTGCTGTTTTGTGCTGAAGCGATTACATAATGTGCTGTTTTGTGCTTTTTGCATCAATTGGTTCATACTAGGTTGAGCTGTAGAGTAACAATTCCAGTGACACCTTAAATATTTGCTTCTTTGGTATCCATGTCCAATCCTCTACAACTCATTTACTATTTATTTGGTACCCATGCCCAATCCTCTACAGCTCATTTATTCATTTGGTATCCATCCCATATCTCCGATTAGATGATTCGGCTATATGGCACGTTTATCTCTTTGGTACTCATGCTCAAATCCCCACGAACACAATGATTCGATTCTACAGCACATATATTTCTTTGGTATCCATTTCCAAGTCCCCAATTTAATATTTTGGTCCGTATGTACATTATATTTTGACAGTTCAGCAATGGAGTAACTAGAGAGGGGGAAAATAACAGCTGCATAATTCGAGGAGTTTAATGCAATATCTAAAAGAAAGGATTTTGACGATTAAAACCAGTTAATAGTTTCTTATTTCTTACCCCCACAAAAAAGTTACCATGTTCTGAAACCTTGTTCTACCCAAGTTACCCTTCGATCAACTAAGCAAAGGTTCATGGCTTCATGCTATATATTTTGGGCTCTAGCAGTATACCAAGGAAACACCGTACAAAGGAGGACTCCCTCCCCACCCATACGTGTGCTTTACCTTTACTGCTTTGTGTTGTTTCGTCCTGCCCTCAGGCCCCCATTTCCCAGCAGGAGCTTCGTCCGCAGGCACAGAGTTCCCAGCAGGATGCATTGGCCAAGGTAGTTTGATGCTTTTCCGCTAGGTTTCAGAGTAATGTTCAAGGGCCAAGGTAATTAGATAATAGATGGTGGTTTGATCTGTAGCTTGTTTAAATACGTCGATTTTTCCCTGACCCAGGCACGGTTTTGATCCTTTATGGGAGAAAACATTTTCTTTTGCTGCCCAATTTGAAAATGGCATTGGGACATTACTATGCTTTCTGGCCAAAATCATCCCTTATACCGGTATCTGCTTCTAGGATCTCGAGCAATTATTTCAATTGTTCATTGGCCCATGTAATTTTCTGGATAAAAGTAACCACACTGACAATGTAATTTTCTGAATAAGAACAACTGTACCGCTTATTATGTAATCCCCACTTGATTGCGCACCGACCTACTTGTATATAGGAGAAAAAAATAATGTCATGCTGACTTCTATGTAAATCTTTTCAGGGGTGAGATGAAGCTGGTTTTCTGGCATTGGTTTTTGCTATTCGTCACATTAGTTCCATCGTCATGGGGTTTGAGTTCGGATGGCCTAGCGCTGCTTGCTCTGTCCAAAAGGCTCGTGCTACCAAGCAACATAAGCTCCAGCTGGGATGCTTCTAATGCAACTCCTTGTAAATGGAACTCGGTAACTTGCGATAAAAGGGGTAATGTGATTTCTCTTGACCTGACATCATCTGGGATTTCTGGTTCACTAGGACCTGAAATAGGGCACCTAAAATACCTGCAAATCCTCAGTTTATCTGGTAATGACATATCTGGTTCTATTTCTCCGGAATTGGGCAACTGCAATATGCTTGAACAATTGGATCTGTCACAAAACTTCCTTTCTGGCCAGATACCTGCATGAATGGGCAACCTCAAGAAATTGTCACTGCTCTCTCTGTACAGCAACTCTCTGAGTGGAACGATACCAGAGGAGTTGTTCAAGAACCAGTTTGTGGAGGAAGTGTACCTCCATTCCAACCGGCTCAGTGGTTCGATCCCCTTCTCAGTTGGTGAAATGAAAAGCCTTAGATCCTTGTGGTTGCATGAGAATATGTTATCTGGTGCTCTGCCTGATTCAAGTTGCAACTGCACCAAGTTGGAGGAGCTCTATCTACTTGATAATCAACTGGGCGGCGATCTTCCTAAAAACTTGAGTGAGATCAAAGGCCTCAGGATTTTTTATGCCACTGACAATAACTTCACAGGCGAGATTCCTTTCAGTTTTGAGAAGAACTGCAAGTTGGAAATATTCATCTTGTCATTCAATCAAATAAAAGGGGAGATACCAAAATGGTTAGGGAACTGCAGTAGCTTGACACAGCTTGCATTTGTTAACAACAGTCTATCTGGACAAATACCACCTGCAGTTGGTTTGCTGAGAAACCTCACTTATCTTCTACTTTCGCAAAACAATTTGTCTGGTCCAATCCCTCCAGAAATTGGCAACTGTCGATTGCTTTTGTGGCTGGAGTTGGATGCAAACCAGCTTGAGGGCACTGTTCCAAAAGAAATAGAAAACTTGAGGAACTTGCAGAAGCTCTTTCTTTTCGAAAACCGCCTCACCGGGGACTTCCCTGAAGATATATGGAGCATCCAAAGCCTTCAAAGTGTCCTTATCTACCGAAATGGTTTTACTGGGAAGCTACCTTCCGTTCTTGCTGAGCTGAAGTTCCTGCAGAATATTACATTGTTCGATAATTTCTTCGCCGGAGCCATACCACCGGGGATGGGTGCTAATAGCCGTTTAGTCATAGTTGATTTCACCAACAACAGTTTTGTCGGTGGGATTCCGCCAAACATTTGTTCAGGGAAAACGTTGAGAATACTGGACTTGGGCTCTAATCATCTCAGTGGTAGCATCCCACCGGGGGTTGTGGATTGCCCAAGTTTGGAGCGACTCATTGTTCAGCGGAACAGTTTCAGTGGGCACATTCCTGAATTCAGAAATTGTATGGGATTAAATTACATAGATCTTAGTCACAATGGTTTTGATGGTCCAGTCCCACTCCCACTCCCACCAAATGTATTTTCAAACTGTCCCTGTTTGGTGCAGATCAGCCCCCAAGCCAACAGCCTGAATGTGTCCATTCCAGGATTCAAAGGTTGTACAAACCTAGGTGTTCTTGATCTTAGTTACAACACCTTCTCTGGCTAAATCCCACCAAAATATGTGTATTGTGTTCATTGTAACGGAAGAAAGGGAGGGTGGTGATTTACATAGTCGATGTGTGTAAGGAAAATAGCCTCATTAGCCATATTGTGATTTTGGTGATTGAGTGACAACATGATCAATGGGACTAACGAGTTTGTGAGTTTAAGATTGTAGGATTTTTAGGTTCCATGGATGGAGTCCAAACCATCTTCAAGATAGTCAAAATCGTCTCCAAGACACAATGGACGCAGTTAAAAAGCGACGAGTTTGGACAAGTGGCAGAACCAGTCTACGGGTCGGTTAAACCGACAACATCACTTTTGCACGAGTCGGTGTAAATGGAATTAGTATGCTGATCATGACAGGAAAATCTCTTCACAGTCGGTTGAACCGACGGGTCTGATTCAGTTGCGTCGGTGCAATGTCAGTCGCATCAGAGATGTTGTATCTTATGCCTGGAATTGCTATGTACAACTGGTTAAACCGACAAACCCTACATCGGTGCATTAACCATAGCATCAGAGAGCTATGCAACTTCAGCCGAGGTTGTTTCTTCACGACAGGTTAAACCGACGCTGAACCAAGAGGCATCGGTGCATTAGTGTTGTGATTGCACAAAGAAGACAGAAGCATCCAGAGGCGTCCGTGGAGCAGAGTCATCAGGACCGGTTGAACCGACGACCCATCGGTACAAGCATCGGTGCAATGACGCAAGCATACAGAGAGACGTTGGAGTTCAACGGCTACGAGGCAGGGTCAGTCTGACCGGTTGAACCGACACACCTATTCGGTTAAACCGACCCGACGCTTTGTGCAGAAAAGGAAAAATGGCTAGTAACGGCTACTTCGAGTTGGTGGCCTATATATATGCCTCACCCGGGTCATTTGATGCTGCTGGAGTATTGAGAAATCCCATACACACCAGAGAACACCTCCAAGCCACCCAAGAGCATATTGATCACATCTTTAGGTTTAGCACAAGCTTTGTAAGAGTTAGTGCTAGGTTTAGCTCTTGAGAAAGTGAGAGAGCAAGGTTTGTACCTTGTGCGCCGGCCCCTTAGCATTGGTGGCTCGCCGGCAAGTCTACGACCCTCCGGCTTGGTGTGGAGTGGCGTCAACGGCTTTGTGCGGGGGACGTGGAGACCTCCATCCTTCGTGGAGAAGCTCCTTAGTGGAAAGCGGGATCAAGGTGACCGTGGTGACTTGACATAGTCTTGGTGGCAAGTTAAGAAGAGTCCCGGAAGAGACTTGGTTGCCGAGAAGCAATACTCTTTGTGAGTGCTTCAACAACGTGGATGTAGGAGTGGCTTTGTGCCTAACCGAATCACGGGATAAATCCTCGCATCAAGAGTTTGCTTACTCTCATCCCCTCTCTTAAGGTTCCGCATCTATTACTTGCAATCTTTGTGTACCTTTACTTTCATAGAGTAGCATCTTGATAGGATTGGCTATAGGTTGCAAAACTCTTTGGGATGGAAGTTTCACACTAGGAGAACCATAGTTGCACATCTAAATAGTATGATCTAGTTTAAGTCTTGTGCAAATTAGTTGGAGCCATAGGTTAAGATTTTAAATTTGCCTAATTCACCCACTCCCCCTCTTAGTCTACGAGCACCGTTTCTTTTGAATGTGATCTTTAAATGATGGAATAAAAACAATTGTAACGCGTCGTTGCAGTCGGTCAGTTCGGCCATTAGAAAACAGCTGGCATAAAAGCATTTCGGTTCATGCGAATGTGAACCCGCTCTACCACTACTACAGACCAGGCAGGCACAATGCCGAAGGGTCGTTACGTTGCTTTCTCCGGAATTGGGAAACTCCCGTATGCTTGAACAATTGGATTTGTCCTAAAATTTTCTTTCTGGCAACAATGGAAAACCTCAAGAAATTGTAATCGCTTTCCCTGTACGGCTGTACATCAACTCTCTGAGAGGAATTATACCAGATGAGTTGTTCAAGAACCAGTTTCAGGAGCAAGTCTACCTCCAATCAGCTCAGTGGTTCGATCATCTTCTCCGGTGGTGAAATGACAAGGGAAAAAGTTCAATTTACGTCCTCAAACTATTGCAAAAGTTCATTTTTCAGCCTTCAACTACAAAATTAAACAACAAGGGATATCCAACTGTTAGGAACATCCGACTGTTGAAATCGAACAAATTTAGCCCTTTGGATGATTTTTAAAGGTGGTTTTGTATTTAAAAAAATAAAAAAATTAGTTAAATGTAAAAAATTAAAACTAATTTATTTTAAATCAGAAAAATATGAAACTAGTGCCAAAAATTTTCTAAAGATGTAACCTATTAGAGATGCCCATATATCAGAGCGACTTTCAACATCTTTCTAATTTGAAAAAGAAAAGAAGAGGAAAAGTGTTCCACATGGTTAATGTCTTAAATTAGATGTGCCAAGCTTCGCTCTTTGTGCCACTTCGTCATCCAGCCATTCTTTCTTGGTGCTAAGGTCTGCTTGCCTCTGAAGATCCACGGAGCAACTTGCAAAAGGGAAGCCGCTCCATCGCAGTACGAGTCCTGCTGTACAAGGCATTGTCAGATTATAGATAGATAAGCAAAGGACGAACCGCTAGGACGACACGGCATCTATCAATGCAACAGGAATTAGGAATATGAATACTGTCTGCTGAACCCTGCCCGTCAAGCGATTCCATCGTATAGCGACAAGCTGGAATCAGTAACGACCATCAGCTAGCATCCTCCCGAAAGATGCCACAGTCCTTGCTAGTATTTTACCGGTTGCGCTCCCAGCCACCACGTTCATGTCGAATCATCAGTCCCACAGGTTGGTTACTGGTTCGTCTCGCTTCTTGGTGCTAGAAAACAGCTAGCAGGCCAACATGCTCCCTTTCGGTGGGTGGGTGTGGAGGTGAACGCATGCTCTGCCGCTACAATAACAAAACAGCAGGTACATGCCGATCGAAGGGTCGCTGGGTTGGTTTTTCTGCGATCTCTGGTCTCTGAGCCAGGTCGTTGTTAATAACTGAATACTGATGAGGTCTTGATGCTAGCTTGTTGACTCTCGATCACTGCAGCAGACTACCTTGATCTCCATCTATAACTGTGCAGCTTTCGCCCTGCTTTTTGCCAAAGGAGCCTGTTGCCACTCGCAAAGAAGCACCGAGATCGCGTGGAACTCGGTCCCTCAAAGAACACACGCCCGCAGGACTTTCAGCTGGCTGCACGGCAGGACCTGTACGTTCTGTTGGCCCTTCTTCTTTCTGCCCTTTTGTTTACTGCTTTGCATAGTCTTTTGTCCAGACATAATAAAGCCCAGTTTTTGTCTTACGGAACCGGTACGTTATCTGGCGGCCGATCGCACGAAAAATGATTGCTATATATAATGCTACCTCTGTTCCAAAATATAAGCATTTTTAAGTTTGGTGAAAGTCAAATTTGTTCAACTTTGACTATCAATATTCTTATGAATGAATTATTTTAAATATAAACACTTATATATTTTGAGAATTTCTTTCATAACGAATCTAATAATATTATTTTTATCTTATAGATCTTTATAAATTATTTACTATTTATAATCAAAATTTAATAAATTTAACTTTGATCGAATCTAGAAATACTTATATTCTAAGATGGAGGGAGTGCGTTACTACTAACTATTATTTTGGTTTTTAGAATTCCTCAGTTTGGCCATGTCTATCCGGTCCACGTATCTAAATGGTATATTATCTTACTATTACTAATTGAATGCTCCTTTTGAGGTCTCTAGGTGAAGCCACCTAGTATCTTAGATGAACACTCTAGAAAAAGAGAGAAATTCTTAAAAAAGGAAAAATAACCCACATATACTATTATGGCCATTACAAAGAATGAGCCTAAAATAACCCTCTATATCTATATCTTAATTACCGCATCTGCCATTGTAGAAAAAAAATAGATCCAGCCTCATTTAGATCCTATATCTATATCTTAATTACCCACATCTACCATTACAGAAAAAATTAGATCCAGCCTAATTTAGCACAAATTTAAATCTATATACCCTAACTATCCTTCTTAATCTCTTCTCCTTATTTAAATCAGTCTATCCCAAATAGCTAATCAGATATACGCCAGGGTGGCAGAATTCCCTGTGGGGACGGGGATCTGCCATGTTACAAACGTGGACGGGGCGGATTTCCCCCCATGGGGATAACGGGGCGGGCCCGGAAACATAGCGGGTGGGGATGGGGATTGGAATTTCCCCGCGGGGCTCCGTTAGGAACCTGAAATTCATTGACATGTGTAGTTTTGGCCCAAAATTTCAGCCCAACAACAGCCCATTCAAGTCTAGCTGGCCCAATCCGATCCCTAATCCCCTACCTTACTACCACAGCGTGCGGCGGCCGAGTCCGTGCGACACGCGAAGGCTTGGGGCCATCCTTGCGCCGCCGCCCGCCGGCCGTCCCCGCGCCCTCGCCGCCTGCCCGGCTTCCGCGCGTCCTCATCCATCTCCGTGCCCTTGCCGCCACCTCGCCGTCCGTGCCCGCGCCCTCACAGCCGCCTCGCCGGTCTCCACGCGCCCTCGCCGGCCTCCTTGGGAGTCGAGGCAGCTGCCCCCGCGAGACCCTGCTGGGGACCGTCGGGGCCGGGGCCGGGGCCGGGGACGGATTTCTCCCTGTTGAGCAGATCGGGGCCAGAGCAGGGAACGTGATTCGGGGATCGGGGCGGGGACAAGAGCTGTGTCCCCGTCCCGCCCCGTTGCCCCCCTACGTGTACATCTGTCCATGTATAAAGATAGCTTCCGTCTTTCCAAAAATAAAATTCGATGCTTTTGTGACGAGCAACATGTCGTGGTGTTGACCTAGATGACTGGCACTAAGATAGAGCTGGGTTTACCAGCGCATTAGTCATGATTGTGATGTATACAAGTTAAAGTTTATTTACTCACAGAAAAGTTAAAATATATTCAAATTCTATGTATTATGGTGTATAAATAAAAACTCTATTAGCCTAATCACTTCATTTCAAACTATAAGTTATTTTAGTTTTGTTCTAAATTAAACTTCTCTATGTTTGATCAGATTTATATAAAAATCCATAAATATCTTCAATATTGAACTAGGTTCACTAGATAACTAAAAATATGTCTCGGTCAATATTTTTTATAAACTTAATCAAAGTTAGATGAATTTTCTTTAGAATAAAGATAAAATAAACTATAATTTAAAAATATGTTCCCTCACTAACCAAGCAAGTGAGCAACCTCTTCTGTCGCTTGTGCGTTATTTGCTGAACCACACAGGAAGTACATTCGCTTGGGGATCCAAATTAGTTTTTGGAATAGCATGTTGCGTGCGGCTAGACCGTTAAATAAATATGATATCTATTATGCTATCTATGGTGACATGGACAATTTAATTAATAAATCACAACATATTAAAACATTGTTTGACTTCAAACCCGTGTGCTACGTATTTCAAGGTTCAGTGGAACCAGTGTACTAAGCTTCGTGCATATATATATCTAGCTCCACATTTCCACTACTAAACAATTTTAGTAAAATGCACATATTTTTGCTTTGGTATACCCTTGGTCAAAATTTCTGATCAAATTATACTACTCTCCCCATTCTAAATTATAATTTATATTAACGTTATCATAAATTAAACTTATCTAAGTTTAAGGAAAATGGTAGAGAAACCATCAACATAAAATCGGTTTCATTGAATTTATCAAGAAATATGTCTTGGTACGTAGATATTATTATATTCTTCTGTAAACTTAATTAAGATTGGATAAACTTAATTTAAACAAAATTAAAGCGATTACAATCGAAAGGGGATACATCCAAATTTACATGTCAGGTTTCCTACTTCCTGCTTCTCATCTTGCAAGTCAACCGCATATAGTAGCTGTTAGCGCCACGGGAATGAGGTACCCATCCCCCGGGACAAATTGCGGGCAGGTGGGCCAAGGAGACCCACCCCGGGCCCCGTGGCATCGGTTGGTCGACCCGCCGCGGAGGCTTTCAACGGACGCCGAGGCGTGGGAGGCCAACCGCCTTCCAAGAGAGGGTAATTCCTTAGTCACAAAGGAATTACCCGGCTGCGTAATAATTGCGCCTGCCTCGCTGTAACCAGGTGGAGCCCGCGATGGCGCATCTTCCTCATAAAATAGCATGATTACAGAGGAGGCGTAAGATCAAACGGTGCTTTGAGCCAGACGAGGGGAGCCCCCCTCTCCCGTCGCGTTCCATCAGCAGGCGGAGGTGGCTCCCCGCCACCTGCACCATCCATCCCCCCAAGCGGGCTCCGGGCTCCACGCGGGGCCCCAGAGCACCTCGGAGCACCCTGAGGCCTGCAAGGGAGGACCCTGAGGTCTGCAGAGGAGGATCCCGTGACCGTCCATATTGCTGGATTCACAAAATTGAATTGTGAAAAGAGTACTATAATTATAATTATAATGTTACCATCCAAGTCAACCTGACAGCCTCCCCGGAGGCCAGAGCGCGCCCCCACACTACACGAGCCCGGCACGGCGGCACTCCTCCGTGTCGACGCGCTGCGTGTGCGTGTGAAGTGAACCACCCGCGCTCATGCTTACGGGCTTACGGCAACTGGGAACTGCGACCTGCAACCACCGCCGGTGTCCGCACTCGCCCCGAAAGGCAGCCGGCGCTGCCCTCCCCACTCCACCCCGAACCCAAACTCCAGCTCTCTCTCTCTCTCTCTCTCTCTCTCTCCCCCGCCATGGATGCTGCTGCTACGGATTAGCGCGGCACCGTCTCCCGGCCTGGTTCGTTCCCCAGGAAGGGAGCTTCATCCGCGGGCACCGAGTCACTCCGGTACGCGCTGCTCACTCTCTCGCTGTCCCCTGTGCGCGTGCGGTCACAGCTTGTACTTGTACCTCCTGCGTGTTTCGCTTGTTCTTGAAGCGGAGAGCAGCCGCTCCTTAGGTGTCCTGGCGCCTGGAATCTGTGCTAGCGCCTCTAGCGTTCGCGTTGCGCCATTGGGGGCCTGCATTGGCCTCATCTCCTGGGTTCTTGGCTGAACGGGCTCTCCGAATTCGACGCTTACCTGCTAGGTTTCAGAGAAATGTCCAAGGGCGCAGCGGATTCGCTAGTGGTTTCCTTTGTAACTCGCTGATGTGGTGCCGTACGCACGTGTCACTTGTGTGCGTTTGTCGGCATTGCTCGTATCTTTGCTGTTAGTCCGTCACAGTTTCAGGCCCCCATTTAGCTGGCCGAATAGACTGTAAACCATTTGGCACCCAAGGACCCTTTTGTTACTACTTTGCAATGTCTTCAGGAAGTAATCTGTGCTTTCTGATCAAAATTGTTCGTCCTACCACTTCTCCAGTGAGGGGGAAAATGAGGTTGGGCTTTGGTTCTGCCATCCGCAATTTGCTTCCCTACCAGTTTAATTATCTGAACGCCAGTAGGTTTGCTTCATGGTGGATGCGCGCAGGATTGGTTCACTGAAATCCTACCGATTTGTGAGTCAATTTTACTTACTTTGACAGGAATTTGTGAGGGAATTCCCCACAGTGACATCATTTTTTATTTAAAAGTGAACCGTCCATTTTGATTTGAGCATCTGCCTATTTGCATATAGGAAATTTAACCATCTACTGACCTGTATGCAAACCGATTCAGGGACAAAATGAGGCTGACTTTATGGCATTGGTTTTTTCTACTCTTTGCCTTGGTTTCGTCATCATGGAGTTTGAGTTCGGATGGCCTAGCTCTTCTCGCTCTGTCCAAAAACCTCATACTACCAAGTAACATAACCTCCAGTTGGAATGCTTCTAATGCAACTCCATGTAAATGGTATGGAGTTGGTTGCAATAAAAGGAATAGGGTGGTTTCCCTTGACCTATCGTCATCGGAAGTTTCAGGTTCGATAGGATCTGAAATCGGGCTTCTAAAATACCTGCATGTCCTCGACTTATCTGCTAACAATATATCTGGTTTGATCCCTCCTGAATTGGGCAACTGCTGTATGCTTGAAAAATTGAATCTGTCCCAAAACTTCCTTTCCGGAAATATACCCGCTTCAATTGGCAACCTCAAGAAATTGGTATCACTCTCACTACACTACAACTCTCTGGCTGGAACTATACCAGAGGGATTGTTCAAGAACCAGGTTATGCAGCACGTGTACCTCCATTACAATCAGCTCAGTGGTTCGATCCTCGTCTCGGTTGGTGAAATGACAAGCCTCAGGGCCTTATGGCTGTATGGGAATATGTTGTCTGGAGTTTTGCCCGCTTCAATTGGCAACTGCACCAAGTTAGAGGACCTCTATCTATACGAGAATCAACTGAGCGGCAATCTTCCAGAAACCTTGAGCAGGATCAAAGGCCTCAGGAATTTTGATGCCACAACCAATGGCTTCACAGGAGAGATCACTTTCAGATTCGAGAGCTGCAAGTTAGAAATATTCAGCTTGTCATTCAACTATATAAAGGGTGAAATTCCATCATGGCTGGGGAATTGCAGGAGCTTGACACAACTTGGATTTGTCAATAATAGTATGTCTGGCAAAATTCCGAGTTCTCTCGGCTTATTGAGCAACCTCACATATCTTCTACTTTCTCAGAACTCCCTCTCTGGACCAATTCCTCCTGAGATCGGTAACTGTCGGTTGCTGGAGTGGCTAGAGTTAGATGCAAACCAGCTGGAGGGCACTGTTCCTAAAGAGTTTGCAAATTTACGGATCTTGTCAAAACTCTTTCTGTTCGAGAATCGCCTCATAGGAGAGTTCCCTGAGAATATTTGGAGTATCCCAACCCTAGAGAGTGTCCTTATTTACAGTAACAGTCTCACGGGGAAGCTACCTGCAGTATTAGCTGAGCTGAAGTCCCTCCAGAACATTACACTATTTGATAATTTCTTCACTGGGGTCATACCACCAAAGCTGGGTCTTAATAGCCGTTTGGTCCAGATAGATTTCACAAATAACAGTTTCGTTGGTGGGATACCACCAAATATTTGTTCAGGAAAAAGACTGAGAATTTTGGACTTGGGGTTGAATCATCTTAATGGCAGCATCCCATCCAGTGTTGTGGACTGCCCAAGTTTGGAGCGAGTCATTCTCCAAAACAATAATTTTGATGGAACTATTCCACAATTTGGAAACTGTGCGAATCTGAGCTATATGGATCTGAGTCACAATTCCTTGAGTGGTAGCATTCCAGCAAGCTTCAGCAGATGTGTAAATATTACTGACATTAACTGGTCAGAAAACAAGCTTTCAGGCAGAATACCACCTGAAATTGGATATTTAATGAATCTGGGAAGACTTAACATGTCACACAACATTCTACATGGTTCACTCCCTGCGCAAATTGCCAACTGCTCCAAGTTGAATTCACTTGATTTGAGTTCTAACTCTTTGAATGGTTCGGCACTTAGTACAGTAAGCAACCTGAAGTCTCTGTTGCAGCTACAGTTGCAGGAGAATAAATTCAGTGGAGGCTTGCCTGATTCTCTCTCGGACTTGGGTATGCTTATTGAGCTGCAACTTGGTGGCAATATTCTTGGGGGTAGTATCCCTTCAGCATTAGGAAGGTTGCTAAAACTGGGTGCCTTGAATCTTAGTGGCAATGGTCTAGTGGGTGATATTCCACCACAACTGGGTAATTTGGTGGCGCTGGAAAGTTTAGATTTGTCATTTAATAATCTCACAGGAGGCCTTGCAACATTTGGAAGTCTACATATTTTGCATGCCTTGAATGTTTCTTATAACCAATTTAGTGGACCAGTCCCAGATAATCTTCTAGTGTTTCTGAATTCCACACCGAGTTCCTTTAATGGAAATCCAGGCCTTTGTATCTCTTGCAGTACCAATAATTCTTATTGTAAGGGAACTAATGTCTTGAAACCCTGTGGAGGATCTAAGAAAAGAGGAGTACACGGCCGATTCAGGGTTGCTCTCATAGTTCTTGGCTCATTGTTTGTGGGAGCACTTTTGGTACTTGTACTCGCTTGCATCCTTCTGAAGTCTCGAGATCGGAAGAAAAGTGAGGAATCAGTGAGTACTATGTTTGACGGTTACTCCACTAAATTAAATGAGGTTATAGAGGCGACTGAAAATTTTGATGACAAGTATATTATCGGCACAGGTGCTCATGGAACTGTTTACAAGGCTACACTGAGGTCAGGAGATGTGTATGCTATAAAGAAGCTTGTGATTTCTTCACGCAAAGGTTCATACAAAAGCATGATGAGAGAACTGAAGACGATATATAAAATTAAGCATAGAAACCTGGTAAAGCTAAAAGAGTTTTGGTTGAGGAGCGATAATGGGTTCATACTATATGATTTTATGGACAAAGGCAGCCTTAATGATGTTTTGCATGTAATTCAGCCTGCACCAGTTTTAGACTGGTGTGTGCGGTATGAGATAGCACTCGGTACCGCCCATGGGTTAGTGTATCTTCACGATGACTGTCGCCCTGCAATCATTCGCCGTGATATCAAGCCAAGTAATATATTGCTAAACAAGGATATGGTGCCACACTTATCAGATTTTGGCATTGCAAAGCTCATGGATCAGCCTTCAGCTCGACAGACCACTGGAATCGTTGGCACCGTTGGGTATATGGCACCAGGTATGGTTGAAACTTGAAACAGAGCATGATGTAACTGTTTCTTTTTCCTCATTAGCATGTATGATCGATTGGAAAATTAGAATTGTAAAATGTTTCTGAAGCATTTTGTAGAAATCTCTGTGCCCAGCATCTCAGTGAAAACATACATATTACCAGCTGCATCTCAGGGTTTTAATAGCACACAAACGCCATGGATAAGCTTACAAACAACTAATCCCTTTGCACATGGAAATGGCTGGAACTTTCTGTTTAGTTGATGGGACTGAAATAAGCTAATCTTGAAGGATTTTCTGTCATCTTGCATGCACTGATTTGCTCTAGAGCAACAAAATCTGTATAATTAGTGGCTATTGAGTATTTGAATTCAAAGTCTGGAAATTCAGTTCGTCAGATACGGTCATGTCATCCACTCAAAGAAAAAACGATACTGTCATGTCATCATTTATATATATATATATATTATAAGATTCGCTGGTGAACTTGCCATCTTCAGATTACACACCAGTACATACCTAATGGCCGTGCGCTGCTTTTCAGAACTGGCGTTTTCCACCAAAAGCAGCATGGAGTCCGACGTGTACAGCTACGGCGTGGTGCTGCTGGAGCTGCTCACCAGGAAGACGGCGGTGGACCCCTCCTTCCCCGACAACATGGACATAGTGGGCTGCGTGTCCTCCGCGCTGAACAGCACCGACAAGATCGAGGCCATCTGCGACCCGGCCCTTATGGAGGAAGTCTACGGCACGGTTAAGATGGAGGAGGTGCGCAAGGTTCTGTCGATCGCGCTCCGGTGCACGGCCAGGGAAGCGAGCCAGAGGCCGTCCATGGCCGCCGTCGTGAAGGAGCTGACGGACGTGAGGCCCGCCGCCTCCGGCGGCGGTCGGTCTTTGTCCAAGTAACAGGGGAAGCCGGGGCCGGGGCCCGGGCTCAGTCCCACAGCAGCTCGTACTGACAGTAGGAATTTTCTGATTCAGCCAAGCTGTTGCTAGTTGTAGTCTCTACTCTAGTGAAGTGTTTGTATGTGCCCTCGCTTGGTTCTGCTCTTGTGTATGCATCCATGATCCATGATTGATCAAGGTGAAGGAAGAGGCTGACAATGGCCAATTTTGATTGAAACGGATGCGGCTTTCATTCCCAGAAGAAAGCGAGTAGTAGTTATTTTGTATATGAATTTTGAATAGAGTGTTAGAAGATGGAACAGCTACTAAGAAGTGATTTTGATCTGAAAAAATGATAAACTGATGAGAGTCTCTAGGCATGGAAAACGCATAGGTAACTAGCATACCAAAATTAGAGGCATAGCAATGATTGCACGGTGGTGCAATCATATCATAGCCACGACACAATCTTAGTCCAATCACAAAGTTGATGATTACTCTAACATGGATTGCATTATCTCTGTTAACAAAGCATGGCAATCACCACTAGCGATAACGAGAAGAACTGAGATGGTGATGTTTTGCTATGTAGCATTGTCATTTGTTGATGGTTGAGAGCTAAAAAAATTCAGAAAAAAAGGAACGATAGATGATACAACCACTATCAAATGATGATGCGAGATCTAGAACAAAGCTACTTGAAAATCGATGTTTTTGACATGCACACTCGTCCATAGCAAGCCATGGACAGTGTTCAAAGGTAATGACGTGCACTGTCAACGATGGTGTTGGCGCTAAAATCGGCCGGATAGGAATCGGCCGATGGGTCTTCAGCGTCGGACACACGACCCGGGAGAATCTGCTTAGCTCCTGTTCGGGTTATCGCCCTGGTGCAGTTCGCGCGGCGTGCCAGTCAATCTGACCTGTTGATTGACAAGGAAATAGAGTATTAAATTCCAGGCGCGTCGATCGGCTGGAGTTCCGATCTGTCCTGAGGAGCGCGTCGGCGGCGAATCGGCCGATTTGCTGTAGAGATGATCGGCTATGGATCAGCCGATGATCGTATAGTAATCGTAAAGAAAACTGCTGGAGCAATCTAGACGACTACTGCAAGGATAACACTTGAAATAGATCTAATCGGCTGTGAGATAATAAATCGAAGGAGAATAATGACGAAGCCGATTATCCTGATCTCAAGCTGGATAACTGGTGATAATACTAGAATAACAGGTAAAACTTGCAATTCTAGTAAATATCGATAACTGGTGAATAAATCCAAACGAAGCCACAGCGATGCGCCCGTAGCTAAAGCTCGGATATTACTTGGTAAGCGGAACCTACCAATTGGCCGGAGATCAAGTTGATGCAGCCCTGCCAATCGTACGAACTCGTGGAAGAAGAAAATATTGGCGAAGTCGCCGACTTGAAAGTAAATTGCTGGAAAAGTAGAAGTACTGTTGTTGATTGATGTATTGATATCTCGCAAGACCCTGACGACTCCTATTTATACCCTAAAGCTAGGACTCCTGGTCGATCACGACTTGTTACAACTTTATTTTAAAAAAATAGGAAAACTACTATATCTATAAGAACTTTTAAAAGAAACGGACTCCCGCAGAATCTTCCGCCGCCGTTCCCTAATCCAATCAGGATTCCCTTCAATTGCTCCTTGACCGACTTGTCGTGCCCTGTTGATCAGCTTTCGACCAGGATCTTCTGAAATAATCCCATCCTGTTGGCATAAGCTGTGCCACCAATCGGCCGATTTCCAACTGTTACTTCAATCGGTCGATTCCTTTATGTAGCTTTCAGATCTGCCGCATCGGCCAATCTTCTCCTCCTGACGCCGATTCAACACGTGTCAAAATCTGGCGTCAACACATGCCCCCCAGTTTCGGAGTAAAATATAACTTTTCCTTCGAAACTCTTTTCTTTAATCCTCTCCTCCGAAACGGGCGCAGTAAAAATCTCCTTCCGTTCCGCGGCACAATGATTGCAATCTCCTCGAACCGGGCGCGCGAAACGACCGCTCCCCTGGAACTCGTGTAGACGGCGCGGTAAAAATACCATCTTTGCCCTTGCTCCCCTGATCTCTCTTAAGTACTGGTTTTCTCCGCCTCTCCTTCTCCACGAATCTAGCATTCTCTCCGTCGCATCACTGTTCGTCTTCCTCCAAGCTCCTTCGATTTCCAAGTGCTCCCCTTTTCCGGCGATCTCATCCGCGGCCTGCTCCGACCCCCAATGGCGTCTCCATCGGCGACCACCCCATCTACAGAGGCTCCATCGGCTGCTCCTTTGGCGGCGGCGGCCCAATCGGCGGCTTCCCCAGCGGCGTCATCGGCGACGATGGCTTCCATCCCAGAGGTAAATGCTCGAAATTTTTCCCCTTTTTGCCTTTCTACTGCTTCAGTATTTTCCGGACCCTTTCTTAGTTTCTTCCCTTTTTTCCCTTTTTTAGGCACTTAGGCACAGAATCACCATTCCTCTCTTAGAATTCCCTGACCTTATCTGTTTGGGTCCTATGGGGAGCCCTGATCCAACGGATTTGATCAGTTTAGAAACTCATAGGATCCCCTTTAAGCAGTCACCAATGGACTTAGATCATTGGGTAGGCACCTTCAGATCCTGGCCGAATGAAACACCCGGGTGGAGAGAATGGTACCAGAGGGTAGCCGGGTCTTGGAAGGTTCAATGGGAAGAACTCAAAATCGGCCAATGCATAGACTTATCCCTGTCTCAGATGGAAAGGAACGAACCTTTGGTTATGGCAGCCTCTTACTTCTGGTCCGATGTACTTAACGCATTCCTTTTTGGACACGGACCCATGACCCCGACCTTGGCCGATGTCCTGCTGCTGACCGGCCTAGATGTTTCCTCCGCCGATACCCCCTTCAATTATCTGTTCAAGCCATCTCATCGGCTGGAGACCAAAGAAATCGGCGGGTGGAAAGGGTATATCAGTAAAAACATGAAGACAGGGACAGTCTCACAGAGGGAGCACACTGCCTTCTTGATGATGTGGCTGGAGAAACATTTCTTCTGTGGCAGAGCGGTCGGCCCCTCTTCCAACACTCAAGCTTTGGCAGAGTCTCTTGCCCAAGGATCGGCCATCCCCCTCGGTAAACATTTGCTGGGATCGGCGTACCATCTGATGCACCAAATCGGCGTCAAGTTGTCGAAGGGGGAGCCGATAGGGAACCCAGGCGGTCCTTGGTGGTTCATCACCCTCTGGCTCAATTTACACATGAGCAAGGTCTCTCAGCAGCGGATAGAGACAAAGACCTTTCCCAACATCGAGTCAGAGGAGAATCCAACGGTCCGTCGCCGCTGCAGATCTGTTGGAGAAGCGGTATCGGCCTTTCCCGGCTGCCAATTTACTGCCACCCGCGCAGCTGAATATTTCAGATGTTTCTACAATGGCCTTAGTGAAGAGATGATCATCTAGCATCCATATCAGACCGCAGAGCCGATTTTCGAATTGCCCGCATGCTTTGATTTCTCCACTCATACATTTGACAGAGAATTAATGGACGTCTTGATCAAGCCGGGAATTCTGCCGGCTAACTTCTTCTCAGGAAAGGACTCACCCACCTATGAGTTCTACTGTCCATCGGCTGCGGCAAGGCAACTGGGTTTTGGCCAACTGCCGATTCGAGTCTATTTCACCGGCCAGGCAAAATTCAGAGATGGAGTAACTTCAAGTCTTGACTACAGCCGGTTGTGCGATCTAGTACCCGACTCCAGCACTATTGACTTGAACAGCTGGTCAGTTGCCTCTTTCGCCACTCAGCAGTATAAATTATGGTGGGCAGAATGGAAGCAGCATCTTTTCTGTAAATCTCCATCATCTTACTGCAACATTCTGGACCCAGAGCACATCGACCCAAATGCAGCGGTATGTCCTTTTTTCCTTAGCCGATTCCAATGTCGCATTATCATCTTGTTGTTAACTTATGTTTATCCCTTCAGTCTGAAAGCCATGTTCCCCCGACGCGGAGCCGAAGCGGCCGGCCGATTGACAGCCATCACCAATACACGCCGTATCCACTCATCGGCTTCCATGCTCTATCTGTCAGAGATATCTCCACCGGCCGATCAAGACGAGCACCCAAAAGGCCGACATCAAAGATAACCAGCCGTCGGGTGCGAGCTCGTGTTGGATCGGCCGATCAGGCGACAATAGCATCAGCTGAAATCTCCCGCATCGGATTGGCTAGCCAGATGGCAGAAGTATCGGCCGAGACTCCCCGTGTTGGATCGGCCGATCAAGTGGAGGTGACACTCGCCGAGGCCTCAGGTCCTTTACCCCTACCAGTCGTCGAGACGGCCGATCCCCAAGTCACCGCCGAAGTCGGGGCCGCTGCAGCATCACTATTAGTAGAAGCTGTCCAGGTAATCTTATTTATCTCATATATTCTCCAAATCTTCTACTGACATCAATTCCTTTCCTTTGCTAGGCTGCACAAGTTGTCCCACCACAGTCCCCGCAACTATCGGCCACGTCTCAAGTGGGGACTGAAATTACAGCAGCTCCGGTTGCCGAGGTACGCGATCTCTTACCTTGCATCCTTAATATTCAGAAAACTTAACCAATTTTGATGCAGGTCGACTTGGGTACGCCGATTATAACTCCACAACAGGCATCGGCCGGGAGACCCACAGAGGCATGGCAAATTTCCATTACCATCTCATTTCATTTTCCCATAGTATTTTCACGGGAATTTATGTCTTTCTCAGGAAGCTGGCCCAAGCGGAGCACTGATAATGATCGAATCTTCTTCTTCCGGCGAACCAAGTGCACCAGTCCCTGAAACAAGGGAAACACTTCCACCGGCGCAGGCAAGAGAGATTCGTTTCAAAGAGGTAACAATCTTACCATCAGAATCGGCCGATCTCCTTTCACCGCTTGCTTACCCTTTACTTTGTTCCCTTACAGGAGCAAGATACCCCCAATAATAGCATCTTTTCCTTTGTTGTCTCCTTGGCCAATGAAGAAGAAATCGCCTCACACGCAGTTCCATCGAGCTCTACCTCCGACGATGTCCGCTCCAAGCTCGAAAGCATTCGTACTCTCCTCCAAGGTGACATCGGCCGATTGGTGGAAGACGCATCGCCGATCCGACGACTTTTCAATGAGGTCAAAGATCACATCCCGGATGAAGTGTCGGAAGACTTGGGGTATGCTGCCTATATAGAGGGCATGCAGATTCCGGTTTCCAGTGCGCTGCAACGTATGGCCGATCGTGCTCAGATGGCCAAAACTCAGGAGGAGGTTGACTCGTACAAGCATCGGACTCAGGAAGTACACCACAGAATCAACTTCCTCGAGAACTGCCGTCCGGACATCGTCGGCGCAATAGATCGGCTGAAACGCAGGAGAGCAGAACTAGCCAAGGAGATGGAACAGATAACCAAAGAGATAGCCGCTGAAGAGAAGAAGCTCCAAGAACACCCAACCATGATCAGCGAGCTGAAGCAAGAAAGACAACATCTGGCCCGTGAAACAATAAGGCTCCGTCGCCGCATGTCAGAAGTACCAGGATCGGCCAAAAATGATCAGAGAATAGTAGAATCGGCCGATCAAATTAGACGACGAGCGATTGTAGCCATAGATGCTTTCCTTGGGCTGTTAAAAATATGTTAAACATTATTGCTCCTTTAATGCCACTGCGCCGATTTGGTTTTGAACTGCTTTTTCAGTCTGCCTCGCATTTATGTACGCATTTACTCCGATAGGACGTGTCTCACCATCCATCTACCTCCTCTTCATTTATACGCAGACCGTTCACCATCTCTAGAGGCACACGCATCACTTATCTCTTCTTCTTCTTTTACTGTCCCAACTGAACGGCAAGATGTCTTGTTCGTCCTCTTCATCCTCTTCCTCTGTCAACCAGGTATGAACTCCCCCTCTACCTTTTTCTTAAGCATTTCAAATCGCTCCGATACTGGGTAAACCCCTTTATCTCTCTTTAGCCAAACCGTCTCAGCTCTGATCTAGAACGAGCGATAGAAATCATGCATTCAGAAGAGCCATTATCACAGGCAGACAGAAATCTGATAAGAATTCATGCTGAGGAACTCAGAGATCATGTCCCTGCCGCTGTCCAGGAATATTCGGACCTCATAAGTGCTCATCTTTTGGTCCGCAAGCGACCATCTTCCAACAAAAATTCTTCACTTCCTTGTAAAGCTACAACTGAAGTCGCCATGGAAGATCTAGAAGAGGAGAAGACCCGCCTGCTGAAAGAACTCTGCAACCAAGCTGAAACTGGAGCCACTGCAGAGGACTTGAAAGAGAAAAGGCTCACCCTCATGATAAAACTAGGTCGCATCGAAAGAGAAATCCAGCGTAGGCGTAATCAGTAGACACACCAGTATTTTTATTCTAAGGGCGACTTATACCATGTCGGCCATGTAATCTGTAATTTCCATTCAATAATGAATTTCAATGTTTCTTTCACCAGATGTGTAGCCAGAAAACCGATGATAAATTGGCCATGTTACCTTGACATATTTTGCTGTAAGTTATGCGTCTACCCAAATGCTTGGATAGTACCTCTTCAGATTTCGTCCATTTAAAGCTCTTGGGAATTCTTCTCCTTCGACTGTCCCCAGAATATATGCATTTCCAGGGGCACATCGGCCGATTCTATACGGCCCTTCCCAAGTGGGTGACCATTTACCGAATTTGGGATCTTTAGACCCTATCGGCAGCACCAACTTCCATACCAAATCTCCTTGAGAGAACTGCTTAACCTTGACCTTTTTGTCATACCATCTGGCCACCCTTTTCTTGTTTTCTTCTATACTAATCAGGGCTCTTAACCGTAAACCCGCCGAATCGTCAAGTTCATCTTTCATGAGAAAGGAATAGTCATCGGCCGTTAACAGATCCTGTAACGATATACGTCTTGACCCTGTCCTTATCTCCCATGGCAAGACCGCTTCGTGACCATAAACCAAATGATAAGGGGATATTTTAGTGGCCCCATGACAAGCCATCCTGTATGCCCATAAAGATTCAACCAAAGACATATGCCACTTCTTGGGTTGCTCTTCTATCTTCCTCTTGATTAGCTTGATTATCCCCTTGTTAGATGATTCTGCTTGGCCATCGGCTTGAGCATAGTATGGAGAAGAATTTAATAATTTAATTCCCATATCGGCGGCGAACTCTCCGAATTCTCCAGAAGTGAACATTGTCCCTTGATCAGTTGTGATGGTTTGAGGAATGCCGAATCGATATATAATATGGTTTTTAACAAATTCAATCATATCGGCCGATGTCACGTTCCTTAAAGGAACTGCCTCCACCCACTTGGTAAAATAATCTGTAGCCACCAATATGAACTTATGCCCTTTGCTAGATGGAGGATGAATCTGTCCGATGAGATCTATTCCCCAACCTCTAAACGGCCACGGCTTAATTATCGGATTCATAGCCGATGCTGGTGCGCGCTGCACATTGCCAAACCTCTGACAGTCTTGGCATCCTTTGTAGTACCTGAAACAATCTTCAAGAATGGTCGGCCAATAATATCCAATGTTCCTGATCATCCATTTCATTTTATGAGCCGATTGATGAGTTCCACACACGCCTTCATGGATTTCTCCCATCAGAACCTTTGCCTCTTCTGTTCCCAGGCATTTGAGAAGAACTCCATCAATTGTCCGATAAAATAAATCATCCTCAAGCAACACATACTTTGTAGCCTGAAAACGTGTTCGCTGATTCACCTTTTGGGATGGATTTCTCAAGTAATCGGCAATATCCTTTCGCCAATCATCGGCCGTGAGCTCTAGCGTCATTGCTCCCTGAATCGGCCGATATCCAGAAGCATGTTGGGCCAGTCTGTTGGCTTCTTCATTATAATCCCTGGGGATATGCTCAATTATTGCAGACTTGAACTCTTTTAAAAGTTGAAGACAATATTCATAATAAATCCTCAAGATGTCATCCTTGCACTCAGATCGCCCCGTCAACTGATCCACAATGAGCTTGGAATCCCCAAAAATTTCGACTGCATCAGCTCTGACTTCCCTTAATAATCGGATGCCTTTTAGAACAGCTCGATATTCCGTCTGGTTATTAGTTGCAGAGGCTTCTATCGGCAGAGAGAAATCATAGGTTGCCCCCCGAGGCGACACAAGAACAATGCCGATTCCTGATCCGACCCCACATGAAGAACCATCAAAATATAGAGTCCATGGAACTGGTTCAACGGTGGCAATTTCTGATCCACAATGTTGAACTACGAAATCGGCCATCACTTGTCCTTTGACGGCTTTGGCCGATTCGTACCTTAGATCGAATTCTGACAAAGCCAGGATCCATTTTCCAATCCGCCCTTTCAAAATCGGCAATGATAGCATGTACTTCACCACATCATCCTTGCACACGACTATGCATTCTGCCGATAGCAAATAGTGCCTGAGCTTAGTACATGAAAAGTACAAGCACAAGCATAATCGCTCCACCGAGGAATATCTTGTTTCGGCGTCTAAAAGTCTTCTGCTGACGTAGTATACCACTAGTTCTTTCCCCTCAAACTCCTGTACCAACGCCGATCCAATAGCCTGTTCATCAGCCGATAAATATAACTTGAACGGCTTACCAGGCTGTGGCGGGACTAACACCGGAGGTGAAACCAGATACTGCTTGATATTCTCCAGTGCCTTGCGCTGTCCTTCTCCCCATATGAATTCCTGGTCGGGCTTTAATTTCAACAGAGGGGTAAAAGCCTGAATACGTCCTGATAGATTGGATATGAACCTTCTGATGAAATTGACCTTGCCGATGAGGGACTGCAGCTCAGTTTTATTTTGTGGGGCCACCACTTTATTGATGGCGTCTATGGTCTTGCGGTTGACTTCTATCCCGCGCTCATGGACCATAAATCCTAAGAATTGTCCGGCCGATACACCAAATGCACACTTGTTTGGGTTCATCTTCAGCCCATGTTTCCTTGTGCACTCCAGCACTTCCTGTAAATCGGCCAGATGATCTTGGTGACCTTTTGACTTGACCACGACGTCATCTATATAAATTTCCACCGACGAACCAATGAGCTTGTGGAAGATGTAGTTCATGGCCCGCTGATTTGTAGCGCCGGCGTTCTTCAAGCCGAAAGTCATAACCACCCATTCAAATAAACCAAGATGGCCTGGGCACCTAAAAGCCGTTTTCGAAATATCTTCTTTGGCCATTAATATTTGATTGTATCCGGCATTCCCATCCATGAAGCTTATGACTTTGTGGCCTGCGGCGGCATCCACAAAGATATCGGCTGTTGGCATCGGATATCCATCCATCGGCATAGCCTGATTTAAGTTCCTGAAATCGATGCACACACGCAATTTTCCATTCTTTTTGTATATAGGCACAATGTTAGAAATCCATTCGGCGTAGCGGCACTGCCGAATAAATCCTGCCTCAATCAACTTTGTAATCTCGGCCTTTATGTCAGGCAGAATCTTGGGGTTACACCGTCGTGCAGGTTGCTGATATGGCCGATATCCTGATTTTATAGGTAACCGGTGTTCAACAATAGACCGGTCCAGTCCTGGCATCTCATGGTATTCCCAAGCAAAGCAATCCTTGAACTCTTTTAATAAACTTATCAATTTACATTTGTACTCAGAATCCAAATTGGCACTAATGTACGTCGGCCTTGACTTGCTGCTACCTCCCAAATCTACCATCTCCAATAAATCGGCCGACGTGAACCCATGCCCCAGCTTCCCATCTTCTCGGACGAGCTGATCCATTTATTCTGAATCTTCAGAGCCGACTGCTTGGATCAGCTGTAGACCGAAATCGGACACTCTTAGGAAATCGGTGTCCCAAGTCCTGCCAGATATACACATGACGTGCTCGCAGCTCCACTGTTGCGTATCGGCCGCTGCAACGCTGTAGATGGAATCAGCAGCGATTATCTCTGTACTGTCGCCGACCCATTGCACAAGGCATTGATGCATCGTAGATGGGACACAACAGTTTGCGTGTATCCAGTCGCGACCAAGCAGCATATTATAGGATCCCTTGCCATTAATAACGAAGAAAGTGGTAGGGAGGGTCTTACTGCCGATGGTGAGGTCGACGCAGAGCGCTCCGCGGGCGGGTGACACGTTGCCTTCGAAATCTTTCAGCATCATGTCCGTCTTGGTGAGGTCGTCATCGCCCTTGCCCAGCTTGCGGAACATGGCATACGGCATGATGTTAACTGCCGCGCCTCCATCTACCAGTAATCTGGTGACGGGTCTCCCGTTGACATAGCCCTTGAGAAACAGCGCTTTGAGATGCTGCCATTTTTCTTCTTCCGGTTTCTCAAACATAGCCGTCATCGGCTCTAATACCAGTTGTGCCATTCGTTCTTCTTCTGTTCTTGTTACTTTATCTCGATCGTTGGGCGCCATGAACTCCATCGGCAGTATGAATACCATATCAATTTCGGCTGCCGATCCTTGGTTGTTCGTTTCCTGATCGTTTTTCTTTGGGCGCCAAACTCGAGATTTAACATTCCTTCTCTCTGGCACATGTCTTTGTTCTTCCTCTTGATGCTCCCACTGGCGTAGGCGTTGGATCCTTCGCTTCTGGGATCTGGATAGGCCATCGGGACACCACCTGGGATTTACTGGTTTGGCCGATGATCTGGCGTGTTCCCAATCTGGTTCCCTCCCTAGGGGATCTTTGTCTGATACCCTGTCATCGGCCATCTCTTCGAGCCGATCGTGTGCGCTGATCCTGCCCCCCAGTCCATCTCGCTGGCCGATCTTGCTTTTTGACCTGCTGTACTGGTCAACTCTGCCCCCCAGCCGATCATGCACCGAAACGCGCCGTTCTTCGCGCCGATTTCTGTTGATCGGCTCTGATCCTCTGTCCCTAGAGTGTGGCCTCGGGTGATCGTTGCAGCTCAATCCGTTACACTCTGGACAGTTGTCGGCAGATGGCAATCTGATATCGTTCTCCCTGCAGTGGATGAAGAACGGACATTGCCAGTGATCTTCATGCCGGCGTATTGTCTCCTCCTGGTATCTTGTCTGTTCATGCTGCCGATATTTACTTAGTAAGAATTGGGAGGTGACGGGCCTACGTGGTCGTTCTGGCCCTCGCCTGTTCTTTCTGATTTCTTCTGTCGTGATCTGCCTCCTGGGGTCAACAGCGCCGCCTCTTCTCGCCGATTCTGACGTCAGCACCTTGGTTTGACTTGAGGTTCCTCCAGCGTTAACCGTGTTGGCTGGGAAGGGATGCTGATCTATCTTCATCGGCTTTGCCGATTTGGTTGGAGTTTCAAACTTAAGCCGCCCCTGTTCAATGGCCGATTGTATCTACTGGCGGAAGACTTTACATTCATTTGTATCATGAGACGTAGCGTTGTGCCACTTGCAGTATTTCATCTTCTTAAGTTGATCGGCCGTAGGGATGGTGTGATGTTGAGACAGCTTAATCTGCCCCTCCTGAAGCAGTAGATCAAAAATTTTATCGGCCTTTGACATGTCAAAGCCGAATGTCTCTGGCTCCTTCTTGCCAAAGGGGCAAGATATTGGTTTTTTCCCTTTTACCCATTCTGCCAGGCCGATTTCTTCCTCCGCATCGGATTCAGAACCCTCCAAGTATGCCACCTTCTTTTGGAAGTTCCTCCGCTGTTCGAACGGTCGGGCCTCTTGCCCTGACAATCGGTGGACGATTTGGCTCAGGCTTTCAAACTCTTGGGCAACATATCTCTCTTTGATTTGTGGCAAGAGGCCTTGGAAAGCGATATCGGCCAACTGTACATCGGTCAGAGCCAGACTGTAACATTTGTTCCTGATTTCTCTGAACCTCTGTATATACCCCGTCACTGGTTCATCGCTCCTCTGCCTGAGGCTGGTCAAATCCAAAATCTTCATCTCGTGCACTCCTGCATAGAAGTACTTGTGGAATTGTTTCTCCAGGTCGGCCCAAGTGACGATAGAATTTGGCGGTAAAGTGGTGAACCACTGGAAGGCCGATCTGGACAGAGATGATGAAAATAAACGCACCCTCAAAGCATCTTGCGTGGCAGCTTCTCCGCACTGGATGATGAATCTGTTGATGTGCTCCACAGTGGATGTGTCCTCCGTCCCTGAGAACTTGGTGAAATCAGGAACTTTGTAGCGGTGTGGGAACGGCAACGAGTCATAGGCCGATGGATACGGCATCTTGTAAGTATAAGTCTGAACTTTCGGCTTCAGTCCAAACTGATCCTGGATTACTTCTGCTATTCTTGCCGTCCAGTCCACCTGCTGCTGATGAACAGCTGTTCGCGGCGCGGGCATGTGTTGAAGGGCTGGTACGGCCGGGTGATGAATCGGCGAATTTTGCTGAGCGGCCGATAGTTGATGGCGAAACGAGTCCGCACTCCCTTCGTACGTCACTGCTGGCGCCGTGCCTCTGAACGCTTCCACAATGTTTGCCCCCCTGCCGATTTCTGATAAGATCGGCTGATACTGGGAGACCGTCGGCCGGGCGGCCGGTTGGTATGGCACCTGAACCGAATCAGTTCCATGCCCGTTCGCTGGCTCGGGAAAATACGTTGTGGCTGACGTCCCCCAAGGCGCTGAGCTTGTAGGTAGTGTTTGCACAGAAGCCATCTGAACGGGTTGAAGCGGCGCTAGCGATGGGAGACATGGTGCACCGCTGTATCTTGGAGACGCCGGAGGTGGTGGAGAGCTGTACCCCTCGCGTTGTGTCAATATCGGCTGAGGAGCCGATTGGGATGTGTATGGTAGGCTTCTGGCTGGCAGAGTAGTTGGGGGGGCGTATGCCGGTCCCTGATAGCCTTGAACGGCTCCGCTGGCCAGAGAGTTGACGACGGCGTTATACACCGTGTTGCTCATCACCGAGGATTGGTCGATGAATGCTTGATACACGGACTGTTGAATCATCTCTGACATCTTGCCCGAGTCTTCAGCAATGGTGATGTGGCGAGGTGCTAGAATAGGAGCCTTCTTGACTGCCTCCCCGCTTCTGGTACGACTGAACGACTGGAGGTACATCTTCTTGTAGTCTTCTAGATGTTTGGCCAACTCTTCCCTCTGTTCGTCCTTGAGATCAGCTTCTGTGACCTCAATGATGTTGCTGTCGGAGATTTCTGCGTTCTTCGACATATCAGATCTTGGATGGTCCCACCAGGCGTGCCAAAAGTGTGTTGGCGCTAAAATCGGCCGGATAGGAATCGGCCGATGGGTCTTCAGCGTCGGACACACGACCCGGGAGAATCTGCTTAGCTCCTGTTCGGGTTATCGCCCTGGTGCAGTTCGCGCGGCGTGCCAGTCAATCTGACATGTTGATTGACAAGGAAATAGAGTATTAAATTCCAGGCGCGTCGATCGGCTGGAGTTTCGATCTGTCCTGAGGAGCGTGTCGGCGGCGAATCGGCCGATTTGCTGTAGAGATGATCGGCTATGGATCAGCCGATGATCGTATAGTAATCGTAAAGAAAACTGCTGGAGCGATCTAGACGACTACTGCAAGGACAACACTTGAAATAGATCTAATCGGCTGTGAGATAATAAATCGAAGGAGAATAATGACGAAGCCGATTATCCTGATCTCAAGCTGGATAACTGGTGATAATACTAGAATAACAGGTAAAATTTGCAATTCTAGTAAATATCGATAACTGGTGAATAAATCCAAACGAAGCCACAGCGATGCGCCCGTAGCTAAAGCTCGAATATTACTCGGTAAGCGGAACCTACCAATTGGCCGGAGATCAAGTTGATGCAGCCCTGCCAATCCGTACGAACTCGTGGAAGAAGAAAATATTGGCGAAGTCGCTGACTTGAAAGTAAATTGCTGGAAAAGTAGAAGTACTGTTGTTGATTGATGTATTGATATCTCGCAAGACCCTGACGACTCCTATTTATACCCTAAAGTTAGGACTCCTGGTCGATCACGACTTGTTACAACTTTATTTTAAAAAAACAGGAAAACTACTATATCTATAAGAACTTTTAAAAGAAACGGACTCCCGCAGAATCTTCCGCCGTCGTTCCCTAATCCAATCAGGATTCCCTTCAATTGCTCCTTGACCGACTTGTCGTGCCCTGTTGATCAGCTTTCGACCAGGATCTTCTGGAATAATCCCATCCTGTTGGCATAAGCTGTGCCACCAATCGACCGATTTCCAACTGTTACTTCAATCGGCCAATTCCTTTCTGTAGCTTTCAGATCTGCCGCATCGGCCAATCTTCTCCTCCTGACGCCGATTCAACACGTGTCAAAATCTGGCGTCAACAGATGGCATCTTCTATTACCATGGTATAGCGGGAAAAGATTCTTGAGAGCATAATGGAGATAGTTATACCTAAGACAATATAGGAGTATGCATTACAGGGCTATATCAAAGGATGATTGGAGGATAATGAAAAGAAAGTATATTATACTTCTGGTGGTGTATATATATTGAACTACTTACCTAATATTTTCTAAATCTAGAGATAGTTTATTTATTATGTGCGGTAAGTAGAACACTAAAAAAGTTGTACATCGCAAGTATTTTTAAAAAAAATATTATTCATATCAAAATAAAATATATAATATCAAAGGGTGATTGGAGGATAATGAAAAGAAAGTATATTATACTTTCGGTGGTATATATATTGAACTACTTACCTAATATTTTTTTACAAGTCTAGGGATAATTTATTTATCATACAGAACACTCAAGAAAAACTGTACATCACAAGTATTTTTTTAGAAAATAATATTCATATCAAAATAACATATATATATATATATATTTAGTTAATTTCAGTAAATACCCAAAAGATGTATATCTATATAAAGTATTCATTTTCTTCTAAATTATGATCCAAAAATACACCACAAAATATAAGAAAGAAAAATAAAGATTGCGCCTGTGTCTGTTTCACGACCATTAGGATAAAATAATTACAAAAATACAACTAAACAAAACTATTTGCATTCATTCTTTTAAAATAAATAAATCTAAATATTTGGGGAAAAACTAGGTACCCAGGGCACCTCGCTAGTTAGATAGATAAGCAAAAGCAAAGGACGAACCGCTAGGATGACACAGCAACTATCAATGCAATAGGAATATTGTCTACTGAACCCTGCAGTACTAGTATGAACGACATTGCATTTGCCAATTCATTTTGCTTCAGTTGGTCAGTTGAATGCCCGTCGAGCGATTCCATCGTTTAGCTACGAGCTGGAATCAGTAACGACCATCAGTTCTTTTTCTCTTAATGAAAAATATGTTCAGGCACGGTCGTGAAAAAAAGTAAGGACCATCAGCTAGCATTCTCGCGAAAGATGCCTGTCCTTACTCGTATTTTACCGGTTGCACTCACAGCCACCACGTTCATGTCGAATCATGAGTCCCACAGGTTGGTTACTGGTTCGTCTCGCTCCTTGGTGCTAGAAAACAGCAGGCCAACGTGCTCCCTTTCGCCTTTCGGTGTGGGTGTGGATGTGAACGCATGCTCTGCCA